>CAJQUN010000040.1:393458-1690559 GCA_907163345.1 Haberlea rhodopensis | reverse complement strand
ATCAATTAAGGAAAGCAGTCCAAAATTACCAAAATTCATCAGGCGTAATGACGCCTCCGAAGTGGCGTGTTACGCCTGTCGACGTGTCAACAAATCTGGCTTCCAGCGTGATAGGGGTAATTACGCCTCCAAAGTGGCATAGTTACGCCACTTAAATTCTCAAAAGCCGTGGGCTAGGCGTAGTTACGCCTCAATGAGGCGTAATTACGCCTATTGAAATTCTTTAAAAAAATCAAATGCCGTGAGTTAGGCGTAGTTACGCCTCAAAGTAGGCGTAATTACGCATGTTGCCGTGATTGATATTGTAGATTTTTGGCTTCAATTCATCCGTTCCTTCCGTCATTTGCACCCTTTTAGTCCACAAAACATGTAATTACCCGGATTCCTGCAAAACAACACAGAACAAACCAAAAGTGTAATTCTGATCGAAAACTAACACTAAACCATGCAAAATAAGAGGAATATAAGTGTATAAAATACACTTATCACGCAGATGATGGTGACTATGAAATACATTCTCGACTGCGATTTCTAAATGTTCCTGGTCGATGAGCCTTCGAGAATGGGATATAGCTATATGCTCGTTAGAGACTGGGATTCATGATGTGTATAGTGTAGTGAGCCGCATTTCATCGGCATTGGCTTGGAGAAGTCAACACACATGAATAGATGCTCATTAGGAATGAGTTCACTGAACGACCCTACTTGGAATTCTATAAATGTTACCATTTGTCGAGTATAGAATTCCTAGTCATTGTTGTGCACCATTACTCCTCATGACCGAGGCATCATTGAGGTCTTGATAAATAGTTGTATACTTTGATTTAATGACTGATCACATGGCGGATCATAAAGTTGTTATTTTGGGTATTCAGTGATACTATCAGAGGCCTATGATTGTCATTGGGGATTCACCACTAGTCTTGATGAACCAGGATGTTCTATGTGTTTTTCTATATATAATTCGAGGAATCTCTTGCCAGAGTGGGTAGTGCTTGTGAAAAAAGAGTTTTTCATATACGCACACAATGAATCACATAACGTGAAACAAATACATAGTTATTGAAATCATAAGGGGTCTCAATCAACCAATGCCCTATATTCAGTCGGGACATATTGAGTTCAAAGGAATGTATTGCACGCTAACTATGGCTGACAAGCTCTCGTACGTTTGCTAGTCATTTGTGTCTAGGTCTTCGTGAAGCGTAGATGCTAGGCACTTACCTACGATCGGTAGGTTTTGGCTGGAATTACATTCTGGACATTGTCTTTTAAAAGAGTTTAATCGACAATGGGCACTCAGGGTAAGCCCGAAGAAGCAAAATTGTTTGACTTCTAAAATCACAAAGGTTGTGATCCTATTGCTACGATACACTTGAGCCTCACTGGGTCACAAGCAACCGGCCGTCGACCTGCCAATGAGAATTGAGATTTATATGGTAAGTGCTCAAGATTGTGTGATTGATATTCAAGGGATGAGTTTAATTTTTGAAGCGCCAAACTTTAGTGGAGTTTCTATGTTTGGAAAGGTTCCATCTTTAGAAAGTTCTAAATTTAAAAAAAATATATGATATATTTATCTCATAATTATGTACGTTAGTTGTACATCAAGTTATTCAATTGGATGAACCTACTTAGATTATGAGTTTAGTGCTCATGTGTTGGCTTTTGGGCAAGTGAGAGATTGTTAGCATATGTTTCATACAAGCCAAATGTTGGCATGTTGAGCTTTATGGACCCAAAGCCCAATTAGTGACTCAATGACCCTATAAATAAGTCATTCTAGTTTCTGAGAGTATCAGACCATTCAATACACACAAATTTCTCGTTGTAAAAAGATTGGCACTAAACTAGCACTGGTGTTGGGATCGTGGATCTGGTCAGGTTGTTTGGACTCGAGGGATCAACACCGTCAGAATTACGTCGGTGGACGATAATCTCTTTCGTGCATTATATTGATATTTGCATGCTAATATATGAATCAGTCGCGATTATCCGTTCACGGGTCAGATCTGTTTATTATTTTATTTTTGTTGCATTTGGATCTGGCGCCGGGGATGAAAACCCAACAACGTAAACATGTGTTACGTGTTTAATTGATCACAAAAATGTTGAAAAATATGCTCAAAATAGTTGACAATATTTTCATTTTAGTGTAAACTCCCGCTTGAAACGTGTAAATATATATAATTCATTCAATTTCATTAAATAATATTTTATGACACGGCGAATTTGACCTTGGCACAAGGTGACAATTGGTGAATAGTACTTACGCACGTAGATTTGACCATACAAAGTATAATATAAAACGACATATTAATTTATTAAAAATATCCTATTTTATTAGACCATACCAACAACTCAAACATACATCATCGTATTAATTTGTGTAGCTCTAAACTTGACGTAGCTCTAAAAATCAGAGATAAGGAGAAAATAATATATATTTATCAAATAAATTTCAAAATTATATAATAAAATGATTGCAGCACCTCGTCTATAATTTGTGGCTTTGATGATTTTTTTAGATCAAAATCTAAAAGTAGGAATTGTAACACTATAGTAGAAATGTTCTCATTAAAAATATATTTTAACAAAAAATCATCAATATACCAAAATAATAGAGTATTTAAATATTAAGAGATCATTTGTGTAAGTGGTTAAATTACTAAAATGATCTAATTAAATAGTGTTATTTGTAATAGTAATCTAAAATTTTAAGACTAAATATCGTGAAAAATAACTTTTATAAAAAAGATTTCACAAAAAAAACTATTTTAATAAATATAGTCCCACACAAATGTTTTTAACAAAAATGACCCATAAGACAATTTTTTGTTAAAAATGGAATGAATATACACCAAGAAACTATATTTATTTAGTACCAAAAACTTGAAATTGGTAAAGGCATCATTCTTGTAATTTATCCTAGCAATGATGATAATATCTAACAATATTATTATATTTATATTATTATGTGATTGCGAAATCAATTGTTAAATTTGAGAGTTCGATTGCATAAAAAAATTTATGAAACATAATATAAATAAATATTATGATGTGTCACATAATTTCTCACACACGGACGCACGGATTTTCCCTTCCTCCTCACGTGCTACGCGCACGCGACTAATGCAATGTCAACTAGCTGACGTGGACCCTTTGTGCCACGTCGTCCATCTCAAGCTACCCCGCCACGTGGCCAACTATAAATTGCACCCCATTTATCCATCACGATTTCACCTCCAAATTCCTTTCTTGTTAACCCAAAAGAGAGAGAAATCTCCACGACTCTATTACTCTCTCCTGAATATTTCTGTGGTGATTATATGATATAAATACATGGCCGCGCCTGAGGTTCAGAACGGCAGCGTTTCGGTGTTGGCGGTGTCGCCGGCGGTGGCTCCGGTGGATCAGAGCGGGCACTCAGCGGCGGCGGAACTGGAGATTTCGTCGCCGATTCGGATTTTCCTGTTCTTCCATAAAGCGATTCGGATGGAGCTCGACGGCTTGCACCGAGCTGCGATGGCTCTGGCTACGAACAGGAACGGCGGCGACATCAAGCAGTTGGTGGAGAAGTGTCATTTCTTAAGGTTGATTTACAAGCACCATTGCAATGCGGAAGACGAGGTTTGCACCTGTTGATATTTTTATTGTTTGTGCTGTTGTGGTATCATTGGATGGTGTTTGCGGTTTATTTCGCTTAGTATTTGTTGTGCTAGATTGGATAGTGTTAGCTGTTTGTCGTGCTTGAATGAGCTGTGTCTGTAGTATGTTCGGAAGCTTTATTGACGAGATTTTTAGCATTGAGTGTAGGTATCGTTTTGACTGATGTTATTGTGTTATATTTCTGGGAGTTGTTTTGAATTGGAGATGACTGAATCTGTTACTGTATGTTGGTGCATATAATGGGTGTAATTTACCTGCATTCAGGTGTAGTCATTACTTTCTCACGGGTAATGATTGATAATACCAGCTGTAGGATCTCTAAGTTGGAAATTTAAATTGTTATTGAAGTTGATGTATGCTTGAATTAGCGTAAGTATTTCCTTGTCAAAACTCGAAATAGAAAATTCAATTTTATGAGTCTGGTTTTGTCTTGGTTTTCATTGCGCACTTGATTTCGAGAAGCACGACGGTTACAAAAAAGAAAACTTGAGAAAGCATTTATTGGGCAAAAGTGCTTATGATTGTATGTATCACGCCGTTTCTTGTAGGGCAATATGTTTCTTGACGTGTAATGTGGATGCATCACTCATCAGAATATCTCTTGTTATGGAAAATAGTTTGATTGCATATGGAAGTATAGTGTTTTCGGACATTCTTTTAATGTTCAAATATCTTAGTCTATCTGCTGTTCTCTCATCACTTTTATGATTAACCAGGATGAGTTGGTATCAAGGTTCTACTTCAATAAATTGGGTTACTGAAGTTCTTTGACTTTTGATGACTGTAAAGCTGACAAAGTAATTTTTGTTTCTCAACTTCAGTACTTGAACGCTACAGATTTAGGGCCTTGAACAATTGGTAATTAGGTAGATTATTGCAGAAAACATCATAACAAATAAAATAAAATCTCACTTATCAAAATGTTTGCATTCTAATGAAGTAGTTTGCGTCAACAACAAACAATAACAACCTTTAATCCCAATGAATTGGGCTACATGAATCATATAAAGAATCAAGTAGGGTTGCGCACTTGTTTCCATCTTCTCCAAGAGCTTCTTTCGTTCTGAATATCCTCGGTAATCTCTTTAGACTCTATATATTTGTATATAACTAAGAATAATGTCTTCTTCGGTCATCCATTGCTCTCGTGAAATGGCCGAAATCCATGAACTCCACTCGCGCACAGTTGCATCGCTGGACCTACGTTGTACGTGACCAAACAATCGTAAGCTTTTTTTTGCATTTTTTTCCTATACAAACCATACTTCGGTTTGAATGTCTTCATTCCTTATTTTATCTCTTATGGTCTTACCACATATCCAATGGAACATACAACATTGCAGTCCTGATGAGAGTTCTATAAAACTTTCCCTTCAATCTCATCATAGTATTACGATCACATAAAACTCCAGTGACGTTTCTCCATTTCAACCAACCCGCCTGTATTATAATGAAGTAGTATGCGCCAAGTCGCTAATTTTCTTTATGAACTTTTTTTGAAGATATTGTTTGCTAATATTTGTACCTAGCCATATGTTAAGGTTGAAAAACTTTATTTTAGTTGGCTTACTTTGCTGAACTATGGTCACTTCACAGTTCCTAGTCATACATAAATTCACGTTGCCTTTTTTGTGCTCATCAATATTAAAATAATTTTTGCTGGTACATTTGTTCAATAACTTCTTTGACATACCACAAGCATCTTATTCTCTAAGTCGGGGAAATCATAAGAGTGGATTTTAAAATGTGCATCATTGTAAACTGACCGTACAGAGTATCATCCTAGCTTTCTTATTTTTCTTAGTAGTAAGCTAATATCATAAGTCTGCGTGAGTGATTATAGCTTTCTTAATTTTTGGTTAGGCACAATGTTAGTAGTTTACATGAACCTTGTTTGCATCTCTTTGTGTAATATTTGCCATAACATGTATTATTGTGACGCAGCAAGCATAGTTATTAAAAGGCCACAAGGTGCTTGCCTAGGCACAAGGCTCAACCTTCGAGCCTCGATGCACAACTCTTAATGAAACACGCCCCATGGTTGGGAATAAAGTCTGAGACAACAATGAACACCTTAAATACATAAAATTTTGAATGCGAAGTGTTTTTCAATTTAGTAGTCGTTCACTTTTGGCAGACTATTGTTCTATATTTTATAAAGTAAATAGTGGTTGATAACCCAGAAGATATCCACGAATCTTAAATACAAGATTTGTGAATGCAAAATGTTTTTCAATTTAGTAATCACATTTTTTCTTGCAGACAAATTAATATTTGTTTTATTATTTTTATATATTTTTTAAAGTAAAAAGTGACAGTTTTCTTCAAATTTTTTGCATTCTAGAAGAAATATCTTGGCTCGCCTCTCTTTGAGAAGGCATGTGCCTCACCTTGTGCCCCATTCCTGGAGCCTTGTTCCTATTTTGATGATATCCATACGCCTTAGTGCTCCTTGCTTCTTTAATAACTATGGCAGCAAAGAATGCACCATATTAACCATAAAAAATTCATTCAAATGGTTGATGGCAGGTTATCTTTCCAGCTCTTGATATCCGTGTGAAGAATGTGGCAAGGACTTACTCCCTTGAGCATGAAGGGGAAAGTGTGCTTTTTGATCAGCTGTTCACACTGCTGGATAATGATACCAAAAATGAAGAACGCTACAGGAGAGAGTTGGCTACTTGTACTGGAGCCCTTCAAACATCAATTAGTCAGCATATGTCCAAGGAAGAGGAACAGGTTTAGTTATGAACTTTTCATGTCTTGTTATGACATGTATAATACTCATAGTAATAGAGTTCATTCAGAAAATCTCAGCAAGCACCAAAAAGATCCATATACGGGTTCATGCATGCAACTGTTCCTTTCTTCGAGATGAAATATTTTCACCACCCACTTATTTAGCTTGCTAATAATGGAGAAAAGAATGAACATTTTGAAATAATAGACGCTCATTTTCTTTTATGACTACATATCATGCAAATGCATGCATCCGTGCGACTTTGACCACACTACCACTAGGTTAATAGGTCGGTCATAAGCTCGCATTATCTACTATCTTAAAATCAATCACGGGTCTTTCATGTTGCCATTTCTTATTATATGCAAGAACACATTGTTCCCATTGGAAATTACTCTGTTTCTCGTGATGTGGCAGGTTTTCCCTTTGCTTAACAAAAAGTTCTCATTCGAAGAGCAGGCATCATTAGTGTGGGAATTTTTGTGCAGCATTCCTGTGAATATGATGGCAGAATTTTTTCCATGGCTTTCGTCATCAATTTCACCTGATGAGAGGCAAGATATGCGCAAGTGCTTGCACAAAATAATACCTGATGAAAAGTTGCTTCAACAGGTTAGGCACTTTGAGCAGATACAAAGGCTTAAAACAGTTGCTAATGCTGCTCTGACTTGTCGTATATTTTCTTTATGAAGATTATATTTAATTGGATGGATGGGGTAAAGATTAGCACCAAGCGTAAGCGATGTGAAGAAGATTATAGATATTCTATCTCCATTACTTCTCCAACAGAGGATAGGCACTGCATTTGTAGATCTTCCCAGACTGCTGAAAGAGATAATTTGCTGTCCCAGCCTCTCTATCATCCAGTAGATGATATATTGCTTTGGCACAAGGCTATACAAAATGAGTTGAATGACATAGCTGAAGAGGCTAGGAGTATAAAGTTAACTGGAGATTTTTCTGATCCATCTTCGTTCAATAGAAGGCTCCAATTTATAGCTGAAGTCTGCATTTTCCACAGGTTATCTTCAGTCTTGTGGCTTGCCAGCATTATTATTATTTTAAGTTTTACTTTTTAGTTGTAGGGAGTTGTAACAAAATATTTTGTGAGCAAAATTTCTTAATTATATTTCTCTAGGTCACAATTTTTTCAGTAAGCTATTTAATTTAATCATCTAATGATCGCATGCTTGCTTCTCCTTTTTTGTTTTTTTCTTGAGAGTTGGCTCTTTCAATCCTCAACCTTGGATGGAGGAGTCGAATATGATTTTAACCAAAGATTTTGTTGTCCAGCCTTTCCTTCTGATATACTTGCCAATTTTTTATATACTTAGGTTTTTGCTGAACATTGCTCTAATTATTTTTCTTTTCACGCAGCATTGCTGAGGACAAAGTTATTTTCCCTGCTTTAGATGCAGAACTGTCTTTTGTCCAGGAGCATGCAGAAGAAGAGAGTGAATTTGACAAATTTAGATCCTTGATCGAAAATATTGAAAGTGCTGGAGCCAACTCATCTGCTGAATTTCATTCCAGATTATGCTCACAAGCTGATCATATAATGGACACGATAAAAAAACATTTTCACAATGAGGAAACTCAGGTGAGTAATGAAGGATGTGATGAGCCTGTCTTTGTTCATTTCCAGATTCTGCATTGTTGTGTCCATACCATATTTTACCAGTCAACCTCCATCATCAAGGAAACCAATTCATATTAAATGATATGACAACATGTCCATAGATCCAACATCTGGAATGCTATTCCTGCACCATCTGATTTATTGATCTTTGTAAATTTTGCAACTTAACTTGATGCAGTCAAGCTGAAATAAGCAATGAAACTTCCTTTGTATGATTCTCGATATGTACTCATCTTGTTAAGTTATAGGTTCTTCCACTTGCACGGAAATATTTCAGCCCTGAAAGGCAGCGAGAATTATTATATCAGAGCATGTGTGTGATGCCACTGAGATTGATCGAATGTGTCTTACCATGGCTGATCAGATCACTGAGTGAAGAGGAAGCTCGATGTTTCCTTTACAACATGCACATAGCAGGTTTGGTGTCATCTTCCGTTTCCTCTATCTTGTGGATTCTTTACTAGTTAACCACCTGTGTAAATCAAAAGTGATGCATAGACTTTACCAAATTGTTATTGCAGCTCCAGCATCAGATACCGCACTGATTACTCTGTTCTCTGGTTGGGCGTGTAAAGGTAACCCAAGAGGCATCTGTCTCTCTTCTTGTGCAATTGGTTGTTATTCTGCAAAGGATCTTATAGAAACCCAAGAGGATATAATCAAATCTTGTTGCCGATGTGCCTGTTCAAGAATTTGTAATGAAATCGCACCTTTTGATCTAGCAAGCAAGTGCGGAAAGCCTGTGAAGCCTGAAAATGTAATTGCTCCAGTAGAAACTAATGGTTGCAATCTTTCAGGAAGTGAATCCCAAAAGGCTTCTCTTACTAACCAGTCTTGTTGTGTTCCTGGTCTAGGAGTAAATAGCAATGGTCTAGGAATGAATTCCCTTGCCTCAGCAAAGTCTATACGCTCTTTATTTATTGGTCCTAGTGCTCCTTCTCTCAACTCCAGTCTTTTCAACTGGGAAACTGAAACTAGTTCCTCTGAAGTTGAGCTTAAAGAACGACCTATTGATAACATTTTTAAATTTCACAAAGCCATTCAAAAAGATTTGGAATTTCTGGATATGGAATCTGGGAAACTTAGCCACTGTGATGAAACTTATCTTAGGCAGTTTAGTGGTAGATTTCGTCTTTTATGGGGTTTATACAGAGCTCATAGTAACGCAGAGGATGATATCGTGTTCCCTGCATTGGAGTCGAGAGAAACTCTACATAATGTTAGCCACTCTTACACATTGGACCACAAGCAGGAAGAAGAGTTGTTTGAGGATATTTCATCTGCTCTAGATGAGCTTTCTCAACTTCATGGCCATTTGAATTCTAAAAACTTGGCTGAAGATTTGGGTGAGAGACTCTCTGGTTCTTCTTCCCTTCCTGATACCTTGAGAAAATACAACGAGCTGGCAACAAAGATTCAGGGCATGTGCAAATCCGTTAGAGTCACTTTAGACCATCATATTATCCGTGAAGAGGTTGAGCTTTGGCCATTATTTGACAGACATTTTTCTGTTGAGGAGCAGGACAAACTTGTTGGCCAGATAATTGGCACCACAGGTGCAGAGGTGCTTCAGTCAATGCTGCCATGGGTAACATCTGCTCTTACTCAAGAGGAGCAAAATAGGATGATGGACACATGGAGGCACGCAACCAAAAACACTATGTTCAATGAGTGGCTTAATGAATGGTGGGAAGGGACTCCCACTGCATCTTCACAGTTATCCACATCAGAAATTAGTAACTCGAAAGGTAATTGTGGTGCATTTATCAGTCCGCCAATGTGAAATCTTCATTCTTGGCTTAGAAATATGTTTTTGCTAGTGAGATGCACATCTTCAACCATTTGCAATGTTATTGCCTCACAAGCTTTGAATATCATGTATCAGAATATGAGATGCATGAATCCATGGACCACAGTGATTATAATTTTAAGCCCGGGTGGAAAGATATCTTCCGAATGAATCAAAATGAGCTTGAATCAGAGATCAGGAAAGTCTCTCGCGATTCAACTCTTGATCCAAGAAGAAAAGCGTATCTTCTTCAAAATCTGATGACCAGGTTCCGATTCCTTGCAATTTTGACTTCTGTTTGGTGTTCCAATTTTTCCTTTATATTGGTTCATTAAATAGTTATGAATGGTACTCGTTTGTATGTGTTCTTGATACAGTAACTCATATTACTTACTCCAATCATGATAACTCTTTTTAGCCGGTGGATAGCTTCTCAGCAAAAAAAAATCGCAAACAAGAGATAGTGAAGCTGAAGATAATGAAGACTCTCTTGGACGTTCCCCTTCTTTTCATGATCCAGATAAACAGATTTTCGGGTGTGAGCATTACAAAAGAAACTGCAAGCTTCGTGCTGCTTGCTGTGGCAAGTTATTTGCGTGCAGATTTTGCCATGACAAAGTCAGTGACCATTCAATGGATAGGTAACTCTTGGAAGTTGGTTAAATGATGAGTAAATTATGTTTCTGTTTTTGAACATAGATTGATGTATTTTGATCTTTCAGGAAGGCCACATCTGAAATGATGTGTATGAATTGCTTAACTATTCAGCCGGTTGGACCGATCTGCACAACGCCATCTTGCAATGAGCTATCAATGGCAAAATACTACTGCAGTAGCTGCAAGTTCTTTGACGATGAAAGGTGAGCTTTTATAAGACTCCAATCCCTATTTATGGTGCATTATTGCTGCTTTAGGTTTTTCTGATATGAAATTATGTCATGGCTATATTGTAGGTAATTAATTTTTTTTAATAATACTGCTGTTGAGAAAGAGGGGTTCCAGAATATAGTAGATTGAGTGCTAGTTTAATCATCATGTCAGGATACATTTGCTAGGCATTAGAATGTTCTATGTATTTTTTTAGTACTTTGTCCAAAACCTTCATTTTGTCCTTTTTTCCCGCATATGATCAAACATGAATATGGACATGTGTGCTGTAGAAATTCAGAATGACATTTAAATATATAATGGTAATGAAGCTTATGTTTTAGATTTAAACTGTTATTCTTTTAATTCATTCTTTTCGCAGGGATGTATATCACTGTCCTTCGTGCAATTTATGCCGCGTTGGGAAAGGACTTGGTAAAAACATCTTTCATTGCATGACCTGCAATTGTTGCCTTCAAATGAAGCTATTGGACCACAAGTGTTGGGAGAAAAGTCTCGAAACTAACTGTCCCATATGCTGTGATTTTTTGTTCACATCAAGTTTGTCTGTGAAGGCTCTTCCCTGTGGTCATTATATGCATTCTGCTTGTTTCCAGGTATTGCCTTGATCTTCTTTACATGGTTCCCTTGGGTTCATTCTTGGCATTTGTGTACCATTACAGTAAATCTGGCACTTGTATTTCTCATTCCAGGCATATGCTTGCACACATTACATCTGTCCCATCTGCAGCAAGTCCATGGGAGACATGTCGGTAAGAATGAGTTCATTCTTCAAAATATACTCTTCAATTGCATTATTGTTGATTCCTTCTAGGGTTGTAGTGTGAGTGGGTTCGGATCCAACACTTCTTTTTGAATGATGTCGTGAGGGTGCAGTCTTTCTAAGACATTAACCATCACCATATGATGCATGTTACTTCTTGCAAGCATGTGTTGATTCCTAAACATTTGTGTTTGATGTGGATGTGAGTGTAAATTGTTTATAATGATTTTTATTCGACAGCATACTGGTGCAGACATTTAGATATTCAACATTCATTATTTCGGTTTTTTTTGCTGTGGGGTGGGGTTGGAGGGTGAGAGTTATTGCCGTTTGTTTGGGGTTAACAGGCAATTATACTCGAAGGTTTTGATGAATATCAAGTTGGGAATAACCTCTTGTATTATCGGGTTCCAAATTTGATATCATTAATTATTTGAAGAACTAGTGGCTTATTTATTCTCAAGTATACAGGTTATGTTAATTGTCTCTCCCACCAAAGAAAAACATCTCTCGAGGAAAGGAGTCATCGCATTTTAAGCTCATGTTTTCATATTTTCTTCTTTGCACATCATTTCAACTCTCAGTGAGACTACTGTTATTATTTCTTTCACTTCGGGTAAAGCGAACTCACAAATAAATGCTGCCATTTGTCTGGTTGTTCATAAATCTTTCTTTTGTGCTCGTGTGGGACTTATGTTACTTTCTGAGGTATATAAAGAATTGGTTTACTGACTGAGCTGTTTAACCTATGCAGGTCTATTATGGTATGCTTGATGCTTTAATGACTTCTGAGGTCCTCCCAGAAGAATACAGAGATCGGTATCAAGTGAGCATGGAACTCTACCTAGAATACTCTTAATTTCTTTGCCATTTTCTTGATAAACAATCCAGTGAACAATTTTCATGTTGCAGGATATATTGTGCAACGACTGCGACAGAAAAGGATCTGCACCCTTTCATTGGCTGTATCACAAGTGTGGCTTATGCGGCTCTTATAATACAAGGGTGATTAAGGTTGAACGAGCGCCTACTTGTTCAACATAGTTAACTTGACACAGAACCGATTCATTTGTGTACAAATTAGTTGGTGCCTGGTGGTGTCACGAGTGTTTGAGCCAGGCAATCATACTTCATGGTTAGTTTGTTCTCCATTTTCTCCTTCTCGTTCTCGGAAGCCGAAGTGTAGCATACATTAATCTGTTAGAGATCTTTCATATGTTTAAATTTGTTTTTGCCAATACCCCATCCACGCCTGAAGAAGAAAGTCGAGTGCTACCATGTAAAGAAAAATCACACTATCAAATGATTTTTGACTTCTATATTGCTTTATCAATACAATACAAGTGCCCTGTAACTGTACTTTATTTTACCAGGTATTCATTATAATTTGACTACCATTTTTAAGGTAGTTCCATCCAACTGGTGCAGGATGACACTTGATTTTATGCATGCCTTATTCTTAGTCGGAATCTTTTATTTATGTCGTTCGCGCATTTTTTTTACCTCTGAATGAATAATATGTGAAGTATAATGTTTCCACCAATGTTCAGAGGACACGTGTGACGTATTGTTTATTCGAATACAATAAAGGAGAGACACAGTACTAGATAATTTGGAGTGCGACCCACGTTTTTGGCTGGGAAAATTTATTTCCGAATTTTCCGATTAGCTTAACTAAGGAATATAGTTTAGTCCCATGGTGTGTGCATGTGTGATTGTGTGCCCCTAAGACTGAACATATTATGTTGTGTGCATGTTGTTTGTTTACTGGAAAATTCGATCCTGAACTCAGGATAATCAGATCGAACCCGTGTTCATACTATTGGCAGTTCTTAAACACGTTTTTTTAACCTTTAAAAAATATACGCAGTCTAAACTGTAATCTAGGCTTATTAGTCTTCACGTTAGATCACTTTTAAGTTATGTAATTGAAAGTGATTAATCAATGTTGGTATTTTAAGATAGAAGTGGCCATGAAGGGGAGACCTGTCTATAGAGGTGGTGTGAAAGTTCAGGCCCAACCTGACTTGCCTTATACGGGTCAACCCATTTGGGTGCGGGCATTTGCGGGTTGGCTGGCTGGCCTATGGGCCTGACCCTTTTTACAAAAAAAGGAACAAATTAGGCCGGTACAATGTGGTGAAAATTTGTTGATCCTAGTCAAGGAAAAAAAACATTAAATCACTTAGATCCACTTCGGACCAAAAAGACAAATGTACCCTTACTTTTTACATTCTCTCTCTCCCTTTTTGATTTATCTCTCATCCTTTTGTCATTCTCACTCAACCTTTTCGGATTCTCTCTCATCCTTTTCGGATTATCTCTCATTTTTTTTTGGATTATCTCACTTATTTTTTGCATTCTCTCTCCTTTTTGAATTATCTCTCTTCCATTACACCAGTTATAATTATATGCACCAGTTATAATTTACATGCACCAGTTATAATTTACAAGCACCAGTTATAATTCCATGCACCAGTTATAATTTACATGCACCAGTTATAATTACATGCACCAGTTATAATTTGCATGCACCAGTTATAATTACATGCACCAGTTATAATTTACATGCATCAGTTATAATTTACATGCACCAGTTATAATTACATGCACCAGTTATAATTTCATGCACCATTAATAATTTACATGCACCAGTTATATTTACATGCACCATTTATAATTTGCATGCACCAGTTATAATTTACATGCACCAGTTATAATTACATGCACCAGTTATAATTAAATGCACCAGTTATAATTTACATGACCAGTTATAATTAAATGCACCAGTTATAATTACATGCATCAGTTATAATTTACATGCACCAATTATATTTTACATGTGCCAGTTATAATTACATGCGCCAATTATAATTTACATGGACCAGTTATAATTACATGCACCAGTTATAATTACATGCACCCATTATAATTTGCATGCACAAGTTATAATTACATGCACCCATTATAATTTGCATGCACCAGTTATAATTATATGCACTCATTATAATTTGCATGCACCAGTTATAATTACATGCACCAGTCATAATTTGCATGCATCAGTTATAATTACATGCACCAGTTATAACTTGCATGCACGAGTTATAATTACATGCACCGGTTATAATTTCAAGCATCGGTTATAATTTGCATGCACCAGTTATAATTACATCCACCAGTTATAATTACATGCACCAGTTATAATTTACATGTACAAGTTATAATTAAATGCACCAGTTATAATTTGCATGAACCAGTTATAATTTGCATGCACCAGTTATAAAATACATGCACTAGTTATAATTTCCATGCACCAGTTATAATTACATTCATCAATTATAATTTGCATGCACCAGTTATAATTACATGCACCAGTTATAATTACATCCACCAGTTATAATTTACATGCACCAGTAATAATTACATGCACCAATTATAATTTACATGCATCAGTTGTAATTACATGCACGAGTTATAATTTACATGCACCTGTTATAATTACATGCACCAATTACAATTTACATGCACCAGTTATAATTAGATGCACCAGTTATAATTACATGCACCAGTTATAATTTACATGCACCAGTTATAATTAAATGCACCAGTTATAATTTACATGCACCAGTTATAATTTACATGCACCAGTTATAATTACATGCACCAGTTATAGTTTACATGCACCAGTTATAATTAAATGCACCAGTTATAATTTGCATGCACCAGTTATAATTTACATGCACCAGTTATAATTACATGCACCAGTTATAGTTTGCATGCACCAGTTATAATTTACATGCACTAGTTATAATTAAATGCACCAGTTATAATTTACATGCACTAGTTATAATTACATGCACCAGTTATAATTTACATGCACCAGTTATAATTTACATGCACCAGTTAAAATTACATGCGCCAGTTATAATTTACAAGGACCAGTTATAATTACATGCACCAGTTATAATTTACATGCACCAGTTATAATTTACATGAACCAGTTATAATTACATGCACCAGTTATAATTAAATGCACCAGTTATAATTTACATGCACCAGTTATAATTTACATGCACCAGTTATAATTCCATGCACCAGTTATAATTTACATGCACCAGTTATAATTACATGCACCCGTTATAATTTGCATGCACTAGTTATAATTTACATGCACCGGTTATAATTACATGCACCCGTTATAATTTACATTCCCCAGTTTTAATTACATGCACCAGTTATAATTACATGCACCAGTTATAATTTATATGCATCAGTTATGATTCCGATCCAACATTTAAAATTACATGCATCAATTATAATTTACATGTACCATTATAATTTTGTACCAGTTATAATATACATGCGTAGGTTATTTTTTAAATTTTAATTATAATTTTGTACCAGTTATAATTTACATGCGCCAGTTACTTTTTAAATTTTAATGGCAATCGTAAATATCATTTTTTTAAAAAAAATTATTACAAATAGAGGAGAGAGAATGCAAAAAGTAAGTGAGAGAAAACAAAATGTATGTTTAAAAAAGAGTATATAAAATTTAAAAGGATGAGAGAGAATGCAAAAAGTAGGAGAGAGATTGAATAAAATAAGGGTATTTAGGGAATGAAAAAGACCTTTTTTGAAACAAAGTTTGGAAAATGGACTTATGTGAAAAGATATATTTCCTCCCTGCATTTATTTGTACACTTTTTAAAAATAGAGATTTATGTCAAAAACTTGTTTGGTAAGAGTACTTAAATGTAAATTTCCCTACAAAAAAAAATGGTTATTTTTAAATTTTTTTTTAAAACTTCAATTCATAAATAAGATTCAATATCACATGAAGAATCTGATCCACTATATGTTTTTCACTTGGTCGTGTTTGAAAGCTGCAATATGTATTTAAAAATTGATTAAAATATAGATTTCTTAGTCAAGTATTTTTAGTAGAAGTGTTAGATAAGACCTGACGCAAGTTTCAGTATTCTTCTAGCATCAGTTCCAGGCTCATAAAGTTCAGTTTAAATTCTTTTTTGAATTTGTTTTTTTATTTTCTGTGGGGTTGTGGTTTACGCAGCCCACTGACCCATTTTGACGGTTACCTGTTAATTCATATATGTGCATAAAAGCCAACGCCAGACAAAATTATTTGAAGTGTTCTTTCTAAATTCATTCCTTCAATTTATTCTTGATTCTCATTTATTACCAATTGCATTATTTGTATCTTTATGATTAAATTTCAATTTAATCGAATGATTTTTCACAAAAAAGAAGAAGAAGAAGAAGAAGAAGAGTAATGATAGGAACTATTTTAACTAGAATTTGGAAAATTAAACGTTCAATTTTAATAATGAATCGGGGATTAATAATATTGTACTCTTTCAACCTCTCTCGTGGAATTGCGTAAAGAATTGTGAAAGATTTATCAGAACTTTAATGTTTCAAATTTTTGTTGATTTATGCATAATAAAATTCTTCGTTTAATCACCACATATGGGCAATTTTCAGTTTAATTTTTTTATTGTTAATTTCCAATTTTAAAATTATAAAAAGTGTGACAATTGCATAGCGAGCTAGACAGATGATAGAAGGCCATCTTTAAAGGGGTTGCAACTACAACCCCAATTACATGGCTATTGGGGTTGCTTGCAATTTGCAAGCTAGCTAAAACTGCAATTGCAATTTCAAATTTTTTTCTTAATATTATTAAATGAATTTATATTTTAAACTTAGATAAATATTTATATTATAAAACTATTATATACAAAAATAATATATTAATATTATTAAATATATAAGTATTTTATATATGATATAAATAAAAAAATATTATTGTTATATAAATATATATTTTTAACTAAAGTATAAAAATATTATATAAATAATAATAATTATTAGATAAATATGTATACGTATATATATAGAATTACATTTATAATATTATATAAATACTAATATTCTAAATATAATATTTATAATTAAATATAATATATATATAATATATATTATATATATATTAACGTTTAATATATTTAACTATTATATTATATTATATTTATTAATAATAAAATCTAAATATGAATATTATATATTAAAATATGAACAAAATATAATAAGTATAAAGTGGGTCCCATTAATTGAAAATGAAGTGAATTACATGTGATAAATATGATTTTAAATTGTAGAATTGAGTAATTGTAAAAGTTATTGGTGTGATAATAGATGTCATTTTTGAAATTGATTTGTAATTACAGAAACAAAGATGTCGTAAAACAATAAGAATAAGAAACCCACAAGATAGCAGGTTGTAGCAATCAATGAATGCATTTTAATTCCTTCCTTCTTCTTTGTTTTTTTTTCTTTCCAAATATAGGAATTGATTTGTAATCAATCGAATAAAATATGAAAGGTCCCACTACATGTTAAATTATTTGAGCCTGACATAGAAAAGAGTTGGAAATTTCTAATACACGCTAAAGAATAATACTTTTCCGTAAGAGGCCGTTTGATTTATGTCACGCTATCAACATATGGTACACTGGGACCATCTTGACTATTTCATGAGGTATCATCTCATAGAGTACCATCATACATTGAAAATATTTCATAGACACTAAAGAATAATACTTTTACTTAAGAGGCCATTTGATTTATGTCATGCTATCAACATATGGCACAGTGTGACAATCTTGGCTACCCCATGAGGAATCATTATATGGGTTAGATCCCACCACACATCGAGAACATTCCCATAAAAATATTTCTAATGTGTGGTGGGAACTACCCCATGAGATGGTGCCCCATGGGGTAGGTAAGACAAAATCCTATTAGACATAGTGGAGTGTAACAATCATATATAAATTTTTTTAAAATTACATTTTGTCAACCCAACATTGCATTTTGCACTCCCCAATTTTGTTATCATCCAATTTCTTATGTTATTATCTTTTGCTTCCTAAACAAAAATTCTAATTTCGTAACTGTCATCACCCTCTTCTGGGTGAAGTGGCACCAACCCTCGAAGGGGTCTTGGGTTCGATCTCATTAAATCCCCCTCCTTGTTGTATCGGAATCAAAGTCATTGATTTTTAAATATTAATTATAAAAATAAAAAGGTGTAGGTACACCCAACTGATTTTAAATTTTTTGTTCTTTTTTTAAATAAATAATTTTATTTTCACCTCTGATTAAAGGTGACAAAATGGTGGACCGACCCATATTACTACAATACATTAATGGGGCGTGCCTGTCACACCCATATAAGTGGGTCATGCTGGGCCCGCTATTTTGGCCCTTGAGAAGTTCATATCTTAAAAGAAAATAAAAATGAGATAATTTTTGGGCCGATATCATTAGGTAAAAGATTTTTCGGTCCAATCACAAAAAAAAATGCTTTCAACTAGGTCCAATTTTTTATGCAATGTCCAAAATAACCCTAAACTACCGTCTTTTTCATCCAAACGTCAATTCCCCTCCCGTAAGGCTTTCAGAAGCAATTCTCATTGCAATCAAGGAGCTCAACACAAAAAACAGCCATTTTTCAATGCTCTCTCTGTCGTAGGTTATGTCGGTGGAGACCGTGACTGGATCTTTCATCACTTGCATCGAAATAAGCCACAAACCCAATAATATAGCAGCAAGATTGTGACAATACACAGTGGGCTCCTTTGCTTTCATCAGATTGCAGAAATGAAGGAAAAATAACAAAATCTTCTGGGGATCAAGCTAGTTACGAAACAAAAGACATTTAGATCTAAGTCTTGGCTCCTTCTATTGACACAAATGTGGAAGAAACGAGTATTAGCATCTCCTAATTTTATCCACCGAATTCTCTAAATTACACTGCATGAGTTGTGCATTGTTAGTCTCATGCGGTGCATGTAAATTACATGTACCGCTGCATGCGATGCATGTAATTTGTATGCATTGCACTGTTAATCTCATGCGGTGCATGTAAATTACATGCACGGCAACATCGGTGCATGTAATTTGCATGCATTGCAATGTTAATATCATGCGGTGCATGTAAATTATATACACGACATGGCACATGCACCGAATGAGTATAGCGGTGCATGTAATTTAGATGCACCATTAGACTCCGGTGCATTTAATTTACATGCACCGCTACTTATATGGTGCATTTAATTACATGCATCGGTGCACCGAAGCCCTTGGTAGACGAATAGGATTTGTGAGCGGTGGGATGCAAAATGAAGGGGAGCATCCGGACTGGGCAATACGAAACCTTTGTTTTTTTATTCGGAGCCCTTCTCATCACCACACCTGCAAAAAAAATTAAGAAATGAGAAATAAAACTTTTCACCCAGAATCGAAAAATGCAGAGGAAATCCACAGCATCCATGGCAAAAAATGGAGGATCCAATCCCACCAACAAGTGCGACGTCGAGTAAAGCCTTCTTAATTTTGGGTCAAACCCAAAATCTTCTCAGCCTTTCTAGCTTCTTTCGTCCCAAAATCTTCTCTTCCCTCACTTTCGGAACAAAATGTAATCCTGACTTAACAGGAATTGCTTCAGTTTTGGAAATGTAAACTATGATATAAGAACCATCTCAATTCGCATGCCGTTTTTAATAATTCTTGGTTTGACAGAGGAATTCAAAAATTTAGGGGTATTTAAGTAAAGCAAAAGGATTATTTAGATTAGTGTTCCAAAAAATGGACTTAATTGAAAGAAAGTTTTTTAAAAGGTGTATTTAGTTGAAAAGAAGAATTTTTGGTAGATTTAGTTTAAAGATGTTTTGGAAAGTGGTACCTATATGTTTCCTCGTTAAAAATTGTGCTGAACCCACTCCGAAAAACAAACAGGTTGTATCAACATAACCTACTACAATGATAGCGATTACTATCTTTAGGACGACAGAACAGAAATTTCAAACAATCGAACTGACCTAATTTTAATATCAAAATCGAACCGATAAAAAATCGGTTATTTCGGTCGATAGCCGAATTAACCGATATTTTTTAAGAGAAAAAAAAACTTAGATAATTTAGTTTAAAAAATTTAAATTTAAATAAAAGAATGATATATATATTTTAAAAAATATATAATTTTTTTAAAAAATTGTTAAAAAATTTAAAAGTTTCGGTTTATTCGGTTAACTGATATTTTTAAAATGAAAATCGACACTGAACTGAATTAACCGGTATTTTAAAAAATCAAAACCGAATAATCGAATCGGTCGGTTAATTCGATTTAAATAAAAGTTTGCTCACCCCTAGTTATCTCCAATATACTTCAAAAGTTTCAACACCCGCTGGTTTTGTCTGCTCTCTCTGCATGGTAAAACAACGCAAATAAGTCATACGAGTCTTATAGTACTTATGATGACTAAAACATCGCAAAAACTACAACTCTCCTTTTTATAAAATAAGACTATAATCTAATTAAATTAAATTTGTTGTACAACTAACTACCTTAAGATAGATGCTCGAGGTGGTAACGGTAGCTTAGTATGGTTCTGAGCTCACCATTGTCCAGTCCACACACATCGTCGGTAGAGTTCGAATTTATGTGTGTTTCGTCATCTTCCGGACAAGAGTGTGAAAGGGGAATACCACACAATTCCTACGTATGAAAAGGAATTGAAAATTTGCACGAGTGTTACATTCATTTTAGGGGCCGGTTTTTTCGGCCTAGATATTAATATATATACAACCTACCATATTTTTTCAGACCCTTAATCTATAATAGATTATTAATTAACAATTGTAGAAGCCTAAAAAGTAAAAAACTCAATAACCAAAAGCCTTAAAAATTTGCAAAACCTAAATCACGGCTAGACATTTGGCAGAACAAGAAATTATAATTTTTTAACTCCTCATGTTTATTTATGTTGAAAGGGAGATTGATCTTATTGGTGATACATAGTTCATAATCGACAAGTTTGATATTCACATGTTGCGACTTAAATAATAGTCTAATACTTTTTATTGTATAGTTTTTTAATTTTTGTTCCTCATGTTAATATAATTTCTTGTATATTGATTTTCTATTTCTCGGACTATTTCTTTCTTGAAATAGATTAAAAAAAGAAAAAGATCTTTGACTTGGATGTCCATTTCTGACCCTTGATTCCCAAGAAAACCCTTTTGTGGTCTTTAAAAAGAATCTCCCCATGTCAAGAAGTCTCTCACCGGAGAATCACCCAAATTCACTCACTAGGGCTCACTCGTTTACGCGCAGTTTTTGCGATCAACTCTTTAATTATTGTTATTTTATATTAAAATATTGATAGCACCGCAAATTACTTGACAAAAGATGGTGAGGAAAGAAGGCGGAATTGGCGGCGATGAGGCTTTGGATTTGTTTCTGAAGATTGGTTTAGATGAAAGGACAGCTGAAAACACCACTGCGAACAACAAAGTTACTGCTAATCTCATTGCCGTGATTCACGAGGTATGGTGTGTGCATGTGTGTGTAGGTGATTATGGTGTGCTTTTTTGTGTGTGATTTGTTGTTTACGCATGTGGGATTTGAAGTGGGTGATTTTTTTTACTGGGCTGATTTGAAAATTGGTGCGGGGAGAATGTTGTTAGCATGAACGAAGTAGTTTCAGCTAATCTTCGGGCACGGCTATGTTACGTGTTGGTTTTGTTGTCATTTCTGAAAATTTCATCACTTTTTGGCTTGATTTCTGGAAAAATTGATAGTTCAAATTATATTTGATTGGGTTATACTACAGTTTTGAATTCATTGATAGATTTTCAGGATGAGATTGATGTTAATTTTTAGTTTTTTAATACTTAATATTGTTCTGTTGTTTTTGAATGTGGAACTGTGTTTCGGGCTCGGAGAATTTCATTATTTTGTAGCGGTAATTCAGTAAACTGGATAATAAAGGAAAGGCTCTTTGGAACCTGTTAATGTTTACCATTTGTGGGTTAAATTTTATGGCTTCAACAAAAATGGCAGTAAAAGAATCCCTTAGCTTATTTCCTATGCAACCAACTCAAATCATGCATTTATGATTTTTTTCATCTCTTTAAGTTTATTGATATTTATATCAACTCAAAAGGGTACCTCAGATGATTTCCTATGCAACTAACTCAAATCATGCGTGCATGATTTTTTTATCACTTTATGTTTATTGGTTCACTTTTTGAGTAATTAAAGATACTTTCAAACTTAAAAATCTCTACTTGCTGCTTGTTGAGGGGTGACTACATTTGATTTAAATATTTGAAATGGAACTTTATTGTGAAAGACGTGCAAGAACATGCTTTTGGCTAGAGGATTATTCACTCAGTTAATATGTGTGGCTCTGCTTTATAACTTGGGATATTTCTAGTGTTTGTATAGTGACTGAAAATTGGTGGATTAAGATGAAAAATTTAAGTGCATCTGATCCTGGAAACTGTATTTCAGGCAGCTGTAACTGATGGTTGCGATCGTGCTGTTGGGAATCTGCTTTACACGGTATTTGTTAGTGTATTATTGATGATCTGTTAATCTTTGAATATTCAAGTGCATCTGATTTTATCCATGTACTAATTGGTCTTCTCTTGGTTCATTTCTATTAAATTAACCAGTTGAAACAGATAATTCTATTTATTTGCAGGTTGCTACAAAATTCCCCACAAATGCTCTTGTGCATCGACCTGCACTGCTTAAATATATTGTTTCATCAAAGGTTTGTAATGTTGTCTATCTGTAATCCTGTATGTTTGCGGTCACATGTCCTACTTTTTAAATATTTTTTAGTTGCCTGCAGTAAAAAAATCAGTTTATTTTCAATGGAATTGTCATAGTTTTCTTGTCCAGGTTAAATCTCCTGCTCAGTTGGAAGCGGCCTTTTCATTTCTTGCTGCTACTGCTTCTGATAGCTTTAAAATTGATGATTTTGAAGCTGCTTGTGGCGTTGGTATGAAATAATTAATAATGATTCACATTTTCAATGTATACTTAAGTGTTGAAGATTAAGGTTAGATTGGTTTTAACGTGAAATGTTTACTGAGTTTTTAGCCATTCTTGAATTTAATATGTTTATAGGAGTTGAGACCTCCACACAAGACATTGAAGTTGTGGTTGATGAGATTTTTGAAGAGAAGAAGTCTTTTATTTTGGAGCAGCGATATCGAACAAATGGTTTGTTTTTCTTGTTAATAGGTTACATGAAGCTAAAAACCGATATGATTGTGTAACATGTTTAGTTCATTAATGGCTAGAAAAGCAAAAAAATTTCCAGTTAAACTGCACATAAATGGATTGTTTATTTCCGGAGTATAAAAGTAAACTTAATATTTATCTTGAGATACTAATGTTTTTTTATTTCGTTATCTTAATTGATTGATTGTGGATTTTGTGTCCTTTAAGGAGAAAACCAGCACTTCATTAATCGGACAAGATTTCGTTTGTCAGAAATGTACTCTAGTGACACACATGACACCCCAGTGATTTGTTTCTTAACTTAACATAGACGGTTACCCAGATCGATATAAGTTAACAGTGGTCATCATTTAGTTTCTACTACACATTCGATCCAGAAGCCTGATTATATTTGTTGTTTCATTATAAATTCACTTTTATATGCTTTGTTTCTTAATTTCAATTGAATGTTTGTTGGTTTCAGAGCATGGGTAATTAGTTTTGTTTACTGTTGTTATTACTTCCACTCTGCACTCCATACTCCGCACTCAACACTTCACCAGATATGAATTGTATGTGTTCCCATTTTCCCATTCATGCAATCATTCTTCTAATTTGTCAGTGGTCAAAACTTAATATTATGCATATGGATCTGGAGTAGACTCTGTGTGTTCTTAATAATTATGATCTTTTTCATTGAAACATTCAGAGTCATCAAACTTTTATCTCTCTTTTGCTTTTCTTTACGTTTAATAGAAATGACCTCTCTATTTGTTGAAAAACTCTCTTTGTTGCAGTTGGTGAGCTATTTGGTTACGTGAGAAAGAAGCAGCCGTGGGCAGACCCAAAGATTGTCAAGGCAAGTATTATCGTATGCTTTACCTTACCCCTCGTTCCTGATTACCTTTCAAGTTTCAAGTTGACTGAAATGGCACCGGCAAAAATAAAATGAAAACTCTAACTAATAACTTTAGTTCTAGTTTGCTAATTGTATCACTTATTGACATCAGCAAATTGTTGATGCGAAATTATACGCACTTCTTGGTGAAAGAACTGCGGCAGATAATGAGAAGCCCACTAAAAAGAAGAAAGATAAGCCTATCAAAGCTGAGGTAAGCCATGCTTTTCATGCTAACAGGGTTCCTCTCAATAAATAATTTGTTGCAAGTGTTTAATGTTTTACTTTTTTTCTGCTAAACTTTGGACTCGGTAAATTTTGTATATAATTAATGCTTTCAAGAAATGCACTTTTACCTTTATCTGTCCATGGTCTACGATTCATGAGTAAACTTTTTCTCGTCAATGCATATTATAGGGATCTTCATCCTCTCTTATTCTCTTGTGTTTCAATTTGGTAGGACAAAACTATTCATGTAGAGACATCTCCGCAGAAACCATCTGAAGAAGAAAGCAATCCATATTCAATATTTCCTTCACCAGAGGAGAACTTTAAGGTATTTTTTTTCGAAATTCTATGATATTATATTGTATGAGTTGATTGGTTTAGATTCATTGATTTCCATGTGTGATTTGTATCAATGATGATTTATATAATCTTTTTGGATGCTTCTAGAGAGTCTTGAATTTTGGGAATTTGGGTATCTTATTGAATTACAAGAACTGCATTGCTTTAAATAGATTCCACGATTTCTGAAACTTTAGTAGGAATGTTATTTTGAAGGTGGATCTTAAGTTAATAAGTCAAAGGATCTTGTTTAGCGAAATCACATGTCAGAGAGATAAAGAAAGTGTAGCACTCTCAAATGTCCCCTTTGAGAGTTACTTGGATACTTCAGATTATATTTTGTCTATGTTTTAGATTGATATTATTATTAGATAATTAGATTAATCTTTATCCTAGTTTGAATTGTAGTATGATTAGTTTAAATCTTAGATTGATTTCTTAATTTAGGGAAACTAGGTGGTCATTAAGTCTATGAATACTTTGTGCTCTTCATTAATATTATCAAGATTTTTCTTCTCTTCCAAACGAGTCAGGTTCTCAGATAGAGCTAGTGACTAGTTCAGCCTATATAAAATATTACTGACGTGAGAGCTGTTTAAACTATACATATCTGTAGAAGAGCTCCGTACTTGATAAAGTAAACTTCTCTCTCTCATTCTCTATTCTTTCTGTTTATCCCTTTATTGACCAGTTGAGGCTTGTAACAATTTCAAATTTCTTTGGCTTGTTTAAAACAAATTAATTTAATACTTTATGTATTTCGCCTCTACATGATAACTGTTAATGCATTGATCTTATTTGCGATGAATTTACTTAAAGTCCCCGTGTATTCTGTGTTTGCTTTTTTGGGAAAATCCAACAATTCCCACTGAAAATATGTTGGAATGCGTCGATCTTTTTTGTGATGCATCTATCAGCATAATTTTGAGGACCCAGTTATTTCCAGTGAAAAAATGTTGGACCTTAGTGAACTTTGATTAAATTGGCTAATTGGTAGGTAGCTGTGCATTTTGATCGTTAATAATCAGTAGCAGTTTTGGGTCTTTAGGAATTTTGTTGCTAATTCATAAGTATCCAACTTTTAGGAATTTTATTTGTGCTATTTCTTTCTTTCTTTCTTTCTTCTTCTTTTTTTTTGGTATATTAAGCATCTCACTGATTTCAGGTGCACACAGAAATATACTTTAGTGATCGTCCCGTGCTTAGAGCTTGCAATTCAAAGGAAATACTTGAAAAGCATTTGAAGGTTACTGGAGGAAATTTTTTTACTCGCTTTCCACCTGAACCAAATGGATATTTGCATATAGGTCATGCAAAGGTGATCAGATTCTCAGGCTAATCTGTTGGAGGTCTTTTTCTTTGGAGATATTAGATCTTTCTGTTTACCAGGTTACTAATTTTGTAGGCTATGTTTGTGGACTTTGGCCTAGCGAAAGAGAGAGGTGGATGCTGCTATCTGAGGTTGAGACTGCTTATGCTTTAACTTATTGGTTTTTTTAGTTATCATAAATGAATTGATTTTCTAGTTTATAACCACCACGTTTTGAACTTGATGGTGCTTGTTTTTTATTTTAATATTCTCGCTTGACCCATCAAATCTTTTCGCTTTGTATTTATGGGATTGATTGTTGGGATGTGGCTTGTGGAGGAATAATGACGGAATTGATTGCCTGGTCAATCGATGTTCTTCGCTGAAATCAGTGACTTCTGATGATTGCCCATCGATCCAAATTGTGAAGTCCATGATTTGGAGTTTGTATTCATATAGGATAGCAAAGATTAAGAAGCGGTAAAGAAGATTTATCGAGTATGGGGAGTTTATTTTGATGGTTACAAATGGATTTACTTTTTATAGTTAAAGCAACACTAACTGAAATTGCTTAAGCCATTTCTTTTGAAAAGATGCTGAGATGTAAGAGTGCCTTTGACTGAATCAGGTAAATGACAAAAAATACTTTTTATGGGTGCCCGGGACGTAGAGTTGAAGTATACGACTTTTCTAGATTCTTACTCATTTTATCAATAAGTTAAGTTGTTATCATCACATTTCTTTATCTTTTGCTTGTGCTTGTTAGCTCCTGGAGTGGCGTCATTTGTATGCTTAGGCGTGCCATGTTTTGTAAACTCTCAGCACAACGTTTCTTCCATGAAAATGGCGTATCCGGTTGGGAAATGCTAATACCTATATGATTAGTTCCTTGAGGGCTTACTGGGCCAGAGTGTTTATTTACTATCATTTTTATTGTCTTACATATTATTATGTTTTGTAAGCTACCAGATTGGTGTTGTTCCAAGTTGGGGAACTGTAACTTTTTAGGTTTATTAGTTTAATTTGTGTGACGTATTGATTCCCACTCTGATGCAATTATTTTCGGCGCCCAAAGAAATGTCTTTTTTGGTAGGACTGCTAATACCTATATGATTAGTTCCTTGAGGGCTTACTGGGCGAGAGTGTTTAGTTACCATCATTTTTGTTGTCTTACATATTATGTGTTATAAGCTACCAGATGGGAATTGTTCGAAGTTGGGGAACTATAACTTTTTAGGTTTATTAGTTGCTTAATTTGTGTGGCGTATTGATTCCCAATCTGATGAAATTATTTTGGGTGCCCAAAGAAATGTTTTTCTGTGGTAGGAAATATTGGTCAATTAAGATGATCACCAACATTTGTAGATCTTGATAGTTGAAATGGGTCAGAAATGTGTGCTGATAATACTTTCAATATTTCTTTCTTTAGACTCGGTGCTTGAATAACTTCTCTTATTTACCTCAAGAATCATCTGTCTCTATTATTTTGTGCACTGGTCATTTGATCACTGACTCTAAATTACATTCGATATATAGATACGATGATACCAATCCAGAAGCTGAGAAAAAAGAGTACATCGATCATATTGAAGAGATTGTTGGATGGATGGGTTGGGAACCTTTTAAGGTATAGTTTTTTCCATACTGATAAGACATTTTTCTTGTGCGGTATCATCTAATTTATCGTGGAATTATATAGATCACTTACACAAGTGATTACTTCCAAGAACTTTATGAGCTAGCAGTGGAGCTGATACGAAGAGGGCATGCTTATGTTGATCATCAGGTCGATTTTGCAGAACTTGCAGTTCCTTTCTTGTGTTTAATTGTTATTGTATGCTTTCTTGCTAGAATATTCTGACCATCAACTAAACCATTTCTAGCTATTCACTAGTTGTAGTGCATCACGATTCACGATGTTGGTAATTGGTTAAAGTACCATAAATTTGAATCCAAGCTAGTTGCTGCCTCATTTTTTCTTCTAGGCATTTAGTTACAAATTTCAACATAAAAAGCCTTTGCTGTTTTATGCAGACACCTGAAGAGATAAAGGAGTACCGTGAACAGAAGATGAACAGCCCCTGGAGAGATAGACCCATAGAAGAATCTCTAAAATTGTTCGATGACATGAAGCGGGGAATGATCGAGGAAGGCAAAGCAACATTAAGAATGAAACAGGACATGCAGAGTGATAATTTCAATATGTACGATCTAATCGCTTATCGTATCAAGGCAAGTATTTGAACTTGGAGTTAAATGACTATTGAATTCAGATAGTGCATGGCATCCTTTCTGACTTTTCAATTTGCAGTTCACACCTCATCCACATGCGGGAGACAAATGGTGCATCTATCCAAGTTATGACTACGCTCATTGTGTTGTTGATTCTATTGAAAATATTACTCATTCGGTACGCCAGTTTGTTCTTGGAAGTTATCTCTGGTTGAAAATATTTTACGTCTAGTTTTAAGTATCTTTTTTTATCGAGACATACTTCCTGAAGGGGTAAAATGTTATCTTAGGATATCGAAGACAAGATATTTTTGTTGCTTCCTTAGGTGATGTTCTTTTCAATATTTTGCAACCATGCCAAATTTATGTTTTTGATACCTAAATCTCTGTTTTCCTTGATTGATACTTATTTAAAGTACTTATATTTGGATAATTGGGTTATTTGTCCAGCTTTGTACACTCGAATTTGAGACACGACGAGCATCATACTACTGGTTGTTAGATGCACTAAGCCTTTACCAGCCTTATGTATGGGAGTACTCTCGATTGAATATCACTAACACAGTGATGTCAAAGCGGAAGGTGAATAGAACTTTCCTTGCATATGATTATAACTCATTTTTTCGATTGCATTTGCAGTTCTTTTGAACTGGTCTTTAGCTTTGTTGTTGCAGTTAAATCGTTTGGTAACAGAAAAGTGGGTTGATGGTTGGGATGATCCTCGTCTCATGACTCTTGCTGGATTGCGCCGTAGAGGGGTGACTGCTCCTTCCATAAATGCTTTTGTTCGAGGAATCGGAATCACGAGAAGGTTTAAATGCTTTTGTTATAGAGCTTTCTATTGTTCTCGGTGCTTCACAAATATGTGTTCTGGCTGTTCCCTGATATTCCTTTAATTTCCTGTACTACAGTGACTGTAGTATGATACGTCTAGACCGCCTAGAGTATCACGTAAGGGAGGAATTGAACAAAATGGCACCTCGAACAATGGTTGTGCTAAACCCACTAAAGGTTGTGGCTTAATCAATTATCTATTTATTTTTGTGGGTGGATTTTGTTTTTAACTTCAATTTAGACGCACAATTATAAATTTGTATAGGTAACAATGACAAATGTTATATGGTTTGTTCCGGTGTTTCAGGTCGTCATCATAAACATGGAGGCCTCTGTAATTGACCTTGATGCAAAGAAATGGCCTGATGCTCCAGAGGATGATGTATCTGCATATTATAAGGTATACTTCGATTTTTGGCATAAACTACTCTGTTGAACCTGTAATTCTTGTTTTTCTTTTGTGATAGTCAGTTTGACAAGGTTTATTAAGGTTTTGATCTGTATTTGTTGTTAATGAAAATGACTTGCACGATTTCTATTATTATTATTGCATCATTAAGTGGCTGCTGGAGTTATGAACAATAGCATTAGTGAGTAGTGATTATGGATGTTCGACATTTATCCTCTTTTCCCCTGCCACAGATACCCTTCTCCAGTGTCGTTTACATTGAACAATCAGATTTTCGGATTAAAGATTCAAAGGACTTCTATGGACTTGCTCCTGGCAAATCTGTCCTTTTAAGGTGCCATATTATTTGAACGTACCCATGTTCATCAATTACTCGTGTTTGCACAAAATAATAAAATTTTCTTCCCTCGTGTAGATATGCATATCCTATTCGGTGCACAGAAGTAATTCTTGGTGACGATAACACGACCATTCTTGAAATACGTGCAGAGTATGATCGCTCTAAGAAATCCAAACCAAAGGTATTCTGGTTGAAATTATTTAGTGATAAAAGTGCAGGTCACTTTTAGCTTATGCTGCTTTAATATTCTGTTCGTCAGGGGGTTTTGCACTGGGTTTCAGAATCTGCTCCCGGCGTTGATCCACTCACAGTTGAAGTTAGACTGTTTGACAAACTCTTCAATTCTGAGGTTGCAACTGTTTGCATTTTGCACACCACTCTTTTTCCTGGTTTTTTTTTCTTATTTTGCATCTTGCTTGTTCTTTTAAAATGTTATGGTAAATTTCAATGATGCGTGTTTTTGCAAGCAGAATCCTGCTGAGCTCGACAACTGGCTTGGTGATTTGAACCCTCAATCAAAAGTTGTTATATCAAATGCATATGCTGTTCCTTCGTTGAAAAATGCTGCAATTGGTGACAGATTTCAGTTTGAGAGACTAGGTAAACTTCTCAACGTTGCAGTCTCCGCATTTCTTTGTCAATTTTCCAGTATTGTCATTTCATTTTTTATGAACCTGCTTCCCAATCATAACATTCACTGTCTTCTCCTTAATTGGTATACTTATCTTAAAAGACTAAAATCTTCTCGTTACACGGTGGGTATAACCGTGTGGAGTTACTTTGTCCTCCCCGATTCTTCTGTTCCAAAATGGTATTTAATTTTGTTTCATTGATGCAGATTAATGACTAATGTTTCTAGCACATTCATAAATTATTGTAATGCATGCAATTGTACACGTATATGAAACATGAAAATACAATTTTAAAATCTAAGTTTTGAACTGAAGAAAGTATGTATTCTGACTTTGATACATCTTCAATCTTTTCCAGGCTACTTTGCAGTTGATGACAAGGATTCTTCGCCTGAAAAGCTAGTATTTAATCGTATTGTTACTTTGCGAGATAGTTATGGAAAGATAGGTAAGTGAAGTGGATAGCCAAATTATATGAATGTAAGAAACACTTATTAGTTATTTTCTGTACAAATTCAAAACACATGGGTTTTTTTTTTTATATTTCCATTTAGGGAAAGAAAGAGCTCAGGACACCACATTTTCCTGTAATTTCATATAGAAACAGACTCAGATTGGTAGGACTAAAAGTTTTGGTTAATATTGATTGTTAGTTTATTGAATCTGCTAGTAAAGTAATGTCAAGTTTGTGATACTAATTTGGGGCCTCGTGTGGAAAAACAGATTTTGTTTGTCTATTTGACATGTTTCAGTTTGGGTTTTGAAGTGAACTGACTTCAAGTGCATAACCAACATAGATTCATATATGGGGTTGAATCTAACCGAAACACGAAAATGCAAGATGTTTGTGGTTTAATTTTTTGGTGCTTTTGGTGGTGTGTCTAAACTGTGCGATGATACCAATAGTTTTTAATAAAAAGGGCAAAAATTTGAGTAGTATTCGGATAGAATAAACTTGGGTTGAGTGGTTGCTGCTCTAGGTGGAATACCATGAGGGGATAGCATCCTCTCCACGCATTAAACCCACCACAAACTTGAGTAGTTTTCTTTCCTTAACTATTTGCATAAAGTTTATAACGTCACATGATAAGAGAACTCTGACTTCAATTGACGGAACATGACCAGTATCTCATATATATATTGTTTAAAATAAATTTAAAATAAAAGGTAGAAGACAAAAGAAAAAATCAGATTGAGCAAAAGAAAAGTTCAATGACAAATAGTGGTGAGCAGAATTACGAGATTTTGTAGCCATATTTATTTTAAGATTATACCTTACAAAATTAAACTTTTACTAAGGATCATATCGTATAATCTCCGACACCAGATTACTGTCCAAGTGGACCAAGCTGAGATATCGTCCTTCGTCCAGCTGTATTTGGGCATGCATATGATTGCTTGAATATAGGGCCATTCACGATGAGGAATTCATTTAGCTTTCGCATATGTGAAAGAGTTACTATTTTTATCGCTTGAGTTCCCACCATTGCCTTCTCTGGTGCCGTACTTGCAGATAGATAAGAAATATCGAGAAGCCCGACAGCCGAAACTGAACCCAGTGAACAAACCCAACGGAAGAATCACTAAATTCTTGAAAGATGTTGAAGTCATGGGTTTTTTTTTTACATTCTTTTAGGCATTCATTTCAAAAAAAAAAATTTCAACACTCTTTAAGCCATTCTATCTATAAAAATTTGGTAGACTGAAATAAAATGCCTAAAAATATATCTCAAAACTATTTTCTGATTTCAAAGATCACTCAAAGATGCAACAAGATAACATACTTAAAGATTTTAAAACGAGACTCTGATACTACAATTTATTGGCCCCAGGTGCGAACATGAGAAAGAAAATATAAAAAATAAGGATAAAATAGACAATTTAACGGGCCAAATAAATGCACAAAGATGTAGTCTTTCGAATTACTTGATGACAATTTAATTTTTTTCTTATTTTAGTTTAAATAACAAATTCATTAATTTTTTTTTTAACTCATAACACCGAAAAGACAAAGACTTTCTGAAAAAAAAAAGACCAAGACTCGTTGATTTTGCTAGGGTCAACCCCGACAATCTCCTAGTTGCAAATTCTCAATTAAATGCTCATAAGGTTCGCAATGGCATGATGATTGACATTATAATTTATTTATAGTTTTAAAAAATAGAAACAGAGACATAATTTTTTTTAACAAGTTAAGTTTAATGTTTGACCAAGTCTAGCCTATTAAATGTTAACCTACTACATTTTAATTAATAACAATAATTTGTAATGCATAATTTGTTAGCTCACTTTCTTATAAACACAAGGAACCTTTACATTATAAAATTATTTTTTCTGCATTAGAGAAAGATATATATATATATAAAAAGTACGTCTAAATAAATAATTGATAATATAATTAGATCATTTTTGCTCTTACTTGTGATTATATAATTATTTTAAAAAAAGCCTAAAAATTGAAGGAAGTTCACGCGTTTTTGTTTTAATGATATGATTAATTATGCAATTACTTGTCGGAATTAGAGTGAGAATGTTTACCCAATTATATTTCACTTGAGCTTCCACTAAGTGTTTTCAAAATCGGATGGAATATGAAATTAATGTCTTATTGGTTACAAATTCGATTGATTCGACCGGTTGAACCGTCGAACCACTGGTTCAACCGATGATATATTAGCGTTATGCAATATCTATTTTAATTTTTGTAAAATATATATATATTATGATTTGCTATAGAAGTTGTTCACTGATAAGTGTCATTTTGCACTTGTTTTGCTAAGTTTTTTCGTTACTTTTTATAGTGATTCTTGAACAATATTACGCTATTTGATGTGATTTTTTAAGTTTTAGGAATCCAAGTAGAAGTAAGCAAAAATGACGAAAATATGCCAATTAATGATGAAAAGATGGCGAAAATTACATAAAAATGAAATTCTAAAATTAGAAGATGAAAGAAAGTTCAAAGGTCAAACCAAAACCTGAATGAGCAAAAACAAAACAGTTATTGTGAACAAAAGTTGAAGGCTACCGATCGAACGTAGGCGATAACTTTTCAAGATTTGGTTTCGTTTGAAGAATTTGAGTCCACCAACGAGATTTGGTTTCGTTTGAAGAATTTGAGTCCAATAAGGCAGCTTTTTCCTCCACCGCTATAAATACAACTTGTTGGACGAAATTATCACAGTTGGACACACTTTTAACCCTAGGAACAATCTTGATCCATCATCCATAATTCATCATCGGACTTGGAACAAGCTAACAAAGGAAATTGAAGAACACGATTGAGAAGGAAGCAAAAGAAGATGCTAGGATCTATGAACAGAGTCGACGCCAGGAGTTTTTGTTTGTGTTTAAACATTACCTTTGCATTATTATTATGGACTAAATTTATTTATTAAGATTGGAGAATCCTTTGTTTTGAATTATGACTTATTGTTAGTACTTGAGGTTGACCAATGATATTATGATACGACATACTAAATTGCAGGATTTTCAAATCGGATCGAACATAAAAGAAATATCATTATACCAATATAACATGTCCAACATCAAACAACCACATCAAATCAAAACAAAATGTTCAAAAAAAAAAAAGAGGAATAAAACATCTAAAAATAACAAGTAATGTCCAAAACGATCAATATCCCAAAAACTACATAAACTACGTGTGTTGCCAAATAAAAGTTGAGAATATCACAAAAATTACAAATTCTAAATAATAACAATGTCCTCTGTCCATGCTTTGCTCTGTCTAAGAAATATAGAAAACAATATGGAAACCATTTGAGGTATTAAGCAGTAAACCTTACGGAAATTACAAGCCCTTCATGACATGAGATTAATTAACCCACTAAGCAGTAAAATCTATGGAAATTTTGATTAAAAAGTACAACCTTGACTTGATGAAAGTTGCAAATGGACGCTCATGACAAGTATATGGCGACGATGGATTCCGACGAAACTGCGATAAACACGAGTCTTTCGTTTATTTAGGGAGAAGGAGAAAGGGTTTTCATCGTATGTTTTTCTACAGCTTTACAGTACATTTATTAGGGGAAGGATAAAAGGTTAAAGGTTAAAAGTGAAAATTGTAAGTAAATAATATTAAAAAATGCAAAACAAGAAAAAAATTAATAAAAAAATGGTGGCAGCGGTTCAACCTAGTTGGATGGTTTATCGATTGACCAGTTTTGGACCGGTTCGAGCCGATTAGCTCCGATTTCTTGATGCATTGATTTAAGAGTGTTAATCGGATCGGACATATCAACAATCGGACCGGTTGAACCGACCAGTTGCTTCCACTCACAAACAAACACAATATGTGGGGACCACCAGGGAATGCATATTGAGGAAGTGGGCAAGTGTCTTCCTGCCAAAAAAAAATTTATTCCTAAAAATAATTTTTTTATAAAAGAATTACATTTTATTATCTAAAAATTGTATTTTGCCCATTGAAAATTACATTATACCCCCTATTTTCACTTCCTAAAATGTTTTTACTCTATTTTTTCTTTTGATATTTTTGTCCCCTTAGTAAAATCCTGCAGCATCCGGTGTCATATTTTGCGGACATTGTTTCAATTTTACAGTGTAAATTAATTTTTTTTAAATTATTAAACAATAAAAACCGGAGATGCTCCACCACTGATGGGCAATCCACCGATCACTTGACAAAACAAGTGGTGAGACTTTCGAATGAAATCCCCATTTTCTGCACAAATATATATCAGCAGAAGAAATAAATTATACACAAAATTTTACTTGTGAATATTAAGTGTCAGTTGTATCTAGCTTGTACAGTAAGAAATATTATACAAATTGTAGCAGATAATTTCATTTAATGACTTCCATATTTAGTGAAGGCCCCATCTCACTACCCCCACCATGCCATATTGATGTTTTACAAATTTATATATATATATGTATGTGAGTTTGTGTCTTAGAGTCAAGCCCAGATACACAAGCATAGAGAGAGAAGAGGGGAGATGGCAGGAGGGAAAGGATCACCGGTTGTTTATATTGTCATCATAGTCTTTGGGATCACAGCATTTGGCTTGTCAATCGCTGGTGAACAACGTAGTAGCAGTGTAATTTATTTATTCCTTGATCATCCAAACACCTTTTTTGTTACTAAATTTAGCTTATCTTTTGTTAAGAAAACTATGTTTTGATATAAACAAAGCGAAACAGCTAAAGATCCAGAGCTGAGAGAGAACGATGTTAGGTGACAAATTAGAGATTGCCGATCTCCTCAAGAAATCAAGAAAAGTGAAGAAGAAGAAGAGAACTTTCATTAACAATGTCCTGCCTCCAACAATCACACTAATTGCTTCTTTTTATACAGTGTCCATGCAACCACTAACTTTCTAATTAACTGCTAACTCCTTACAAAACTATTCAACCAACTAATTATATCCATTTATTGTTAAATGATCCACGATATAGTCTTCTAAGTAATTTGGGAGCTTTTCAATCCTTTTGCCTTCAATTTCTTGCTGCGCTCTGTATGATTGTATCAAACGATGATAACAGTTCAACTCAAGAAAAGATCAGCTCAGCAGTTCAAGAGCAGAGAAAAGCATGCATACATAATTTTTTTTTGAGAAATAATAAAGGTAAATATTGGTAATTGAAATAAGGTCCTCCAAAAAAATGATATGCATGCATACATAATTTTTTTTTTTTTTGTGATTTTATGATATGTTCACTCTTTTACTCGCTTTCAACAACTCAAACTGTGTATTTTTAGAAGCCGTTTGGTACATAAAATGAGATGAGCGAGACATGTATAATCGGACGGCAAATAATTTGTTTTATCACCTTTGAACCATCTCAGCCTATGTACCAAAAGGTGCTTAGTATATATTAAAATCTGAACTTCCTTTTTAGTATATGTGGCAGGGAAATCTAAATACAGATCAGGATGGTATGATTTACTGTGACAAAAAAAAAGATGGTTTATCGATCGGATGTGGAGTCTTGGCGTGCTTGCTTCTTCTCTCCACACAAGTTGGGGTTATGGTGGTCACAAGTTGCTTATGTTTTGGAAGACAATTAGTACGAGGAGGATGTTGCGTTTGCAGCATTATACTTCTCGTTTTTTCGTGGTAAGAACTCAAAAGATCCCTAACTTGGAATTTTTAGATTAAGGATAACACCAAAATATCATTGTGGGTGTAACGTATTTTTTGAAAGCAATTGAATTCCAATCACTATATAATACCGTAGTAACAGCTAACACATTGAATTCAAATGTAAATTTTACAGGAAAGCATTTTTAGGCGCAGAAGCATGTCTACTTGTTGCTATAAGTGTCAAGTCTGCGTCTCACGGCGGATATGACGGTGAGACCTTTTTCTCTTGCTCTCCGCCAACCAAGGTCCTATTCATTTATGGAGCCATTTTTGCAGTTCTAACGACGATCTTTAATGTTTTCTATTACTTGTGCTTCACGATGACTTCTGGAAAACGCATTCCACCAATCGATCATCCATCAAATTCAACCCCTCATGCATAAGTATGCAATTGTGGTTTATGGAACTTGCTAATGGGTTGATCATAAATGAAATCCTATCTTTACTTTTAGTTTAAAAACTAAATTTGGCAACTTCTTTGATTATGTATTTTGAGTTTGATGTATTCAAATAAGATATAATGTCTTAGGAGTATCAAACATGTAGTTTTATTTTATTGAAATTGTAAGTGTTTATGTTTGGTTGAATACTATACTATGTTTTATTTTAGTCAAAAAATTATTAAATAGAAAGGGATGTCTACCGACATGGACAGATAAAGAAGTTGAGAGGCAGTCTCCAGGCCTACATGATTATGCAATATCTTTTTCTTCTTCTTCTTATGTAAATTATCCTACATAAGAAGAATAAATGAAATCCTATCTTTACTTTTAGTTTAAAAACTATCGTTATGTGTGTGATTATGTATTTTCAAATAAGATATAATGTCTTAGGAGTATCAAACATGTAGTTCTATTTTATTGAATTTGTAAGTGTTTATGTTTGGTTGAATACTATGATTATACAATATCTTTTCCTTCTTCTTCTTCTTCTTATGTAAATTATCCTACATAAGAAGAATATTGAGACTCCAAAATATTGTATCTTCTAAATGGTATCAACTTGTATACGTTAAAACTCGGTATTTTATAAATCTTTTATTTACTTTTATATAAATTCAAACAATTATTACGAGCTTTTGCCCGTAACATAATGCCCGAAAGGCCTTTATTTCCCAGAGTAATCAACACATATGATGAATAGAAACTCAAAAAGAAGCTCTTTTTTTTTTTTTTAAATTAATTTTAAACATAAAAATTTGCAAAAAATAACGTGAATAGCTCGTCATTGCATAATAATGTGAAACAACCTAGGGCGGATCCGAATCCGCCCTAGGCTGAGATTCACTATCGAATAAACAAAAAACTTTTGCAATCAAGGTAGCACCTACCAGATTGATGATGATTAAACTGAAACAATCAAATAATCATTATCCAAAACATCTATTAAGCACAAGAACATAGTTCGTCACCACAGTCACGGATGTTGTCGTGGATGCCATTGTTCCAGTTCTAATGACATTTCGCAGAACGATAGTGTTATTGTCACGATTTTTTTCAAAGTACAATAAAAAATTATAAAAAATATTAAAAAATATGTAAAATCTTGATAATAAACTAAATTTTTAATTCAAATAATTAGATTCATATAATTTAATGATACAGCTATTGAATTATACTATATTGTTAATTTTGTTGGGCAAAATTAGTAAATAATTAGACATAATATCATAATTAATTATATTTAATATAATAAATTTTTCATAGAGTAGTTTAATTAAATAGAAATAACTACAAATATATCCTTTAAATGTCATCCAAATAATTAATATAAAAATACAAACCATATAAATTTATTATAAATTACATAAATACACAAATTATTTTATAATACTAGGAATAAATTATTTACAATATTAGTGCAAAACATAATTATTTTACATCATTTATTTTTTAAATTAAAATTTAAATACCAGTACTCATTTTATTTAAAAGAATGATGGGCCAATTTATAATTTATCACCCACCTTTCATAACACACCCAATACATCTTTCTTCTTCTTCAAAAGACACATACACACACAAAACATTACAGAGATAACGGATTTCTTTGTGATTATTTCCTCCGGGTATGTTTTGACATGGGCTGGGATATATAGGTAAAAAGGAGACAACATCGTGAGTGATAGATGCTGCAAAAACGCTACAACGTCCGCGTGAAGCAGGCAGCTTTGCAGTATCCGGCACAAACATGCGGCCGTGATTCTCCAACAGCCATTTACATGAGTCATATGTTTCTTCATCAACAATCACGAGTGCTAGCGATATGATCTGATTGTTCGCATCCAGAGTGAAAACGATCGATAATTTTTGATTATTTGAGTATAAATGAGTATCATCGATGATGTGGTAGAAGAATTAGACCACATCGGGTAAAATGGTTGCCGAACAGGAAAACGTCCGAACAGGAAAATACCCGAAGAAGTCGATACTCTGCTCGGTTCCACGTGGTCAAACATCGGCATAAGACCTGCTCATAGCGGTTAATCAACCCGCATTTCCCAGACACGATGGAGCATTTAATGGGGCAAATTGTGGGGAGGTGGCTGAGAATGGGGCAAGTAATTAATGGCTTAATTAGTGGCTAATTAGAAGGCTTAAATAGGGGACCTCACGTTCCAATCAAGGGGGAGGCACTTTTCTTTCATTTTAATTGCTCAATTCTTGGAGGAAAAAGGAAAGGCTCGACCATTTATGCAGAGAGGGAAACCATTATTTAAGGGGGGGGATTCATTTTTTCTTATGAAGGAGCTCTCGGCTAGGGATGAGGAAAAGAGATCAAATTCTTCTTTTCATTTTTTTATGTCTATATCTTGTACAAGAATACATTGTAAATTATCAATATTTATAGTGGAATTTTATACTGGACTAGGTCCCGTGGTTTTTCCTTCAATTCGAAGGTTTTCCACGTAAAAATTTTGGTGTCTTTCTTTTTATTTTCCGCAAACACTTAAATCTACCGAACACGGAAAAAATGGAATCACATCATTGGCGCCGTCTGTGGGAACATCGAGCTAAGGCGTGGATGAAAAAGAAAAGAAAAGGGGACGCTTGGCTACAGGAATTAGGGGTCTCTTCTTCCAAATCATCGCCTGGATGAACTGGGATCAGCTATTACAATTTTTGAAGACTTGTTCTCAAGCAGCCATGTGATGTCCAAGAATGAAGGAGGCAAGGCCGGAGATCGCAACAAAGCAAGACATTATCGGGATTTATTTGGTCAATTTAATCAAACTTACTGGAGGTACCGATATCCACTTGCTGGTTACTCGGCTCGCCATTATATAACCACAACTCCGTCGAAGCCAACCTTCTCCGGACTGGTTATTGTATGGTGACTACCGCGGCGGCAGGATGTTGAGCAAGGGTTTTCTCGGGCTTAACCTACTGCGTCCCTGCGCGACGATGATTCGTGTTGTTTTGTTCGTCGTTGGGCAGAGTTGAGACTGGGCAGTGTGGGTTAGCAAGAAGGGAAGACAATTTATTATTGCAATGCCACCAATTTTTGTGAATTCAACCTTACCCATCTCCGTTCTCTGTGAAAACTTTCACCTAGTTCCTGCTTTTAAACCATAATAGAAGACCTCGAATCCAATCCCTTATCCCCACATATTCTATCCCACTACAATTCTATAAATAAAAGTTTCCATACACACTTTCTGGAAATATTATACAGTTTTACATATGAAGAGGAATTTATCGTGAATTCACAAGGAGTGAAGCTTTTCACGTGCAGATGGTTACCTGCAGACGAAGAACCAAAAGCTTTGATTTTCTTGTGCCACGGATACGCCATGGAGTGCAGTATCTCAATGAGAGGATGCGCCACTAGACTAGTGAAAGCAGATTACGAGGTTCATGGTATCGATTGCAAAGGCCATGGCAAGTCATCTGGTTTACTGGGAATAATCTCCAATTTTGATGATCTTGTTGACGATCTCTCCGAGCACTTCACAAATATTTCTGGGACATGCTATAGAGATTGACGAAAATTCTCTCTGTCTCCATGACGGTGATTGAACAACGCTGGCACAATCACTAATCATAAGCGACAATTTGCAGCCAAAGATAAGTGTTATGATTTCCTTGTTATTACCGTTGAAATATTAGAGTATGTTTTTTATATTTCCTCTTTGAATCATTATGCAGCATTCATTAATATTGGTTAGATCAATTAATTAATGATCACCAATTAAACTAGGGATCCATAACTTAATGTATCGGCCATTACATGCAAGAGTCAAGATCTGAATTTTTACAGAAACCCATGCCCTGTAGCATAGTCTTCTTCAAACTGTGTTTTGACTAATCATTACGTATGAAATAATTGATGAAAAAAAAGAAGAAGATAAAAGTGGAGAATATCATGCTTGTTGGAGATTCACTGAGTTTAAATGTATGGCAATAATTGAATTACATAAGTCATTCATGGGTACCTAATGCTGAGGCGTCACTTATTTGAAGAGAAGGTTTAGCTCAGCTCATTTTTCTGCAAATCAGTTATGGTGATTATTCTACTGATTATCAACATTTATTAATGATAGATTAGCAGCAATTACTTGGTCTTCTTGGATTTATATATGTCCCGACTCTAATAATCTATATCTCATCTGCTCGACTGGCTCTTGCATTTCAACTTGTTTGCAGTTCACTTTAATTTATTACTGGTGATTATATTCTAATATCAATGTTATCAATGGTAAATTGTGCCGGGAGTGGGATAGTGGTATGAGTAGATGTGTTGTTCTGAAGAGGATGGAGTTATCGTCGGTGGTACACCCACATGGATTGGATGTGTGGAAAGTTCATATTAATATTACGATGGTGCAGATCCTTTACGGCAAACACCATGCAATCACAAAAGTTGCACTCGATGTGAGGATCAATCAGTTCGTATTTTGCGTTTACAGAGATTGCATAGTTCTCTCCATCCTTACATCCGTTGCATACTTGAAAGAGATAAGTCTTCTGCATATTTCTCTTTTTGTATGAAGTAATTAAAAATTCAATTGCCAATATGATTATGGTTTCGTTGTACTGGAATTTCCACGAATGTTTATCAAAGTTCTATGAATTTACTTACTGAACATAAAAGCTACCAACTTTTGTGCCCCTGCTAACATTCGAAGTAGCAATTTCAGATTGATGATAGTTGACATAAATGTCCAGAACAACTAGAGCTCGAAGTATTAAAGTGGCTTGATCTTTCATACAGTAGTATCCAAGGCATCATCCATATGCTTTTGAGTATTTATTCAAGCCTTACTCATTTTAAATTTTAAATTTATAAAAGTGAGGTGTTCGGGATGTTTGAGCCCGGGATGTTTGAGGATACCCTTGTGTTGCAACATATATTTAAAATGCAAGATATTATGGATCGTCTCTGTCTCGTATTTTGTGTATTGCAGTACTTACACCGAACTAAGGATGTGCTATATTGGCTATATGCATCTTGTCTATACTTGACCCTGCCGAATCCAGCCTCATTGAGATACCTTAGGACTCTTCTTCCTAATTCGGGTTTTCGATCGGCATCTATTTTAGCCAAATATGTGGTGCTCAGCATCTGGCCTAATACACAACTCATCAACAGACTCGACTTTGGCGCTCAGTCATCATGCCCTGATTATTGTTATTCCTATCCAATTAATATTTGAATTTTGTAGACATATATTTTGTGTCGTGCTATCTTATAATTATTTCAGGATAGGATCAATAGATCGGGCGTGCAATCTAGCAGTAAGGCCCTGTTATGTGTGCTCGGGATGTTCGAGTACGTTCTATTATGTGTGCTCGGGATGTTCGAGTACGTTCTATTATGTGTGCTCGGGATGTTCGAGTACGTTCTATTATGGATGCTCGGGATGTTCGAGTACGTTTCATTATTGGTGCTCGGGATGTTCGAGTGCGTTCTATTATTGGTGCTCAGGATGTTCGAGTGCGTTCTATTATTGGTGCTCGGGAAGTTCGAGTACGTTCTATTTATTGGTGCTCGGGATGTTCGAGTATGTTCTATTGTTCTCGGGGTAGCGAGCTTATTTTTATTTATTGTCCGTTGTTGGCGGGTTAAATACATGATCGGGATGTTTGGTATGTATTTGAACCTAAAACGTGACTAAGTGATTGATGCTCGGGGTTGCGAGCTTATTTTTATTCATTGTCCGTTGTTGGCGGGTTAAATACATGATCGGGATGTTTGGTATGTATTTGAACCTAAAACGTGACTAAGTGATTGATGCTCGGGGTTGCGAGCTTATTTTATTTATTGTCCGTTGTTGGCGGGTTATATACATGATCGGGATGTTTGGTATGTATTTGAACCTAAAACGTGACTAAGTGATTGATGCTCGGGGTTGCGAGCTTATTTTTATTCATTGTCCGTTGTTGGCGGGTTAAATACATGATCGGGATGTTTGGTATGTATTTGAACCTAAAACGTGACTAAGTGATTCATGCTCGGGGTTGCGAGCTTATTTTATTTATTGTCCGTTGTTGGCGGGTTAAATACATGATCGGGATGTTTGGTATGTATTTGAACCTAAAACGTGACTGTGTGATTGATGCTCGGGGTTGCGAGCTTATTTTTATTCATTGTCCGTTGTTGGCGGGTTAAATACATGATCGGGATGTTTGGTATGTATTTGAACCTAAAACGTGACTAAGTGATTCATGCTCGGGGTTGCGAGCTTATTTTATTTATTGTCCGTTGTTGGCGGGTTAAATACATGATCGGGATGTTTGGTATGTATTTGAACCTAAAACGTGACTGTGTTATTATTGATCGGGGTAGCGAGCTTGTTTTATTATCGTCCATTGTTGGCGGGTTAAATACAGGATCGGGATGTTTGGTCTGTATTTGAACCTAAAATGGGACTAAGTGATTATGCTCGGGGTAGCGAGCAATGTTCGGTTTACTCGTTGGATCGGGATGTTTGGTCAACGTTTAAACTTAAAAATACCATCGTTTACTCGTGGGATCGGGATGTTTGGTCCACGTTTAAACTTAAAAATATCATGTTATTGTGCTCGGGGTAGCGAGCTTGTTCGGTTTATTCGTTGGATCGGGATGTTTGGTCAACGTTTACACTTAAAAATACCATCGTTTACTCGTTGGATCGAGATGTTTGGTCAACGTTTAAACTTAAAAATACCATCGTTTACTCGTTGGATCGGGATGTTTGGTCAACGTTTAAACTTAAAAATACCATCGTTTACTCGTTGGATCGGGATGTTTGGTCAACGTTTAAACTTAAAATTATCATCGTTTACTCGTGGGATCGGGATGTTTGGTATGTATTTGAACCTAAAACGTGACTAAGTAATTGATGCTCGGGGTTGCGAGCTTATTTTTATTCATTGTCCGTTGTTGGCGGGTTAAATACCTGATCGGGATGTTTGGTATGTATTTGAACCTAAAACGTGACTAAGTGATTAATGCTCGGGGTTGCGAGCTTATTTTATTTATTGTCCGTTGTTGGCGGGTTAAATACATGATCGGGATGTTTGGTATGTATTTGAACCTAAAACGTGACTGTGTGATTGATGCTCGGGGTTGCGAGCTTATTTTTATTCATTGTCCGTTGTTGGCGGGTTAAATACATGATCGGGATGTTTGGTATGTATTTGAACCTAAAACGTGACTAAGTGATTCATGCTCGGGGTTGCGAGCTTATTTTATTTATTGTCCGTTGTTGGCGGGTTAAATACATGATCGGGATGTTTGGTATGTATTTGAACCTAAAACGTGACTGTGTGATTATTGCTCGGGGTAGCGAGCTTGTTTTATTATCGTCCATTGTTGGCGGGTTAAATACAGGATCGGGATGTTTGGTCTGTATTTGAACCTAAAATGGGACTAAGTGATTATGCTCGGGGTAGCGAGCAATGTTCGGTTTACTCGTTGGATCGGGATGTTTGGTCAACGTTTAAACTTAAAAATACCATCGTTTACTCGTGGGATCGGGATGTTTGGTCCACGTTTAAACTTAAAAATATCATGTTATTGTGCTCGGGGTAGCGAGCTTGTTCGGTTTATTCGTTGGATCGGGATGTTTGGTCAACGTTTACACTTAAAAATACCATCGTTTACTCGTTGGATCGGGATGTTTGGTCAACGTTTAAACTTAAAAATACCATCGTTTACTCGTGGGATCGGGATGTTTGGTCAACGTTTAAACTTAAAATTATCATCGTTTACTCGTGGGATCGGGATGTTTGGTCCACGTTTAAACCTAAAATTACATAAGTTATTCTGTTCGGGATCTTTTCACTTGAGCCCCGACCATATTTTATCTGCTCGGGATGTCTTTTCCACGAACTCGGTTATATTCATTATTTGGTGATATTTCTTATCCCAGCGGAGCTTTATTTGCTCTGAATATTCTTATACTGGAGTTCGGGCTTATTTTATTTGGTCGGGATGCTTATCTATTATCTCAGGAGCTCGATTATATCGTACGAGCTTTACGTGCCCCGTCTTTGGTTGCTCAAGATATTTCTTGTTTCAACCCGAGCTTTATTTGCTCGTGATAACTATTATATTTCGAAAATTATTTGAGCTTTATTTGCTCGTGATAACTATTATATTTCGAAAATTATTTGAGCTTTATTTGCTCGGGATATTTTTTATGTTCTCGGGAGGGATTCTTTTTTCAGAAGTTCTGAATGGTTATTCAATGGGGTATTCGATGAGTTCGAATGTATTGTTTGTTGTACCCATGACGAGCTTTATTTGCTCTGAATATTTCTTAAACTGGAGTTCGGAAGTATTTTATCTGCTCGAGATGCTTGTCTATTATTTCTGGAGCTCGGTTATATCGTATGCGGCAACTGTGATTTTACCCGATGTATATAAACCAAGATCTCGACTTCGCTCGTCTTGCTTTACTTGAGGGGGTGATGTGATGTGGTAGGAGAATTAGACCACATCGGGTAAAATGGTTGCCGAACAGGAAAACGTCCGAACAGGAAAATACCCGAAGAAGTCGATACTCTGCTCGGTTCCACGTGGTCAAACATCGGCATAAGACCTGCTCATAGCGGTTAATCAACCCGCATTTCCCAGACACGATGGAGCATTTAATGGGGCAAATTGTGGGGAGGTGGCTGAGAATGGGGCAAGTAATTAATGGCTTAATTAGTGGCTAATTAGAAGGCTTAAATAGGGGACCTCACGTTCCAATCAAGGGGGAGGCACTTTTCTTTCATTTTAATTGCTCAATTCTTGGAGGAAAAAGAAAAGGCTCGACCATTTATGCAGAGAGGGAAACCATTATTTAAGGGGGGGATTCATTTTTCTTATGAAGGAGCTCTCGGCTAGGGATGAGGAAAAGAGATCAAATTCTTCTTTTCATTTTTTTTATGTCTATATCTTGTACAAGAATACATTGTAAATTATCAATATTTATAGTGGAATTTTATACTGGACTAGGTCCCGTGGTTTTTCCTTCAATTCGAAGGTTTTCCACGTAAAAATTTTGGTGTCTTTCTTTTTATTTTCCGCAAACACTTAAATCTACCGAACACGGAAAAAATGGAATCACATCAATCGACATTAATGATTTTGCGACAGTATCAAAACCTATCTATGCACGGTTTGAAAACCCAAAATACGTAATTCAATATATGTACGAAGTATCATCGACATTAATGATTTGACGACAGTATCGAAACCCATCTATGAACGGTTTCAAAATGCAAAATACGTAATTCAATATATGTACGAACGATCATCGTAAAAAAAGATCCAAAAATGTACTAGCCACCATATTATTGTCCAAGTTGTGATGGTCTATACCGACATTGCTAGAGATACATGTGCGAGGTCAATCGTATTTCGTTAATTTTCAATAACATATCTTGGACTTGAACGAAGCTCGAAGACCTCATCGACATTTGACAGTAGGATAATTATTTTTGTACCATAATTTCTATAAAGTACATGAGCTCTCTACAACACTATACGCACGTCTGACAACTCTAACTGAGTAATCCTTCACAAATGCAATCAAATCTTTATATACTTAAAAATATGTTAACGGATAGCTCTCATATCTTCGGGTTATAATATATTGTTCGCGATTCAGAAGGTAACCAATTGAACCAGGAAGCTGCACATCATACACCACATTAAAAAATTGTGGCACTTTATTCGTGCTTGACAAAAATGGTGTGTTTTGCTTATTTATCGTGGCATTTTATTTTTAAAATTTTGTAATTATTAATTTGAATATTGTAAAATTAATTAGTTCATTAAATTGTTATATTCTTACACAATATTTGGAACATATATTTTAATTATTTAATATAAAAATAAAATGATTAATAATAATAATAATAAAATAAATATTTTAATTTATTAGTTATTGATTTATATAGTTAATATTTGTTATAAACATATTAAGAAAATTAATTAAAGTTTAATGTTTTAATTATTATTTTTTAATTTTAATTAATTATCTAAATAAGTTTTCTAAAACAAAATTTAATATGTACTATATTAATAAATTGGTAATGGATAATTGATTGAATGTTATAAGGAATATTTCTATTGGAGTAAAGTTTGAAGTAAATGTGTTTTGTGTTTGGTGTAGAAATTACACTATTTGGTGCAAAACTTGAGTTAAAATAAAAATATGTGTTGGCGATGGCCTTAGAAATGAGTTTATTGACACCTAACAAGTTCATGTTAGTATGAATCAATTCAATATGATTGGTCTAAAATAAACGATATATTTGTTTATGTATTTTGTATTTAAAAGATATATTTTAATATTGAGTTTATGTATAAATGGAACCCAAATCGTGTGCATATAAGTATTTCCAGAAGGTGGCAACCACAATTGATACAATAGTCTAATGATGGACCAACTTCTGATGGCAATGTCCCAAGTACTTGATTACTCAGTTAAAAACACTAGAGCATCCGAATTTTTGAGCTGGTATTGAAACGTACTAGAACATGTTCAGACCAACTGATCGAATTGGTGGCACAACTTGGAACTTTTAATCTGATGATCGAGTCGATTTATATATTTGTAGAGGTTCGGTAAGTAAGAGACCAAGTGAGTAAGGTAAGTATCTCGAGTATTCCGAGGAACATAGCTTTACTATAGAATCAAAATAAATAAGAAACCATACATGATGATCACGACATATCATATTATATCCCTTGATATAATGTAAATATTAGACTTTACAAACAGGGGCGGACCCAGGAGGTGCGTGGAGGGAACAATTAAACACAATTGGAAAGCGAGAATGCTCGAAAAATCAAGTTTTTCTCCAATAAAGATATCTTAGCCGAAAATTAGTTTCTTAACCGGAAAAAAATTCCAGAGCTGATATCTTGATTGTCTAGACAGTGTTTCTATGGTCTTGTGGTGGTTACAACTAAAAATTCTAGGTAACTGTGTGTAACGAGCGGCAATTGACGATGAATTGTACGACAAACGAAATAGATATCAACACAAAGATTTCACATGGTTGAATCAATGAGGAGCAAGCATCGGCTGATTTTACTAATTGTGATGAATAGAGTTACACAAGGATAGGAGTCTTATATATGACTCCGCTGCATTCCGGTATCTGCCCACTTTCAGTATATGAGCCGAGTCATATGCTTCAACAATAAAAAACTCAACATTAATTCTGATTTACTCTCATTACTTGACTATTACCAGTTAGAGCACCTCTACTGGATAGATTGTAACTACCGGGCGTCTTAGCTGGACAGTCTTTGTTGGACCTTCTCAACTCTGAATTTATTGTTTTTACAGGATCTTTTGGAGCGGATAAAAAGTTTATTCTATTGAGTTTATGCTCTAAATTGGTATTTCTTTGACACAAGCTAGAAGAAATTCACAAATGCTCAAGGTAATTGATTTTTGTGAAAGCCAAAAGTAAAAGGCATGTGTGCACATGGAACGTAAATTATACAAAAGTATTATTTGTTAAAGAGAATAATAATTATAAAGAATAAAAGTTCAAAAAGGTTTTAAATATAATATCAATTCTTTTAGTGCTTATCAAGAAAAGAATGATTATTTTAAATCCCGCTAGAAAAAATTGGATCCACTTATTAAAAAATAAGCAACAATTGAATCTGCTGTCTTCCTTGCTTCATTCACTTCGTATAATGGGAGTCTGCTTTAAAATCGTCCGCCCTGCACCCACCCCCGAGTATATGCTTCAACAGGAATCACACAATGGTAGATTAGAAACCTCTGGTAAAATGCCCCCGTCACCCAGCAGAAAACATTTCGCTGCTTTAGATATCAAGGATCGTCGAAAAAATAAATGAATTTATTATCTGTCAAACGAAAATAAAGCGACAAAGGATAAAGACAAAAGATAAAGAAAAAAAACCAAAAGCTGTTGAAAAATATTTATGAGACAAGAATTTATTACAAATTTAACCAATGAGATAGTAATCACTCTCTATATATATATATGTGTGTTTAATTCAACAACTACTGCATGAGCACACATACATCGCATGATCTACTAGATTTCTTCTCATTACATATATCAATTTTTCTAAATTTATCAATCAGTAATACTATTTCTGCACTCTCTTATCCGTTCAAAATCATACACAAACATATATTGTATATGTACACGATGAAAAATATAGGAAAGCACATTACAAAACATTTCAGCCATGAACATCAGTTGATTTTCAACGACGAGGCAAATCTTGATCCGGTCGATATGATACAAAAATTCTGTAGTATATGTGGGGTGATGTTTTTTGTCAACTCATACTACAGTTGCAGCCGCATGGAGCAGGGTTGCCATTTTCTCGTGCACCAACAATGTGCCCATCTACTACCAAAGGAGTTACAACTGGCACCGCCGTTTAATCCATTAGAGTTTCTTTCTTTATGGGTCACGTTTTCTCTTGGTGGTCCTAATGACCCAGACATGGCGAATAAGATATGCTTAAAATGTGGCCAAATATGCAAGAATTACACCTACTCAAGTTTTGCACGGGGCCATATCCACCCTTTGTGCGGTGTGCCACTGGAAATAGCAACAAAACACAGAAGCCATGACCACCCATTGTCCCCCTCGCGAAGGGAAATTTGTGCTGTATGTGATGCCTGTGGGGAAGAAGAAAGAGGAATCTTCTTGTCATGCCAAACATGTGATTACTGGATTTCTCAGGATTGTGCGCTACTTCCACCAGTCGCAATGCATACCTCTCATTCTCATCCACTCGTTCTGTTTTATACTAATTCTTATTTCACGATGCCACGATGGCTTCGTGTCCGTACTTGTAAAATCTGTGGAGATAGTCTAGATTGTAAAAGCTTTTATAGTTGCGGAATCTGCCAACACAGTGTTCATCTCAAATGTACTAAATTATCGATCAAGAATATTACACCGGGAGGTAAGAGTATACATGTATAACTATTCATCATTTAATTGTGTTGATAATTGAGATTTTTATATGTATACCTTTTCAGAGTGGAGAAAATTGATAATGCATTTGCCGACAGCTAAAGAGGAAACAATTTTTTCGAGTCTTATTACTAATCTTGAGCAAGATGATGAGCCTGATGCTACGAGCACGAGTATCATAATATCAACACCAGAGAAATTCCACGAGCATCAATTGATCTTTCGTGGTACTAGCATTGTTGATGAAGTTGATGATGATCTTGAGGAGGGACAAATATGGGAATCGAAGGCACTGTGCAATGCATGCATTAACCCCATAAATTCAAGTACTCCCTATTACAGTTGTAGTGTAGCTCAATGTCATTTCCTTGTCCATGAATTCTGTGCAAAGCTACCCTCTAGAATCAAAGGCAAAGTTTCTGATTCTTCCACATTGTTTCTATTTACAAGAAGGGAGAAATTCTTTTCTGTATTCCGTTGTCAGTTTTGCCAATATGATTGTAACGGATTTGGATATTCAACAAAGCCCGAGTCTAGTTGGAAAGGTTTGTGTGTTGATGTTGAGTGCGCTTCCGCGCCAAAAATCATCAAACACGAGTCACATAAGAACCACTATCTTCAACTAACAAGAAATGAGTGGTACGAATCAGAAAGAACGAACTGTTGTTCTGTCGATTATCATAAGAGGGTTTACCATTACAAATGTACCGGTTGTCTTGCTTTCAAGATACACCTGCGTTGCGCACTACTGCCTCTAAAAGTTGGGCATAAATTTGATAAGCATCTCCTTCGGCTCATCACCGATGGCGGAAACCTTGCTGGACTCTCGATGAAGTCTGATCGGGGATGTCTGGAAATCTGTGGCTTCTGTGAGGTCTGTGAAGAGCTTATCGATCCCCTCTTCTGGTTCTACTATTGCTCCAAATGCGACCAATATTTACATGTGAATTGCATTCCATCAGTCGGGAAGTTTTCAAAGATCAAGTTTGGTGGGACTCTTGATCATGTTGGCTGCCATGATCATCCGGTCACATGTGTTCGAATGCTCACTGTCGGAAGTCAAAGCTGCACATATTGCAAGAACATAATACAAGGCTTTAAGGATGATTGGGCTTTTCATTGCGAATCCTGCAATGTTTGGATTCATAACCACTGTGCACGGATATCCACAGAAGCTCAGTTGCAGAAATGAGTTTCTCCAAAAAAATTCTTGCAAAAAATATCACGGTGAAATTTGGAAGTCGACTCCGCCTAAAAGTGTTCATTAGAAAAATAAACCTCTTCAACGCAATTTATATATACATTAATTTATTATATTTATAGGATGTTTAATAGTAAGTGTTATTTATTTATGTATAAGTACCCTACATTTATTCATTAATAATGCGAGCTATTTATTTATGCACACACTGTGTATAGGGTTTTTTAATAAAATATTTGAAAAAATAAAGTAGGCAACTTCATTTGAAGTCGACATCTCTGATGGTGTCTAAAAGGCGCCATATGTCGCATTCCATAAAATTTTTTTAATATATGGCGCCTTTTATATAATTTTATTATTTATTATTTTCTTTACTTACAATTTTATTATCCATACATATATACTCACATAATTTATGTTTCTTCAAATTAACAAAATTAGATAATGTAATCTTGAATTGGTTAAAATTTATAATTTGAAACTGAATTCTTGTAGATTAGTATTAGCAAAATAAATTTTATCAAGAAATAAATTTATTTCGTAAATTGCATATAAATTTGTTTATATGTTAGATATATTAAATATTTATTTTGAATTGCAATGATTTTATTTTAATATAATTAAATTATATAAATTAATGTTATTATCTATGGGCTAATTAATTATTTGATAAAATATAAAGTAACCAGTTATGGATTAAGAACATGGTACAGTTTGAGGGCATCGGAATTGTGAGTACAACTTTGTTCAAAATATAAATAAATGAAAATTATAACGTCTTTTTTAATAACAATAAGGAAACTAAATTGAAAAATGAGAAGGATGTTGTATGTAAAATATGCATAAATGCACTATAACAAGTAGATTATAAATTATTGTTTTTAAATTCACTATATCTATAAGAAAAATTATAAGTTATGAGTAACTGATGCAATATTTAACAAGCACCATTCGAATTTTAAACAGCTAATTTCAAGAGATACAAGGAACAATATATGAGATGAAATAATTGAATATTGAGTTAGGCACCATGTGGTACAATAGATGAGATGAAATAATTGAATATTGAGTTAATAAAAGTTATGGCCGATCTCACTTTTATAAAAGTTATGGCCGATCTCACTTTTATAAATTTGTCAAGAAAATTATTTCCTTACTTGGTATCCACTAAAACTAGATATAGGCCAAAATTATTTCCTTACATGGGATCCACTGAAAATAGCTATAAGCCAAAATTACGGAGTGGTGATAGTAGGACGTCATCTCAATAGATAAATAGATATACAAAATTTTATATGAAAGACGCCTTATATACATAAAAAAAAATTTATATGGAAGATGCCATATGAGATGACAATTTCTATATATAAAAAAATTTATATGGAAGGTACCATCTCAAATAACGTCTTCTATATAAAAAAAAATTATATGGAAGGCGTCATCTGAGATTGCGCCTTCTATATAAAAAAAAAATATATTGAAGGCGCCCTCTCATATGACGCCTTCAATCATATTTTTTTTGAAAAAAATTAAAGACGCCATCGGATATGACAACTTGGGTTATTTTAATAAAGTAACCCAAAATCGGTTATTTTGTTAAATAAATTTTTTTCCGGATTATTTATTAAAAAACCCCTGCTTATTTTCATTTGTTTATTTATAATAAGACTCGTTATTTATTAATACTATGTGTGTCATGCCCCGAGACCCGGATTGATAACACCGACGTTGAATTCAAATATATAATTCGAAGACAACAAGCCTCGTTATACAGAAATTAAAATGTAATCAGTCTTTTATTCCATAAACATAAATGTATTTACAACTGAAAATAAAATCATAACTTAAATCTTAACAGAGTTTAGCGGAAGCTTAATTATGTAAAATCTTGAAACCTTAGCAGTAGATCACCAACCCCAAATGTTGTGTTGTTCTTCTTTTTCTTTGGTATCTGTCTCACTTTTATCTGGAGATGGGATGTAAGGGGTGAGTATTTTGTTAAATACTCAGCAAGCGGGGGCCAATCAAATATACCAAAAACATATACTTATATATGCAAATTTCAAAACAGATATCAAAACATAAACTGATATGAATGAATACACATAACATAATTTTTGCTCCTTTAAGTCATACAAAATGCATCATATCAGAACATATATCATATATTAACTAGATTAGATCGATCTGTGAAACATAAGGATTATAGAGGTGGCTCCTATGGATTCAAGATGTGGCTCCCGTACCTGTAACACTTTGCCCCCATTGGTTCAAAGAGATGGCTAACACGCACATAACACTTGTTCTGCATAGCACTTATCTCCCAATATTCAGAATTTTCATGACACCATAGTTTTAAAATAGTTCACATGTTCGACTGAATTTTCAAGCTTACACATGTTGTTAAAACGAAAGGATAATATAACAAAAAGCCAACTTATAGATTAGTTAGGTTGCAAAAAGGCTTCGAAATCTTTCTTTTTTCCTTTCTAATACAACTAGAAACGATGGTTTTGTTTGATGGTATTTTATTTGTTTTGAAATGAAATTTTTGATATATTTTATAGAGGAAATTTATGAAATTAGTCTCCTTGTGTAAATGTCATTTTTAATGAATAGATTTCCTAGTCTTTTGTCATTATTCCCAAGTTATTTGCAAGTCTTCACATTTGCAATGCAAGTCTTGCCATCCCATCCTATTTTAAATGTAAGTTTTTGCCATCCATTTGCAAGTCTAAGTCTTTTGCAAGATGTGGGGTTTCACATTCCTCCCTTTTATGAGAAGTTTCGTCCTCGAAACTTGAGTTATCTTGATCGCAAAAAAGATAGGGATATTTTTTTCGTATGCTTTCTTCTAGTTCCCACGTAGCTTCTTGTTCGGTATGGTTGGAACATTGGACTTTGACATAAGGGGGAGATCTTCGTCTCAACACTTGATCCTTTGAATCTACAATTCGATTTTGAATTTCTTCATATTTGAGAGTTTCATCCAAGTTCCCTTGTGTTACTAGGGGTTCTGCTTCTAGGACCTGATTTGGATTGGTGATGTACTTCCGTAGCTGAGATATGTGGAAGACATTGTGGATCCTTGATGGATTATGTGGTAAGGCTAGTTTGTATGCCAATGTTCCCACATTTTCTAAGATTTCAAACGGTCCTATGTAACTTGGATTCAACTTTTCGACTTTATCAAATCGAATTACTCCCTTCATTGATGAAATCTTCATATACACATTCTCTCCAACTTCGAATTCCATTGGTCTTCTCTTCATGTCGGCGCAACTTTTCTGTCGGTCTTGAGCTGTATTGAGCCTATTTCTAATGATTGCGACCTTGTCAATTGTAGCTTGCACAAGCTCAGGCCGGTGACAGCTTTTTCTCCTACTTCATTCAAATATAAAAGTGATCGACGTTTACGCCCACAAGTTCAAACTTTGCAAGGGCTTACATCAAGGGCGACCGCTTTCACCTTTCTTATATCTGTTTACTTCAGAAGGTTTGAGTGGATTATGAATAAGGCAATCAAACTGAATTTGTTAATCTTATTAAAGTTGGGAAGGAGAAGGTAATGATATCACATATTCAGTTTGCAGATGACATAATTTTTATGGGTGAAGCCAACTAGCAGAACATAGTACTCCTGAAGGCAGTGTTAAGGAATTTCGAGCTTCTCTCGAGTCTTAAAATCAATTTTGCCAAAAGTAAAGTCATGGGACTAAATGTTGAACAAGGTTGGCTAGATCAAGCAGCAGATTTCCTCAATTGCAGCGAAGGTTCTCTACCTTTTGGGTATCTCGGTATCTCTGTTGGAACATCACATAAAAGTGTTGTGGTTTGGAACCCTTTGATTTATATATTTAAAAAGAGGCTGAGCTGTTGGGAAACAAAAAAATATTTCAATAGGTGGTCGAGTTACCCTACTAAATGCGGTCCTCTTTGTCTTTCATGTGTATCTTCTATATTTCTACAAAGCTCCTAAAACTGTTGTGTGTTAGTTAGAAAAATTGCAAAGAATATTCATTTGGGGTGGGGGGAAAGGAGAAGTTTAAAATAGCATAGTTGATTGGAATAAAGTGTTTGGAGAAGATATATTATTCTAGTTTGATAAGTGGGTAGGAGATTCAAACCTTAAATCTAGGTTTCCCGGGCTTTTCAATATGGCTTTGAATCAAAATAAAACCATCAGTGAAGTAAGAAAGTGGAATGGAGGATTGTGGGTTTGGGAGCTCGAATGGAGAAGATAATTTCAATCTTGGGAATTATCCACCTTTAATGATTTTATGTTTGTCATCAGCAGGGCCAAGCTTTCTGCTAACGTGAAGTGCTGATGGATTTGAAAGCTCAATGCGGAAGAAAACTACTCAATCAAATCAGCTTACAGAGTGTTGGCAGAGGCAGATGGATTACAGAAGCCATTCTCCCATCTTTACAAGTACTCATGGTGTTAGGTGTCTCCAACAAAGGCTATTGTTTTGGCATGGAAAATCTTTCATAACAAAGTTGCAACCTTCAGTAATTTGTGAAGCAGGGAGTGCGTTCAGTCCAATCCATGTTTTCTGCAACTTGGTTGAAGATGATCACAAACACTTTGTGGCTGATGAATGTGGGGCATGAGGATCCGTTTGTACGCTTTGAGCTCCATGAAGTATGCGCCAGAAGGGAGTTTCGAAAAACACTTGGTCACTGGTTCGGGTGTGTAATTTGGTGTTTATGGAATGGAGGAAACAGGAGATCCTTTGAAGGAAATGTTAGAGAATAAATAATAAATTGTCCAATCTCTCTAAAAGCTCGGGCTTTTAGATAAGACGGCAATTTTTTATGGTATCAGAGTCTCTGGCTAACGCCAAGGTCCTGAGTTCAAAACTCACAAACAACAATTCCACCCACATTAAATATTCACTTGATGGGCCTCCCAAAAAAAGAGGAACAAATCGGCCCACAAGTGAGGGGGAATGTTAGAGAATAAATAATAAATTGTCCAATCTCTCTACAAGCTCGGCTTGTAGAGAGATTGGACAATTTATTATTTATTCTCTAACATTCTCCCTATCTCTCTACAAGCTCGGGCTTGTAGAGAGATTTGACAATTTATTATTTATTCTCTAACAGGAAAAGCTTCTGAGTCATATATTGTGGTGTGTTGTATCAAGCAGCACGGATCAAAGCTCGGAATAAAGTGTTGTTTACTTATTCCCTTAATGACCGGTATTTGGAACCTGTTTTGTGTTTAAAATATGTGCAACGATCGTTCAAAGTTTCATTTAATCCTTTGATCTTTTATGTTGGATTTTAGTTTTTTGGGTTAAAGTACCACTTCTATAAGTTTTTCGCTTATAAATTTTTACTTTATCAAAAAAATAATACGTGTTATTTATTTATTTATTTATATAAAATGCGATTCTAACTTGTAGTTATGCGAGTATCTACATTTTTTTGTAGTAACAATTGATATTTATAGTACCTGATATTTTTTATCTTCTAAATATTCATTACTTTAATAATGCTGTCATTAATACACTTTTGACATTTATAACTAACGAAAATATTTATTATTTAGATAAAATATAACGATTTGATATTTATAAATACCAACATCTTATTAAACAAGTTTCAAACAGTTTTCCTATAAGTTTAGTTCCGGTAATGTGGTTAACCTTTTCACTTTGGATGTATTTGGATTGAAGTATTTCAAATCTAAGATAAATACGCCACACTTGTTTGAACGCTCTTGAAGTCATCCCTTTACATTATTTATTTATTTATTAATTAATACAATGGATTTCAAATTTAGTGGTGTCGTTTGAAATCATTTACTCCAGTTCTTTTTGTAAATTCAACTCATTCAACTCAAATGCAACATTGCATAATATAATTTTCTATTGTAGATTAGATAGACACCTTCAACCATATTAGATGCACTACTCGACCCTATATATATATATATATATATATATATATATATATACGATTAATCTTGTAAAAAAATATTTACAAATTTTTACTCAATCGACAACTCTATCTTTTGTAATTCTAATCTTTATATTAATAATTGAATTGCAACGATTCAAGTATTATTTTCTGTCATTTTTTTAAAGACTTGATTGCTATGAAACATATTATGAATGAAGCATTGAAATGTTATGTAGGATCAAACGTTTGTCTTTTTACCAAAAGTTATAGTTGATGGTAACGGTGCAACTCATTAAACCGTACAGCAGCACAAGCACCACGTTTCGATCGATCACACAACAAGGACAATTGTTATATCCCAACAATCATCATCCCAATAATTGCACCCCTTACGACTCATGTGAATCGAACACGTGATATCGGCTCTGATATCAATTATAGGATCAAGCGCTTGCTGCTTTACCAAAAGCTATAGCTGATGGTAATGGTAATGGTGCAATTCAAATCTTTTAAACTATACAACAGCACAAGCATCATGTTTTAATCGATCATACAGCAAGGGCAATTGTTGTACCCCAACATTATATCTTATTACTCCTTCTTTCTAAAACTATAGTTTTAATTTTTTTGTTATTCTTTATTGTCGTAAATAAATAAAAATTAATGATCACATATTTAATACTAGTTCACTTGGGCACCGTGCAAGGCACGGTGCCAGTGAACATTAAATATGACCAGTAAAATTGATTTATGTACTGGAGGGTTAACTAATTACATTTGCATGTAAAGATGTAGTGTGAATTGATAAATGTACCTAAGTCGTTGATTCGTTGATTTACAATAAACATATAACAAATCCCAAGTTAAAACAAAAAGGTTTAGCAAAGATCAAATATTAGGGTACGTTCGTTATCTAGGCTTGATAATTCTATTGTCTTCACATGTGTTGGAATTGTATAGAGCATTATAATCAATATTAATTCCAAATTGACATTCTTTGCGGCACAGGTTAATAAAGCTCCATCTTTCATTGTCAAGATAACCCCTTAGTTTGACATTAAATATCACCAACCGTAAAAACATACAATTAATTATCGGTGTGGCTATTTGATGGGAACACAAATTAAACTAAGAACTTCAAAGAACAGCAGCAGCAATAATGTCGGCAGTTCACAATCACATCTTGATGAATATGTTAGCAAGCATGTAAATAGGAACAAGTTAGAGTATCATGGATTAGCTTCACACGTTAGATTTTTACGACAATGTAGTTTTAGACATACCATTTTCTGATATAGCAGCTCCAACTGATTCATCCTGTTCTCCAGAATTTCCAATGCTTGTTGTGTAGGCATAGACCACAACATCGAAGCCTTGCTGATTAAGATAATTTTCTAGCCTACTGCAACATCCAAAGAAGCAATACTTAATTGTGTTATTTGACCAACTGTTGCCTTAAGACATAAAATCACAGGCAATACCTCAGCTGCAAGTATTTTGCAACAACTCTAGAGCCTGGAGCAACGCTTGTCTTCATCAATGGTTTCACCTGATAGATTATCGCCATGAGTTTAGCATTCAAAAGAAGTCATTGATTGAATAAACAGCTCCGCTTGTTATAAAAGTATGAACCAAAAACCAATCTCGCAAGCTTTATTGGGGACAAGACCTGCCCCAAGCATGAGACTGGGGTTTGATGTATCTGTACAGCTCGTGATAGCCGCAATCAACCATGCTTCAGCTCTTGAGGCGGACGATCTAATGAAAATTTTATAACTTTTTCTTGTGCTTCCTTCGGCACAGCAAAGCCCTATATCAGTTAGATGAAATTAAGCCATTTTCAACCCATAACTTCGTTTTAGTGCAGGTTTTGCATCAAAATAATTTTATCTATGCAGTTTAATTTATGCACCAAACACAAAATACATATTCAACACATTTACTCCAAACTTTACTTTAAAATAAAAGAATACTGTAGGGAATATCTCTTTCCATTTCATTTAAAATAATTATTTTATTCAATCAATTATCTATTTACAAATTTATTAATATATTTACATATTTAATTTTTTAAAAAAAATTTACTTAGATAATTAATTAAAATTAAATTTCATAATTAAATAATTCGAATTTTTTTTCCAAATTTTGTATAACTATATAACAATTCAATATAATATTTATAACAATTCAATAAAATATGTAATTTCAAACAATAAAATTAATAATCACAAAATTTTGAAAAATTAAAACAAAACAAAACAAAATTAAGAAGCAACATAGCGTTGCCACAGTGTTGCCAAATTTGATGCAAGATTGTAGCTTTACACCATTTTGGTGCAAAAGATGGTGCTTGGTTGGAGTGCAACTTTTACACCATTTTAGCATTTTACAACATTTTGTTGTTGGGTTGGAGATGCTCTTAACAAGGTAATAAAGGTAATAAAGAGAAGAGCATACTTTATTTCTGATACTTCGACAAGATCGTGCTTCTTTCAAGTTATTTCAAAGCAATAATAGAGCACTAAACTCACAATTCACCAGCATCAAGCAACAACAATCAATAAATAGATATGGAGTGACCTTTATAAAGATACAAAAAAATGTATATAGTTCAAAAAAATCATTTGGCGTACTAAAAGAGTGAACTCAAAGTAACATTTAATCCTCACCTTGAATCCAACTTTATTATCAAGGATGCAGAAGCTGGATTGTCGGTTAAACCAGTTAAAGAAATATGCATCGTTGATACAAAGCCCCTCAAAAGCAAGATTGCAACTTGTGGCAAAAAGCAACCTGGAGAGGAAACGCTTGGCATTGTAGCCCCGGATTCATCGCCGAAACTGCTTGTTTCAAGAAACAGGAAAAATACATGAATTCATTAGGATAAGTATAAATTTATATCAAAAATCAAATGCGTCAAACATTATAAGTAAATCACAAAAGTGGATTGATAAGAACTCACATTTTGTCCCGAGAAGGCAATGATATGAATAAATATTTTCCCTGTCCAGTAGAACATTATGATTCAATTTTGTACAGAATTTCCATAGAAGCCTGCAAAGCTCACTAATCTCCAATAATTTCACATAATTTAGCGTAAAGTATCAAGTCCCATATATCATGATCAATTCTTTTTCAACAAACATAGGAATAATTAACGAGACACTGAATCCATAGCCTGAAAAAGTTCACTGGAAATGTTGCTCATACTAATGGAGCAGACGGAGGAATGTATATAGGGTCGAAGCTAAATGTATTCCCAAAAGTAGATCACACACCATGCATGTGCAGAAACACAAAAAGTTAACAAGTAATTTAGTGTTTCCAAAAATATGCTGGATATTTCTCAGCTAGCAGATGTCATGGGATATCTAGTTGAATTGCTTGGGCCTAATGACCCTTCCTCTTTTGGATCTCTTTGGGCTCGTTTTTTTTCCAGCAGTATCTACAACATAGAACATGAGGAAATGTTAAGGGCTGGCCGGGAAAAGGCAGGTAAGATACGAATAGCACATATGTGATATGAGGTTTGGGGAAAAACCTTTAACAGGGTTCAAGGATTGTTTGAGTTTTTTTCCAGAATTGGGTTCTTCCTCGGAGCTGGTATCGTCAATCACAACATGTTTCAAAGACCTCTTTGATCGATTTGTGTTCGGGCTCCCAACTGCATGACGCCATGTTCTATTAGGCACATAAACATTTTGATTCTAGTAGAGAAAGGGAAAAAATTGGCTTGACAACCAAAACGATTATTCTATCAGTTTTTTTTTGTATATTTCCTTGGGAAGTACCTTTCTCAAGTTTCACGGGAACAGGTAAGACAGTCGCCATGCGAGCTGTAGATTACAAAATATGAAAAAACCTCATACAGATGAAAACAGTTAATTTTTTAATTTGGCTTGGTAAATAACTTTAATTAGAACAAGAAAGGAACTTCTAAACGATGTACCTTCAGTCAACTTATTTTCGTAATCAGTGGGTGGTTCAAGATGGCTGGAATGTTGCACGATGGACGTCCTTTTTTTGGGTAAGCGATGTTTTTTCCTTGTGTGAACGAGTTCTATAACATATAAACATTACGTAAGCATTATTTTTTTTAGAGGTTTGAACTTTTTTTTTCCCTTGTGGGAATAACCTAATTAAAGAATTAACATTTACAACCTGCAAGGAAAAGCTCATCGTCTTCAGGTTCTGTTCCCAGCAATACAGTGGGTTGTACCATGTTGTCTGCGAACAATGCGAAAACTAATGTTTGTATTGTGTTAGTTCATTTTTACGAGCGTTGCCAAAAAAAACTCACCAGATTTGTGCTCCACAGCCACTTCACCAATTTTAGATTTCCCCTGGTTGACAAGGCGCCTTCTTACTGATGCATCAGCTATGAATAAACTCGAATTAGTTTTTTTTGTTGACAACATATTATAATCGTCGGTCCATATGGGATGATAATAAGGAAAAAAAATGGCTAACCTATCTCGCAAATGTCTATCGGCTTCTCCAGATCAGGTGTATGAGGATCCTCATCTGTTGGCATGAGCGAGTCTCCAAAATTAAGTTTTCTCTTAGTTGAGGTACCGGAAGCTGAAGAAATGATGTTTGTTATTTCTGGGTACAATATCATGCAAACATAACAAATGACTAATAAAGTTTGTGGGTAAAAAGAACCTTCATGTTCATGGCTGGTATGCAAAGCAACAGACGAATGTCTGGCGGGGTTAGGTGTTAGCATGGGTTCACAACTGGAGAAGGTATCAGCAGGTTCCATAGCCAACAAGTTGTACACAATTATGTCATTTCCACTTTTCCCTCGGAAAAGGCTCGATCTTATTTTCATTAGCATGAAAAGATCATTCAACCTGTCGTCGACTAAATGAATGGGAGGCGTACCTTCCTATGAGATCAAGTGACATTGAATTGTTATACAATATGCAAATATATTGAAATGGGTAATAAGATGTGAAGTTTTAATAACGCTACCTTGGCAGTTCGGTCGTGGAATTCATGGGATGACATTCCAAGAATTAGTTCACCATCCTTTCCGAATACAGTCACCTCCAACGATCCAGTGTTATCAAAAACACTTAGACGGAACCTAAATCTATCAAAAAATGTTACCCACATTAATTTGGGCACACTCTGAGTTCGCTAAATGACATACAAGTATATACTTGACCACATTGATTACCTGGGTTTGGCGGTGCGATTTTCCTGACATGTGTTGCATTTGAATAAAGTATCATAACCAACATTTATGCCAAAGCGGCATACCTCACAACACATGTACATAAAGCTCTGTGTCTTATTCTCCAAGCGTCCCTTGACCCTGATATTGTACCTACCAAGCTGCAAGGAAGAAATTACAAAAGGCTGATAGACTTGGAGTTATTGCAAAAAAGATAAATAGTTAGAGAGACTTGGGAAAGCAATATAACCTCAGAACTGTGAAGGATTTCGAAGATAGTGCTGACTGGTAACACTTCCCCTGTTTTCAATTCTATCTTCTCCTCAAAAAAGCCACCTCTCTCAACCATATCATCAATCAACATCCTCTCCTTTGCACGCCTGGGGGAAAAAATTAGGCAAGCACCATATAAAGCATATTGTAAGTATGTATAAATTCAAAAATGTATAGAGATAAAGTAGCACCATTCTTGTATATCCAGAAATGATTGCATGTCAACATGGTTCAACACAATTGAGGTTGATGTTGAGCTTAGAGATAAACCTATGAAAAGAGCACAATAATGATAGAAAGAAAAATAATGACAATTACAAGTTCGTAAGACATATAGCATATTGCTCTTACCATAGTAGCCCTTGACAATAAAATTGAGTAAAGCAATGACTGGACGCCTATGGATGGCATTGAGGGTGGCGTACATATTATCAGGGACAACATTGTCCCACAAAGTAACCACAAAGGGGGTCCTTCTGCAATGATTAATTAAAGAAATTTGAGCATGTATAAAATCATGTAGTATCGAGCTTTGTGCAAAATTAAACTAATTGACTTACAATTTATCGATGGCCGCGTACTCGTAAAGTACATGTTGTTGACCCCTTACGTGTATCTTTCTGGGAGGCCTTTTCTCAATGACCACACAGGTGGTGTCTGCAAGGGAAGAATGTAGATGATTTAAGGCTGGGAGTTTGGGGGGAAAATTAGGGGAAGAACAAAAAAAAAATTAAGCACGTACTAATCAGTTTTTTAGATTCCAAGAATAACGCAAACTTGCTGTGGTCAATGAATTCTGGCCGAAAGGCTGATGAAGGAATGATGTCGTCAATAATAGGCATGATTGCTGTTTGTGAAGTAATGATCCATTGGAATTGACTGCTGACCGAGTCATTTTTGTAAAGATCTTTGACTTTCTTGACTTGGGCATTGGAGATCTGGTATGTCTTGTTCTCTTCAAGGTTATCTTTGTAAAGATCGACGTCATTTTTGAAAATGATGGCCTCGACGGTATCGCCCTTATTTGGAATGGTATAAAAGATGAAATATATAGTGGTTCCCATTACTAAAAGCTAGTAGAATAGTCAATGAAATAATGTGAACTTCTTACATTTGTGTCTGCAAAGACCATCTTTTGATACTTGGTAGGAGAAGCTAGTGCAGTCCTAACAGCGAGCTTGCTTACGACCCGAACCTTTGATGACCATTGTGTTGTTGTGTCAGTGATTGAACTAATAGGCATCAATTGTGCATCCATTTTGGAACTTCATGGACCTTCCTAAACACACAACATGTTACGTAATCAAATGGATAGAGTTCATTAGAATGGATGAGTTATATAATATTGATAAGATGAGATGACATATAAGAAACAATATTTGCACATAAAATATGAAAAAACAAATAATGGCCTCAAGATAGGGAAAACGATTGGTTGAAAAGTTATTTAAGATGTCATCCTATATAGATGAAACAATTATGTAGTGTAAAGGGCAAAACACAAAACTACATACCGGAAATTGATAACAACGCAGACAGTTGATTAGAACCCCTCACTTTGAAGCTTTGAGAATTTCCTTATAAACGACGTTCCTAGTTTGGAAGTGAGTAGGGGAAAAAGCAGTCGGCGGTTTGACCAGTACTTTTACACAGCTGGCCTTTCTTACCCTAGACAGAGCAACATATAGTTGCCCGTGCGAAAAAACTGGTTGTGGTAGGTAAATGCCAACTTTATCGAGCGTCTGGCCTTGTGCTTTGTTAATGCTCATGGCGAAACAAAGGCGTATAGGAAATTGGTGTCTTCTAAAGGGTATGGGACATTTTATGTTGTCGGATGGCTCCAGTGGGATCCTCGGTATGAAGACATATTTCCCAGTGTGTTCCCCAGCTGCAATAACGGCACCAATGATATTTTTACCCAGTTCACGACAGATGAGGCGAGTCCCGTTGCATAGGCCTTCAGATGGATTTATATTTCGTAAGAGCATTATAGGGCAATTTTTTTTAAGACGAAGAACATGAGGTGGTAGTCCTGGTATAGAAACTCCGTTCAAGAAATCTTGATACTGACATTGCTGATGTACGTTTTTTGTCACATCGTTGCTCACATATTCAACAAGAGCGCCAGGGAATTTATCAATCATAGCATTATTAATGTTATCCATGCAATCATTTTTTGGCGTCAGAATTGCTCTATCGATAACCGAGAAAGGTTCTGTGTAAATGTCATGGAAAGAAGGGAATATTTGTTCGATGAGATGATCCAAAGGTTCATCACAATCAACATAAGGTACACACAAATTTGTTGGGAGCGTTATTTCGTCATTGGAATTTGTTGGTTCAATTCCATCACCAATGCGAAGTAACAAGTCTGTGAAAAAAGGATCTTCCCGTGCACGCATGTTTTCCACCAGGTGGTAATTGTGAATAGAAGGCCACAACCGTGAATTGACAAGACAAGAATCGTCCCGTGACCCCCCGACAACGATAGGGATGGTTTGCCTGAAATCACCACCAAGAACAACTGTCTTACCTCCGAACAAGATTGGTTTTTCTGTGAGGTCACGCAAGAACAAGTCTAATGCTTCGATACACCTCCGATTGGCCATTGAAGCTTCATCCCAAATTATTAATTTTGACGATTGAATAAGTTGAGCATGCACGCTTTGTTTCTTTATTGCACAAGACATCGCCTGATCAACAATGGTCGGAAGTTTAAATCGTGAATGAGCGGTCCTACTGCCGGGGAGTAAAGATGCGGCTACGCCTGAAGATGCGACTGCTAGGGCGACGCCACGTGAGGTTCGAACAACAGCCAAAAGAGATCTGTACAGGAAAGTTTTCCCAGTTCCGCCCGGGCCGTCAATAAAGAAAGCCCCCCCATCCGGATGGTCGACACACGCAAGGATTTGATCAAATGCTTCCCGCTGCCTAGAATTTAACCTTGACACAGAATTCAAATCCTCCTCGGACACAGAAATGTTAAGTTCATCAGCGTAATCTTTGCTCCGCATTTCGTCCTCGCTAACCCAAGTTTTGAATGGCACCAGGTTGAAATCATCAATACTCTTACCCATTGATTGGAGGAAAACATCTATCGAACGAAGGGAACGGTCAAATGCAACATCTTCAGGTAGGCCATTTTTCCCCAAGAAATCCTCGGACAGATGGGATCGAAACTCCATCCACAAAGAAACAGGGTCAGAAGGAAGGTTGTACACGAGGATTGTGGCAAACAACCTACGCAAAGTGTATGGGACCTGATAAGTTGAAGCCTCTTCTATGGACGAACGAATATCATTGTCCGCAATTAACAGGCCATGGTGTAAAGCAGATTCGCGAAAGCTATCATAAAGAACACCATTATGGGTCTTTAGGTGTTCGAAGGAGGTGGGCGATCTTAAATGATTTAGTAACAACCTCAAATAATATCTTTCAATTTCCACAGGGCTGACTGTGACAAGACGACCAAGGGCAGTCCCGCGTTTGCGGGGGGTCCATTTTTTATGTGTCTCTTTCCAAACAAAGTGCTTGGGGAATTCACGGTAAAGAAGGTCCAAAGCTCGTACACTCGGATCATTAGCATTTATGAAGAAGAACTGTGTCAATTGAGTCTTCGTATTATTAGGGTTAGATAAGATGCTCTCCAAGGACCGGGCAGCATGGAAAAAAAGGTAATGGGAATTTGGCAAATGGACATGCAGCTGAACAACATTAGGATGCATTTCGTATATTGTGTAACCATAAATGCGCCACATTGATTCCGGCGCGCAAAGCCAACGTGCAGATTGGAAGTCGCGTATCTCATCCATGTCTTGTAGTGCGGGCGTGTCAACGACATTGAATGCAACTTTATCATTTCCCTTGCATACATATTTGTACAAATACTTGATGACCTTAACATCTGCACATATCTCAACATTAATGTGACAATCGAATTTTGCCAATAAATAAGAGTTGCATGGAATGACCCAGCGATTATCCAAGGATTTCCTTCTTACAACAACATATCTACCGTTATTGCTGCGCCTATATGCTGGATAAGAATTATTGCGATGTGTAGTGGACTCAATAAAAGCTTTTGGATAATGATTTTTACAAGAGCCAGCTCTCATGCAAACATTTGTTGGGTTCATATCTCCACAAGGCCCGTGCATCATGTGCTTGGAGACACAGCAATGAAGATGAGGATACGCAACAGGATCAGGGATTTCGGCCGAGACAAAGCGATCATACGCTTCAACGGAAGTAATCTTGAATCTGTTTTTCATAATCACAAGCCAATGCACATGCGGGAGCCCTCTTTTTTGGAACTCAATAACATATAGGTAGGCTGCCACCTTCCCAAAAATCTCTTTAGAAACAATTTCATCCTTCAACTCTTCATTTTTTGCCCGAAAGACACGGGCAAGTAAATCAGCTCGATTATGTGCCTTCTCGCCTGGTAGGAGCTCGTCCTGGATCTCTGACCAATTCGGGTTGCATGTCATGGTGATGAAAAAATCAGGCCGACCGAATGTGCTAACCAAGGCAAGCGCGTTCATGTAACGTCTACGAAGGTCCCTAGGGCCACCAAGAAAGGAAGCAGGCAATACAGTGCGCTGGCCGATGGATTGACCATATGTTACGCCATCACATGCCATGCTGTCAACTATACCTTGAAATGACTCCATCCGAATATCGTTCTGCATTTGGGACTTGCGCAAGTAATCCAAACGTTGCGTCTCTATCTTTACATACATGTCGATTTGGTATTGTTGAATAAGGCGGCCAGCATGAAGTATGTTGGTCAAGTCATCGCGGCGCATTTGAAATCTGTAACAGTAGAATTCTCGGGCAGTAACATTCTTTTGGTTATCCCGATTGCGTTCTAGATCTGAAAGAAAGAGCAAATGGAACATGTAAAATGTAATAGTGAATTCGGTATGAGCAAAAGTTAAGAAAATGATGAGTACAAAAGTTAAAGGGACGCACTCTCATGTTCAGCACCCAACAGCGATTCACAAGAATTATCCTGGCAAGGCAAGATTGGATCCGTGTCTTCTTCGAGCATGAGGGGATGAATCTCTGAATCATCACCAATGGACCATGTTTTGCGGATCCCCGTATGCCATCCAGGCTCGCCAAATGGGAATAAGAGCGGATATTGCAAGGGGTCATAACAACCATAATAGTAGTGGACGGGTTGCGTGCTGTTTGATTTGGTGTAGACACGAACGTCGTGAGGACGATCTGAAGGAAGGTCGGTTAGTTCATTCCAGATGGCCGCAACATGATCTACCACAGGCAAATTGTACACCCTATGATCTAAAGAAGGATCAGCACGCAAAACGATTTTGTATGAGCCAAGGTCGGGCAAATCTCGCAAGCTCCTAAAGAAATTTGCATATGGATTGAGCTTCATCAAGTCCATTATGAATGATATGATCTTTGCATCCAGATCCCCCGATTGGGCCAATCTATTATCAGCTTCATTTTCTGTCCCATAGAAATATAGCTGGAGTTGACGACCACATCCCTCTGCAGGCACCAAATCCCTAATGAAATGGTAAATACCGCCTTGTACCTTGAATGTGTAAATGCCCTTATCTGCGTTGCATAACGCATGATCATAATATATCCCAAGCGAAGTAAATGCCGATGAGTTGTTATATGTGCGACAACGTTGGCGGAAATGTTCAGCAAGGTGAGAGGTATCAGCGATATAGAGTTGCCACAAACTCGAAGGCATCTTCGTGCATCCAAGGTCTATCTTTCCATTTCCGCAGCAAAAACCCGGTGGCTCCCTGTATATCCGGCGTGCACCACAATATTCACAATCGAAAGCTGAGGGCAGCCGCCACACCTCTGTTGGGATTTGATCGGTCCTGTGTACAAACTTACGAGACTTTCTTTGCCTAATGGATGCTTGCCTAGTACCAGTGCTTGTTCGAGAGGATGAAACTCTTTGGCCAAGACCGAATGGAGCATGTGCTACTGAAGAGGATGCTGAAATAACAAAGAGAAGGTAGATAGATGAGAAATCCCTGAGCAAAACGTCGAGGTTAAGTAAGGCAGTTTTTAAATTTGAAAACACAAGTGCAATGGTATCCAAATCTCGGGTCCTACTGGATGTGTAGTCTTGTAAAAGGGCCAAACCCTCCCCATGCAATACGAACGGGTGAACCCCACGCATGGAAGGTAAGCCAAGGGAAGGCGTAACTCTAAGGAATGAAGGTGCATACACCTACCTCGGGGAGGGATGCGCCTTGACTTGTAGGTAATATCGTTGAACGGAGTCATGGGCGGATCGACAGCGACAGGAGGCGCCACGGCTTGGGAAGAAGATGACATGCCTGTAACAAAGGATCAAGGCAATATGGTGTATGAGAAAGGAACCGTGGAAACGTGGAAGCAGATAGAGAAAATGAGAAGTTGTAACTGGGTAGTGTTTTTTTTGGACCGCCCTAAGGAAACACGCGATGCTTGATGCCCACGCATTATAGTAAGCGTTGATCGGGATGAAGGAGCGCTGGAGCCAGAGTACCAGGCCCCCGACACGATGGGCCTAAAGATCAAAAGCTAAATAATGATGAGCAGCGTAAGGCAGGAAAACCACGAATGAAACAATTCCTAATGATAATGATACTCAATTCCAATCTGTTCTTTTATGACAGGAAATGAATTGTAAGAAAAAAACATCCCTTTTTTTTCAAAAACTCAAACAGCATTTACCGGGAAAAATTGTTCCCCCAAAAACGGTTTTTTTTTATATATATATATACACAAGACATATATAAGGCAAGAAGTCGAGTTCATTGGATCAAATGCATGATAAGACTACATTTTGTAGCCTAAGACCTGATATTAGTGCACACCAACATTAATGTATTATCAATGCTCAAATAAATTAAGAGGTCTTCTTGCAAGAAAAAGCAATCTAACATTTCTTTAAAAGCTGAAACACCATTCAGGATTGGGTGTATATTTTCTCACTACATATTTTTAACATAAAACACATTAAATGCATACACATTTCAAAAGGCATGAGCACAAACGCTTTTCCTTCAGTAATTGAGAGTAATAACAAACCTGTGTATCACAATTCCAGCAATGTAACAAGAGAAATTCACTAAATTGTTCTGTTCTCGTATGGCAACAGCTTATCTATTGAACAAACTTTATAATTTGAAGTAAGTTCATGCGATTTAAATTGGAGACAAATGATTTAAAACATGTAATATATTTTTCACATTAATATCAAACACATGTATCAATAGATATTCTTTAGATATCCCACTTGAACAACCATCCACTTCGAAACAAATTTAAATATAATTTGATAAAACAGTATGCCACATGTTTGTGCACATGGCTCGAAGAAAATACAGAATACAACATTTTGCCAGCTTAAATCATGTTGTAAAGTATTCCCCTAATATTTAATAACCAAAGCGAAAAAAGGGGAAAAGTATTTCGTACAATAACACAACATTAACCATAAATCCCCGTTGATAATCTAAATGATGTTGAATAGGCAACAAACCACAAAATGATAGCGGAAAAGAGAGGATTTTCTGCCTGGGTATTGGATATTTAGTATTGCGAAGAGATAAATTCATCTTGAATAGTTTTGTTCTCGCTTTCTAGTACCCTATCTACTATTGGAGGAAGTCAATATTCTGAATTAAGAGAATATCTTGAATGAATATTTTTAAAAAAAGAAGAAGAGAAAATCTTAAGTGGTTTTCATTGAGCTCAAATACTAAATATTTAAAACATCCAAAAATATATACCTTTTAAGTTACAGTTCCTTGAAAAATGGAAACCAATTGCAATGCCGTTATATTTATATCTAAAACTTTTAAGATATCTCAATTACCATTCGCACCAATATAAATTTGTAGATAATTTGAAGAACAATATATTGCGGATCTTTACACACATAAAAATGTTTTCTCAAAAAAGTAGTACAAAAGACATTACTTTGTCGCTTTAAATTATTATTTATATAACATACAATCCCAAAATATTTGCATAAAACATTAAAAAAAATGGAGTACATACTGCAGGAAGAACTAAGTGAGGAGGACAAATATTTTAAAACTAAAATACAAAATAAAAAAGGAATATTATGTTTGACAATGACATCACATCCACCACAAATCCAGGTTTAATCTAAACGACCTTGAATACAACAAGCAGCAAGATTTAAGGGGCTATTAGCCAAGATCGAATGGGCTCAATATAAAAACAAGACTGATAATATGCAAAGAAACTGCAGTTATGCAGTTACGTAGGTGACATCAACAATGGCCGACAAAAACATAGGGGGGAAAAATATTTTAAAATAGGAACACCAAGAAATTATCATTGTTAAGCTAACACCACAGCATAATAACACCTAATCTTTTCTTAACAACAGAAAAATAAGTATCACGCAGATATGATATCATCAAGCAACCAACCATAAGACCAAATGATCAAGGCAAAAAACAGCCTAAAAACCAAAAAAATAAGCAACCCAAATCGAGAACAAAACAACAAACCTGAAAGAGTAGACGGAGAAAAGGAAAGCTTCGATCTTCGTCAATCCCAAGCTAAAACAGAAAACCCAAAAACTCAATAAATATCACAACGTGAAAAATCGTAAAAAGAAACAAGCAAAATTGCATAACCGAACCTGAAACACAACACGGATGGAAGAAGGCGAGACGTACTCGGTGGGATGCAGAAGAACGGAAATATCATGAGCGATAGTTTTATGAACGCAAGATTTATACAAAGGGCAAAAAAGTGAAGCAACCTACCTGGTCATGTCGAAGGCGGCGAGATGCGCACCACAGCAGCCACCACAGAGAAGCATTTAATGACAGCAGACAATTGCAGGTGGACGAACGGACAAAGAGCCGCGGCTGGCAATGACCGGCAGACAAAGAGCCGCGCATGCGAAGAGAGGTGAAATCCATCGGGCAAGAAGCGAGCCCTAGCGGCCATGGAAAGATAAAGATTAATGGACCCATACATTAACAAAGCCCCATACATTAACAAATCCCAACACGAAGCCCAACTGTCTACTAATAAATCCATAAAACAAAGTCCACTTAAGAAGTCACCAGCCATGGTCCACTTAAGAATCACTGTTCATGTGAACAGTAATTTTCGGGGAATATAGGCACAGAACACTGTTCACTTGCCTAATCTCATAATATATTGTTCTAATTTCTGGCTCTGTCCTTGTATATGTGTGTGTATATTGTGGTGGAAAAAAAGAAAAACCACTGCTTGGACAATTGGAATATTTGATTTTTGACTCTTGAAGAACATAGATAGGAGGAAGCTATCAACTTTTGACAAAGTAATTGCGAAAGGAATACATGAAAATGAAACAAAGACAACGCATGAAAGACTTGACGAAAGATTCTTATGTTGACATGGCAATCTGGCGTAGACGATACACCACGATTGTGGTGATGATAAATATAAAAATAATATCAATTGCGATAAGATTTATAAGTTAAAAAATTATTTTATTATATATATATATATATTATTATTATTACAGTAATATAAGCATCATATCCTTTCTACAGTAACGAGCTACTGATACTAGGCTTATTAGCTATAGTAAATGATGGGTTTTGTGGCTTATTTTTTGCTTGCCTTTGCTATTGGGCTTATTATGGCTTAGGCTTATTACCTACACACATACGGGCTTGTTGTCTTTGTTAATGGGGTTAGACTTCTTTCTTTACCCTGTATGTGTTGGCCTCTGGCCTCTATGGAAATATCATTTACGTCCTTCCTTCCAAGTGAATCGAAGAGGCGGGCGAAGGGTGTATGGTTGAATTGAATGTTGCTATGTGATTTCTCTTCTACATACAATGAACCGACGGATATTGATTGCGGCGTTTGGTGATGCCTTCCATGTTTATATATTACTTAGTTTTGCCTTTTAATTTCTTGGTTTTTTTTTTGCTTCCGTGCTTCGTCAGGTGTATCGTTTCTTCTTCCTCGATGCGACAAGACTTGTTTCTGATGCGTGTCTCTATTTATTTATTTTTTCATATTTTTGTAGTATTTGTTTTCTATGATGTATACGGTTATTTGGATTTTAGCAAAACTTGTTTTAAGAAATACACTTATATTATGTTTGTGGTCCGTGAGAGTCCATTTAGCTTACCCAGATTGAGGTTGCAGAGAATGAGCCCCAAATATCTTGTATTAAATTAAATTTAATTAAAATAGAAAATAAAGATTAATTTACGTAATCCCAAAATCTGAAAGAGGGTTCAGGAAGCGGAGCGGCAAAATCCGCTCCTTGTAGGTTACAGATAACCCTAAACTGAACCCGATTACACCAATGGGTTTTTGAGATTTCACACAAATACCTATGATTTCTTTATATTCCTGTTTCCATTTACCATTTTCGTTTTTGTTAGATAGTACTCCTAGGTTGATTAGACAGTGAATAAATAAATTTGCTCCATTATGATTCCTCAAAGTCATATAGGTTGAATAAATCAAATACGAGGAAACTAAATTCTATGAATATGTTTTGCTTAGCATGATGTCTCGGTAATTTTGGTTTGCGTAGTTAGCTCATCAATGTAAATGTATTGCTTTTGTGTGAAATTTGGTTGACTCTAAGGTTTCTATAACTGCCATCTAAAATATTAGCTTGTGCGTCTATCTCTTGGTTGATACAAGAATTGGATTTTATAGTTGTTCGTGTCTTGCAGAGTTTCTCTTCTCAAGAGAATCAAGTTCAGTAGAATATGGCTATTGCATTGGACTCTGATCATCTGCTTCAATCACGACAGTGGAAGAATACTGATTATTGACTTGTTTAATCAGGACAGATATAACTCTGGAATCTATTTGCATCTCTTTCTTTTGTTTTATTTTGTCTGGACACTGGTGATGCTAGAAGATGAATTCATGCACTAAAATAATGGTCAAGAACTCTAATTTTTACCAAACTAATTGCATATATCTTAGCATCCTTTCTGCCTATCATCACACTTTGGTTCAAAACTTTGTGCTTGTAACGTGTATGATGATATCTGCTTAAACAGCTCCACAAACGTTTTCATTTTATGATTGTACTTTTTTTATCAGTTTGTTACACTCTTTTTGCAGCAAAAACATTGTCTTCTGGCATCGTGCCTTGCGCGGTACAATAAAAAATAGTATATATATATAATTTTATTAATAATGAGCACAAGGATACTCGAACCCTTACATGACATGTTATAAAATACAATCTGAAGTACAAGATACGAACCATCCTACCAGAATCTTGTTTATATCCCTTCTATATTCAAACACACTCATCCTTTAGGGTTAGGATAAGAATTCGAAATACATATTCCTACTTTTTAGTTCCTATTCACTAAAATAACTTAATATATATTCTTTTTTTTATAACTAAACGAGCTAATCCATGTGTTTTAAAAAAAAAAAACTAACATTTGAGTAGGCCAAGCTTACTAGATTGACATTTAACGTTAAAAAAGAAGAGGAAAGGAAGAAGCTTTAGAAATTCAAATAATTAATATTGACTCTTGAGAATTTTTTTTAAAAATAATCTTTAGACTATATTATAAAATTTCATTTAATATGAAATAAATTAGAAGTTTTAACATTGAACAGAAGTATAAAGAATTGCTTGGTGTGAAAGTTTGCAAATATTATCTCACGTAAATTTTTAATAGAAAAACAGAGCTTATGACTACTTTTGTTAGTCCGTCTGAGATTATATTTGTTTAAAAAAATGGATTACTAAAAAAAATTGAGACTATAATTGTAAATATTCTATCAGACTATTTTTTTTATAGACGGGAAACTATAATATCTCATACAATAAAGCAATTAAATCTTTTTCGATGTATCAATCGAGCATATGGCCACATCTTCTTTCAATTCCAAATAACATAAATTTTGAAAAATATGTTATTTGATAGTTGTGAAGAAAAATACAGAATTTGATAACTAATGAAGAAATTTGTGGCATATGTCTTCCATACTAATAAAGTTAATAATAATTTGTTGTGATTCAAATAATGTAAACATAGTGTTGGCGTACGAATAAAGGCTTGGCCTGGCCCCAATGGGTTAGAGCCATGTGCATGTTGGCAGTATGCCGGTGCTAAAACTTGGGGACTGTATCTATTTTGACAGAAATTAACGTCCCCTTTTTTATTTAAGTCTATTATATATTACATGCCCCATTTCTAAATACGAAATACCTCTATGTAAAATTAATTAACGTTTAAATCTATATACTTTTTAAAACATAATCTCTTTTAAATTTGGCATTTTTTTATAGGAAAGGGGGAGGGGAGTGAGCTTTTTGTGCCAATTGAGCTAAAAGCTCTTGACGAGTTTGGCTTTATTTAATATAACATGCGACACATAATTATTTACATAAAAATCCAATAATGCAATAATAAGATTTCCTTCACTCAAACAATATGCCTTTTTTTAAAATGTTTATTTTTCGAAAAACTTAGTATTCGAACCCGAAAGTTAATTAGAAATCACCCTCTCTCTTTTTTCTCCATTGTACAAAATCTTGATTTTATCAATACTATGAGTCAAGTGATTCCAATGCACAATGTTACCTCGAAATTGGAACAAAACTTTAATATTTATGAATTTTAGTTACCTTTATAAATTGTTGTTAAACATAGACATAAATCGGGTTATATTGATGATATCCTTAAGGCAATGTAACCCACGGACCCTTGCTCAATATAGCCACATAGACCAACTCATCGAGGGCAAAGCGACTAAATTTTATTTTGTTTTCTTGTTTGTTAATTTTATTTAAATTCTTTCGCCCTTGTCCTTCTACAAGTTCGAAGTATTCAAAGAAAAATGCCATTTTTTTTGTTGTATCCCTAAATTATGTTTTACCTAGTGTTGCAAAAAAATATCGTAACTAAACACAAACTTGCTATTCTTCAATTAGGGAAAAAATTTTTGGCACAAAACCTCATGTGATGCTGAAATTAGATTTATCTCATGTGGTTTGAAAACATACAGTTTACATTCCATTTAGTTTGAAAATAGGTACAACATCCCCTCCGCATATGAGACGCGCGTCATGTCTGACTTCTTGGCTTTGAAATTACATGTTAAAATCAATTGTATAATTGATGAGTTAAATTGCACCTAAATAATAATATAAAGGGCAATATGTCTATTTTAAATAACATAAAGGGCAATTTGTACTTAACTAATAAGTAATGGGTAGATTGCACCTAAAATTAGAAAAAGAAAAAAATTTGACAATAGGTGCAACTCACCCTCTATGGTTTCGACAATGTGCAACTTACATATTTGTGGTTTGAAAAGAGACAACACACTCACACGTAGTTTGTGAGTATGTGCGAAATAACTCGTCCTAAACAATGGTATTTTCTTTATTACAAGAAAAAAAATTCTGAAAAATTGTGGAGGTGTGAGCTATATTTTACAAACTACACGATGGATAAATTGTTTATTTACAAATTATATGGGTAAATTATTAACAACTCGAAAAGAGATAGAGAGAGATAGCGCATTATATTGTATTACCACAACTCAAAATCTTATTATTCGCAAATTTTGTTCTAAAATCATGCAATGTTTTCCCCAAATTACAAAATTAATCCACCAACTCCAACTTATAAAAAAAATTGTTGTCATTTTTTATATAATTATTTGTCAAATTCATCAAATATCAAACTATGAATACATTGCTAGATCGTATTTATTTTATATCTAATTCTTTTTTTTATTATTATAAATTTAGTAATTACTGTTATTTATATAAATTAAATAAAATAAGTACATAACTTGAGTAAGTCTATATTTAAAATTAATTTTTGGAATAGTAAAGCACTAAAACTGAAATTAATAAAAAAATCTACGCCCTTGCTGGCGCAGCCATACAAGCCGAACTTTGTAGCGAGCGTTACGTCAGGCCCTAAGTCACATAAGTCTGATGTGGATGCGTGAGTGCGTCAATTTGCAAAAAAATTGAGTGCGGGTGCGCCTTAATGCGCCTATTAAAAATTAATTAATAAATAAATATATATACATACACACTGATGAAATGAAGATAAACATGCATAATATACATCATATTTAACAAACTCACATAATTACTATATTATTTAGAAATTTACAATATGAAGTTCTTAACAACTTTGGTGTTTGCAGCTTTACCATTCTTAAAAAATATTAAAATTAGATTTCATTGAAGAATCTAACATTTACAGCTTTGCAAAAATGTTATAGCCAGTGATACAACGTAATTTGAATCTTGTATTTGATCGTTCGTCTAGTAAGAATTCTCCAAAAAATATATTGTAGAAATAGAAATGAAGTATTAAAGTTTTGTTTTATTTTAAGATATAAAATAACGAATTTGAAAAATGAAACCAAATGGTTCATATTTATTTCAACATGTTTGGTAATAGTATGAATTTATTAAAAATGACTCATATTAATTTCGGACACTTATATTATTACTTTATGAAATGACTAATATAAACTTTTAAATTAACTCAATAAAAATAAAAGTTTTATTTATAAAGTTCATTCTATTAATTTTCATGCAAAAATCTAAGATATCAAATTTATTATTATTTACTCCGCAAAAATTTTACAAAATCACGGATTTATCATACTTTCTTTTATCACATATTTTAATATTTCATATGTTATTATGTCTTTTCATAATTCATTATCTATCTATTTACCATATAATATAATTTTCTTACCAACTCGAAATACCTAGAAACCATAAAAATTCATCTAAACCCAAAATCGAAGAATTTTTTTTATAATTACAAAAAAAAAATCGAAGAATTAAGGAGGATTAGGAGACTTAGTAACTTAGTGCGCGACTTAGTAAATCTTAATGCGCGAATTAGGAAATCTTAGTGCACGAATTAGGAAATCTTAGTGCGTGAACTAGAAATTCTTAAAGCGCGAACTAGAAATTCTTAAGTCGTCTTAATGCGCCGCACGCGCACCGAGTTCGCCAGTTCGCGGCCGGAGCGCCAATACTTGGAGGGGGGTAGGAGGATTATGTGACTTAGGTCAGGCCTACAAGGATGGCATCTAGTTGGAGATATCCAAGGCCAAAAGAGGTTGATCTGGATCGAGGAATACGAAAAAAAAAATACACAGTTTTATATATATTTTTAGGATAAATTACAAGAATGATCTCGTATCATTTATAATAGTAGTTTCAAATTTTTTGTACTAAACAAATATAGATCTACACAAATTGTTTTTCAACAAAAATAGTTCTCGACCATTTTTTCATTAAAAAACTAATGGAAAGAACACATATCGTGCACAACTAAAATAATATGTAGTGGGATCATCATTGAAATTTGCTCTTATTTACTATGAAGAGGTATTTTATGTATAACAACTTCTCCAATTAACCCACCTAATTATTGCGAGGCCCATGCACTTTGAAAATGAACGGGAAATAGCTGTATGTATCTGGTTTGAACATCACTTATACATTATTTAATATTAAAACACGAAAAATACGTACATTAGCATATCAATTTTTTTGTTGAGCAAGCATATAAATTATTTTAGACCAATTATATTGAGTTGATATATAATTTAGGCCCAACCTGGTACATACAAATATTTTCCGAAATTAACCATTTTCCCCCTAATCGTCCCTATACATTTGATCAACTGATTATACTACATATATTTTTAATCTATTACTGTACTATTTACGACACATTTTTTGTTTTCCTTCCCAATCAAACGACATAAAATATTGTCTAACCATGTTGTCGTATTACACAACATTGTTGGGGCAGAAAATTATGCCTACATTCTAGAGAAAATCCATTTTAAATGAGGTATAATAATTATTATAAGAAGCCGGCAATTAAAAATCCACCTGCAAAAGCAAGAAACCTAGTTTGATTAAATTATTTTATTAATATAAACACAACGTTTGTTGACTGTGTAGTTGTTTCTTAGCTCATAAAAAAGGAAAATAAGTTGTTTCTTAGGACACATAGCAAGCGAAAGATTGGACTCATTCAAAATATTTCTAATTTCTCATATTGGTATTATAAGTGTAAAATTCAAAATTGATCCCATAAAAAATGGGTCTTTCCGGCATTAGTCCTAAATGTTTAGGGTTAATCAAATATAGTTTCATATAAATTGTTTTTATTCAATAATAGTTCCAAATTTTTTGGATTAACGTATCACAGAAATTGTACTTTATCAAAAGTGAACTCATTGAGATAACTTTTGATCACATACAATTTATGTGCGACTGTAGTTGATTAATCCAAAAAGTTTGAGATAACATTGATTAAAAATAATATATTTATTTAATCCTAAAAGTTTAGGACTAATATTGAAAAAATCAATATTATATATGACCATTTTTGTAATTTTCTTGTATTATAATGCTAATGTACAGATAAAGATTTTGATATTATTATAATTCATATTAATGTGATTGTTAACTAGGTAGTAGTAATAAACTGTATGCTTAGTTATTGCTATCTCTAAATTTGTTCGTCGAGAAGAGGAAAATCCATCTTGCAAGAGACCAATATTCATGATGTCTTGCCATTGTGTTTCATCAACATTAATGTTGAAAAATCTGCGTAGATGAATATATTGTCATGCAATACTTTACAGCATTCCTTTCGGAATTCCTATTGTCCACCTCAATTTGTAAACGAACCACAAGATCTTCAAGAATTATCTCATTCTGTTTATGTTTTATATAGTTCTTCACATTTGAGGCAATTTCTATCATTGTTGTCACTTGAAATGAGTCACCTAGAATCATTACCTCCGCATGAATATAGTGCATGATAACTTGTAGTTCTTGCACTTGCGTCGTCACTGGCTTAGCATCGATCATTTTGAAGTCAAGGAATCGTCCAACAATGAATTTCTTCATGCCGGCATCATCGGATCTATATTTCCTTTCCAAATATTCCCACAATTCATTTTCGGTTTTCAAGACAATAAACATTGTATAGTTATTGTTTAGGCCGTTTAGAATGTAGTTCTTACCAAGGAGATCACTTTGATTCCAAGCATCAATCATAGCCCTATTTTGAATGTCGGTTCACAATCTTCAATGGTAGGAACATCTTCATTTAAAAACCTTTCCAGACCCAATGTTGTCAAATAGAAGAACATCTTTTGTTGCCATCTTTTTATGTCATTTTAATTGAACTTCTCGGGCCTTTCTCCGTGATGAACGGAAGTCGTTGTTCCACTCGATGAAGCCATTTGTTACGAATATTGTTTCAAGATTGTAGGAATATTTGTATAGATTTGTATCTTTGGGGATATCAATCAAAGTAGCAAATGGCACAAATGATTTAATATCGAGGCAATAGTTCAACTCTTTGTCCTTGAAATGATATTGCCCAACTATGATGCTAACTGTTCAACGACAATTCGTTTCCCAAGATACAACGACTATGACTTGTGATAGGAGCACTCCAAATCACAAGTCCTCAAACTACAAATGTTTAAAGTCACTCAAACTATGAAAAAGGAAGATGATGAACAAGATGAACATATTTTTTTTTAATCTTGTGATTAATCTCTGACAAAGGTATTTTTAATTCATTTAGCACTTGTTCTATTTATAATCGACCAATGGACATCACGAACAGACATCATTTGGTAGCATTACTTCATAAAAAATCGCAATCGGACATTAAGGTACACACCATTTCGAAAAAAATTTGTCATGTCAACTCTTTGTCATTGAAACGATATTGCCCCGCTATGGTGCTAACTGTTCAACTACAATTCGTTTCCCAAGATACAACGACTATGACTTGTGATAGGAGCACTCCAAATCACAAGTCCTCAAACTACAAATGATTAAAGGCACTCAAACTCTGAAAAAGGAAGATGATGAACAAGATGAACATATTTTGTTTTAATCTTGTGATTAATCTCTGACAAAGGTATTTTTAATTCATTTAGCACTTGTTCTATTTATAATCGACCAATGGGCATCACGAACAGACATCATTTGATAGCATTACTTCATAAAAAATCGCAATCGGACATTAAGGTACACACCATTTCGAAAAAAATTTGTCATGTCAACTATTTGTCCTTGAAACGATATTGCCCCGCTATGATGCTAACTGTTCAACTACAATTCATTTCCCAAGATACAACGACTATGACTTGTGATATGAGCACTCCAAATCACAAGTCCTCAAACTACAAATGTTTAAAGACACTCAAACTATGAAAAGGGAAGACGATGAACAATATGAACATATTTTATTTTAATCTTGTGATTAATCTCTGACAAAGATACTTTTAATTCATTTAGCAGTTGTTCTATTTATAATAGACCAATGAGCATCACAAAAGGACATCATTTGATAGCATTACTTCATAAAAAATCGCAATCGGACGTGAAGGTACACACTATTTCGAGAAAAATTTGTCATGTTAATGATCGGGCGCTGCCCGGACTGCCTGTTTTTTTTCCCGTTTTGTCGTTTATCAAGTGTTCGACTTTTTCATGCTTAATTTCAATTAATTAAGTATATTTTTCCAACCAATTTCAATTTATTAATCATATTTTTTTTGTCCAACATCGATATACACATTTAGTGAATATTTTGTATACACGATAGATATATGATACAGACTTCCTTAAAGGTTGCGTATGCAACAAAAAAATCCTAATACTAAAATTAATCATCGACATGACAACAAAAATGAGATGATTTGGACATATATATATAATATTATATTATAAAGTAAAACCCGGAATCCTCTAGATGCTTGGGGAATTGTACGCTGTGGAACTTGGAAACTCGTGGCAGGCTCGTCGTTTACGCAACCGAATTGTTTGACCTTATCGTTTCCTCCTTAGGAATTAAGCATCGAGCTGCCGAAACTGTTTCATTTTGAAAAATATTTCATTCGATATTCTTAGTATGTCGTATTGGATTTTGTTTGTACACGTTAACTTCTTTATTCATGAGTTTGAATGGAATAATTTCATATCAATAATAAATTTAAATGATTTTGATAATTCGAAATTTGAAATATTTTGATATTATTAAAAAATATCTTAATATTAAAAATGATGAATTTGAAATTAATGGATTTCAGAATGTCAAAATAACTTGATTGAATTTATGTTAAGGATTTGAATCCAAATCCATAAAAAAATCATCCATCCAAATGGAGCTTAAAACAATTTGGTTGTAAAACAAAATTTAATGCATTGTATTCAAACATTAAATTATTTTAAGTGTTTTTTTCTAAAAAATAGGCGCATTTTGTGGTTGTTTGCGATTGTTTTTTAAAATTGTTTATCTACTTGTCGAACAAAAAAATAGATTTTGTGTATTTTATTCCATTGCTTCTGCAATTACTTCTCTAAAAAATAGAAAAACATGTCATAAGATGCTTTTACTGCTTTTATTTATGTGCAGGTAATTTTATAATAATTTGAAGTTCATTAAACTATTTTAAACTATTTTTTATTTCAATAGCAAACACTCAGTGATTTTACTTAAAAATAATTTTTCCAATTTTAAGCAAAAATACCATAAAAATATTTTAAATAAACAATTATAAACATACGTCTTACGCCTTATCCAACATGGAGTAACCATTAATTTTATATAGAATATTATGTATTTTTAATTTTTTTTGGGTTTTCGGGAGTCGGAATAAATGCTATTTACTTGTCAAATTTGCATTAGTTTCGTATTAAATCCTCTAAATTGACTCTATGATGTTTGCCCCATACCTTCTTCAATCTTCAACACAAGACAAGAACTATGGATAAAAATTAGTAGTGAAAAAATTTGGCTCGGAAAAATTATCACATTTCCACACCATATACGCTACGTAAGTCCACAAGAAAGACATGACGATACTTATACGCCACAACACGTCATGGATTTTCAAAAAATTTAGGCTGAAATACGCATGTATATTTTTTATGTTTATATATATTATACATGTATTATATTACAAAAGAATATTTATATTTTTTAAATTCTAAAATCATGTAAGAGCAACAAAAATATTTTTTACAAAATTCAAAAAGCATATAAACAAATGCACGTCACTGAAATCATAATAGTATCACTCATATTATTATCAAATAGATATTACTTCAATTAACATAAACTTTAACAAAGACGTCCAAATAAATGTAACACCAAAAACATTCTTATCAAATTCAAAAAGCATATAAATAATGTATGTCACTGAAATCATCATAATATCACACATACTAACACCAAATGTATATTACTTCAATTAACATAAACTTTAAATAATACATCAAATTTCATTTTGGGAAAAAAAAATTTAAATTGTACAAATAACCCTCAAAAGTATTTTTCTATGTTGGGCACGCCCATCGTTCGTGTCGACATAAGTGTCCAATTTTATTTTATTTGTGAAAAGATTGGAGTCGATGGAACGATGACATGCACGACTAGCATGTGATTTATCTGAATTGGATATATTACTTCTAGGGGTTCTGTTAGATTCTTTAACTTCATTACACACTCTAGCTTCATGGGTAGACATGTTTTAATTGTTTAAATTTCTTTACCTACAATAAGTCTCGGGCCCTTGACATTTAAATGTTTCCTCTTTGTCATGAACAATGTTTAAAGTTGGTTTACCAATCCCATGTTCAAGAAATGATTTATTTTCCCACATTTTCCTAGATGGCAATGTGACGGGTCCAAACCCGGACCCGCAATGAACCCGCTTTTACTAAAGATGGCAATGTGACGGGTCCGGACCCGCAATGAACCCACCCCGCCGGGGCGGGTTTGAACCCACTTCAATCGGGTTTGGAAGCGGGGCGGGGCGGGGGCTTGGTCGAACCCGCTCCGTACCCACCCCGCAATAAATTTTTAAATTTTTTTTAAAAAAATATGATATTTATTATACATTTTACTTCTTTAATTGAACAATAAAGTGTCATTATTTAATTTTATATCAAAATTCATGTGTTCATGTTAAAGAAGTTTGACATTTTGAAGGAAATAAAGAGCAAATTAATAAATATTTAGTAGTTTAAAGATAGTTTTGCAATGCTTATTATAAATATTTGCTAGAGAAAACATAAAATTTAATCACAAAACTCAACTTTGTGTTTCAAAATTGATTTCAAGATAAATTTTTTTAAAAAAAATTAAAAAATAAAAAAACTGGAACCGGGGTGGGGCTGGTAAACCCGCCGGGTTCGCGGGTCTAAGCGGGGCGGGGCAGGTTCGGCTTTTATGTGTAGCGGGGCGGGTTCTGGGATTGACCAAACCCGACCCGTTGCCATTCCTAATCTTTACATCGTTTAATCCCGGGGATTCAGGATTAAACATTTAAGCTAATGGCGGAGCCAAACATGGGATAAGGAGTTTATCCCACCCTAATCCATCTCACCAAACACAACCTTACAAATTTGGTTTTTTTTATAGCATTAACTTATAATATATTAATATATCAAACATGTATAACAAAGTGCTAGCCCAGATATGACTATACAACCCGTAGACAACCAACATAGATAAATAACAAGCAAAGACACTGACAATGACACAACGAGTAAGGGTGTAAACAGAAAGGCGAGCGGTGAACCGTAATCACCGTAAAACACAAGACCTTGGCCAAAATGCATAAACACTCTGAACCGATCCAGGTCCCCTCAAATCATACATATATATGATGGGCATGCAAAAGAAAATACATTCCAACATATCTGAAGGTACTAAAAAAGAAACCGAGGAGCATACGCTGATAAATGACAATAATCGAGCAAGTTATTGTTTCCAAAATCCTCTGAAACAACCAATAACCAAGACCAATATTGTGATCTAGAAAACCACTTAATGGTTAATGCAGCGGTTGTTGGGAGGTGGTTTCGTCTTCATTCTTGGTAAAATACGTTGCAAATAGTTTCTGGTCCACTTTAATGCCTTTTATTTTTTATTTCAAGGAAGTGCTAATATGCAATATATATATATATATATATATATATATATATGTGTGTGTGTGTGTGTGAGAACAAGACCCCCTACGCTTCTTCCTTCCTTTCTTTTTTTTCTTTTTTCTTTTTTGAGATATTTGCCTCTTTGCGTTTACATAGTTAATTGTTGCTTCACAATAGTCGGTGAATAAAAATATTGATATAATACTAATATTATTAAAATATTAGCCCAATCCGTGTATGCCTAATCCGTCAAGATTATGGAATGACTCATACCTGCACTAATTTTTAACCTAAATCTAAACCCAGATCTACCTATTAGACTGATCACATAATCATATTATAATTTTTTTTTGTCATTCTTAATCTTTATATATAATAGCGGACCACGCACACGCATTGCTTGTGTAACATAATAAATCTATCCATTGATAGGGGTATATAAGTAATTTGACATTTGAATTTTCTCCAGAAAGAAATAGTTAATTAAATAAAAATAACAAATAGTTAATTATTATTACCGAAAGAAAGAAATACAGTGTAGATGAATGGGTAGGGTTATATAAGTAAATTGATATTGGTCTATTTTGGACGGACCAAAATAGTTATTATATAGGTTTTAGACTTTATAATATACTAGCAGACGACGCACACACGTTGCGTGTGTAACTTAATATTTAATACATACATATTGATACGTGTAATAAGATAAATGAGATATATACATTGATTAATATTACAATTCAAAAGATACATCAAAGAACCACAACAAACCATTGAAGGGGGTAGTTTGGTAACTTCAAATTTGACATACCAAAGTAGTTAGTATAGGGGCTTAGGCATTATAATATAATAATATATATATATATATAAAATAGTTCAAGATTCCAAATACCACAATATGAAAGTTACAATCACAGGGTCGAATCCTCTAAGATCCATTACTTATTCGGGTAGAAAAATCAAACTACATCATTTTTTATCCCATACACAATTAAAAAGTGTAAGCCACGTCCCTCAAATTTTTTATCATCCCTAAAATTATATTTTTCTCCCATAAAACTTATATGTCTCACCCAAAGAATTTTTTAGCTTCTCATCTTATATTCTAAATCCATACTCACGTGTCGAAATCCAACCGAACCAAATTGGATCTCTAGTATTATTATTTCTTTGATATGAGCAGGGACTGACTTACTAAGAGTGTCTCGGATGCCTAAATATATATTTTTAAAATTTTATACTAAAAATTATATTTACCTCTTAAAAATTACATTTTATCTTTAAACTATATTTTGATCATTAATTTTTTTTTAAATTTTTTTATCCCTTTTCCAAAAATCACGTGTCCATCGATTGATACAAGATAGATGAATTTGTAAAGAATTTTTGGGTCGTTGCCCGACTCGAAACCAAATCGGACATTATTTGATACTTTAATTTAAAATCGCTTTTCAAATCGCATAGACGGTCCTTTAAAATGTAGACTTTGTTTGCATGATAAAAGTAACGTGTCGCACAAGAAGTTAACCTAGTTATATGGTCCCACTTTTATGACGGACTCCAAATTAAAATTCAAATCCAATTAAACTAATGCGGAACCCGAATCGAGGCGTCCGTGATATCACTGCAGGCCCACAGGTACTCTAACGTCACATCGATTCTCCACCTATAAATACGATACCGCTTCCCCTCTCTCTCCACCGCTCCAACGTTCATTTTCTCTCTCTACAAGCATAATTTATCGCAAATACAACAAATATTGTTTTAACTCGGTGTATATATTGTTTCGTTAATGGAAGATTTTAAGACGAAAAAGAGGCTGCGGGATGAGACGGTGAACTTACCTGAGGCGGAGATTGACTCTCCTGAGGTTAAGCGGCTGCGGGAGAATCTTCTGGAGGATGACGAGGCGGATTGTTGTGCAGGGGGTGAAGATCTGGATTTGTATGTTAAGAGTTTTGAGGAGGAGATTAGGAATTCACCGGAGCCGGTGGATCTGAATTCGGATTCCGGCGAGGCGCAGCCGGTGTTGGGGTATTTACTCGAGGCGACTGACGATGAGCTTGGGCTGCCACCGACGACTTCGTCGTCACCGGAGGGGTCGGATGAGGTGGTCCCAGCTGAGTCGGAGCTCGGTGGTGAGTTTTGGGGGTTTGACGGCGAGCTTTCGGGGTATGCTGCTTTAGGGTTTGGAGTCGGGGAAGCGGTGGACGGCGGCTCTGAGTTAGCGTTTGATGGGTTGTTTGAGTTTTCTGATTTTGGGTCGGGTGACTTCGCATGGAGATCCGAGACTTTACCGGCCCAATAGGGGTTTCCCCTTTCTAGTTAGGAGAAAGTATTTTGTTATTGTTAATATGAGAGAAGATATTTATTTTATTTTTATTACAATGTAAAAAAAGGTTAAGTTTCTTTAGAGTGTGAAAAACTAAAATGGCCAGACGCCTAAAATTGTGTATAGCTGCTATTGAAATGTTCTTGTTATCAGCAGCAGATACATTTATAAAATATGTAATTATTTGGACTAATTTTTTTAAATAACGTTCCATTCAGTATTTGATTCTCTTTTTTCCATGAACAATGATGCAAATTGTCTTTTTTATGATAAGATTCGGTCTTTTCGAGTACCTAAAGCTTATACCGGGAATGAAAATAAAGAAATAGAGCAACTCAAGTAGAAAATATGGAACCTATCAAACTTCTGAACAAAATGAATTGGAGGAGCGCCGAGCCAGCCATTATTCGATCCAATAGCCCACTCACCTCTCTAAGATTGAATATCACCTTTCTCTAAGATTGAAGATGATGTAGGAGTCTTAAAATCTTAATGCCCTGATCTGGCGTAGTCTAGTTTTAAATCGAACCGAAGGGATTATTTTCACAAAACCGTACCGAAAAAATGGTGGTTAGCCAAAATGATTGATGTTTTTTTAAAATTAAAAAAAAATTAGTTTTATAAATATTATTGGTTAAATCATCATTTTTAAAATCAACGTCGAATCATCAATATTTAAAAAATTAAAAACATATTTTGGATTTAAACAGAAACCAAATTTCTGAATTTAATTGTATTTGATCTCAGTTAAATCAAATTTTTACTCACCTCTTATCCCCAACAAATGATTACGATATTCTAGAAATTTCCATGAAAGAATTTGGGTATTTATTTATAATATGAGATGTTTGTAATTTTTTATTCAAAATATTTTATATTATTTTTGTTTTCTTTTATTCAATGGTTAGAGAGAGATCATAAGAGTTCATGCAACTTTTTTTTTTAGTTATTAGGGTGTATCCTCCTAAGATTTCGCTCAACCATAGAAGAGAAATAGGATATATGTGAGCCCAGTGATTAGGATTACAATATTCAGACCGAATCTTTCTCCTTATCTTCGAGCTTTCATTCCTCAATCCACTAATTCGTTCCTTTAAGTGAATTCATCTCATTTTCTTTTGACAATTACTCAAAATTGAATAGTATTTTTCTTCTATAAAATTCAAATTCGAAAGTCGTCACACAATTTTTTTTTATGTAATTTAAATCAAATCTCAATATTCTTTTGTTGGATTAGAAATAGGTGAATTACACATAAATCTCTTTAAATTTGAATAATTATTTTATGTAAAATAATATTTTCCGTTACAAGCTATGTAACACCCCAAAAATATTAATTATAAAATTGGACAAAAATAATTTGAAGCTATCTTCAATGCTACTAAAATAATCATCTTAAACAAAAAATAATAATAATAATAATAACAATAATATAATTCTAAATAATAATAATAAAAAAAAAACTAATCATTTTGAATTAATTTAAAAACTTAATATGTGGCAACTTACCCCAACACTTGTCCACCCTTCAACACCCTAACACATGCACAAAACCCCTATAAATACCCCCCATTTCATCAGATTTAATTCACAAATTTCATAGCAAGTTTGAGAGAGAGGATAAGAAATAGGTAGAAAATATGTTGGAAATGGGGAAAATTATGAGGAAAAATACCAAATCTCTTCCAAAAAATCCGAACATTTTACACAACACTCCTTATACACCCAGACAACATTTAGTGTAGGAGGTGTTCAAAAACCAGCATCCAAATTCGTCCAGAAAATCAAACTCCCGAAGAACACTAAGCTGCCAAAGCCCAGAAAAACCTGTTTCAAGGTATCAGTTTCAAGCTTCGATTTCGAGCCTTTCTAAAACGATTTTAAACTTGGAGTCTAAATGAAAGTTGTTAAAAATGTGTTAAAGTTTATAGGTATGTCGGCCGATCTCCCAAAAGGCCGTCGTACGAACAGATTTCCGGCGACCAAAACACCAAGTCAATCATTTCGAAACATCAAATTCTGGGCAAAATCCGTTGGGAATTTCAAAATGTTTTCTAAACAAAAATGGTAGATCCCGTCGCGGCGGAAACACCGGTAAAATATCAGCCGCGCGTGGTTGCCGGAGCTCGGCCACGCGCCTTCACGGTGGCGCGTGCACTTCACGCGCCTCCCCGATATTTCGTTTTCCGATGGCCGAACATTTATGGACTGATTTAAGGCATTTCTGGAAAGTTTCGTGAAGTTTCGACTTAATTGATTTTAATTAATTTTCAAATGTTTTATTCAAAATTACCCGGACAAGTTTTGTACAAAAAATGATTTGCAGAAGATTCAACAACATATCTGGGTGCTAAACACCAAAATTACTTATATTATGTATATATGACTTTATTTGACATCTGGGTTCAAAATCGAGCCAATCCAGTAAGACATCAAATAGTGAGGTGAGGTGTACTACCGAATTCTTGTTATATAGCCCTTTTGGCATTTGGCCTGGAATTTACAGTATCTTGTTATTCATTGTCTCACCTTTTATATATTGTCATCATATTGTACATTATCTCGTCCCATTGGTCATCTTGATCTGCATGTTTATTTATCTTGAATGTTATCGATTACTAATCGATTACTTTGATTGAACGAATCATTTGACTGAATGACTGAATGAATGGAGCCCTGGATATTTATCCACTGGACAACGCGGCTTCGGCCTGGAAAGTGAGTCCAATGAACAACAGATGACAGTCCGGGGTATATGGTTCATCTGAACAACGCGCACCGTTTTACGGTCCGGAGAATGGTTCACTTGGCTCGTAAATGACTGAATGTACAGATCCTATCTGAATATGTGGGGAAAAGTGCTACGCCGAACTGTCCGGTGGGAGCCACCTCTTTAGCCCACGATATTCACTCTGAAATCCTAAATCATCACTGTTCATTATTGACAATTACTTGACTGCAAGATCTTTGTTACATGACATATCATATTGAGAAATTGCATTGTTTGATAATTACAGATATAAAGCCATTGTTATTCCCTCACTAAGTCCTCAAAGACTTAACCTCTGTTTTCCTTGTAATTTATTGTGAGTTCCAGATACAGGAGTACCGGAGCCAGAACCAGAGGAAAATTAGGAAAATGGAAATGTTGGCTTACCGGGACTGTTATAGTATTTTCTCTTTTATTAAGTGTCGGACTATTATAAGGAGTTTGTACTGGGATGTATTTTGTTACTAATTAGAATGTATAAACGCTTCCGCTACTAAAAATGAATGTTTGACTAAACGCTTCCGCTATTTCCGAAAAGGTTTTGAAACCCTCGTGCGTAATGTTCTTAGAGAATGTGGTACCGGATAAGGGTTAAATTAATTTGTGCCCGAGTCGGGTCCCACAGAGGTGGTATCAGAGCCCAGGCTCACAGTCTATTATGAAATATTTTTGGGTAATAGAATAAACTCCATAAGAATTTTATGCTTTGGGTTGTAAGATATTGATAAAGTTGACTGGTTTATTTCAGGGTAAAAGTCACTAGTGCTCATACAGGAATGCTGATAACACATTGGTAAGAAAGAGCAAACCAACTATTAGTAACCTAAAGAGTTAGGTGCATAGGCCGAGATCGAAAAAGTTTCCCCTATTGAGAATATTATGGTTGACACTTTGATCGAGTAAACCCGGAACAACCAATTAGGATTGATAGTATTCACCAAACTTTGTTTTCCACAATTGTCACTATTTCAGATAATGGTGACTTTACCTTACTCTAGTTAATTAATTTTGTGCATTATTAATATTAACTCCCTATTCAAAAATAAAATGTCTTAAATCACCACTTTCTCATAAATTCGATGATGTCGTCAAGAAATAATTCACGAGCTAGGATGTCATCGTCACTTGGTGGTAGCTCTCACACGAGAAATCAAGGAAATGAGGAAAATTCTCCCGAGGAAGTGACTTCACAGTTGCGACTACACCGGCTACCGAAAATGCCATCAATCATAAATGATAGATGGTGGTAATATCTACATTGGAATCAAGGACATATATAAGAGATGAGAAACTCAAACCGAGGTAAATATAGCTACCAGAGAGGAAGTCTCAGTAAAATCATTACCTGAGGTTGGATTTGAACCTAACATTTTTCCTCCCTTTTTAAAGTCGCTCACTCTTTCAGCCAGAGAACCTTTTGCGGACATGCACTACTCCACCCAGTTTCTTTGTCATTTCAAATCCGGTCATGGATTAATTAGGACCTGATATCAAAAGTTTGATGTTGATATTGACATTTTCTTTGAATACCTACGCCCTGCTTTCATTCCCGGATAGTGGAATAAAATGTTTTTTTCTCTCTCTCGACCATGTGCTTCTTCTTCTACTTCTGGATTCTTATCCAAATACTAAAGGGATCGTTATCCATAACTCAGAGAGTCATAGTAGACCATGCTGCTCACCAGAAATGGAAAACCACGAGTGTAGTTTTCTCAACTCGACGACAACAACAGAAGATCGGCTAGATGAAGAACCACGTTACGCAACTGAAATCATGTCAAAGGAAGCTAGGACATGGAAAGAAGATTTCAACTCAAGGCTTCAGAGTTTTGCGGTAACAATGATGGAATCTGGGGACCAGATTCCTTGAAGGAGGGGAGATTGTAACACCCCAAAAATATTAATTATAAAATTGGACAAAAATAATTTGAAGCTATCTGCAATGCTACTAAAATAATCATCTTAAACAAAAAATAATAATAATAATAATAATAATAATAACAATAATATAATTCTAAATAATAATAATAAAAAAAAAACTAATCATTTTGAATTAATTTAAAAACTTAATATGTGGCAACTTACCCCAACACTTGTCCACCCTTCAACACCCTAACACATGCACAAAACCCCTATAAATACCCCCCTATTTCATCAGATTTAATTCACAAATTCCATAGCAAGTTTGAGAGAGAGTGTAGGAAATAGGTAGAAAATATGTTGGAAATAGGGAAAATTATGAGGAAAAATACCAAATCTCTTCCAAAAAATCCGAACTGTAATGGCTCAATTTTTAAGGAATTTATTGACCCAAATATTGTGTAAGTTATAAAGTATAATATTAATAATAATAATAATAATAAATAAATAAATAATAAGAATATTTAATAATAATAATAATAATATTTTTTTTAATAAGAATAAGAAATGTTTATGTCCAACTTTTAGCAAAATTGTTTCTCCTCTTCGTCACTCTCTGCGCATGCTTCATCTTCCTCGCCTCTCGTCCATTTCAGTCAATTTCTTCGCCTCTTCTTCTTCCATCATCAAGCCAATAACTCTCAACCCTTCATCTACTCATTGATTAGCTATTTAGTATCCTACCAACAAGAACCCAATTACAAAATCGAAAAATTCATGTCTGTGTTTTTTTAGTTCGAAAAGAAAAATTCCAGATTCATAGAATTCGAATTTGAGTTTCGAAAATCCTTCCAAATCCGATCAGTAGCGAACAACAGAGAGGAAATCGGATTTTGAGCAGAAATCGAAAAGAAAATTGGTATGAAATTTGATGTTTAGTTTCGAAATTTTCTGTTTTCAATTTTTAATTGCTGTTTCGATTTTTAATTATTTTGTTTAGGTTAGTTGGATTAAAATTGAAGTTTTAGGGGTTTAATTTGTCAAGAACAATTTTTAAGAATTAATTCGAAAATTCTGGAATTTTATTCGAAAACTTACTGAAATTATTTCTGGAATTTTAGTTCAAAAATGGTTAATGGATTTCATAAATTTGGTTCGAAGGTTATGATGAGTTCGAATGGTATACTGTTATTTTCGAAGATGGTGAATGGTTTTTCGAAAACAAATTGGTGTTCAATCCTTAAGCATATTAAAATAACATAAGTTAGGATTATGTTAGGTTGTTTTAAGAATCAAGTTAAATGACTATGGTTGTTGATAATGTTGAAATGAATATTAGGAAATACTTGATATCTTGGAGATTGTGGGAAGGTTTGTAGCTTGACGTTGTTAGGAAGCTTCGAGGTACGTAAAGGAAGTTGCAATTTTTCGCAAATTATTTTAAGTATTTCGTATTGTTTATTTTTGAAATGATTTTTGGATAGTAAGCATGCAACAATTATTTTGAAATATGATTTTTGGTAAGAAATGTATTTTGTTGAAAAATGTAATTTTGAAATAACATTTTATTGTGTGTGAAAAACTATTTTTAAAGGCCATGTTTGTCTTGATTCGGTGAATACGATTTGAGGTTTGTGAACTGTGGATATTTTCGTTTCGTTGTGGCTCGCATTGCGACGAGGATAAAAACGCGCATACTTTCGGCTCGTTAGCGACGAGAATAAAGAAACGCATTTCGTTTTGCCCGAAGACAGAGGGGGTATAATATCTGTCGATACCCTTCCAGCGGGTATAGTCTGGAATGATATCATTGTGTCACATCCGTAATTGAGTATGCATTTGTTTCATTACAGCATGGCTATGTCTAATGATTAATTCTATAATGTTAAGACATTATATGATATGGTTATTCGTTTCTGTTACGTTTAGTTGGTTATCTGTGCAGTTATTTCCGTTATGATTCCGTTTTGTGAAATTTAGTTCCGTTGACTGCTCGGATTAAACCATATATGTGTGAAAGTTATTTTGATATGAAATCGTATTATTTTTCGTCACATTATGAAAATGATGTTTTGATACTTTTTATCAAATGTTTATTATGCTTACTATAAAATGTTGCGACTTACATTTACCTGTAATGTGACATATTACAGATGGAGTTGAAGACTTAGATGATGCGGAGGATATTTAGATTTATTATGAAGTTTTGAGTATGTTGGCATGTTTAAGTTTTATTTTGAGGATATGAAACATTTATTTATGTTTTAGTTGGATTCTGATATTTGAAGTTTATTTTTGGTTTAGTTTTTGTTTTTATGGTTTTGATGTTGTGGTGGTAGTGATCTGGTAGATCACAGGGCACAATTTTTAAGAGGAGACTCTGCCCAAATTTTTCTAAGATAAAAGTCACGGATAAAAATTATTAAGTCAAACGTCCGATAAGAATTAAAACGTTTCCGCTAGACATAAGTTCAAAGTGATATTAAATTTTTGAATTAAGTGTAGCCTTGTGTTCAAGAAATTGAACACGGCGGGCGACCCGTCTGGGCGGGCCGTCACAGTTGGTATCAGAGCCTTAGTTTGTATGTTTGGGATTAGACCTTTGCCTTAAGAATAAGTTTATTTAGGTTTGACTTGTTGGGAAAAGTTTTGGATTTAGAATAATGGAGTTAAGTTTGAATCAGTACCTAGAATTTTATATGTGTGTGTGTTTGAACTTATGTGCATACTTGTTTTTACTTGCTTTAAACATTTTATTTGTTTCCTTTTAACTAGTATCATTTATTCCGATAAAACTCTATTTTTAAGATTTCAAATGGCTAGAGGAAGAACTAGTAGCAATCTGAGTGGTAGCCAAGAGCAGGACTCGAATCGCAACTCAGGAGATGGTCAAGATAGGAATGTGGATCAAGGTCAAGATGGAGTCCCAAATATAAACGTGGGATCAATGAATGAGGTGGACATCACGAACATATGTCGCATCATAGCAGGAGTGTTACAACAAAATGTTGTTTCGGCACCACTACAGCCGGAACCACCGAGAAGGACTGAGTTTGAGAGATTCCGAGCACTCCGACCACCGTACTTTGGAAATGAGACTGATCCAATGAAAGCTGAGGAATGGCTGACTAAGATTGAAGAATTACTGAAAGCCATAAACATTGCCGATGGAGAAAAAGTTACAGTGGTGACTCCATTTCTGGAAGGAAATGCAAAGCATTGGTGGACCTCAGTGGAAGTAAGTATGGAACGAAACTCCATTACCTGGACGATTTTTAGAGAGAAATTTCTGCAACAATATTTTCCTGACGCTGTCCGAATGGCTAAAGAAGATGAATTTTTGAGGCTGAGGCAAACTGAGAATATGACTGTGCTGGAATATTTGAGGAAGTTCCAAGAGCTGGGCAGATTCTGTCCTTTGTATTTGCAGTCTGAGAACAGCAAGATTACAAGGTTCAGACAAGGTCTTCGTACTGGCATCAGGCTCAAAGTAGCACCTCTCATGGATACCAAATTTGATATACTTATGGAGAGGGCATTGTTCGTGGAATCTGAACTGAGGAATCTTGAGACTCCTCAAAATCGAAAGAGAAAGCCTGAATTCAGAAACAGAGATCAGAGACCACCAGCTCGCAGACAGATGATCGTTGAAACTAAGAAGAATGAAGTTTGTCCCAAGTGTAATCGGAGTCATACTGGGGAATGTTACTGGAACTCTGGAGGTTGCTTTAAATGTGGATCTAAAGATCATCGGATTAGAGATTGTCCCAGTCTGAAACAAACCTCAGGAACAAATCAACCACGTGGACAACAACAGCGCAATCCAACTAGATTGTATGCTGTCCGTGCTGAAGAGGATCATGAATTGATCGGAGGTAAATTTAAATTCCTGAATCAAGATGTTTATGTGTTATTTGATTCTGGCGCTTCAAATTCCTTTATCTCTGAATCTTGTGTGGAGAAACTTGATTTGCACTTCAGTCCACTGTTACATTTAATGCAAGTATTGAGTCCATTAGGAAAGACAGTCACAATTAAATATGTATGCAATGATGTAACACTGATTGTGGAAAGCGAAGAATTAAAAGCCAACCTGTTCATCATCAACATGAAAGAATTTGACATAATTCTTGGAATGGATTGGTTGAGTAGTGCAAAGGCTCGAATTGACTGTTACCGAAGGATCATAACTCTACAAACGAGTTCAGGTAAAGAGATCTGTTATGAAGGCGTAAGCTTGCATGAACGATTTTGTGGCAATGTCTCTGAAGTGGAAGCAAAAATAAATAAGATTTGCACGGTGAAAGATTTCTCAGATGTTTTCCCAGAGGATTTGCCAGGACTGCCACCAATTCGAAGCACGGAATTTTCTATTGATATTATTCCGGGATCGGAACCGATATCCAAAGCACCTTACAGGATGGCACCAGCAGAACTAAAAGAATTGAAAAGTCAATTGAAGGAACTACAAGATAAAGGTTTCATAAGGCCTAGTGTGTCACCTTGGGGAGCCGGTACTGTTTATAAAGAAAAAGGATGGCAGCATGAGAATGTGCATTGACTACAGGGAGTTGAATCGAATCACTGTGAAGAACAAATATCCGCTACCAAGGATTGACGATTTGTTCGATCAATTACAAGGTGCACAAATATTCTCGAAGATTGATTTGAGATCTGGGTATCATCAACTCAGAATCAAGGAGCAAGATATTCACAAAACTGCATTTCGAACCAGATATGGACATTATGAATTTCTGGTGATGCCTTTCGGACTTACGAATGCACCTGCAGCATTTATGGCATTAATGAATCACGTGTTCCGAGAATGGCTCGACAAATTCATCATAGTATTCATTGATGACATATTGATTTATTCCAAATCAAAGGAAGAACATGAAGAACATTTGAAGATGACATTGGAGAGACTACGACAACATCAATTATTTGCAAAGTTCGAGAAATGTGACTTCTGGTTGGATTCTGTATCATTTCTTGGACACATCATTGATACTCAAGGAATCCGCGTAGACTCAGCAAAGGTTCAAGCCATTACCAATTGGAAAGTTCCGACATCAGTAACAGAAATTCGAAGTTTTCTGGGATTGGCTGGATATTACCGAAAATTTGTGGAAGGATTTTCTCGAGTTGCATTACCCCTTACAAAGTTAACTAGAAAGGGAGTAAAGTTTGAATGGGATTCTAAGTGTCAGGCAAGTTTTGAGAAGTTGAAAGATTTACTTGTGTCGGCGCCAATTCTTACACTGCCGGATGGACATGAAGGATTTTGTATCTACAGTGATGCATCAAAAGAAGGATTAGGTTGTGTACTTATGCAAAATGGAAAGGTGATTGCATATGCTTCACGACAGTTGAAAGAACATGAAATAAGGTACCCTACTCATGATTTGGAACTGGCAGCAGTGGTTTTTGCGCTGAAGTTATGGCGACATTACTTGTACGGAACCACATGTGATATCTACACTGATCACAAGAGTTTAAAGTATATTTTTACTCAAAAGGAGTTGAATATGAGACAGAGAAGATGGTTAGAGCTGATCAAGGACTATGATGTGAAATTACACTATCATCCTGGAAAGAGTAATGCGGTAGCAGATGCATTAAGCAGGAAGAGTTATGGATCAATGCTATTGACTACGCAACATAAACTCATTGACGAGATGTCAAAGTTAAATCTGAATGTTGAATCAAGAGATGACCAAAATGGAACGACGATCTTGTGTAATCTCATGGTGCAACCTGATCTTATTCTCAGGATTAAGGAAGCACAACCAAAGGATCCTATGTGGCAGACTTTATCACAAAAGGCTCAATCAAACCAAGAAAATTTTAGAATGCATGAAGATGGGACTTTGAGATTCAATGATAGACTATTTGTTCCAGCTGTATCAACACTCAGGGGCGAAGTCTTACAAGATTCACATCAGACAATATTGGCCATGCATCCAGGACAGAATAAAATGTATCAAGATGTGAAACAATTATTTTGGTGGCCAGGAATGAAGCAAGATGTCGTAAAATTTGTGTCCAAGTGTTTAGTGTGTCAACAAGTGAAAGTTGGAAGACAAAAGCCAGCAGGGACACTGAGAAACTTGGATATACCAAACTGGAAATGGGAGCATATTACTATGGATTTTGTGACCGGATTACCCAAAACTACGACACAAAAAGATTCAGTTTGGGTTATTGTTGATCGACTTACTAAGTGTGCTCACTTTATACCGATGAAGAAGACCACGTCAATGAATGATTTAGCACGGCTTTACATTGATCAAGTGGTATGTTTGCACGGGATACCAGTTAGTATCATATCTGATCGAGATGCTCGATTCACTTCACAATTCTGGAAGAGTTTACAATCTGTGTTGGGAACAAATTTGAAATACAGTACAACTTTCCATCCACAGACAGACGGACTGTCTGAGAGAACGATTCAAATTCTAGAGGATTTACTTAGAACATGTATTTTGGATTTTCAAGGACAGTGGGATCGTCATCTGAAACTGGCAGAGTTTGTGTACAATAACAGCTATCAATCCAGTATTCAAATGGCACCATTCGAAGCTTTGTATGGAAAGAAATGTCGAACACCACAGTGTTGGTTTGATGTTGGAGAGAAGGTATTGGAAGGACCAGAGTTGATCAAACTCACGAATGAAAATGTTTCCATCATCAAACAGAGATTACTTACAGCTCAGAGTCGACAGAAAAGTTGGGCTGATGTTCGCAGACGAGATTTAGAATTTCAGCAAGGGGATAAGGTATACTTGAAGTATCACCATTCAGAGGAGTAATGAGGTTTGGCAAGCATGGAAAGTTAAGTCCGAGATTCATTGGACCATATGAAATTCTGGAAAGAATAGGATCTTTGGCTTATCGACTTGCTCTACCTCCGGAATTAGATCGAGTACATAATGTATTTCACGTCTCGATGCTCAGGAAGTATATTTCAGATGAAAGTCATGTACTTAAAGCAACAGAGATTGAGATATCCAAGGAGTGTACATATTCAGAATATCCTATCAAGATACTCGACCGTCAAGAGAGAATTCTACGAACTAAGACGATTCCGTTCGTTAAGGTTCAATGGAGCAATCACTCACCTGATGAGGCAACATGGGAAAAAGAAGAAGAACTATATGCTAAGTATCCAGATATAAAACGTGATGCAAGTTTCGAGGACGAAACTTTTTAGAATGTATGGAGATTGTAATGGCTCAATTTTTAAGGAATTTATTGACCCAAATATTATGTAAGTTATAAAGTATAATATTAATAATAATAATAATAATAATAAATAAATAAATAATAAGAATATTTAATAATAATAATAATAATATTTTTTTTAATAAGAATAAGAAATGTTTATGTCCAACTTTTAGCAAAATTGTTTCTCCTCTTCGTCACTCTCTACGCATGCTTCATCTTCCTCGCCTCTCGTCCATTTCAGTCAATTTCTTCGCCTCTTCTTCTTCCATCATCAAGCCAATAACTCTCAACCCTTCATCTACTCATTGATTAGCTATTTAGTATCCTACCAACAAGAACCCAATTACAAAATCGAAAAATTCATGTCTGTGTTTTTTTAGTTCGAAAAGAAAAATTCCAGATTCATAGAATTCGAATTTGAGTTTCGAAAATCCTTCCAAATCCGATCAGTAGCGAACAACAGAGAGGAAATCGGATTTTGAGCAGAAATCGAAAAGAAAATTGGTATGAAATTTGATGTTTAGTTTCGAAATTTTCTGTTTTCAATTTTTAATTGTTGTTTCGATTTTTAATTATTTTGTTTAGGTTAGTTGGATTAAAATTGAAGTTTTAGGGGTTTAATTTGTCAAGAACAATTTTTAAGAATTAATTCGAAAATTCTGGAATTTTATTCGAAAACTTACTGAAATTATTTCTGGAATTTTAGTTCAAAAATGGTTAATGGATTGCATAAATTTGGTTCGAAGGTTATGATGAGTTCGAATGGTATACTGTTATTTTCGAAGATGGTGAATGGTTTTTCGAAAACAAATTGGTGTTCAATCCTTAAGCATATTAAAATAACATAAGTTAGGATTATGTTAGGTTGTTTTAAGAATCAAGTTAAATGACTATGGTTGTTGATAATGTTGAAATGAATATTAGGAAATACTTGATATCTTGGAGATTGTGGGAAGGTTTGTAGCTTGACGTTGTTAGGAAGCTTCGAGGTACGTAAAGGAAGTTGCAATTTTTCGCAAATTATTTTAAGTATTTCGTATTGTTTATTTTTGAAATGATTTTTGGATAGTAAGCATGCAACAATTATTTTGAAATATGATTTTTGGTAAGAAATGTATTTTGTTGAAAAATGTAATTTTGAAATAACATTTTATTGTGTGTGAAAAACTATTTTTAACGGCCATGTTTGTCTTGATTCGGTGAATACGATTTGAGGTTTGTGAACTGTGGATATTTTCGTTTCGTTGTGGCTCGCATTGCGACGAGGATAAAAACGCGCATACTTTCGGCTCGTTAGCGACGAGAATAAAGAAACGCATTTCGTTTTGCCCGAAGACAGAGGGGGTATAATATCTGTCGATACCCTTCCAGCGGGTATAGTCTGGAATGATATCATTGTGTCACATCCGTAATTGAGTATGCATTTGTTTCATTACAGCATGGCTATGTCTAATGATTAATTCTATAATGTTAAGACATTATATGATATGGTTATTCGTTTCTGTTACGTTTAGTTGGTTATCTGTGCAGTTATTTCCGTTATGATTCCGTTTTGTGAAATTTAGTTCCGTTGACTGCTCGGATTAAACCATATATGTGTGAAAGTTATTTTGATATGAAATCGTATTATTTTTCGTCACATTATGAAAAATGATGTTTTGATACTTTTTATCAAATGTTTATTATGCTTACTATAAAATGTTGCGACTTACCTTTACCTGTAATGTGACATATTACAGATGGAGTTGAAGACTTAGATGATGCGGAGGATATTTAGATTTATTATGAAGTTTTGAGTATGTTGGCATGTTTAAGTTTTATTTTGAGGATATGAAACATTTATTTATGTTTTAGTTGGATTTTGATATTTGAAGTTTATTTTTGGTTTAGTTTTTGTTTTTATGGTTTTGATGTTGTGGTGGTAGTGATCTGGTAGATCACAGGGCACAATTTTTAAGAGGAGACTCTGCCCAAATTTTTCTAAGATAAAAGTCACGGATAAAAATTATTAAGTCAAACGTCCGATAAGAATTAAAACGTTTCCGCTAGACATAAGTTCAAAGTGATATTAAATTTTTGAATTAAGTGTAGCCTTGTGTTCAAGAAATTGAACACGGCGGGCGACCCGTCTGGGCGGGCCGTCACACGAACATTTTACACAACACTCCTTATACACCCAGACAACATTTAGTGTAGGAGGTGTTCAAAAACCAGCATCCAAATTCGTCCAGAAAATCAAACTCCCGAAGAACACTAAGCTGCCAAAGCCCAGAAAAACCTGTTTCAAGGTATCAGTTTCAAGCTTCGATTTTGAGCCTTTCTAAAACGATTTTAAACTTGGAGTCTAAATGAAAGTTGTTAAAAATGTGTTAAAGTTTATGGGTATGTCGGCCGATCTCCCAAAAGGCCGTCGTACGAACAGATTTCCGGCGACCAAAACACCAAGTCAATCATTTCGAAACATCAAATTCTGGGCAAAATCCGTTGGGAATTTCAAAATGTTTTCTAAACAAAAATGGTAGATCCCGTCGCGGCGGAAACACCGGTAAAATATCAGCCGCGCGTGGTTGCCGGAGCTCGGCCACGCGCCTTCACGGTGGCGCGTGCACTTCACGCGCCTCCCCGATATTTCGTTTTCCGATGGCCGAACATTTATGGACTGATTTAAGGCATTTCTGGAAAGTTTCGTGAAGTTTCGACTTAATTGATTTTTAATTAATTTTCAAATGTTTTATTCAAAATTACCCGGACAAGTTTTGTACAAAAAATGATTTGCAGAAGATTCAACAACATATCTGGGTGCTAAACACCAAAATTACTTATATTATGTATATATGACTTTATTTGACATCTGGGTTCAAAATCGAGCCAATCCAGTAAGACATCAAATAGTGAGGTGAGGTGTACTACCGAATTCTTGTTATATAGCCCTTTTGGCATTTGGCCTGGAATTTACAGTATCTTGTTATTCATTGTCTCACCTTTTATATATTGTCATCATATTGTACATTATCTCGTCCCATTGGTCATCTTGATCTGCATGTTTATTTATCTTGAATGTTATCGATTACTAATCGATTCCTTTGATTGAACGAATCATTTGACTGAATGACTGAATGAATGGAGCCCTGGATATTTATCCACTGGACAACGCGGCTTCGGCCCGGAAAGTGAGTCCAATGAACAACAGATGACAGTCCGGGTATATGGTTCATCTGAACAACGCGCACCGTTTTACGGTCCGGAGAATGGTTCACTTGGCTCGTAAATGACTGAATGTACAGATCCTATCTGAATATGTGGGGAAAAGTGCTACGCCGAACTGTCCGGTGGGAGCCACCTCTTTAGCCCACGATATTCACTCTGAAATCCTAAATCATCACTGTTCATTATTGACAATTACTTGACTGCAAGATCTTTGTTACATGACATATCATATTGAGAAATTGCATTGTTTGATAATTACAGATATAAAGCCATTGTTATTCCCTCACTAAGTCCTCAAAGACTTAACCTCTGTTTTCCTTGTAATTTATTGTGAGTTCCAGATACAGGAGTACCGGAGCCAGAACCAGAGGAAAATTAGGAAAATGGAAATGTTGGCTTACCGGGACTGTTATAGTATTTTCTCTTTTATTAAGTGTCGGACTATTATAAGGAGTTTGTACTGGGATGTATTTTGTTACTAATTAGAATGTATAAACGCTTCCGCTACTAAAAATGAATGTTTGACTAAACGCTTCCGCTATTTCCGAAAAGGTTTTGAAACCCTCGTGCGTAATGTTCTTAGAGAATGTGGTACCGGATAAGGGTTAAATTAATTTGTGCCCGAGTCGGGTCCCACAGAGGTGGTATCAGAGCCCAGGCTCACAGTCTATTATGAAATATTTTTGGGTAATAGAATAAACTCCATAAGAATTTTATGCTTTGGGTTGTAAGATATTGATAAAGTTGACTGGTTTATTTCAGGGTAAAAGTCACTAGTGCTCATACAGGAATGCTGATAACACCTTGGTAAGAAAGAGCAACCAACTATTAGTAACCTAAAGAGTTAGGTGCATAGGCCGAGATCGAAAAAGTTTCCCCTATTGAGAATATTATGGTTGACACTCAGATCGAGTAAACCCGGAACAACCAATTAGGATTGATAGTATTCACCAAACTTTGTTTTTCCACAATTGTCACTATTTCAGATAATGGTGACTTTACCTTACTCTAGTTAATTAATTTTGTGCATTATTAATATTAACTCCCTATTCAAAAATAAATATGTCTTAAATCACCACTTTCTCATAAATTCGATGATGTCGTCAAGAAATAATTCACGAGCTAGGATGTCATCGTCACTTGGTGGTAGCTCTCACACGAGAAATCAAGGAAATGAGGAAAATTCTCCCGAGGAAGTGACTTCACAGTTGCGACTACACCGGCTACCGAAAATGCCATCAATCATAAATGATAGATGGTGGTAATATCTACATTGGAATCAAGGACATATATAAGAGATGAGAAACTCAAACCGAGGTAAATATAGCTACCAGAGAGGAAGTCTCAGTAAAATCATTACCTGAGGTTGGATTTGAACCTAACATTTTTCCTCCCTTTTTAAAGTCGCTCACTCTTTCAGCCAGAGAACCTTTTGCGGACATGCACTACTCCACCCAGTTTCTTTGTCATTTCAAATCCGGTCATGGATTAATTAGGACCTGATATCAAAAGTTTGATGTTGATATTGACATTTTCTTTGAATACCTACGCCCTGCTTTCATTCCCGGGTAGTGGAATAAAATGTTTTTTTTCTCTCTCTCGACCATGTGCTTCTTCTTCTACTTCTGGATTCTTATCCAAATACTAAAGGGATCGTTATCCATAACTCAGAGAGTCATAGTAGACCATGCTGCTCACCAGAAATGGAAAACCACGAGTGTAGTTTTCTCAACTCGACGACAACAACAGAAGATCGGCTAGATGAAGAACCACGTTACGCAACTGAAATCATGTCAAAGGAAGCTAGGACATGGAAAGAAGATTTCAACTCAAGGCTTCAGAGTTTTGCGGTAACAATGATGGAATCTGGATTCCTTGAAGGAGGGGAGATTGTAACACCCCAAAAATATTAATTATAAAATTGGACAAAAATAATTTGAAGCTATCTGCAATGCTACTAAAATAATCATCTTAAACAAAAAATAATAATAATAATAATAATAATAATAATAATAACAATAATATAATTCTAAATAATAATAATAAAAAAAAAACTAATCATTTTGAATTAATTTAAAAACTTAATATGTGGCAACTTACCCCAACACTTGTCCACCCTTCAACACCCTAACACATGCACAAAACCCCTATAAATACCCCCCATTTCATCAGATTTAATTCACAAATTCCATAGCAAGTTTGAGAGAGAGTGTAGGAAATAGGTAGAAAATATGTTGGAAATAGGGAAAATTATGAGGAAAAATACCAAATCTCTTCCAAAAAATCCGAACATTTTACACAACACTCCTTATACACCCAGACAACATTTAGTGTAGGAGGTGTTCAAAAACCAGCATCCAAATTCGTCCAGAAAATCAAACTCCCGAAGAACACTAAGCTGCCAAAGCCCAGAAAAACCTGTTTCAAGGTATCAGTTTCAAGCTTCGATTTCGAGCCTTTCTAAAACGATTTTAAACTTGGAGTCTAAATGAAAGTTGTTAAAAATGTGTTAAAGTTTATGGGTATGTCGGCCAATCTCCCAAAAGGCCGTCGTACGAACAGATTTCTGGCGACCAAAACACCAAGTCAATCATTTCGAAACATCAAATTCTGGGCAAAATCCGTTGGGAATTTCAAAATGTTTTCTAAACAAAAATGGTAGATCCCGTCGCGGCGGAAACACCGGTAAAATATCAGCCGCGCGTGGTTGCCGGAGCTCGGCCACGCGCCTTCACGGTGGCGCGTGCACTTCACGCGCCTCCCCGATATTTCGTTTTCCGATGGCCGAACATTTATGGACTGATTTAAGCATTTCTGGAAAGTTTCGTGAAGTTTCGACTTAAAACTTGATTTTTAATTAATTTTCAAATGTTTTATTCAAAATTACCCGGACAAGTTTTGTACAAAAAATGATTTGCAGAAGATTCAACAACATATCTGGGTGCTAAACACCAAAATTACTTATATTATGTATATATGACTTTATTTGACATCTGGGTTCAAAATCGAGCCAATCCAGTAAGACATCAAATAGTGAGGTGAGGTGTACTACCGAATTCTTGTTATATAGCCCTTTTGGCATTTGGCCTGGAATTTACAGTATCTTGTTATTCATTGTCTCACCTTTTATATATTGTCATCATATTGTACATTATCTCGTCCCATTGGTCATCTTGATCTGCATGTTTATTTATCTTGAATGTTATCGATTACTAATCGATTCCTTTGATTGAACGAATCATTTGACTGAATGACTGAATGAATGGAGCCCTGGATATTTATCCACTGGACAACGCGGCTTCGGCCCGGAAAGTGAGTCCAATGAACAACGGATGACAGTCCGGGTATATTGTTCATCTGAACAACGCGCACCGTTTTACGGTCCGGAGAATGGTTCACTTGGCTCGTAAATGACTGAATGTACAGATCCTATCTGAATATGTGGGGAAAAGTGCTACGCCGAACTGTCCGGTGGGAGCCACCTCTTTAGCCCACGATATTCACTCTGAAATCCTAAATCATCACTGTTCATTATTGACAATTACTTGACTGCAAGATCTTTCTTACATGACATATCATATTGAGAAATTGCATTGTTTGATAATTACAGATATAAAGCCATTGTTATTCCCTCACTAAGTCCTCAAAGACTTAACCTCTGTTTTCCTTGTAATTTATTGTGAGTTCCAGATACAGGAGTACCGGAGCCAGAACCAGAGGAAAATTAGGAAAATGGAAATGTTGGCTTACCGGGACTGTTATAGTATTTTCTCTTTTATTAAGTGTCGGACTATTATAAGGAGTTTGTACTGGGATGCATTTTGTTACTAATTAGAATGTATAAACGCTTCCGCTACTAAAAATGAATGTTTGACTAAACGCTTCCGCTATTTCCGAAAAGGTTTTGAAACCCTCGTGCGTAATGTTCTTAGAGAATGTGGTACCGGATAAGGGTTAAATTAATTTGTGCCCGAGTCGGGTCCCACAAGCTAAATAGAGAAAATGGAGAATTCATAATAAAATGTTCTATAGAGATATATTTGATATTATTCAAATTATAGCTAAAAAAATATTTTAAAGTTATTCCTACTGTTATACGATATGCATTGTATGCATTCTTCGGTGCTTTAAACAGCGGAACTTGGAAAGATGACATTACTAAATATCAAATCGAGCCAAGTGACAAACAATTTATCTTTAAATTTTTTTTACCTCACTCACAGTGCTTATGGAAGCCGCATGGACGAATCATTCATCGGCAAAAGTGGGCAATTGCCAGGAAGAAATCCAGCCAAATATTTTTGAATTTGTAATAATTGTTGCAGTTTTACCATACCTAATTGACAAAAAGGGAGGAATAGATTTGGGAAAGACGGAGCAACACAAAGCACCGCTCCGAGGTGGTGAATGACAAGATTTATAAGGCATCACAAAACACCAAGCCAGTGATTAGGCATCTGTTTCGGTGAGACAAAGTTAAGCACACAGACATCTATGGATGCCACCGTCTTTTGTGGATTTGAAGGTTAGAATTTTTAGGGTTTAGGCTTGGGGATGTCTGATTGGAGTTAAATTTTATGCTAATATAATATTCTATAAAATTATTTCCAATCCGAATAATTATATTTTCCAGTCTATATAATTCATGTTTTAATGACCGTTAGTTATGTATTATTTAGTAACAGAGGGAAGAAACGAAGATTAACTAATGAAAGCGAATATTGGTATCGGTCGACTCTATCTTGGAATTATCATCTATTTCATCGATTCACAAAAGACTCAAATTTTCTTGAATTTTCTTCAATTGAAAATCTCATTCATCACTTACCTTAATCGTAGTCAAATAGAAAACAACATTCAATTCGACTCTCATCAAATCTTTAACCAAAACTACAGCCGTTAAGATTAAATCAATGATAGTTTCAAAACTAGTAAGTTTGATGATTCTACTCAATAAAAACTACAGCCGTTAGAATTAATCATCAAATCGTTTTTCCTAAGAATTTAATAACACCAACAACAGATAATTATCAATCATAGTTACTTCTTAGTTAGCATTAGATTGTGAACGTGATTACTAGGTTGTCAATCCAATAAACAAACACAACAATCATGTCAATAAAAATCAGAAAAACTCTTGATACTCAATAAAATTGATAATTAAAGCGTAAGAATATCCCCAAGATAAATAAATCCAAGGTATTAGTCTTCCTCAACCAAGAATTAAAACTAGCTACACATAATTAAAACAAAACTATAAATAAAAACAAGGGAAAGGAAACTAATCCGATCTCCGCTCGTCGTTGTGTCAATCCCGCCTTCGCTTCGATCTTCGTAGCGTTCTTCAACGAAATTGAAAGGAAAATTATAAAACTATCCTAAACTACTCTACCCTAACTATATAGATGTTCTTTAGTCTGATTTTCGTCCATATATGTATAGGGAGGCTGATGGAGTATGTTAGAATCCATGTGGGAAGGAAAGAAATCAAGTCTTTACACTTTCCAAAACTCTGCAGGCGTAGCTACGCCAGAAAATGGCGTAAAGACGCCTGATGACGTGTCAAAAATATGGCTTCCCGCGTTTCTGGCGTATTTACGCCTCCAAATGACGTTATTACTAGATGGTTTTTCTTATTATTTATATGATTAGCCACTATAAATTTGGGTATTAAACTTATGATTTATACCACAATAAATTTTGCCCACCAAAAATAGCCGACAACTTCTCACAAAATACGACGACTTCAACTTGTGATGGTAGCACACTAAATCACAAGTTCAACAACCACAAATAATGTGAAATATCTCCATTCAAGAACAACAAAATATGAAATGATAGCAAAATAAACTTTGATCTTGTTTTTCTTTAGCAAAATATGTGTTTAATCTAATTTTTGATTCATCATAGAATCCATGAAAAAACGCAACTACATGCATGAGGTGCATCCCTTGAAATTAAGCCCGATCAATCACACGGATCGATCGCACTATCTCGCCCTACGTGTACCAACTTTTTGGATCGTTCAATTTTTCTTTCATTTATATTTAATTTCAATTCATCAAATCTCTAAAAAAAATCAACCGCGTACACGCGAGATAGAGTAGCTATTAAGTAATGGAATAAAGTAATAGGGAAAGACCAATGGAAAAAGTCAAAGAGATGCCAAACAAACGACTTTTCCTTCGTTCAAGATGGCGCCAATTTGCTAGAAATGAAAACTACCACGTACAATATCTATAGCAGTTTTTGGAGGCCCGCAGGCCCGAATTTCTAACCCGATTATCAATATCCTATATAAATCGAAACCTCCATTTAATCTTCCATTGTCATTGTTCGAGGGTACACCGCAAAATTCGCGAACCCATTTACAATGGCCCTCAAATTCCTTTCTTTTTTTCCAAGAACACAGAGATCGTACACCGAAAAGTAAGTTTTTGAGACAGACTGATTACTCCATCAGATTCTTCTTTCTCCGTTTTTGGTAATTTTGTATGATCATTTCGATGAAAATGAAAATATGTTGTGGATTTTGAAGGATGGAACAGGGTTCTGCGAGAAATTCGAAGGATGAGGATGACGATTTTGAGGACGCCGCCTCTGAATTGACGCCGTTATCCGCGGTGGCGGATTCGTTCGAGGATATTTCCGCGGTGGTGAAGTCGAAGGGATTCAATCACCATCTTGATTTGAAGACCTTTTGTGATGCGTGTTCGCATGTTTCTGTTCTTTTTGGTTGTTTGGGGATAGCTTTTAAATTTGCTGAATTGGAGTATGTTTCAAAGGTTAGTGGAATTTCGTGCTCCAAAATTTTCCCCCAATTGTTAGGGTTTGTATATGTTGTTTGAACCCTAATTGCTGATGATGTGCAATTGCAGAGATAAATATTGATGTTTGTGTCAAACTTGAGTGCATATGTATTTGAATGTTATCAATCCAAGATTGTACCTTTGTTCCGAAAGGTCAAGTACACCTGTGAATTTAGCATCCAGTCGGGGGATTATTAATTATTCAGATTCAAGAACTTGATTAAATTCATAAAAACTCGAATATGGTGGGATGTTTTGTTGATTAAGGATATTAAGGTATATTGCAAGTGGCCTTTCTGTTAATTACCTTATCACTAAATTTTCTTGTAAAAAACATAAAGGTTTGTTGAAGCTTGTGGATAACTTATTTTAATTTCTTAAATTGGTGTTTGGTGACTGAAAGATATGGATAAATATATCGAAGTTGTATAAGGTTACACGTTCATACATTGCTGTGAGCCAAAACTTTTTTCTGTATTAATCTATCCACACAGAAACGTCACCAAACTCCAATATCCCGTTAATTTGGAAAATATGTTTCATCGTTTTATTCATATTTAAGTGCTTTCCACTGTGAAAATATGAAGCCATCATTTTACTTAATCTGCAATTGTATGATGTAACCATTTTAATGATTTCCTTGCTTGGTAGCTTTTGATTGGTCAATTTATCTCTTATATGTAACTTTTTCGGATGAGAGAGCATTGGATCAAATCTGTTATTTGCCTTCATTATCTTTTTTGTGAAGGTAACTTTTGTGATATTTCTATTGCTAATTTTCAGGTCACTGATCTCACTGAGGCATCAGCTAGCTATGGGACTTTAAATAATATACTTCATATTGATATGCTAAATGACACTGTGAGGACATCAGGAAGTCTTTCACGTAATTTACGCAGAGTTAGGCAGGGTCTTGATCTCATCAGAGCTTTATTCCAAAACTTTTTGTCATCAGAGTATGTTTTGCTCCTTCATTTTATCATGCTTTAAAACATTTTTTTTCACATTATTGAAACATCTAATGACATGGCTATTGGACTTTTTTTAGCTTTACAATTTTCTTGGTGCTTTTAGTTTGAGATTTTCTTCTAAGTAGTACACTACGGTGTAGAATGTGGAGTTAACGTTTTGCTCTGTTTTTCTCGGCACTCCTTCAATTGTAAAAGCTTTAGCAATCTTATGATTTATGCTGTGCTATGTACATACAGCTATTACTGCTTAAAAGATGCTGCTTCGGAAGCTTATACTACAACATGTGCGATGTATCACACATGGGCGGTCAGGACCGCTGTTTATGCTGGGATGTATGCCCTGCCGACAAGGGACCAACTGCTTATCAAGTTGAATGAAACTGGTGAGTTTACACTCTTGGTTTTGCCTCATGTTGCTTCTAGTTTTATTTATCGTGAAGATTGGTAACATTGAGGTGCTAGTAAAGCTAGTGATACAAATTGAAGCAATTGATACTAGTTAGCATGATTAAACAACTCCAAGAAAGGCACAAAGCATGATTAAACAACTCCAAGAAAGGCACAAAAATGGTTGATAACCGAGTGAATGTGCAGTTTATCACTCTTGACACTGTATATTTAGGTGCTCTGTTGAAAACAGATCGGTTTTCCTTGTGATGCATGGTTGAGTATTGTTTGTCAATTTCTTCTAGGAAATAATGATATTTGGTGTTGAAAGATGTTTACTTTTACAGTCTCTAGATAGAACATCGATTCTCTTGAGCCCATATATAGAGACCATCTTCGTTTTAGTCCTTACTCCATAAGCTCAAAGATAGTTTACATGATTCACAGTTTCCTAGAGACAACCAGGACCATCGATGGAATTTGTTTGATACTTATGGACGTTACTAGTTTTACGAATAACCTCTAACGGATTAGTGTTGTTGCATCGTTTTTACAGACGATTCAGCGGAGAGGGAAATGCTAAGATACATAGATGCCTCACTGCCAATTATAGAATACATTGACAACCTGTACATTTCAAGAAACATCAGCTTGGATTGGTGAATTTAGTCTCCTCGGTTCTGAAACCTCGTTCTCAAAGGGATGATGCATCGTGTATTCTTTGTCCGGCGACGACTAAATCCAGGGTCGGATTAGAAATGATCGAAAAATTGATGTTTTTGCACGGTTGTCGCTACAGCGTACAAGATTCGAAGCTTCAATAACATTATTATATGTAACTAGAATTTTTAGATGTTGTAATTACATTTTAGTGTAGATCATTAGGCCATGTTTATGACATATTCCTGGTAATCTTCATTTCTGTTTAATTTAAATAAAACTTCCGAAAAAATGACCAAATAAAACAAAACAAAAAACCAAAAAGAAGCAGAAGCAGCTGCTTATTCTCTTCTAAACGAATCTCAAATGATCATTTTAATGTTATGAAGAGTTCAAATATTATTTTGTTATTCACAATTTCTTGATTTTCAACTTTTAAAGGTGAAAGCGTTAAAATTTCGGAAATTCGGTTTAGCTATAGCGACTTAATTACAGTTCAACCGTTAATTTTAATGATATTTCTATTAAGGCGTCATTTGGCGCAAATGATAATGGATTGATTGTTTCAACATCCTTATTTATACATTGTTTGACTTGAGTTCTACAATAATTGGATATAAACATCATTATATTTTCCATATTTCTCAATTCACTATCCCTATGATACATATTTTCTATTATCTCATACTACGAACAAGTGGTGCTTGAATATACATAATTTAATTTTAACGAAAAGACAATATAAATCAGAGTCTATAAAATACGGACGCATTTGCTTAGTCTTTGAAGCAACATGGCACGATAATTGAATTATATGAAGAAAATTTAAGGTATCGTAGGGTCTGATTCGAGGGATTAAGCTATATCTGTCAACCAGATCTTTAGCATTTTCCTGGCTTTTGCTGTGTTGCTTTGGATTTCTTGCCCCAAAACCCCAAATACGAGCCCCTTTTATTTAATAGAATCAGATGTTTTGGAAAAGATTTTATGGAAATTCGATTCCAACAAATCCATCCCATTCTTGGATTATATGCTCAATTTTCAAATTTTCAGGGGTACTAGCTAGGAGTGGGAGGTATCAACGCTCAGTGCGGTACCAACTGGGACAATGTGCTTCGGTGGATATGTATGTTCCAAATTTTTAATGTATATATAAGAAAAAAGGTCCCCCATTGCTATCATATTGGGAAGTGGTAAGTGTTGGTAAACATTCCCTTTCACACACCACCAAAGTCTCCCAACATGATGAATATCAGCTTTTTAATTTCCATACTTTAATATCCTATATTTACCACAATCACCGTAATAAGCACTCATAAGCTAAGCCCACAAGCATGTCACTTGTTAAATGGAGAAAAACCGAGCTTCCGACAATGGCGTCGAAGGGCGGAGCTCCTCCACAAACCACCCTGGCCGCCATCGAATCCTTGGCTGTACCTCTTGTATAATTTCTTTTCTCCTTTCTCCTTAGTACTTTGAGATCATTGTACTCATTTCTTTGTGCAATTGGGCAGGTTCAGGAAGTGGTGTTCTTAGCAGATTTCAGGTGTTCCAGGTGCCAGCAAAGGGTGGCTGAGATTATGTCCAAATTGAATGGTAAGCTCTTCTTCTGCATCTATAAACTAGTTTCTTTCAAGTTTTTATGGCTTTAGTCCACCGGAGATTGCACAAGAAGTTGAATTAAATTTTATTATGCAACAGTTCCAAACCGCATTTCTGTAGAATCCGTTCTAAAACAATAGAACGACTGTCCTGGACGTGCTATTATTGATAACGATTCGTATAAGGAGAGATCAAGACCCTTTTAGTAAAAACATTTCACTAAAATAAAATTACAAAAAGTAGATTAAAATTTCGGTTACAAGCTTCCTCTCTCTCTCTCGGCTTCGAGTGATCATTCGGTTGCATGGTTCGCAATATCGGCCTGCGACACTCACTTGGATAAAGTTCAAGGCTAAAACATGAGCTAGTTGTGATTTACCACTGTTTTGAAAATAAACTTGTGATTTTGTAAATAGGCAGAAGACTTTGGTGCATTTATTTCCGACAATTTTAGAAATTAAGCTTAGTTAGTGGATGACACCCCATAGTCATAGGATTCCTCTACAAGAACGTTGGGGATATGGCCCACCAAGCACTTGCCATTGAAATTTTTTGCATCTCTCTTCAACGGCTAAATTATATGTGGATTAGGTTGTAATACTGTGAATGGAAATTCTCTGCTTACTGCTGCACAAATATATATCGTATAATTAACCCTCAAGTGTAATAGAAGCGGATTTGTATATATGGTATAATTAACCCTTTACCCGCAACAGATAGACGATGATTTATTCAATCACATAATTTGAATATAACGCCCTTTGAGTCTTTCTATTTGATTGTATCAAATTTGCCAAATAAATTGAGATTTTTCTATTGTGTAGACCATGTTCATATTTAATTCTGGATTGTACAACACTTTCTTGATATGAGTATGTCGTATCGGGTTTGTCTAGTGCAAGTTTATCTGGTTAACATGGTTTGCATGCTACTATGTCAGTCATGGGGTTTACCCAGTGCTCATCCCAAGGGGTAGCGGCTGCGGGTCCCCTCGTCATAAAAAAAGATATGATATTTTTACAATCTCTAACTACTCACATAATACTTAAAAACTATGAAACGATAATATTTTTCTAGAAAGAAAAAACAAAATACTCATTTTATTTTCTAATATATTTTCAAAAAACTAATTTTCCCACAACTTTCAGAAACATTGGAGACAAAACACTTATATCATCTTACTATTTTGTATCTATGGATTCCCTATTATAAACATGTTCTCTTGAAAGATCTATTGTAAACATGCTCCATCCAAAAGATTCATAAAACTGACACATTAAATAATTTTATCAGGAGAGACTCAATCTGTAATGATTAGTGTTTTGGAGAAGAAGGTAACACTTAGGTGTATGATACAACCTGCTGATAAATTACTCGGACAAAAAAAACTTGCTTCAGCATACCGGAGTTCTCGGAGCAAGATCACACTCGTTGCTCATCTCTTAATGTCTTCATGCTGTTGATTGCTGACTGAGAAGAGTGACAAAAGAAATATGGAGTATATATACACAAAAAATAAGTCTGCTGTATTACTGGGATATCCGTGGCAGTCTGTACAATTTTATGTGTAAATAACATTCTAGGAGCATTTTGTATTGACTTCAAATTGCAAACAGCAAGAAAAAAAGAAGAAAAAAAATCGATTCTTGGACTCTTCTTGAAATGAAACCATGGCATTAGAACTTGGAAATAGTGAACTGGCTAAATTGCATCTGGCTCTCTTCTTCCCGTAAGTCACCAAAAGGATGTAAGATCACACCACATCTTCATCATATTCCAAGTTCCTTTGCACCAGTAATTCTGAAAACATTTGCTTACTGAGTGAAAAATGAAAAGCTGGAAGGAGAGATACCTTATGTTACATGTGGATGGAAGGATTCAATGGATTTGGATTTCAAATTCTATCTAATTATTTGGATGATTTTGGAATTTGAATTCCATAACCAAAATTTTGTCACTCATGCTGGAAATTTAATATGAATATAGAGTCGATTTTCAATGTATCTAAAACAAATGGCATACAAAAATTGAATATGCGGAAACTGATCCAGACATGCTCTTGATCCAGACAAAACTGAAAAACAATATAAGCAAAAGGGTGCTTCTAAACCTTACGCGACTTGAAAGCCTTGGGGGACATACACTTACTGCGTCCTTTACATCTTTGAGACTCCACTTTTGTCTTCTCCACTGATGGATCGTATCAACGTACATACTCAGAGGCTTGCTGCTCTTATGGACACACCATAAGTGACACCTTTTATGAATTTAATCAACATTCTCCGTTTGACCATGAATAATCACCACTCAATGAGAATGACTTGTTCATAATATTAAAGGAAAGATAATTGTCATGTATTTGATTATGCAATCCATGTACATTTATGCATAAGAATAATAACGATTAGAGCAATTTTAGGAGTCATTCTATAATAGGCATACAAATCAGTGGATATATTGAGAATTCTCCAACATTTTTCTCGTTTTTTCACATGGTACCAGAGTGACCTGAAATCAAAACACTTTCCGCCACAAACACATCATTATGAGCGAAACAAAAATTACAAAAACATCAACTTATGTTTCAGATCATCTTATTTGCACCATTCAGACCATCCAGGAATGATGTTGGTCTCTAAACCACTTGAGGATACACCTATGGGCAATGGAGTCGGGCATTGCACGCCAGCCTTATTGTAAAGAACAAAATTGGATTTGTAAATGGATTCATTGAAGCACCAGCATCTACAGATCCAAAATTTCATATATGGCGACTATGCAATGACATAATATTGTCATGGATCCTAAACGCAATCCATCATGGCATAGCTGACAACGTTGTCGATAGTAATAATTAGCCCCTTACAAATGTCGCAGTTACACCCACTTGCAATATTACTCAAGATGGTCAATTCTCAAATTTACATTGGATTGTATATAGTGGTGCAACAGATCATACAAATTGCCAACAACCCATGATACATCAGACACTCATTGTGATTTTATTGGATTACCTGATGGTGGTAAAATATAGATTAAATGGGGTCCATTAAGCTATCTTCTTAATTAGTTCTTGATGAAGTGTTACATGTGCCTACATTTCGAGTTAATCTATTATTTGCTAGCAAACTTACCCAAGCTTTGAGATGTATAATTTTTCATCCGGATTTTTTTGTTATATTGTGGTTACGAAAGATGATTGGCCTGGGCAAGCAATATAATGGGCTGTACTATCTCAAACCAAGCAAAAATCCACACCTTGCTAATAATTTCAGTTGTACCTCAACCATTTGGCATCAACGTTTGGGGCATCCCTCATCCCCTCCTCTTCAAGTATTGTCCAAGAAAATTCCAGAATTTTTTTTTAATTCGCAGCATGTGATGAGTGCCGTTTTTTGCACTTATATTTTTATGCATTCTCTTTACTTTTACCTTGATTCTTGAGATATATTACACTTTTGGCATGAATTTGGCATGTTTTAGGAATCTAGGTGAAAGTGCGAGGAATTGATGAAAAGACCCCAAATAACGATGGAGATGAAAAGTCGAGTCCAAGGCAGCAAGAGTAGAGCATTAACATCGAACAAGAGGAGCCCCAACGCCTGAAGGAAGAATTTTAGAAATACGGGCAGAATGTATGTCGCGTTAGTGCCACTACATAGGTGCTACATCGCCAGTTAGGCTGTTGTGTTTTTCCGAGGACAGAAAGTGTGGTTCGCTAGCGCCACTGAAGCAGAGCTAGCGCGCCTATATGGATTCATGGCACAAAATCTTGGCGGATAGATTTTTGACTTGTATAAGGAAATTTATTCATACTCTTTCCACTCCTATAAATAAGCGACCTTCAACCACAAAAGGGCATATCGATTTTGAGCCATAATTTTAACATATGAGTAGCCTCCATCTTCCATTTTCCACCTTCATCATCATCACATTCATACCACATAATTCCTTTAATATTATGAATTAAGTTTTTATTTCTATGTGCATGTTTTATGTTCTTAATGCTTTTGAAAGTTTGACCATCTTTCAATGATTTTAATTATTATAATTGAGATAGAAAGATAATATTATAATACGACTTAGTATTTCATGCCATCTGTTTAAGATTTTGATTGAAAGATAAAACTACATATGTGTGATAGCCTTTAAGTTATTTCATCTAAAGTTAGTGGTTTTCATAAAGTTTCATGCAATATTAAATTATTAATTAAGTGGACGAAAGTTGCTTGTTGCAATTTGGTGATAGGGTTAATATAGCACGATAGAATATATTGAATAAAATCGGAAAACTCGTGACCTTATAGATGGATGGCTATTCAATCATAAATAATAAAAGAATTGTAGGGGATTGCTTACGAGAATCATCGTGTTGATAATATTTTCTAATGGATTTTTCTCGTGATCATCTTTTGTTTTGGTTGGATTAGTAGTAGTTTAATTTTGTTAATTTACTTATTAATTCATTATCGTAAGTTAAATATAGTTTAAAACATCTTATTTGGTACTTACAGTTAGTTCATGTGAGTTCGACACTCTTACTTCTTATTACTATACTAAAATTTGACAGCCGTGCACTTTCGGATTAATCATACATCATTGGAATTTTATTGCTAAATAAAGTGCGATCAACATGCTTGTGATGTTTGCCCATTAGCTAAACAAACACGTTTGCCATTTACTCGTAGTTCTATTTTAACATTTGCACCTTTTGATTTGATTCATTATGATGTTTGGGGATCTCATAGAGTTAATTCTCATATCGGAGCAAGATAATATTTTGACCATTGTGAATGATTTTTCTCGTTTTAAATGGATTCACCTTATGAATTTTAAATCGGAGACACAATTTTTATTGAAAAACTTTCGCTCTTGGGTCAAAAATCAATTCAATCGTGATATTAAAGCTCTTCAATCTGATAATGGGAGTGAATTCATATCCATGCACTCTTTTTTTAATGATAATGGAATTTTTTTTAGCACTCTTGCACAAACACACCTCAACAAAATGGGGTAATTGAGCGAAAAGACTGTCATCTTTTGAATGTGGGTAGAGCACTTCGATTTCAAGCAAATATGCCTTTGAAATTTTGGAGAGAGAGCATACAAACAACATGTTATCTCATCAATAGATTACCAACACCTTTACTGTCACACAAATCACCATATGAAGTTTTACACCAAAAGCCACCCATTTATCCACATATTCGAATTTTGGGGTGTTTATGTTATGCAACTAACCTCACACATATTCACAAATTTGACATGCGTGCTCGACGGTGCATATTTTTTGGCTACGCTCTTGGCCATAAAGGATATCAAGTATATGACCGTAACACAAAGAAATTTTCACCTCCCTCGATGTCGTTTTCCATGAACACATTTTCCTTTTTCTACATCCTCACGATTACCTAGTTTTACCCATACAATTTGATTGAGAGGAACCCTTTTTTCTATTGATCTGTACACACCAACCACTATATCTCACAAGACATCTCAAAATAATTCTCCACCTTACATGGATATCTCTACAGACAAAGAGCCACACCAATTTTGTCACAGAAAGAACTGACCACACTCCGTCGATCCAATCGATCAACTAGAGCCCCAAGGCATCTTCAAGACTGTCAAGCCAACCATGCTATATTGCTTGCCCCAGAAGCAAACTCTTCTGCCATGTCTACTACAAAATATCCACTCAATATATAGATTTCTTACTCCAACATATCACATGCTCATCAGAAGTTTGTGCACAACATTTCTCACTTGGTAGAACCAGCATCTTATGAGCAGGCCAGTCAAGATCCAAAATGGTTTGCGGCAATGTAAGCAGAACTTCGGCTCTTGAAGAAAATAACACATGAACCTTAGTTCCTCTTCGTCCTAGTCACAAACTTATTGGATGCAAATGCGCTTAAAAAATAAATACCTCTTGGACGGCACTGTCAAATGATATAAAGCACAATTTGTTGCCAAGGGATTCATACAACGGGAAGGGACCGATTACACCGAGACCTTCGCTCCAGTTGCAAAACTAATTACCCTACGTTGTCTTTTGGTTGTAGCGGATGTTCGCAATTGGAGTCTTCATCAAATGGATGTCCAAAATGCTTTTCTTCATGGGGAACTTGCTGAAGAAGTTTATATGCGAACCCCACATGGTTTTCGTCGACAAGGGGAGCAATTAGTGTGTCGACTCAACAAGTCATTATATGGACTCAAACAAGCCTCTCGAAGTTGGTTTCATAAATTTTCAGCTTCAATCCGAGAAATTGGTTTTGAACAATCAAGGACAGATTACTCTTTGTTCACAAAAGTTCATGATAACTCTTTCATCGTTATATTACTTTAGGTCGATGAATGATTATCACAGGAAATGATGAAAAAAATGATTGATGATCTCAAGAAGTTTCTTAGCAACCTTTTTTGGATTAAGGATTTGGCCCTTAGAAGTTTTTATTGGAGTTGAAGTTGCACGTTCTAAAGCTGGGATTTCTATTTGCCAACGGAAATATTCTTTAGACATAATTGAAGAAACTAGTTTACTGGTGCAAAACCTGCCAAATTTCCAATGGAACAAAATGCTAAGTTGACTTCAAAAGATGGAGATCTCCTCACCAATCCAACTTATTATCGTAGGATAGTGGAAAAATTGATCTACCTCACAATAACAAAGCCAGAAATCACATATGCAGTTTCTACACTTAGTCAGTTTATGCATCAACCAAGAAAATCCCATCTTGATGTTGTTCATCGTCCTCTCAGATATTTGAAGAAAGCGTCTGGTCAAGGTTTGTTCTTTCCATCCCATGAACAATTAAAACTAAGTGGCTACTGTGACGCAGATTGGGCCGGATGTCCAACCACCCGACATTCGGTGCCAGGATATTGTATGTTCCTTGGGAATGCCCTTGTGTCTTGGAAAAGTAAAACTCAAACCACCGTATCAAGATAATCAGCAGAAGCCGAATACAAGTCCATGGCGACTGCAACTTGTGAGCTCACTTGGTTGAGGTACCTTTTACAAGACTTACATGTTGAATATCATGAGCCTGACATATTCACTAAGCCAGTGGGACAAGTAATTTTTCAGTCACACTTCAGCAAGTTGGAAGTTCTTGACATTCATGCTCCAACTCGAAGGGGAGTGTTAAAAGAAATATAATTGTCATGCATTTAATTATGCAATCCATGACAACCATGCATAAGAATAATTAGGGGCATGACATTTGTACTTACACGATTAGAGTAATTTTATGAGTCATTTTATAATAGGCATACAAATCAGTGTGTATATATTCATATGATAGCTATTGTATATCATCAACACTATGGAATAATACATGGAGAAATTCTCCAACCTTTTTCTCGTTTTTCACACATAATATCAAGAAAAAGAGCGTAGGAATCTTACCTATATCACATACCTCATTTCCCAACTTAGCTCGTTCGGCTGGATTTCTTCCAGTGTTAAATTTGATTGCAGTGCTTTGACCTGGCCTCACAAGTACGTACCAGATTTAGACAAAAAAAACACCCCCAGTTTCCCAACTTGGCTCATTCAGTATAGATTTCTTGCAGTGTTAAATTTGATCACTGGCATCACAAGTACGTATCAGATTTAGGGGGAAAAAAACAATTCCTATGGTTGCACAACAAACACCATTTCACTTCGGGTGCCTCGTAGTTGTGTTCGATCTTTTAATCCATATAAACAGATGAATGTCATACCTATAATTAACTATTCAAAAACTTATAGTAAGGACTAAAGATGAAAATGAAACTGGAACAGAAGTCTGGACTTGCTGAACATGGCATTAAGTCAATATTATACCACACACAAAATTTCTCTAGACTACATCTATTTGATGTGGATTTAAAATCTTTGAATTAAATCCCATATTGATGAGACAAATATAGTATTTATCTAGGATTTCATCCTGAGTCGCATGAGTCAGACCTCTAAAAAAATAGACAATGAGGAAAGAAAGTCGCTCAATTTTCTTGTTTCTTCATGAATGAAACATTGGAGAGGTTACACAGCAAAATCTTTCGGAGCCTCTCATCGTATAAGATTGGAGTAGTAAAGGTACAGATTTGAGAAAAGTTTCTTGAAGGATAAATTTCTGCCCCCCTTTAAGCTTTTCGAATCTAATGAAATGCTATTTAAGTATTGAACTCTTCACAATCCGGGGGACTAGAACCAAAAGCGCGTTTGAATGGTCCCAGTTTAGTTGAAATCGTAGAGAATCCAACAGAAGAGAAGCTTGGTAGTTTCAACGAACAAGGACTTGCCACGTCCCATCCACGCAGCTAGCCACCGAAATCTTCCGCTTCACCGCCCCATAATTTGGACACCACCTCAAAATTTACCAAAATCGCCGCCGTTGCCGGCGCGGAGATTATGGAGATGCCACCGTCTACTATAACATCATTAAACACCAACTATACTCCTGTAATGAATTTCACTTCCTTCAATCCGTTGAAAAACTACATTTACTGTTTTAGACCCCAATTTCCGATTCCTGGACGAAGAGAAAACATCGTCGTCTCTGCGAGCAAGAGGAATCTGTGTACTTCATCTATTGCCGCGAAGGGTACTAATCGACTGGCTAATGGTTCTTGCCGGAACGTTTTTCCTAAAACCGCCGCTACCAGCGGCGGCGGTGGTTCGGCATCCGAGTTGGATGATAATGTGAGGAGAATCCTGCAAGCTGTTCTCTGGGTCGCTGAGGGTGTTTATATTTTTTGGCTCTTCTTGCTTCCCTACGCTCCTGTAAGTACATATTCATGCTCCGTGGACCGTCGCAGATACTACTGTTTCAGTTTTATTAATATTCAACGTCGGTCCTAAAGACCATCACATATTTTTTTTTTAAAAAAAATAGAAACTTTGGAAAAAAATTCCAGAACCTGTTCCTCTACGGCCGTTCCCGTTTTGGGTTTATGAAAAATCAGTGATTTCCCGTGCAAGATATGCTGTTACAGTACTTCACCATTTACAAGAAGACCTGCAACATTGTATGGGGAACAGCCATTTTGGCCGTTCCACAGACGGTGAACCATACATATATTGGATATCTTTAAATTGATCTAAGGTAGTATGACTGACAATTCATGATTTCTAAAGGAGTATTTGAGTTCCAAATTTGCTTGCGCGCCATGCAGGGGGATCCCATTTGGGCAATCAGTTCAGAAACAATCAGTTCTCTCATAGGCCTTGGTGTTAATTTCTTCTTTATTCTGCCATTTTTGAACTCTGGTAATGCTACTCTACTCTGCAGGACTGCTAAAAAGTGTACTGTAACTTTGAGAGAAATCAAGAACTTTTCTAATTAAAAACAAATCTTAATTAATGAATGCAGCAAATTATGCTGAAGATTCATCCTTTACTATTCAATTCTCTATTACATTATTGTTTGATCATTTGTGATTGGTATTTTTGGCAGAGTAGTTGGTATTCATCTTATTGAGGCACCGGTGCTTCACCCGGTAACTTTTACTGCCTACATTTGGTATCTGCTTGGTTTCTTATTGAATTTCAGATTCTTTATGTCTTTTATTTCCCAGATGTCTGAAGGGCTATTCAACTTTGTCATCGGGTGGACTTTCATGTTTGCTCCTCTATTTTACACGGATAAGAATAGAGACAGATATAAAGGATCACTCGATGTTCTTTGGGGGTTTCAAATGTTCCTCACAAATAGTATGTCTTGAAATTGATGACTGTTATTACAGTTCTTATTTCGTGATTGGAATTTGAGTTTTGTTATTCTTCTCCAATGTAGCCTTCTTAGTTCCTTACATGGCTATCCGGCTGAACAAGGTTGATGGAAACAACTCACTTATAAAGAACTCTCAACTAGGTTTGATCATGACAAATGGTGCACCAGTTGTGGGACTTATTGGTGGGCTTGTTTGTTCTGTTTCGATTTTGTGGGCTGTTTATGGGCGCGGAGACGCTAATTTTGGTGATCTAACGCAAAGATGGGAGTTTTTTCTTGATTATCTTAGGACCGAGCGGCTAGCTTATGCCTTCATTTGGGACATTTGGCTGTATGCAATTTTCCAGCCATGGTTAATAGGTGATAACTTGCAGAATATTCAAGAAGAGAAAGTTGGTATAGTAAATTTTCTTAGATTTATTCCCTTTGTTGGGCTGACTGCCTATTGTCTTTTTTTAAGCTCTGATGATGAGATATAACCAAGTATTTTACAATTTACATTGTAACGTAACATTACTCACAGTTCAAATTATGAATGAGAACTATATTTGTCAAATCTTTGCGCAGCTCCGTTATCAGTAATTATCATGGTTCTAAACCGATTGTCCCGGTCAAATAAAAAGTGGAATCGGAACCGAACCACTTGGATACGGTTCCGGTGATTTGCTTCGGGTCTCTAACTGTTTCTGTTCTGGTTTGGGTATGGTTTGAACTGAACTAAAATATTCTTTTTCAACATTCAATGGTAAAAAAATAATGGTACAATAATTGAGATAATTAAATTAATTATTCAACAATTATATTATAAAATATTTTAAAATTTTATTTCTATAAAAAAATACAAATAAGGGGTAATTTATATAAATCAATTAGTTTAATCATATATTTAAGTTGTCGATGTATACTATAGGACCTGAAAATTTAAAACTAGTTCATGTTTTCGGTTCCGATTTCTTAGTTTTAGGAATCAGAACCAAAATAGCAAGTCCACGCTTCCGGTTCTGGTTTTGTATTTGGAACCGAAACAAAGAAAATGATTTCAGTTCAGCGAGATTCCGACTTCAATTTACGGTTCCAAAGGAAATGTGGTGGGTATCTATACCATCTATACCATATTATAAAGGAAGGACAATACATAACAACTACCTTGGCCTCTTGGTATATTTTATGTGTTCTTCCTAAATACCCTTATATAAATAACTACCTCCAATATTTTGATTTTCTTCAAATTTTCTAAACAAACTATTAATAATATATCATATTAGCTTAAATATTTATAATTTTAAAAATATATAATAACTGCATATTTATATTGTAATTATATATTATACAATTTTTTTAAAAAAGTTTACATAAAATTATATATGTATGCATCGTGTGCCAAAAATCGCTAGTATATATGATGTCTGATAGGCTTAGATTTTGAGTGATTTTAACTGTAATTTCTTCTCATTTTCCGTACTTTTTCCTGGATGATATTATGCTTTTTGGTGTCTATTCGTTTGTTTCAGGAAATTAGATCGGAAGTGGAAGAAATGAGCTTATATGAAGATAACGGGCGAAATCGAGGCATAAAAGATGAGAAAATGAAGAAGATGATTTTTTCAGATCTCGATCGATCGAGATTTATTCTCGATCGATCGAGCCAGCCAGAAGCGAGAATCAGAATTTTTGAAGTCTCGATCGATCGGTGGAAATATCGATCGATCGAGCAAGGCAGTAACCTCGGAGCTGAAATTTTCAAATTCTCGATCGATCGGTGGAAAATCCCGATCGATCGAGCGAGGCAGTGAGTGAAAAAGGCTGATGTGAACAGTGCACCGATCGATCGGTGAAATTCTCGATCGATCGAGACGCGAAATCTGAAGATTTTATTTTCCTTTTTTATCGAGATTTTGGAGGGCTTTTTAGGGTGATTCTCTTCTACACAATAAGAGACGAATTTTTAAGAGGATATTGGAAGAAATTTATATAGAATATCAGACAATTTCTAGGTCAAAGAGCCGCCGCCCAACGCCGCCAAGGAGATCCAATCTCCGTTCTTCGTCCAAAGTCGAGCCAATCTCTTCCGGAGTGCAAGGAAGGAACAAGAGAATAAATCACGGTGCAACGCACGGATTCATCCATCGTTTATCGTATTTCTGAACTTTAGTTTATTTGATTTTCATTTTCATTTGTTGTTTTCGAGGTCGAGAGACAAGAAAACTCATCTGTATTTGATTTGAATTGAATTTGGTTTATATTATTGAAGTTTTAGTTCGTTGTGTTTGATTTATTGATTCATTGGTATTGGAGCGCATTGATATTTATTGTTCATAGATTAATTGCTTGTGTAGATCAAAGTCTAGCTAGCTTTGATTGAATTTGAGAGTTACAACCGAGATCGAGAGATAACGTTGTAACACGCTCCATTAATTTATGATGTATGTCACGATTGAGATCGAGAGATGATATCGCATACGTGAGAACTTGAAATCGAAAGATTTAGAGTTAATAGGTTTTGATAATTTAAGCAACTTTGAATTAGTAAATAGGTGCACGAGAGTGACTTATTCTAATTTACTGTTAGTTTCGTTACAGCTCGAGAGAGTGTATCGAATAATAGTGAAAACCTTTCACCTTTAAAATCAATTGAGTGATAATTTGAGAATTCCGTTGAATCAGTAGAGATAATATTATTGAACGACGAGCTTGGTAATTTTCTCAAGTGACTTACCTTCGCATTTCCGGAACCATTCTATTCATTGTTTCTAGTTTAATCTTTATTCTTCAGTTTAATTTAGCTTTAGTTAATCAAACTCCTTTTATCGTAGGCTAAATATAATTTTATTAATCTTATTTGGTACTTATACGTTAGTCCCTGTGGATTCGACAACCTGTACTTAATTTTCACTATACTAAAACTTGACAACCGTGCACTTGCGGTAGAATCGCTTCAACCCATTCTTTGAAATATCTTTTGTTTAAAAATAAAGCGGTCAAGTTTTTGGCGCCGTTGCCGGGGACTAATCTGTATAATATCATACGAGATTAGTTAATTGTAATTTAGCCAATTCTTTTATTATTGCATTTTTGTTTTCTTTGTTTTCTTTTGTTGATATTTGTGAATAACTTTGTACATTTTTGTTGTCTCCTTTTGTCTATTTTGTACAGGTATCGGTTCTTTAGTGCATGCATAGAAGAGAGGAACCCTTTCTCGAGCCTTTTGATCCAGAGATAGAGAGAACGTTACTAAGAAGATTACGAGAAGCTCGAGAAATGGCTGAGAATAATGAAGCACAGCACCCTAGATCGATGATGGACTTTGCACAACCCGCATTTCATGGATCGTTGTCGAGTATTACAAGTCCGACGATTCAAGCAAACAATTTTGAGATCAAGCCGGCAATCATACAAATGATTCAGCACTCGGTGATGTTTGGGGGAGCAGCGACTGATGACCCGAATAATCACATCTCCAACTTTTTGGAGATTTGTGATACATTCAAACACAATGGCGTCTCTGACGATGCCATCAGGTTAAGACTCTTTCCCTTTTCATTACGAGACAAAGCTAAGGCATGGTTGAATTCTTTACCTGCAGGTTCTATCACAACATGGGAGGGGATGACAAAGGCGTTTTTGTCAAAGTACTTTCCCCCTTCCAAGACGGCGAAGATGCGGAACGATATCACGACTTTTGGTCAGTTTGACCCCGAAACTTTATACGAAGCGTGGGATCAGTTTAAGGAGTTGTTGAGGAGATGCCCACACCATGGTCTACCCATATGGCTGCAGGTACAAACATTCTATAACGGTTTATTTTCTGCTAACCGTTCCATGATTGATGCAGCATCTGGGGGATCCATAATGAGAAAGACGCCGGAAGAAGCATATAGCTTGTTGGAGGAAATGGCGTGCAACAGCTATCAGTGGCAATCTGAGAGGAGCATGCCGCAGAAACCAATGGGAGTCCATCAAGTGGACGAGATCACTGCTCTTTCGGCTCAATTAGAAGCCATGAACCGGAAGATAGACAGCATGGGAGCAGCAGCAATGCAGGCCCAAACTATTTTCTGTGAGCTGTGTGGAGGCGGTCATCCTAGCATCGAGTGCCAGGCAGGTAATCAATTTAACCAATCCGTTGAAGCTGTTAATTTTGTAGGTAACAGGCCACCCAATAATTCCTACTCGAATTACAACCAACCGTGGATTCGACAACATGTACTTAATTTTCACTATACTAAAACTTGACAACCGTGCACTTGCGGTAGAATCGCTTCAACCCATTCTTTGAAATATCTTTTGTTTAAAAATAAAGCGGTCAATGTCTATAACACAAAATTTAGGGATGGCAACGGGTCGGGTCTGGGACGGGTTTGGCCAATCCCAGGACCAGCCCCGCCTCAAAGAAAAAAATCCATGACCCGCCCCGCCAACAGGACCCGCCCCGCCAGGACCCGCGACCCGGCTGGTTCAACCCGCGGACCCGTTTCATTTTTTTGTGCTTTTTTTTGCAGGGTGCTTATAATGTTGGTGGTCAGTGTAAATACGATTGAGCAGTCAGTATTTAATTATCGAACACCTTGAATAGGAATTGTAACTAAATTAAACAACAACAAAAAAAAAATACATCAATCAAAGCTCAAAAGTGAAAACTACATCAATTGGTGCACGAAAATTATAAAAAATAACTGGTGCACGAAAATTTTTAAAGTAACTGGTGCACGAAAAGATTGAAAATCAGTAACTGATGCACGAAAAATCAGTAACTGATGCACGAAATTAAAATCAGCTACTGATGCACGAAAATTTACACAAAGTTAGTGCACCAGTGTTGTATTTTCGTGCATCAGTGTTATATTTTAGTGCACCAGTGTTATATTTTAGTGCACCAGTGTTAATTTTCGTGCATCAGTGTTATATTTTAGTGCACCAATGTTGTATGTTCGTGCATCAGTGTTATATTTTCGTGCACCAGTGTTAATTTTCGTGCATCAGTGTTATATTTTAGTGCACCAAGGTTGTATGTTCGTGCATCAGTGTTATATTTTCGTGCACCAGTGTTAATTTTCGTGCATCAGTGTTATATTTTAGTGCACCAAGGTTGTATGTTCGTGCATCAGTGTTATATTTTAGTGCACCAAGGTTATATTTTCGTGCACCAGTGTTGTATTTTCGTGCACCAAGGTTATATTTTCGTGCACCAAGGTTATATTTTCGTGCACCAGTTACTTTTTATCATTTTCGTGCACCAGTTATTGTTTTATAATTTTCGTGCACCAGTTACTTTTTAATCTTTCGTGAACCAGTTATTTTTTATGATTTTCGTGCATCAATGTTAATTTCCGTGCACCAGTTACATTTTATGATTTTCGTGCACCATTACTTTTTATGATTTTCGTGCACCAAGGTTATATTTTCGTGCACCAGTTACTTTTTATAATTAATTAAAAGTAGAAAATGTAGAATTAATTTTTTTTTATTTATAATTCATATGTATACGGGGCGGGTCGGGGTTGGGTCCAATCAATCCCAGGACCGCCCCGCCTCATAAACCCGTTGACCGGGTCCAGACCCGCCCCGGGACCCGTTTGACCGGGTTTAGACCCGTTCCAAACGGGACGAGTTCAATACGGGTCCGGGTTTAGACCCGTCCCATTACCATCCCTAACAAAATTGTTCTGCAGAAGACTCGCGAGTATATACCTTGACAAATGGAATATGTATTGATAACAAATGCATTTGTTTCTTTTATATGGCACCCAATAAAATATATATCGCATTACTAATTAGACATAATAATATCGCTGATAGAGTAGCGATTTATTAACTACACTGTTTCAGCGATCGAGACTCGCTCTTTTTCTAATTCAACAAACATAAAAATGGTTCAAAAAAGATACATTTCTCTCACACACACACAAAGCCTTCGAATCTGAGAGGAGCCGTCGGGAGCCCATTGTCCCTGGTAAATAATTCGTACGGCTGTTTATCTGCATGTATATTTACTTTTGCAATAGATTTGTTTTATGTATACAACTTGCAAATTCCTTGTTTTTTTTTTAAATATTTCCATGGATTTTTATTTCTGTTGCCAGATCTTAGATTTTTGCATTTGATTTGATTTTCGTTACTTGAATGTTTGGATATTGTTTCAGAATTTATTTTGTGCGACTTCATGAAATTTTCCAGCTTTTATCAAATTTACCATTTCTGTGCTGGGAATAAAAATCTGAGATCCGTTAGTTTTATTTAAAGAAGTTACGACGAGGAAGGAAGTTACGAAGAGGAAGGTGAAGGTGTTCCCTTTTTATTGATCTTCAATATTACGGACTCTTTTGTTATGGAATTTGATTGTTAAAAGTGGTGAGTTACCTTCTATTAGGGTTTGCAAGATTTGGGTGTGAATTCTTACTTCTTGTATTATTTACAAGATTTTGGAGTAAAAGTGATACTTACACTGCATTTGGGTAAAGTTCGTGAGATTTTATATATTTTCTTAAAATATCTAGATATCAAGTTTAAGCTAGTCTAGTTCCGTGATTATGGTTTTGTTCTTTGTATAATTCTATAAATTAAGTCTCCCTTCATTGTCATTTTGGTTTTTTTTTATTTTATGGTTACGCTTTTAACTCCAGGAGAACACAATGTCGACTGTGGATGAGCCATTGTATCCAATAGCAGTTCTGATAGATGAGTTAAAGAATGACGACATTCAACTACGATTGAATTCTATACGTAGACTTTCCACAATTGCACGTGCCCTTGGAGAGGAGAGGACTCGAAAAGAGTTGATTCCTTTTTTAAGTGAGAACAATGACGATGATGATGAGGTATTGCTCGCTATGGCTGAGGAGTTGGGTGTATTTATCCCCTATGTTGGAGGAGTGGATCATGCCCATGTGCTGCTCCCTCCTTTGGAAACGCTTTGCACTGTAGAGGAGACCTGTGTGAGGGACAAAGCTGCGGAGTCATTATGCAGGATTGGGTCACAGATGAGGGAGAGTGATTTGGTGGACTGGTTTATTCCTCTCGTTAAGGTTAGATTAAACTTGGTGTTTTGCTTATGACTTTTTATCCACACTGAACAGTGTTTTCCTCATTAGGCACTTGGGAAAATGTTACTGATACAATTTGGAAAAATATCCGTCTATAGTATTTGCTTGAACTTGATTTAATCATGAACTACAGAGGCTGGCAGCTGGTGAATGGTTTACAGCTCGGGTTTCAGCTTGTGGATTATTTCATATTGCTTACCCAAGTGCCCCAGACATGCTAAAAACAGAATTAAGGTCAATATATAGTCAATTGTGTCAAGATGATATGCCAATGGTCAGAAGGGCTGCAGCAACAAACCTGGGGAAATTTGCTGCCACTGTGGAACCTGCTCATCTCAAGACCGACATCATGTCAATGTTTGAGGATCTTACACAGGATGGTAAACAAACTTTGTGTTGTTATATTTAACCTAATTGGTCGATTTTATTAAGCTCGGTTCAAATGATCAACAATGTATCTAGATGGTAGGAAGTAGATAACGCATGTAAAATACTTTTTCCGGTGGAATCATCTACTGCAATATTACTGGACAAGGCTAAACTAAGTGGCCTTTATCAGTTGTTGAAATTTATTTATAAGTTGCTGAAGGTAGCTACTTGCTTTCCTTGGTGAAAGTTGAAAAATAAAGTACCCATTTGATGAGCTTGTTGAGATTTATTGCTTATCACCCTTGAAAATGGGTTGAATTTCAACAAGTTGGTAATTTATGGTCTTCGAGAAGTTTGATATCATGATTAGATGGAAGCTATTGAGATAAGCTTGCTAGTTTATATGAATACTATATGTTTGGGAATGAGCCTCTATATTTTCATATATTCGGTACCTGATATTCACTTGGAACATTTTGTCATTAGATATCTCATTCAGTTCCCAACACTTTCTAAATATTAACTCTCTTAAGCTTTGTCTGGTTTGAAACAAAAATTGGTATTGTACAGTGAAATATATCAAATAAAACTCTATTGCCTTTCTTCCTCCCTCGTTTCCTATAACTTGGGGTCAGCATAGCATGGTAGCATACATGGCTTGGATGACTTCCATTTCTTTTAAATTTTTTACTTGCAGACAAATTGTGTAAACTACGTGAAAATTTTGAAGTTGAGGAAAAAAATAAGAAATAATTGGACTATCTATTAAAAGTAGGAAAAAATGGATTGCATAATTCATGCTGCTACTCAAGAAAATTGAATGTGATCTTCAAATTAGGTAAATGAAAGCAGTCAAGCTTTTGTCTGATTCTTCGTACTCAATAATGAAATCAAATGCTGTGATTTCTTCAGAATGGTTTGGTCCCTATGATTAACAATATTTTATGTAAATTGGTTTGAACTTGGAATGAAGAATGGGAGTGAATAGCAGTTTCAAGCTTCAATTTACCGTTTACGTAATGTGGAATTCACAATGTGGTAGTTTGTGGTGGTGGCGAACAAGTATTAATATTCATGATTCCTCTTTTCAGATCAAGATTCTGTTCGGTTACTAGCTGTTGAGAGCTGTGCTGCTCTCGGAAAATTATTGGAGCCTCAAGATTGTGTTGCACATATTCTCCCTGTAATTGTCAACTTCTCGCAGGTACATTTTTAATTGATTTGATCATCAGAGCTGAACTTATTTAGCATCTTTATGTTCTTACATCTATAATTGTTGTATTTGATTTTTTCCCTTGGTATTGTGGACAATCCTTTGTTGTTGCGCATTTATTTACTTGGAAGGTTTGCACTTTTTGATTTGATTCTGTGCCGTGTAGCTGGAATGGGCATCTTTATAGTATCAACATGCTGCATTTTTCAAAATCTTTCTGAATTTCAGTTCATTTAATATCTCTGTCTTGGTTATGTTTCCGGCATTTCCGGAGGTTTGCTTTGAAAAAATGAGTGTTTTTTCAAAATACATTGGGAATGAAATGTATGTTTGGTTGTGTTAACAAAATTTGCTGTAGGGGTCAAAAAATTGTTTTTTAATTTTATAAAGTTAGATATGTTACACTATTTTACAAGATAATATAATAATAGAATATTTTGGGAGAGGTGGAATGTGAGTTAAAACTAAAGTAATGATTTTGTTGGGAGACGCGAGAATTAGTTCTTAGAAAATAGATGAAAATACCATAGTAGTATTGTTTTTGTTTTAAGTATGAGAATACAGTTTTTGAAAGCATAAACAAACGAAGCGGTTTTTTTGTTAACACGATTGCTTAGGTTCACATATCTGTTAATTGGGAATGCTTATTTTGTCTCTGGAAGTTGATGTTTCTTGCTTGCTTGTCATTGCTTTTCTACTTTGCTTAACATGCTTGAAAATTTTGTTTATCAGGATAAGTCTTGGCGTGTTCGCTACATGGTTGCCAACCAGTTGTATGAGCTTTGCGAGGCTGTTGGGCCTGAGCCTACTAGGTTATTATTTGTATATTCATTTTTTCTTGATGCGTTCTCTGTATAACCTGATGCTAATATAAAATATTCTGGTTACTCTTAATCTGTTTACCGGGTGATTAACATGGTATGTGGAAAATAAATTGACTATATTATTAGATATAATCTTTGGTTCTCTTCTTGCTCCAGGTGCGTGTATGAAGCCCTGTGTATTTGTGTGTATATTTGTATAGCGAGTGTAAATTATTGCTATTATTCGATCAAGAGTGACTAGTCATGTGCTCCACTGGTTCTATTTATTTGTTATCCAAGTTGTTATCATGATACGCTTACCTTTTTATTCATGTAGACCACACTTTTGATAAATCACTGCTTTTGGCTTTTCATTCCGTATATTTTAATTGCAATTTCCCTTTGGATTACTTTCAAATTTGAAATTGATGTTTTTCTCTTAATGAAGATGGTATCTTAACTGTTGATATTTGGCTCAATCAAAGTTGCATTATGAGGAAAGATGTCAATAATGAATTTTTTGTTAATGTGGACACTGTTATCATAGTCATCATATATGTTCCTATGTACATGCCCTTTAATTGTTTATGAGGTGTCTAGCAGAAAATGTTTTCTTATGAACGTCTACTTCCTGAATATAATTGAAGGTGTTAATTTTTGCTGCAATTAACTTTTGGTCATGTAGCTAGTCATAACGAAATGATGCATTGTACTGTTTATATGTTTCAGGACGGATTTGGTTCCTGCTTATGTTCGCCTACTTCGAGACAATGAAGCAGAAGTGCGTATAGCAGCTGCTGGAAAAGTCACTAAATTCTGTCGTATAGTTAACCCTGAACTCGCTATTCAGCATATTCTTCCCTGTGTGAAGGTAGAAGCCTGATGTATTTTTATGATAGTTAATGAAATTTTTGTTCACATCATTGCTTTTTCTTTCCCTTAATATTTAATAAAAGGAGGTGCTGCTTTCAGGAATTGTCATCTGATTCCTCACAACATGTGAGATCTGCTTTGGCATCTGTCATAATGGGAATGGCTCCTGTATTGGGAAAGGTAAAGCAATTTGCAACTAAGAATTGATGGACTACGCTGTTGATGCAGATATCTTGTTCATTGATGAATTGCTAATTATTTCGGCTCCAGTGTATTTTAACTACATTCATTAGTTTCTAAAGCCATATCATTTTATGTTATCTAAACATCTTTGCATGCATCTATCAGATGGAATCGCAGTGAGTTTAACACTGGGATGCGTGATTCTAGAGTCAAGATAAATTGTCTCTATTGTTATATATTCTGGAATTATGTACAGATTAATCTTGGTTCTTGTGAAGGAACTGTAGGTTCTTGTTAGCATCCAATGCCTACTTTGCTTCATGTCTTTGTGTAATAAAAATACCCTGTTGTTTTGACACTTTTAGTTGTCAACCCTGTTTGCATCCTATAAATTTTGGTTTAATCACTAGTATAATTTGTGTCGTAGAATTTCAACTGGTTGGTGATTCCATAACTGTGGATTGCATGGTTTTTCAGTATAGCATTTATTACTTTCTTGGAGTCTCATTTCTTAAATAAAGAAGTAATCAGATATTCTGGAAATTACAGTGGGTCTTAAAATATTGAGCTATAGTATTTCATGGTTTTTTTCAATAAACTATTTATTATTATCGGGGACTCTCATTTTCTAAAATACAAAAGTGATTAGATGTTCAGCCGCAATGATAGCGGGTTTAAAAAAAAATCAAGTTTGGTTTTGTTGATAATGCAGGATGCAACTATTGAACAACTTCTTCCAATTTTTCTTTCTTTATTGAAAGATGAATTTCCTGATGTTCGCCTCAATATCATTAGCAAGCTAGATCAAGTGAATCAGGTGAGTTATGTTCCTTCAAATTGTTTTGTTAAAGTAACTTGTTTACCTGCATTGTTCTTTTAAAAAATTACTCACTTACTCCTGTTTCTGGACACATGCAGGTTATTGGAATTGATTTGCTCTCTCAGTCTTTATTACCAGCTATTGTTGAGCTGGCTGAGGATAGGCATTGGAGGGTTCGGCTTGCTATTATAGAATATATACCACTATTGGCTAGTCAATTGGGTGTTGGATTTTTTGATGATAAACTGGGTGCCCTTTGCATGCAGTGGCTACAGGACAAGGTTGGTGTTTTCTTCTTAGGATTCTACTCTTCTAATGTCTAAAACTTCTGTTACGATCTTTTTTTCTCTTTTTCCAAATCACATCGAGAACTTTTAAAGAATGATGTCAAGGGAGCTGTCAAGTTTGAACGGTGACGTCAAAATCGATTTTATCTACGATGAGACATTCAAGAGAAATATGTAGATTCAGTCATCCCATTGTTTGTTCTCTGTTAACCTCATCTATCATCCATTGATTTAATCATTTCCTCTCTCTCTCTCTCTCTCTCTCTCTCTCTCTCTCTCTCTCTCTCTCTCCCCCCCCCCTATAGTTTTTGATTTTCTATTTTGATTGATGATCTTTTATGTCGGTCATCCTTTTTTTTACTTTTTTTCGAGCACTAGTTCACATCAATGGGGCAAAACCGTTGACATACTGCTGTTACTGTCTTACTTCTTGTTTTTGTGAAGGTTCACTCAATTCGAGACGCAGCGGCTAATAATCTGAAGCGCCTTGCTGAAGAATTTGGTCCAGAGTGGGCAATGCAGCATATAGTACCACAGGTTTGTCGACGACTGTTACTTATTGCTTTATTTCTGTTTCTGCTTTTGATGAATTTGCTAGCCTTGCCTTTCTAGTAACTCTCTGCATGTACAATTGATTGTTCTTATTCAAGTGTCAGTTTCTTATTTTATGCATATGTTTTGGAACCCCTGTAGTAAATTAACAAGCTGATGTCTGCTTTTGTATTTAGCCTAAAGAAAATTGAATGAGGAGAGGCACGGGGAACCCATGTCCCCGATATTATTATTGTTATATGCCTGTTTTTTATATTTCTGACGAATTAAATCGTTTGTTGTTTCCATGCAGGTGTTGGCCATGATAAGCAACCCACATTACCTGTACCGAATGACCATTCTTCGTGCGATTTCGTTGCTTGCTCCGGTTATGGGATCTGAGATAACATGTTCCAAACTGTTGCCTGTCATTGTTAATGCATCAAAAGACAAGTAACCCCACTTTTCCGAAATCATCTAAAAATTAATATAGTTGTATGATCAGCGGCCTCTACATACTCTTAATTATTTGTATCTTGCAGAGTACCAAACATAAAATTTAACGTTGCTAAGGTTTTGCAATCCATGATCCCCATTGTCGATCAATCGGTAAGTCCACTATCTACTCTCCACCACCAGTGCATTTACACATTGTAACACCGAATCGATTTCTCTCTTTATATTCACCTCTCGTTTATGTATTTGAATCAAAATATCATAATGTTGCATTCCAAGGTGGTGGAGAAAACCATACGCCCTTGCCTGGTTGATCTTGCTGAGGATCCTGATGTTGATGTCCGTTTCTTTGCAAATCAAGCTCTTCAGTCAATCGACCATATGATGTCGAGCTAGACACAAGTTCACCCTTCAAAATTTTACATCTTGTGTTTACTTTTCTGCAAGTCTCTCCCTCTATTGTAGTGCTTATTGAATAATCATGAAATTGAGAAGACGACCGAATTTTGTTACTATATCTCAGAAATTCCTTTTGTTTGTATTTTATTTTCTCCGAACCTCATCGTCTTACGCTAGCGTATATATAAATTGAAGATATGAATATATAGGATTGCAAAAATAAAATAAAAGGAGTCCAAGATAAAAATAATTAAGCATTTGAACATACATATTTTAAAGTTAGAAAATAATTATAATGATAGTACAGTTGTGTTCTCTAGTCTAACGCTTCATGGTGTCTTGAACTGGCGGAGGCATTGCAGCCTTTCTTTTCTGCCTCTCCATGTTCCCATGCCAACCTACATTTTTCATTTCATATTTATTAATTATATGTCCAAAAATAAAATAAAATATAATAATTTGCAAAACTCGAAAATGGTTTTATACAATTTTGTATAACCCAAAAAAGAAAAAATAAATTTAAAAGTAAAACTCATCCAAGCTTGTTATCTCTATAATTTTTATTTATTTATTTGACTTGATTTCAAGATGGGATCACTGACTATACTTAAAGGCCTATATTGATATACAGGAATCATATAATGTAGGAATATAATCGATTTTTTGGACGGAATGAGATATATATACTATTGATGTCTTAAAGAATGAGAGCATAAAATACTTATTCTTTTATTGATTCCAATTTCCAAGGATATTGTCGAGAGCGATGTCAACAAAACCCAATATATTGTCCTATGGGATGTTTGCACTTCAACTAACTCCCCTGCCTACTTTCAGACTTGCCTGCCCGATTCCGCTGCCCTTTATCTAGTCTTCCCTTCGTTTATATCTATTTTCAAACCTATATACTTTCACCTAGCCAAAAGTTAAGTCTATATTCATCATTTAGGTTGATGGTTCGAATAAAAAAAATTTTAAATCAAAATTGAAACAAAGTTATATACCTATAGACAAGTCGAGTCCTTGATTTTGCAGGTGTCGATATTCTTGGCATAATGCGCATGTCTCACAGCACAAATGGACACAGCAATCTGTGCATGGCCTCTCCTCCAGAAAATATTGTCCCCTTAGTTTGGATCGATAGAAGCACGAATACAAGCAAGAACACCCGCTCACGCACAGTATCACCGAGTACAATGCCCCGCTCACCCCGCAAGCTGATTAATTATTAGTACATTTTTAACTAATTTGCAATATCTAACAATATTTTTTGCTGATACATATATATAACCAAACATATAATGACTTAAAAAATGAATTCTTAAATAAAAAGTAATCCAATATCATTATATTCTAATATATAAAAGTTTTTTTCTTTTTTTTCTTTTTCTTTTTTTTTAAATTTATGTGTACGCGTTGCATGACATGATTCATTAATTATTAAAATACTGAAGGCTTACATGTGGATCCTCTATCGACAATTTCTGCGATCCGACCAAATGTTATGCATGGGCACCAACATGTTAAGCAGCCTGCCGTATGTAATCATGGAAGCATAAAATCAAATTAATTAGAGAGTAATTTTTCTAGAATTTTAAAAAACAAACCTTGAATTTCCCACATATTCTCAATCATGCTTCATTGTATGTTGATTAATGTGTGTGTGGTTGTGTGTATATATAGAGAGAGTTTAATAATTAATAGAGTATACTTACAAGTGCTAATATCATCACAGCAATTGCAGAGGCCAGTTGACCAAGGAACAGGATAGCGAGGGGCGGAGCGAATGGTGGCCGGAGCCGCCGGTGGAACAATTTGATTCACCGGAATGCCAGTGGCTGGTTTCACAGACACCGGCGGTTCTGGTGGTGCTGTTGGGGGTGCAGCCACATCCATTTTGTTTTTGAAATGTGAAAGAATCAACGGTTATGGCATTTGGTATCACATAAGAAAATTAACATAATAAATTTATTTCTCCAAGGAATTTGTGAATTGAAATGCGGCGCTTGGCGGTTGGCAGTTGGCGGTTGGCAACCGTTGATTTCTGCATGCCAAGTTTCTTCTTATTATTATTATATATTTTAAAAACTTCCCCCTTTATGACCCGTGATTTTTTCGAAAATAACCAAATTATTCCGGTAAGTTGGGCTATTTTTGAGTTTGGATCTATAAATAATCGAAGTTGTTTTGGCAGTTTATTTTTTGTTCTTAGTCATATTTATCGAAGTGCTGAGGTGGCATCGTAAATTGCTGACATGTCATCAGATATTGTTGATATATCTGGTGCACGACGGTACTCATGTAAAATAGGAATAAGAATAAAAAAAACAAGCATATTGTACCAAGACCAAACTTTGACTATTTAGAATACCAAAACCTTAAATTTGGATGATTTACAAACCAATTTAATTATATTTTTCTTTTTTTTACCATGTTACTACGAATTTAAGGTTCACGTAGTCACACTCTCAAATTGTTATAGTTCTTAATGAAATAAATTTATTTTGGGGAGCAATAATTGCTCATGTCAGGAAAAAGATCGAAAAGTGGCACTTGAGTTATTGTGCAGTGTGAAGATTTGAGTTGCATCGTCACCACAAGTTATAGATTTTGGTAAAACGATAAGAGCTTGATCTTAAATTGGTATCATAGTCAAAGTCACGTGTTCGATTCACATGAGTTGCAAGATAGTGCAATTATTGGGGGAGATTGTTAAGAAGCGATTTAATAAATATTTTAAAAAAATTGACACATACTAATGACACCAAAATTAATTATTCTTACTATTCAACATCTATATAGTATAGAATAATATACATATAGACTATACAGATACTAAATGTGCTTCCGTTTTATTTTATTATTATTATTATTATTATTATTATTATTATTTTGAGCTTGGGAATGAGCAAATGATTTTATTAGGATTTGAAATCGAGTATGTCTCAAAGGAGAGATTAGTGTGACACTCAATTTGGATATCTCGAAGTGTGCTCCCATTTTATATTATAGAGATTTGTGCACCAACATGGGTTATGTACAAGTGCAACTCCTAACAAGCGCTGGTAATATCTTTACAAAATTTCTGTGATTGCTTGTAGATATGAAAAGAATGACTGTGCCTATGCTCCACCTGCTGGCTAGATTAATTGGCCACATGTGTCAGATCAAGCCAAAATATGGACATCGATGCTGATGCTCCCTAAGTAAACTTTTCTTGCTAGAAAATTTTTTCAGATTCAAGCTAGACTTGAACAAAGACGTAGATGAAAATTTGGATGTGTTTGCTAAGTTAATTCAAGATATTAAATTGACGGGATATAAGAACATTGACGACTATTCACCTATTGTTCTTTTAAATGCTATTCCTGAAAATTATAGTGATGTAAAATCCGCCATTAAGTACGGTAGAGATTCTATTACAATGGATACTGTAATGAACGGCTTAAAAAGCAAGGAAATAGATCTAAAAGTTAACAAAGGTAATAGACAATCCTCTGGTGAAGTTATGCACGTTCGTGGTAGATCACAACATATGCATAATAACAAATCTTACAATAACAAATATCAGAAAAGTGATAAAAGAGGAAAAAATAGGGCTAGATCAAAATCTAGGCCTAGAGGAAAGAAATGTTACAATTGTGGGGACCCAAATCATTTCATAAAAGATTGCCCTAAAAAGAAGAATCAGAAAAGAAATGAAAATCAGACAAATGAACAAGCGAACAATGCTTCTACCTCTGGGGAAAACATAGGGGATATTTTTATGGTGACTGAATTATGTGACTCTGTGAACTCTGTACTTTCATTACCTGTGTGTGAAAATGAATGACTTATTGATTCAGGTTGCACTTATCACATGACACCACTTAAAAATTTGTTTTCTAGCTACAAGGAAATTGAGCATGCTTCTGTTTCTATGGCCAATGAGAAATTATGTAAAGTTTCTGGTATTGGTAATATTTGTCTGAAATTTGAATCTGGTTATTCTGTGACTTTGAAAGATGTTAGACATGTTCCTGCTTTGTGCAATAACTTGATGTCTTGTGCAGCTTTAGAGTCTGATGGTTATGAGGGTAAATGGGGAAATGGTTGCATGAAAATTATGCGGGGGTCTTTGGTAGCTTTTAAGGCTGAGAAAATAAGGAATTTGTATGTTTGCAAAACAGTCTCTGATTATGGTAAAATCTGTGCTAATTCTGTGTCAGACGATTTAACTGATTTATGGCATAAAAGGTTAGGTCATATGAGTTCTAAAGGATTAGAGATTTTACATAAAGATGGTTGCTTTGGTAGGGATAAATTGTCTTGCATGACTTTTTGTGATTCCTTTGTTTTAGGAAACAACAAAGAGTTAAATTTCCTATCTCCCCTTCCCCCAATGTGACTAAATGTTCTGATATACTTGAATACCTGCATGCTGATGTTTGGGGACCTTCATCCGTCCCAACTCAAGGTGGTAATATGTATTTTTTGTCTATCATCGATGATTACTCTAGAAAGATATGGATTTTTCTAATGAAAAATAAATCTGATGTTTTTGATAAATTTAAAAACGGGAAGATTTTGATTGAAAACCAAACTGGAAAAAAGATTAAACGGCTTAGGACAGATAATGGAATGGAATTCTGCAATATCTTGTTTGATGACTTGTGCAGTGAATCAGGGATTCTGAGACACAAGACTGTGCCCTATACTCCCCAGCAGAATGGTGTTGCTGAGAGGATGAACAAAACTTTACTCGAGAGAGTTAGAAGTATGCTTGCATCTTCTGGACTCTCAAAGACGTTCTGGGGCGAAGCTGTCGTGACAGCTTCTTATTTGATAAATAGATCCCCTTCCGTGCCTTTGAATGGTAAGTGTCCCGAAAGTGTTTTTTCTGGTAAGAAATTAGATTTTTCAAATCTTAAAGTGTTTGGTTGTTCTGCTTTTGTGCATAGAAAAGGAGACAAACTTGAACCTAGGTCAGTTAAGTGCGTCTTTCTTGGTTATCCTGAGGCTGTGAAAGGATATAGGCTTTGGGTAAGATGTGAATCTGGTTTCAAAACTATTATAAGAAGGGATGTCATTTTTAATGAATCTGAAATGCCTTGCTTGCTTCCATCTTTGCCTGAATCTGATTGTGAGTCTGTGACTACACCAAGCAAGGTGGAGTCTTTGCCTATTGTTTCCCCAATTATTGAAAACAATGTGCTCCCTGATATGAATCATGAGAACTTGCCTGTTAATGAACCTAATTTGCATGAAAATGTTGACGAACATGTGCATAATGAATTGGTTGCTAATGAACATGAAGATCTGCATGATTATATATATAAAAAATGAAACATCCTGCTAGGTTTAATGATTTTCACCTCACATCGCATGTTTTCAATATGTTTGAGTCAATTGATAATTGTGAGCCTAAGACCTATAATGAAGCTTTGAAATCAAAAAATGCTGTGTACTGGCTTAGTGCCATGAAAGATGAAATGCATTCTCTAGTTGTGAATCATACATGGACTCTTGTACCTAAACCTGTTAATTGCTCTTTGGTAGAGTGCAAATGGTTATTTAAGGTAAAGAATGAAACTGATTCTGTTAGATATAAAGCTAGGCTAGTTGCAAAGGTTTTACTCAAAGAGAGGGTATTGACTATACTGAAATCTTTGCTCCTGTTGTTAAGTTTACTACTGTGAGAATTTTATTATCACTTGTTGCTCACTTTAATTGGGAACTTAAGCAGATGGATGTTAAAACCGCTTTTTTGCATGGTGACTTAGATGAAAAGATTTACATGAAACAACCTGATGGTTTTGTTGACTCAAAGAACCCTAATCACGTTTGTTTGCTTAATAAATCTTTGTATGGCCTAAAACAATCACTTAGGCAATGGAATAAGAAGTTAGATGAATGTATGCTTACCTTAAAATTTAAAAGAAGCTCTTTTGATCATTGCTTGTATTTTAAGGATAAAATGCCTGTGCCTGTTTTCTTGTTGATTTACGTGGATGACATGTTGATTGCTAGCCATTGTCTGAAATCCATTGAGCATATTAAGAACTGTTTGAGTGATAAATTTGATATGAAGTTTTTAGGTGATGCTAGTAGAATCCTAGGCATGGACATTGTTAGAGACAGAAAGGAATCTACTCTCTGTTTAACGCAAACTTCTTATGTAGAGAAAATTTTAAAGAAATTTTCCATGATTGATGCAAAACCTGTTAACGTGCCCTTAGCTGCTCATTTTGTGCTAAGTAAAGATCAAAGTCCCAAAACTGATGTTGATTTTGATGCCATGAAAAATGTGCCGTATTCAAATGCAATTGGTTCTATAATGTATTTGATGGTTAGCACTAGACCTGACATTGCTTATGCTGTTAGCTGCTTGAGTAGATATATGTCTAATCCTGGTGTGGTACATTGGAATGCTGTTAAATGGTTGTTGCGATATTTGAAAAACTCTATGCATTATGGCTTATGTTTTTCTAAATATGCTGAAGGTGTCAAGTTGAAAGGTTATGTTGATTCTAATTATGCTAATGATAAGGACAATAGAAAATCTACCGCTTCATATGTTTTCACTTTGTGTGGAGCATGCATAAGTTGGAAGTCGCAGCTGCAGCATATCGTTGCCTTGTCGACAACGGAGTCAGAATATGTTGCTGTAACAGAAGCTTTGAAGGAAGCTGTCTGGCTGAAAGGTTTGATCTCTGAACTTAACTTGCTCGAAGGTAAGGTAGAGGTATTTTCTGATTCTCAGTCCGGCATTCAACTGTGTAAGAATCCTATTTTTCATGATCGCACTAAGCATATTGATGTTAGATTTCATTACATTAGGGATGTAGTGGCTAAAGTGTTAGTTAATCTTGAAAAAATTCTTTCTGAATATAATCCTGCTGATATGGGAACTAAGTGTTTACCTATTTCTAAATTGCAATCATGTCTAAAAATTTTGAATTTTGATACAGGTGATTGATTAGTGTTGCTGACTGTGTTGGTAGTCTATAACTGCTTTGTGCGTGTTATAGAATTGTTACCCCGGTTATTGACTTTAACCCCCTTTGTGTTGGTTATTGTCTGTGTTCTTTGTCTGTGCTTTGTGCTATGACAGGAATTTGGTCCACACAATATTTTGTGTGTTGTTGGGACCCTTTGGGCGATGCTGGGTCATCTATGTGGTTTTTCCTTACGTTGAGGTGGAGCCGGTATTGTGCCAATGTGGAGATTTGTTGGGTTTGGCCCATTACCTTCTTTGGGCCTTGGCCTTTTTTTTTAATCCTTTTCCCGTATGTTTACCGAGCCCCTTTCCAGTTGGCTCTTCACTTCTACCCATTCTCCTTCCTTCATCGCGTCTCCTCGGCTTGCTTGAATCCGCGTTCCTTGGGACTTGCTCTCCTTTATTGCGTCTTCCTCGTTGCTATATATCATGGTTTTGTTCCATGATGAGGTAAGTCTGAATACCGATATTCCTTTGTGTATTTGCTTCCCCCCTTTTGCGTCCCTGTTCCATGGTGTGTTCGGATCTGTGGCTTGAGCTCTTGCCCTGCTGTTAGCCGTGGTTGTGCTAACTGTGCTTGGCTTTTAGTGCTCTGTGTTGCCCTTATCTCCTTCCTCGGTGTAATCCCTGTGTGCGATTCCCTGCTGTTTTTCGTCCAACGCCTACGGTGGTGTTCGGGCAGTGTGTTTATCCCACCTTAGGCTACGATACCTTGGTTTCCCGGTGACGTCGTTGAAAGGAAACCTTGCTCGACCTGAGCCCAATTCCCTTACCCTTCTTTTGTTTTGATTTATATAATTGGAAGAATTGTATACTGTGATTTGTTCTCTTGTTGTGATTACAGGTTAACAATCGACGTTCAAGACGGAACGAACTCCTTACAAATGCCACTGGAAGCAGCATCAAAAATTAATCTGATTCAATACGATGTATGGGGTTCAAGAATTTTATTTATTTATTTTGTATATCCCATAAAAGGCCAGTGGAATGTGTGTTGAAAGTCTGACCATTGGGTCCAACTTGAGTGAGGAAAATTCTTAAGAATTAGTCAAATTGGGTTGAAGAGTATGATTGGCAGAGGATTAACCATAAGCTAAAGTTACCTCACAAAATATTTCAAGTGAACTAAATTATTGTTTAATCAATTGTAATATTCCCAAATGGCACTTTAAGATTCGACCGCCTGATATATACGATGATAGTGGATTGATGTCTGTAAGAAGATTTATACACCTAATGAATTTGAATTTATTTAATATTTTTACAAGTTTATTTTGTTAATTATTTAATAATATGTACATTTAAAAAAAGAAAAAGAATTTCAATACATCATATTAAATTTAGTTATATTGAAACATCTGTAATTAGATTAACAAATTATTCATTATTTCACCCAAAAACAATAAATTCTGATGAATAAAATAAGAGAAATTATGGCCCACATAAAATTACCATAAATCGAAAAATATATTTAAATACAATGTATTTTAAATTAAAAATTATAAAAACACCTAATATATGATTAAATTAATTAAATTAAAAAATATAAAAACACCTAATATATATTCTAGAAACTTTCCAAAATTAAATATTAAATAGAATTAAATGACTTCGAACCGAAGATTTGGAATTTTCCAACTTGACCTTTAAAGCAACAATTCAACGCGTTTTATACCCATTAAAGATTTTATTATGAACGATTCAATGTAAACAAAGCATACCAATTGGGAACTCATTAAATATTAGCACATAGAAAACAATCAAAACATGCACTAAAACACAACAAATGGCATATGCATTGCATTTGCTGTCACTTTGACCATATTCAAAGCACATTCTTCCTCCATTTCCATGGCTAACCATATATATATTTCAAAATATATTTGTCTATCAAGATTCAAGTGACACCATCGATCAAGCAAAGTTATAAGTTCAATCAATCTACTTCGATGGATTTTCAGTATGATAAGCAAGAGATGCGGACAAGGGTTTACTCGTACGATGAATTCGAAGATGAAGATGATGTTCTCTTTGTTGAACTTAGGAAACAAGTCTTGCAGTTGACAGAAGATGGAGATGAAGATAAACTCTATGAAAACAAGCATTCAAGAACGGTGGAAACCCGAAAATGGTGCCAAGAAACCAGCCCATATCGTGTTACACAAAGTGGTTGCTATTATAATTGGCTAGGGAACAAGGAGGATTATGTAGCACCTGCATGGATGCTGAAGTTGTGGAGAAATGGAAATAATGGGACTGGTGTTTTTATACCTCAAGTTTCTCAGACTAGGAGGAAAAATAAGCCAAGTATGTCAAAATTTCAAGGGTTTTTTTCTTTAATTCTTTATTCAATAGTTTGCTGTTTGTTAATTGACTTTAATGCTAACAAGCTAATTTGCTGCTTGGTTATGTTGGCAGGGAGGAAGAACGAAAGAGGAAGAACGTGGAAAAGAGTCGATTATTAGATGTTTTTCGTGGATTAAAACATGTGAAATATGTATCTATATAGTTGTCCTAGGGTAAAATACATATGAAAATACAGCATAATTAAATATATGGGGGTTTCAGAAGTTTTGAAATTGTCTACTGGTATAGACCTTTTCTCGTATCTTATGCTATACTTAGTATTTCGTGTTTTGCAACGTTGATCCTACAATTATTCGAAAAATGTAACGCCGTGTTCCGATTCAGCCCGAACTCCATGAATTCGAAAGAATGAACCCATTCTTTCACTCATAGGAAAAAAGAACATAAAGTTATATACTACTTGGATGTCAATAATGTGTCTTATTTTTCAAGGTCATACTAATCGGAGCGCGAGTTCTTTCCACCAATTGAAATTACCAAGAGCTAGACTCTCGTGGGAAGTTACTACGAGCCATCAGTACCACAAATTTAACTAGATCACATGATTCACCGTTCACAAAAAAGAGCTCATTCGTTTTATCAGGTGAGCCATGTGCTATGTTTTGTATTACCAAAAATTATAGTTGGTGGTAAGAGTTAGGTACAATTGCCCAAGCAAAGGGCAAATGTTGCACTCCAACAGGTTTAATAGCGTGTTCGAGGGCATCCAAGAACTGAATACCAGAAGTGAAAGTAAAGAAATCCCTGGTCTGAGCCATGAGACTTAAAACATATGTTAACAAGCTTCCCAAGTATGAGTTATAAGCCGAATATCCGATCAATATACCAGACATGTAGTATAACAATCGAACAGGAACTATTTCTTGTATTTGACCATTTATTCTATGACTTAATACTTCTCTCGCTCAAGCACTTCTGTGCTGAGGCGCAAGTGTAGTTTTTCCGACATCTGGTTGAAGAACGTAGCATCCCACCTGCTTATTATTAAAAGGGTCTTCTGCAAAACAGATGTATATCGACGTCACTGCACTTTCCACAATTTAATAATGTAACAAATTTAAGATAATGTTTTGTGTTTGTTCTCTGTGAGTATATAAATGAGTGGTAAAAATTATAAAAAGTTTTATAATATGTTAGGATCAAACGCTTACATATTTACTAAAAGTTATAGTTGCAATTAAGACACAACTTTATTTCCTTATAGTGGCCGTACAAACCCCGTACAAGCGATATACGGATATGAGGGGCTGCACCATGCTTCGAATGCACTGGAAATTTGCTGGGTACACCATTTTCTACAATCCATAACACTTATTCAAAAACATTATATGCTATTGAGTTTGGCTGGAAAAAGATGTGAACAAATTTTTATTTTTATTTTTATTTTTTGAAATCAATGTGAACTAATTTAAATACTAAAGTAAATGATATTTTCACAAATTTAAATACTAATAGAAACAATATTTTCTAATCGAATCCTAATAATATCGTTTGTTACAAAAAAATCAACGATATAGTATTTATTTATGTCAAATAATATATTATTACCTAAGTCGAAAATCGACCTAAAAGAATAATTATGATGAATAACTAGAGATGTCAAACGGAGCGGATGACACGAGGCACAGCACAAGCACGAGCACGGTACGACGCGGAGCGGCACGACACGACCCATTTTGCTACAGTGTCGTGCCGTGCAAGCCCGTGGGCTGGCACGGTACGGCACAACACTGTTTATTATTATTATTTTTTAAAAATTAATCAGAGATCGATCGTCAATTATGTGGCAATCGACCGCCTAGAGGCAGTAGGCTATACACGGGCTTGGCGATCGATCGCTACATAACTGGCGATCGATCGCCAATGGCCAACGGTAAAAAAAAATGCCGTTCAACGACTTTTAAAAAAAAAAAAACTTTTTTGTTGTTGTTGTTATATATAAGTGTGTGTTGAGGAAACATTTTATCATCCCAATATCTAAGCTCTATATACTTGAAACACTATACTTTCAATTTGTTCACAAGAAGAAAGAAGTTTGTCTTACGTTTGCCAATACAAGCACAAGCAACAAAGCCAATATTCATCCTAGCAAATATTTGATAAGTTTTATATTTGTTGCATTAGATATTTGTAGTCTATATACATAATGACGATTCATCTTATAATGTGAATTATGATGATGAAATCGATCAATTTCAAGAAAATGAAGAAAGCACACCAAATATTCAATCATCAAGTAGAAGAACTTCAAAAAACAGAACTAGTATTGTATGACAACTGTTCGATGTAAAAAATGTTGAGGGAAATAGATCAAGGGCAGTTTGTAAAAAATATAACAAAGATTATGCATATGCTTCTTCTGGTGGTACAGGTCATTTACTAAGACACATGGTTAAACATGAAAGAGAACCAACTGATGGTAACCAAAACTATTCTTTCACAATTCGGTACTGGTAGTAGTAGTTCAAGTTTAGGTATTTTCACTTATAATGTTGAAAGAGATAGGAGAGAATTAGCTAAATATATAGTATATGCGGAGAAACCTTTTTCAATGGGGGCAGATACGAAATTCACTAATTATATTCATATAGGTTTGCAACCTCAACATAAACGAAAAGGAATACTACTAAATTGGATGCATTCATAATTTTTAATGAATATAAAGCAAATTTAATTACGTATTTAGGTAATCTTTCATCGAAAGTAGCACTAACAAGTGATATTTGGACAACTTATCTAGGCAATGCATCATATCTCTGTGTTATAGGACATTGGATTGACGATAACTGTGTGTTACATAAAAAAATTTAGATTTTACAAAAATTGTTTGAACTCATACGGGTGTAGTTATTTCTAATGTCATTATGCAAGTTACTAATGAATATAATATTAGAAATAAAATCTTCTCTATTACATTTGATAATGCAACTAATAATACAGCTACAATTACTACATTAAAAACTTATTTGAAAACCAATTTTAAATAGTGATCTTTTTCATATTCGTTGTGCATGTCATATTTTAAATTTGTGTGTGCAAGATGGATTGAAACCACTTGAGCTTCATTTAAAGAAATAAAGACTACTCTTAAATTTCTTAATGGTTCAGTTGCTAGAAAACAAGACTTCAAAAGTTTATGCATTTCTCGTAGTATGAATTATAAAGATTTTCCTTATGATGTTCCAAATAGGTGAAATTCCACATATTTAATGTTGCAAGCATGTTTACCTTATAGAAATGTGATCACTTTATTTTTTTAATGAAAAGATGGCTGAACATTTTCATATTTAAGAAACTGATTGGAAAATTGTTTCTAATCTTTGTAATTTTTTAGAACCTTTTTATGATGCTACAAATTTATTTTCGGGCTGTTATTATCCAACTTCTTCAATATTTTTCAATAAAATTTATGAAATTAGTGAATGTTTTACATTACATAGATTTGATCCATTTTTTTACAGGTATTGTTGAACCAATGGAGTATAAATTTAAAAAAATATTGGAATCTATTCTTATGTTGAATTGTTTGGCATCAATTCTGGATCCTAGATTAAAATTATATAGTGTAGAAATTATAATATAATCTTATGACACCAACAATTATGAAAACGTTAATATTAATCAAGAGAAAGAGCGCATTAATAAATGTTTGTTTACTTTGTTTTCTTTATATGATTCATTACATAATCTAGATCAATTCCAGTAAGAGAAAGTGGTAGTAGTGGTGCTAGTAGTAGTAAGGGTTCTGTGTGGACAATATTAAGAAGAAGACAAGACACTAATTCCGCTTCTTCTAGTCATCTTCATTTACTGAGCTTCAGTTATATCTAAACCAAGTCATAAATTTCAGTGAACAAGAATTAGAAACTTTTGATGTTTTGACATGGTGGAAAGACAATGCTAGACTTTGGCCAGCACTTTCCATCATGGCACGTGATCTACTAACTCCTCTGATATCCACAGTTCCATCGGAGTCTTATTTTAGTGCAGGTGGAAGAGTCATTGATGAAAAAAGAAGTTGAATGAAACCAAACACTTTGGAGATGTGTATTCTTTTAAAGGATTGGTTGGATGCTGATAGCCGCTTACAAGGTTTGGGAGGACATGATGTTTCTTCGGATGAAAATGAAGAAAACTATCATATTTTTTAAACTCTTTTGTAATTTATTATTTTGTTTTGTTCAATGTAATTTGTAGTTTTTCAATTCGTAGTCAATAAATTTTTATTTTACAAGTATATTGTATCAATCTATATTTTTATAATATTATTTTATATAATTAAAATTAAACAAAAAAAATTAAAAAAATGAAAAATTTAAAAATATAATTCGGACCGTACCAGCACGTACGGCCCATAACGAAGACGGGACATGCCAGGCATGGCCCGTCTCTATTGTGGGCCGTGCCGGGCGGCACGATTTTACGGGTCGTGATGGGCCGACACGGCCCGTTTGACATCTGTATGAATAACCATTTATTCTCAAAATTTAATGGAACATAAACTCGTGAAATTTAGGTTCAGCGTAACTACCATAATACCAATGAAATAGTAATATAATACAATGCATGATTATATTAAGGGTAATTTTTTTAAAAAATGGTTTCATAGAATATAGACTTCTCAAATACTAGTCTCAAACATTTAAGACTAATTAAATATAGTCCCACAAAAATTTATTTTTAATAAAAAATAGTCTCACATAAATGTTTTTAACAAATTTAGTCCCACAAAAATTAATTTTTATGGTATAATAATTGAATAGATGCTTTGAGATCACTTTTGATTAAAATAAAAGTTTGGGACTGATTTTTTATTAAAAGTAATTTTCATGGGACTATGTTTAATTAGCTCTAAAAGTTTGAGACTAATTTACAAATACTCTTATTTCATGAGACCATTTTTAAATTTACCCCAATATTAGTTACTCATTCCTAATTCTTATCACCTCTTGAAAATCACATAAATTTTGAATTATTTGGAAGATAGTTGTAGTTTCTTAGTCCGAACTCCCCTTTCAACATGAGAACCAGCCATGAATCCTTGATCTACGCAACCATCAGAGCCATCTCCAAGGTCTTTTTCACTCCTTGCACATTTGACCCAAGCAAAAACTAGTAAGAAAATATTGCACAAGCATGAAAAGTGAAAACACTCCCAAAAAAAAAAAAATGTAAATACATTTATTTAGAAAGGAAAAAAAACTACAATATTGGTCATGTAAGTTAACATTGATTCTGTCCTTTAAGTAGTCAAAGTCTAATATTAATCCATTAAATTTGTTGGTTCTATTAGTAATTTTTCCATGAAAAGTGCCGATATGTCGTCCTCTTAGGAAAGTGATAATATTGCAAAATAACTGAAATAACAATGTGACAAACTTTTAGGATAGATTGTACAATGCTCCAAATTATAGAATTTGTTGGGTTTTGGAAAACGAATAAATTTGATTTTGATTTTATGAAGTGTGCAAATCACATATAATATGTTAAACTTGATGATTTGCAAATAAAGCCACCTTAATGAAACAAGATTCCAACATCGTTGGATTCCGAACACATCTGACTGTTTTGATAATATCTCATATCTTGGATATCCAAATAATGTGCTTCCAAAGCGTTAAGACAACCAACTCAATTTGTCAAAAGTCGTATTTCAAACCAGCATAGTTGATTCAAATTCTAACAAGGAGAAACATCATCTGCAAGACAATGTTGATGCAGTCTGAAACAATCACCACCAAGGTTGGGCCAGCTATGATATTTTGGTCATATCTCTCAACTCGATTATCAAAACTAAACGATACAATATAGTAGTTAAGTACAAATCATCTTCAGAAGTCAAGAGCTGTATCAGAGTTTAAAATGGTGAAAAGCACCTGCAAGTCACAGGTTCTTCATGTTTCAACAGACGCATAGTCTCGTATTTCGAGCAACGCGCTCCCACATGCTGTTGAAATCAAATGATTCGTGATCCTTTGAATAGCCAAGACAAAGAATTACAACTTTCATGTTCATCACTTTGATAAAAAAATCAATGAGTCATGATCTATATTCAAGAAAACGAGTATGCTAGAATAGTCCAGCAAGGTCCAAAAAGGTTGATCAACAAAGTACTCTACTGAAGAAAATAGCCCAGAACGCAAGTATAAATGTTGTAGGTCAGAAATAATCTAGAACATTTTTCAACGACCATATTATTGTGTCTAACATTCAAATAATGCAGGGAAATAAATATAATTCCTTGAAAATCAAAGAAGGTGATTCAGGTTAGAATCAAATCATTCTAAAGGAGATTCAAATTTTAGGAGTCTCAAGAACATGTATGCTGAGATTAGAGTCAACATTAAACATTAAACATTAAACATTAGAAACATCTTAACTTGTTATATCAGATCTGTTAGGAAATCATTTGTACCAAAACAATACATTATATAATCTGAAAATAATCATATTTATATGAATAATATATTAGTTTGTCATGTTATTTTTATCCATAAAGTTGACCATGTGATTTTATAAAGATATAGCCTCCCAATAGAATTAGCCAAACAATGAACACTGTATTGTTTGTACTTACCTAAGAATTAACATTATTTCTAATTAATTTTGGCAAGTATATAAAAAATTATATTTAGTGTGTATTCAGCAAATACAATTACCATCATCCATCAAATATATATATATATATATATATATATATATATTTTAATATGGAACTTTTCTGTTCAAATTATGACATTTGAAGACTACTAAGTTTTCTCACATTTTTGCAAAATACTAAAATTTCAATATTCCAGTGACGAGTTGGTGGTTCCGGTGAAGGAGGAGGTGGCCGGCGAATGAGATTGAATTCGGCCTTCACTGACTCTGCCCCTGTCATCAATGTCTGATGCTCCACTACAATGTCTTCGTTTAGGGGATGCTGAGGTTTCCCGGAAAGGTGGAGGTAATGAGGCGATAGCGGCGTAGATTCCGGCAGATATGGCACAACCCGATGCCTCTCCAGACGTGGTTGTTGTAGCCATTTTAGCATATTCAGGTGGCATCCATATACCTCCGACCACCACATATTGAGGTGTTTGTGGGGAGTTGGTGGTGGTGTTTTGAAATGAAGGGCCTGGTCTTCTAATGTGCAATCGATACTTCTGCAGTAATCAAACGAGCAAAAGTCTTCAATTTTAAATTGCTACAACTTAAGGATTATTTTCAACCAAAAAAGGAAAGATTAATTATTGATCTGGATATATGACCGGATCAACCACCGTTGATGCTGGCAGAATTGTTTTTATTACTGTAGTTATGTTAAAATAATTTAAATAAGTATTTCATAAATAATTAAAATAAGAGACAATTATAAATAAATCCCTAAACTTAAGTTTGATTTTTGATTTATTCCTTACTACAAAATTCTTTATAGATCACTACCCAGTTTTAACTTTTATTTTTTAATCACTCACCGGAGAGAAAATTTCAAAAAAAGACTTTTTTAACATTAGATATATGATTTTGGCATGCTTCGATTCTTCTAAGCTCGATCCGCTAAATTGGTATCAAAGCCTGGGTTTATTCTAGAATACTATAATAATATCTTGAATATTAATTTGTAACCCATACAGAGGAGACGATTCAAGAAAAATTATAGATCCGAAAGAATATTCGAGGTGCAACTCATACAGGTGGTACTTCCAGAAATTGGAAGAACTAAATCAAAGATATCTGACCGAAGCTAAACACTTCAATCAGAAATGGAATATTATACTGGAAATTGGTGCTAGCCATGCCAGTATATACCAGTATCAAGAACATAAGAGAGAAGCGAGGAATCTTTACAGAATGAACCTCAAGCTACAATTCAAGTTAACCGAGGCCCAGGAGAAAGATCATCCTGAGCAGAACCACATGATTACAGATCCCAGTCGATCCAGACAAGACGTATAGGATGGGAGAACCAACATTTCGAGAAATCAAGCCGGATACTTCTAAGATATCCCAAGAAATGAGAGAGATTCAGAAGACAGTGTAGCGTTATGGATATTTACAATACCATGTCCCTGCACAGGTCCATCATATCCAAAGTCAGATGGAATTATGATCAAACATCATGAGGAAATTCTTGAAAACCTTCGAGATGTTCAAACCCGAATTAAGGAGTTGGGGTCACGACCAAGTTCTTTAGGAAGAAAGAAATGAGGGTGGTTACCACCGTCCAATGAAACATAGCCCCTTTTACACCAAAAAAAAGAAAGCAGAGGAGGTCAGAAGGCCTTTAACGGAGACTGAAAAAATGATTGCAGTCCTACGTGGAGAGCCAATATCTCAAATAAAGTAATGGAAAGAATCAACCTGGAAGATCTACGTGATCTTGTTGATTCGTTTGTGGGATTAAATCTCGTAGACTTTAAAACAATTCAAGTTGGCGGAATTCCTCGACTTCCACCACAAGAAAGTTTCAGGTCACACAATTCACCCGAAGGAGATCAAAGCATGCCCCAGCAAGATGATTTTACCACTGGAGCAAACTTAGATCCCCCAGTTGGAGTGATAAGTCATCCCCGTAGGCCAGATATACATCAAACGCCTTACGAGAAATTTCAGTTAGATCCGATTCATCCATATGGACTTATGCTCAACGTGGATATCTTGGATTTTAAAAATCGAAAAGTTTTTATTGATGAATGGGCTTCAACAATGAGAATCGTAGCAGTAACGCTTGATCTAAACAAAAAAGGATTCATATTACTCCTTAAAATGAGTATGGAATGAGTCAGCCAAAATTGCCTGGGAACTCGAAGACCCAGGCACCAATGAAGAAGTTTTAGCCGGAGAGTCCCTGAAACAAATCGTGGATAAGATGTCAAAATTCTTTAAAATCTTTTTCATTGGAGTTGACTATTTCGAAGGAATAGAAGAAATAAATGCTAAAAAAATATAGAAAAGCTCTAATTACCATGGAACTACATGATATCTGTTATGTAGACGAGTACATCAAACTCTTCATAGAGTATAGATGGAAAGCAAATATGGTAGAAAAAGATGCAGCAGAACTGTTCTTTGCCAAAATAGCGAGTACATGGAGAGAAATGTTTATCCAGGAATATACACCACAAGGAATAGAGACAGTGCCCAGGAGAATGTCATTTCTTAAAATGAAGCTTGCAGAGTGGTGCTATCAAGCGAAACTCCAAAAGAATTACAAGAAGCTAAGAGGAATCAACAAAACAGCTCATCTTTGTTGTACAGAGAATGATATCCCTACAATCATCGGAAACTACCACCAAAGGCGTAAGATGAAAAAGCACAAAGCTCATTCATATGCCCGAGGAAGTAGTAACAGAGACTTTTCATTTTATCAAGCTCAGACGACCAGACGGAAACGCCTTACAAAATATAAAAATGACGCTACCAAAAGGCGTACCAATTTTGGCTTGGACTATCACAGAAGATGAAGTTTCAACCAGACGTGCATGGGGTCTTTGTGTTTGTCTGACGGAAATGGACAAAGTCAAATACTCATTTAAGTTCTTTCAGAATTCAACCAATGGTACTTTCATGCTGAATTTCGTGACATGAACATCAACGAGATTTACCAAAGAACTCTTTGAAACAAAAAGAAGAATTCTTTGTGAAAACAAGATTTTGGGGGGAAAAGAAACTTATCGAAAATTCTGCAACATGTCACACATTGACCGATGGATAGATCGTATTTGCCAAGCATGCCCGGAGCAGAAAGAACCAATGTTCGGGAAAGGATTCGATCCAAACCCGACAGATCAGATGCAGGAAAAGACAAAAGACCTACTAACAAGAGAGCCCGTTTTTCTAAAGCTCGGGGACCACAAAAACCAATAATGTAAAGATTCTCCGACAAAGGAAAATGAGTGGACCATTAAAAGATAGTGCGGTAATTGTTCAACGCACTCGGACAAAAATAGTGGATCACTCACGTCAAAATTTGGCACACACAGACAAAAATGTCACACCACGTGAAAGTTTGGTGCACTCAAAGATTATCAAGATTTGGAATCGGAAGTTGAAGTCCAGATTCATGAGTATATAAAGGCACTCATTCATGAAGCTAAGGACATCAAAAATTCTCCATAGTTTTCTGAGAATAAAAATTGTAGTCTCCAAACTTTGTAATCTTTCAACTTGCTTTGCTTGGTAATAATTTCTTTCTTTCTTTCTTTCTTTTGTAATCATTTATAATACTGTTTTGTATTTCAGTTTATCTATTCTTAAGTCAAGCCTCATCTATATGAGAGGCTAAACAAATTCGTCTCCTCCCAAAAGTAGATGTTTAATGTAATATATATTATAAGTATTTTCAGATAAAATAAAGACTGTTGTCCATCTATCTCACATATTTCTTTAAATCTTTCTTATATCTTGATTATAATTTACTCCCTAAGGTAGGAAACGAATTAGGGCTGTGCTGTGCGATTTCTGGAGTAGTCGGATAACTTGCAGACTAACCTCGCCTGAGGGGCTGAGGTTAGATGGTGATGAGTCATTCGTAAAACAGTCTGGGGGCTATAAATTTCCGACAGGTGGCTTTGCAACTCACCTCACCCGGTGCCGTTATGGTCAAAATTGTATGTTTCAGTTGTTAAGATTTTATTGTAATTCGGAAGCATGATGATCATGTTATTTATTTTACATAGAATAAAGAAATTTTAGGGCTAAAATTTATCGTGAACTGTGAGTCCTTTGCAAAAATATGCTCTTGAGTTTTCTTTAGATGACAGAAACTGAAAGATCTCATGTTCATTAAGGCCCTTGCATAGAAATTCATATATTTAAGGGTATTGTGGTCTTAAAAAAGAAGGGAGTGAGTAAACAACACGTTTATTCTAAACTAGAGATGAATATCTTTGAAATCTTATATTGGTGACTAAATCCAAAATGGAAAGTAAGTTTGGGGAGTTTTTCCTAATTTCCTCTTAAAATAATAATTATTTTTTTCATATATTTCTTAAATAATATTCAAAATTTATAAGAATGAAATATATTGTTATCACACTATATAAAATTTGGGATAGAGTTAACATGTCTCAAACTTTTAAACATTTTCCATTTTTGGGACATACGATATCATTCGAACTAGAAGCTCGTAGCAATATGTAATATAAAAATGATTATATAAGTATATATTCGATACTTTTCAAAAAAAGAGAAGTATATATTTGATGGAATAAAATAATATGAAATATTCTAAAAATATTCTTAAGAAAAAAAAACAAAGTGCAGTAATGGGTGGAGATAAATTCACATTTGGTGCAGAAGTAGACTATATAGCGAAATATGGACGAAAATAAAATTATTAATTGGAAGTCGCCTTTAGGAACACGAGATTTCCACTTTTCCACGACAATATTTGAAAAGGTAAAACAAAAAACGTAAGAAAAAGGATGGATTTGTACGAACACAAACCTGTAGATGACTTTTAACTTCATCATTTGTGATCCCATCAACCTTCATAAACTCCCTAATTAATTTTGGTGTTGCAACTGCATAATTCAAGCAACAATAACAAATCCACAAATTTAATATATTTGAATACAAATTATATAAATTATTTTTAAATTTTTTTTATTAAAAGTGTATACCATCTGGACCACCTAATTGTTGAAGGGCTTGCAAGAATCTTCTATGTAGCTCAGGTGACCAAGATCTTCTTGGCTTTCTCTGAGACTGCCCTTCTTTTTCTTCCTTCTTACTTCCGCCGCCGCGGCCGCCACTGTTTTCCGCAGTAGAACTGGTGGAAACCAGCGGCACTTGTGCAGATGGAGTTGGAGCAGTGCCACAACTTTTCTCTTTCTTGAATGGATGAAATGCACCAGCAATTCCATCTCTATTCACCACCAATTTGGCGGGTGGATCTGGAGTTTGATTCCATAACTGAACAGATTTAAGCCAGTCTGATTTCTTGGAATTCTTGTCATTTTTTGTCTTCTGGGGTTCTTCTTCTTCACCATCAGAATTACCATAAACTCTTTTTATAGGAATAAATTCCTCCAAAATTGGTAACACACTCGATGTCAGTTCCGAACATGAAGAGTGCACATTTGTAATATAATTGCTTTCTGTTCCTTTTAACTGCTGCTTGCATGCCTCAATTGCTGCCAAATCCCAAAAATCCCACATCCACTAAACCATTAAAAAAATAGAGAAACAACAGCAAAACTGAACAGAAAATGGTACCTAAATCTCTTCACGTTAGATAGTAAATAAATCCAAGAAAAATGGAAGGTACTGTAAGACGGAGGGACGGACTAAATAAATTTTTGGTAATTTGTTATTTTTGCATATTTAGTCCGATTTTCACTGAATTACTAATATAGCGTCGGTAACATGACACCAGATATTACTTATTTATCCAGCCGAAATTCGAGACCAATTTTATTATTATTTTGCAACTGAAACACAACACACCTTGAGTGACAAGCTCCAGACAAAGAGGTAGTTCACGCTGGAAAACTTGAATCTTGCCACGTTCCTCCTCCAAAGCATGGATATAATCTTTGCATATCTGCTTGTTCTCTGCAAAAACAAGGTGATTAAGGCTATTAAACAACATTTCTGATTAAATTTCTTTTGGAATGGATTGATTCTCTTGATACAAAAAATTGTTCTTCTTTCAACTTATTTCCTCTTTTCAACTCCCAGGTTTATAGGATGATTAAGCCGAGAAAATGGAGTTTAAGTTCAGTTTTGTAATGGCTTTGGACCAGAAGAAGAGGTATTAAATGGAAGAATAGGTTTTTGTCAAAGCATAGAGAGATCCGGAAGAAGAGAATAAAAGAATCTAAGTAGGAATCAACCAAATGGAATAAACTTTTGTTCACTTGAAAGAATCATTTAATAACATACCGTGAATGTGAATTTAGTCTTTGTTTATCTATTTTATTATAGAATTTATGATGAGAGAGAAGAGAAGACACCAAAAAAATTATGTAATTGGGATTTTAATATTGGTTTCTAAGTTCTAACCCTTAGGAGAAAACGAGAGGGTGCGTTAGAGAGTCAGGGTCCGGCCGCCGCGTACAAAGAATCTATAATAGTGTGTGTAGGGATTTACCAATTTACCAATTTAATCTTTAAGAAATTATTTTTCATCATATTTTTGTATATTCAGGCATAGTTATTACATGAAACTTAAATTTCAGGAAAATATATTTTTGGCATTTTATGTTTGTCACTTTATCATTTTAGTCTTTTATATTATCATATTTAAGTGGTAGTTCTTTATCTTCATAATTACTTAAAATACTTGTTAAAGTATGATATATTTTTAATTATTATTGAATTTATGGTATTTAACAATGTTTATTTTTATTTTTTAGGTTAGGAGTTATATAATCATTTTATGATTATACACTAGACATGGCCACGGTTATATAATAACCGTGGCCCGTGCCGGACCGTAACCGGGTCAATGGGTCGGTTACCCGTTGACCTGGTTCAACGGTTCGGAACCGTAACCGGCCCGTCACTGTACGGGCCGGTTACGGTTCATGGGTTCGAATTCTCAACAACACAATTTAATTTAAAATAATAAATAATTAAAAAAAAAGTGTGGAACCGACGGTTGGAACCTGGGATTTGAAAAGAGGAAATAAGTTGAAAGAATAACAATTTAATTTCATAAGTAATTAGTTATCATAATTATAAATGCTTCATACTAATATCATTTGTAATTAGTACCAAAGTTGTATATTTTTCATACCAATTTCATATGTAATTAGTATCATAATTGTAAATGTTTCATACCAAACTCTTTTATAATTAGTACCAAAGTTGTATATGTTTCATACGGATTTCATATGTAATTAGTATCATAATTGTAAATGTTTCATACCAATATCATTTGTATCAACATTATATATGTTTCAGACCAATTTCATATGTAATTAGTTTCGTTAGATAATCAGATCCAATCAATTAAAATGACATTATCTTATTTGTGATCCCATCGAGTTTGATGGAATAATGGGGTAAATTTTGTAAGATTAATGGCATACGATGTAGAAAATTTCCACTAGATATACCCACACGTTGAACTAAAAATCGCTAAATGATTCATATGAATATAGAGAGTTAATTGCAACTTATAAAGTTCAAATTCTCTCCCACGTTACATTTCCTTTGTTCTTTTTTATGATTCTTTTATAGTAAGTTTTAAATTGTTTAAATAAAAAGTTTAATTGTAATTTCTTTAATTTAAAAAATATAAGGATCGAACCGTAACCATAACCGGTTGTTAACCGTAACCGTAATCGTAACCGGTGGTTCACGAACCGTAACCGGAACCATCTACGAAGGTTAAAGTTAAGGGTCGAGCTCTTTTGAACCGTCGAACCGGCGATTCTGAACCGTCGATCGGCGGTTCACGAACCGTGGTCATGTCTATTATACATTATGATGTAATATAGTTACCCTAGGCATATCGTCTAACTGACATGGCATCCATAATTTATTTTATTCTAGCCCCGTTATATGATATATGCATGTAAACCAATATATGTATTTGTTAAATCAAATTTCTTGATCAATTTTTAACTATTATATTCTCGAACTAGTCCCTCTCCATTTGTTTCTCACGGTCGACTTTATATAAGGGACTGAATCGTGATTTTTTAAAAAAAACTTTAGGGACTAAACCAGATCACTGAATACTTTTGGACTTAAATTGTAGGGACATTTTAATGTACTATCATGTAAACAAATTTTAAAAAATAGTTTTTTATTCGATTCGATTCTTGTGCTCTAGCTGAAAAATATATATGCAATTCTCAAACTTGACATGGCTAAAGCATATGGTCGTGTTCAATGGGATTTCTAACTTCTTGTCATGAAAACCTTGTGACTGGAGGAAAAAAGAGTTTCTTACAATATTTGAAATGTGGGAATACTTGGCTAAACTAGAAATATGAAGGCTAAAGTGAAGTCATAACAACCGTCAAATTAGTGACATGAAGCTTGACAAATAATGTTGTCAAATGGATCAACGGGTGTGATAAATGTGTACACTCCTAAGCATAAGTATGCTTGTGTATTGATGATATGCTCATTGGAGAAGCAATCATCAAGTAACAAAGAAAAATATTAACGACATATTTTTGAAATGTGTGAATCAAGAACAATACTTGGAATTAAAGTTTCCAAGACATTTGGAGAATAAAAATCAAGGATTAATTCGAGTTTCAAATTTTAAACTTTGTGTTTAAATTTCAAGTTTGTGAGAAATAGAATCTTGAACTTGTAATTTTTACAGAATCTATGCACTTAAAATTTTTGAATTGTGAATTAAAGTTGAGTATTTCTTCTGGTCTCAAATTTTGTAAGAAATAACGCATTAACAACGCTTAAAAATTCAATGATGAAAATATTATAAAAAGATAAAATGAAGCTAATGGGGTAATGTGATTACTAAAACTGCAGATATATTGTTGTGGAAAATTGTCTATGCAAAACATATAAAGCTTCTTCGGCCGAATGACTTTATAAGTTGTTAGAGAAAAATCATGTGCATGCAACTAAAATGTGTTGCGCTAATGCTATATGACAAAATGATCTCTAGTGGCATAATCACGAGGGATTATGTGAAACCGCTGATCCGCGGATGAAATGGTTAACCGAGAGATCATATTGAAGTTTATCGATGGTAATGGGGTTAAAACCCTATAATCAAAATCTCATAGTGGATACCCAACCTTGTTGACTGGAAATCCCAATATCAAGGTTCAAAATGGACAACTAAATTATGAGATTGTATAAACACCTTGGAGATCAATCTTCAACACATTCCTATGATAAGGGGTGTAGCCTGTAAAATGTGTATGATGATAGACAAAAGACCTTTAATGATTCCTAAAATATATAAGAATATCGTTGAAGTATAGCGAGATACTCTTCTACGAGATCACCTACGTGAGTGCGAAGTGTGACCGCTTCAAAAATGGAAAGCACTTATGAAACCACGCGTGGTCCAAGGCTAGAATGGACATAACCGTAAGAAACCAATACGAATGTTAGAATTGTTATGGTGTGTGTTCAATTGTCCAGGTTTACACCAACGACTAAATAGTTCAAGACTATAAGTTCATTATTGAGTCAAGTAAATCCGATTGAATACTATTACTGAAGATTCAAAGCCGCAAGCAATCTCTCTGGATGCCATAATAGTTCGTTAAAAGAGCTCAATTGCATACATGCATTAATTTAATTCATGTGGAGGATTGTTGAAAATTTTAATTAAATCAAAGAAAAAGAAAAAAATATTATAGCAGCTCGATCGATCGAGGACAAGGCCTCGATCGATCGAGAAAGCCAGAAGTTTTTGATTTGTTGAAAACAAGGGCCCGATTGATCGAGTACCAGGCTCCGATCGATCTAGCCATGTGTCTGTTGCGTGGAATGGTGTGTCCATTCATGTTTGGGTGCGATTTTTCGCGACGTGGTGCCTCCAAATGGAGTCCATTTGAACATATCTTTTGGTTTACTATAAATATAACAATTCACTCACTTGTTTAACATGAAATTTAGAAATTCACATCAGATTGAAGATCAAAATTTGAGTAATTTTATGGATCTTCATCATTGTATAATATTGAGCGCTTTTAAACCTTTGTGTTTTAAAGGATTTGTGATTTGGAGTGCTCCGATCACAAATCTCCTCAAATCACAAATCATAGCCGTTGTATCTTGGGATACAAATTGTCACTTGAACCGTTAGCACCGTAGCGAAACAATATTGTCTTAAGGATGGGATTCCATATCTCGCCTCAATATTTCTACTACAAAGTCGTTTGTTGTTTTTTGCTTGTTACCTTCCTAAGATACACAACACATAAATTTTGTACTACATGTTTATTTTTGGGATGATTCATGGATTTCAGAGGGTCCATTATCCTCTATATGTTCTGTTATTGGCCCTCAATCAGTGCTAGTAAAGGATTTTTGGACTAATGGAAGATTGGATGTTACTAAGTTGTCGGTAGTGGTTCCTGGACACATGATTAACATTATCCTTTAGGTACCAATTCGTGGATTAACAGAAGATATTTCATTTGGAAGCATAGCAACAATGGATATTTCACCACCAAATCTGCGTGGGAAACCACCAAATCCTATATACGTACCTTATTGGAATCCGGCTCTCAAATTAACAGGATCTTTCTTTTGTTGGAGATTTCTTTCTCGGAGACTACCAATTGATGAAATTCTGCAATCTAGAGGGATAAATTTGGCATCTAAATGTCAATGTTGCAATAAACATGAAACCTTTGATCATTTGTTTTATAATGGTCCGATATCTCGTCCATTATGGTTACATTATGGAGGCAAATTTCGTGTGCATAATCCATTTACTTGATTGGAAGATGGGAAATTCTTGGAAGAAAAGTTGGCATGTTAAAGAAATTATTCAATTTCTACTCTTGTGGTTCTTGTGGAGTAGTAGAAATGAGTCTAAACCTCGTGGTATTGCTTGCTCTTTGAAGAGTATATTTGCAAAAATAAAAAGACATCCGATTATGTGCTCCGATGCTTAATTTTGATCAGTGGCATGATTATTCTATCATGGCAAAGAACTGGAATATTTCTATTTCAAGAGTGAAAATGGTAGTTCATAATGTGGTTATATGGCGTAAACCCATTTTTAGATTTTATAAATTGAACATTGATGGATGTTCGAGAGGAAATCCAGGAGAATCGGCGGTAGAAGGCATCATTTGATTCTATGGTTGCTATGTCAATTATCAAGACATCTCGTACTCAATGGGATTTGTGTAATATTTTGAGTGTAATTCAAGTCTTTCTCTTGAATTATCCTATTTGCATTACTCATAAGATCATGTAGTGGGTGATGCTTTGGCTAATCGAGGACTTGAAGATCGGTGATATTGTGTGATTACGTAGGTATGTTGGATAACAAGATCTTAGGTCTAAGTATATTAGATAGGCTTGGGATGTCTTATCTTAGAACTAGAAGTAAATTTGTGGAATTGTTTATATTTGAAGGTTTGGCATAGTCCCCCTCTCTTGTATTACGCTTTTATTTATGTTTATTAATAAATAGGTTGGGGTTTGCCCAACACTCCGCCAATGGAGGTTTTATTTTCTTAAAAGAAATAAAAATACATATAGTTTCTTTTGGTTTCAATTCACATATTAGAATCTTCAAATAACATATCACACCCAGCTAAATTGATTTCGATTCCTTTTTCCTATTTGGATTTTTTTTTAATTTAAGCAATCGACATATCATTAAAGGGGACCCCGTCCTTCTCAGATTCTCTCGATTATTCTCGTGTGCTACATGTACCAATATAGAACGACACTTTTATAGTTTCGTTATCGTATGAAAAAGTATATGCGGTCCCCTTTCAATAGGGGACGACGTAGGAGATTTGGTATGGATAAAAATATTAAATAAATTATAATTTTAGAAGGGTAAAATATAATTTTGGAGAAAAAAATTGTAATTTTGGTAAATTACAATTTTTTCAAAAAAGTATATGCGGTCTCCTTTCAACAGGGGACGACGTAGGAGATTTGGTATGGATAAAAATATTAAATAAATTATAATTTTAGAAGAGTAAAATATAATTTTGGAGAAAAAAGTTGTAATTTTGGTAAATTACAATTTTTTCAAAAAAAAATTTAGGTGATAAATTTTTTTTCGCGGGGGCACTTACCCCTTTTGCCGAGTGTGGCTCGGCCGTTGCCTTTGCAGCCCTTGATCTATAGTGTGGTATTAGAATAAAGTCGATTAATGGAAATATTGGGTTTTTGGCAATTTTTTGTAGATGAGGCTTATTCAATCTATTTCTCTTGTATGATGTATTCATTTTTCATGTCAAATTTTATATATGTATGTGCATGTTTTGTTGTACGTAAAATAATTATATAGTGATCGTGTATGCCCCAAAAATTGTATTTTTTTCGTCTTAAGTTTTTTTACCCTCCAATTTTTTATGTTATTATTCCCCTTAAATAATAATTCTGAATTAGACGAGGCAGTAATATATTCTCGATAAACCATACCATGAACCTATAATGAGTCAATAATGACTATGTAATAACAATAAGTTCTACATCAACCACCTTTTCAATTTTTTTTATGTATCCACACTTGTTCAAATCGCCGGTGTTTTGAAAACCAGATTGAATCGGTATCACATAATGCTGAAGGTATTACCGGTTGAATTAGTGGTTCAACCGATTAAACCAATCAAACATATAACCAATAAAAATATCGGTTTTATGTCCGATCCGATTTTTGAAAATCGCAAATCATATAGAATTAAAAAATATGTGTTTACTAACAATAGGAAATTCTCATACTGCCAACATATAATTAGTAACCCATACGTAAGACTTTGTGTAATCAATTCTCACACACAATTTATACTAAGTTTTAAGTAATATGTCAAACGGGTCGTGCCGGCCCAGCATGGCCCACAAAATCGTGCCGCCCGACACTGTTTCGTGCCGGGCCGGCATGACCCGCAACAGAGACGGCCGTGTCTGGCACGTCCAGTCTTCATTTTTGCCAAGCCCGGTACAGTCCGAATCATATTTTTTAATTTTTTTAAATTTTAATTATATAAATATAATAATATTATAAAAATATAGATTGACATAATATACTTCTAAAATAAAAATTTATTGACTACGAATTGAAAAATTACAAATTACATTCAACAAAACAAAATAATAAATTACAAAAGAGTTTAAAAAATATGTTAGTTTTCTTCATTTTCATCTGAAGAAACATCATGTCCTCCCAAATCTTGTAAGCGGCTATCAGCATCCAACCAATCCTTTAAAAGAATTCACATCTCCACAGTGTTTGGTTTCGTTCTACTTCTTTTTCATCAATGACTCTTCCACCTGCACTAAAACAAGACTCCGATGGAACTGTGGATATTGGAGGAGTTAGTAGATCACGTGTCATTATGGAAAGTATTGGCCAAAGTCTAGCATTGTCTTTCCACCATGCCAAAACATCAAAAGTTTCTAATTCTAGTTCACTGAAATTTATGACTTGGTTTAGATATAACTGAAGCTCAGTACATGAAGATGTATTAGAACTAGAACTAGAAGAAGCGGAAGTAGTTACTGGTCTTCTTCTTAACATTGTCCACAGAGAACTCTTACTACTACTAGCACCACTACTACAACTTTCTCTTATTGGAATTGATCTAGAATTATGTAACGAATCATATAAAGAAAACAAAGCAAACAAACATTTATTAATGCGGTCTTTCTCTTGATTAATATTGACATTTTCATAAGCCATGTTGGTGTAATAAGATTCTATTATAATTTCTACACTATATAAGTTTAATCTAGGATCCAGAATTGATTCCAAACAATTCAACATAGGAATAATTTTTCAATATTTTTAAATTTATACTCTATTGGTTCAACAATACCTGTAAAAGACGGATCAGATCTATGTAATGCAAAACATTCACTAATTTCATAAATTTTATTCAAAAATATTTAAGAAGTTGGATAATAACAGCCAGAAAATAAATTGGTAGTATCATAAAAATGTTCTATAAATTACAAATATTAGAAGCAATTTCCCAATCAGTTTTTTCAATATTAAAATGTTCGGTCATCCTTTCATTAAAAAATAAAGTGATCACATTTCTATAAGGTAAACATGCTTGCAACATTAAATATGTGGAATTCCACCTATTAGGAACATCACAAGGAAAATCTTTATAATTAATACCTTGAGAAATGCATAAATTTTTGAAGTCTTGTTTTCTAGCAATTGAACCGTTAAGAAATTTAAGAGCCGTCTTTATTTTTTCTAAATGAAGCTCAAGTGGTTTCAATCCATCTTACACACACAAATTTACATGTACAACGAATATGAAAATGATCACCATTTAAAATTGATTTCAAATAAGTTTTTAATATAGTAATTGCATCGGTATTATTAGTTGCATTATCAAATGAAATAGAGAAGATTTTATTACTAATATTATATTCATTAGTAAATAGCATAATGGCATTAGAAATAACTCCACCCGTATGAGGCCAATCAATTTTTGTAAAACCTAATTTTTTTTATTTAACACACAGTTATCGTCAATCCAATGTCCTATAACACAGAGATGTGATGCATTGCCAAGATAAGTTGTCCAAATATCACTTGTTAGTGCTATTTTTGATGAAAGATTACCTAAATACGTAATTAAATTTACTTTATATTCATTAAAAATTGTGAATGCATCCGATTTAATAGTATTCCTCGAAAATCGTTTATGTTGAGGTTGCAAACCTAAATGAATATAATTAGTGAATTGCCAATCCGCCCCCATTGAAAAAGATTTATCCGCCCATATTATGTATTTAGCTAATTCTCTCCTATCTCTTTCAACATTATAAGTGAAAATACCTAAACTTGAACTACTACTACCAGTATCGAATTGTGAAAGAGTAGTTTGGTTACCATCGGTTGGTTCTCTTTCATGTTTAGCCATGTGTCTTAGTAAATGACCTGTCCCACCAGAAGAAGCATATGCATAATCTTTTTTACATGTTTTACAAACTGCATTTGATCCCTTTCCCTCAACATTTTCTACATCGAATAGTTGACATACACTACTAGTTCTTCTTTTTTTTGAAGTTCTTCTACTTGATGATTGAATATTTTGTGTGCTTTCTTTATTTTCTTGAAATTGATTGATTTCATCATCATAGTTCACATTATAAGATGAATCGGCCATTATGTATATAAACTACAATTATCTAATGCAACAAATATAAAAGTTACCAAATATTTGCTATGATGAGTATTGGCTTTGTTGCTTGTGTTTGTATTGGCAAACGTAAGACGGAATTCTTTCTTCTTGTGAACAAATTGAGAGTATAGCGTTTCAAGTATATAGAGCTTAGAGATTGAGAGGATAAAATGTTTACTCAACACACACCTATATATAACAACAACAACAACAACAAAAAAAGTTTTTTTTTTTAAAAAAGGTTTTTTTTTAAACAAAAGCCTTTGATTTTTTTTTTTAAAAAAAAGCCTTTGAACGACATTTTTTTGTTAGTGTTGGCCATTGGCGATCGATCGTCAGTTATGTGGCGATCGATCGCCAGTTATGTGGCGATCGATCGCCAAGTCCGTGTATAGCCTACTGCCTCTAGGCGATCGATCGCTGATTAATTTTAAAAAAATAAACAGTATCGTGTCGTGTCAGCCCACGGGCTGGCATCCCTTGGCCTGGCATGACCATGTTCCGGGCCGTGCATGGTACGGCACGACACTGTAGTAAAATGGGACGTGCCGTGTCGCTCCGCGTCGTGCACGTGCCCGTGCCGTACCTCGTGCCATCGGCTCCGTTTGACATCTCTAGTTTAAGGAACAATTGAACGCAATTCCATGTGACTTGTTAGCCGCGAAGCAAAACAAACGCGTATACACACGTGAATGTAAATGAGGCAAATGTGCTCCTTAGAAAAATATTTGTATTATCCCCTAAAATTATATTTTCCCCCAAAATTGTAAATTGTCCCCTTAAAATTATATTTGTCTCGCTAAAATATTTCCCACCATTTTAATGTTTTTCCCAACCCCCTCTGAACCTAAATTCTAAATCCGCCCCTGATATATGATATGTGGCATAGAAATTAATATTCATTATCATATCCTCCCAATATGTGTAGATTAAACTCGCTCATGACAAAATCATTTATGAAGCGTGTAAAACATAGTCAGAAATCAGCTCACACATTATATTAAGTATGTTGCATTCTATTTTTGTAGTATTTTAATGAGAATAAGACACAACATATCCTAAATGTTGAAATTTATAATTTTCAGCGTAAAAAACTGAACATTATTGTTGTAAAACATTTACATGAATAAAATTACTAGTCTTATATGTAAAAATTTATAAATACCATGCTTTGTATTTAGCACGAAATAAATCAAAGTTAACTTCTATCGTTGCATAGTCGGCCTGAGGTCCAAGATGCATTCATCATGGAGGTGGCCAAAGGTGCAAGATGGAAAATTGTTGGAGGAGTGCCAAAAATAATAGTAGAAGCAATCACGAGAGTAGGATATATGCCTTTTTATATATAATAAAAACGAGTTTTTCTAGCTACTTTATAGTTGGGAATTTAATTTAATTAATTAATTAACAATATAATAAGGGCCGAAGCTCTTCTACAGTAATTACTGTCTAATTTCCAAAAGCGATGAATAGTAACTTTTCTCTTCTTTTGTAGACCACTCAACCCTAAACTGCAAAGCTGCCTCATCATCTTCACGAATCTCTCAATTTTGCAAACCTAGGCCCTTTCTTCACGCTCCACGAGCTCCACGAGCCAAGCACATGCTCAGAACCACAAACCTGAAGATGCTGGCCTCAGTGAGTGAGGTATTCAAAATCTCAAAGTCACCGAATTCGATCTCCTTCTCCCATGAAACAACCACAGGTTCGTCATTTTTACTACAACTCCCTGCGCCTGATGTGTTGTTGAAGTCTCCCTCACTCGATTCACTCTCAGCAACAACTCGTACTTCCAGATGCTCACCAAATTTCAGCTGATCCAACTCAGAGTGTTGATTTTCATATGAATTGTTAAGATTTGCCTCTTGATGGGTTAAAATCCGAATAGGACTAGATGGCTCTGTTTCAATAACTTCGATGACCAAAGCAATCTCCAATCAGTAGACCTTGTTTCACAGAAATTGTCTGAAAAAGAAACAGATGTTTGATCCCGCAACCAAGATATCAAATTTCACAATTTTCTTAAAGCTTCCTCGACTAGAGCTGTTATAATAAAGGAAAGAAGGGATATGTGTAGCTTTGTTTATTTTGGTTTGTAAAATAAATGATCAAGGGTTCAAGAAACTCATCCGGAGAATTATAAGATCACCTAAAACCAAAATCTTGCTTCATATTTTCGATCTCTGTTATTGCTGTGATTTAGTTGCTTTGGTTTGGTGGTTTTCTATCATGCTTTGTTCTTGTGTGTTTATGGTGGTATGTCTTGACTATTTTGCTGTTACCGATGATGCTTATGCTAAACAGGTAAAAAAGAGATAAATCTGCTAATAACTTGGGCTTGAAGCGATGCCCAGATATACTAACAAAATCTGGGGTGACAGGTTACCAGGAGGGAGACAAATAATGGTTGGAAAAGCTGGAAATGGAGGTCTACTAACGATGTATTTTAAATGGATCATATTTTATACCGTCGGTTATGGAAGCTGCGCTCCTAATCAGTATTTTGCCGCTGCTCATGGCTCTTTAGTTCCCTCCTTGACCTCAGATTCTTGTCCTCTCCAATGTCATCTTAATGTGAAATGCTTAAAAAAAACAAATAAATAGTTTTTTTTGCCTCGTTGCCACTTTTTGAGCACATGAACATCGTCATCATTATTTATTATTGTAACATGAAATTTGATACCCATTTCGTGATATCGATATTCGGTAAATCAACTTTTTCATGTTTAGGGAACCTAATATTTTTATGTCATTTACGTTGTTATAAACCTTTTCAAAACTGGTTTTGAGATTATAAAATTCAAAACAAAACAACATAATTTATTTGGGAACATCCCTAATTGTTCCATTTGATCTACACATGGTTATTGTTGTATGATCCCTAAATTTGATCATCATAGGTAGGTTAGTTGCCCATCAGTAGACTACTAATATCTTTTTGTTTGATGCGTTTTTCTTTCAATAGGTGATAAAGAAATGTAAACCAACTGGATTGCGGAAAGTATCTGCTAAGGTACGCATTTGGCATGAGGGCTTTGAATTATGAGTTTTTGATTATAAGATATTTATATGAAACAAAAATAATATAGGGGAGATTACTTTAAGACAAAAATGGAGAAGGTTTGCTCTATGGTGTGTGGTTTAGGGGTGCTTACCGGGCCGGGTCAAACCGGACCCGGCCCAGATTCGGACCGTTAAGTCCGGTCCGAAACCGGAACCGGACTTAACGGTTCCGGTTCGCCCCGGAACCGGTTAGAAACCGGTCCGGGGCGGTCCCGAAGAACTCTGGGTGGTTACCGGATCAAACCGGTCCGGTCCGGACCGGAACCGGCCGGTTCCGGGCCCGTTATGGGCGGAACCGGATCGGATCCGGTTCCACCGGTTCCGGGTTGGACCGGTTCCAACCCGGAACCGGATTTTTCTTTTTTTTTTTTTTATAAAAAAGGAAAAAATGAAAGGAGTTATCGAAAAAAAAAAAATTTTTTTTTTTTTTAAAAATGGATCCGGTTCCGGTTCAATCCGGAACCGGATTCGTGTGGTCCGGAACCGATAAGATACCGGATCCGGAACGGTAGAACCGATCCGGTCCGGTATCAAACCGGTTCCGGACCGGTTCGGGACCGGTTAGTCCGGTTCCGGTTTCGGACCGGGTCCGGATCGACCCGGTCCGATAAGCACCCCTACGAAGAACCAAACCGGTAGCACAGCCGGTTCCGGTGCTACCGGTTTGGTTCCGGTTCCGGAACCGGTAGATTTTAAAAAAATAATAAAAAAATAAAAAAAATAAAATTTTTAAATAAAGAAGGCAACGTTAACAAATGTTAACGTTGCCTTCAACGTCAACACTTGTTAACGTTGGCAACGGCTCCTAGCCGTTGCCAACATTAATTTTTTATTTTTTTTTTAATAAAAAAAAAACTATAAATAGGGGATGTTGTGTTGTGTATTGTTTCATAACAATTTTTGTAACGAAAATTACTCAACTCTCATATTTTTCTCTCAATTGTGCTATCTACAATTTACTTATAGTCTTATATCATAATGGCATCTTCATCTAGCAGTGGTGCTGGTCGTAGCCGGGGTCGTAGTCGGGGTCTCGTTCCGGGTCGTCTATCACTGAGTTCATCTTCTGCAATGAATTTACCTGTGCCAATTCCTGAGTTAAATGAAAGTTATGATTTTTTTTGCTGACCTCAATGTTGGTGGTTCTTCTATGAATGTCGAACCAAAACAATCTCAACAACCTGACGAACCTGTTGCTGCCCAAGCCCAAGAAAGACAACATGTGGAGTCATCCGGAGCCACTACAGCAGCGAGTAGACAACCTACTCGTGCCAAAAGAAGTAAGATATGGGATCACTTTGAACTCGCTCAAAAAGAAGGTACGAATGAATCTGTTGCAATATGTAAATTATGTAAGATCCAGTATTCATATAAAGCTGGTGGTTCCAGTGGAGGCACCGGAACATTTAAAAAACACTTAGTAAAATAACATAATTTTTATGAGACAACATTACAACCATTAAGTCGAGAAGCAACACAAGCACAAATTAATGTTCTTACTGGCACGAATTTTATTTTAACTGCTGAAATTAATCGTAGGTCACTTGTTAGATATGTGATCAGATGTGAACTGCCTTTTATACAAGCTGAACGTGCTGGTTTTATTGAATTTGCTTCGTCCATACAACCCATGTTTAAACATATTTCCAGGCACACACTAAAAAGAAATTGTATGGACGTATTTGTTGAATATAGAAATACATTGTTTCAACATCTTTCTAGTTTGCTTTGTAGGGTTAGTTTAACAACTGATATTTGGACAAATGTAAATTCTGATTCATATCTTGTTGTCACTTGTCATTGGATTGATGATAATTGGTGTATGCAAAAAAGGATTTTGTCTTTAGATGAGGTAGATTGTGCACATACTGGTTATGTAAATGCTAAATATGTATTCAACACTTGTAGACATTATGGAATTCAGGATAAGGTATTTTCAATCACATTAGGCAATGCTGCGAATAACAATGCTGCGATGCGTGATTTAAAGACCTATCTTAAACCAATGCTTGATGGTATTTTTTTTCATGTTAGATGTGCATGTCATGTGATTAATTTGGCTGTTAAAGTTGGTTATGAGGACAATCACTCAGCATGTATTGACAAAATGAAATACTGCGCTAAATGGTTACGCACGAGCCGTGTTAAGCGTGATTGGAAACAATTATGTTTATCTAATGGTTTAAAGCATCTTCTTTTTCCATCACCAATAGAAACTAGGTGGAATTCGTTGTACAATTTGTTGAATGCTATGTTACCTTACAAAGATATTTTAACTCCATTTTATAATTCATATCAAATGCCTGATATCGATGAAAGTATTTATTTGACTGATGATGATTGGGAATTTGTTGAAAATTGTGTATCATTGTTAGGTACTTTCAAAGAAGCGACGGAACGTTTCTCTGGTGTTACTTATCCAACTTCCGTTTATTTTCTTCCTTTAGTATTTAACATGTTTGATAAATTTATAGAATTTAGAGATGACTATGACTTGCATGCTTTTGTTAATGCAATAGAAACTAAATTTATAAAGTATTGGTAACAAATCCCACCCGTGCACTGCATCGCAACATTGCTAGATCCTAGTCAATGTTTATCTTCATTTGAGATATTTTTTGAATATTATGCTAAATTTTTGGGGAAGGTTGTTGACGATCAAAAGACGTCTACAATGCAATCTCTCCAAAATATGTTTCAATTGTATTATAATCAACAGGCAAGTGAATCATCGCAACAAAGGCCTGTTGAAGAACAACCCCAAGCTCAATCTAAAGGTGGGGGCATCAATTTGCTTAGAATGCTGGGCAGGAAAAAACTTAAGGGAAAAGGACCTTCTACTAGCACGTCGACTGAGTTGCAAATTTATCTGAATTATCAATTTCTAACCGAAGACAACTTCGACGTCTTACAATGGTGGAAGTCCAATGCAGCACAATTCCCTATCTTAGCCAAAATGGCTAGAGACGTGTATGCTGTACAAGCTTCAAGCGTCGCTTCTGAATCGGCATTCTCAATATGCGGCCGTATTATTGGAGACTACAGAAGTAGTCTATCAACTGATTCGTTATGCATGCTCACGTTACTTAAAGATTGGTTTGAAGCAGAATGCAAAAATAGAAGAGATGGGACGGTTGATGAATTCGTAAATCATTATGACGAGCAAGAAGAAGAGAACGCCAAAACAATACTTATCAATTATGAAGACTGCTAAGTACTAAATTGTAATATTTTTTTTATTTAGATTTTCAATTGTCATGTCTTTACAATTATTTGTATGCATCTATATTATGAAATGAAGAAGAAATATATTGATTTTGTGATGAACATCATTGAAGAAACATTTACAACATTTAAAAAAAGAAGAAGGAAAACCGATAAGGATTCGAACCAAACCGGAATCGGTTGGAACCGGAACCGGTTCGATCCGGATCCTTAACGGACCGGACCGGTTCCAACCGGTAAGCAGCCCTAGTGTGGTTTCCTATGTATGATAGGATTTGTTATTGTTGGGATGAGCTTGCTCGGAATAAGGTAGATGTCATGGAGCTTGTAGATTTTTATTAACCCTTAGTATATTACGAAGAAATTAATTGGTTGGAGCAACGTGGTATTGAATTCGTCCGGAGGAAGTTGTTGATTTGAAACAACCTGTGTTTCGTTAAACTTTCCCACTTAAAAGAATGTTTAATAATTTGGAAATAATAGGTAAGAAAAAAAAAAGGTGTTTATGGCTTGCCTTTTAAAAAATTGAAAACAACTTTTTACTATTATTTCTAAACATAAATATGTATTTTTTTCCCAAAAAAAAAAAGAATTATTTTATCCAAACTCGCCGTTTTAAGTTTCAGCATCACTTCTCTTCATTTTCCAGCCTGAAACCATGTGCAATATAAAAATATGCTCATCTTCAGGAGATAGCCATGTAAAACCAAAAGAAGCGTGAAATAAGCATCATTTTTAAGGAAATTCTTGGCTCTTTTGATGATTTGGTAGGCGCCCTGTTTTTGAATGAAAACTTTAATTTTCATATTGTGAACTCATGGTTTGCATTTGGATGTCCTGTCCAAGATACATGTACTTATATAATATACTCAGCAAATCCCATACATAAACATGTAATTAGAGATGTTAAGTAATTGATATGTGTGGTTCTTCTCAAGACATACAAAGAAAGATATAGCAGTCAGCATATTAGGGTACTGTAATGTCACCATAACATGATTTAGGATACAGTCCTCAGCGTTTCATATCAGTTTTTTTGTTACGTTCATGCACTGTGTTTTTGAGATGGACGTTTCTTTATGAGAGATGCCAACTATTTGGTAGCTAGAATTTATGTGAGGAAATTATGTTATACGTATTGTTTTCGTAGCAGTGTTGATACATGTTAAAAGTTACTGCAACGATCTATATGATACTACCATCGTAATTGTTGAACATTTTAAATAAATGTTCCTGCTATGTGATACATTGTTCTATTTCTTGTGTGTATGGATGTGGATCTAAGATTCATGTTTTTCCCGGTAAAAAAAAAATTGACATCCAATTATTCTTCATGTTCAGAGCATGCATGATTGTGTGTGTATGTGTCTTTATTATGGTTTAGATACTCAGTGCCTTAAATGTTAGACACTATGTTATATTAAATCTTTCGCTGTATTAATTTATGTTGTCTATTAGTTCTTATCACATGATGATCATGGCTAATAAAGAATTGCAGGTACATGATTTATGCACAAAAAAACTGGATAGTATAACTCTTGATATATGCTGAAACACATACGAAAAGGTATCTTTAGTGACATTAAATGGAGCGCTTTATTGTAGCACGGGTAAACAAAAGAGTATTAAAGGTTTGAGGATAGAATTCTGATGTTATATAATATGTTTAGTGTGATACATCAGCTGGACAACAGACTTTATTTGCCATTATTTCATGTATAGAGTGAACCTTGAACATTGAAATCGTGTACTAAGAGGGTATGTTGTGATATCTGTAGGTTAACATTTTTCTATTTCGATGCTTTCAAATAAAATTTTGGTTGTGGGTGCTTCTCGATTTTTAAATCATGGTCTTTTAAGCTTTTTTTGCTACACAGAAAGGAACTTATCATGTCGATTGGTGTTGTTTGGTTGGGTCCGGGTGTTCTTTTAAATCTATCGCCTTTCATAACTGGTATTCGAATTTAACTATGATAGTCCTTACTGTTAAGCATATGTTTGGCCGTCTGTTCCTCCCCTGCCCACTGTTATTTATTTGGGTGCATTAGTTTTCCGCCTTTGTTTCAATAAGTTTTGCAGTTCTTTGACTTCTTTCAGTTCAAGAGGAGTGAAAATGAGTATCTCTATGATCTTGGCAGCACACATAAGACATTTATAAACAAGAACCATGTATGAAGTTGATACATTCTATTGATGGCCGATGCATCTGTTCTCGTGTTGATTTTGTAATTTCCTTCCTACTCAAAAAACATTAGATGAATCTGATGAATCTTTGTGGTCATCCCTTTATTTATTTGTACTATCATCCCAAACTTGTTATATTGAAATAAGAATTTTTTAATGATGCATTATTGACTAAATAACAGGTAAAGAAGGAGTATTTGTGGACTTGAATGTCAATGATGCCATCCTTTTTGGCCAGTAAGTGGTCACTCTGAGCTTGGTATTTGTGTTGGTTTCGTCTCAGCTAAGGTATTTAGTTTCATGCATAAATCTTTGAGTGTTGATGTTGATTCCACTTTTTCTATAACTTTTTGTGAAATTCTCTTAATTTTTTTAGATTTTAAACCTTGTGATTTATTCGGGTGTAAAGAGAGCAATTATCATATTTAATTTGATATGTCTTTCCCATTTTAATTTAACTTGGCAGCTTTTGTTTTCATTTTTATTGTTCTCTTGGCACAGCTCGTCTAGGTTGCACATATTTCAAGGACCATCTGAATTGATGCCATCAGTTAGCTTTCTTTTGTTACAATAATATGTAGCACAACAGACTAATATTTGCTAATTAATAAAATAATATGTATGTTTTTTAGATATACAGATCACAATTTCTTCATTGTTGTGTGAGTAGATGTCTCTAAAAATGGCATCACCAATTTATACTGGCTTATTATGTTATTGATATACTATGTTTTGAGATTTTTGTATTTTACGTTGTCTTGCTTATGATGAAATAGTTTCAGGAGCAATATATCCACAATTTGATTCTTGTATGAAAGTAATATTGTTGTATTATTCTACTCCTTTCGTTGCCTTATAATTATGAAATTACGTGTATTTTGAAAATGAAAATATTCCACGTATTTTTTTCCCACTATGGCAGAGAATAACTATCTACAAAATTTGGATTTTCCTTATCTCACTGCTTATGTTTTTGTTTGAAATGATGGTTGATCAAATTGTTTTAGTTGTATTTTGTTACCATAATTTGCCTTCACGAATCATTTGGTTGCATACTTTTACACTCTATTACTTATTTTATTTTAATCCAATCCATGTTATGTTCTTTACATTTAACCAGAATTGACTTTATTGCATTGAATGTTGATTGTGTAATTTGTTCTATATTTGTATTCCACCATTTGTCTGGATAAATTTCTCATAATTTTATGTGTTGTCTCAGGGATTGGGTAAGGGATGGGATGTCCTCATTCCCTTATGTTGCATATTAGTTGTCTGGATGTGTATCTTGCAACATTTCCTGTTACAAAAATTTTAAAACTCTCACAGATGGTTTTACTATTCTTCCGTAGATGGTTCTGATGAAGAAAGAAATAAAATATCCAAGTTAAATGCATCTCTCGAGGTGGCTTGACAAAAGGATAACAATATTGCTTGAAATGATCAAGGAATATCATAATCATGTGGGCAAAATAGATTTATCCACGTTGCTTTTGATTAGCAATCCGGCCTCCACCTCGAGAATCAATTATCACGACGAACTGATTCATAAAGTTTTCTGAAATTTGTTGAACATTGCAGTTTTGCGCAGATACTATACTTTCTGGAATAATTCCATCCCCTCTAGCTCTTTTTGCAAGATACTACACTTTTTTTGGAAAAAACTCAATCCCTCTACATATACTACATTTTTGGGGAAATATTTGTTTTGTCCAGAACTCTTTTACCTTTTGTATCTACTTAATTATGTGTATTGTATGTATGAACGTCTTTTTCATTATCTTCATCTGCACTTGGTATTTTGACCAGCTTGGTTGTATGTTCGAGATTGCTTGTTCTATCTCTGTTCATAATTGGTTGCATATATATATTTGTGTTTGTTTATAGCTGTATAAATATTACATCTCTCCCTCAAGTTGATAGCCATTTTATCCGGCTAAATTACAGTACGAAAGCTCAGCTAAGATAATCACTGGCACCGCACCTTGCGCGGTGCCAACATAACTAGTATGCATATAGGTATTCATATTAGAATCTCAATGAACCAATGTTTTAAGATCCGATAAAAACATATGTGACGAAAGGATCGAATTAAATGATAACCATCAATTTATATCTAGATGATCGTGACGTTATGGTACCAGGCGATAATCAAAATTCAATGGGTCGTAAACAAATTTAACTTTAGTCATGAACAATTAAAAGGGTTTAATCTATGGAGACCTCGGGATATGTTAGAGCAAATCAATTTGATTCTAAAATATATTCAGAGACTTAAACTTGTACAATCTTCACCATTTTATATTTCCCATATCATTCTCCTATTTTGATATTACACACACTTTTTGTGGAAAGCTAACTAAATATTTCTATGGGCTGGTCTGGGCTGATATTAAACCATTCCTCTTCCACTAGACTTTAGAAGTTGACTAGCCCAGCTCGATTCAACCCAATCAAATGCTCCTCTTTTGTTTTAGTAGACCAATTCCCAGGCCCAATATTTGAATTGCAAATAAACAAGGTAAATTTTAAGGAAAAGTTTTATATTAAACCCAAATAATAACATATCTTACTATCTTATAATGGTTAAGCACCTTAGTGGTATGGTCATTTTATAAATCCAAAAATACCCTTACTATATATGCTAAATGACCGCAAGACCCCTGCTAATTTGGATAACCACAATAACATCAAAAAAATATTTGGGAGGGTATTAAACTACAAAATCAATTTAGAAAAAGTTTATTACATCCCAAAAGCAAAAAATAAAAATTAAATTTATAATTACCACCTCACTTTACAAAACAAATATTGTATATGCATACAACGTGTGCAACGGAGCACTAAGTGTTTATTAAGTTTTATGAAATTTATTTTTCAAAAGTATTCAATCTAATCAAAAACGAAATCCACAACTTTAGAAAGACAAAAAAATATTAAAAACCCAAAAAAATAATACAAAACCGATTTAGAAACTAACCACACAAAAATCATCTAAGAAATTAAATACAAAACCATTATATTTTTCATAAATATTAATTATACAATAAAGAATAATTTTAATTATCCAATCCTGGACCTCACTTGGAATCTCAGATGTGCCTACAGCTACTAATCTAGGGATTTGCATAAAACATGAGGAAAGATGAGTCGTCTAATGCGTAAAAATGCTATTATATAGAATATTAAGTACTAATCTCGCTGGACTTGTACTAAGACAAAGAGTAATTGCAGTAATTAATGGCAATAATCATTATGTTAATCCACGGGACCTTCACGTGTGACCTGACGACCTTGCTTATTATTAGTACAACGTCCTAAGCTTTTTTTTAATGTCTAATAATAAAGTACCATAATACGTAGGGTTGGATGAGGTGGAGTCAATAAAAAAATATAATTTTTCCCTCAAATACAAATTTAAATTCACCAAAATTATAGTGTCGTCTTAAACTAACAATTAGACATTCTTTATTGTGATTGTACATGATACAAGATAGACTGTGATATAGAAAATATGTGATGAAGATGATATTAGCAGGTTCGAGACTGTTGCTCTGAGTCGAGTTTGCTACTCTGAACCCTTCTGCTGAAATCAATTGGGTGATTGATCACTTCATCTTACTGATTCCAACCAAACTGATGTGTAATAGTTCTGGTTCTTAATACACCGAGAGATTAGATCGAGTTTGGTTTAAAGAACCAAGATGAAAACACCTGAAGTAATCTGTTCTGATACTGAATTAGTGAAATATAAGTAAAGATAAACAAACAAATAATGCACATATAATGTAAGTTTTAAGGAATCACATCTACGTCTCACATTATTCCTTTGCATGAAGATATTCACTGGATGATTTGAATTATACAAGCTATTTGTACAACCACACTTCAACAAGCTTCTCTGCTTCACTGAAGCTCCTAGTTACTTTGTTGTTCCATAACAACACATCTATATAAACACTCCAAACTGTATAAACTACGTCTGGCAGTTATACATATCACTCATCTTCATTAAGCTTACTGAATACAATAGATAGAGTGTTTGTGACGCACAACTCTCTATACAACTGACATATTCTTGGTAGCTTCCCTTTGGATAGATCACTCTGAGAGATATCTTCGATGAGTTGTGAAGAGAGTTGGATCGTCCATCCTTCTGTACTTCAATGTTCAAGTGTATAAATATCATTGGCATGGATTTGTTTGTTAGGCTCACTAATATGTCCGTTGACAAATACTGGTATGATTCCGACTTTTTTTGTACTTTCTTCTGACTTCTCCAATATTCATGTTGGCTCTATGTTGCTTACTTTGTAGTCTTCTCTGAATGATATCTTACTGGTGATAGGTTCCCTAATATCTTGCTAACGATCACCTAGATGCTCTATACTCTTCTGCTAGGAAGGTTACCTAGCTGGTATATATATATATATATATATATATATATATATATATATATATATATATATATATATATATTTTTATTCAGGGAGATAGTTTTGTTAAACTCTTTGTCTTTCATTGTCTATGTTCAACGAGCCAATTTGTTGTCCTATCGTGAACTTGTCTTGTCAGTCCTCAGCTAGATATAGAGATTAGTTTTGTCAATCCTCAGCTGGACTCAGTTCAGATGGCTTGGAATGCTTGATAGTGCATGGACGAATCTAGAACTTTTGTTTGGGGGGCAAAACATAATAACATAAAAAAATGAAGATAATTTTTTTAACAAGGTCAAAATAATTTTAGAGGGGAAAAATATATTTTTTTTTGGTGAAGGAGAAAAAAAAAAAAAAATATATATATATATATATATATATATATATATATATATATATATATATTTTATGAAGTGCTCCGTTATTTTCCACGTTCGGTAGAACTTAGTGTTTGCGAGAAATAAACAAAGAATACCACAATTTTTAAGTGGAAAACCCTGTGAAGGAAAAACCACGGGACCTTGTTCAGTATGAATTCTTTACTATAAAAATGGATTTTTGTTACATGACTTTGACACAACGCACAAAAATCGAACTATTAAACAAGAATCTCAGAAAAAGTAAGAGAAAAGACCGAACAGACAAAATATGCTCTCTTCGGAGTCTTTTTCTGTGTGAAAAGTCCAACCTTTTACAGTGACACCCTAAGGGAGCGTTTGGTAGGTATGATAGGATAATTGATGGATAGATAATTTGGTGGATAAAGTGATGATTATTAAAATAATAGATAAACAATCTTGTGTTTGGTATGTATGATTACTAAGACATGAAAAATAATAATGGGTTTGGTGTAGTTGATTAAACATTGGATAGATATAAAGTAAGTACTAAAATTATCGAAATACCCTTGAATTACTTTTCATTTATTCCTTACAATATTCCATATGATTTTATTTATTATAATTATTTTATTCTATCAAATATTTATTTATAAATTTATTACTTTATTTACATATTAATATTTTTTAAATTAATTGAATTTATTGAATAATAAATTAAATATTCCAACTATGTTTTTTTAAAACTAAATCGAACTAAATTTTATATTCTTTATGCATTTAGTTACAACAATCAAAATTTAATTTGATTTTGTAATGGCAAGAAAAAATCAAAGAAAGTAACGAGCTAGAGTTATACAATTATTATTATGGTTAACTTATAATTAGTAATTGAATTCTTATTATTTCTTACTATTCTTATAATTAATATTATAATATTTATTATTGTTCATTTAACTCTTATTATTCATTATTATTTTTGTATTGATTCATGTCATGATATCACTCATTATTCATCTTACTATTGCTGTTATTATTTATTATTAATTTGTTTGTATTATACAATTATTATTCTTTCTATAATATTGTTAAATTATGATAATTTTTTTTATTTTATTATTAATTATTAACTTATCTCTTCTTGTTTATTAGTATTCATATTATTATTACCAATAATTTATCTCGTACTATATATTCTTCTTCTTCATAATATTATTTGGAAGAAATTAAAAATTAAAATAGTAACTAGTTAATCCTTCAATTAGGTTGACAATTCGTTATATTTTTTAACATTATACAATTATATTTTCCAAAGAAACCTTTTTTTTTAATATTTGAAAAGACCCAATTTCTCCATGTAATTAATTTCTTAATTTTTCTATTTAATCCACCTCATTATCTCTCTCATATTAGTCCTATTTTTTTTTTGATGTAGTCCTATATATATTACTATATTAGCGTATATTATAAGAAAAATAAAGGATGAGGGTTTAAATGAAAAGGGTATAATAGTAATATTCATCCTAATCACTGGAATTTTATAAATAATCACACGGTTCAAAAGAGATAAATTATCTGCCAAATAATGTACACAGTACGGGCTTTTTGCGAGCCAATAGGATAACTAAAAATATGCAAAACTTGTACCAAACATGTGATAATGGCAGATTAATAATTAATCATCCTCTTATCAAGCCAACCAAATGTACCCTAAGTGTGTATTTATAGGGCTAAACCCTATGGTAATTGGTTGGGAATCTGGAACACGATCTCCTCTGATCGTGGCGTAATTGTGGCAAGCGTGTCTGAGAAATCTGCATCACATTATTGCAAGTTTATTTCCGCCTGTTAATTTGTTGGTTACGTCCGGGTCTTCCGATATTCTTTGACCAATATACCGAGCAGGGTTTAATAGTGTTCAATTATCTTATGCTCAGATGTTGTTGTTCGGTACTTATATGAAATTGTACCCGAGAAGGCTAATATGTCATATATATATATATATATATATATATATATATATATATATATAAACACACACACACATATAGATTACCTTATAAGTATTTACTTAACATCAATATCCTAGAACCTTAATTAATATCACTAAGTAAAGGATTAAGCCATTGTCGATTTACTTGGTAACGGTACAACTCAAATCTTTTAAATGTACAACAGTTCAATCATCACATTTCGATCGTTCTTCCAGCAAAACAATTGTTGCACTCCAACAACTGGTCCCAGTAATTGCAATACTTTGCAAGTAATGAGAATCAAACACATGACATTCACTCTGATAGCAGTTGTATGATCAAGTGTTTGTCGTTTTACTGACACTTATAGCTAGCATCGCAAGTTATATCTTTTAAATAGTAAAGCATCCCAACCGTCACGGATCGATCACTCTCCTAGAAAAGTTAATTGTTGCACCCCGACGCTATGCCACCCCAATTTGATTTTCCTGGGTCCGCCCCTGTTTATATACCAACTCAATATGATTGGTCTAAAATTATTGGTAGCTTAGTTTATGTATTTTTATTTAAAAACATTGTATTTTAGTATTGAATTTGTATATAAGTAATGCCAAAATGGTACATACAAGTATTTTTTGTTTGTTAACTTTTAAATACCACCTCCAAACCCCATCTACCCCACCAAAAAAATAATAATAGTTCACCCCTATAAAGAGTCCAATATACCCTTAACCACTTAAGCTACATTCACACTGCTAACAATCTAAAAAAAAGGCCCTTCTCTTCTCTCTTCTTTATCGCAAGAAAGGAAGAGTTTTCTTATTACATTTTACTTCATTTCAAGAAGAATATATTCAAAAAATCTTCGAATAAAAATGAAGATGAGCACCAACAACAAGAGTAAGATTTCAAGTCGAGGGCTCGGAGGTATTGTTAGGGAGCAAAGGGCAAGGCTCTATATTATTAGAAGATGTGTTATTATACTTCTTTGCTATCACGATTGAAGTTAGACTTGACAAAGATGACGTATTTTTATCTTTCGTTTTTTATTAGTGAAGTTGCCGAATTTTCACCAACTTGTTTTTTATTTATTTAAAATTTATGTTGTTAGAGTGTACATAATAGCAGCTGGGATTTCCCAATTCTGTATTAATGTTTGCCCTCATTATATATTATGTATATATTACAATCCATCCATGGAATAATATTTGATCCGTTTGAATCCAATAACAAAAATATGGTCCAATCAAACTCCACTAAATTATTCATCGTCCTGAACTGTGATATTATGTCATGATATTATTTTTTGGGTATATTATAACAACGGTCGGTGGAATAGAGATATTCACAATATTACTCTCAAAATTTTAGTAAGGATATTCATTCGGTACGGTTTTAACCGAACTTTTTCGGTTCAGTTTCAGTTCTAACCATACTCTTCTTTTAAAAAAAGTTCAGTTTTTTTTTTAATTTTTCAATTTTTTTGTTGAAATTGTATGATTATTTGATGAAAATTCAACGTAAATACAAACACTAATACATTATTCATTGGATTCAAATGAATTATGAACCTTTGACTTTTAATTTTAAATTTCTAATATTATTTTGAAACTATATAATACCAAAAATCGAGTTTAAATGAGACAATAAAATAAATTATATTATACTTGAAACACGTTGTTAATTTACGAGTTCTTATTAATACAATCAGGAGTGAAAACATTAAAAAAAAATTTAAACCGTAAAAAAAAAATTCAAAAACTTTTTTTTAATATTTTTTATTTTAAAAATTTTGGTTTTCGGTTCGGTTAACCGGACCCTGTAGCCGAAAACCGAACCAAAAATCAATTTTTTTAAAAACCGACAAGCGAAACGAAATTTTTCGGTTCAGTTCGAACCAAACCTTTTCGGTTCGGCCCGGTTCGATCGGTTAACCGAACTGGTGAAGGCCCCTAACTTTTAGTACTATACCCGAATACATTTTTTTTTTAAAACAAAAATAGTCCCACAAATATTTTTATCAAATATAGTCCTACATAAATTATTGTTAACAACAATGGTACAAAGTTTTGTTAAGGGTTAAGGTACCACTTTTGTTAAAAAATAATTTATGTGGGATATATTTGATAAAAATATGTGTAGACTATTTTCATTAAAAAATAATTCATTTGGATCTATATGTGATTAGTTCTAAAAGTTTTGGAGAACTATTACAAATATCTATATCTTATGGGTCCATTTTTATAATTTTCTAGAAATTTCGAGAATATAAAGTGACAAGTGAGTCATTAATGGAAATTATTTTATGGGTATTTCCAATACTAATTTCAAACTTTTAGAACTAATCAAATATAGTCCCATGAAAATTGTTCTTAATAAAAAAATAGTCATTAACTTTTGTTTTTAATCAATAATAGTTCCAAAATTTTGTTTTTAATCAAAAGTGGTATCAAAGCCATCTATTCAATTATAAGACCACTTTTGTTAAAAATTAATTTCTGCTGAATTAAATTTATTACAAACATTTATGTGAGACTATTTTTTATTACAAACAATTTCTTCGGACTATATTTAATTAGTCCTAAAAATTAGGAATTAGTATTAGAAAAGTCCATATTCTAGTAACCATTTTTTAAATTTATCCTAATAATAATTTTATAAAGAAAGTGCTTAGTTGATGTCCTTAATTTGAGCATCTTGTGGGCAGTATTTATGAACAAAATCACAAGTGCATCTGTACGACCCAGTACCAACACATGCATATATGCAGATTCTTTTCTTTTTTTAAAACATTTTTTAATAATACTTAATTATAAAATGTTTTTTTTTTTTTTGAAAAATGATTTGCTATTGCTATCACTCGTTTTTATTCTAATAATTTAATATTAGAAAGCGTAAAATTCAACAAAAAAGTATAGTTTTCATTTGTTTTTGTACTTTTTTTTTTCTATCTTTTACTCATTCAAAATGAAACAACTATTCAAAAAAGTTGAATGGCTTTAAGAGATCACATTGAGAATAAATGTATTTTGAAAAGAATGCAAATATTTTTTAAATTCTAATCAACTTAATTGCCAATTATTTGGATAAAAAACGATTAATTTATTTTTGTAAAGATCAAACCACTAATTCTTGAAAAATCATATATTAAATTTATTTATTTTTGTTAAAAGATAGTTTTTATCACAACCAGGGTGTCCATGGTCTTTATGTCTGTTATATAATATGCATGTGGAACAATAGGGGAGAGAATTGATAGCAAGCCTCGTGATCAAATTTAATCAAAACCCTTTTCAAGCACATGATGTAGGATCAAGTGTTTGATGCATTACTAAAAGTTATAGCTGGTTATAACGGTGTAACCCTAGTTTTTAAATTGTATGGTTGCCCAAGCGCAACGCTTTGATCTCTCTCCAACAATCTCCCTCTTAATAATTGCACTACTTTGCAACTCATGGTAATCGAATACGTGATCTTGACTCTGATACCAATTATAGAATCAAACGCTTACCATTTTACCAAAAGTTATAGCTGGTTGTAGCAGTGCCGCTCTATTCTTTAAACTGTATAATAACACAAACACCACGCTTCGATCGTTATCAAAGCATGGACAACTCCAACATAGGGTAATATTGTAGTTATCCAAACTAGTAGGGGGTCGTATGATCATTTAGCATAGTAGGGGCATTATGATTATTTTGGTGGCATATGGGGGCATTAGGATCATTTCACAGTCATGCCATGAAACCATGAGAGGCCACTATCAAGCTCTTTTCCTTATTAAGAGGTATTAATAAGTTCAGATATTCAAAACCTCGAGAACGAAACCTCTTTTACATTTGATTATTACAAATGGTCGGATTATATGTTGGAATATTATTATTTAAATGTTGGGTTTATATATAAGTAATTATCTATACAACCTGCCTTACTGTCATGAAAAATAACGTGCATTAATCAAGTTAAACGAGGAAATGCAACTTAAAGATTAATTAAGGTAAATATTTGACAAATAATTGAGTAAAGGGCGATATATTAAAATTTTAGAAAGAAAAAAAGTTATCTTATTGTTGCTCATGACTTCAAACTCCGTGATATGAAAAAGGGAAAGGTAATGGTAGGCCTAAGACAGTCAGCATAAAAAAAGTCATATCTGATTATTCTGCCACATTCATTAAGATTAAAGATTATTTTTGTTGCTTATAACTTCGATGAATGGACTTATGATGATCCCTCAAAATTAACACTTTATTTGATAGTCAGTGCCAGTATCCCCCTTCACATATTCATTATACTAGCAGTCTCCCAATTGTGTTATCTGTTACTGTTTTTAGCTAAAAACCCTAGAACACTCTTCATGAAATAATTGAAGGAAAGGTAGTACGATGTTTGAAGATTGTTTCTTTGACAGTTCGGGATGATCGTTTAGTGTTCGAAATTTGAACTTAGCCTACATATATAATTCATCTAAATATTGAAGCATGTTTTGAATAACAAAGTTTTAACTCTATACAAATTCACAGGCTTTCAAGAATTCTTTAGCCGATATTACGGTCCCACGGAAAATATAGGGGTGCCAACGGCTGAGGTAACGCTGCACAGAGAGAAAAATTCCCAGTGAAGCATAAGCGTTGAATTGGGATGAACCACACCTATTTTGAGGTAATGTCCAGTGGGGGTGGGGCTACATCAGCGTTCTTCTCCTAATGTAGCACAGTGCAAATAGATCAAACTGGCTCGTCTTTGTTCGAGTTATCTTGAAAATTATGTTTTTATGCAGGAGTAAGCAATCGTTTGAGTTATAAGTTGGAGAACCAGTTTTATCGTTGCTCCTTGAAAACCAGTCTTAAGCCTTTGCATATTCATGGGGAGAAGACACAAACATCAGATAATATACACATGAACAACTGAATGTCGATCAAAGTTCATATAACTCCCACACTGAGGACAACACCTGGTGCAACTGATGACCAGTTCCATGCAAAATAAGTTTAAATGGCTATCCCAAGAATTTGTTTACGCAGCAGTTTGCGTCGGAATGAGATATCATTCCCTACAAATACATTCATTTAGCAAGTCAAAAGCTTCACAAAAGGTGGCGAGCTGCATTCTTTAATGACAGTGTTCGATTCAAGTTCTAATCAATTATCTTGCCTGCTATTAGGCTTCCACCCCATGCGATGTAACTCTCCTGTGATTCGAACTCCTGAACAAGTATTCAGATTACATCACGAATTGCGAAAGGAAACCGTGTTATTTAATTAAGTAGAAAGGAGGAACTCTTGAGAAGTCTGAGTAACTTACAAGTTGACTCAAACGGAAATCAGGTGGCGTATCAAGCTCTATGTTAGCAGGATCAGGAACCAAAGATTGGCACGCCTCTAGATCCCTCTTCAAATGCTCGGGTCCTAAATGAGCATAATCAGAAAGACGGGGCTTGTTATTCGGTAATTGGCCATCTGCATTTTCATCCCTATTAGGGGATTGGCTTTGAAGAAGTTCGTCGCACAACGATAGCCCTTCTACAAGTTGCTGAGAACTAAGCAAAAACTGAGACTCGTTCTCCCACCATTTGTCTTCAGCAGCCGCCTCATCATCCTCATTTCCCAGTTGATCACTTTGAATTTCCATGTTACTGGTGAATTTCATCACCGCATGGCTCAGAAGGACTTTCCACCTCGTCTAACATATGAACCGCGTATAGCTATAACAAAACAGATGTTGAAAATGAGAGAAAAGTGCGCAATACTGACAAATAAATTAATGGATGCGAGAGATCATCTGTGACCAATGGCTGTGTGCTCCTAACGACACAGATCATGTTTTCCTAGGTAAAAATAGACGTTGAAAATGGGAGATAAGCAACCAATAATTGCAATAGCTTTTCCATAGAATGATAAGCGCTCGATACTACATATTAATAGGAAAATTCTCTTGATGGATAACATAGAATGAGGAAGACGATGGAGATGAATATCCCACAAAATCAACACCATGGATTTAAAACTATACCACTGTCTAAAGGAAGATAACCCCAACGCTTAATAACATAAGTGCGTCTATATTGAAAATGAACCCAAGCAAACCCCCCATGCAGAACCAAATAGCTGCTAATGCAAAACTAGTTATGGCCCGGATAGAAAGTCAAATTTACCTGTGCAACAGGATGCGTAGAATCCTGTTCTGGCTCATGGCTATAGAGTCTCCTTTCAGTACAAGGAGGTTCAGGAGTCACCGACTTAGGTGTAACAGGATCCACTTTAGCAATCATGGCATCGATACCTTCGGAAATATCTTCTTCGATTTTCTCGCTCTGCTTGCCTTGCTGCTGCTGGTAAAATACTTTTGAGATAACATATTCCCCCTCTCTTTCATCTTCCCCTGTCCCAAGGTGATACTGATGCATCACCCAATTAGTCTTCTCTGCCTTTCCACCTCGAACTGGGCTTATGTAAAGAACCATAATTTTCTTGCATCCTTTTTGTACGCCATCCAAGAAAACAGGCTTTGTACGGCCAGTCTTATGCCATCGAACATCTCCTAGGTCATCCCCATGTATCTTCCGACGCTTTCGTGTTCCAGTATTGTAAGCTTTGATCGCTCGGTGAAAAAAGTGTGATACTCTTCCATCTTGTTTCACACCTGAAATTGCATAGTATTGGAAGTGATTATGAGTGAAGGCATTACATTCTAAGACGAATAAAATAAAGAAATAGAGGGAGAATTATGAATTGTAGTGTTACCAGGTAGGTTTTGAGGATGTGCATAACAGATGCCATCATCTTCGTGTACCGTAGGAATAAATTCATCGATGAAATGATGAGGTTCCATATTATCAACACCAACTTTAGCGAGTAAATGCCACATTATTTCTTGATCAGAAGGATCAAATTTTACACCACTGGGTAATCCTGGCCACTCATGAGCAACCTACATAAAATATGAACATTGACTCAGATTACTCTCTCTCTTACTTTTAACTGCTAATATTTTATTGGTATACATATAAGGACCAAATAATGGAGCATCCTTGTTCTTTTATTAGCATAAAAAGATGAATCACAGAATGTTATAAAAGGCAGTCTAATTTGAGCAGCCTAATGTCCGTCACATAATAACAATTATAGAATCCCCAGAAGATGATATTCGAAACAACAGAGTTTATCTCCAGTGAAATCCTGCAGTTAAATTTCATTTGAAATATAGAAAAACTTGCACCAATCACAGATTAAAGAACAGATTCTAGAAATGGAATATCCAACATGACATATTCAACATTGAACTTTTAGTAACTCACAACCTCTTAGTACTCACGTCAATGAATATCAATAAGAAAGCAGGTAGTACTTCAAGATTATGGCCAAACCGTATAAAACAACTTAAGAATTTTAAGTATGCCGGGACTTCAACTTTTTCAATAACTTTCTCATTGAGTAGTGCCTGCATGGGGAGGGATGGGGTGGAGATTGTTTATCCTCCGAGAGAGCATAAATAAGAATTTCATTCAAGTGATCTGGAGATGTGTTTATCCCAGAGGAAGCCATATTATCAAATAAGATATACATGTATTCTTTTACAAATTGCATGTTTCATGAAAATATATATAAACGGCATATTAGCATATAAGTAAAGAAGAAAGTCGAAATAAGGAGTTATGAACCATACATCACTATTGTCAATAGTAAACTGGCAATTTGGGCAAGATTTTGTAGGGTTGCTATTCCAGTTGATTTTTAGAGGATCACACCTACCAGATGCACTCCTAATTTTAGTGGCAATTCTGTTGGGGTCAACCAACCATGATGGCCTGCAAAATACACAAAAAGGTAAAGAAATCTTGAATTGCTCCAAACAACAGTAGGAGCAAGAAGATGGCTAATATAATTAGCCGCTACACACTGTGTAGACTAGACAGGATACCAAACAGCATGTGAAAGATATAGAACTTACAGGGACGTCATTGAAAGAACACAACAATCTTGAACAAAGGATTCCATCACACTGATACAGTTTCCTAGAAAATAGTCCCTCATTCCCACATTGAACGCTCCGGTTAATTTTTACAGAAACCCACAAATAATACAGCCATTTTAAAAAATCTCAATTTTCTTTGCAAGAGAGTCATCTATAAAATAATATCACGCCTACCAACTCCTCAAGATTTTCAACTCTCATCGAATTCAAGTAGTTCCTTGAGCTATTTCGATATAAATTAAATGTTTTTAGTATATGTTCTTGAAAGGGATTCCAAGAATAAAAAAGGCACCAATTCTTATAGACCTAAAACATAATCCTCCAATCATGTCAAATTGATGATGTGTAAAAAACTATAACTTTAGGATATAAACTTTTTCTCCACAAGATAGCCAAAATATATATATATATATATAGGCAAATAAAACCTGCTAAATGTTATAAAAGAAAAACTAGTTCAAAGTATTTTCGGATATAAAACTTTGCAGATATTGTAGCTGATGGAGTTTGAATTAGTACGAAACCATATTGTCACCATATTGACATTAATTCTCAGCAAATAATATATTCCCACAATGCTGGAACCTGAAGATTTTATAGTCGACCCTCCGAAAATCAACTTTCCTTCAGAAAATAGTAATACCGTAACGAACAAGTAGGGATATTGAATACAACAAAATCACCAGTTACGTCAAAGAGAAAGAGATACACTTTGATTTACCAATGATCGAAGCACTTGTTATTTGCGTTGTATGGAAATCCTATGTGGTTTAGGAAAAGAAATGATGAAATTTGTCAAGTCGCGGCAAGTGTAATACACTTTGTACTTAAGAGGAATTTGCCCCACTATCGGTGCTTTCGGAATGCGGCAATCCTCTCCAAAATACAACGATTTCTTCTTGTGACAGTAGCACACCAAATCACAAGAACATCAACCACAAAGGTTGCAAACTATCCCTTTTAAGAACAATATATGAATGTGTATGAATATGCACTTTGCTTTTCTCTCACAAATATGTGTTTTTGATTTGAAAATCTGATGTTAATTCAATCTAGGGTGTTATATATATACTAGGTCATTAGATGTCACCAAAAGACACCATTTGAAGGCATTAATCCATGAAAAATCGCATATGCACGCCAACGGGTGCATGCATTCAGAAAAATTGTCGAAATGCCGCTGGGGCGCTGCACGGGCACCGACCAAGCACCACCCTTACTGCCTGGGAAAATATTTCCTAGGCAGTGGCTCCTCGGTGCCAGCAACACCCGGCGCCGTGACGCCAGCGACACAACCCGGAATTTTTCCGTTTTTGCCCTCGTTTTCTTTGTTCGACTTTTCTTGCTTAATTTCCGTTTTCGCCCTCGTTTTCTTTGTTCAACCCGGAATTAAGCCTATTTTGTATTTTGCTTAATTTTTTTCATTAAGCCGCAAAAATTTCCAACAATCTCCCACATGAATTAAATTAATGCATGAATGCACGTGATGTCGAAAGAGAGTTCGCACGAAAAATTATTGCATCGGGAGATGTAGCTTTTGGCTTTGAACCTTCCTTAGTAGTATACTATCAGATTTACTAGGCCACGAAGTGAACATGATGCCTTGAACTTTTTGGCAGTTCGTGTAAACCCAGACAATAGCATCTACACAATAACTTCTCAACATTTGCTTTGGTGTTATCGGTTGTGTCCATTTTGGCCACGGAACACCTCTTGGATTTATAAGTGTTTCATTGAGGCGGCCCGTCCTCACACATAAATGATCTCCTATTAAGAGTATCCTACCATATTCCACTTTTTCAAGTATAGGAATCATTAAAAAGCATCAAACTTAACCTCACTACTTTGGTAGTCCGCAAGCACTCTTCATCGTAGGAATGAGTTGGGAAATTTCCCGAGTTCTGACTAAAATTTTCATAATTTAGTTGTCCCAATGAACCAAGATCTTGGAATCTCCAGTCAACAAGGTTGGGTTACCACTATGAAAATTTATGTTGTAGATTTCAATTCCGTTCCTCTTGATAATTCATACATTTGATCTCTATTTAATGCTTTTGTAAGCAGACCACCAAGTTATTCTTTGATTTCACATAATCAATTGTAATAACTCCATTAGAGATCAACTATCAATATTATGTCTACGACGAATATGTCGAAACTTATCATGGTTCCAACTGATTCTCTCAATGAATCATAATTGCCTACACTAATTTGTCCAATATGGAATATCTTCCAAGTAATTACGAAGCCATTGTGCTTTTTCCGCATCTTTGTCAACAAATATAACCACAATCCCATCAGTGGATCGATTGTTGCATGACACGACAGCCAAACTAATGGTAAACCATTTTTGGATTTCGAATCTTTCGTATCATATATCAAATTTGCATCATGTATCCTTCTAATACAATAGGATACCCTAAGTTTCGAATTTCAAGCGTTGCAAACTTACAAAACCAAATTCAAGATTTAGATTCTTGTAAACTTGGATTTAAGCATTATTTCTTTCAAAATTCGAAACTATTATACATTTTCAAATTAAATTCACCATTCAAATTTTAAGCGCGGTGATTCTTACAAAATCCAAGTTCAAGATTTTTCATTTCTTGCAAACTTGAATTTTATAAGAAAAGGCTTAAAAAATTTGAAACTAGAATTAATTATGAGAATTAGTCTTTCAGATATCTTGGAAACTTTTAATTCCAAATATGACATTTGCTGCACTCAGTCATGTCAAAATGTTTCATTAACATTTTCTTCGTCATTTTGATGATCTCTATATTGTTTCTCATTAAGAGCATATTGTCAATATACAAGCATACCATTACATATGCTTCAGTTTGTCACAATAGTCACACTCGTTAACTTCAAATCTTTTTGACAACACAATTTGTCAAAATTTTCCATGTCATTATTTTGCCGATTGTTATGACTTACTTTAGTACCCAACACTTTTAAGTATTTGTAGGAAGACTTTCGTCTTATCCACAAATCACAAGGATTTTGTAACGCACACTGAGCACATAGAATCAGATAGGAATCCTGAAGAGATTGGAGATAAGATCTACCGAAGATTTACTCATGGCAAAATTCAAGAAGATTTGATCAAATCAATCTCTTTATAATTCCCTAGATTTTCTCCTAATGATCTCAAGTTTTGATAGGATTTTATTTTTCAGATTGATATCTATGATTTGGTTTAGATTAGGATTGGTTTTTTATCTTTATCTAGTTAAGTATTTTATTTTCCAGCAACTAGGAGTTTTTAATGTTATTTATAGGACTTTTGGTGATTCAATGAAGAAAAAGTTTTTACTGAATTACTAATAAATCCAGCCGAGGACTTCCACCCCTCTCTTCCCTCATCCCTTTGCTTCCATCACACAAGACACCATTGGGAAATCTAAGAAAAATACAAACATACCATCTGAATCACGGGTGTTAATCATAGACCCATAACCCGATCCCTCAAACATAACAGATTTTCGTCATTGCCTAAGTGTAGCACTTAGAATGTCCGTTGACCAATAAGATTGCTTCCCCCCACAATTATAAGGCAATCTCGAACTTATCAAAATTATAGTGGTGTTCAAACTTTCATGATTCAAATTCTAAGCGTTATTAACTTGGAAATCAAAATTCAAGAGTTTATGTCTTGCAAATTTTTTATTTAGGCGCACTTGCTTACAAAATTTGAAACTTGAATTAAATTCTCGTATTTGATTTACAATTTGCATTTCAAGCATACAAACTTAGAAGGCTTGACTTCAAGATGTAATTCTCTTGCAAATTCAAACCTTAAGCATAAAATGCTTAGACAACTCAAATTGAATCAAATGAGAACATCTCATAGTCAGAACAATTGTGGCAATTAATTCATCATTTTCATTTTAAGCATACAAACTTAGTAAACATGAATTCAAGATTTAATTCTCTTGCAAATTCAAACATTAAGCGTAAAATGATTAGAAAAGCCAAATAGAATCAATTCAAAAATTTTACATTGCAAATTCAATTGCATAATTGGTCTTCGACCTCATTCTTCTAGTGTTTAAATACTTTTATGGTCTCGTCTTTGCTTCGTAGCAAATAGCCAGAACAATATATTGTGCACTCATCGATGAAGTAACGAATTATTTTTTCCTCACCTCTAGTTTGCACAAACTTTAATTCACAATCATCAATGTGAATTAATTCTAGAGGTGTGTTTTCCAACAAATGAATGACGGTTTAGTTAACTTAGTCTAAGACAAATAAATAAGTATAATGATAAACTTCATTGCTTTCAATCGACGAATACTGTGATTAACAACTCTCTTTATGGAGAGTACAACTATGTCGAATATAAGATTTCAAGCGATAAGCATTAGATCAGAGAAATCGTCTGACATCTTGTCATATTCAGTTACGTTGATTTGATCCTTAGTTTTCTTCTTATTGTCTATCTTGTCTCGACAATCCTTTGCTTTGTGGTTCGGTTTTCCACATATGAAGCAATTTCCCTTGAACCTTTTAAGGTTCATTTGTTGTTGGCCATCATGGTTCTTTCTCGTCTTTCCATGATTGCTCGATTCCACAACATTGACTCTTGCACTCATTTTATTTATGTTGATTTCTGACTTGCGATTATCCTATTCAATCCTTAGTCGAACAATCAAGTCCTCGAGTCTCATTCCTTCCTCTTGTGTTTTAGATAGTTTTTGAAATCTTTCCACAGCGGAGGAAGTTTCTCAATCAAAGCCGCAACTTGGAAGGACTCACTTAGACTCATCCCTTCCGCATGAATCTCATGTAAGAGTACTTCTCTTGCACTTGACTAACAACGGATTTCGAGTAACATTTTGAAATCCAAGAACACCGGCATCTTCCGCTTTGTACTTTGTTTCAAGCATATTCCATAATTCTTTTGCGGTTCGGACTTAACAATACACATTGTATAGTGCATCAGTCAAGGTCATTCAATACGTAGTTCTTGCATAGGAAATCGCTTTGATTCCATGCATCTATAGCGGCCCTCCTGCTAGTATACGTCTCGTCATCGCCTATGGTAAGCGGATCATCTTGCAAAAACTTTGCCAAATGCAAAGTAGTGAGATAGAAAAGCATGTTTTGAAGGCATTAATCCATGAACAAATCGCACATGCACGCCAAAGGGTGCATGGATTCAGAAAATCTGTCGAAATGGCGCTGGGGCGCTGCACAGGCAGCGACCCAGCGCCCAGCGCCACCCTTACTCATGAGCGGATGCACTAAGGGGTTGCCCCAAAAAAAATTACAATTGAACCCCTCTAAATTATATTGTAACCCCTAAAAAATTTTTTTGCCTAAAATTTGTATTTTAAAATTTTTTGCCCCCCCTCCAAAAAAATTTGCGTCCACCAGCGATACAGCCCAGAATTTTTCCATTTTCGCCATCGTTTTGTTCGTTCAATTTTTCTTTGCTTAATTTCGATTCATTAAGTATATTTGTATTTTGCTTAATTTATTTCATTACGCCACAAAAATTTCCAACAGCACTTAACTCCATTAAACCAAAACAATAAAACCGACCCAAAATGCGAACAACTCCCTTTTGTCACTAAATAAGAATCCAACCCAGTATTGACTTCAAGAATCAACTAACGTCAACAAAAATCGAATCTTCACGCAAACAGTTGGTAAAAAAACTCTTTAACAGTAAAAACGGTGGATTTAGCACCACTTAGAAAAAAGGGAACCCTCTGCAATAATCCCGATGAAAGTTACAAACTCAACCATATACGAACATAATATGCCTATTTTCACATCTATCAACCAATGATTCCACTAAAAAAACAAAATCTTCAGGAAATAGACTCAAATGTGGGTACACCCACAACAGAAAAAGAGATTACCCAGCCATTGGAAGATGTTTTCCAGTTTGTCCTTCGGCATCCACTGGAGTAAAATGATTGATTAAAAAGTCTAGTCTTTATTCTTGGAAAGACGGTTTTCTGGGTTTCGCTGTTGTGGTTCTGCTTTATTTTGAAACACGGACGAGAGTTTAATGCATTGTTTGGCCCCTGTGGAGGGAACAGTAGAGATAAAATAAAGTAAAAGGAATGCTAAAAAAACATAAATAAATAAAGGGAAAGGTGTAAAGTTATCATTGTGATTCGATCACCCAAACGATCCTTATCAATAATTCACTTCACTCACACTGATCAGTTGTCCCACGTGATTGGTAATTTGTTCCACTCCATTTTATATGATATTACGTGTATATATATCCTGTGTGGTTCCCCTATGCATATATATTGTGTGGGTCATTATACTCAAAAACAATCTTATTTCATATTTAAAATAGCGAAGATGAAAAAAACGTAATGTTGTTTAAAGTTGGAAAAAAAATTATATATGAAAAAATGATTATGAACTAGTTGACAATTATTAAATACATTTTTTTATTGTGATAGTAGCCTCTAAATTCGTGAAACGGTATGAGAAGAAAGCTACACATCAAACTTCAGTCGAGATTATTAATAGAAACTAGTGTTCTCGTGCAAGTGTTGCGTGTTTGTGCAGTCTTTTTTTGTTTGATTAATGCGCTTCTACAATCACTTTTTTGTTAAATTTGTTTTTTATATTTTAGTCAATTTGTTCGTTCAATTTGTTTTTTTGAGTGTGGTCAATGTTTTGTAATTAGTTTGATTTATTTATGAAATAGCGTAAGATTGTTATTATTAACATTCCAATGGGAAGAAATGTAATTAAACATTGATTTATAAAGTATGGTAAGACTGTCATTATCAATATTATGAGGGGCATTATAGCAATTATACTTGATAAGATTGCGATCATGCATATTGTAAGGGGCATAAAAGGTAATTGAACTTTGGTGTAACATTGGTCATACCAATTGTCGGTTCTCCACCCCTCATACTTTATAAATAGTTATAGATGTATCGCTGATACGTTCTATCAATATCGATTTAGGTATATCTCCACATGTATCATGAAAATGAAAATGATTGATTTTTTCTAAATTAGAGTTTTGAATTCATATGTGGAATTCAATTCATGTCCTAGCTTATTTACCACAGTTTTTTTTCTTATTTCTTGTTTTTATGAAAAAAGTAGCCTTTCTTATATTAGTAAAATAAAGGGAATAATGTATGCGTAAATCCCATAATTATATTATACTCAATTTTGTTAACGAGCGTTAGGTTTGGTTCGGATAAACGTCCAATCAGTTCAATCAACCATGGCCTGATTTAACTCAATTTTCTTTTAACTTTTCACTGTTCGCGAATCTGCCTTCAGCATTCTTAATTATTACCAAAATTGCCCACACTTAACGCCACCTTTGGATTCCCATTACATCATGCTCATACTGTCCTGACGTAAGCTCCAATATGATGCTTAGGTTGTGGGTGCCCTCAATGGCATCTTTGGATATGCAACATTAATGGCTAAGTTATAACAATTGTCCTTATTTTGTGATCGATCGAAACGTTGTGCTTCTACTGCTGTACGGTTTAAAAAGATTTGAGTTGCACCGATACCATCAGCTATAATTTTTAATAAAATTGCAAGCGCTTGATCCAACGACCCAATATGATAAAAGTCAGGTTATGGTTTTGAGTGGGTGATTATTTTAAGGAAGTTCAGTTTCTGAGCCCAAACATAAATTATGTTTCTATTCCTATATCAAAAACCTTAGTTTCTGCTTCCTAACCCTACATGTTTTATCATTTAAGCTCAGTAGCTCACTGACCTTTTTGGAGTAAAATAGGTATATATATCGTTGGATTTTGGGTGTCAATCAAATTTTGTTTGATATATTGTTTATGATATATGTAAGACACGAAAATTACAAAATACATATTGTTATGACATAAATGTACGAATTTTAGGTATCAATTGAATCGAAATAAATATGTAATTATTCTTTCCAAAAAAATATATGTAATTATAATTTTCACGTACGAAATGTTAAACCTTTTGGGCCAATATGGGTATGACATCAATGCACGCCTTAGAATTACCAAGCGACTCAACTTGATATATAAATTATAATTTTTGGGTAGAGCAATAATTTTTTTTAGGTGGGTGGGGGGAATTTTTACAAAGATTTTGGACACTTGCCCGATTCGATATCAAGTCTCTTCAGAGAAGATGAGACGTGTTCCACTCCAGCTAGGCTCCCAACCGCTCCATCAGACTAGAACAAGGAAGTCAACAATAATTTTGGATACTACAAGAAGGTTTTTGGGTATACATCATTCAAATTAAAACACTGTTGGCAGTACCAACCCATTCAAATTGGATATGCGAAGTATGATTTGGGTTTCGAAGTTAAGGAGCTGAAATGTAAAAAACATGTTGGGGGCATGGAGCTAAAACTAAGGTTTCTGATATGTGACTGAATCATAATTTATGTTTGGCTTCGGAAGTGAATCCCATTTTTCCCTTAATATTTTAATTTGGGTGGTAAATTGAAAAGGATAATTTGGGTTGTAATTGAAAAGCTAAATATATTTGAGTTTTATTTTTATTTCTTTTAATAAATATGTGAGGATATTACTTGTGGTTTTTATTATGATTTCACCAAATCAAATTGATGATTCTATGTACCCGAATAATCCTAATTTTGATGTTAGCAATATTTATTATTGTATTGCTAGCATATTTCATCAAGTGTGCAGATTATAGATGATATTTTACAATCTGATGAATTGCAAAGTTAGCCATCTTGCTAAAACAAGATTACAACCTCGCAGAAATTCGAGTGCAACTGACTCTTTTGATGATATCTCGTCGCTCGAACATTCAAGTAGCGTGCTTCTAAAGCGGTTGAATAGACAACTCAATTTGCCAAACGTCCCAGTAGAGTTGATTCCAAGGCTAACCAAGAGAAAAAAAAAATCATATGCAAGTTTGCTGATGCAATCTGAGAGCAACCAGCTAGGACGAACCAACTCTATTTTGGCTATATCTACCAACATGGATATCAAAAGGACATGATTCTTGATCCTGAAAAGCTTACACAAAACGCTATAACTTCTATGTTCACCACTTTGCCTACAAATCAATGAATCAAGATATATGGTCAAGAAACCGTGACAACTGAAACAGACCAGCAAGGTCCAGCAAGGTTGATCAGTGATGTGCCTAGTTGAAACTCAAAAAATAAACCAGGACGTGAATATGACCATTGCATTATCAAAAATCATACAAAATATTTCCTAACGATCATATTCTCGTGTCTAACATTCAAATCATTGTTGAAGACTATAAATACAACTCCTTGAATATCAAAGAAAGTAATTCAATCAAGAATCGATCCATTTTAAGGAAGATTCAAACCATGGGGATCTTCAAAGATATTCTGCTGAAATTAGAGCACACCTCAAACCTTAGGCACCACTTATCTTAATATGTTAGGAGATCATTTTTGTCAATTTAGTTCTCTCTATTTATTGTATTTGTGAGCTTAATAGTTGAGTGAAGTCTGTAATTGTGAGAAATATTATCTACAAATGATCTTTGCATATAGACAGTAAAGAATATGCCCTGTTGAGATGCTAAGAGTTCTAGTCGTAAGATGATCTCAGCTAAAATAAGTTTGTATAAATTAAATTTTCTAGTAGAATCCTTCCATTGACAGGAAGAATGAAATATGTAGAAGAATTACATTCGAACTTCAAGAAACAAAACTGTAAGGCCCTCGCTACCTTAACCCGCAATTAGTGTTTTATCACAATAATGATGCATGCTTTTATAACATTGAGGAATCCTCATATATGCCATTTATAAAAACTTTCGACATTAATCCACTTAATGTTCAATTCTCAAATACAACTCAACTAGAATGAACATACACCTCATAATACACTAACATGTTCTCCATTCATTATGACATGCCCCTTAATTAAATGCATGCAAATCATAACTGAAAAGAGAAATCTCAAAACCTTACACAATCCATATACAGATAAGAATGCTCACAGACGAGCATTGAATAGGTAATTGTGTATCTATTGTATAAACATACCATCAAATACCGACATTGGTACCTCCGCCCTGGGAGCATTTCCAATCAACAACTCGAACTCAACTCCAGAGCAAATGATGTACATGTTCTACCTGTTCCAACAGAAACAGCCCCCACACGGGGTGAGCATACCAATCACACAATCTCCATAACATCAATATCACAATTCATAATTTATAGAATAAAATGCTGTAAATTAGAAGATACTTCATGTATAGTATCATCATCATATGGGATCTCCCACATTGTTCATGTTCTCATAATAGCCAAAACCATCAAAATCCCAAAATCACTTAATCATTACATTGACTAACTTTACTCATACTCAAACCGCCAATTTCATAATCGAATATAATTAAATCATTACACTAATGATTTACAGATATCAGATATATCTCAACAATGATGTCACAGTTCTATTACATCGTATCCCATTGTTCGCTCAACAACGGCGACATTCTATCATCTCGCACACTCAGCAGTGACGGCATCATAATCGGTTTTCGCTCAACAGCGACAACATCATAACCACTGCTCGTTAAATAGCGGCATCACATAATTCTCAACAATGCCAACTCATTGCCACAACAATATATTACTCATGCACATGACAATAATATATCTAATTATGCACATATGTTACACATACTTTATAGTCCAATAACTAGAACCAATCCTTGCCTTTGCCCGAGATTCAGTGAATTATTCGTTATACACAGTTAATAACTCACAATTAATCATTAGCACATAACCAGATGCACAAGCATGTATCCAACCCCAGATACATCATCTTACCACGATGATTAATCAAATTACTGAACTATGCATACTACTCAAGACATCCCATTTAATCCTGCGTTCAATGAGTTACCGATTAACTCGAACGAGTAGTACATCTTATTAAAGTTCAATTCAAGCCACATCGTTTCAAAGTGTAATTTTTTCGCCATGAAAATCTACTACACAAACCCCAATTACAAAACCCCAACTTTTAACAAAATTTTGAAAAAAACACAAGACTTCGAGACACGATCGATCGTCGTTTCCAGCGATCAATCGCGCAAACCTACTGCCAAGTTAAACACCATCGCGATAAATCGCCGGTCTCCGCGATCGACCGCCAGACCTCTGGTGATCGATCCCCGATACTTCGCGATCGATCGCCGAGACTGTTTATCGTCTACAATTTCTGCGTAATGTCGCGATCGATCGGCGCCAAGCCATGATCGACCTACGATTTTTCAGAAAATATTTTGCTTTCATGGTGTTTTTCACCCCAAATTCAAAACCAACACCCCATCACCTTCATAACTTCAAATACTCCAGTTAAACTCAATAATAACACCAATAATACTACTTTAACAATTTTACCAAAATCCCTAAATTTCCAACCCTTCACCATACACAACTAAGCACCATAAAATTACTATCAATACGAAGATAAATCTCAACCTCTGGGTCCAACGACACAATACCGGATTAAAATCCCCAGGAGTCTCAACATCGTAATTATCTCACAATTACTCCAATTAATCCATTAATGATTATAACCACTCCGGGATCAACACAATTAATTTTCGGATATCACAAAAACTATGTGCATTTATTTTTTCAATGTTTTTACTCTGATTTTCTTGCTTTGAATATATTTTTTCCGAGGGTATACTTGTAATCTTCATTATAGCTTCACCAAGTCAATTTGTATAGATCTCACTACTTTAAAAATATATTAGCATTATGACACACGCATTACATGTGTATATATAATATATATTAATATTATGTATTCATTATAAATTATTTTTCTAAATAATTAGTTAATTATTAATTTTACAAAATAAACACTTTCAAATATTTGATTTAGTTATGATTTTTTTTAATAAAATGATAGATACACAAATTTAAAAAGCTACTTATCTGTAGGAAACTTTATTACAATGGGGTGTGTTTGGCACGGGTGATTAGGTAGGATTGTTGAATGTGAAAGCTCTCAATTCATTGTTTGGTTGGTTTTTTAATAAACCATTGTAATCATGTAAACACATGATGTGATATAATGCTTGATAAATAAACCCTCCAAACCCCATAGATTTAATAATTCATTAGGCATGATAATGTGTGCAAATACCAAAAAGCTCTTTACTACATTTTGTATCATTTTTAGTTTATATTTTAAATTAATTTTATATTATCTATTATAATTTTTACAATTTATTTATACATGTTGTTTGATTCATTATAATATTTTATTAATAATTAACTTCCACTAAATCAAATTTTTTTATTTTAATTTAATTTAATTAATTGAATTAATTAAATTATTACTTTTATTATTTAATTTTTATGTTTCTGTTTTTATTTAGGGGAGGATTGATTTATTATTTAAATAAATTGAATTAATTAAAAATATTTAATATGCTAATACATTAATAAATTTATATATAAATATTTAATAGAATAACATAATTAGTGTAATAAAATTATTTGGAATATTCTATGGAATAAGTGAATTCATTTAAGGGTATTTCGGTTATTGTAACACATAATTACATCTATATAATGTTTAATCAACTACATCAAACGCATAACTATTTTTTCATGTCTTTTTAATCATAGACACCAAACACAAGATTATTTATCCGTAGCTTTAATAATCATTTCTTTTTCTACCAAATTATATATCATTCACCTATGTTGCACCGATACTCCAAAAAATTTCACGGTCAAGTAGCGGATACTTCTGGGATACGGATACGCGCGGATACGGCACCGATACGTATCGGATACGCCACGTGGCGTATCTGGGGACAAAAAATAAGTTTTTATTTCGGATACGTTTCGGATACGACCAAGATACGCCGATGACCGTATCCGACACGAGTTAGATATGGGAACTTTCGAATTTTTTTTTAAAAAATAGGGTTGAAACTGTAATTAAAATTAAATTATTTAACTAAATCCCTATTTCCTAACCACTTTAATGTGTTTATGTCGATTATATGCTTGAAATTTTTAGATGTCCTGGATTAATATTTTACCATTTGTCATGAAGTTGGTGAGTTTGCAACTTTATTCCGATTTTTAATGTGTTTAATGTTGATTATATGCTTGAAACTTGATTTCTTATAAATATTATTAAATATATTTATATATATATAAATAAATTAATAAAATTTGCCGTATCCGGACGTATCGTATCCTACAAATTTTGAAAATCCCGTGCAGTCGTACCCATATCTGCGTATCTACGTATCTGTCTATCCGTATCCGTGCAACATAATCCTTCACTTATCATATCATATCTACCAAAAGCAGCCTGAGAGAGTAAGGTTTCTGTTTCGACATGAATTTGAATATATCTCCCAATTTGGAAGAGGTTTATGTACTATGCATAAGGCTAGTGACTCGTATATCTAGGAGTTAATTGAAATAAAGGTAGAAAAAATTTGGTGATATATACTGAAATTACTAACGAGTGTGTGAAATAAAATTATATATCAAATAAGATATATGTAATACTTATTGATTATTGATATATCAAATTACTAACGAGTGCGTGAAATAAAATTATATATCAAATATTTTAAATTATACAACAGCTCAAAAACATGACTGGGTCTGAATTTCTAAATGAAAAGTATTGTCGTTTCATGAAGTTAAATTAACTTCATGAAAACGATACAATAAAGAGCATATTGTGATGTGGTCCGTTTAAATGTGTGAGTAAGTATATTTGGGGATGAGCTATAAATTTCAAGATGAATAATAATATAAATTAAAAACTTTAAAACATGTATCATTACATTGTAAAATTTTGCGATGTTGGGGAATATGTAATTAATATATTACATTATAAACTCCATATAACAATTATCCATACTAGAAAAGCAAATTAAACATATCGTTTTAACTGTTATATGATTTAAAATATTGAGTTACACGGTTGCACCAACTATAACTTTTGATAAAACAACAAACGTTTGATCATACACTCACGTTAAGTTTTACGCATCTAATTGATTATTGTAATATTTAAAAGCTTTTAGATAGAAAATCATTGTATTCATGAAATACTACAAAAAATTTCATTTGATTTTACAGGATTTAATATAATTTGTATAATATTTATAACTGACCAAATGAATGTTAACTAAATCAAATAGATAATTAATGTATATTATGTTGAAAACTCTATATTATAAATGTCATAAAGAAAATATATATATTATATTATGCCAAAATTATAGTTCTTTTAATTATTTTAATTTAATCACAATTTTTATATGTGAGAATGCGTAGTTGATTAGTTCATTTTCAACTGATTTAATTTGTAAAATGCATAAAAAAATTTAGTCAGTGAAATATATAAATACTTTACTCATTCGTGAATTCACTTTAGAAATGCTAAACCATCAATTTATCGATTAACTAATAACTCTTTTAATTAATATAATTTAGGTGATTTCAACACTATTAATTTATATATAAATTATATATAACTATATCTCTTTTAATTAATAAAGTTTAAATAGTTCGAATACTATTAATTTATAGACATTATATATATAATTTGAATATTTAATAAATTCATATTCTACTATCCTGATTATTCTATTACTAGTTTTATTGCACCGCGCAATGTACGGTGCCAGTATATAATGTTTTTGCTGCAAAAAGAGCGTCATAAGCTGACAAAAAAAAGTACAATCATATAATGAAATTGTTTGTGGAGCCGTTTAAGCAGACATCATCATACACGTTACAAGCACAAAGCTTCGAACCAAAGTGTGATGATAGGCAAAAAGGATGCTAAGATATATGCAATTAATCTGGTAAAAATTGGAGTTGTTGAACATTATTTTAGTGCATGCCTTTTCTTTGGTGGTGGTAAGCCTTCTGGATTTTTATTTTCTGGTTCAAACACAGTAATGATAACAAGAGAACAACACCACCCACTCCTTCAATATCTCTAGGTGAAATTAGGCAACTCTTACTTCTCTCTCAACCAAGTTGAAACCCCGAGGCCAGCAATATAACAAAGGTTGTAGGTACATAATCAATGTTAAGACTTAAATGGAAATTAATACTTCGGTGAAGCAACATATTCATCTTCTAGCATCACCAGTGTCCAGACAAAATAAAACAAAAGAAAGAGATGCAAATTGATTCCAGAGTTATATCTGTCCTGGTTAAACAAGTCAATAATCAGTATTCTTCCACTGTCGTGATTGAAGCAGATGATCAGACTCCAATGCAATAGCCATATTCTACTGAACTTGATTTGATACTCAGCAATAGGATGATCTTACCTCACCTTATTTTACTTGACCGACCTCCCGATCTACTTGGGTTAAAATAAAGATCATTCAACGCTGATTCTAATTTCCCGACCTACCGACCTACTTGGATCAAGGTACATATCATTCAACATTGATTCAGAAATACCATTGGGCCGACCTCCCGACCTAATCAACATTTTGTCTTCGGGAGTGTCATACCTTCAAGACCAGAAGACCCAATTCTCAGAGCTCCCATCTGAGTTTCAGGCATCTTACCTCTAAGAACATGTTGACCAAGTCTACGTTGATCGGGCACGTCCCGAGATTTCAGGAAGTGGAAATGAGTAGTGGTTTTATCAGTTGACAGACGTGTCTTGAAATCCCGGGAATCGTGAATCGTGGCCCTACTGCTCCAAGATGCACACTCTTGAGGTAAACTCTATAAATAGTAAACCAATACAAGATTTCAGGTATGCATTTTTTCCTATACGCACTATACAACACCTGTTCTCTTACAGATTTTGACAGATATTTCCCGTCACCTGACTTGAGCGTCGGAGGGGACTCGCCGGAAAAATCTTCCGGCCCCTTCTAACATCTTGTTTCATATCTTAGCAGGTCATTCAAGATCTGTCCCTTGTTATCTGGTCTAGTGAGGAATATAAAGGGAAGTCATTAAACCTTTTATTGATACTTAGAAAGCATCACTCTTTTTGGGAGTATCAATTGGCGCCGTCTGTGGGAACGTTCGAGCTAAGGCGTGGATATGGCAATAGGAAGAAGAGGACGCGGGAGAAGGAGAGCATCCGAGGGGAGAAATCCCCCTGAATTATCGGAAAATCTTGAAAGTACTTTACCAGAATCAGGAGATCAGATGCCTACGGTAAACAGAAGGGTGGGAGATCTCACTTTGGAGCAATTGGCTCAGTACATTGCTCAGACGGTGGATATGGCGGTGAGGGGAAACCAAATACCACCTTGTCATAATAATCCACCCCGTCAACCTCCCCCTACGAATGTGGGAAGTCAGCAAGTTGAACCAGAGCAGTTAGCTATTGATCAACCGATGGTTGAACCTATGATACCAAATCAAATGGAGCTAGTATGGGAGGAGATACGAAGATTGGGACAACAAAGGGGAGAAAGAATGTCTACATCCCGACGTGAAAGCCCTTTTCCCCCCCCAATCTTAAGAGAAGATCTTCCTCCGAATTTTCGACAGCCCATGGTTGGAGAATACGATGGGAGCGCGGATCCTGAGGAACACCTCGGGAGGTTTGAAAATGCCGCGTTGTTACATCGATACTCAGATGGGGTTAAGTGTCGAGTATTTTTGACCACACTTGTGAGGTCGGCTCAGCAATGGTTCAATTTTCTCAAGCCAAATACTATTCGCAATTTTGAAGACTTCAGTTCTGTCTTCTTGAACCAGTTCGCTAGCAGTAAGAGGTATCAAAAGACCTCTTTGAATCTTTTCACTACAAAGCAGCAGGAACAAGAGTCCTTGAGAGAGTTTGTGCAAAGATTTAACAGTATAGCATTGGAGGTACCTACTGCCACGGCTGATGTCCTCATCAATGCATTCACTCAGGGATTAAAGGCGGGGGAGTTTTTTAAATCATTAGTAAAAAAACCCCCTCGGAATTATGATGATCTACTGGGCCGAGCCGAAAAATATGTTAACTTGGAGGATGCGCAAAAACAAAGAAGGGCAGAAATGAGACCAGAAATGAGAAGAGAAAGGGTGGAGTCAGGAAAGAAGAGGTTATTTGAAAGGGGGGGTGATCAGGGCAGAGCTAGAGGACAGCTTCTAACTCGAACTCCCTTGACAATGAGTTTAGAAAAGGCTATGGAATTTTGCGATGAAAAGAGGAGATTAGAAAGATCGAAGAAGGCAGAAAAAGGACCTCGCTTACCTCCCTCCGAAAAATATTGCAGATTTCATAGGGAATATGGACATTTTACAAATGAATGTCAGAGGTTGGAAGAAGAGGTCGAGAGGATTATTCAAAGGGATCCCCAGATTAAAGCAATATTAACCACAAGGTCAGAACCCTACAGTCCATGCAGAAGAGGAAGAAATCAAGTCTGGGAAGATAATAAACGGGAAGCTCGGCGAGATAACCAACCCCATCATCGAGGTTGGGAAATTTCACCAAAAAGAATTGACAAAGGAAGAAGGGAGCATGAGCACAATAATCCAACCCGAGGAATTATACACATGATTTCAGGAGGAGCGACAGATGGAGACTCTGGTCGAGCCCGCAAAATGCATGGACGGAGATTAGAGTGCTCGGAGATTGTGACGGCGAAAAATATTGCAGATTTCATAGGGAATATGGACATTTTACAAATGAATGTCAGAGGTTGGAAGAAGAGGTCGAGAGGATTATTCAAAGGGATCCCCAGATTAAAGCATATTAACCACAAGGTCAGAACCCTACAGTCCATGCAGAAGAGGAAGAAATCAAGTCTGTGAAGATAATAAACGGGAAGCTCGGCGAGATAACCAACCCCATCATCGAGGTTGGGAAATTTCACCAAAAAGAATTGACAAAGGAAGAAGGGAGCATGAGCACAATAATCCAACCCGAGGAATTATACACATGATTTCAGGAGGAGCGACAGATGGAGACTCTGGTCGAGCCCGCAAAATGCATGGACGGAGATTAGAGTGCTCGGAGATTGTGACGGAGGTCAATCATAAATCTGATCCAGTAATATCTTTTGGACCCAGTGATTTAAGAGGAGTTGTTGCACCACACACTGATGCCTTGGTAGTCACAGTTACCATTGCAAATTATGATATAGCTCGGATATTCGTGGACACGGGAAGTTCAGTCAATGTGTTGTTCAAAGAAACTTTGGATCAAATGCAGATAGAAGGTTTTCATTTTGAACCAATCAGAACACCTCTCTATGGCTTCACCGGGCACGCTATTAAGCCTATGGGTCAAATCACCCTCCCTTTGTCAATGGGAAATGACTCCAGGAGAGTTACAAAAATGATTGACTTCACAGTAGTAGATACTCCTTCTTCATACAATGGTATAATTGGCCGACCTGCTATGAAGGATTTTCGAGCCATTTCTTCCACCTATCACCAAAAATTAAAATTTCCATCGGGCACGGAAGTAGGTGTATTACAGGGGGATCAAAAGATTGCTCGAAACTGCTATATGAGTGAAGTAAAAGAGGAGAGCAAGAGATCAAAGCTCCAGGTCAATACAATAGCAGGAGGAAAGCCTCCAGAACAAAACCCGAAAAAGTTAACACTGGAATGCGCGGATGAAGAACCTGATTTAGTGGAGCTCAGTTCTCCCTTAAAGATGGTTAAGATTGCCAAAGAATTAAGCCAGGAGGTCCGAGTCAGGTTAATTGCGTTCCTAAAAACTCATGAGGATGTATTCGCATGGTCAGCTCGGGAGGTCGGAGGAATAAATCCCACTATTATGCAGCATCGCCTGAACATCCTTACTGGTGTAAAACCTGTAAAACAAAAGAAGAGGCACTTCGGCACAGAGAAGGATAAGTTAATTAGAAAGGAGGTGGAAGAGTTACTCCAAGCTGGCCATATCCGTGAAGTACAATTCCCAACTTGGTTATCAAATGTGGTCTTGGTGCCCAAGAGTTCAGGAAAGTGGAGAATGTGTGTCGACTTCAGGGATCTTAACAAGGCTTGCCCTAAGGATTGCTATCCTTTGCCACGGATTGATCAATTGATGGATTCTACAGCAGGGCATCAATACTTGTGTTTCATGGATGCCTACCAGGGAGATCATCAGATCCCATTGGCCCAAGAAGATCAAGATAAGGTAAGTTTCATGACCTCAGATGGGACATTTTGCTATGTAGTAATGCCTTTTGGATTAAAAAATGCGGGAGCTACATATCAAAGACTTATGGATAAGGTATTTACGGCGCAAATAGGAAGGAACATAGAGGTTTACGTGGATGATATTTTAGTAAAATCAAAGTTGGGTGATGACCTCATCCCAGATCTCACAGAAACTTCTCAACGTTACGATCGTTCAATTTAAAGTTGAATCCCCAAAAATGCCTTTTTGGGGTGAAGAGTGGGAAGTTTTTGGGTTATATTGTAACAGAAAGGGGGATTGAAGCTAATCCAGAGAAAGTGCAAGCGGTACAATCCATGTTACCTCCTAAAAATCTACAAGAAGTACAAAGATTGACAGGTCGGATTGTAGCTCTTTCTCGTTTTATATCCAGGTCAGCTCATCGGAGTCTGCCATTTTTTCAAGTCCTTCGGAGGGCCAAAAAGTTTGAATGGGATGAAAGACGTGGAGCTGCGTTTGAAGACCTTAAGAAATATTTGACTGAGCTCCCGATCTTAACCAAGCCGAAGATTGGAGAACGTTTATTTGTTTATTTGTCAGCAACAGAGGAGGCTATTAGCTCGGTGCTCATCAGGCAAGAGGATAATGTTCAACAACCTATATATTACATATCTCATGCGCTGAAAGGAGCGGAGCTACGATATATGGAGATTGAAAAGTTAGCTCTGATATTGGTAATGACCGCTCGACGATTAAGACCATACTTTCTTTCGCATCCGATATCCGTACTCACCAACAGCCCGTTGGGGAGAATATTAAATCGAGCTGAAGTATCAGGACGACTCGTGAAATGGACAAATATAAATTATGAACCTCGAGTAGCTATTAAAGCTCAAGCTTTGGCCGATTTTATTGTTGAAACTATAAGGCCTGAGCAGGGAGAGATTTGGAAGATCTATGTGGATGGATCTTCCTCTAAGGAAGGCAGTGGAGTGGGAGTAATTTTAATATCTCCCCGAGGAGATGAAATCAAGATAGCAGTCAGATTGGAATTCCGAGCTTCTAACAATGAAGCAGAGTATGAAGCTGTTTTAGCAGGAATGCGAGCAGCTAGAAATGTGGGAGCTACTAGGATCCATATCTTTTCTGATTCCCAGCTAGTGTCTCAACAAATGAATGGTGTTTACGACATAAAAAATGAGAAGCTTGTTGAATATGCTCGGGTGATTGAAAAGGCTAAAGATTTCTTTGTAGAAACAATTTTTGAGCAAATTCCTAGAGAAAAGAATGACAAAGCTGATAGCTTAACTAAAATGGCAAGCTCGTTATACAGATGGAAAGATCGGGAAATCATATCACAGATCGAGTTAAGCCCTTTCTCTATTCCTAAAGCTCCTGATTTGGAGGAAGATGATTGGAGGGCTGATATTTTGGGTTTCCTACAAAGGGGGGCCGTGCCCAATGATTCTAAGAAAGCATATAGATTAAGGCAAAGATGTTTGCGCTTCTTGCTCTTAGAAGGAATATTGTACAAAAGATCTTTTTCCCGACCTCTGCTCAGATGCTTGGGTCCGACGGACTCGGGTTATGTGCTAAAGGAAATCCATGAGGGGTGTTGTGGTAATCATCTTGGGTCGTTATCATTAGCTCGGAAGGTTGTCCTGGCTGGTTATTTCTGGCCAACCATTCAAAAAGATGCCGCAATTCTTGTCAGAACATGTGATAGTTGTCAGCGACATGCCCGGCTTCAACTCCAACCTGCTGCTATGATGAAAGCAATTGTAGCTGCTTGTCCTTTTGACCAATGGGGAATTGACATCGTTGGTCCTTTCCCCATAGCACCAGCCCAAAAGAAATTCTTAATTGTAGCTATTGACTATTTCTCTAAATGGGTGGAGGCAGAAGCTGTTGCTAAGATTACAGAACAAAAAATATTAGATTTTATATGGCAAAATATTGTTTGCAGGTTTGGCGTACCAAGAAAATTAATCTCTGATAATGGGAGGCAATTTCAAGGCTCATTGATGAAAGCATGGTGCGAAGAGATGAAGATACAGCAGGCCTTCACTTCAGTAGCTTATCCTCAAAGTAATGGCCAGGTAGAAGTTACCAATAGGTCTTTGGTACAATATCTCAAAGCTAGATTGGGAAGAGCAAAGGGCAATTGGGTGGAGGAACTACCTAGTGTCTTATGGTCTTACAGAACCACTTCCAAGACAGGAACTGGCGAAACTCCTTTCAGTTTAGTATATGGAAATGAAGCAGTCCTTCCCGTAGAGATCGGAGCTCAGTCGTGCAGAATAATCCATTATGACGATTCAAATGACGAAAAAAGGTCTATTGACCTTGATCTTATAGAGGAAGCAAGGGAAGCAGCTGCTCTTCGAATGGAAGCCTACCGGGGTCGGGTAACAAGGTCCTATAATCGACGGGTCATCCAAAGGAGTTTTCAAGCAGGGGACTTGGTTTTAAAGAAAGTGCAGGATGTGGAGATCAGGAAATTAGATCCAAAGTGGGAAGGTCCTTACAAGGTGGTAGAAAAATTGAGTGCATGTGCTTACTACTTAAAAGACATGGAGGGAAAAGTGATAAAGAGGCCATGGAATGCTTATCATCTTCGCAAATACTATGCTTAATGTTGTTTTTCTTTTTATGATGTAATAAATTCCTGCTCTTTCTTTGATAATGCAAGAAAAATGAAGTATTTTCTTCAAGAAACAATTGTCAATAAAGCTTTACAAGCTAGATCCGAGGTCAGAGCTTTACGAGCTCATCCGACCTCCCAAGATAAAAAGACTTTACGAGTCTCAATAAATCTTTACAAGCTATATCCCAGGTCAGAGCTTTACGAGCTCATCCGACCTCCCAAGATAAAAAGACTTTACGAGTCTCAATAAAGCTTTACAAGCGATATCCCAGGTCAGAGCTTTACGAGCTCATCCGACCTCCCAAGATAAAAAGACTTTGCGAGTCTCAATAAATCTTTACAAGCTATATCCCAGGTCAGAGCTTTACGAGCTCATCCGACCTCCCAAGATAAAAAGACTTTACGAGTCTCAATAAAGCTTTACAAGCTATATCCCAGGTCAGAGCTTTACGAGCTCATCCGACCTCCCAAGCTAAAAATACTTTACGAGTCTCAATAAATCTTTACAAGCTATATCCCAGGTCAGAGCTTTACGAGCTCATCCGACCTCCCAAGATAAAAAGACTTTACGAGTCTCAATAAAGCTTTACAAGCTATATCCCAGGTCAGAGCTTTACGAGCTCATCCGACCTCCCAAGATAAAAAGACTTTACGAGTCTCAATAAAGCTTTACAAGCTATATCCAGGGTCAGAGCTTTACGAGCTCATCCGACCTCCCAAGATAAAAAGACTTTACGAGTCTCAATAAAGCTTTACAAGCTATATCCGAGGTCAGAGCTTTACGAGCTCATCCGACCTCTAAAGATAAAAAGACTTTACGAGTCTCAATAAAGCTTTACAAGCTATATCCGAGGTCAGGGCTTTACGAGCTCATCCAACCTCTCAAGATAAAAAGACTTTACGAGTCTCAATAAAGCTTTACAAGCTATATCCGAGGTCAGATCTTTACGAGCTCATCCGACCTCTCAAAATAAAAAGACCGCGAGTCAATAAAACTTTGTAAGCTATACACGAGTTTAGAATTTTACAAGTTTTTCCAACCTCCGAAGACAAAAAGACTATAAATTTCAATAAAGCTTTACAAGCTACATTTCAGATTAGAATTTTCCGAATTCGTCCGATCTCCAAAAATAACAAGAATGAATATCACTAGCTGGATCGATCTCTTAAAATAAAAGGACGTGGCAGGTCTTGATTAGCAATCAGATGATGTTTATTGACCAATCATTTTATAATTTGAACCTTAGAGTTATAACAAAACTCCCAACTTTCAGATTGATACAAGCACAAAACATGTTCATAGTTCAACATAAGTCACTTGTCTCAAATAATTACAGTGAAAATATGAAAATCTAAACATTGTCTGCCCTCACAGGGAACATTACAAGATAAGGGCATCTCAAACATCAGGAGGAAGGTTCTGGAGAGCACGATCAAAATCTAAAAAATCTGAAGAAGTTCCTTCGGGAGGATATCCTGCCTCTTTGAATTGAGATATACACCCTTTGAATCCAATCTCCAGATACCCATAGGCTTTCTCACCACATAAATCCGTAAATTCAGAGGACTTGAGGAATTCTTCTTGAAAGCTGGCTTTCGATTGGGAAGCTCTTGCCTCTGCTTCTTCCCAATTCTTCTTAAACACTTCCATCTCTTGAGTGGCAACTTCGGCGACCTCCCGAGATGCTTCTAGAGCTCGACGGGTTCCCTCCAACTCCTTGCTATAAAGATTGGCATTCTTTTGAGATTCTTCAAGTTGGGCCTTGAACGTTTCTGATTGCTCCTTCAACCTAGCTATTTCTTGTTCATGGATAACTTTAAGGTCATTGAAAGTACGTTGAAGCTCAGCGTTATTAGCTTCAAAAGTTTTAGAATCCCTCAAGGATTGCCTACGGAAGTTGTTGGCTCGGGAGGAGAATTCACCCAGTAGGAGGATGGTCTAAATAAAAAATAAAAGACCCCAGCTCAAAATATAGCAAATATAAATAATAATAAGTAAATATATGGGCAGAGGGAGGATGTATCATAAACCTCAGCAGCGCTGCTACAAGTCCTTTTAGCCAGCTCGGACCAAGACAGGTCGGCCATGAAATCAGCATCCGGTTGGGTGGCTAAGTCACGAAGTAGGGAAATAGCTACATTACTGGGACCTTCACCGACCAAGCGCATCCCATCATGGTAAGACTCAAAAGCTTTTTCCCTTGATCTCTCCACCGAAGTCCTCGGAACTTCAGTACGGGGTTTGACTTGCCTTAAAGGTTCCTCCTCTGGAATTGAAGCTTCCTTTTCCACAGTTAAGTCAGTAATCACCTATGGAAGGGCAGATTTTTTCTTACGCTTTAGGGAAGTCCCAATAGCCTCAGTTTCCCCTGATACAGCATATGGTGACAACAGGAACAGTAGGCTCGGGAACGGTAGTTGAACTGACTTTCCCTTTTTTCTTAGCAGCCGCTTTCAAGATAGAAGCATTCATGATTCTATCAGCTGAAGAAGTATAGGCATTCATGTTAGATACCATAACACGGGGGAAGACAATATAATAAAAAGAAATAAGTTTTATTTTATCTACCGAAGATTCCCTTCAAGGGTACATTTGCCAAGCTCAGACCACAGTGACATAAGAGATCCTCAGACAAAAGGCGAGAGATATTGAAACACCTCGACCCGATCACCGACCTCACCTCGGTAAATAAAGGGCTCCTCCGAAACCCATCAGGTGGAGAAGGTAAGTGGGGGAGATGATCACGCCAACGGGAGAACATTGACCAGGGACGAGGAGGTTTAATAAAAAAGTAATAATTTTTCCAATATTTGTTACTTGAGGGGTACCCATCCAAAAATTTACATCCGGGACGAGCAGAGAAGTAAATAGGTCCTTCTTTAGACCTTTTAGGAATCATGAAATGACTAAGGGAGAAGCAGTCTAACCTTAGTCCTAAAGCTCGGAACAGAACTACAAAAGAACAGAGGAGGCGGAAGGCATTTGGGGCAAATTGACTAAGGTTCAAATGATAGTATCTACTAAGTTGTAAAAAAAAGTCAGGGATGGGAAATCGAAGCCCCCCGTCAATCTGATCAAAATAAAAAGTGTAGTAATCAGAGGGGGGCTCGTGAGGTCGATCCTCAGGAGAAGGAATGATGATATCATAATCATCAGAAAGATGGCTTAAGGTACGGATTGTATTTTCAGCCGAATCGTTAAGGCCAGAACGATAATGAACATACCAAGGAGAATCCTCTACTTCAAGGGAATCTACTGTTTCCCCGACCTGAACTGTGGTTAAGGTTGGGTCCTCAGTAAGAAGAAGGCATCCGACCTCACTTCGGGAGGAAGTACTTGGGAGGGAAAATGAATCTTCAGAAGATTCATAACGATCGATTTCCCTATACACAGCACCCGAAGTAGAAGAGGTGGAACCATTATCAGATGACATAATGACTATATAGAGGTCTCTTAAATTTTTCGGAGTAAAAGATGAAAGGGAACAAGATAAATAACAGATCTTACCTAATGAGCGAAAAGAAGAAAGAGGTCGGGTCCGAGCTTTCTGCAACTAAAACAAAAGATGAAATGAGTGAAAAGACAGGGTATTTATAGTAAAAGTATGCGCAAAAGAGACCGTTGGATGAAAACGATATAGAGGGTCAGGATTAATCTCGGGAATTGGAATGTTACCGTTTACAATTTGAAATTCAAAATTTTCCTATTTCCCGCCCTTATAACTTCAATGCTCGGTCAAGTATACGAGTTTTTGACCTTTGGTGTCAACTCGACTTAGGGGGAGGGATTATGATACTCAGCAATAGGATGATCTTACATCACCTTATTTTACTTGACCGACCTCCCGATCTACTTGGGTTAAAATAAAGATCATTCAACGCTGATTCTAATTTCCCGACCTACCGACCTACTTGGATCAAGGTACATATCATCAACATTGATTCAGAAATACCATTGGGCCGACCTCCCGACCTAATCAACATTTTGTCTTCGGGATTGTCATACCTTCAAGACCAGAAGACCCAATTCTCAGAGCTCCCATCTGAGTTTCAGGCATCTTACCTCTAAGAACATGTTGACCAAGTCCACGTTGATCGGGCACGTCCCGAGATTTCAGGAAGTGGAAATGAGTAGTGGTTTTATCAGTTGACAGACGTGTCCCGAAATCCCGGGAATCGTGTGAATCGTGGCCCTACTGCTCCAAGATGCACACTCTTGAGGTAAACTCTATAAATAGTAAACCAATACAAGATTTCAGGTATGCATTTTTTCCTATACGCACTATACAACACCTATTCTCTTACAGATTTTGACAGATATTTCCCGTCACCTGACTTGAGCGTCGGAGGGGACTCGCCGGAAAAATCTTCCGGCCCCTTCTAACATCTTGTTTCATATCTTAGCAGGTCATTCAAGATCTGTCCCTTGTTATCTGGTCTAGTGAGGAATATAAAGGGAAGTCATTAAACCTTTTATTGATACTTAGAAAGCATCACTCTTTTTGGGAGTATCAGTCCTGGTTAAACAAGTCAATAATCAGTATTCTTCCACTGTCGTGATTGAAGCAGATGATCAGACTCCAATGCAATAGCCATATTCTACTGAACTTGATTCTATTGAGAAGAGAAACTCTGCAAGACACGAACAACTATAAAATCCAATTCTTGTATCAACCAAGGGATAGACGCATAAGCTTATATTTTAGATGGCAGTTATAGAAACCTTAGAGTCAACCAAATTTCACACAAAAGCTATACATTTACATTGATGAGCTAACTACGCAAACCAAAAATTACCGAGACATCATGCTAAGCAAACCTATTCTTAGAATTTAGTTTCCTCGTATTTGATTTATTCAACCTATATGACTTTGAGGAATCATAATGGAGCAAATTGATTTATTCACTGTCTAATCAATTATTTATCTTATTAAATGAGCCTAGGAGTAATCTCTAACAAAAACGAAATGGTAAATGGAAACAGGAATATAAAGAAATCACTGGTATTTGTGTGAAAGCTCAAAAACCCGTTGGTGTAATCTTAAAATCAGTTATACTAAAATCAAATAACCGTATACATCATAGAAAACGAAGGTTACAAAAATATGAAAAAATAAATAAGTAGAGACACACCTCAGAATCAAGTCTTGTCGCATCGAGGAAGAAAAACGATACACCCGACGAAGCATGGAAGCCAAAAAAAACAAGAAATTAAAAGGCAAAACTAAGTAATATATAAACATGGAAGGCATCACCAAACGCCGCAATCAATATCCGTCGGTTCATTGTATGTAGAAGAGAAATCACATAGCAACATTCAATTCAACCATACACCCTTCGCCCGCCTCTTCGATTCACCTGGAAGAAAGGGAAGAAAGGACGGAGATGATATTTCCACAGAGGCAAACACATCCAGGGTAAAGAAAGAAGCCTAAACCCATTGACGAAGGAAAGAAGCCCGTATGTGTGTAGGTAATAAGCCTAATCCATAATAAGCGCAGTAGCAAAGGCCATCAAGAAATAAGCCACAAAGCCCATTATTTACTATGGCCAATAAGCCCAATATCAGTAGTCTGATACTGTAGAAAGGATATTATGCTTATATTACTGTAATAAAATAATTTATGTTTTATTGATTGAGAAACGATAAGACAATTTTTTTAAAAAAAAATGGTGGAGAGGGTAGGGGAACGAACACTTTATCAATTTTTGTTAAATGCGTGGCTTGTATAGAAGCAAAGCTGTAGGAAAGTCATTTAAGCTGGTTTGGTCTGTTGGTCACGTACAACATAGGCCCAACGATACATGTGTGCGTCGAGTGTAGTTTATGGATTTCGGTCCTGTTAAAAGAGAAAATGAACGATCGAAAAACAAAGTTCGAAATTTATACAAAGATATGAAGTTCAAAAGGATTAATGGAGATATTCTGACCGAAAAGAACTTTTAGGGAAGACTGACACATATGCACGATCTGACTAATATTTTTCTTTGATTTTTATAATATATCTCAATTCATTAGGATTAAAAGTTTATTCATAATTGAAAATATCTAATTTTGAGCAAACAAATAGAAATCAAAAGAGAGGAAAGACATAGAAGAGGACTGTGATAAACTTTTGAAGTGAAAGCGACCTTAGGTCATGGAGTCAAAGAAACATGGCCTTCAATGAAAATAAAGTAAGTTTAATACTGCTTCAAATAATTGTCCTACCCTTATCCCTTTAGGTTCTATAGGCACGGGGGACACCCCCACCCATTTCTCTTTCTTGTGGACCTTTCACAATCTGTCAATGGTTTCCACTCTCACCATCACAAAAATCTATTACTTTATTTTTTTAAGTAAAAGTTGTTTTATTTTCCTGAAAAGTTTCCTAAGTAAAGATGCTGAGCCCTACTTCTTATGGTTGTAATATAGCAAGAAAATGCTTCCAAGAAAATGCAATATTTTATTTAAAAAATATATGGATTTTAAATTTATTTTATAATAATCTTCTATCTTATATTGTCTCTTTTGAGATCAAAAATTCACCCATATATTTATATATGTAAATATAATATTAGCTGTGATGGATTTGAAATACACCAAGATTCTTCAAATTAAATTCTTGCTTCAAATTAAATTCTTGCATCCAAATGTAACCTAATATATACACAAGGTTATAACTGTGTTATCAATTTAGGTTCTCATATTCGTAGGAATCGGAACCAAATTGTTTTTAATTTCGGTTTTAAAATCGAAACCGGAAAACTATTTTAGTTTTAATTTTTTTTAAAACCATATCTACTAAGGTATACGATGTAATCTATTAGAGAAATCATAATTGCATACCAAATATTTATATTTCTCCTCAAAATTTCAATACAAATCTAAATTTTAAGATGGATCAAAGATTATGCAGATCAAAAAATATGTTGCAAAACTAACAAAGAACTACTAAAATTCAGTCTTGTCTCCACCCACTCAAGTTTAAATTTTTTGCCACTTCCCTATCACTCCCACGTGCAAAATATAGGCCTTTTTTTATCCTCTTTCACTGTGTACCCAATGCTCCAAAACCGGTGATGAGACAAGAGATACACAGGTACATAGTATCTAATTCTCCAACACATAAAATTGCACATTACCCCCTCCACCCCCACATTCTCCTCCATCACTATCACTGGTTTTGCATCACAGATGCAACTAAAAAATTATGTAAACTTGGAGAAGTTTCCATGCCCTAACTTTCACTACTCAAAGAAACAATCCATTTTTGCCTCACGTCCTTTTATCAGAATTTGCATTGTTCACCTTGTTCAAGATTTAACTACACCGCCTTTTTGAAGTAATTCTTCAAGTAAAAAAGGAAACAATTAATATAAGTACACCTACTGTAGTTATATATACAGAGGTTGCGATATGTTTCCTTCAAGCAACAGTATTGATAACCCTTTTGAGTCCTTGTTCAGAAAAGCATTTTTTTGTGATCAAAACCCTATCTCAAAACAAGATGACCCTCCAATTTTCTTGAACTTCCCTTCACCATTTTTTGATGAGCATGAATTGCCGTTGAATCAGATGCTGTCTCATAATCTTCAAATGGGCGGAAGCAGTTTCTTGACAGTTCAGAATCATGAGACTCATTATCCTGATTCTGCAGACAAGGATACAGCAAGATTCAATGTTGTTGATGCCTCGATGTTGAAAGAGAAATCGACCGAGACGGATCCTGGCTCGGTTTTTGCAACGGTAAGGCGAAGAAATCTTGGTGTGGTTCCGAGGAATAGAACTGGAAAGAAGGATAGACACAGCAAGATTTGCACGGCTCAAGGTGTAAGGGATCGGAGAATGAGATTATCGCTTCAAGCCGCGCGTAAATTTTTCGATCTTCAAGATTTGTTGGGCTATGATAAAGCGAGCAAAACTATTGAATGGCTTTTTAGTAAATCAAAGAAGGCGATCAAGGAGCTAGCCAGAGATCGCCCACACGAAGTGAACAATTCTACGAGCGATGCAAAGAGTGAATCTTTTATTTTTGAATGTGAAGTGCTGTCAGGAATTGAGGAGAATTCAAACACTGAGATCAAAGAAAGTAAAGTTAAATCAAGAAATTCAGAAAGCCCATTAAGTTTAAACAAAAATGGTGGGAGAAAATTGCAAACAACGCCGAGTAAGTCGACTATGAGGGAGTCCCGGGACAAGGCCAGAGCAAGAGCAAGGCGTAGGACTAGAGAGAAAATGATGATGAAAAGACTGGAGATCTTGAGTCCATGGAACAAATCAAACCCTAACTATGCCGATATTCAGAAATTTAGGTCTTCAAATATCCCATTTGAGGAACCAAACTCACGTTATCAAGAAAGGGTTTCTTCCTATAATGGAGATTATCATAATTTACCTGATGTGGAAACAATTGAAAATTTACTGGGGTCTTCAGGAACTTCATCAAATTCTTGCCCTAATCCTGATTTTCAATGCTCTGCTGCTGCTTCTGCTGTTTATTCAAGCCGCACAGAGATCAACAACAATATTTTGGGATTTCTTGGAAACTGGGATCTGTTGAACAATGAGAAAACAGATGCCAGTCAATATTCTGCAGTCACAAATCAAGTTTCTTTGATAGATAACCCTAATTCCATTTTCTTGGCCTCCCCAAATTTTCCATTTCATCAATAAGAACTTAGATTCCTTCAAGTGTTGCAGTTGTGCGTAAATTATTTATGGGCTATGCATTGTGAGTACTTCGACTCATATATATATTTTCATGTATCAATATCAGAGGTAATAATTGTGATTAATTCGTGGCGTTGTTCATTAAATCCCAATAATTGCTATATAATAGCCCACAAAATTTCTTGGATATGTATCTACCTGCTATCAAGAATGTATGAACTATATGTCAAAACTGTTAATAGATTTCTCTTTCTTTCTTATGTCTTTGGATGCAAAGTTTTGTGCCAGATTCTCCTTGAAATGATTTTAGGAATCTTCTGCAGATATATGAGGTACTTCAATAATAATTTAAACCTAAAAATGTCACGGGGAATCAGTGAATGAAGTATTTTATTTTCATTTAAGTCCTTATGGTTAGCATCCGCAAAAAACATAGTCTCATTAGCCATGAATGGTCATGGCGGATACCTTTGTTTTTTGCTGTAAAATTACCCACGAAACACTACATTTTCATGAAAAGAAATGACCCATACTGTGTTTCATGTTAGTTGTTAGTGATGCCGTAAGGATTAAGGGGTCGGAACTGGAAGTATATATAAAACTGATAATATATATATAATGGGATCAAGTGAAATGGTTCGAACAAAGGCGTGGTAAAGCTCTATGTTCATAGGAGCTTCAACTTTATGTATAACTAGTCACTAGTTTAATATGCTACTGAATACTCAACTTCCAAGTTCTATGATTAATTGTGATGGTATAGATTACAAAACTACAGGTTATTAAACAATTAATGTCTTCCTAGTAGGCTGTAAAACAGCTTACAGTTTTGGATTCAAATCCTACAAGTGAAATTCCCCTACTTCAATGTTTCACCAAATCGGTTTTCAGAATTTTTAGATACCTGATTCTCGGTTACCTTGATCTCGAGCCTATATATGGAGAGTTGAGGTATAAAAATGTTTAGCCAGGATATATTTTTGCATTGGAACACAACACAAGAGGCTAACTACCATCCACATCTTTCTTGCCCTGCCATACACCAGGTTTGGATGAAATGTTTTAATTGTTTGATATTCAGATGACAATTACTGGAGAGGATTTACCTACGTTTTTCACACAATTCATGATATTAGTATCTGAAGCAAAACTTAGGAAAATATGGGCATTGACAAATAAATGCATTGACATTCCGTAATGAAGCACCAGATATTAATAAATTACTTGAAAGGATCAAAATCAATTCATGGCTATGGATTAAAGTATTATATTGCTGCTCTGTGAGTGACTGGTTCTTATGTCCAAAAGAGTGTTTGATTAATATGTTGTACTGGTGGAAGACCTGTATCAATTATGCGTATTTTGAAGAAATTGTTATCAAATATGTTGAGGATAGTCATTGTAACTTAGTTGTGATTGGGATGTAGGATCATGTAGTTGCTCGGTTTCCAAGTCGAGTATAACTCTGGATTTGTTTTAATAAATTATTTGCTGACAAAGAAAACACAAAAATGGTCTTATAGAACATGAACATTTGCAATAGTAATTTCAAACTTTTAGAACTAATCAAATATAGTCTCAAAGAAATTATTTTTTAACAAAAATAGTCACACATAAATATTTTTATCACATTATTTTTTAACAAAAGTGATCCCTAAATCCTTAACAAAATTTAAGACCACTTTTGTTACAAAATTATTTATATGAGACTATATTTGATAAAAACATCTGTGTGTAGTTGTTTTTGTTAAAAAATAATTTCTTGGGTAGTATATTTGATTAATTCTAAAAATTGAGACTACTATTGAAAATAACACTAGTTTTATGGAATCATTTTTGTAACTTATCCTAAGATATATATAAGAAATAATCGTCGAAACTCTAATTATATAATATAAAGAAGAAAGTAATCCCTCGTTAAACCTAACATCTATACTCTCATTGTAATGAGATTTCCATTTTGGTTTGAGCTCGGACATGGCGTCGGGCACGTTCGGTGTCATGTCAATTCTGGTGCCACATAAAATTTCCAACACCACCGTCATCCATTTGATGAAAGGGATTAAAAGTAAAAATGATGATTAACTTACTGCACTAAAACTACGATTTGAAAATGTTTTGGATGGAAAATAGACAGGACCAGAATTGTATTTTCCCATATAATCATTTATTCTTTGGAGCAAATATTGGTGCTATTTATTACTGTATTTGGTGGCTTAACATTAATGCAGATTTCATCTTGTGGTATGAATTCAAGAATTTGATCGTAATTAATATGTATGGTCTTTTTACTTATATTTTCAACTACTTAAGTACCATTTTGTATACAACATATTTAACTATATTTCGGATAAATTATAATGCCTTAGGGAAAATTCTAAAAATTGTCTCATTAGTTGGCATTTTAGAGTTTTAGCCTCTAATTCGTCAAAATATGGTATTAGTACAATAAATTAGCTTTTTGTTATTTGTAATCCTTTTTCATCGTAGTGCTGATATGACGTCAAATATTATTCACCTTCATCAGATTTGGCTGACATGATAGGCACATGTCAAATCTAGCGTAAAAGGACAAAATTACAAACAAGTCAAATTATTGCAATAGAAATATAGTTCCACCTCCAAAATATTTCAAGTTTCAATCATTACGAATATATGGATAATGTCCTAAACCTAAATTAGGCTTAGAAAAGGACAATGTAATTTGACTAGTTGTGAATTTGTGGGATATGATATTTTCCCCTTGTTGTGGGTAGTATGGTTCTTTTATGTAGCTTTGTTTAGATTTTGGTATTGGCCTTAGTAGGTCTATCCTTTATAATGTCATATTGTAGTTTTTGGGTTTGAGCACCGCTCGTGCTCTATTGGTGTATAATTTTCCTGTGAAAAAAAACAAAAAAACAAAAGGACAATGTAATTGTACTGTCCAAAACCCACATGAGTTAGTATGCTTTAAAATTGTTCATAGGAGGTTACAATCAACTTATGCATAATTCTGGTTAAATATTTTTCGCAGAGCGGAGATGTATATGAAGTAATTACTATACGAGCCAATTATATAGTAATACATACATCGATACAAAACAAAAGGAGAGACCTTAATTTTGTTAGACAATTCGAATCACATTCAAGAGAGAATGTTGGGAGATGAACTTAATGTATTACTGAATATGAACAATGAAGAATACACATGTATCTGAGTAACAAAATAAAATAAGTATGCATTGCTAGTTAAACTTCCGTTAATTCAAGTCTAAGTAACTACCAAACTTAACTAATTAACAATATAAGCTATTTAACTAACTAATAAATGTGAATAATTAACGAAATCCGAAACCAAAAATTACATTATTATACATAAAGACAAAAGCATTGCAAACTCGTGCGTGACTGATGACTGTTAGAAACGTTAAAGGTAAATTACAAAAAAAGAGTCTCATAGATTATGTGTATTTGCACTAATAATCTCAAACTTTTAGCACTAATAAAATATAAGCATAAATAAATTATTTTCAACAAAAGCAGTCTCACATGAATGTTTTTTTTTTATATCAAATTATAGTCCCACGAATTTTTTTAACAAAAATGATATCAAGTTTTGTTAAGCGTTTAGGACCACTTTTATCAAAAAAATAATTTATGTGGGACAATATTTGATTAAAACGTTTATATGAGACTAGTTTTGTTAAAAAATAATTTATTTGGAGCTATATTTGATTAGTTCTGAAATTTTGTGACTACTATTGCAAATGTATCTATTACATGATACCAGTTTTGTAATTTCCATGAAAATTAAATATTGAACATATTTCCTCTATGCCTAGCAGTTCTAAGTAGGTGTGTGCAAATGCTTTTGCAAACAGCTTTTCAGCTTTTCAGACAAAAAAATAGATTTTGAGCGTTTTATTTACTTGTTTCTGTTATTGCTTCTCTAAAAATAAGCAGAAAAAACAGAAGCAGCGAAACGGGGTCATTACATGTTTTTTATTGCTTTAAGTTGTTTGGTGATAATGTTGTAATTAACTGAAGTTTATTAAGTTTTTTTTAATAGCAAATACTCAATTCTTTTACTTAAAAACAACTTTTTCCAACTTCAAGCAAAAACAACATAAAGTGAATTGAACGCACCTAAGCATAAATGACATCACTATTTCATTTTCTCCATAATATAATGATTTATTGTGGTCGACAAAGGACAAAATAATGCAATAACTACAGAAAGTGGGGAAATTAAAAGGACAAAAAACGGAAAACGCGTTATATTACAGGAATACCTTACTACGTTTATTGTAGGCAATCCAACGTTAATTTTTCTGCAGTAATAGTTCTTACAGTATTTCACTTACCTGATATATGAAGAACATATTGATTATGACCTGCGGCTGAGTAAATGCAATGGCGGCCTGCGGTTGAACAGTTTTTTGTTAATTCCTTGCATTTTCCCTGCATAATATTTAATTCGTGAATCCAAGATTAGAGTTAAGAGTCTCAAGACAACTTAATATAATTTAAGATGTTATAACTGTTAAAATTCAAAATCCCCCAAATTAAAAACCCGTACGAAATATTTATAGTGATTCACCCTCGACATGAGAAATATATCTACTTGGTAGTGCTGCAAATTTCACCATATTGAAACCACATATGATTTGACATTAAAACATATATCATGGGAGGTAGGAAATATTATTTAAGCTAGATGAATGAAATATGTTATTGTTCAAACTAGAAAGCGTGATAAGTCATCAAACTAAAGTAATGGGGGAGCCAATTAAATGGAGTGCCGACTTCGGTTCGTACTGAGAATTAAGTGGGCATATTATTAATATTATTGTTTACCAGTCATTTTCATTTTGACTGTGAAATCCAATTAGAATTTTGCAGTACCAGCTAGTTCAACTACTAGGCATCTTGCCAAATGCTCATGCGTGACCAATAATGTGCAACTTCTTTATCCCTCGTGTATAAGAGAAGATCGACCCAAATTTTTTACAAAGATAAATAACAAATTCCAACAATTTTTTTTTCATTTTTACTAGAAAATTACCAAAATCGTCATGTAAAAAGCTTATTATCAGTAATAATTTATTGTTTTATATATTTATAAATAATTAAATGGATATGAATGTAATTACCAAATAATTTATATGCTTTTTACAAACATATTAGAAGGGTATTTATTAGAAAATAACTGCCAATGAACCCAATTTTTAGAAAGAAAAGAAAGAAAGAAACAATATATTATATTGGTATATATAAGAAATAACTATTAATGAACCAAATAATACAAAAAAGAAAAGAAATGATATTTGATACGTACTCTAGTAAGTAAAAAAACTAGCTGGAAAACCTTAAAAATCTTCCTTTGTGATATATTATTTTATACAAATATGAAAGAGAAATGGTACCGTAGAATATTGACATTTTCAATAATAGTTATTGACTTTTAGGACTAAACAAATATCGTATCAAATAAATTACTTTTTAATAAAAAATAATCCTTTGAAAATTTGAAACTGCTACCGTAAATGTTAATATTATATGATACAATTTTTGTAATTTATCCTATATGAAACTATATGTATAAAACCTAAAAATCTTGCTGAATTTTCTGAACTATTGATATAAAGTTTGCAAGATATCAATGCCTTTTTCTGGGCAGTGAGGAAAATCCGTCAAAATATAGTTTTAAGTTTTATTTTTATTTTATTTTCATAGAAATGCAAATTTCAAACAAAAATATCATATAAAAGTCGCATCTCTCGATCCACTGGCCCAGAAGCTATACCTGCTTTATGTAATCAACTAACCATGCATGAAAAAGAAAACACCATGAAATCAACAGTCTTATGTAAAAGATAAAAAAAAAAATTAAAGAAAAATTACGGGGAAATCACCTGCGGATTAGGTAGCAGCTGGTAGAATCTCCTTGATTTGGAAATATGAACCTTCAAATTTAAGGTTCATATTTTGCCTGTTTCACCACCAAAACATGAATGGTACAGTTTCTATCTGTAACCATTATTTGATATTTGATATCCAATATATAATAAAAAAATATATGAAGACAACCATGAAAAGGAAAAAGGTGGGCTTTGAATAAAATGGAAAAGGGTAGTATGCTGCAATATATGCAAATCCCTAAATCTAGCGATCTTGTATCAATATAATAAAGCATATGCACGCGCAAGCATGCTAAGAAATCAAGAAAAAGATAGCCCCTCACCTAAGTACCATGCAATCATTTTGCGCCTCATAAATTAATATTGCATAAGTTCTAGTAATTATCTCACTTTTTTTCATGTACAATGTATATTATATATCTATGATTATTGTAACCCTCTTTCCATTACCCTTTTCAAACCATATATTTTGGATTTTTGTACATATCTCTGGGTTGGTTTGATGCTTCCTTTTAAATGTATATCAAACTATTGGATTAGAATATTTATCCAAGATTTGCTATCCCTTAACATGGACGAATCTATCCCAAATATTTAGGAGAGACGAAAAATAATAACATAAAAAATACAGGTAAATTTTTTTTAAGGGGTCAAAATATAGTTGTATGGAGTTCAAATTGTAATTTTTTGAGGGTAAATTGTAATTATAATTTTTTTTTTAAAGATAAAAAAATTTATTTTGTTGAGGGAGGCAACTTGGCCCCTCCCTTATGTGTACAATCGTCCCCTGCCCTGAAGGATAGTGCTCATAGACAGCAGGAAATTCGAATTTCTAAAGATGATATAACTCTCACCTTTCCATTATATGACACTCTTCAAATATACATGTACTTCAAAGAGAGCCATACCCATTCTGTCCAAGATCATCAACCAAGAGAGTTGTCGGGTGCCTGACTAATGGGGTGGTTTGGCAACGATAGTCTTCAGGATAGATTATCCCGTGGCAAGCGATTATTTTAGGAGGTATCACTAAAACTAAAACTATAGAGTCGCATCTATGACCTTAATTTCGGATTCAAATCCCCATGCATGCACTCTATAAGTACAAGGTTAATACCTCATAAATTGGCCTAATATCTAATAATCAATTAGTCCATTTTTATTAAATCAAACATTAAATAAAGAAAAAGTAACAAAAAGGTTTTTTTTTTTAATTCCTTATTAATTAGTTATTACAAGGATAATTTACACAACCTACCTATAGTTAGGGCCAAATATTTGTTTTTGGAAAGATGCTCGATTGGCAATAATCTGTATCCATTTGAAATAGATTGTTGCGTGGTGAAATAGATGTGTTAGGTCCCTTAGAATACGCTCGACACGTCTCTAATTTCCGTATTGCAGCCTCTGTATACAGTAAAGACAACTATGTACGATTGGAAAGTTGTGTAATAAAATAATTACGAATAGTACAGTATAGAAGATATGTGTATGATTGTGTTGGACTTGGTATCATGATCTGCCGTAGTTCATTAACCTTTTTCCCTATTGAAAAAATTAAATTTCATGAAAAATTAAAGAGATTTTGCTTTATCTTATCCATTTTCAGAACTTTGATTTTTTTTTCTTATGTTAATTTTTTTTGTACTATTCTAATAGTGATAAATTTGTTGGGTGTCACACATGAGTTACACGTTAAATATGTGAGGTTAACATCGTATGTTATTCCTGAGCATAATATCATATAGTCCTAAAATGTCGATATATATCAGCATTCTATATATTTGTGTATAAGATGATGACATGTGTCGATTACAACGACAAATGTCATCCTAAGGACACATGGTACTACTTTTATGGATATCAGTAATGTAATCGGTATGTGACTAGATACCTGTATATTTGTGTTTTTCCTAAAAAATATATTTTTCACATCAAATAAATTTTAAATTTTATATTACCTTTTTTTCACATCAATAAATTTTAAATTTTATATTACCTTTTTGCTTGTGATAGAACAACATAAGATTACTCAAAAAAAACAAAAAACAAAACAAAACTTAAGACCATGAGATTGTTGTAACAAGGCGCCGGTTTATTTTGGATCCACGTTTGAAGACCGATAAAAAAACTAGAAGATGTTCAATAAAGGACCGGTCCAATTTGTCCAGAACAATACAAAATGTTGGAGCTTCGGTGATGACAAAAGTCTACCATTTCAAAAGAGTCTATTGACTTAACAAATGCCTACCGGTTGATTAGAGAGTCTACCGATTGATCAACATAGTCTACCGAAGGAATTAACCAAGCAAATAGTCTACTACTTTGCCAGAGTCTACCGAGCTATCGGAAAGTCTACCGACAAGTCTAACAAGCCTACTCCTTGTTACCCGAAAAGTTGACAACAAAGTCTACTGGAAGATATCAGCAGACTAAAGAAACAACTCTACCGCAATAGACTAATGCATAAGAGGATAGTTGACTTCAGTCCAGTAGACTAAGTCACTGAGAAGAGTCAGCAGATGATGATCCCAATAAGACTAAAACGCAACAGAAGATATTCTGACATTAGTACACTGAGCCCTTCAGCCCCACCAAACAAGTCAGAAAAACTACTCGTTAATTAATTTGGAAAGAAGACAAAAAGAATTTTTGTTCTGGAAGTGATTATACTTGATTCTTTCCTTGTGAAGAAAAGTTTTGTTGGACTTTAAGTGCTATAAATACATCAGTAGCAGTTTGAAGAAAGATCATCTGAACCCACGAATTTATCAAGCATCCATTCAATCATTCAAGCAAAGCAAAGCAGTACTAAAGCATTCAAAGCGATCATGACGATATGAGTTTAATAGTCTACTGCTCAAGAACAGTCAATCAATATATTGTTTTATATCTTTTGAGAGATAGAGTGTTCAAGATTTCTTGTAATTCATTTAGACTTAGTCTGAAATCATTGTAATCTTTGTGGATTTGTGTGGGCTAAGAGTTTAGGCTATCTGTATGGGATTAGCCTAAATAGGTAGTATACTATAAGATGTAAACCAAATCTTCTAGTTTATCATTCCTGCAAAGGAAGAAGGGGAGACATAGAAGCGTTTGTGCTTCGAACTTCCAGAAACAACTATTGTTGTTCATTTACTTTCTGTATTTTACTTAACTGCATTTACTTTACCCTCAAATTTCATTCACAAGTCCGGTAGACATTTTTTGCACCATTCATACTAGTTGTCTACTAATTTGCATTAGATTGAGACCATACCTCAGTATTTAACAGTCTTTTGTATCTCGAACAAAATTCGAGTTGAGCTAGTGTTTATTCAATCCTACTTCTAAACACTACTTCGATCCTAACACAAAAAATCAATATTTATTCGGTTTTTTGACACATAACAAATTTCATTATTGAGTTGTGGTTTCCTTAACAAAGAGCAAAGTTCATACGATTAAATGTATGTTAATATTAAATGTAAAATAAAAGAGTATGATTTAATTAGCATATATAATTATAAGAGTATTTAGAAAAAAAGGTTATCTATGAAAAATTAAACTATACTTTCTAATTTACAACAAAATGAGCCAATAGGAATTTTTTTTTTGAATTTAATAAACTGAGCTATCTGGTACGAAAATTACTAGATTAAATTTTCAGACAAAATAATAGAGATTAGCAAAATTTTAAAGCCACACAAATGTGTTATTTTTTTTAACAAAAACAAATGTTATTATTATTACAATTTTTTGATATGGAGAGGGGAATTTGTAAAGAAATATTGAGTCACTTCCCATACTCGAAATCGAGTCAATCCTAAAACAGAACATAAGATTTACCATCCGATTAAGGCGAGAGTCTCAAAACAAATGTTATTAATTGGAAAGAAAGTTGAAATGCATGTGTTTAATCATACATGATCATGCATTAATTTAGAAAGATAATGTACCAAATGGTAGAACCATATTATTTAATTTTAAAGTACTATTTTTAAAAATCTTTTAACCCTTGACATAACCTATAATGTTAAATTAGGAAAAATTATCGAAATTATCCTTTATGTTTGCTTAATTTGGGTTTTTTCCTCTAAGTAGTCAATTTTAGATATTGGTTAGATAAGTCCGGCTTTTTTTATTTTTAGTCGTATTTCGCCTGAGTGCTAACGTAATGTTCGACACATCAACAACTTCCAATGTTATATCAACAAATACCAGTGGCACATCAGCAATTATCGGCTATGTTAGTACTCCATCACAAGACAAATATTGAATTTTGACTACTTAAAAGAGTGTACAAACTTAGAGGATGAAATTGGTTATTTTTTCTGTTACATTTTGCCATAGCTTTTAAGTTTCAACTCTATGTATATAATCATGGAAGCACGATTTAATCATAACTCATAAGTCAACGTTTTACGTAGTACCGATTGCCTAAATATTATATATATAAAACATAAAAAATATTGGGGGCTGTTCCTTTCCTCGACCACTACGATTTGGTTGTTAATAATGGAAACTATACTCCCTAAGTCATCATTACCCCCTAAATTAAGGGATACCCTACTGCGGAGAAAGATATTAGCCTACATTATTATATATGATCGACCTCCCGATATCACTGGGTCATAACACTAACATTAGCGCTAAGTATATGGCCGACCTCCTGACCTCACGAGGTCAAAGCACTCGACTGGTCTCTAAGTGTGTGATCAATTTCCCGATCTCCGGAGTTCGGATAACCTCATTTTTGACTGGAGGTCACTCAACGAGCCATTGAGCCAAAGGCACCAACTTGCCAACCTGGTGCATGAAAACCAATAGTCGTGGTCCCTTAAGGTAGCTGACCTCCCTGGATCCCGATCTCCTTACCATGTTATCTTCAGGATGGTCTAATCTTCAAGGTCAGAAGACCCAATGCTCCGAGCACCAGTCTTGCCAATCGGCGAGAATGCTCACCAGCCTTGACAATCTTAGACCTCTCACGCCTAAGAGTATGTTGACCATGTCCCCGTTGAATCGAAACGTCCCGAGATTATAAGGGCGTGGGGTGATTCGTGGCCTGGGTGGTCAGCCGACGTGTTCCGACATTTCAGAAATCGTGTATATCATGGCCTTACTGGTCCAAACTGCACACCCGCGGGGTAACACTTATAAATAACATGCTCATTCAGGATTTTGAGGTATGCATTTCTCTATATATGCTTACATAAATCAGTCACTCCTTTATAGATTTTCTCTCGATTTTCTATCACCTGACTTGAGTGTCGGAGGGGGCCCGTCGAAAAAATATTCTGGCACCCTCTTAACTCTTATTTCTGATCTTAGCAGGTCATTTTATGTCCCTTATTATTTGGCTTATTGAAGAACAGAAAGAGAGGTAATCTAGAATATTCAGAGTTCAGCAATCTTTTTGACGTCGGGAGTATCAAAGATTATTAAAATTATGTCGGGAGTATCAAAGATTTGTGTCACCATAATCCATCCAGATTATTAAAATTATGAATCTGATTGTCATGACCAATATCATATTGATACGCATCTATAACTTATGTGCATGTGTTCGGTAGTTACATTGAAAACGCGTCAATTTCAGGTTATGAAGTTCTGTGGTGTTTTTAATATTAGTTTCTTAATCAACCATTTAAATAAATCAAACTTACTTAATAATGAGCTTAAATAAGAGAAAAAAAATTATGTAGCAGGTAGAATTACGCTGACTCTAAAAGCTATATAACAAAAATGGTCTCACTAAATAATTCATTTTGCGATAGTTGTTCCAAACTTTTAGAACTAAACAAATATAATCTCATAGATATATTTATTTTAAATGGTCCCCACAAATTGTTACAATAAATAAAGTCTCACGAAAATTATTTTTTAAACAAAAATTGTCCAAAAACTTCTTTTCGTCTAAAAAATGGAACGAACTTGTGCCATGTCATGTCCCCATGTGCATGACATATTTCGTTTTGTTTGTCTTTTAACGGAAAAGTGAATTGGGATCCTTCTTGTTAAAAAACAATTTCTGTGAAATTATATTTATTTATTTTTAAAAGTTGGGAACTATTATAGCAAATAAAACTATTTTTATAATTTACTCATGAAATTATAAAGTCGTTCGTTTAATTTTAGACTTTAATCTCAAGTCATTCATTATATGGTCATTGACCCAACTGCCTCAAGTGGATGCGTCAGTAAGATGAAATTTACGATACCTAGAATATCTATATTTCATAATTGATATTAGTTTATTTAAGATTTATACTCCTACGAAATTCACAACGTATTCAAATCTGGAATGATGATCAAATGAATTCATCCATCAATAATATCAAATTAGGAAGATAACATGTTAGAGGGTCGTCGGGCTGCCAAGTGAAGCTCCTCCAACGATCAAATTATAGTAATAGAAATGAAATATTGTATAAAAAACATATGATTTAGTTTTGAAAAATTACAATTTTGGTCATATATTTTTATCTCATACGATTTTGGTCTTTTAAATTAGTCAACTTTTATTCTCGTATATTTGCTTCTTCTTCTTTTTTCCTTCCAATTTAAATTCAATGCATTATAATTTGGTCATTTTTTCATGAAAATATTGATGTGGTGCTGACGAGTTCAGCGACACAGTAGTACTATTGATTAAAATTATAAAACAAAATGAAAGATATTATACTAAAACTGACATTTGACAATACATATGACCAAAATCGTCACGAGATATATACACATGACGGAGATTTGCAATTTTCCTTATATTTTTTTGTATAAATTACCTAACCTTTTGAAATTTTACCTGTTCCATAATTATATGCATGAATCTTAACAAATAAAAATTTCTTGATTTACATAGCAACAAAATCTATGTATATCCGTGATTATTTAGGGATATCTTCGATATGAAAGAGTTTGGACCAATAATTATAGCATCACTAAGGGGATATTGTGAGGGGGGTGTAGAAAATTTTTTAGGAGTTAAAATATAATTTAATGGGACAAAAATTATTTTTGAGGGGTAAAATTCCAATTTTAGATTATTTTTTTTGGGCACGGGCACTTGTTCCCTTCCTCACACATAGCTCCGGCCTGGCATCACTACTTCCATTTATCGATAAAAAACGAACAAAGTGACGGAGGAGCACTTGAGTCATGGACTTCAGCAAAGGGACAGATCTCCTAAATGGGCAAAGTTGCCCTAAAATTTTAAAAAGGGATAATTACATCTACAATCTCTCGACTTTGGCCTATTAGTAGAAAGCTTTTATCGATTTTGGAAAATTACAGAGACCTCCCTTGCTGTTAGTAAAATTAACGATCGTTACAAAAACCTCCCCTAATTTTTATTATATATATATATATCATTTAAAAATATTTGTTAGAAATACCAACATTGCGTAATATTTTGAATTAAATCGAATTGAAAGTCAAATTAAAAAATAATATGTTCGATTGCCATTTTTGAAGTTGACGTCAATAAATATTGGTCAGCCAAAAAATACCGAATTTGATAATATATAATCATCATACTTTCAATAAATGATTTAAAATATAAATAATAAATGATTAATAATTTGAGGAACTGGATAAAAAACTAAATTTTGAACAAACTACCCATATACGAGTTCAACTAGGGGTGAGCTTCAGAACCGAATTTTAAATTGAACTGATCAAATTGTTTTTCAGCCAACCGAAGTGGCTGATTTTTATACTAAATCGAACAAACCGATTCGATAAATATCGAGTGTCATTAAATATCATGGCATAAGATATATCATTTAAAGTCAACGTCTAAAAGTATAATTATCATTACAGATCATGGCCTAAAACAAGATCATTTTATCAATATAATTACAAAAAAAAAATATTATGATAATATACAATTAGATAATATTGAATGTATTTTTATATATAAATAGTTTTAGAATATTATCATTAATATGAAAGCTAGTTTATAGTTTAAAAATATTTAATAAATAATTCTTTGAAATAAATAAAAAAGAAACAAAAAAGAAAAAGAAATATAAACTTAAAATAAAAAAATAAAAATAATATAACACAATAGGGGGTGTAACTATAATATATAGTATACTATATAGGGTGTATATGTAATATTTTGATAATTTTATATTACATAAAGTATAAGGGGTATATCTGTAATATTTTGATAATTTTATATTAAATACACAAGAGGGCAAAAATGTCATTTCGTGCATTCTGTTAATTGTTTTTTACGGTGTTATGTCTGGAGGGGAGGTCATTTAATTTTTCAAAGTCGATGGGAGCTTTCTGTAAATATGCAAAAATTGAGGAGGTGTAGATGTAATTATCCCTTTTAAAAATGATAAATTTTATGTACAAAATTTTAATTGCAGTAAAAAAAATTGAAATTATATTTCGTATATCAAAAGATATTATTCTTGCTTTTGTCTACCTGATTTTGAAATCGTTGTTAATTTGGTTTAATTGTAACACAAAGTAATGGAAAGAATCAACCTGAAAAATCTACGTGGTCTTGCCATTCTTTGTGGGATTGATTTTTTTTAATTGTTTTTGTCTGCGTGATTTTGAAATCGTGGTTAAAGTGGTAATTTTAATTGCAACACAAATAATGAAAAGGACATCAATGTCAATGTGAATCATCCTTGCTCTGAAAAATTTCCCAACTCTAACCTCTACTAAAAGCACACTATTTCTTGAAGGTCGACATTGGATTTTCTTAGTTAATTTATAAAACGTCCTTTTCCTAATAAAAAAATAAGAAAAATTACAATTGTGACTTCGATTGTGAAAAATAACAGATGAACTCTATGTAGGATATGTATATTTCTAGTTTGTAATAGATATATGAAACAATATACTTGTCTCACATGAATTGATACAAAAATACATAGCAGATGAGGCAGACATTATTTAAACTAGAGGGGTCTAATTCTATATTGTTCAAACTAGAGAGTCGATATATAATTGACCAAAGAAAAAATATAAACTAACGTGTTAGCTAGTAGAAGTTTTAAACCACCATCCACCGTATTCTTATTTGACACTACTAAGTAACCAAACGTTGAATGTCTCCTCCCTACCTTCTAACAAATACAAAATTATAAATTACCAAAAACCAAACAATCCCACATATTAAAACCACACAAATCACAAATCCTTTTATATTTCTTCCACCGATTCATCTTCCTTCTACCAATCTCAAAACCCCAAAAAAGAAAGAAAAAAAAGATTTACAAAGTTAAAAAAAAAAAACACACACACACACAGGATGGTTCGTCCCATGCCAATCTACATTCAAGATAGTATAATCAATCCCATCCCACTAGCAATAGGCCTGTTTGTTTCGATCTCAATTCTTGTATCTTTATGTGCTAAACATGCGAAGAAGAAAGTTCCAAGAAAGTGTGAGCCGAAGGAATCATGTAATTCTGATGCAGAAGTCACGCAAAAGAAGTTGATGGGAACTCGAAGCCACAAGGCGACTATTCCTCTGCCGAAGAAATCCGGCAAGGAGTCACCGGAGTCCGATGCCGGAGTTTTAAACCGGGATAAAGTGTTGCGTGAAGAAGGGTTGGGGGAAGCTGCTGGATTGTGGCAGAAAGCGATATTGATGGGAGACAAATGCCGGCCGCCGGAGTTTTCGGGTGTCATATATTATGATTACTCCGGGAATAGGATTCCGGAGATGCCTAGGTCACCCAAGGCCGGCCCGTTGATGAATCTTCCTTATCTAGAGGAGAAAAATGGTGATTCCATTTAGTCATGTTACAAAATCTCGATCTTTTTTTATTGTAATTTATCAGTTTTTTTTTGCTGTAGTTGTTTTTGTCAAAGTAATAAAAATTTAAATTGAATTTATTTTTCTAGTATAGATTTTAAGATTTGAAATACATTATACGAGTTTTTGGCAATGAACCCGTGTGATTTTTCAAATATGCATTTTATCTCATGTGGTTTTCAAAATAAACAGTTTACCCCGTTTAAAGATAGACAGTTTACCCACATGCTGTTTGTGAATAGGTGCAAAGTACCTCATCCATGTATAACATGTGAGGGCTATGTTTTACAAACCATAGGGAAGTAAATATATTTACAAACCATATGGGCAAAGTACCTATTACCGATAACACATGAGGTATAATACATATTTACAAACGAAAGTGGATAAAATACATATTAACGATAGTATCGTATCTACATTAGAGATTGGTGCACTTCATGAGAATAGAATAGTCCATTAGTAGGCTTGGTCTAATTTTGAACCAATATTTATCTTAGTGTTACTTGCTCTTGTCAACCATAGACTTTTTGTGCGCGTGAATAAATTGTTTTATTCAAGTTCATGTAAATGAATTAATTATTCATTGGAATTTATCAAAAGAGTAACAAAAATAAAAAATAAAAAAATCGTTCATTGCAATTCTCCAATAGAACATTTTTATTCCTAAAAAACTATATATTTACTGCTAAGTTATAAACTTAATAATAATTCAAATGATAGAGTTAATGAGATGCTAAGTGATGTATTATCCTTATCGTACATCCAATGGCCCATTGACCAAAAAGTGTGGGGTCCATATTTGACCTAATTTTTTTGAGACAATAGTAATCATTGAATCTATCGTTAAGGTTCTAGCTGATAATTAGGGATTCATTTGCTTAATTCGGTAAATAAAATCAAATTTGATATTATAATGATTATAGTAAATATGTATAATATCATTATGAGTGTGATGATTCTTACCATACATACTGTTATCAATTTATGATTTTATTAATATTTTGTCTTATTGTATGATATATTTTCCATCTTCTAAGTAATTGTCTTTAAAAGTTAAGAGAAAAGCCACTTGGAAGATTTAGCCTTAACTATGGATGCTCGAACCGAACCGCATTATCTTTTTATATGATCAATTTTCTTCTTCTTCTTCTTCATTATTATTATTGTAATATTAAAAAGGAGTTTAGAAACTTTGTCTTAATTAGAGGAAAGAGTTAAAAAAATAATTTAATGAAGAAACAACATCCTCGTAATAATGAAAAAAAACACAAATAAATTATGAATATAAAGGAGATTTTCATGCTATTCCAAAGACAATATCATAGGGTGCATCAATCATTGATCCGGAAGACTTGGTAAGACTTAGTATTGCCCCTAAAGAAACCCAAAATTCTTAACCAAGTCCACCGATGATTGTTGTTTACTATATGCTTGGATTGATATAAAACTATCTCGTTTTACTGTCGAATTGTATAGGCATAAAAATAGAATGGCTTTATGAAATGATGACTAATTAAATAAGTAATTGGTTTTAAATATATATAGTTGGGGAAAGTTCAGACCGGTACCCTAAGGTAAAAGTTTATTCATTCTAGTATGGTAAAAAACATGCAATCATTTAAGTCCACTTTATTTTGAAAAGACAAAATCACCATTTAACATTTTCCCTCATCTTTCCCGACTTCTTCTCTTATTTCTATTACATTCCAGACTTCATTCTTGCTCTTCCTTTCATCTCTTATTTTGATTCCAATCTCCACGTAAACTTCCATTCATTTCTTCTTTTTTGAGGAAACATTCTGTGACTACAGATTTACATGGCTTCAAAATCAATCAAGAGTATTCGGGCAAAATCTCCAAGGAAGACGTCAACACAAAGAAAAACTTTGAGAAAATCTGGTATGTAACGGTTGGATTTTCGCTTTCTAATGAATGGTTTTTGAAAATTTTAGGGTTTTAATTTGGTTTATTTTCCGATTATTGTTGTTTGAATGGTGTTGAGAATTTAGGGTTTGAATTTTTTCTTTTACGATTAGGGTTTGAAAGTTTTTTTCTGATTAAGGTTTGTTTCTTTCTTTTTCCGATTATGATTTCCGATGCACGAAATATCCATGTAAAGGTATTTTTGATGCACGCAAAATTATTTGTTTAGTGGGATTTCATTTTAGCTCGTTTGAATGGTTTAGTGTCAAGGTATTTTGATGCACGAAATATCCATGTAAAATGTATTTTTGACGCACGAAATATTATTTTGTTAGCGTCCAGGTATTTTTGGTGCACAAATAAGGAGTTGTTTTGTCAAGGTATTTTTGATGCACGAAAAATCCATGTAAATGTATTTTTGGTGCACGAAAAATGTGGGGATTACAGAATGGCAATCAATATCTTTTTTTATTTTGTTAGTGTCAAAGTATAGTATATAATCACTAACGTATCCTTCCTTAATTGTTGTTTTCATCTCAGCACCGCCTCCGCCCTCGCCAAGCAACCAAGATATAACAAAAAAATGGAACAGATCTGCATTTTACAAAGCAAACATGCAGGCGGTGGTTTCAAACCTAAAGAAACTTAAACTGTGAGAAGAACATTTAGTAGTGTTGCAGCGAACACCAATTTGGCTGATTGTGAATGGAATTCATACTGACCGAGTGGTCCTTGATCATTGCAAGAAGCGTGATTTCCCAATTATGGAAATAATTTCTTGCTTCTACAAAGATTCGTCCGAATTCACATCTGTGGATTACAGAATGGCGATCAATATCAATGATGTCCGTTTAATTTTTGGAATAAGGGGTGACATTGAAGACATTGATATGCAGTTGGTAGATTATCCACGCACATCATTCTTAAGTAGGTGATTCCCTAAGAAGGAGTCCAAAAGTGATTATAGAATGAGCAAGAGCTCGATTTACAAGAAATTGACATCGAAAGTAGCAAGGCGGGATTCTACTACTGTACATGATGTTGCCAGATTGGCGACTTTGTATTTGCTGGCGACATTCTTCATCTCTACAAAATCATCAAACCTGGGGTGTACACTACCTTGGTGGATGACCTGGATAAAATTTGCACGCACAACTGGTCAGAACACATATTAAAGAATTTGTTATTCAGTTTAGTTCAATCAAACACAAAAAACACTCTGGATGTGTTCCTCTAATACCTGTAAGTCGTTTTGTAATCCCCACTTGAAATTAATTTCTTTAATTTTTTGTTGATAACATTGTTTCACATTTATGTGTAGTATTGGCTATGCGAGAGGACAAATCTGATTGATCCAGTGGATGTGAACTTGGTCCCAAGGTTCATGAAATGGGATCTTGAAGAGTTATACAAAAAGCTCCGGTCGATTAAAATCAAGGAGATTGACCGTGCTTACGTAAGTATTAGTGAACTCTATTTATTATGTATGTAAAATCACTTATGGTGCATGTATAATAACACATTAATTTACTGTAAAAGTAAAATGATGCACGAAAATTTTATTGGTGCACGAACATTTGAACTTATATTGGTGCACGAAAGTTCTATTGGTGCACTAACATTTGAACTTGTACTGGTGCATGAACATTTTTATATTGATGCCTTAACATTTGAACTTATATTGATGCACGGAAGTTATATTGGCGCACTAACATTTGAACTTGTACAGGTGCACGAACTTTTTTATACTGGTGCACGAACACTTGAACTTATATTGGTGTTTGAAACTTATATTGATTCACTAACATTTGAACTTACACTGGTATATTGATGCACGAACATTTTTATACTGGTGCACGAACATTTGAACTTATATTCGTGAACGAAAATTATATTGGTGCACTAACATTTGAACTTGAACTGGTGCACGAACATTTTTATATTGGTGCACGAACATTTGAACTTATATTGGTGTTTGAAACTTATATTGATGCGCTAATTTTTGAACAGATACTGGAACACGAACATTTTTATACTAGTGCACGAACATTTAAACTTATATTGGTGAACGAAAGTTATATTGGTGCATTAACATTTGACTTGTACTGGCGCACGAACATTTTTATATTGGTGCACGAACATTTGAACTTATATTGGTGTTTGAAACTTATATTGATGCACTAACATTTGAACTTATACTGGTATATTGATGCACGAACATTTTAATACTATTGAACGAACATTTTTATACTGGTGCACGAACATTTGAACTTATATTGGTGAACGAAAGTTATATTGATGCACTAACATTTGAACTTGTACTGGTGCACGAACATCTTTTTATTGGTGCACGAACATTTGAACTTATATTGGTGTTTGAAACTTATATTGATGCACTAACATTTGAACTAATACTGGTGCACGAACATTTGAACTAATATTGGTGCTTGAAATGTTATACTACTAATCTATACCACTATAAACAATTGGATGCAGATAAAGGAAATAAGTTTGCCAATGTCAATTGAAGAAGGTAAACTTCTGCACCTCATTGTTAGCGATAGACCAGAATAACCCACCTCTTCTCATTCAACCCAACAAGATACACAAGACAATCAAGAACAACAAATTCAAGAACCAAGAACTGTTGAACCACAACGTGCAGAACAACAAATAATTGATGAACCACCTACGACAAGAACATCTGAATGAGTCAACAATCATGTTTTATGCATCTACACCAGATACCACAATTGCTGAGGTTTTGATTGATCTGAGTGAGCATAATACATATGACAATTTATACGATGACTACAAAATATCCAATGATGATAACTTGGTGGATGTGTTTGTCAATAACGAGCCAGAAGATGTGGATACCGAAAGTCCTCAGCCGACGGAAACATCTCAAAAATCAGAATTTCCTCAATATGAAGAGGTATTGGCGCAACTTGAAGAAATAAAGGCAGCGCTTTTGACAAATGAAATGGAGTTGCAGGAATTACAAATAAAATTTGATTCATTTGTTCAAGAGAAGAAGTAATGCCTACAGCAGAATTCCTTGAACAAACAGAAATCAGGATACGACTTGAGGAATCAAAAACAATACTTTTGCTGAAGGAAGTGGAGCTGAAAGACTTGCATACAAGATTTAATGAACATAAGAAACAAAAGAAAGATCTTGATAATATAACTATACAGCTCCATGACCAAATTCTCCCATGTCTTTTGGTATTTATGTCTTTACATGAATATCAAAAGACATGGGAGAAACTCTATAAAAGAGTAGGGGTAATTCCTGAAAAAATAACAGTTGACTGGTGAGGAAAATACCCAAGAATGTGGATGCATACTAGTGTCAAACCAGAGAGTGACCGTGAATGGTTTAACTTTGGCTGTCTGACCTCAGTTTTTGCCACATCACCAATTTTTCCGGAAAAATTACAAAATTATCGGTTGGATCTACGAGGGAGCGTATGACTCATGGCAAAACAACCATACACTCGGAAGAGGGGATGCTCTGGAGCTAAAATTCTTAACTGCAGCCCCAGAAAACACAGGAAAAGACCTTCATCCCAGCTTCTATTTCACAAAGCTGCAGTGGCCTAACTTGAAGGCGGTGGACCAAATAAAGCCACCACTCGAAGGAACAACACTAGTTTCCCCGCTCACAGAAGATGACATCACTACCAGAAGAGCTTGGGGATTATGGGTCTGTCTCACCGAGATGGACAAAGTCAAGTATTCGTTCAAAAGTTTCCAGAAAATGGCGAACGGGCCCTTCATGGTGAACTCCATGACAAGTCATACTACAAAATTTACCGAGGAAATATTTGAGAAGAAGAGACAGATATTGTGGGATAACAAGATTCCGGCGACCAAAGATACTTGCCGGAAGTTCTGCAACATGGCTCACTTTGGAAGATGGCAGAACTACATCTGCCGGAGCTGCCCAGAACAAAAGGAGCTACTGTTTGAGAAATGATTCCCTGTCAAAAGGGACCAGAAGAAATAAGACAAAGCGGGACCAGGAAAACATGGAAGATTCCCACGCAGACCGCATAAGCCAAATTTCAAGGGACCACGGGGAGACACAACCACTTCTGCCGAAAGTAGAAGGGACCACGAGATACCAAACAAGAAAGAATACGCATGCAATGACGTCTGATTATAAACAAGAATGGAAGTCCGGATCTTACATCCATCTCCAAACTTCTATAAATACACAGGCTGAAGAAAGCAGAAGGCTCGGCCATTCCCCCTCTGTTTTCTTACAAAATAAATCTTGTAATTTCCAAGCTGTAATATTATCAACTTTCGTAGCTTGGTAAATTCTCTTTTTTTAATATTTCTATTATTTGAATTCAGTTTGTTTATGTATTTTGAGTCAAGCCTCATTATATGAGAGACTAAACAAGTTCGTCTTCTCCTAGAAGGAGATGTATTGATGTAATAAATATTATAAATATTTTCAGAATAAAAAGAAGACTGTTGTCCATCCATCTCTCAGATTTCTTTAACATTTTCATATATCTGGTTATACTCTAAGCCCCAAGGTAGGAAACAAATTAGGGTTGTACTGCCTACTGTTGAAGGAACCAGTATAGAACCATTGCTTGCGATCGTGTGGTTGATGGTGAGGAGCCATCGTAAAACATGGTGGGATACTCGACATTAGTTCGGTCAAAAGGTATATATTAGTGTGCCAAAATTTTATTGTAATACAGAAGCATGATGAGCATGATTCTTAGAAAAAAGGTATTATAATGTAAAATTAAGAAAGGAAGATTGAAAGGGTATAATTGGAATTTTACCAATATTGCTTTGGCAAAAAACACTCTTTGCTTTGGCATTATCAAAAATCATAAAATTAAACTAAGGCAATATTGAGGCAATCTCTGCATCATTGTACCCTTCTTGGCTGAAGAATTGATTTCCTATGTTAATTATACTTTGATTGCCAGTCAATATTTGACTAGGAAGTGCTCATGCCATCTTTACCTTCTCCCTTTTTCAAGATTTGATTCGAAACACAAATATGTTTTCTTTTGCTTTTAGAACACGAGGTTTGATCTCGTGAAGGACTTATTACAGGCTAAAACCCTTGATGACATCTTCCGATTTTGTCATCGGCCAAATGTCCTTAAACGCAAGAATATTCATTTTCCTCCATCAAAACTTAAAAAAAGACGCACATATTTCTTCAATTTCTTGATTTTTTTTATTTGACGTTTACATTATCAGAAGCCTGTCCACCAAACAAAACTATAAATGGGTCAATTCATTTAAGGATAAAAAACATCAATATTTAAGACTGATTGTCCCATTTCCACCTACGGCCAGCCTCCTCAAGAACCTTTGCACGCCCTTGGCTTTTTCTTGCTTCATCCTCAACCCAAGATCTGCACCGTAGTTTCTCACAGTTAATAACTAATTGTTTGGAAGCTCGACATATAACCTAAACAATAACATTGTTCAACAGATATATCATCGGAACCAGGATTAAACGCCAAAATGTTTTTGCCATGAACCAGGATTAAACCCCAAAATGTTTTTGCCATTAATTCATATGTTTTGAAGCTTTAATGATCGCATGCAGTTAAAAGCCACATTTTTTATGGTTATGCGATGTTTTCCGAAGTAAAACTAGATCATATGGCTGTTCCAATCAAAAGGGGACTCTAATAATTTAGCTTAATACATTTAATTGTTTTTACCTCAATATTCGAAGGGCTTCTACCTCAGCTTCCAATACAGACTTTGCATCAAGCAATGCCTCATAATGTGTCTCTAAATCATGCCGCACTTTCTGTACATTACTCTGCTCATCAAGGTGCTTAACCCTCTCGGAATTAAATCTTTCTGACATTTCGGTAACTTCTGAATTTAACGTAGAAAGCAACTGTCTTTGACAATCCAAAGCCGCCTGCTGCTTTAACAATTCAGCCAGAGAGTTTTCTTGAAAAGTTTTCTCCAGTTCCAAATCAGTAACTGATGTATTATAATCCTGTTCCACTTCCATGCCTCGAATTCTTTCTTCTTCCATCTTTCTTTCCCAAAAATCCTTTATTTCGCCTCTCTCTAGTAGCTCGGACATTACTTCTTTCATTTCATGTTGTCTTGTAATATTCTCTGTTTCAAGTCTTGATATTTCGGCACATATGAATTCTGACAATCGTCCACAAGTCACTGCTACTGCTGCTTGTCCCTTTGTGCATGGCTTGTTTGGCTGCAATCGCCTGCACTGTCCTGTGATGAAATTGTAGTTCAGTCATTGGTTTCAACTTTAAAACTGGTTAGATATATACTAAAGAGCAGGTTCTCAATGATCCAAAGTGCACCAAGTCTTATGGATACCATAGCGCGTAGGGGAAAGGCACAAGGCGAGGCACATTAAGGTGAAATATTCGAAACTTTTAATATGTGAGAAAAGTTTCAAAACAAAGACACTACGAATTGCAAGTGGTGCAAAAGGCACACACTTCATGGTTTAGGAGCCCACTTCATTCAAGGGTGTTGCTTGACTTGCACACTAAGTCTTAGCCACGGCTTGCTTCGCTTTTTGGAGTATGAATAAGGGATGGAATCAATCACTTATGTGAGCATGTCGCGTAGCCTAAATAAGTAAATTATTTGGTATAAGAACTTTTTGGTAAGTTGATTAAAGGAACCATGGATGGGAAATAATATATATTTCGTATTCGTACGGATCTAGAGTGGGGAAGAACAGGACATGGATAACACTATGTGCAACAACTGTACGTGCCACTGTCTTTAATGAGCGAAATTGATTATGTCATGTAAAACAGCAGCGTCAAAATTGCCTATTCTTTTCCACATAATGAATGTGCAATATTCAGTGCTCTGAGTAGAGGGAGAGAGAAGCATGAAAAGTGGAGGATAAGCCAGTACCAAAAACTCCTCTGAGTATGCTCTTTTCGTTAGCAAGAAAATCCACAAAAAGTTCCAACAATGAATCTGAAGAGATTGCCTTCACATCAAGAAATCCAATGTTCTTCCTTGACATCTGAACTGTAAGAAAAGTAAGAATTTAATAAAATTTTGATATTGTCATGTCTAACATGCAAAAAACAGCTTCACGTATTGAGATCGAATTCTTAACCTCTTCACTAATTTCTGGTATCACTTTATACTCTGTTTTTGCTTTCCAACTAATCAAATCCTGGCGAGATATAAACCTATTATGAAACCAAATAAAAAGATTAAGATATACAAACTTGGAGTGGGGTACACGAGATCTGGGGCAGGCGCTTTTTTTTTACTATTTTTTCCTGCCTGAGCTGTAGGTGCTGAAGGGGAAAGATAATAGTAATTTTGAATTAAAGTACCTCTCAGGGAAAAAACTATCGCAAGCTTCACGTTCTACATCATTATTCAGATCTGAACCGTAGTTTTCACCAAATAGTTTACTTCTAACAATACCAGCTTCTGCTAAAGCTGTAGTACAAGTTCAACATCCACTTCAAACATTTCCCCAACAAAGAATTTTATCTCACAAAATTGTTTAACCAACACATACATTGAATATATTCAAAATCTGGATCTTGAATGCCGACATCATCAAACGCAATCAATATAGAGCCAGAAAGTGTAGACGGAATTACCTGATGCTTCCTACTTCTGCATATGAAATATGACTCGAGTATTGAGTATTGGCTAATAGCAAATAAATAAATTTTATCAAAAGACAGATCCAGGTGAATCTACCACTACCTCTCAAGCTGTGAATTTGCCCGCACTAACCATCTCGCATATTCCCGTCTTGTACATAGCTCATCTGCTCTGGCATCAACTTCAATAATCTACGTGGCATGGTCACAATAGTAAGAAAAATACACAGCTGAAAAGCGTTGATTTCATTCCAGAAGCATAAAATCAAATTTTCCCTCAAGAAATTCTATAGTCTTAGGCTTGAGGATAAATAAATATTTGTCACAGTCATCCAGTGAAATCATGCTCCGAAGATTGTGATTATCACACGTTCTACTCCAGAAATATCCGGAAAAACACATTAAACATATATTGAGAAATTCAAAAATGACAACAATCCTAGTTGTATTAAGGTTGACTTTATATAACCAGACATGATATAGCAACACTTAAAAACAATAATGTCCAAATATTTATTCTATATATTAAAAAAATGAGTTCGTTCAAAGTTACTGCTCTTGAAACATAAAATCTGAAATTCAAGCATTTAGAAGAATGAAACCCATTTGGTTTCAAACTATGCTTTACTATCAAACTAGTACAGATGATAATTTCCGGAAATAGCCAGTTGATAATCATTTCCAAGTTTGTTACTAAATGAATGCAGAGATATCCTACCAAAAGGACCAAATCATACCTTGAGTTTCTTTAATGCGCCAAGAGCTTCCTGCTGAACCGAATCCACAGTAAATGGAACTAGAATGCGACCTAGCTTTCGGTCTTTTATTGTAACTGGTGCTGTCTCTATAACAATCAAGAACAGCTCAGTCAGAAAATTATGACGTGGAAGTAGTATCACAAAGGCTGGATCATATCTAAAGAGAGAACATCATCATTATAAGAGAAAAAGATTGACAATATTCATTCTACTCTGTCCTTTATCTGATCAAGATAAAACATCAATACCTATGTATCAATAGACCATTCCAATTCAAAAATAATTAAATCTAGATCACCTATCCCCGTGAATGAGTCTGACACACGATCTGCATGATCCTCAGGCACATCAGCATCTCCCATTTTCCCATCAGAACTATCTTCTTCACTTGTGATGTCATATTTACTAGTTGAAAAAGGCAGCTTAAACCCATGTAAAGCATGAAATGGACTCCTGAATCGTAACCCATTACCTGATGAGCAAGGTACAAAAACTACATGAATTCACCGCAGTTAAATTTACACCACATAGCCAATTTGTGATTAACAGGGGAAGAGTCAGGGTTGGGCATGTCAATCTGAAAATCAAAACGAACTTGCCTAAAAGCGAATGTTGGGAGGCCAAGTCTAAATATATGGAACTTTATCAATGAGCTAAACATTATAGCCAAGGATAAATCAATACTCACTTGAGAGCGAAAAATAGGCAAGCAACCCAACAACGGAAGCTCCAACACCGACTGCCACAAATTTAGACAAACCTGCAAAATCAATTTCACAATTAGCCCCAATTCTCCCAACTCTTACAAATATATCTTACATAAGGGTTCACAGCAATGGCAAGCTCAAACATTTACTCTTTTTAATCACTGGTATCTTAGCAGATTCTTCAACCTCCCATCCATTGTACTCTTTAACCGTAACTTTATCCCAAGAAATCCAAGAGAATTCACCAGTTGAACTCTTCGTAGCAATTGAATCTGTGACAGAAACAGAGCTAGAGTTTCTGGGCTTAATGGAAAATGGGTTAGCAGAAAAACTAGAAATTAAACGGCGCTGATATAGAAAGCGAAGATTTGAGCGCAAAGAGAGTGAAATCGATGCCTCTGAAGAACACATTTTTACGAAATTTCTCTTTCGCCCTCCCTCCTGCTAAGATTTTTGCTTTTAAGTCCTAATTTGAGCCGAGAAAAGGCGTAGGGATTTAGGGTTGGTGGGAGTTTGCAGGCTGACGGAGAGTGATACCATAGGACACGGATTTTTTGATGCCACAGTTGACCCCATTTTTCCCTCTTTCAGAAAAATTATGAGGAAATTATATATATATATATAATTTATATATGAAAAAATTGTAATTTTGACTTTTTATATTTGTTTTTTAAGATTTTAATCCTATATATTTCAAATTAAGTCTCACCATCCTATTTTGTATTTTTAGTACTTTTTCGTGGTATTAATATGATATTATATATCTAATGTCACTTAATCACTCTCATAAAAAATGATTAAAATTATAAAATAAATGGCTAAAATTACCACAAAAATGAAACATACAACACTAATTTAATTTTAGAAATATAACAAACAAAAATCGTAAAGAGATAAACATAGATGCCAAAAAATAATTTATCATATATATACTATATGAATTTGTTTCTAAGCTAGCTTTAATAATATTTATCAATAAATATGGATTGTACTCTAAGATTTAAGCTAGAAATATATATGTAAGTTATGATTTTTGAGCCGATTATTATTTAAACTCATAGTTGAATTTATATGGACAATTACATATACATATTTGTATTTCACTTTGTCTTAAACTTCTAAATATTTATATTCAATAATTATGCTAAATATACAAAATTAATTTCTTAAAACTTTCAACAATCGTAAAATAATTGCTTATATAAGTTTGGTTTGAGTTAATATTTAATATAGTATCTAATTCTTAATTTGAAAAGGTTTTTTTTAAGTTTATTAATTATAGAAGAACACTTTCAATTTTTCTAATAATTCATTCAAAAGATGTTTTTATCAAATTATATATATATATTTTAAATATCACCCCCTCCACATAATATTAAAGGATAAGTTGCAGGGACAAGGATAAAATTTTGTCCCAGTGGATTCTTTTGAAATGGAAAATTGATAAACTGGATTTTGATTGGCAATGTCAATGAGTATAACTCTAACACAGACCCGTATTAAATCAGTCATATCTATGGCGGGTCTAAACTCGATCAAACCAATCCTGAGTAAAGTTTGGACCAAGTCAACGTGTTTTTCAAGCAGGATGTGGCAAGTCCCGGGTTATTTCGGGTTTGGCCAAACCCATTATCGACTCACTCGTTTGTCATCCCTAATTTTGATTTTATGTGTTTAATGATGCATTATTTTGCACCCTAGCAAAAGGTTATTTTTGTAGGATGTGATTGAAATAATTTTCAAATCATATATATTATATTTAGGCCATGTTTGGATTGAGTGTAATGAATATCTTAGATTTATTTTTTAGTCTCATGTTTGGTTTGAAGGATTGAAAAAAAGTTATCTCATCATATTTATATCACTTTATAGCAAAATGACGTATATACTATTTCTCACTTTTTTTTTACTATTTTAAAAATAGAAATTCCCACAAAAAAAGTCAACTTATTTTCTATAACTTAATCCCCAAAAATTGAAATTCTCCTCGAAATTTGAAATTCTCGCCAAAATTTGAAATTCAAATGTTAGGTATTTTAGTTATTATTCAAAAAATAAAATTAATCCAAGATTTTATCCTCCAAACCAAACAAAATATAATTTATCACACTATATTATTTATCATTATCTCATAATTTTAATAATTACATATATTATTATTATTTGATAAAAGTAAGAGGGCGTTACTTAGAAAAACTATATTTAGTATATTGAAATGAACTTCCAAAATTAAATTTTAAAAGGAAAAATAATAGGTTATTCGTAATTTTCTATCTTTTAAAAATTTATCCTCTCACAACTTTATCTCAACTTTTCCATAACCTTTTATGTTGTAATAGTTACTAAAAAAATTAGTAAAACTCTCTCTCTATCATAAATATAGGATGTGTTTGGTTAACGAGATAATGGTGGGAAAACAATTTAATCAAGTGTTTGGTTGAGTTTTTCGTTTCCACCCAATATCCCGCAGACCCGTTATAGAGCACTGTTGAATCTTGAAAATACATATGCCATTTTTGTCGGTATAGTGAATCTCATTTTGCACAGTAAAGTTGATAAGGATATAAAATGACCAATCACACCTTTTCATTCCCTCCAAAATAAGAGTCGGCGAAATAGTAGGCTCGAATCTCAAATTCTTTGCCGCCCATATATATCTCTGAATTGACATAGGAAAAATTCTAATTTATCTACCTTACATTTTATTGAGCAAAAAGGATTTCCTTGTTTCAATCTTGAGAGCCATCCAGTTTGCGCCGTAAACATTGTTTCAAAGGTCAGTGTTTATAAAATTTGTATACCTCCATATCTTTGATGTGCTTTGAAAATGGGAGAAATGTGGGTCATTTTTTTTTGGTTTTGCTTTGGTAGTGATGTACGATACATTCACCTTCATTATTTACACAGAATCGGAAGCCATCAATGTAGGTTTCGATCTTACAATTCTGTATTACGTATATAAATGCACTATACTGCTCTGTAATCAATTTAATGATGCAGAGGTAGTCATATATATATAAACTTATACCGAATATCGAATGCCATTTACATCTTATCGATGGAAACTTGTTATGCATTTGTGTTAGTTTGTTAAACGATTAATTACATTTGTTAACCCTCAATATTTTTTTTGTCTTGAAATTTGTTGGAATTTTGTTGATGCTGTCATGGAACTGGAGAAGAAGTTTGAATAATTGCTCATTAATATTTCTTTTGATGTCCTTATTTTTTTGTGTACATTTCAAAGTTTATCTCGACCATGGACACCCGACGTCGAAACATTGTTTTGATCGTAGCACTTCATCGTGTCTTGTTTGGGTCTCTGTTGTTGGTGTGTATTCTTGCACGACATTACAAGAAATTATTGCGAAAGCGAAGGCGTGTGGACCGGTCATCGGTTGTGATGTATAACATGAGAGAGAGGATGTATTCGCAAGTTAACCATTTATCTAGAATCATTTCAGCTGGAGATGTTGAATGTGTTGTAAACCTGAGGATGAATCGAAATGCATTTGCACGATTGTGTTTCTTGCTAAGTAATGTGGGCGGTTTAGTTGAATTGAGATACGTTAGGGTTGAAGAAAAGGTAGCAATGTTTTTGTCAATTAGCGCATCACATGAAGAATAGAGTTATTGGGCATGACTATATACGTAGTGGTCATACTATCAGCATTCATTTCCATGGAGTTCTACGATCAGTTTTGAACCTATATCCAATTCTCCTTGTAAAGCCTATAGCTGTGGAGGAAAATTGCTCTAACGAGACATGGAAAAGCTTCAAGGTACTTGCAACATTCGTATAAATGTTTTTTTTGTATAAGATAAATGGCTATTGTCAAGCAATTATCATGTTGAAAGTAAAAGCATGTACATTTACGCACTAAATATTATTTCTTTGTAACGATTTTTGTTAACATTTCAGGGTTGTCTTGGCGCATTGGATGGTACTTATGTCAGTGTACATGTTTGTAACACAGACAAACCAAAATTTAGAACAAGAAAAGGTTCTACTGCAGTAAATGTATTGGGGGTTTGCAATCGTGATATGAACTTCATTTATGCTCTTTGCGGTTGGGAGGGATCTGCAGCAGATGCCAGGGTTCTACGGGATGCTGTCACTCGAAATGATGGCCTCAAAGTTCCAAAAGGTACTTATAAATATGGTATGCATAATATTTTCGGGCTACGATGCTACAATCACCATTCCAAGTGATAAATATGATTAACTTGTTCTAATTTTCAGTGTTAAACTATTTACATACCTATTACACAATGTGACAGGGGCTTATTACTTGTGCGACAATGGATACACTAACGTCGAAGGATTTCTAACGCCCTACAGAAGAGTACGGTATCATAGGGATGCTTGGGGTAATTCCTCTATTGGACCACATAATTACAAGGAGTTCAACTCAAAACACTGTCGTGCTCGCAATGTAATTGAGAGGGAATTTGGTTTGCTGAAGAAAAGATGGGGTGTCCTTCGTTCACCGTCATATTATCCGTTGAAAGTACAAAACCGAATGATTATGGCTTGCATTATATTACACAACTTCATCCATCAGCAAATGCCCAACGATCCTCTTGAAGAGGATGATCCAAGTCTGAGCTCCCCACATATGACAACGAGTTAGATTATATAGACCATTTTGAGTCGTCACAAGCTTGGGATAGTTGGAGAGATGAGTTCGCAATAACTATGTACCACATATAATAAATAATTCTACTTTGGATTAACATTCCAAGTTTAATTGAATTGTAATCTCATGATTGTATGAATGACTTGTGTTGTTGTTTACTTGTTTGAAATATGCGATGTATTGGATAACTATCGTTGGTGTACTGTTTTAAGTAAGATAATGTTTTGGTGTATAACTTGTACAAGCTTGTAAATTTCTTAGATTGTATGCTTTTTAAGTTTGACACAATTGTAATTGAGATTATATATCTTGTACTGGTGTGGATTTTGAAGCATGAATTACGCTTGCTTTAACTACTATCGTTTACACCTTGCAGGATTTGGAGATTACGTTCTTCTGCTATGGACCCTCCTTCAATGCTTGGGAACTATGGCCTGAAAGGGAAGAAATCTGAGAAATCTAGACGGAGTTGGAGTGTAAAAGAAGAAGAGGTGCTTAATGATGATTTGAAAGCTGTTGTGGCCAAAGGATTTAAAAGTGAGAATGGGTTTCGTCCTGGATACTTGTCCGTGCTTGAAGATGAGATGAAGAAAGTATTCCCTTCACGAACATTCCCCATATTCACTCCAGAATCCACGTGTGGAAAAAAAACCCATGGATCGTTGGTGTCAATGCTAAGTAGGAGTGGGATTGGATGGAATGATACCGACAAAATGATTGACGCAACTAATGAGGCATGGGAATCATATGTTAAGGTTAATTCTTCGAACCATTTTTCTTACTGTATTGTACTGCTTGAAATCAATGAGGTGATTAGTTTTTTGCCATCTTGCACACAGTGTGACAGTAATGCACGGTTAATGCGAAGCAAGGCATGACCGTTTTATCATGACTGGTGTGATATATTTGGGAATGATCGGGCCACTGGAGAGCATGTCGAGACATTTGCATCTGCATTACAAGATGTGCTTAACATTAACAATAATGTTGGAACGGGGATGGATCATGGACTGAATGATGCATTCAAAGATGTTGAGGATGCAGGTGAGTCAATGTCTGTGTCGCAGCCTCCTCTATCAGCTGCTACAACAAGTATTAAGGGAATTTCGAAGAAACGTAAACATATGAGTGATAAAGAAGATGATATCGTTGCAGCAATTAACAACTTAGCTGACATAACAAAGTCAACCATGACCGATCTCATAAAACAACTTGGATCAGATGCAAAGTTGGCTGAAGCTATGGACATGATTTTTTATGCATTGGAAGGAATGGCATCCATAACCATTGACGACAAAGTTTGTGTAGCTGAGATGCTGGTGGACAATCAGAATACATTAGCCTTATTTCTACGACTGGATCACGAGGGAAGAGTGAGCTTAATGCGAAGGCTGCTCAACAAAGGTCCGTAATCGAAGCAGTGCATGCATGATGTATTTTGTCTAATTTGGATCCATGATATGCATAGACTCATCACACTCCAGGGATACACCCATGGTACAAAGACTGCTAGGATAAACAAGAGTAAAACCTCAAGTGTGACTCCCACCAGACGTGCCCTCTCTGGCGTCCTGGTCACCGGTACTACGTGCCATTGTCCACACACAAAGACAAAAACAACCCCTCTTGGGGGTGAGCAAAAGCTCAATATGGAATGATCATAGAATATACAACGTGTATCTATAAATGATATATGAAATGAAATATAATGCAATGCATATCATGTCATGTCAACATCATACACCCATCTACTGGGTATCTCGGAGCCAATAAATGAAAGTCCAAATACTACATAGCTAAATCGCTCGAGCATGTCAAACAAAAGGGATATCAATACGGAGCATCACTGAAGCTCACCACATCCCATATCCTGACATCATATCATACAGATGATGTCACAAGACGCCACCTTATAACAGTCTCAACGAATAGGGATAATCCAGAGGATGACGTCGGCAATACACCATCAATCCCATATCAACAAATCATAACAATCATAAGGGCAACGAATCCCTATGCCTTTCAGGCCACTTAATGCGAGTCATAACACCGTGTACAACCTTTATGATTGATTGAATCCAAAATAATAGGGTATCAAAGAATCATAGTTCAACGTGTATGTCATGCATCAATGTATGTATAAAATGTGTGTTAACAAAATATTTATTTTCATACATTGATATGCCAATCATGCCACATTGATAAGTGTGATTTTTACATTTAATTTGATATAAGATTAGGGGCGTTTTTGTAGTGATTCCTAGAAAACATTACGCTTTCTGGTATATATTTATATATTTCAGGAACCTAGGTCCAAATGCATAGAAGTGGAGGAAATATATGTTGAGCATTAAACGAATTGTTGAGTTTAATGCTTAATTTATCTCCGAATTATTTATGAGTTTTGATGATCAACAAAACTTATGTTTGTTATACTAATGTGTCTACTTAGTGTACATGTTTAATTGTTGAAAAATGGATTGATTGGAGGAAATCAAATGTGCAAGGCATAGGGCAGATCGCCCTAGGTAATGGCAGCCAAGAGGGACTTTGCTACGCACATCGACTGAAGCAACGCCGAGGACCGCGCACATGGCACGATCGCCTGAGGCGATGCCTGGAAAGTTTGAGGTGATGAAGACTTCGCCTGAGGCGATAAACATTTGTGCTCAACCGAGGCTACGACATTATTTTTTGAGAACGATCGCCTGAGGCGGTCGGTACATCACCTGAGGCGATCTATGTAAATTGGCGACCGTTGGAGCACGCCGATGGTGATCGCCCGAGGCGATGTCCGAGGTGATCTTGGAGTGATTCAAGCCTTATGTGTAGCAACGGCTAGTAGGAGTCTTGGAGGCCTTCTACACTATAAATATGGATGTTTTGGAGCAATTTGAAGACAAGAAACAAGAGTATAAACTACAAGAAAGTTGTGTTCAATCAAATTCTATATAGCATTGCAAACTTCATAAATTTGTGTTGTATTGGAGTTTGTGATTCATTTCTTGTGTGAGAGTTCTTGTGTTCTTTGTGTTGTTACACCGTGAAGGTGTTATTGATTTATTGTAAGGTCCTCCAACACCGACGCAAGTTGGAAAATTGTAAAAGTCATCAACAAGTGAAGTTGGTGCAAGTGTGTGGCTATCCTTGGATCCCTTAAGGCCAAGAAGACTCGTGAAGAGTGTGTTGCTCGTGAAGAGCTGTTTTACTCGGGAAGAGTGTGTTGTGGCTAACTTGGAGCCCTTAAGGCCAAGATCAATATTGTTCTAGTGGAACCTCGGTTAAACGTTTTCTAACTGGGAAGAGGAGACGTAGGCGATTCATCGCCGAACTTCTATAACAAATTCTCTTGTTCTTTATTGCTTTATTTAATTTACGCATTTATTTATTTCTTCATTTTGTTTATTTGTCGATTGAAATCAAGTCTTCCGCAGAGCAAATTTGACTATTTTGCAAATTCATTTTAAAACGCTAAAGTAGCCAAGGAACCTCATTCATCCCCCCTCTTTGGTTCCAACAAGTGGTATCAGAGCCATTTGATTTTTGTTTTAAATCAAATTATTTTTATGGCTAATCTAGCAAATGAGTTTGCTCAAGGTCAATCGACAAATCGACCTCCGCTCTTCACGGGAGATAACTACGGTTATTGGAAGAATAGAATTTTTCTATACATTCAATCCGTAGATTATGACATATGGAAGATTATTGTGAAAGGTCCACATATTCCTTTGGAGGAACTTGGGGGAATAAGTATTCCCAAAGAAATGGACGATTTTACAAGAGCGAATATGATTTTAATTTCTCAAAATGCTAAAGCTATTAATATTTTACATTGTGCTTTAGATATGAAGGAGTACAACCGGATCTCGATGTGCTCAACCGCAAAGGAAATATGGGACAAATTGCAAATTTGTCATGAGGGCACAAATCAAGTGAAGGAGACAAAGATAGATCTACTACAACTCAAGTATGAAACATTTGAGATGGAATTCGGAGAAGACGTTGACTCGATGTTTAGAAGGCTCACCCTAATCATAAATGAGCTTGTCCAACTTGGTGAGAAGTATCCTCCAAAGCAAATATGGAAAAGAGCACTTAGAGCCTTACCACAAGAATGGTATGCCAAGAGGACGGCCATCATCGAATCCAACAAAGGAGAAAGTGCATCATATAATCTTGATGAACTTCATGGTACCTTGGTGACCCATGAGCTTAAAGTGTCAACACGGAAGGGAATAAATGAGGATGATAGATCCATAAGAAAGGGGATAGCCTTGGTCGGGGGAAAGATCAATCAGATGATGAAGATGATGAAGAGATGATCTTGTTCACAAGAAAGTTCAAGAAATTCTTCAACAAATACAACAAGCCAAAGACCTCCGGTGCTATCAAACATGATTCCAAACAAGAGGTAACATGTTATAATTGTCAATATAAAGGTCTTTATGCTAATGAATGTCCTAGGAAGAAGAATGAGGATAAAGGGAAGAAGAAAGCTCTAATAGCCACATGGAGTGATGGTGACTCCGATGAAGAAGGAGCAACAAACCTTTGTCTCATGCCCAAAGATGACGCAAATGACGAAGAAGAGATAAGCGACGATGAGGTATCCTCTTATGATGAATTACTTAATGCATATATTGAACTCATTGATTGTCTTGGTAGAACCAAGAAGAGCAATAAATTGCTTAAACTAGACTTGGCTAAGAAGGAAGAAGAAAATATTACTTTGAAAAATCAAGTGCATGATTTAAAGACATCTTTTGCCAAGTTTAGTGATAGTAGTTTAAAGATGAATGAATTGCTTGGCTTACAACGTTGTAGCTTTGATAAAGCCGGACTAGGCTTTTCAAGCAAATCTAAAACATTTTCAAGCTTGTTGGCTAAAGCTAAGCACAATTCTCCTACTTGCACTTATTGTTGTAAAGATGGCCATACAAAGAATAAATGTAGATTTACTAAAATTCAATACCAATCTAACAAGAGGTGGAAATGGATTCCAAAGGCATCGATGAAAGCTAACACACAAGGACCCAAAAATCAAATGGGTACCAAAGAATCCCAAATGAAAAACTTGTTTTGTAGGAACAACAAAGAAATGGAGGATGAAGGCACTAGCACCTCAAGAGAGGAAATCATATTATGTACCACAATAGAAGAAGCACGAGGTATAGGACCAATGACAAGAACGTACTCTTGTCATCAAAGGTAAATTTATTTTGTGCATTTAAAAAGAGCAATTCAAAATTTCATTGGCACAAATTAATTGTCCACTAAATAATGAAGCTCAATATTCATTGATAGTAAAATGCATTTCCTCTTAGCATATGTACATATAAATTACTTTGTTGCATGATTTATGCTTATCCCTTTATTGTAAATATCTTGATATGCCATGAATTTACTTTGAATTTGAAATGTGCAACTATGTGATTAAGCATGCTATAATTGTTTGGATGCTCAATCTTTGATATAAGGCTATCATGACCTTAATGATTATATTATCATTAACTTATCAAATGATGCTTTGATAATTATAATGTCTATTGGGCATAAGTGCATGAATTCTTAATAGGACATATGCATACTTTGCACATTTAGAATTCATTGTTGATTGCCTTAAAAGCATGTTTGTCTTCCTCTAAATGATTTAATATTATGCTTGTTAAGGCTATTACATGCTTGATGAGGAAAATGTATAAATTGTTAAAATATGGCTATGTGTCAACATATACTTGTGATATGATTATTTGAATTTTGTGCTTTTTGATTATCACAAAAGGGGGAGAATTTTATGATAAACTTGAAGTTTAATACATGCATAGTTTGAGGGGGAGAGTTTTTGTATGCATGGTTTGAGGGGGAGAGTTGTTTGTATTATGGATTACTTGGTTACATCTTGTATGTGCTATGCAATTGTTAAGGGGGAGTCTTGTTTACTCACATTTCATGCATATTACATATTCAAGTTTATCAAGTTTTGTGATCATCAAAAAGGGGGAGATTGTTGAGCCTTAAACGCATTGTTGAGTTTAATACTTAATTTATCTCCGAATTATTTATGAGTTTTGATGATCAACAAAACTTGTGTTTGTTATACTAATGTGTCTACTTAGTGTACATGTTTAATGGTTGAAAAATGGATTGATTGGAGGAAATCAAATGTGCAAGGCATATGGCAGATCGCCCCAGACGATGGTGACCATGCCCCAGGCGATGGCAGCCAAGAGGGACTTCGCCACGCACATCGACTGAAGCGACGCCGAGGACCGCGCGCACAGCACGATCGCCTGAGGCGATGGCTTGATCGCCTGAGACGATGCCTGGAACGTTTGAGGCGATGAAGACTTCGGCTGAGGCGATAAACATTTGTGATCAACCGAGGCTACGGCATTATTTTTTGAGAACGATCGTCTGAGGCAATCGATACATCGCCTGAGGCGATCTATGTAAATTGGCGACCGTTGGAGCGGGCGATGGTGATCGCCCGAGGCGATGTCCGAGGCGATCTTGGAGTGATTCAAGCCTTATGTGTAGCAACGGCTAGTAGGAGCCTTGAGGGCCTTCTACACTATAAATATGGATGTTTTGGAGCAATTTGAAGATAAGAAACAAGAGTATAAACTACAAGAAAGTTGTGTTCAATCAAATTCTATATAGCATTGCAAACTTCATATATTTGTGTTGTATTGGAGTTTGTGATTCATTTCTTGTGTGAGAGTTCTTGTGTTCTTCGTGTTGTTACACCGTGAAGGTGTTATTGATTTATTGTAAGGTCCTCCAACACCGACGCAATTTGGAAAATTGTAAAAGTCATCAACAAGTGAAGTTGGTGCAAGTGTGTGGCTATCCTTGGAGCCCTTAAGGCCAAGAAGACTCGTGAAGAGTGTGGGTAACTTGGGAAGAGTTGTGTGTGGCTATCCTTAGAGCCCTTAAGGCCAAGAAGACTCGTGAAGAGTGTGGGTAATTTGGGAAGAGTTGTGTGTGGCTATCCTTGGAGCCCTTAAGGCCAAGAAGACTCGTGTAGAGTGTGTTGCTCGTGAAGAGCTGTTTTACTCGAGAAGATTGTGTTGTGGCTAACTTGGAGCCCTTAAGGCCAAGATCAAGATTGTTCTAGTGGAACCTCGGTTAAACGTTTTCTAACCGGGAAGAGGAGACGTAGGCGATTCATCGCCAAACTTCTATAACAAATTCTCTTGTTCTTTATTGCTTTATTTAATTTACGCATTTATTTATTTCTTCATTTTGTTTATTTGTCAATTGACATCATGTCTTCCGCAGTGCAAATTCGACTATTTTGCAAATTCATTTTAAAACGCTAAAGTAGCCAAGGAACCTCATTCACCCCCCTCTTCGGTTCCAACAATAGGTTTAAAATGATGAAAAAGGACCAAACCGAGCATACACGGAAAAGGAGGGATGAAAGGGCAAAATATTGAAAATCATTACAGCGATCGATCGGTATTATCAAGCGATCGATCGCCACCAAACAATGCACATTCTCGATCGATCGGTAAAAACCAGCGATCGATCGCCGAATCGAAAATTTTGAAAAATAAAACAGAATCTTTTGCCAATCGATCGGCAACTGACGGAGATCGATCGCCAAACCCAAAAAAATCGAGATTTTGTTCCTTATAAAGCTATTTTGTGTCCAAAGAATTCAAGACTCCTCCAACACAATAAATAGAAGATTTCAGACGAAATTAAACAAACTCAGCCACCATCATTCTCCTTCATCCCACCATCCATACACCATAACCATTGAAGAGAAAACGAATCGGAAGAGAAGGGACAACGGAGTAACACAAGGAGTCAACACCTCTTGTTATTTCCGTATTTCTAACTCTAGTTCTCTATTTTCATTAGATTTTTAATGTTTAGATTATTGCAAAACAAGTTTATGCATTGTTATTTGATGAAGATTGTTGGCTAAGTTTGTTGTCGAGACTTAGGGGATCCCATGTTTTGAACCCACAATTATAATTAAGTTTTGATTGATTCTTACAAATTCTTTGAGTTTAATTTGTTGTGCTCATGCTTTCAATAGATTAATATCCTTGACTGATTATTTATTGCAATTGAATTGACCATATGAGATTGCGATACGATACAGTAAATTAAACTATGGATTTCAGATTGATATCGAGAGATGGAGTCAAATACACGTGTGATAGCTATAGATATCTAGTAATCGAAAGCTAGAAGTTTTCGTAAATCAACTTACAATATTGAGTGTTAAATAAGTGCATGATCATTACCTTTTTGCATCTTAGTATTAGACATGTTGTAACTGGACCAAGGTATAACAAGTGCATTAAAAAAACTCTTCACCTTAGAACGTTTGAATTTAATTCTTAACTATAGGCGAATTGTGGGGGATTGTATGGGTGAACCGAAAGTCTTGATAATTGTTTCTTTTGATTCTTATTCTAATTCATCACTGTTTGCTTGGGTTAATTATTGATTTAGTTTGTCACTTTAGTTAATTAATCATAGCTAGTTTTCGTAGGCTAAATATAGTTAAACTAGTGGAGTTTGATAATTATTTCCTAGTCCTCATGGGATCGACAATCTGTACTTTTCATATCATTATACTAAAATTTGACACTGTGCACTTGCGGTACGCAATCGTTACACTGCAAAATATTATTTAAAATAATAGCGATCACACATAATTTAAATAAATCAACGTAGCCACGTAATATCAAGTAATTCGCAGAAGTCATCAAATCCAATATCAACGGATACAGATACATATCGTATGTTACCCGATCGCAACATACATTTCTTTCTCGATCTACAAGGGTACTCGAGCTTGTAGGGTCGAAGTAGTCACTGTATATCAATACAAATTCACAATTCAATAAACTAATCATTAAAAATTGGTTATCAATTTTAATCACAGCCTAACCAATTTAGGGTAATTAAATTGATGCAATTACCTCATAATTAATTTGGTAAATTGTTTTTCAACAATTATAGTCCAAATTAATTGGTAATTATCGAAGCAAAGTAGGAAATCAATTTTTTACCAATTCGCGCATATTAATCACACTGTTTTCAGCGATTTCGGCGAGCTCCGGCTGTGGTAGAGGCGGAGACCGGTGTAGAAACCTCTGTCCAGGTGAGGAGAATATATTTGGTGTATGGCTTTGTCCAATTTGTTGTAGAATTGCAGAAATCGAACCAGTGTTCCTCAAACCCTAGTCTGTGCGATTTCGTTCATTCCAGGTCAAAATCGAAGCACTTTTCGAACACCAAAAATCAATTATATGGTATAGAAATGTTTTACGTCCTACACTGATATATATTAATTCCCGACCAATTATGAACATCGGGGTGTCACCGGTAGTACTGGTACATGTATATTACATGTACTGTCCACACCTGACTTCATTTCATTATTTCAATTACAAAAAATAAATTTTTTGATTTAATACAAATTTTATATTTATTAAATTATTTTAACAAAAGTTTGGTGTTAATCCGAATATTCCATAAATATATTTGTCATTTATCATGTTCTGACCCGACTGTCAATCTACATGTACAATGTCAATTTCCACTCTCATTAATTATATTATATTCTCATTAATTAATTTCTAACTAAGTAACAAATTAATTGTACTTAATTCTCATTATCAAATATCGAGACATCACATTTACAAAATGTTAAGTATGATATCGAACTGTTATCAAAGATAATATTCCTCATGTTTATTCTCAACCATATGATTAACATAAGATGAATCACATAATTGTTGAGAAGTTAAACATGATTTCCGATAATACGGTACGAGTGCCTTACAAATTTTCCACTATTTACTCCAATAATACACTTTGAGTATTCAACTTTAAACTGTAAGTTCTAAGCGTAGAGAAGGTCTCCGCTAAGTCGGTCATGAGGTCAACGATGTTCTTTGATTTTACTATAATATCATCCACATAGACGGATAGACCTCAACAAAGCGTGCCCTAAAGACTGTTATACTTTACATCGGATTGATCAATTAGTAGAGTCCATGGCAGGTCATCGGTTTCTATGCTTGATGGACACCTATCAGGTTATCATCAGATCCCAGTAGCTCATGAGGATCAAGATAAGGTGAGCTTTGCCACATCAAATGAAACATTTTGCTAATGGACTCCACGACAGGTCGTCATTATATATGATTGATGGACACATATTAAGGTTATCATCAGATCCCACTAGCTAAGGAGGATCAACATAAGGTGAGCTTTACCACATCAGATTAAACATTTTGCTATGTCGTTATGCCATTTGAACTTAAAATTGTAGGGGCCACCTATTAATGACCTCTACATATCAATAAAATGTGAGATAATACCTCAGAAATTGGAATTTGATTCCAGGGTGACCTAAAATTGATTAACAAACATGAGAATGGGATCAGAAGATTTTTCCATGCGTACCTCATCCAATGATTAAATCGAACAAAGGAATATGGAAAATATGTGGTGTAAAAGTAAGCAATATATGTTGTGAATGAATAAAATCAAACCTGGTATTTATAGATGAAGAGTTACTATGTGGGCAGGATTTCTTCCATGTTTATCTAAATCTGGTTGATATACGATAAGATCTTATATGATCTTCACAATCTTTGATAAATGATTATTAAATCCCAGAGGTCTCGTTCCCATAAATAGGAGATTCAGTCATAAGGATACGAGTCTATCTGATGAGAGGGCTACCCTCGACTGATGAGCTCATATACCGAATTGCTTAGCAGGTCAGGTCGGCCACATATTTGTCATTCCGTACCAAAGTAGACGTTTTTGGAGGTCGGTGGGTTATCAATATTTGGCAGGTCGATAGTCTGGGAGGTCGTCATGTTCGTAATAAGAACTTCACAGAAATCACCAAACCAGAGCTTGACAGGTCGGTCACATGAGGTCGGTCACATGAGGGGTGAGGTCGCAAACTCATGTTCATGCTCTCCATAAAGATGAACATGGAGGTCGGGAGATCAGCAGGTCGGTATAAAGATATATGGCCTCCGATATCTAATGGGTCTCTGATGGTCCTCTGAATAGGTCGGATATAAGCTATATGTTATTAGGATGACCTCATATCCCCTAATTAGTACCACCTTCTATTTCATATTTTTCATTATAGGAAATTATGATTCGGTCCTATAACTTATTCATTATCAATTTTTAATCCTGCAAATTTTTAAATTGCAAGTATAGTTCAATAACTTGGTCATTGTTTTCACTTTAGTCTTCTTCACCAGAGTAGTGACGTGACATCAAACGTATCAGCAATGTCCAGTGCCCGCATCATCATTTCCAGTGTCATGTCATTATTTTTCGGTGTCACACCATCATTTTCCGATGCTAGATCAGCACTTCGATAGAAAAAGAACTAAAATGGAAATAAGAACGAACTTACTGGACTAAACTTCAATATGAAACTTTACGGGACTAAAACCTAAACTTTAAGAGCATATAATATATGTTCTATAAAAAATTATGAAATGTTGCATTTGAATGAAATTACTTGGATTTGAGAAAAGGGATTTGGGGGATAAATTTTAAATGACTCCATTTTATGAGAATTTGAATCCATTTTAGATTTGAGTGTTTACCGCTTTATTAGAAAAGTTAAACTGACGGTAACGGTGCAACTAAAATCTTTTAAATCATATATCAATCATAGCATTGTGCTTCAATCCCTCGCCAAATAGTTCAATAGTTGATCTCCAATATCCATATCAAATAATTTCATCAACTTACAACTCATGGAAATTAAATACATTATATTGTCTCAATATTAAATTGTAAGATTGAACGCTTACCGTTTTATCTTAAACTATTGAATTGGAGTACAACTCAAATTATTTAAACCTTTCATAAGAAACATTATGTTTTAACCACTCTCCAAACAATAGCAATTATAGCTCCTGGATAATCACTTCGCAATAACTACACCAAATTGCAACTCATGAGGATAGAATGTTTGTCGCTTTACAAAAAAAGTTATAGCTGGTTGATGTCATATGACATATCAGTTTTCTCAGGTAAAATCCACCATAAATACTGAACAGAAGTATCCTGAGGATATAACCCCGAGCACAAGGTATCCAGACACTATTAAACCTGCTAGGCATACTGGCCAAAAAGTAGCGGAAGACCCGGGAGTAATCAACAAATCAACCGGGATAAGCAAACATGCAATAATGGAACGTGGATTTCTCGGATACGCTTTGCCCCAATAACGTCATGGTCAGAGGAGACCGCGTTTCGGATTTCCCGCGAGCTAACCAACGGGATCAGCCCTATAAATACACACTTATGATCTCATTATAAAGGGTTGGACTTTTAAGGCAAGAAAAGACTCCGAAGATAGCATATCAAGTCTGTTCGGTCTTTTCATGTATTTTCTTTAATATTTTTGTTTAAAAGTTTGTTATTCATATTTCGTGTCAAAGTCCTGTAACTGATCCATTTTTATAGTGAAGAATTTATAATGGACAATGTCCCGTGGTTTTTCCTTCATTCTTGAGGGTTTTCCACGTAAAAATTTTTGGTGTCTCTTATTAATTTTCTGTCACACAAAATATATCCGAATAAAGAGAATTTAAGATCACATCATCGGCGCCGTCTATGGGAAGATTTGAGCTAAGACACTGAAGGAAAATAATTTTTTGCGTAGATCAAAGAAAAGAAACATGGTTAGAAGTAAAGACCGTGAACAAGGTTCAAGGGGGTATATACAAAATCCCCTTCATATTCGTCCCGGTGCGCGAAGGAGAAGAAGATGATGTGGAGTCATCTCAAAACATTCCTTAGGCATTTCCTACTAGGGGAATGCCTATGGAGCAATTAACTGAAGTAATTGCAAAAACCCTGGTGGAAGTCATGAAGCAATTTATGACCCCACCCCGCCCTAGCAAGAGAGAACCACCGAAGAGGAAGAAGATTTGGCCTCTTCAAAAGGGCAGAAAGAGGAAGCGAAGGAGATTAAGGGTCTCTCCAGTCAGATGGGCGAAGAAAGAGATAAGACTTTGCCCATCAGATGGAGGATCTGAAAGATGAGTTACACTGGATGCACAACAAGATGGAGGGGCTTATTTATCTAGTACGGAGGAGCATGCCATTTGCTCCTCAAGTTGTCGATGATCCCTTACCATCTAACTTCCGAACTTTGAATGTGGGGAATTATGATGGCAGCGCAGATTTAGATGAGTATTTGTCACGGCTTGAGAACTTCGCTCCTCCACCAACTTACAGATGGAGAGAAGTGTCGAGTTTTTCTGACTACCCTAGCTGGGGCTGCTCAATCTTGGTTTAATCAACTATCATCGGAGATTCATTCTCGAGATTCAGCTCGCTATTCTTACATAATTCGCGAGCAGCAGAAGTTGCAATAGAATAGCCCTTAGTCTGTTCGGACTCAAGCAAATAGAAAAGGAATCTCTTCGGGACTTCCTGAAAAGATTTAATCAAGCATGCCTCGACGCCCCTCATGTTATTTCGGAGATACTCATCAGCGCCTTTACTCAAGGACTACCAGAAGGAGATATGTTCAGATCTTTAGCTAAAAAACCACCATCTGATTATGACGAGCTGCTGGGAAGAACTTCTAAATATATCAACTTAGAGGAGGCAAGAAAACGAAACAAAGAAAAGATGTGAAACCAGGAAATGAGCCAAATCGGAGGGATAAACAATCGGGACAGCCAAAAAGGAGTTTCGAGCAGTACCTCCCTATGAGACCTCCTCGAGAAGTAGCCATGACCCATGAATCAAAGGGGGCCGAAGAGAGGTCGAGGTGGACATTTCCAAGGAGCGCAATTTAAATGAGATATTTTTGGGGAAGAGGAGTTAGCAGACTTGGGAAAAGGCAAGAATCCCGTGATGGACCAATTGGCAATTATCCACCTCCTCGGAATAATGCTAATCTGGGGAGGGAAGCACTTAGGCCAGTACCATGAGTAGTTAGAGGAGAGAGGCAAGAGGATGATGATAGCCAAGCTGTGGGGGAGGTATCCCCAAACAATGTTCTTAACCAAAGAACTATAGGTGGAGACTCTAATCAAGCAAGATTTATGCTCGGAAGCTGCGAGTGATGTCAATTGTCCCGGATAACACGCCAACATGGCCGTCCATTGCCTTTGAGCCTGATGATCAGCAAGAAATCCATTTCCACCATGATGACGCATTGGTTATTTCTGTCACGGTAGCAAATTATAATGTGCAAAGAATCTTTGTGGATACATGAAGTTCGGCCGATGTGCTTTTCCTAAGTATGTTGACCAAGATGGAATTGTGGAGCATAACCATACATAGGGTGAACACTTCTCTTCATAGATTCGCTGGAGAGATTGTAAGTCCGGTGGGGCAAGTTTCTTTACCAGATACATTGGGTGAAAAACCAAGTACGAAGACCAAGATGATCAATTTTCTCATAGTAGATGCTCATTCACCGTACAACATAATTTTGGGCCGACCAGCCCTAGCTACTTTTCATGCAATGGCCTCCATTTATCACCTGACGATGAAATTCCCAGTAGGTGAGGAAGTTGGACAAGTAAGAGGAAATCAAAGTTCCACGAGGAAATGTTATGTGCAGGAGTTGAGGCAGGAGAAGGGACAGAAGAAAGGGGCTGACGAACGAGAAGACAATAATAAGAGGAAACGATAAAAGCTTGATGAGATTGAAGAACGAGTAGTTCGCGGAGGAATTTCTCACGATTGAGCTGGGCCACCCGACTAAGACCACCAGAGTGGGTTCCCAGTTACACCTCGAACTACAAAGAAGAGTGATTGACTGAATGTAGACGTGTTCGCTTGGAGTATTGCTGACCTGGTAGGGGTAAAACCAGAAATTGCCGAGCACCATCTCAACATTGATCATAATGCTTGGGCAATCAAACAGAAGAGGAGACATTTTGAACCTGAGAAGGATGCCATTATTGCTAAGCAAGTGGAAGGATTGTTGAAAGCAGGCCACATGTGGGAAATCAGTTTTTCTACATGGCTTTCAAATGTGGTTTTAGTACCCAAATCAGGAGATAAGTGGTGAATATGTGTGGATTTCAGAGACGTGAATAAAGCATGCCCTAAAAATTGCTGCCCGTTGCCAAGGATTGGTCAGCTAGTAGATTCTACTGCGGGGCATGAACTTCTCTGCCTTATGGATGCATAGCAGTGATATCATCAAGTCCCTTTGGCACAGGGAGATCAGCCAAAAGTAAGCCTCATTACAACATGGGGAACTTTTTGTTACGTAGTCATGCCCTTCGGCCTAAAAATGTTGGGGCCACTTATCAAAGGTTAATGGACAAGATATTCAGAGTTCGGATAGGGCAGAATGTGGAAGTATATGTAGATGATGTCATTATCAAGAGTAAAATGGCACACAATCTAATTGAGGATATGGAAGAAGTCTTTGAAACTCTGCGAATATTTGGCATGAAGTTGAATCCTGCTAAGTGAACATTCGAAATACATTGTGGGAAGTACATGGGGTGCATGGTCACTGAGAGATGTTGAGGCCAACCAGGAAAAATCAGAGCAATACAGAAGATGAATCCTTCTCGGACATTAAATGAAGTACAGAGGTTGGCAGGAGGAATAGCTACGTTAAGTCACTTCATATCTTGCTCAGCCAATAGAAGCTTGTATTTCTTTAAAGCCTTAAGGCAGTGTCAAAAGGCCTTTGAAGATTTCAAAGATTATCTGGCTCGATTGTCGTTAATGAATAAGCCCGAGCATGATGAGACCCTCCTCGTATATCTATATGTGACCGATGAGGTCATCGGTATTGGTCAGAGACAAGTCGGGGCAACAACAACCAGTATACTATATTAGCAGAGCACTGCAAGGGGTAGAACAGAGGTACCCTGAAGTTGAACAATTAGCTTTAGCCCTCATAACTACAACAAGAAGACTTCAGCCATACTTTTTGTCTCATCCCGTCATGGTGGTAACGAGCACTCCCTTGGGAAGACTATTATCTAAAGAAGAAATATTAGGGCGAATGGTGAAATGGGCCACCGATCTGAGTGAGTTCGACATTACTTACCCGTACCGAACTACCATCAAGGCTCAAGCATGATCAGATTTCTGGTAGAGGTGACCCATGTCCTCAAAGAAAATGAGTGGAATTTGTATGTAGATGGATCATCTACTTAGTTGGGAAGCGGTGCTGGTGTCGTGCTCATTAGTCATGAAGGAAAAGAAATTAAAGTAGCCATCCAATTCGGGTTTCATTCCTCAAATAATGAAGATGAATTCGAGGCTCTCATCTCTGGCCTTCAAATAGCGATGGATGTTGGAGCTCGAAAAATAATAACATTTATGGACTACATGCTCATGGTTAAAACAAGTGAACATAATGTATAAAGTAAAAGAAGAAAAATTGAAGAAGTACGTAGAAACCGCTAAGACATTGATGAGTCAATTCCGGGAAGTGAAATTAACACAGGTGCCTAGACAATAAAATAGCCGAGCTGATGAGCTGGCAAAACTGGCTAGCTCAATTCACGAGTGGAAGAATAGGAATGTGTTAGTACAAGAGCTCTTGGTCTCTCATACATCTGTCAATAGCATAATGAATCTTGAACCATGTATTGTGGCAGACTGGCGAGAGCAGATCATTAAATTCCTGAAGACTAAGGTTTCAACATCCGATCCAAAAGAGGCTGCTCGGGTGAAGAGAATGTAGAATCGTTTTGTACTGGTCGAAGCAAGCTGTTCAAAAGGGACTTCTCAACCCCTTTCCTACAATGCACTTCGGTCTAAGAGGGGGAGCATTTAATGAATGAAATTCATGAAGCTGTTGCGAAAATCATCTCGGGGCCAATATGCTATATCAAAAGACTTTTCGGGCTGGATATTTTGGCCTACAATGAAAAATGATGCTGAGGGGATTGTGATAAAATGTAGTAATTGCCAGAAGCATGCCAATTATCCCATGTGACTGCATAAGTTCTAAATAACAGTGCTATTTCATGTCCATTCGACCAATGGGTAATGAACATTGTAGGGCATTTTCCTCCAGCAGATGGGCAAAGAAAATTTCTTCTGGTGGCCGTTGAATACTTCACCAAATGGGTAGAAGCTGAACCTAGCAAAAATAACTGAGGAAGTTGTCAAGTTCTTAAGGAAAAACATAATATGCCGGTTTGGGATACCGAGGAGGCTAATTTCCGACAATGAAAGACATTTCGGGGGAAAAATGGTGTAACAAGGGTGCAAGGATATGAAAACCAGGCAAGTATTCATTTCAGTAGCTTATCCTCAATCTAACAGACATGCAGAGGTGACTAATTGGATCTTACTACATGGGATTAAAAAAAGATTAGAAAGAGCTCGAGGGGCTTGAGTGAATGAATTACCTGGTGTTCTATGGGCATATCGAACAACACCTCGGGTGTCTATGGAAGAATCCCCATATGGTCTAGTGTATGAGTCAGAATCCCTTATCCCAGCTGATATTGGAGTAAAATTTCTTCGGGTACAATGTTACAATCCTAAGCATAATGAAGATATGAGAAAACTGGAGTTAGATGGGGTGGACGAATTAAGGGAAAGAGCTATGTGCGAGTTGAGATGTACAAGATAAAGATCACTAATGCATATAACCGAAGAGTTCGCCCGAGAACATTCAAGGTCGGAGATCTGGTATTACGAAGAACTAACCCAGCTGGCGACGTAAAGAAATTGACACCAAAGTGGGAGGGCCCTTATAAAGTGAAAGTGGTGATCGGATGAGGATCATACAAACTAGAGGATCAAGAAGATCGTGAGTTGGTGAGGCCTTGGAATGTTCATAATTTAAAGAAATATTCCGTATGATGTTTTAATTATTGTTTTTATTTATGAATCTAGTATTAATAAAATAAAGTTGTTTTAATGATACTTGTTCGGAATTTTATTAGTTTACTCATGGGATCGGGATGTTTGGTCCACGTTTAAACCTAAAATTGCCTAAGTTATTGTGCTTGGGGTAGCGAGCTTGTTCGAAATTTTATTAGTTTACTCTTTGGATCGGGTGTTTGGTACGGATACTTGATAGATGCTGGCTAGACTGGATCCTGGACTCAAAAATTTCGAACCAGGGAACTTTGGCTGCCACCAAGTCTTGTTCTGTAGTAGCCCGTTCTTCCTCCTTACGAACAGCTGAGGAATTTGAAGAACTTAAGGTCTCTTCGCTATCCGACGAGGATGAAGGCAGACGAGGAAGAGTAGTAACTCTTTCCTCAGTATGCGTGCCGTACAAATATATTTTCCTCATGGAGGAATCATCCTAAGAAAAAGCCATACTTGGTAAATAAGTGCTCGAAAAACCTGAAGATCGGTTGCTTGATCGTCTGATGCTAGCTCGGAAGCAAAATGAAGCAAAGTGAAACAAATGAAGGGGAATGACAGAGTATTTATAGAGGGGACCAGGTGAACAGTTTTTAAATCCGTGCCGTCCAAAATAAGTTGAATGGACAGTCACAGATGATCCTCGGGAAACAAAACGTCACATGGCGTTTTGAAAACTCTGGGAGGGAAAAAAGGGCGGCAAAAAACCCCCGAGCAGGTCAAACTAGGATTTACCCGAAGACGATAAAACAAGACTTCAATATTCCCATCTTGCTTTACTTCAGGGGGTGATGTGATGTCATATGACATATCAGTTTCCTCGGGTAAAATCCCACGCAAATACCGAAAGTATCCCGAGGACATAACCCCGAGTACAAGGTATCCGAACACTATTAAACCATGCTCGGCATCTGGTCAAAAAGTAACGGAAGGCCCGGACGTAACCAACAAATCAACCGACGTAAATAAACGTGCAATAATAGAACGCAGATTTCTCGGGCACGCTTTGTCCCAATAACGCCACGATCAGAGAAGATCGTGTTTCGAATTTCCCACGAGCTAACCACAGGGATCAACCCTATTAATACACACTTATGGTCTCATTGTAAAGGGTTGGACTTTTGAGGCAAGAAAAGACTCTGAAGAGTACATATAAAGTCTGTTTGGTCTTTTTCTATATTTTTCTAATATTCTTGTTTAAAAGTTTATTATTCATATTTCGTGTCACAGTCCTGTAACGGATCCATTTTTATAGTGAAGAATTTATACTAGACAAGGTCATGTGGCTTTCCTTCACTCTTGATGGTTTTCCACGTTTAAATTTTTGGTGTCTCTTATTAATTTTCTGTCACAAAAAGTCTATCCAAACATAGAGAATTTAAGATCACTGGTGACAATAGTGCAACTCAAATCCTTTAAACCGTATAATAGCTCAAGCATTATGATTCGATCATTCTTCTAGTAGGGGTCGCTTCCCAACTTCCATTGTATTAATTAATAAAGAAGTTAGAAACCGAAACAGATGAATTTGAAATTCATTGAATTAAAAAAATGTATTGACGTTGAACATCATCGGAGTAACCATGATCGTTAGAGTACTTGACAAAAGTATATGCCCTGAATGAATCATTAATTCGATTGTTAATGTAAAAAAAATAAAGATGCTCTACATACAATTTTAATTAGAATATTTTGCAATTAATGTTGGATATTCTTCGATGATATGAATATTTAATATTAATACAAGGAGGTTTGCATGGTATCTTATCCAGAATCATATGCTTAGAATAAATTTATAATATGATTGAAGCAACAAGTGTGCTACAGTTTAATTATTCAAGGAATTTAAGCATAATCCATGGGATAATGTCACGCCAAATTTGAATGAATATTTATTCGGCCAAACTCAATGGAATTATTCTAATTAAATATATTATTTCCTCTATTCGATTCCACTTTCTCCTTTTCCTTTTGAGGATAATGGAATCAGATTATTTCAACATATAATTTTGTAGTCAAATTTGGACTCGAATACAGCTCGAACTTAGTTAAAATCTTGAAAAATAAGCCGTCATGTGCTCGAATACGCATTGAATAATTTGGAACATTAAATCGATCTATGCACTAAAGTTCGATTAATGATTCGGTGTTGCATGAATCAGTCGTGCATGATTAATAAATATGAAAATATCAGCGTAGATATGAAATTTTATGCCAAAGAACATAACTATTGTATTTCTATTAAAAAAATCATATATAAAATTAATTTTTGCATGCCTTCTAGATCCTAACCTAACTTCAATTGCACAAACCTATCTAAATTGAAATTATGGTATCACCAATTGGTCACGAAAAAGTTCTTCCAGTATACATATCATAATTAATAGGGGTAAGAAGTACCATTGATTTTCATGGAATATATATGCTAAAATTATGGGTTAAAAAATTAGCAAAATCAATCTGTAAACTGTATTATCTTTTTGTCCGATAAATTGTCTAAGTTTGGTATTTGAACAATAAGTTGATCTTTTTTTACTCTTAGTTCTTTTTCGCTAAATTACTATGTCGGACATTGTTGATGTGCACGAAGCTACATCAGCGCTCCAACGGCGAAAGACTAAAAATTGGGGAAAAAAATCATTTTATTGAATAAGACTAAATTTTGATTGGATAGTTTTGGATTATTTTGCAATCCTTCTATCAAAAAAATATTAAATAGTAATATTTTTAGGATTAATGGCGAATTACCCTGATGGTTTTGCAAATAGACAGATTATCCCATATGGTTTGAAAATAGATATTTTATCCCTCGTGGTTTTGAAAATAGGCAGATTGCCCACTTATGTTTTGAAAATGGCATTTACCCATTATAATTTGAAAAATAAGCATTTTATCCCTCGTGATTTTCAAAACGATAAATAGTAATACGCCACTGGTTCGTATTTTTAGCATTCTATAACTTGTGTTAGCGATAATAATTTGCGAGGGAAGGCTAGTACGTCATCGGAGAATATCTTGGCGTAAGGGGTACTACGTGGGGTAAGCTTACGCGGTGATGCACAACCAGAAAATGATATCTAAGTCAGCTTCTTCTAACCTGTCGTTTATACTTTTAAAGCACATTTTATAACGCACCAGTAAGTATAATTATATATAATTATATATATATATATATATATATATATATTATAATGAAGGAATTATCTGATGAATATATTTGGAAAAAGATATATCTTATGGGGTTATTTTTAGAAATATATGAAATAATATTACTAAAAGAAAATAATAAATATATTCAATTAAAAGACGTGGTTTTTTTAAAAAAAATTAATTATACTCAATCGTTTTCGAAAATAAAACTTAGTATGCTGAAACTGTCAGGATCGATATGAGGGTCGGTGGCCAGCACAACCAGCCCAGTTCAACCAACTTGTGTTGTAGTAACTCGTGTTCTTGAATTGATTGCACCGAGAAATTAGATCGAGTTTTGTTTACAAAACCAATGGAAAACAAGCAAACTAACCTGCTCTAAAACTGATTAAATATTTGTAAAATCATTTAAACAAATATGCAGTTGAAAGATAATGCGAAAAGTACACACATATTTGTTTATGAAAGTTCAAATATGGTGTTAACTTCTACGTCTCTCTTCTTCCATCGAATAGAACGATATACTAGAAAATTTTGATTTATACAACCATTTGTACAAACTCACTCCACTCGAGGTCACTCTTACGAGTGGAATTCCTAGAAACACAACTCCACCAACTGAGGTCGCTATTACTGAGCACAACTTGCATATTTTTTGAGTTTGAGTCTATATGCAAAGACTCAAACTCATCTACGTAGACAACTTTTTTTTTTTGGTCGGAAAAAGACATAATATATAAAAGAGTACCAGAGGTACTACGAAAGTTTACAAAAAGACTTCTAAAACGCAAGATAAAATCAGGATGCTAATAAACAAACCCTAGGTTCAATCACCCAATCCGAAAGTACATAAGAAAAGCTAGGACTGCTGCTATATCTAATCCAAAACCAAGATCTAAATTGTACTAGGTTGAAAAGGTCTTCCTCTGGCTCGTTGTTTCCTCTGAAAATTATTTTATTTCTACCTAACCATATGGTCCATATTATCGTGAACCATATAGTTAACCAACCCTTTCTTCCTCTTGTTTGCTCCCAAAGCCCTTTGTGCTGCACCAAGTGAAAAGCCGGATTGCCAGGAAGTACAAGAGTGACTCCCAACCACTTGTAACATTTCATCCATAACGCGAAGGAATCCGAGCACCTAAACAAAAGATGAGTTGTAGTCTCCTCCACTTGATGACATAGAACGCACAAATCTGGGACTGGGCCTCGGAGAACATTACGTTTCCGTAAGTTATCCTTGGTCGGAATTCTGTCTTTAAGTACCCGCCAAGCGAATGCTCCAACCTTTTTCGGAGCCAAAGTCTTCCAGATGTCATCGTAAATCATCAGAGATTCGTCATCAAGAACTTCATCCTCTACAAAGGTTCCATATGCCGACCGAACAGAGTAGCAATTGTTATCTTCAAGGCACCACTCCCATGTGTCTTCCTTATCTTGGTCCAAAGCTGACCTGTCAATAAAATTTTGTAACAAAACCAAAACATCCATTTCCCAGTCGAATAAATCCCGTCTCCAATCCCAGCTCAAAATCCATCTACCATCCACCCCCCCCCCCCCCCCCCCCCCAATATTCCCTACTGAGATGTCCCTATCCCGCGCAATCGATGCTAATCTTGGAAACTTTTCTTCCAAACTTACCTCCCCACCCAGATATCCGTCCAGAATTTAGTCCCTAGCCCATTTCCTACTCTTCGAAACAGCCCCCCCAAAAACCACCCCGAAAGATCCAAGAAAGTATGCTTTATAAGATCTCTCCACCACACCGACTGCGCACCCCTCACCCCCCTCTCCCTGACACAATCTCTCGGCAGTTAAGATTTCCATATTTAGAAGACAAAACATGTAACCACAAAGAATTCCCCCCTTTTACAATATCCCACCCCCATTTTCCTAATAAAGCTTTATTAAAAAAATCCAGGTTTCGAACCCCCAAACCCCCCATTTGCTTAGACTTGCAAACCACCTCCCATTTGACCCGGGCCTGTGCCACCCTTTAGGGAATAATACAAACCTTGGTATCTTAAAAAGACGTCAGGTTCATTGTTGCAGAAATGAGGGGCCCCTATATACGTAATCATATAATATAAACTTATGTCAGAGGTCTAACACAGACATGTACTATATTGGGCTCTTCACCATATTCCTTATGATATAATGAATCCTAAGAGCTGAGGCTGGGATGTGAGATTACTATGAGATTTGGAACGAGGATCTGAAATACACATATAGTGTGTGCCTATACAAAATATAATAATAATTACCATCCTATACATGGATGATGTTAAAGATTGCCTCTGCAACCCATTGACTAAATAAAAAACAAAATCATGAAAACAATAAATCAAATCGTGTCTAATAGTAGGCGAAGAGATACATATAGTTGGTATTTGAGAGTGGATCGTAAGGCTTATAGTAATACTCATAATAATATCATTAATGACTTTTGGGATTTATTATACAGGGATATAGAAGCTATAACCAAATATAAAGAAGATGAATTAAGGTATTGTGAACATGTTTTTATCTTATTGAATGAGTACAAGAAGGATATAATTAATAATACTATAGACTTACCTAATTTAGAGATGAGGATAGAAGATTTAACTTATAAATTCGATGAAGAAAGCTGATTGAATTGATCAGATATAGATTGGTAAGCGGTGTCAAGATTTCTGGGGTATACTCTCATTCAACATATATGTCTTCGAAGCTCCCAATGTTATCAATTTCTCTCTGAAAAGATTCTTTGAAGCATTGATTCAGAGATTTGAGATCCCCTCTTCTTGTGATCTTAAATCTTCAAGTGTGTGTATATATAACCTTCACTTGATTTATCCATTACATATAAAAATATGTCAGTTGAAAAAGTCTTGTACTTTCTTTGACATCATTGTACTATCTCTGTCTTTTCAATAGTCATATTTCAATCATTGGCTTTCTGCAACTCAATTGTTGACGACTCTGCTGGTCAGCTTCTGTTTAGTTGAGTTGAACACTCAATCTGACATGTTCAGCGAGGTTGACTCAGCTGGTCTTCATATGTATCAGTTGAGTTGAATACTCAACTGATTTCTTCTGTTCTGCATGCTGGTTGCATCAGCTTGGATGAATCCTTAGCTGGTTTGGTTATCTAGCTAGACTGGTTACATCATCTTGGTATGGTTGATTCATTCAGCTTGCCAGTCGGCTAGCCTGGTCTTGTAAAGCTCTGCTAGTCATACATATGATCTGTTCCTATTCAGCTATGTCGGTTGTCCATCTGATCTGTTCTATCAGTTATTTTGGTTGCTCTATTCAACTAGTTATTCACCCAGCTATTCTCTCGGCTCTATTTTGCTGCTAATTCAGCCGATCTATTCTGTTGAACGTAGACCCGAGGTCGATAGACGGGACCAAACTACAATAGTCGGTGTGACATCACTATGCTAATTCTTTCCTCCTTCGCTAATCTGCTATGATGTGAATCAACCTTACTGCATACTTGACATATACATCATTAACATAATAAAAAGTTTTATTAACATCAAAATAAAGATTAATCGGTTAACCAAACCCAACAGAAGCATTTTCTTTCGTATAGCAGGGACATCCCTAAACAAATAAAACAATGTATTTTTTCATAGAACATAAAATGGTATATTGTCATTTATATTATACTAATATAGCAGAGCATGTGCTGCATGTATCTAGATTATACTTTTTTATAAAGTAAATATTATGTAAATTCAATATTTTTTTAAATATTCTTTTTAATTTGATTAAAATGTGTCTTTTATTTTTTAATAAAGTTTATTTTGTTTTTGTTTTGTGTTTTTAGTATTTATCTTTTATTGTTTCGGGCATCATGAGCTATTTTATAGTTTGATGAAGATAGTTTTATATTAAATAAGGATAATTACATCTACACCCCATCGACTTTGGCCTATTTACAGAAAGCTCCCCTCGATTTTAAAAAATTACAGAGACCTCCCCAGCCGTTAGTAAAATTAACGGCCGTTACAAAAACCTCCCCTAATTTTTATTGGAAACCCTAAAATTTCCCCTTGTCAACTTTGACCACTATTTTGATCTAAATTTTTAGAGGGGTGCCTTTGTAATTATGATATTTTATAGGGGGTGTGATCGTAACAAAACTATTATTTTATTTTTCGAATTGTTTATTTCAAATATAATTATTACTTACTCAAATCTTCTTTTATTTTCCTAATAATTTTAATATTTATCATTTTTATTCAATCTTGTAAAATATCAATATATACCATAAAAAATTCAATATATATATATATCTCATTTAAAACTTTTGTTACAAATAACGACACTGTGTAATATTTTGAATTAAATCAATTGAAAGTCAAATTAAAAAATAATATATTCGATTGCAATTTCGAAATTGACGTCAATTAATATTGGTCAGCCAAAAAATACTGAACTTGATAATATATAATCATCTTAATTTTCAATAAATAATATATGATTAATAATTTGAGGAATGGGATAAAAATCTAAATTTTTAAAACAAACTACCCATATACGAGTTCAACTAGGGGTGAGCTTCAGAATCAAATTTTAAATTGAATCAACCAAATTTGTTTTTTCAGCCAACCAAAGTGGCTGATTATTATATTACATCGAATAAACCGATTCGATAAAACATTGAGTGTCATTAAAGATCACTGCCTAAGACATATCATTTAAAGTCAACGTCTAAACATATTATTGACATTAAAGATCATGGCCTAAAACAAGATCATTTTATCATTATAATTACAAAAAAATAAAATACTATGATAATAATACAATTAGATAATATTGAATGTATTTTTATATATAAGTAGTTTTAAAATATTATCATTAATATGAAAGCTAGTTTATAGTTTAAAAATATTTAATAAATAATTCTTTGAAATAAATAAAAAAAGAAACAAAAAAAGAAATATAAAAAAAATAAAAGAATAAATAAAAATAATATGACACAATATGGGGTGTAACTATAATATATAGTATACTATAGGGGGTGTATATATAATATTTTGATAATTTTATATTACATATAGTATAATGGATGTATCTGTAATGTTTTGATAATTTTATATTAAATATATGAGAGGGCGAAAATGTCATTTCACGCATTCTGTTAATTATTTTTTTACTGTGTTATGTCTGGAGGGGAGTTCTCTGTAATTTTCAAAAGTCGATGGGAGCTTTCTGTAAATAGGCCAAAGTCGAAGGGGTGTGATGTAATTATCCCAATTATATATATATATATATATATATATATATATATATATATATATATATATATATATATATATATATATATATATATTGGTGAAGCTTTTAAAAGTCTAACAAATAAGATTTTATCAAAATAAAATGACACGGTATCTTATATATGTTACATAAAAATTAAAACTCGAGACACCAAGTAAATGTTTCGTGGCGAATGAAGGAATATCGACTATTTACATCACTACTAAGTTTCATACTGAACAAAACAATATGTAAAAAATTAAGATATTTTATGTCGTTAACTATTATTTCTAAACATTCGGTATTTCTTTTTAAACTATTTTATTTTGTCAGTAAGATCAAGGTGGTAATTGCAAAAGAAATAAATTTTAAAATATTTATATTGTTCTAAAATATTAATGTTAAACACTAGGTAAAAAAAAATTATAGGATCAATATACGAAGAAGATAAAATTCTTTGTTTCATTATCTATATGTTTTCTCTATATCACTCAACTTATACAAAGTGCTCAATATATATAACACCAAGAAAACATCTCAAGAGTCGAGAGTTACAAGACAAGACTTAATATCCTTAAAAAGAGATTACTGTCCTTCAATGGTTTAGGACCTTTAAATAGGTTATGATTCTTTATTAGACATCCATAAACAAATAAGTTCACAATACTCCCCCTTGGATGTCCAACATTCATGGAAGTTGCCTCGTTAAAATCCTTACCAGTAAAACCCGATGGGAAAAAAACTGGACAAAGGAAAAAAAAAAAGTACATATCCATATGAAACTTGTGAGCGTTAGTCTTTGCCTTGTTCAAGTAGATCACGCTCCTCCTGATACTGAGAAGAGATCATTTAGTTGACTCATTCCTATGTTGTGAATAATCTTTTTTGAATGTTGTGGTTGGCAATGCTTTAGTAAATAAATCTGCAAAGTTCTTACTTGATTGTATCTGATGAACGTCAATATCATCATTCTTTTGTAACTCGTGAGTGTAGAAAAACCTTGGTGATTTATGTTTCGTTCTGTCATCTTTGATGTAGCCATATCTTCTCCGTATAATACAAGTAACATTATTCTCATAGAGCAGTGTCGGTGTGTTCTTTTGTAAGTTAACCCACAAGATTCTCGAATATGTTGAATTATCGACCTCAACAATATATACACAAGATTCTCGAATATGTTGAATTGTCGACCTCAACAATATATATTCACGACTTGCTTCATGTAATGTCAAAATTTCTGAATGATTTGAAGAAGTAGCTACAATGTTTACTTCACCGAACGCCGTGATATTGCATCACCACCATAAATAAATATATATCCGCTTTGAGGTCTTCCATTATGTGGGTCAGAAAGATAACTAACATCGGCATAACCCAATAATTGGGCTTCCGACATAGTTGCGTAAAAGACCCATATCATTTATTTCGTGAATATAACTTAATACATGTTTACCACCATTCATATACCTTCGGTTAGTACGGAGCTATATCTTGCCAATAAGTTGACTGAAAATGTTATATTATGTCTAGTACAATTTGCAAGATACATTAAAGCTCTAATGCACTGAGATAAGGAACTTGTGGACCTAATAATTCTTCATTTTCTTCTCGATGGTATATATGATCTTTCTTTATATCCAGTGAATGAACAACCATATGGTTAATCAACGGATGAGCTTTATCCGTATAAAATCATTTAAGAATATTTTCTGTATATATTGATTAATTGATAGATTCCATCTGCCAAATGATCGATTTGCAAGTAAGACAACATTTTTTTGACCAAGGTTTTATTATGTATAGTACAATGTGCAAGATACATTAAAGCTCCAATGCACTGAGATAAGGTACTTGTGGACCTAATAATTCTTCATTTTCTTCTTAAAGTGTATATGATCTTTCTTTATATCCAGTGAATAAACAACCATAGGGTTAATCAACGGATGAGCTTTATCCGTATAAAATCATTTAAGAATCTTTTCTGTATTATATTGATTAATGGATAGATTCCATCTGTCGAATGATCGATTTGCAAGTAAGACAACATTTTTTTTACCAAGGTTTTTCATCCCAAATTCTTTCATCAAATAATTAGCAGTCGTTGTGAGCTCTTTCAGAAGTCCTTACAAGATTTATATCGTCCACATATACCACAATAATGATAAATCCACTTTAAGATATTTGGATGAAAATACATGGACAAATTATATTATAGTTATATCATTATTTAACGAGGTATTCACTAAGACGGTTATACCACATTCTTCCAGCTTGTTTTAATCTGTACATGGATCATTGTAACTTAATTAAGAATATCCCATGAGACTTCTCATTATATGATCAGGTATTTTGAATCCTTATGAGATTTTCATGTAAATATCATTATCCAATGACCCATATAGATATGCAGTAACAACATCCACAAGACGCATGTCAAGTCTTTTTGTGACTACCAAACTGATCAAGTACCACAATGTGATTATATCTACTTCAGGGGAATATGTTTCATCATAGCCAATTCCAGGTATCTGTGAAAAACCTTGTGCTGCAAGTCATGCCTTGTATCTCACATTTTCATTTTTATCATTACGTTTTCGGATAAACACCAATTTGTATCCAACAGGTTTCACACCTTCAGGTGTTTGGACTACTGGTACAATACTTTGCAATTTTATAGAGATTTTAATGCAGCTGTATAACGTCTTTCTTGGCCAATCATTTCTGTGTCGACATTCTTCAATTGATTTTGGTTCATAATGTTCATTTAAAATATCAAGTGCGACATTATAAATGAAAACATTATCCATAATAACGTTATTTCTACCACAGTTTTCTCTTCAGATAATTTAAAGACGTCTCTTTAGATGTTTGTTCTTCCTTATGTGCCTCTACAGGAGCGATTGGTTCATCAACTTTAGAATTATCAATCATTTTTTCCATCACTTTCTTACTTTGTAACCATTTTCTATTCATGAATATTTAATTTTTGTACCATTTTCTTATAGGGGTTCTTATCTTTTGTGCCAAAAGGGAGTCCATGTTTCAAGCATGGTTTTAGTGTCCCACCATGTTGTCCTTCGGGGACATCAATCCATATAGGTGTATTCACAGCCGGTATATGACATTTTGTTGCTTTCTTATATCAGTAAATACATCTGGGAACTGATTTGCAATATTTTATAAGTGGATTATCCTTTTTCTCACATCGATTTGTGCGAGGATCAAGATAGGACAAAGCTGATACATGCCATGTAATTTTTCGTTGTGGGAAAAATGTTTCATCAAAATAGCAATCCGCAAACCTTGCTTTAAACAAATAGTCCATCAGGGGCTCAATGTATCTAACTATAGATGGGGAATCAAAACCAACATAAATCCCAAGACGTCTTTGTGGAACCAGCTTTATTCGTTGAGGTGGAGAAATAGGAACATAAATCGCACAACCAAAAAAAATTTAAGTGATAAATATCAGGTTGTTAGCCAGAAACAAGTTGCAATGGTGAATACTACATAAACTTGGTCTAATATGGATCAATGAGGTATCATATATTGCATGTCCCCAAATAGAAGCGGGTAAATTGGTCCTTAAAAGTAAAGGTCTAGCAATCATTTGTAACCTCTAAAATAAAAACTCTGCAAGCCCATTTTGAGTGTCTACATGTGCAACATATTGTTCAACACAATATAAGTTAACATGCAATAATCATTAAATGATTGAGATGTCATTGTCAAGACGAATAGTCTTGATTGGATAGTCAGGAAATTGCACACTCAATCTTATAATTTAGGCAAGAAGTTTAGCAAAAGCAATTATACGTGTTGACAGTAGACTTACATGTGACCGTTTCAATGATGCATCTTGAAGAACCATGGAATATCGAAATGGTCTATATGATAGATCAATGGGTCCACAAATATCCCCTTGAATTCTTTGCAAGAAATAGGGTCTTAAAAAGAGATTAATGGCCTTCAATGGTTTAAGACCTCTCAATAGGTTATGACTCTTCATTGGACATCCATAAACACATAAAGTTCACAATATATATAAGATTAATATAATTAGTTGGCTACATACAATAGACGTATCAATTCAATTAAATTTGGAAAAATAACCAAATTGGTCGCGTAAGTGTGCATGTTTTGGGTTTTGATCTCCTAAATAGTCAAATTTGGTTTGGTATAATAACTTCTTCTTTTTTTTTGTTTTTAAGTCTTATTTAGTCGGAGTACTAACTTGGCGTCGGATACGCCATCAATTTTTGGTGTCACATCAGCAATATTCGATGCCACACCAGTAATTTGCGATGTCGCGTCAACACTTCTACAAAATAAAACTAAAAACAAAACAAAATTACTGCACCAAAACCAAACTTGGTTACTTAGATGACCAAAACCAAAACAGACAAACTTACATGACCAGTTTTGATATTTTTCCATGAAATTTTACCAAATTACTAATTTTTTTAAAATATAAATAATTTATTAGTGAATTTTTACACTAATTTTAATTTTTTGATATAATAATTTACAACTATTAATATTTTAATGTCAACATTGTACATGATGAGTAGGGCCATGGGTGAATTTATGTGTGTGTGAGGGGTAGGGTTGTTTATCAGACCCATTGGATCGGTTTTGGGTCAGAACCCAATGGTTCCGGGTCCGATTTTATCGGAACCGATCCGATCCGGTAAGAAACTGGATCGGACGATTCTGGGTCGTCAGTTCCTAGTTGGAACCAGCAGCCCCGGGTTGGAACCTGTTTGAATTCTTTTTTAAAAAAATTTTGTTGCAAAATTTTGTCAAATGCAGGATTGAACGGGCGACCTCGTGCGTTCAACCAAGAAACTTTAACCACTAAGCTAATTGACCTCTATGTTTATAAGTTGAACTCAATTATATTATATAAAACCAAAAAATATTTTCTTTTTTTAAATAACGGATCCGGTTCCCGTTCTTCCCGGAACCAGATCCGTTTAGTCCGGAATCGGTAAGATTCCGGTTCCGGAGCTTTAGAACCGATCCGGACCGATTCAGAACCGATTAACTAAGTTCCGATTCCAAATGGGGCTAACTAGTCTGATTTTGGGCCAGGTCCGGATTGATCCGGCCCGTTAAGCAGCCCTAGTGAGGGGGACAATTATCTCCCTCAAAAACATTTTGTTATTATATATTATTACTAAAAATTTGCCAATTTCCTAGATTCGCCCCTGAGTAGGGCTCCAAATAAATTTTACCCATCATAATCAAATGGATCAACAATGATATTCTGACCGAATGAAGCTTTTGGAGCAACTTGCTATCATAGCTCCTTGTAATATCTCGCTCAGAATACCTATACAAATGCTTTAATTTAATAAAAGAAACAAAATGCGTGTACATTTGCTAAAATAACTATAAGATGCAGTAGTTTAATAATTATGTTGTTCCAATTGATGTCACTTGTTGGGTGTGAATCCAATTAATCGTGATTTTGATGTTAATAAAACTTATTATTACTTTAATCAAGTGCGTCGTAAGGTTACTTCAAACCAACGAAGTAGGAGACAAAAAACCAGTGAATTTAGATCGGGTCTGGTAGTTCGGTCCTATCTATCGAATAAGAAATATATTAAAGCTACTAGTTCTATGTTCAAGACAATATATCAAAAGAGTCAACAGCAGAACGAAATTGATAGACCAGTTGAACGAACAACCAACATAATAAAGCAATCAAGAGAACTGATAAAATAGACAAGCTGGAAACTGACACAACTGAACAGGATCATGTCAGCTGTGTGACCAGCAGAGCTATACAATGTCACGCCCGAGACCGGAGCGAGTGACACCGGCGTTAATTCCAAAAATTATTTCAAAATCAACAAGCCTCGTGTACAGATCTATAATAAAAACCAGTCTAATTGTTCCATTAAAAATAATAATCAGTCTTTACAACTGTAAATCAACTTGAATAAGTTGTTCAATAAGCACATTAGATCTAAATAGAGTTGCGGAAGCGTAACGTAACAAAATCTTGAATCTCCTCGGTAGATCACCAGCCCAAAATCGATCTTGTTCTTTGTTTTCAACCTATTCTTCGTCCTTAACTGGGGAGGGGTGGTAAGGGGTGAGTATTTAGGGGAATACTCAGCAAGCAGGGGCCAGTTGAACATGATAAAATATACATATAAAACTTTTCAAATAACTCTTTATCCAACACATAGTAGATCGATACACATACTCATAATTGCTCACACTAGAGCCTCATCACATAAACACATAATCACATAATCTCCTTTTTGGGATCAAGAGGTGGCTCCCGTGGCATATCACTTTGCTCTTAAGGTTCAAGAGGTGACTCACATGCATGTGGCACGCCCACGTCATGTAGCACTTTACCCCGTCGAATCAAGTGGTGACTCCAACACACGTAGCACTTTGCCCTGCAGTGCCTTCGACTTTCGATGCGCATTTCTCATAAACTTTCATAATATGATCTTAAAATACTTTTTCGTGTTCAAATGAAATTTTAACACATATATAGAGTTTCAAAAACGAAATGACATTTGTAGCAAAAACCCACTTATCATGTTGAATACTCGAAGCGTGTTGAGATGAGATCCGGGTTGAGAAATGATGAAAATCCCTTCCTTTTCTTCCTTGAATTTTCAAAAAGTGTTGTGTAATGTGTGTGGCTTCTTGAAAATATGATAATGATAGGGTAGAGTTTTCTCTTTTCTTTGTTTAAGGCATGTTCTGGTTTTATGTAGGTTAGTGTAGGAATTAGGGATGTCAATCCCATAACTTTTATCTTTTAATTGCAAGAATTAAGGTAGGTCATAAAGTGTATGTATATATATGTGTATTTAAAGAATGGTGTCTTGGTTGGTTAGTATTTTCTTGATATGGAATGGTGTGTGTGTGATATTTCTTGGTAGCCTAGTATTTTCTTTTGGTGGGATGTTAGATGTTTTAAAGGTAGGAGAAATTAATTAAAATTCCTAACCTTTGGCCATTACAATTGAATATCTAATGTCATGATTTTAGCAAGGCAATGATGGCTAACAAGAGGCAATTGAATAATCATCAATGTCATGATTGATAAAGAAAAACGAAAGGGTTTAGACCATTAGTGATATGATTTTGTGCAAGGTAATTGAATGTGTTAGTGAGGCACTTGAATGGTATGCCATAAATTGAGCTAGGCAGTTAAATATTTTTGAATGACTAATGTGATTTGGGACAAGGCAAATTTTTGGGTCTTCACATCCATCCCTCCTTATTGGAAGTTTCGTCCTCGAAACTTGAGTCGGCTCGATCTTGAAAGAGACATTCATATTTCTCTCGCATTTTTTCTTCCGGTTCCCAAGTGACCTATTTCTCCATATGGTTTGACCTTTGGACTTGAAGTATGGAATGATCCTTCATCTCAGTACTTGATCCTTTGAGTCCACTTTCGAGGTCGGAATTTCTTCATATTCAGATGTTCATTCATGTTTCCTTCGAGTACTAAAGGTTTTGCTTCGAGTACATAGTTCGGGTCGGCAATATATCTCATCAGTTGTGGTACGTGAAAGATATTATGAATTTTGGGATAGGCTTTGAGCGAGCGCTATTTTCATTCTGTTGGGATCGTCATTGTTGAAAGTAAATCTTTAGGGAAAAAAATTTGCTCCAAATTTCGTATTGAAATCCGAGGTTGAGACACATAGCATATCCTCGAGGGTATGAGTTCTCCTTTCAGTCTGACCATCGATTTGTGGGTAATAAGGTAATTAGAGTCACATGAGTACTTAACGTTTATCGAAAGCTCTCCCAAAGACGTTATACAAATTGTGGGCCTCTTGGAGTTGTCGGGAGTGGCTTCCTACGTTCATTGGTTTATAGTCTAGTCCGAGCTCTTACCTAGTCAAACCAAGGACCATATCTACAAGTATTGCTTCTACTGAAATTCCTTCACATACTCTAATGAAGTTATCTTAGTTTTAAGAAAGCGAATGATAGAGTTTCGAATTGAATGAGTTTTCTTTGTCAAAGTGATCAATGATATGAGTAAAGTTTCTTGTAAAAGGTTGTTCAATACAATCCAAAAATTTCTCAAGGGGATGTAAAGTGAATGATCAACTTTTTGTGAATTGAACCAATCAAAACAATTGTTGAATACTAGAAGAATTTGCAAGGATGACATACATTATTCTAGGATACAATCTCATGAAAGAGAGGAAATGGTAATTCCAAGAAAATAAGAATGAAAGAGAAGTCGGTAGTTTTGCCCATCAACTCAGAACAAGTTTTACAATATGGTAGACGAAAATTAATTCTTAATCCAAAAATCAAGGTCATATCAAGTTCAAGCAAACATGGGGTTTTAAAAATGAATAAGTATGTAAACAATCAAGATCAGGCTTTTATGAAGAACGATAGTCGCATTAATAAAGAACTTTAATGAAATATATGAAGTAAAACTTTACTATGAAGGTCAGAATTATTGGGAATGATTGAAGCACTGCTTCATAGGTAAGACATGTATCAAACAAATCCAAACTATTTGAAATAGCTGAGGATATAAGAAAGAGTGAATCAATAGTTGAATAAGCATTCGAACAAATGAAATTATTTCCGAATTGACGAAAGAAAATTCATAATATATTAATGGATTGCAATAATTCTTTTGGTAAAAAAGTAAGATTCTTTGTATTCAAGAATAAGTAAAATGACATTTCACTTTGAAGACAAGATTATATTTAAAGGAACAAGTGTAATACGAAAGATATAATTGGATATATATGAATGGAATAAATCAAGTGAGGAAATGTCAAATAAGGCGTGATGATATGCTAACTCGTTCATTCCAATGAAAAATGAGCTCAAGGATATCAATAACAAATTTGAAGGAACATGAATTCATTGATCGAATAAAATTCTATCAAATTTCAAAAGATTTATTGGAATGAAGAAAACTGGTTTCTAATTTCTTAAATTCTAATTGATTAGTTTATTCTCATTTGAACCAAAATATTATAAGCCTGAGTACGGTGTTCCATCACTATATCCAAATTGAGAAATGGATTTCTAATATCCTTATTATTTTTCAAAGACTAATCTACCATCTCTCATTTAAACCAAATGATCATAACAACTTGAACCCGAAGTGTCACAATTTATACTCAAATTATGGAGATGCATCTTAAATTATGTGTCTCAAAAGTATAACATTACTCTACTTAAGTTCTAAGGATCTCAATAAGAATAAGGAGGGCATGTCATTGACTATTTGAGTTAGCCCGAGATTTTATTCGAGATGAAGTTTCTTGGAATTTGGTAAATTTTTTTAAAAACAATTTACATTGATGAATCTAATAAAATATGAACTCGAATGTATTGAGTGATTTGAGAATTAAAAGAAGTTAGCCCAAGAATAAAATTTAAGGAATTGGGTGTAATATATTGAAAACAAGGAGATTGAGTTCATCGTGACTTACAAAATATTAGTAACAAGGTTCAAAGTTGTTGCGTAGAAGCGTAACCAAGGGAATAACACATTTGCAGACACACTCGGAGAGTAAATTAAAATTGTATTAATTAAACTGTTAGGTTCACAACGAAATCCTAAACAAAGAAAATCCCCAAGATATATTCTTTATTATCCTTATGACATTGTATACTAGAAAAAACTAGTCTATTGCTTCTCCATCCCTACATCCCTTTCAACATTTTCCAGTACCATAGGATCTTCATCTACCATCAGGAAATTGATCACATACTGCTTGTAGGTGACTTCCAGTGCCAATTCATTCTTCCCATTCATAAGAGCTTGGATTCAAGTCCATATGTTCTCCGGTACTCATTGAACTCCTGCTCGATGTGTTACAACTGTTGGCACTTGTTATCGTGGAATTTCACAAGTGTTTTGTTGTCCTCGATTGCTTTTGTAAGTCGCTCTTCGGTACGGTGATGGTGGTAGGTCATCCTTTGGGCCATGTAACGAAAGTGGTTGATTATCTCCAACAACTCGGTCTTGTCTCGCATCTCCTTGTCTTGGAATATTTTAAATTCGGTTATATCATACTCTTTCTTTTGATCAAACTGGTTTGAGCATGAGTCATCGTAGCCTACGTTGTATTGAAGAGTATGCTACGGTGGATGTGGAATCGAATGATGAGATTTCGTGGGTTAGAGTTCTTTGAGGAGAAAAATTAGATCATCAATTGGTTACCTTTCAGTTGCTGAAATTCAAAATTGACAAATGGTTTTTAATAAGGATTGTATGAGGATTATTAATCCTGATTTAATTTGGAATTTGTGTTCGGATTTGAGAGGAATCAAAGCCCGAAAATTTCGCGACCTAGGGTTCTAAGGTCGTGGATCTTGATCTGAAATTGAGAACCTTTCCTTGTTTGTGATTCAATTTTGGCAGAGGGGTTTTAATATACACATTATGGGGATTCATAATCCATATTTGATATGAATTTGGTGTCCCGAGCTGTGAGAAATCGATGCCCGTATTTTCGCAAATTAGGGTTCTAGGGGCGAGATAGACGTTCTGAAATTGGGAATTTTCCCTTGTTGGGATTTTGATTGGATATAGGTTTATTGTTGGGCATGAAATAAGGATCATAAAACCGAAATTAATTTGAAATTGACGTTCGTATTGATGAGAAAATCGAATCCCAAATTTCCGTGACCTATGGTTCTAAGGGATGTGGAATAAGTCTCGAAATTGGATATCAATCATGTTTTGTAAGGCAAATTTGATTGAGGGCTTTTATCAGTAGAATGATTATGAGTGATATCCCAAAATTAATTAGATTTTCATTTTCGAATGATAGATCAAATCAGTAGTTGGAATTTTCACCAATTAGGGTTCGTGTAGCATAAATCTCGGTCCCAAATTGAGCATCTTTCCTTGTTTGGGATTTTGATTGGATAGAGGGTTATTGTTAGGCATGGAATAAGGATCATAAACCCAAAATTAATTTGCAATTGGTGTTCTGATTGATGAGAAGATCGAGAATCGAAATATTGGAACAGTTAGGGTTCTAGGGCGTATGTTTAGGCTCAAAATTGGACACCTTCCTTCATTTGTTAAACCGATTTCTTAGAGGGCTTTTATTAAGGATGATAATTGGATCATTAACACAGGTCGGATTTAAGAAATCACGTTACGATGGGTGAAAAATCGAAGGCTTAAGTTTTGGCTGAATTAGGATTTATAAGGATGAGAATTTGATCGGCAATTGTCCATCGACCAGTGAACAGTTCTTGCAATTGAGAGAGGGCTTTTGCTCGTCCGATGATGACGATCATGGTGGTTGGTCGAGGTAGTCCATTGGTGGTCGGCGGTGCGAGATCGGAAAATGGACGGGTTTGGGGGTGCGCGAGTTCCGATCGTAATTTAGGCATGAAAACATCATCCATTCGATCTGAGATTTGGGTCGTGGCCTTGTCAGAAGTAGGCGGTCACAGTGGTGGATTGATTTACCGGTACCGAGCGGCGGTGGCATGGCTGGAGGTGGGAGTGCTGGCGGTAGTTTTCTAGATCTAGTTTTTTTTTATAAAAAAAATAGAATTTCATATTGTTAATTTGATTCAACACTGATTTTTGGACTTAAATAAGTTGGTCTAATTGATCTGGGATTTCTAATCCGGTTGATTTTATATCAACCAGAAATCTTTTCCCATCGGGATTATGGAACCTGGTTTTGCTCTGATACCACTAAAATGTCACGTCCCGAGACCGAAGCGCGTGACACCGGCGTTGATTCCAAAAATTAATTCAAAATCAACAAGCCTCGTGTACATATCTATGATAAAAATCAGTTTATTTATTCCATTAAAAATAATAATCGTCTTTACAACTGTAAATCAACTTGAATACGTTGTTCAATAAGCACTTAGATCTAAACAAAGTTGCGGAAGCGAACGTAATAAAATCTTGAATCTCCTCGGTAGATCACCAACCCAAAATTGGTCTTATTCTTAGTCTTCAACCTATTCTTCCTCCTTAACTGGGGAGGGGCGGTAAGGGGTGAGTATTTGGGGGAATACTCAACAAGCAGGGGCCAGTTAAACATGATAAAACATACATATAAAACTTTTCAAATAACTCTTTATCAAACACATAGTAGATCGATACACATACTCATAATTGCTCACACTAGAACCTCATCACATAAAAACATAATCACATAATCTCCTTTTTGGGATCAAGAGGTGGCTTCCGTGGCATAGCACTTTGCTCTTAAGGATCAAGAGGTGTCTCCCATGCATGTGGCACACCCACATTATGTAGCACTTTGCCCCGTCGAATCAAGTGGTAACTCCTACACATGTAGCACTTTTGCCCCGTAGAGCCTTCGACTTTTGATGCGCATTTCTCATAAACTTTCATAATATGATCTTAAAATATTTTTTTCGTGTTCAACTGAAATTTTAAATCATATATAGAGTTTCAAAAACGAAATGACATTTGTAGCAAAAGTGTGAGTGTAATGTGTGTGGCTTCTTGAAAAGATGATGATGATAGGGTAGAGTTTTCTCTTTTCTTTGTTTAAGGCATGTGGTGGTTTTATATAGGTTAGTGTAGGAATTAGGGATGTCAATCCCATAACTTTTGTCTTTCAGTTGCAAGAATTAAGATAGGTCATAAAGTGTATGTATATGTATGTGTATTTAAAAAATGGTGTCTTGGTTGGTTAGTATTTTCTTGGTATGGAATGGTGCGTGTGATATTTCTTGGTAGTCTAGTCTTTTCTTTTGGTGGCATGTGAGATGTTTTAAATGTAGGAGAAATTAATTAAAATTCCTAAACTTTGGCTATTACAGTTGAATGTCTAATGTCATGATTTTAGCAAGGCAATAATGGCTAACAAGAGGCAATTGAATAATCATCAATGTCATGATTGATAATGGGTTTAGACCATTAGTGACATGATTTTGGGCAAGGTAATTGAATGTGTTAGTGAGACAGTTGAATGATATGCCATAATTTGAGCTACACTTAAATATTATTGAATGACTAACGTGATTTGGGGCATGGCAAATTTATGGGTCTTCACATACAAGACCAATCCAGCCGACTGACAAGCAGAGCTTAACCAACCCAATCAAACTTATGTAACCAGTCCATTTGAAAAACCAAACCAACTGATAATTCAACCAAGTTGATGCAAGCAGTAAGCAGATCTGAACCAACATAGACCAACTGGGTCGTCAACGAAGCTGAACATACATTTTTTTATATGACAATATTTTATTAATAGGAGTACAAGTGGTACTCCAACCCAATTACATGCACCCAAAAGTAAAAACTAACCTATTAACAAGGCAAACAACAATATCGAAGCAGCAGAAGCCAATTCCTAATGTAGTGCCACTAAATAATCAATGCACCGAAGCTTTTAAGAACCCAAACGAAATTAACACCCTAAAAGTCAATCGGAACAAGCCAAAAAAGCAAGCAGGCCATGGCAGGGAACAAGCAGCCCACATCAAGGAAAATTGGAGTATCTTTGGCAACAATCGTACGACAGAAACAGCAGCCAAACCAAAGCAGCTTCCACACACAGAGATCTGAAATTTTCCAGAATTTCTACACACTGAGGCTCCGTTTGAAGTTTAGGATGAGGGTTGATAATTTTTTTGTGTTTTCCAATCCTGCGTTTGTTTAGATGAGGGTTGATAATTTTTTTGTGTTTTCCAATCCTGCGTTTGTTTTCTTTTTATGCAAAATTTGACAACTGCTAAAAACTATCAAAATTGTCCCACTTGATTAAAATTAATTAATAAAGTCATAAACAATGGTTGTTAAATTACCATGATGCCCTCAATTCCCCATATTTATTTGACTATTCAATGTTCCTACCAACCCAAATTTCAATTTCAATGTTCCCTCGTTGTTCTTGCCGGGAAAGAAAAAGTCTTCGCGCCATTCGACGAAAATTATGCAGTTTTCAATTATAAATACAACCCAGGAACTTACACGACGAAAGCCATCGGAATGCACAATTAAGTACATTTATCATTCTTTTTCCCTCAAGTTCTTGCAGCTCATTGTTTTTGTGAGTCAAAAAATTGGCAAGTAAAAATATGAATTCTTCTTTTTACAACACTAGCATTTGAATGTTCACTTGCATCATGTTTATCTGAGTATATGTCGTTGGTCGATTAAATGTTCTTTGTTCAATTTTGTATTTGAATTTATTAATAATGAAGTTATGTTAGGTTAATGTAAATCCTTTTAAATTTTGTAATTTATTTAATAATTTTTTTAAAATTCAAAGGGTATTTTTGACATTATATATGATTAGACATTTTACTCTTTCACATCAAAATCAAAACAAACACATCATAACTTATCATATTCTCTAATTATATCATGAACTCAAATTAATTATCACTTCAATCTTATCACTCTTTTATCATATCACTCACTCCAAGCGGTACCTGAATAGATGACATTGTTAGTTGGACTGGCCACCCGACCAGCGAATCGATCCTGACACGACTGCGTAGTCTATTATTTTGCATAATCTATATGGATTTTTATAGAATTTGTGTAACTTTTTTGTCTATTTTGTTTAAAATATAATTTTATATTATATTATATTTTATAAATATGTGATGCCACTATCTTTTATGAGTTAGAAAAATATGTTTGAGTCAGTTAATAAATTGTAATGGACTCTTATAAGAAATTGAGTTAAAATAGTTGTTAAAAATGTCCATTGTGTAATTGCACTTGTGCTGTGTGGACCAAGGGTATGCCAAAATGGTATCAGAGATGATCATTAGTAAAAACAACGAAAAATATGTGCTGTACATGGAAAATCGTTACATGTGTGAGAGTCATCTCTTGAATTTGCGGGATAAGAGCTACTTCTAGATTCTCAGCAGTTGTTAAAAAATATCTTAAGTAGAGCTGTCAAAATTGGAGAGGCCCCCACCAAATAGGCGGGTTGGCTCCCTTTTTTTAATTTTTTTTTGTTATTCCATTTTTAGGCTCAATTCATAATAAAAACTCAATATCACATTGAAGCATCCAATCTACTATATATTTTTCAATTGGTCTTGCTGGAAAGTTGCAACATGTATTTCAAAATTGAGTAAAATACTGATTCTCTAATCAAGTTCTTTTAGTAGCACTGTTAATATCTACATAAAACCTTAAGCAAGTTTCAGTATTCTTCTAGCACCAGTTCTAGGTTCGGCAATTTCAATTGAAATTTTTTTTTTGAAGCTTCTTTTTAAAAAAAATATATATTTTGGCGGGCCAACCCGCGGCCCGCCACGGTTTGGGTTGGGTTGGGGTTTACTCAACTCGCCTGGAGGCGGGCCCAAACAGGCCAGCCCGTTTGAGCCGACGGGTTGGGCGGGCCAGCCCATATGACCCATTTTAACAGGTCTAGTCATAAGGTATCATAATGCCATCATTCACAATTAAGGTAGGATTCTTCACTTGAAAATTCGGATTACCCTGTACTAAATGCATCATGATAGCATAAATGTACCAATTCGATACAACTGTCATATAGTTTTCTCGTATTCACATTTTGATTTGAGCGTCGGAGGGGTCACATATAAATACTTACAACAACGTAACAAGCTGTTGATATATCTTCGATTTATATAGTAATTTTTTTTCAATCCTTTGATTGGGTTTTCCATATATACTAGTCGTGCACACATGTGTTGCGAGCATGTACAATATTTTTCTTTGTAAAATGATGTGGTAAGTGTTATGTCATTTTTTTTGTGATGTAATAATTTTTTTCTGGAAATTGGATTAAATAATGCTTTGTAAACAATTTGAGAACTATATAAATATGAAAATTGTTATTTGTTAATATCGCCTCTCCCATGATGATGAATAATAAAATTGAAGAGTTTTTTAGATGGAATGCATGGACGCTCGTTTCTATTTTTTTCGTTTGTTCATTGTATAGTTTCATATAATCCAATTTCCTATAAATTTTATTAAACAAAATTAGTCAAGAAAATTTTATGTGATGTCATCATTCGCCTTTTCGTTTATAGGAAATAGGGCTGCTTTAGCCTGGTTCCGAACGAAATCGGGCTAATCGGTCTTGGAACAGATCGGATCGGTTCTATCATTTTGGAATCAGTAGTTTATCGATTTCGGACTAAACGGATCCGATTTTGGGTTGAACCGAAACTAGATCCCATATTTTTTTAAAAAAAACAAAAAAATGGTTTAATATAAATATAATTGAGTTAAACTTCTAAACATAGAGGTCAATTAGCTTAGTTGGGTAGAGTTTTTCGCTCGAAATTTTACATCAAAATATAAAAAAAAAAACAAATTAAAACCGATTCTAGGTCCAATCCGAACCGGTGGACCAATAATTGGATACGATCCGATTTCTAATCGGACCAGATCGGTTCCAGCAAAATCGGATCCAGAACCGATCCTGTGGATCCGATAAACAACGCCTACTTTATTTTAGGAAAGCTCATCAGGTACTTTCCCGTGACGCAATCATGCAAATTCTTGGCTTCGTTTGAGGCGGGATTTAGTCAACGTCTAAAATTGAGACTTTTATGCGGAGGAAAGTCGCACACGCGCGTAAATAAACTTACAAAAAAAATTTCATTACCCATACGGAACAAATTTAAGATTATGTATTGATATACTTAAAGGCGAACTTGACGCAAAAGTCACACGCGCGTAAATAAACTTCTTTAAATTTTACATTACCTATACGGAACAACTTGAAGATTATATATTTTTTTTTGGTTTAACAAATTATCCAGACTTGCGTCTTAATAATTCTTAGATGACGACACCGGTCTCACATTACCGCCACCAAGTAAATCGAGGGATGTGTAAGGATGACAGGTATCTAAGGGAGCGGACCAACATAACCCGAACCCAGGATAAATCCCCCCACAATATTTCAGTGGAAAATTATTCCCACATGGGATTCGAACCTGCGACGTGGGAGGATTTGTCCCTACGTCACCTCAACTTTTACCAATCCGTCTATGCTCCTGGGGGCACTTGAAATTATATATTGATATACTTAAAAGTGAACCTTGACACGATGATAAAATTGTTGTAAGTGGTTAAACTATTCCGGAGCTAGCCCCTAGTACATCCCTATTAGTTGTGTGCTTCAATCAATTGGCCCATTGTATATAATCTTTCTGTTTATTATAATTTTGTTTATTACGTACTTTTGCTTGACGACCAGTTTTTGCATTATTTCTTACCTTGTTATGGTCTTGTTCTTTGATTTCTAAGAAGTCGTGTGGTCTAATGAGTTTGCTCTTTTATATTGATATACTTTAAAATAAGCATGGGATGCTTCGAATGCTTATATCAATGCTTTCTAGTGCATGCAAGCATGAAGTCGTTTAATCGAAACAATATTATCATGATTAAATATATATAGGATTATATTATACTTGCAAAAGTAAAATATTATGAGAAACTTTTTTTTTAACTCAATATCATGTTAAACTAACAATAGAAGTTGTTCACAATATCATTTTCAAGTCGTTATTTATTTACTCCATATTTTTATGTTGACACACATATTGTCTTGTCCCGAGGCCCAATCACGTGCAAACATGACTATGTTACAATAGGTTCTTATAGCAATTATTGTGTATTATCTATCATTGCTCTGCAAAAATGATTAGCCCAAATTATTATAGGAAATCAATGTAACCCTTTATTAAATAACCCAATAGTCTGAATTTGGGATAGAATATGACAAGATCCCATCGAATGCGCCATGGAGATATAATGGATAATGATGCTATCGAATCCACCTCCAACACCTCGGAGAATAGCAAGAAGCTCTGCCCTAGTGTTAGAACCAATCCCCATATAGAGTATGCTTTGGTTTTTAGTCCTTTAAGTTGTCAAATTTCGATCTTAGCTCTTAGTTCAATAAATTGATTTTTTTAATCATTTCTCATCAGAGTGCCGACATGATACCTGATGACCAAACATTGTTGACTTGTCAGGAACCACATTAGTACTCCGGTGAAATAGGACTAAAAAAAACAATGTTACTGTACTAAGACCCGACTTTAACAAGTAATAAATGATGAAAACCCAAAACAAAACAACTTAGAGGATAAAAAATTATTATATATTTTGAAACGCATAAGTCGAATAAACAATATATGCATTACTAGTCTTCCCAAAATGAATGATTTCAACTTAAAAATTAATATTTTCTTAAAATATGTATATCCTTATTAAATTTTTAAATCCATTTATCTATAGAAAAAGAAAAATCAATAAGGCATCTTTGAGTCAGCAATCAAAGGTGGCATTCTCTGTATTCACAAGTGTAACAACGTTCATCGATGTTGCGATCCTTCTCAAAAAGAGCACTTATAATATTGAAGTAGAAGGTATCATGCTTACAACTTGTAGGCAAGGTGGAACTATTTTACTCGAAGGAATAGAACATTAGAACCTAGTTTTCAAGATTGATCCGTATAATTACTAGAAGTTGTACAATTAGCATCTTATTCAATATTGTGTAGCACTATCATATATTCTATTTTGATTTTTTATCATGTATGAGGGCTGATGCCTGCCCAGTGTAATTAATAAGAAAATTTAGTATCTTTTTGTTTGGGTTTTTCTATAATGAACAAAGATCAATCACCCTCGATGACGCGAAGTAGCACATATATGATCATCGTGGTTGTAATCGAATCCTTGTGTCGCGTGGTACGCTATGAATTTGTTTTACATGAGACTAATCAAACATTTGAGAGAAAAACATTAGTACACTTAAAAACCATGTTAAAATGTATCCTTCCACTAGGCAAAGTTTCTAAAATTGGCACACATATATATGAGAAAATTACAACTGTCGAATGACTTTAATACGAATTTTTATATCTAATCTAAACAATCGCGGATGAACCACTATAGTTAATTACATAATCTTGATCTTCTGTTTTTTTTTATAACGTTCTTTGATTCGTTTTTGCCCAGAACAAAGTTTGAAAGTTGAGAATACCATACATCAATCTTAGTTAAACACAGTTAAATTATTTTAATTTCTCTTCAATTTACTCAAAAAGTTGACAATTACACTTTTTTTTTATCCGAACTAATCATCTACTACCATATATTAAGGAGAACGATATAATAGAAGTTTTTTTCGCTACCAAACCAATTAGAAATGTTCTAAAAGATCCACTTTTTTCCTTGATGAACTACATTAAAAGACTTGAAAGAAACATTTGGATAATCGATAACAGAAGACTTGAAAGAAACACTTGGATATCTATACGGAACTATCATACATTGAAGCTATTGGATTCATTACATGCTTTACCGTATCTTGTTTGAATTCTCATGCATTTTAGTGATCTTATTAAGACATATAACGAAAAAAAGAAAGAAACCCTTTATTTTTTTTCTCAGTGAAAGTGGGAGATTAAAAGTATCGCTCAACTTTATGTTATTTTCAACATAGTGGAATTCAGGGTGGTCTAATTAGAGAGAGTTTTCGTGTGATTCCAAAGATTTAGCCAATAATAAGCTCTTCTTTACAAATGAGAAGATCTTGAATTCGAGGGAAAAGCCTAAAAGTCTGAATTCTGTCACAAATTATAAAGTAATTACATTTGAAAGGTTCTTTGTTTGGCTGACAATGTATTTCATGAGTTCGTCTCTCTTCATAAATTTATGTTCCCAATAGCCGTCACCTTTCGAAGAGGGGGTCAAGATAGGCAGGAGGAGGTTACACGATGGAATTCGAGGGGTGAATCTTTAATTTATAAAGAAAATAATAAACTAAAGGGTAAATTGCAAAAAAATCTCCCTATATTTTTTTTATAAATATGCACGAAACCCATTGTGTTAACAAAATAGACAAAAAAATCATATGTTTTATTAAACTTATGTATTATAAAAAGGCAAACAAAACCCTCCTTTTTAAAAAACTTTGCACGAAACCCCCCGTGTTAAACGAAATAGGCAAAAAAACCCTCTGTTTTTTTAAATTCTACACAAAACCCACTCAATTGTCCAATATGCTCTTCAAGTTTTCTGCATCCACATAATTTTCTTCTTTTTTGTAATGATTCCTTCTTTTAATTGTAAAACGAACAATATTCGAAATTTTAAAGTGAATTAAACTTTAAGGTGTAATTTTAAAAACTGCACAAAACCCCTTCGATTTTACAAATAAATAGATTTTATTTAATCTCCTTAAAACTATATGCAAGTTTTATGGAAACAAGTTCAGAAACATTCATATATATTATAGGTTTATATAACATTTATTTTTTTGTTTATATCTATGTTTATTATTGTGTAAACGTATTTTTGAATTTTTGAAAATATGTATATTTTTTTATATATGCAATTGTTGCTTACTCCGTATATCCAAAACTTGGAAAAAGAATTTGAATTGGTCAATAAGTATGCATACATTAAAAAGAAAAATTATGAATATTATTCATAATCTATCTTGAAATTCCATATTAAAATTTATTCACATTAAAATTCTGAATATTATTCGTTTTAAAACTAAAAGAAGGAATCATTACAAAAAAGAAGAAAATAATATAGATGCAAAAAAATTGAAGAGCATATTGGAATCGATGAGGTTTGTGCAGGATTTAAAAAACAAATGTGTTTTTTGCCTATTTTGTTTAACATTGGGGGTTTCGTGCAAGGTTTCAAAAAAGAGAAGGATTTTTTGCCTTTTTTTATAACACATGTGAGTTTCATGCCGAGTTAATAAAACATAGGGTTTTTTTGCCTATTTTGTTAACACGTGGAGTTTCGTGCATATTTACCAAAATATAGGGGATTGTTTTGCAATTTACCCTAAATTAAATGTACGGGAAGTTGATGGGAAAACAAATGGGATGGGTTTATTGCTCTAACCTCATTTGTTTGGATCGATGTTTGGGTAGTCATTCTACCCAACTAAATCCAGTCAAGTTGAGTTGTTAGGAAAACATTTCTAAGTTTCGGTGATAACAAAAGTCTAATGCTTAAAGTATCTACTGCATTAAAGAAGCTTACTGATGAAAAGATCGTTGCTTGACTCTACAAAGCTCTACCGGGTCCAAAGACTGAAAAATATCATCTACCAGATACAAAGACTGAAAGGAATCGTCTACCGGGAACACAGAGTAGAAGTCATCATCTACCGGATGCAGAAAATAAACGTCTACTGGGACAATAGTATCTCAGTTCATTGTGCAAATCATTGAGAGATACGAGCAGACGATGAAAAAGATATTAATTGACCTTAGTTCAGCAGACTAAGTAAATAATTAGTAACCAGCAGATGATGAAAAAAGACGCCAGTTGTCTTTTATTCAGTAGACGATCATTCAAGGAGAAGTCAGCAGACGTGCAAGGCAAAAGGACAAAACACTAACAGCTTCACTCTGACAATAGTACAACAGAGCGCCACACTACCATATCAGCGCCACCAATCTCGTCAGAATGAACTAGCCGTTGTTTAACAAGAATGGAAAGAAGACAAAAAGAACTCAGATGAAAATCAGGAAGCTGATTTTGCAAGGTTTTTTCCATTTGAAGAATAATTGCCGTTAGACTCTCAAGTCTATAAATACGTCGAAGAGAAGAATGAAGAGGGGTCCAAGTTTCAACTCTCTGAAATCCTAAATCAACTTCATTCACAAACAAGCAAAACGATCAAAACGCTTATTGAAAGATCTGAAGTTTTGCAGAGCAGTATCCAAGAGATATTGAGATATTGGAGATCAAAGTCTATTAATTCTACTGCTCAAAGACACTCTATGGAAGAACATAGTCTTATTTTTGAGAGAGTGTTGAAAAGAAAATCATATTGTAATCTGTGTTATTATTGTGTTGCTAGGAGTTTAGGCAAATCTGTGTGGGTGCCTAAGTAGGTTGTATGCTGTAAAATATAAACCAAAGTCTTCTAATGTAACCTTCCTGCAAAGGAAGAAGGGGAGACGTAGAAGCGTTATGCTTTGAACTTCCAGAAACATATCCTGTGTCATTTACTTTCAGTACTTTATCATTCAATTTATTAATCATCTACCAATCAGTTCTAAACTCACAAGTCCAGTAGACATCTTCCGCACTATTCTTAGTTGTATACTGACTTGCTATCAATTGAGATCTTACTGCAGTACTTAACAATCTGTTGTATATTGAAGAATAGAGAAATTAAGTCTAGTGTATATTCAACCCCCCTCTAAACACTACTCCGATCCTAACATGAGTTGTAATAACTCGTGTCTTTGAAGTGTTTGCACCGAGAGATTGGATCGAGTTTGATTTAAAATTCCAAACGGAAGTAACTCAAACTAATATGCTATGTACTGATTAAACAAAGTAATAAAATCAGAATAAAACATTTAAAAGAGAAAGGTAATGCGTAAATAAAAATGAACACGGATTTGATTCTGGAAGTTTGAAGCACAAGCTTATACGTCTTCGCTTCTTCCATCGAATGGAAGGATATACTTGTACAAACCAACTTCAACTAAGTATGTCTCACTCAGCTGAACTCCTAGTACTTCACTACTCAACATCAGTCTAACTCATATTATCTCATAAACTATTCAGAGAAAATGTGTAAGGCCCCGTTGCTAATTAATTATGATTAATCCAGATTAACGACTATTAAGCAAACCCGGGTGATTAAAAGCTGAGAATTCGAATTAAGGTGTTCCGGATCACAACATCTTATTTTTAATCAAAACAAAATACATCAAAATTATACAAGTTGGTATATAATTTTCGAGCAACATCTTTTAAAATACAAAAGAAATCATCATCATGGGACACTTGGACATGGTAGCACAAAAAAAAAATTATAAAAAATTCCAATACTTGGGCATTGGTGGTCACGCCCACTACCATGCAATTTCAAGCCTTTAAATGGCCTTCTTCTCTCCCAAATTATCAGATTGTTACCCCAAATTTTTGAAACCCAACTCCCCTAAATTAGAGAGAGAATTGTGGGAAAAACCTCCATACAATTGGAGTTCTAGCAAGATAAGAAGGAGAAACCTCTTTTTCTTCAAGAATTGGAGGACTAGGAGCTTGGGAAGTGGATTGATTGTGGAATTCTTGGGACTTCAAGGGTATGAATCTTTTTTAACTATATTTAATTGAATTTTGTTGAATTTGAGTCGAAAATCTAGGAAGAGACATGAAAATGTTGATGTCATTTTGTTCAACCAGAATCTGCAATTTTTTTATGTTTCTTGCAGTAAATAGTTTCGTATTTTCGATTAACTTAATTCCGAATTTGACTTTGAGCAAATAGATGAAAGTTGTAGATCTTTGAATTTTATGCAATTTAAAAAAAAAGAAAGAAGAATGCGATTTGGATCTCCAAAGTAAAAGTTATGTCGATTTTACTTTCAATGCTCCATTTTGCCTTTGCATGTTCATGCATTTTGCCTGCAGACAATATTTCGACTTTCTGGGAAAATGTTGTTTTGAATTTGATGTCGGTCTTCAAATGCAAGTTGTAGGTCTTTGAATTCTCTTCGATTTAAAAAAAAATAGAATTATTGAAGAAGTTATGAATTTTATACTATTATTGCTCATTCTGAGCCCTGCATGTGGGCGAAAATACACATGCAGTGTGTTCTTCGAATTCTTGAGCATTTTTTGGATAGGGATTCCCAAAAATGTGTAGAAATAGGAATTGTAGTGTTTTAAGTTGACTGTAATTTTTCACTGGAATCGCTCAATTTGGATTTGAAACGAAAAAGTTATAGTATTTTTACTAACACTGCTCAAGTTGGAAAATAGGTTTTTAAATGCTACGTTTTTAGTGGGACGACAAGAACTATTTAATACACATTTTGTTGATTGACATTGGGAATTTGAGTCCTAAAGACCAAGGTAATACGTATGAGTTTACGTCAAAACCTATGCATGTCGAGATGATAATTTAGAATTTGAGAATATTGAAATTAGTGATATGTCAATTGAAGAATAGAGTATAGTTGTTGTGAGAAACAACGAGAATTGGTTTGAACGAGGACTTGGATATGGGGACTGTCGTAATTCAGTTCCAGTTTATGTGTCCGAACTATGAATAAAAATATAATATGAACTCTTCTAGATGAGAGTATCTACAGTAATGGTAGTGATGGAAGACGAGTTTTTCCTCTTGTTAACACGGGAAATGATGTTTACGAGAAGGCCATGTTGATTATATGGAAAATGATAAAGTGGACTTGAGAAATGGAAGTATGTGCTTAATCTCGATAGCTATTCACTAGCGAAGATATTAGAACTAGAAGTGTTCCGACAGAAGAATAAGACACCGATGTGTTTCGAAGTAGCTAGAACTGGATTAAATGTTAATGAAGTGACTATCATTGGAATAATCCAAATAGGCCTAGAAAAGTTTCAGAAGTAGCACTCCAATTCATCAAGTTTTATTAATTCTAGAGGTGCTAGAGATTGTAAGATACCAGATCTTTTTAAGGTCACTGTAGATGTAGGTATCTATTGATCCATGTAAAAGAATAAGAAGATCTGATATCGATTGCGACCAGTCAGAGCATGTATGTTACGTGCTCAGGAACAGATGCAGCCATAACAACAAATACCCTGAGCTATGGGAATATATCAGAGTGGTTATTCTTTTTGACAACTCAGTTCCAGCAGCAGTTAGTTACCTGCGGACCAGAGGTAATACATAATAGTTAATTTTGGTTTCCCAATAGGCTAAAGAGTATACCTTGATAGAGGATACAGTTAGAGATGCTTCAGTCCTGGTGATCGCAGATATATGTCATGTATTTGATCACACTGCACGAGTTTTATTGAGACAAAAGCATTGTTTTCATACATTACATCAAATGTGCATTGCTTTTATGATTTGGAAAATACACCAGCAATGATGATTATACTATCCATACATGTAATAGTGAACTGTATCTTACAGTTTGATGATAGTATTGTGAATTTGAATTTAATGGTGTTGCCTAGATATGATTTTGATTGTATCAAGGGTACACTGATAAATTTTGAGATATTGTAAGTTGATTTCAGGGTGTAATGAATTTTCGACCGCTTTGTGGCTTCAAATGAAATGCTTATAGCCACGAATAGCAAGCTAATATACTGATAGTATTAGCTATGAAAATATTGTGGTTGCAATACTTGGAAAATGAGGGATATTTAATAATAAGCAGTTAATGCTGATCAGGAAGAGTCAAGGTTGACGATGTCCTAGTGGTAAGAAAACTTACCAAGATTTTCAAATAATAGAATTTTCATTAAAGAAGGAAATAGATTTTAACTGTTCGTTGATGTCAAGGAATAGTTTCGATATCGAAAGCACTGTATGGAATGGCATCAGCAGAGTTGACAGATTTAGAAGAATAGTTACAGAATATCCTCGATAAGGGTACATATGTCTGAGTATGTCACCTGGGGAAACATTAGTGTTGTTCGTGAAGAAGAAAGATGGTATTATGAAGATGTGTATCGACTAAGGCAGTTGAACCGGGCTACTGTCAAGAATAAATACCCACTGCCTAAGATCGATAAGTATTTGATCAGTTGTAAGGAACTTCGATGTATAAGAAGAATGATTTTAAATCTGGTTACCATCAGTTTGAGTCAGAAGGGAAAATGTTCTCTAGGCAATTGGTCAAATCAGATATAGACATTTTGAATTTTTGGTAATGTCGCGTAGTCTGACAACTATACCAGTAGAGTTATGAATTTGATGAATAGGGTATTCCGTAAATTTTTGGGCGAAAGTGTAATAATATTCATCAGTGGTATACTAGTGTATTCGAGATCCAGAAGGAACCACACAGAACATCTACAATTGGTTCTTCAAACGCTTCGTAAAGCTTAATCGCATACCAAGTTATTGAAATGTAAATCATGGTTGAATCGAGTGTTGTTTTGGGATAGGTGATACCAGCTCATCGGATACATGTTGATCCCAGAAAAATAGAGGTAATAATAATTTGGCCAAGACCAATCAGTGTACTCGAGATACAAAGTTTTATGAGTATGGCCAGCTATTACAGTCTTTTATGAAATGATATTCTATGATAGCCTGATCTATTAACCAGTTGACCAAGAAGAAATTTGAGTTTCGTTTGGTTAGATGAATGTGAAAGCAGGTTTTATAAACCAGTAGCAGATGCTGAGATGATTGCATATGCTTTGAGATAGTTGAAGCTAAAAGAATCATGATATCATGTTCATGAACTTGAGCTTGTAGCCATTATTTTTGCCTTGAAGATGTGGCAACGTTATCTGTATGGCGAACAATTCATGATGTACTCTGATTTTAGGAGTTTAAAATATCTATTATTCAGTCAAAGTTGAAAATGAGATAGAAGCGTTGACTAGATTTATGAAATAATTTTGACTCGGATAGTCAATATCAATCAGGGAAAATGAAACTAGTAGCATATGCACTAAACCGAAAAGTGCAAGGTGCAATAGTAGCATCAATGTATGCTTTGCAGTTTGAGTCACCTCTGATTTCGAAGATCAGAATGGCTCAAGAACAGACCCATACAGTAATGATTGAAGAAATTGGTTCTGTCTCATCAACCAAATAGATTTTGGTATGCCATTTAGTGGTGGGTTGTGATTGAACAATTAGTAAATAGCATCGAATCCTACTGATTCGGAAGAAGTATTACTGCAGAAAGTACACTATAGATGACATAGTGTTATTCTGGGAATGATGAGATGTATTATTCTTGAGATCCTATTTCTGATGGGATGGTATGAAGAAAGAAATTTTTGAATTTTGTGGCAAATTATTTGACATGGCAGCAGGTCAGATGAAAATACGAGACCTAATGGAATACAACAGAAATTGTAAGTGCCACAATGAATTTGGGAAATTTATAGCTTTGAGTTTTATAGCTCAAATTATTTAAATCAAACAGAGATTGTGAAACAAGTTGAATCAGAATTGACTGACTATTAAATACATGATATTGATTTCATATGATTGTCTGTATGCCTATGAGAAAATAACATGTTTAAGATATGGATAAAGTTGTTTAGTTACAGTGAGTTTCTGTAACAATTGTATCTGATAGAGATTCGATGATAATATCCGAATTCGAAAACTGTTTTCAGAATGTCATGGGTACTAAGTTAGCAATTAGTATTGCTTATCATACCTAGACTGATGGACAAGCTGAGAGACTTATCCGGACTTTGGAAGCTATGTCCTGATTATTAGTGATGAATTTAGTGGGAATTGACAGAAATCACTATGCACTAGTAGAATGTTCCTATAATTTAAGTTTCAGACAACTTTTGGGATGGCATCAGTTGAGGTTTTGTAGAGCCGGAATTGCCGATCGCTGATATGATGAGATGAAATTGATAAGGAATTTTTGGCACAACTTGAGATTGTTGAGTAAATGCCAGGAACGATGGACTTTCTGCGAAAACGAATGAATTTGCCTTAAAGTAAGCAGATATGCTACGCCAACAAGATACATATATCGTTAGAATTTCAAGTTGAGAATCAGGTAAATCTGAAGATATTACCTTTACGATGATCAATACGATTTGTTGAGTGAGGTACGATATTGTCTCGATATGTAAGGCCCTTGTACCGTATTATCGGAAATCATGTTTAGCTTCTCAACAATTATGTGAATTTATCTTATGTTAATCATATGGGTGAGAATAAATACGAGGAATATTATCTTTGATAACAGCTCGATATTTTGTAAATGTGATGTCCTACATTAATTTGTTACTTAGTTATAAATTAATTAATGAGAATATAATATAATTAATGAGAGTGAAAATTGACCTTGTACATGTCAATTGACAGTCGGTCAGAATATGGTGAATGACAAATATATTTTTGGAATATTCGGATTAACACCGAAATTTTGTTAAAATAATTTAATAAATATAAAATTTGTATTAAATCGAAAGATTTAATTTTTGTGATTGAAATAAGGACATGAAGTTAGGTGTGGATTGTACATGTGATGTACATGCACCAGTACACCGGTGACACCCCGATGTTCATTTGGGAATTAATATATATCGGTGTAGGATGTAAAACACATAGTAAAATACGTAAAAACACACACAGATCGCTGACACCTACTAAAAGATGCGAAAACACCACAACCTCGCGATTCACCGACCACCGTGTACTTATCCGCTCCGTTCGCCGCCGTCCGACAACCTCTTGACAAGCCCGACCTACCACCGTGTTCACAACTCAGAGGCACATCTTTCCATTCCAAATAATTGAATTTTGGTGTTCGAAAAGTGGTTCGATTTGGTATGAAACGAACAAAGTCGCAAGAGTTAGGTTTCTGCGCTTTTGGTTCGATTTCTCGAATCTACTATGAATTGGAAGCAACCAAAGCACTGAATCTCTTCCTTGCATCTGGACGAAACTTTCTACACCGGTCGCTGCCTCTACCGCCGTCGGAGTTCGCCGGAATCGTACGAAATGTGTACGTGAACTATGTGCGAAATTGGGTAGACTTCGATATTCGATTTTTCCGATTTTGCTTCGATAATTACAAGTTAATTTGGACTATAATTGTTGAATAATAATTTGAATTGCTGAAAAATAATTTAGCAAATGAAATTGTGATATAATCGCATCAATTTAATTACCCTAAATTGATTAAGCTGTAACTAAATTGATAACGAATTTTTGGTGATCAATTTTCTGAATTATGAATTTATATTGGTGTACAGTGAACACATCAACTCTACAAGCTCAAGTATCGAGAAGTAAAGGTATGTTGCGATCGGGTAACATGCGACAGGTATCTGTATCATTTGATATATGATTTGTTGACGTCTGTAAATTACGTGAGATTATGTGGCTACGTGATTTTATTTAAATTATGTGGCATTCATAGCATGCATGATTGGTACATCGGTGTATGGAAATAAATATTTTGCCAACACACATCAGTTTTATACATACATCGATGCATGACATACACGTTGAGCTATATCCTTGAATACCCTGATATTTCTTGGATTCTGATAACAATCATTGGGGATTGGTACCGCGATACTCTGTTGGCATTACATGGCCCGATAGGCATAGGAATCGTGGTCCCCTTTGATTGATATGGTTTGTTGAGACGGGGATTGGTGGCACCTTGCTGATGTCATCCGTATGGATATCCCTATATGATTATGTGATGTCATGACCTGGGGTTGGTGGCACTTTGCCGACGTCCACCCGTCTGGATACCCTATAGGCTTGACAGGCTCGAGCTATTCTGATATGGTTGGACTTTCGTTTATTGATTCAGATATACCCAGTGGATGGGTGTACGATATGATACCGACATGACATGACATGTATTGCATTGCATTTCATTTCATATATCATTTTATAGATACATGATGTATATTCTATGATCATTCCATATTGGGCTTTTGCTCACCCCCAAGGGGGGCTGTTGTTGTCTTTGTGTGTGGACAATGGCAGGTGGTACAGGTGACCAGGACGCCAGAGACGGCATGTCCGGTGGGAGTCACACTTGAGGTTTTACTCTTGTTTATCCCAGTAGTCTTTGTACCAGGGATGTATCCCTGTAGTGTGATGAGTCTATGTATATTTCATTTATTTTATTTTAGCCTAGTTTGATTTACATATGTTGTTTATGTTGATGGATATGAAACTGGTGGTATTTATATATTTTCAGTAGATGTTGATTTGTGTTGGTGGTATGTTCCTTGTGCGATGAGGTCATGCCAAAATTTTTAGGGCCACATTTTAATAAATGTTAAACTAATCTTCCACTGTTAACACTATAATTATCATTGTGTGATCATTAATCACATGATTAGGACTGGCCCTCACACAATATTTTGAACCTTGTGGAGTCATAGAGAAGTTTGGTTTAGTGGTATATTGTTGACACTACCACAACAGTTGTCACTGCTACATGATGATTTCTATATATCTATGAATGAGATTGAGAAATCTAATGTGATTTAACCTATTGAGTTATACCCGGTTTTACGATTTCGAGGACGAAATCATTTTAAGAGGGGAAGAAATGTAAGGCCCCGTTGCTAATTAATTATGATTAATCTGAATTAACGACGATTAAGCAAACCTGGGTGATTAAAAGCTGAGAATTCAAATTAAGGTGTTCCGGATCACAACACATTGTGTTTAATCAAAACAAAATACATCAGAATTATACAAGTTGGTATACAATTTTCGAGCAACATCTTTTAAAATACATTAGAAATCATCATCATGGGACACTTGGACATGGTAGCACACAAAAAAAATTATAAAAAATTCCAATACTTGGGCATTGGTGGTCACGCCCACTGCCATGCAATTTCAAGCCTTTAAAATGCCTTCTTATTTCCCAAATTATCAGATTGTTACCCCAAATTTTTGAAACCCAATTCTCCTAAATTAGAGAGAGAATTGTGGGAAAAACCTCCATGCAATTGGAGTTCTAGTAAGATAAGAAGGATAAACCTCTTTTTCTTCAAGAATTGGAGGACTAGGAGCTTGAGAAGTGGATTGATTGTAGAATTCTTGGGACTTCAAGGGTATGAATCTGTTTTTAACTATATTTAGTTGAATTTTGTTGAATTTGAGTCGAAAATCTAGGAAGAGACATGATAATGTTGATGTCATTTTGTTAAACCAGAATCTGCAAATTTTTTATGTTTCTTACAGTAAATAGATTCGTCTTTGCGATTCACTTAAAGTCCGAATCTGACTTTGGGTAAAAGATAAAAATTGTAGATCTTTGCATTTTATGCAATTTAATAAAAAAAAGCATGCAATTTGGATAAGTTATGTTGCTTTTACTTTCAGTGATCATTTTTGCCTTTGCATGTTCATGCATGTTGCATGCAGACTGTATTTCGACTTTTTGGGCAAATGTTGTTTCGAATTTGATGTCGTTCTTCAAATGAAAGTTGTAGGTCTTTGAAATCTCTTCGATTTACAAAAAAAAAACAGAGAGAACTTAATTTGGACTTATTTTGAAGAAGTTATGAATTTTATACTATTAGTGCTCATTATGAGCCCTGCATGTGGGCGAAAATACACATGCAGTGTGTTCTTCGAATTCCTGAGCATTTTTGGTTAGGAATTCCGGAAAATGTGTAGATATAGGAATTGTAGTGTTTTAAATTGTCTATAATTTTCCACTGGAATAGCTCAATTTGGATTTGAAACGAAAACGTTATAGTATTTTTACTAACACTGCTCAAGCTGGAAAACAGGTTTTTAAATGCTACGTTTTTAGTATTCAAACCCCATTTAGATGGTTGAACTAACTTGACATCATAATAGATGAAATGTAGTATTTTGAGTTTCTGAAATTTGAGAGTCAGAATCGAGTCGTTTTGATGTCGTATGAATTTATAGTGATTTTTCTACGAAAAGGGGTCAAGCTGAAAATTAAGAAAATTACTAAGGGTCAATCTTTATAAGTTAGGTTTGATTCAATGCACTATTTGAACACTTAGTGTCATTTTGGAATTTATATGACCATGTTAATAGATTCCGGGGTTGATTCGAGGAGTACTCGGTAGATTAGCTTTGGTCTGAGGTACGTAAAAATGAGTTTTATCATGACGTCTGACGAAGACATGTAATGATGCTATTGTATGATTTACATGTCATTAAATGATTTATATGATTTAATTGTCACTACGTGATTCTTATATGACTATATGACATGAATGATATGTGAATTACATGATATGTGTTGACTTTCACATGAGATTGCATAACATATTGAGTTGCATATGTCATATGATGCACAGATGATTCATGGGCATATCATATTGATCTATCCATTTCTTTGATATCCTTGATGATGACTGAGTTGATTTACTCTGAGTGTCGGGGACCACGGGGCACAGCGATGACATGCAGTGTAGGTAGCGACTGTAGTCACGCACGTTGCTACCGGACCTAGACAAGAGGGATGACGAGCACATCACAGGATGATTCTTCTAGCGCAAAGTGTGTGTGCTGTCAGCATGTCACCCTCTGCTCGAGCTGATATTGATTGATGATACCTTCCTTTGGACTCCGATATTGGTATCTTGAGATTTGATTCTTTATACCCATTCATACATGGTATGCATTGCATGATACTTTGTCATTCTTGACGTGATTTATTTATTTCTCGTACTGGGGTACTGACCCCCGTAGTGGGGGCTGTCATGTCTTTTGTTGTTCGGGCATGACAGGTGTTACATGTAGACAAATGTTGGATGCTCGTGAGGAAGAATCTTAGAATACCAGAGCTCAGCAAGATCGAGCTCATGTTTGGTATGTTGAGTCCGAGTCCCAGTAATTGACAGAGTACTTTTTAACTACATTTTAAATACTCGGGGCATGCCCCGAGTATCTGTATTTTCAGTAGTTTATTACTGGTTGGTTATATAATTGCTTATGTGATGAGCAACATGTTGAATTGAGAAACTGGAATTACATATTTTCAGTATCATTATTTATGTATCACCTAAAAGCAAAAAAAATTTAGGGCCATTTGACAAGACATTTGAAATAAATCTCCCGTTGTTTACGCAAATTAATCATTGTTTGTTAATTAAACACAACATTAGGATCGGGCCCTCACAACATGTATGACAGTTACACAAACCACTCATTTTACAATGAAACTCTCAATATAAGGGTTGAGTGTTCGTAATACATAATTGATCCTATACATAGTCTGATATTCTGTTCAATGATGATGCATATATTTTGGGTGTGCTCTCTATAAAGCTGGTATATCTATGAAGCTTTCCACATATCGATCCCTCTAGGGATATTATCGATGAGCTGTGAGATGTATGAGATCATCATCTCTCTTTCCTTCTCTTTCTCTTTTCTTAATCAATCTTCGAGTGCATATATAGTCATTGACATGATTTGTCGTTTAGACATAGCAATATGTTCACTGGAAAGTACGTGTACGATTCTGACTTTTTTGTACTTTCTTCTGACTTTTCCAACATTCATATTTGACTTGTTAAGTATTGCAGACTACTTTGCCGTCCCTGTGTACGTAGATTAGTTCTGGTAACCCACCCTCAACTGTAAGGACTCAGCTAGACTCATGTCAACTACTCTGAAATGCTTGGTCAGTGCTGCTAATTACTTTGCTAGCTTGTCTTCTCAGGAGTGAATCTCTCATCAACTTCATTGATGTTCTCTAAGCGGTAACATCTCATTGCAACAACATTAGCAAGTTATGTTAACATTAAAATTCAAATTAGTAGGGTTCTCAGAACCAACAATCTCCCTCTTTTGAATGTAATCATAACTTGGTTAAAACAAGAAAATACTTCTTTGAACTTTCTACTCTTTTCTCTGTTACAAGTTTTTAAAACTTACAAGCCTGATCAGTATGGCATAGTATCCCAATATGTGATAATTGAATATTTGCGCTTATATTTTATTCTATTTTACTTGAATTTTATGTTAGTATTCGAGTTAAATTTTGTGTTTTACTCTAGTTTTTGTTGATTTGTAGAATCCAAAAAAAAAAAGAGTTGTTTTAGCATTAAATATGGTGAAAAGTGCATAAAAATGGAAGGATACAATTTTTTAGGAAAGATGAAGAAATGGGCTGAATGACGATGAATAAGTGCAAAAGAGCCAAAAGGAATGAAAGCACGGAAGAAAATTGAAGTTCCAAGAAAACTGCAGAGGCGCCCTAGGCGCCTGATACATGAGGCACCCTAGGCGACTATGCTGAAAAAATAAATCCCCGGACAGAAACCTACGCGCTAGGGCTCTCATCAATTTGGCGCCTTATGTGCTTGCAGAGTCCTGAAAAAAGGAAACTTGAGCTTTCCTTGCACAATTTGATTCCTACCCTAATTCTTTAGCCTCCAATCCCTATAACTCTAGTCTTAGACCTCATTATTCATTATCTATCATATCTTAGACCTAGTTAGAGAGAAAGATCAAGAAGAGGAACACCGAGAGCCGAGAGCAGAACACATAGGAGATCAATTGGACGGTGGCCTTACAACGACATGCAAAGTTTTGACGATGGAGAAGACGATAACGACTACCGGGGACGGAGGGTCATCTTCTAATTCGTTCTATTTACTTTTACCTTATGTTTATGATGATTAAGAATATATCTATGTGTTTCTTCAATTTATTCATGAACTAATTTTATATTCTAGAGGATCAACGCAACTTGACTTAAAACTATGTTAAGATTATTTAATGAATATATTTTGGTTTTTCATATAGTTTATTTGTGTTTCCTGATTTGTTTGCTTTTAGTTAATTAATCAGTAATTGAATTGTCATATTTATTTAGAATATATCACTCGGGTAAGGGGGTTTGAATATGAAAAGAAGTTGTGGAATACAGAATTCTCCTAAGGAGTCAGCCTCTATTTCCTTGGGTTGAGTCTCCAGTGAAGACCTTCGAGCCCAAGGTTTTTAAAAAGAAGCTTGTAGTCACCCAGTCTTTGATTTGCTTCAGAGTTCATTGCAGTTTTTGCAAATACACGATGATGTGAATGAAGACATATCTCCTTCTGAGATTAACGCGACTAGGTAGTCATCGGTCTGACAAATTGAAACTAATCGTCTCAGGACAATTACGAGAATGGATCTTTCTGAACAACGAGCTTTCCCAGGTCAATGGACTTCAATATTTGAATCAAAATAGCAACATAATTTTCTTTAGGTTTGTATACTGAATTAAAATAAAATCGGGAGGATAATTGCAAAGTGACTCCATTAATATCATTTGAGAGAAAAATGGTTTTAAGTTGAGTACTCAACTTATTTCTTTTACTCAGCGAGGCAGATTGGATTACAGCCAACTGATCAATTGACTAGTTTTTTCTTGTTAAGTATTGCATGCTATTTTGTTGTCATGGTGTACGTAGATTAACTCTGCTAATCCTCGGTTGTCCGGACTCTGCAGAAATGTTTGATCAGTGCTACTGATCACTTTACTAGCTTGTGTTCTCAGGAGTGAATATTTCATCAACTTCGCTGATGCTCTTTAAGCGATAACGAGTTACAGCTTGTGTTCTCAGGAGTGAATATTTCATTAACTTCGCTGGTGCTCTTTAAGCGATAACATCTTCATTGAACACTCGATTGATTTACTAGAGACAACATGAACGAGTTACGTTGACATTAAATTTCAGATTTTTATGGTTCTCAGGATCCAACTAAAGTGTAATACCACAGTATGACATTGGTTTGTGAAAGTAATTAAATTTATTTAGGGAAAATTGAAAAATTCATATTGTATGTTTGTATCTGTCATTTTGGTTCTCAATGTTGTCAAAACTGGATCTCACTCTCTTATCTTCCAATTTTTTACAATGTCTTTTTCCGCTGAATTATTGGTGTAGGGCCAGACATGCGGCAATACATGATGTCATGTTAGCGCCACATCGGGAATCCTACGAAAAGAGGACTAAAATTGCAAAACAAAAGACTAAAACTGCAAAAAAAAAAAAAAATAGTGGACTATGATAGAAATTTGACAACATAGAAAACCAAGATCAAGAAAAGACAATAACAATTGTTCAAAATTTTCCATTTTTATAAAGCTTTATAATACATTCCTATAGAAACTGGTTGACAATTCATAGAGTAATGACAGATACAAAAATAGTTGTTAGCAAAGCCCATTATGCTCAGTCTTTCTTGTGTAAACATGAGTCCCGAGGGTGACAAAATGGTACCAGATGCGACTTGTAGCAAGAACACTGATATATGGGTACTATGTTGGACAAAGTCACATCTTGAACATGTGGGACAAGATACTACATACACGGGAGTCGTCTCTTGAACTTGTTGTAGTCACCTTTAATACCCAATGTTAATGGATTGATGAGTCTAGCTGGGAAGAATTTTGTGTTTCAAATGAGTAGTGGTTATCAAGGATCGGTGTGTAAGAGTCTTTAAGTTGGTTCATAAAAACATTACAATGAATTGTTATAGGACTGTAATCATTTTCGTAGGACGAGAACAAATATGGAGTGATTATTAATAGAGCCCATTGTGCTCACTCTCGCTCGTGTGGGCGTGGGGCTCGAGACTTTGACAAGATGAGTGCCCTTTCTCACTACAGGATGGAGGATCTCAAACTCATCCAACAAATCGAAAAGAAATTTCACATTCACCGACCCCGATGCATATTTTGGTGGTCTCTCCATACCAATTTCGGCGTTCTGAGTTCTACCATGATTCTATTATGTCGCACCCAGCACGAGGGTGGAGGTATAAAGTGAGATCCTGTGCTACATGGTAGTCACTTTCATTTCGTAAGAAAATGTTAAATTATATGGGGAAAAAAAAAGCAATCAAAATTCTCCCTAACTAAACAAATTATTCTTTGAAATGGATTATTCCATCCCACATGAAAGATTTGAGGCACCATTATAAATTCCCACCTTTTCAAAGTTCCCGCACCAACATGTTGGCCGAGCATACTGCAAACACCTTGCGGCAGTTTGGTAATCTTCCGGCGTACGAAACACAATCATATCTTAATCCCAAGTGGAATGAGTATAGTATAAATATTCTGCGAAGTATATAACAGAATGTGCTGTCGAGCATCAGCACACGTCCCTCTTACCAAAATTCCTTTCCCCTCCATAAATAATGTGATCCTCATCTCCGATGGAACACTCACTACCTAGTGAACAAATTTTTCTTGAATCTTTAGCCAAAATGGTGAAGTTTTCCAAGCAGTTTGAGGGCCAGTTGATCCCCGAATGGAAAGAAGCATTCGTCGATTATAGGCAACTGAAAAAGGAGCTCAAGAAAATGAATCTGAACAATCAAAACATGAATAATAAGCAACAAAAGAATTCATTTGCCAACACCCTTTTCTCTTCTTTGAGAAAGTACACGTTTCTTGAACGAAACCGAAAAGAAAATAGTGTCATTCATGTATGTAAGATAAACGTTGAAGATTCATACATTTTGTTATGGCTGATGGTTTTTGTTCATAAAATGTTTGTTTATCCATCCAGATTCATCGGAAGCTTGCAAACTCGGCTAGTAAAGGAGACTTGTACGAAACCGAGCTGCTGGAGCAATTTGCTGATACTGAAGCTACAGCTGAATTTTTTGCATTTTTGGATCTTCAACTGAATAAAGTGAATCAGTTTTATACAACCAAAGAGAAGGAATTTCTTGAAAGAGGTGAGCTATTGATGAAGCAAATGGAGATTCTCGTCGAGCTTAAAACCGCACTTAAGGAAAAACGATCCAAAGAGTTTTCTTCCCAAGAATCCAAAGAGGATGATTCAATATCAGGCACCATATCATGTGGTAATTTGGATAAAATTCCTCGGTAGAACGTAAATTTTTCTTGTACTTTTTTGTATAACTAGTATGCATTTTGTTCGGTTTTCATATAGATGAAGAGTCCATTAAGGGGACAGTAGATTCAGAGCCGGTTCCTGAGAATTCAACCGATGATTTTGACAAAGATGATACTCAATTATCAGACGCTCCAAGTTCAGTCGAACTCGGAGAATCAATGAAAATAAAGAAGGATTTCAAAATGAGGTCTCTTTCTGGTAGAGTTATCAACTGCCAGGGGAAAAACTTGAGAATTCACATTCCATTAACGAATCCAACTCGTGCATTCTCCGCCATCTCTTATTTACTTTGGGATGATTTGGTGAACCAGTCATCCAAGAAATGTGGCTCAGAGGGAAATAAGTTACATATTAACAAGAAGAAACTACATCATGCAGAGAAAATGATTAGGGGAGCTTTTATCGAGCTTTACAAAGGATTAGGCTACCTCAAAACTTATAGGTAAAATCATCATTTGACTATAATTTTTCTGTTACAAAAAATATATATGCATTGTAAATTATGTTTCTACTATATTTTTCAGGAACTTGAACTTGCTTGCTTTTGCAAAGATTTTGAAGAAATTCGATAAAGTAAGTGAATGAGGTTACCTTTTTCGTTTTTTTTTTTGCCCCTTTCGTTGTTTACTCATTTCTTTGATTTTTCAGGTGACTAATAAACAAATTCTACCGGTTTACTTAAAAGTTGTCGAAAGCTCGTATTTCAACAGCTCAGACAAGGTAACTCACAGTTCCTAAAGATTTAAATATCGAGGGGACACGAAAATAACGAATATATTGTCATTGGAAGGTGATTGGATGTGGGGTAAAAGATAAATCCCATCACCAGATTGTTATTCTAAGACAGTGTCAAGTGATGTTAAATCTATGACTGCCTAGATATTCCATTCATGGTTTTAAGATATATGATTGACTTGCATAGGACAAGCGCGTACGAGCAATCGCCCCTGACCAGCCCGAGTTTCAAGCTGTTCTTGAATTATCAGAAACATTAAGATTTTATTTGATGTTGCAGGCATTAAAGTTGGCAGATGAAGTTGAAGAACTTTTTATCAAGAATTTTGCTGAACATGATAGAAGAAAAGCTATGAAATACCTAAAACCGATCCAGCGTAAAGAATCACATTCCATCACTTTTTTCATTGGTGAGTTTCTTGAAATCAAATGAAACGTGCAAATGTGGAGAGATTAAAAAAAGGCAGATGATGGATTTCAAGATAATCTTAACAAATCGGTATCCTTTTCGATTATTTGTTTCTTGTGTATCCAGATAGTACATAATAAAAAAATTAACTTTTAGCCACTAAATTCTTAAAGAAAGAGGGTGAAATCAGAGTCCACTTTTGGGAAGTGCGCTATAAAGAATGGCAATAATAGTTTTATTGAACTTTCCAAAATATTGAAAGCCAGCTCTCATTCAGTTTCCTAAGTGTGGAACCATGTCCAATATCTTGCCTCTAAGACCTGTACTAATGTTAAGGTTGTTCTTGATATATTATGGACAAAAAGACAACGAAATTTCCGATTAAAAGTTCCCCAGATTCTGCGTCACAAAATTGAAAAATGATCAGTAACTTCACTTTGTTAGCACGGGTTATAGTACACTGTAAGAAACGTTTCTTTTATATCTAACTTGGCATTATAAACCTTTTGTCCTTAAACACAGGGCTGTTCACTGGGGGATTTCTCGCGCTTTTCATTGGCTACGCTATCATGGCTCATATTACAGGAATGTACAGACCTGGATCAGATAAAATGTACATGGAAACAGTCTACCCTATCTTTAGGCAAGTTCTTTATTTTAGCATATGAACAATCATAATAAGGTTTATTTTGAAGATACCTGAATTTTCAAAACTCTGATTTTGCAGCATGTTTAGCTTAGTATTCCTACATTTCTTCATGTATGGATGCAACATTTTTATGTGGAGAAAGACGCGGATAAATTATAGCTTCATTTTCGAATTGTCGACGACAAAAGAACTAAAATATAGAGACGTTTTCTTGATCTGCACTGCATCAATGACTTTGGTAATAGGCGTGTTGTTTCTTCATCTATCGCTTGTTTCCAAAGGGTATTCTTATTCTCAAGTTCAAACCATTCCTGGCCTTCTTCTACTGGTAAACTTTCGATCATATCCCAACTTTATATAACAAATTTTCGAATATTAAAGAATGGATCCAATTTTACAGGCTACTCTGTTGTTCTTGGTCTGCCCTTTCAACATTATCTACAAATCAAGCCGTTACCGCTTCCTGTCTGTTATAAGAAACATCATATTTTGTCCCTTGTATAAGGTCGTTATGCTCGACTTTTTCATGGCCGATCAACTTTGTAGCCAGGTATTACCAAGAACTGACTACTCAACTTTCAAACAATTAAAAATACTCCCATTTAGTATCACCAAAAGTTTCTTGTTTTTATTTGCTTTCAATCAGGTACCAATGCTAAGGAACTTAGAATATGTAGCATGCTACTACATAACTGGAAGCTATAAAACTCAAGATTACAGTTACTGCGGAAGAACGACGTATTACAGAGACCTTGCTTATGCAGTTTCCTTCCTACCATATTACTGGAGAGCTATGCAGGTTTAGTATCAAGATTACAATCCTCTTATCATGAAAACTTAGTAATACAAATCAAGATTATTCTTGATGCTTATTGATGTATTTTTATCACGATTTCACAGTGTGCGCGAAGATGGTTTGATGAAGGGCATAAAAGCCACCTCCTCAACTTAGGAAAATATGTTTCTGCAATGCTGGCAGCAGGAGCAAAAGTCGCATACGAGAAGGAAAAGAGCATGGGATGGCTTTGTTTAGTCGTAGGACTGTCTAGTGTTGCAACAGTGTATCAACTATACTGGGATTTTGTTAGGGACTGGGGCTTGCTCCAGTTCAACTCCAAGAATCCATGGCTAAGAGACGAATTGATGGTTCGACAAAAGTTCGTGTACTACTTCTCAATGGTATTAACTTGGCTATGTTTCACTCCCTTTCCTTCTTTTGTTAAATGATCACGAAGATGTGGCATGAAAATGTTTCAAGATTTTGATTCTGGTATATTTTTTCCAGGTATTGAACCTTGTTCTGAGGCTAGCTTGGTTACAGACAGTTTTCCATTATAACTTTGGAAAGGTAGACTACAGAGTAACCATGTTGTTTTTAGCAGCACTTGAGGTTGTCAGAAGAGGGCTATGGAACTTTTACAGGTAAAACAAAGAATCGAATACACTCGTAAATTTCGATGAGTCTGATGAACAAAACATTATCTAAAAAAAACTACGTAGAATCTATCCAAATGCATAGACTTAAGGTTAATGGGCATTTTATTTTGTTGGAACAGGTTAGAGAATGAGCATCTAAATAATGCAGGCAAATTCAGAGCTGTGAAGACAGTGCCACTCCCTTTCCAAGAAGTGGATGAGGGAGATTAAGGGGGCATTTTGCAACAAATTGCTAACACAATAATACAACTTATTCCTCCATTCTTCAAACAACAAATTGCAATTCTGAATTGTCACTGTACAAGTTGATGCTGATCAAGATGTCCACTTACAATTTTTTTTTTGTCTCTACTGTATATTAGATGTAAATAAATAATTTATAGTTCTATACCTACAAATTTCATGCACCAGTGGTACTATAATATTTTGGCCTTGAGTTTAGGGTGACTATTCGGTCAAACCTAACCGAACAAATCGAACTTATAGAAACCGAATCGAACAAATTTATTTTTCGATCAACCGAACCGACCAATTTTTACTACTAAAACCGAACAAACCGAATCGGTAAAACATCGATTATTTCGGTTGGTTATCGAATTTACCGATAATTTTTAAAAAAACTATTACAAATATTTTAAAACCTGATATAAAAAATTTAAAAAAAATAAAAAAAATTAAAATATAATATAAAATATCGGACTAATCGATTAACTGATATTTTTGAAATGAAAACCGAAACGGAACCGATTAAACCGATATTTTTAAAAATTAAACTGAACTTTGTATTAACCGAACCAAATTTCTGATAATTTAGTTCGGTCGGTTAGTTTAGTTAACCGAACATTTGTTCATCACTACATAAACTTTATCTTGTCATATCATGCATATAAACTTTCGTTACAAAATATATTTCACTGCGATCGAATAAAATATTATCTCGACCATAAATTAAGTTGATTAAGAAAATAGGAAATTAAATAAATGATCTCGTATAACCAAAACATTCGTGATAGTAATCCAAACTCTTAGAAATAAAAAAATATAGCAAACTGTTATAAAATAGTATGATTAATACTCTTATATTATATAAAGAGAAATTTAAAGAGCTTTCATATATATTTCATTTCACTTTAAGTTTCTATTTATAGGCTTAAGACTATAAGTTACATGGGAGTGGAAGATGGAAGGTAATGGACATCTAATATATGTTTCATAACAAATACTACGTTTCACCATATATGCATTAACACATGCATTTATGAAATACATTTATGAAACGTGTTTCATAACACTCTCATTTGGATGTCCATACACTGCCTCGTTAAAACCTTACCAGGAAAAACCCATTGGGAAAAAAACATGGCTAAGGAAAAAAGAGTACAGTGTGAAATAATTCCACTTCTTGAGCTCATCATTTGACATCTTTTCGTCTTCGCATTCTAATCTTGTTAACCAACTTTTCAAATGTTGAAGTGGGTAGAGACTTTGTGAATAAATCTGTCATATTGCCATTTGAACGAATTTGTTGACATTGATCTCACCATTTTTTTGAAGATCATGGTGAAAAAGAATTTTGGTGAAATGTGTTTCGTTCTATCGCCTTTGATGTATCATTCCTTCAATTGAGCCGATGCATGCAGCATTATTTCGACCAAAAGTTGTAGAAAAGTTTTTGTCCAAATGCAAACCACATGTTCCTCGAATATGCTGGATTACAGATCTTAACCAAACACATTCCCGACTTGCTTCATGGATCGCCAATAATTCAGCATGATTAGAAGAAGTGGCAGTAATGGTTTGTTTCATAGAACGCCAAGAAATAGTTGTACCACCACATGTGAACACATAACCCGTTTGTGACCGAGCATCATGGGGATCAGATAAATAGCCAGCATCCACATAACCTACGAGATCAGATTTGGGTGCCTTAAGATAATTAAGGTCCATATCCATTGTTCCTTGAAGATAGCGAAATATATGTTTTAATACCATTCCAATGTCTTCGTGTAGATGAAGAACTATATCTTGCAAGCAGATTCACAGCAAATGATATATCAGTCTGTGTATGACTAGCAAGATACATTAATGCTCCAATAGCACTAAGACATGGTACTTCTGAGCCAAGTAGTTCTTTATTATTTTCATGAGGTCGAAAATGATCTTTGTGCACATCAAGTGATCTTATAACCATAGGTGTGCTCAGTGGATTGTGTTTTATCCATATAGAATCGTTGAAGCATTTTAGCTGTATGAGCAGGCTGATGTAATAAGATGCCATTTTCTAAGTGCTCAATTTGCAAGCCGATGCAAAATGTTGTCTTTCCAAGATCTTTCATTTCAAATTCGTGCTTCAAATAATCCGTAGCTTTCTTGAGCTCCTCAGGAGTCCCAATAATATTTAAATCATAAATATATATTGTAATTATTGCAAACTCAGTTCCAGACCTCTTAATAAAAATGCATGGACAAATTGGATCATTCATATAGCCTTGTTTCATCAAGTATTCACCAATGCGATTATATCACATGCGTCCAGCTTGTTTCAAGCCATATAGCAATTTATACAATTTGATTGAGTAAAGTTCTCTAGAATCGGGGTCATGTCCTTTAGGTAATTTTAAACTTTCGAGGATTTTCATATAAATGTCATTATCAAGTGAGCCATACAAATAGGCAGTAATAACATCCATAAGACGCATTTCAAGTCGTTCATTTGCGGTCAGATTAACCAAATAACGAAAATTTGTTGTATCCACCACAGGAGAATATGTATCCTCATAATCAATATCAGGTGTTTGGGAAAAACCTTGTGCAATAAGTCATGCCTTATACCGCACAATTTCATTTTTCTCATTTTGTTTCGCACAAAGACCCATTTATAACCAATTGGTTGCACATCTTCATGTGTGTCTATTACTGGTCCGAAAACTTTACATTTTGCCATCGAATGCAACTCTGTTTGAATTGCATCTTTCCATCATTACCAATCATTTCTAAGTCTGCATTCATCCACAGACTTTGGTTCATGATCCCCGTTCTCATTCATAATAGTAACTGTTGTAATATATACAAATTTATCATTAACATTAGTTGTATATCTGTTGGAATCGAAGAGGGGGGGGGGGGGGGGGGGGGGGGGTGAATGAGATTCCTTGGCTACTTTAGCTTTTTAAAATGAGTTTGAAAAATAAAAGAGTTTTGCGCTTGCGGAAGCCTTTAGTCAATCGATAAATAAAAAGAATAAATAAATAAATGCGTAATGAGAAATAAAGCAATAAATAACAAAAGGATTTGTTATAGAAGTTCGGCGATGAATCGCCTACGTCTCCTCTTCCCGGTTAGATAACCTCCAACCGAGGTTCCACTAGAATAAATGATCTTGGCCTTGAGGGCTCCAAGTTAGCCACAACCCAACTCTTCCCGAGTTTACAAAGCTCTTCCCGAGCACAATACTCTTCACGAGTACACAAAGCTCTTCACGAGCTACCAACACTCTTCACGAGTCTTCTTGGCCTTAAGGGCTCCAAGAATAGCCACAACACATGCACCAACTTTACTTGTTGGCGACTTTACAATTTTCCAACTTGCTTTGGTGTTGGAGGACCTTTACAAGAAACTCAATCAAACACCTTCACGGTGTACCAATACGAAGAATCAAAACTCACACAACAAGAAATGAATTACAAACTCCAATACACACAAATGTATGAAGTTTGCAATGCTAAAGTAATTTGAATTGATCAAGGCTTTCTTGTAGTTTATAGTCTTGTTTCTTGCCTTCAAAAAGCTCCAAAAGATCCATATTTATAGTGTAGGAGGCCCCCAAAGCTCCTACTATCCGTTGCTACACATAAGGCTTGAATCACGCCTCGATCGCCTCGGAAATCACCTCGGGCGATCACCCATCGCCACCCTTTAACGGTCAAATCTGGCCCAGATCGCCTCGGGCGATCTCCCCATCGCCTGGGGCGATCATCAATGATAAACAAGGCCGTAGGTAAAGTTCTGGATCGCCTCGGGCGTTCCGTGCATCGCCTGGGGCGATCGCCCTCAAAAAAATGGCCTAGGAAGCATTCTGGATCGCCTGGGGCGAGGTTGACCATCGCCTGGGGCGATCTGATCGCCAGCGTGCCCACCGTGCCATCGCTTCAGTCGATGGTGCGCAACATGGCTCGGGTCGCCTGAGGTGATGGCCCGGATCGCCTGAGGTGATCTGCCAGATTTCAGCACTCTCAAACTTTGCACTATTCGACCATCTTAAGCTCATTTCTGGGAAACGTGGTAAACATGAAAGTTGTAGCTCTTCCTCTTATCTAGGTGTGTACAAAAGTTCATTGCATTTCATTAAGGTATGAAGAAGTTATGCCCAAAATACTACAGTCGCTCAAACCTTGTTACAATCTGCACTTGTTATGACTTCCATGACATTTTGCTCCATGCTGAAATCCGAATTGGACTGAGATGTTCGAATATGAAATCTAGAATATTGAGTTTGCTTTCCAACCTATTTGGATTCACCTTGTTCGGAGCATCGAGCCAAGAGATATAATCAAAACATTGCACTGCGCTCCAATTGGCTTCTATACGAATTTGCCCACCAACGGACCATTGGTTTGTGGGTCTTCATCCCATCATAAGAAATTGTTATAACATCATTCCACACATGTTGAACACTTAAATTGGTTGTTCATAGATGTCATTCCTTCTCGTCCAAGCTCAAAAGATTCCTTGATAAAAATCACCGCTTGTCCTATGAACTCGCATATGTTATTGTATAACTTGGGTTCTCTTCCATTGGTCTTCCCAACCAATTTATCAATATAACCCTGTACACTAAGTAGACATATTAGTATAACAAATGCAAGTTTTGTTGATCATCAAAACTCAAAGATTAACCGGGGATAATTTAACGCATTAAACGCAACCATGCGTTTAAGGCTCAACAATCTCCCCCTTTTTGATGATCACAAAACTTGATAAACTTGAAAAAGTAATATGCATGAAATGTGAGTAAAAATAACTCCCCCTTAACAATTGCATACACTACAAGTTAATCAAGCAAATAACTCTCCCCCTCAAACCATGCATACTCAAGCTCTCCCCCTTAAACAATGCATGAATTAAGGTTCAAGTTTATCACAAAATTCTCCCCCTTTTTGTGATAATCAAAAAGCACAAAATTTAAATAAACATAGTTCAATTATATGTTGCCACATAGCCGTATTTCAACAATTTACACATGTTCCTCATCAAGCATGTAATAAGCATAAGATTTAATCAATGAGATGAAAAAAAAACATGCGTTTAAGGCAATCAACAACGAATTCTAAATTTTGCAAAGTGTGCATATGTTCTACCATGAGTTCATGCACTTATGCCCAATAAACATTAAAAATATCAAAGCATTATTAGATAAGTTAACAAAACATATAATTGCAAATTTCCACATTGCATATTCAAATTTGAATTTTAGGCATATCAAGATATATATACCAAAAAGAGATAAGCAAGAATCATGCATCAAAATAATTTATATGTGCATATGCTAAGGGGTTATGCATTTTACTACCAATGAATATTGAGCTTCATATATTTATTGATCACAATTAATTTGTGCCAATGAATTTTGAAATTGCTCTTTTAACATGTAAAAAATAAATTTTACCCTCAATGACAAGAGTTTGTTCTTGTCATAGGTCCAACGCCTCGAGCCTCTTCTATAGTTGTGAATAATACAAACTCCTCCTTTGGGTTGCTTGGCCCTTCATCCTTCATTCCATTCTTGTCCCTACAAGACAAATTTACAATTGGAGGAACTTTGGTACCCATTTGATTTTTGGGTCCTAGGGGGTTAACTTTCAATGGCACTTTTGGAATCCATTTCCACCTCTTATTAGGTTGGTATTGGATTCTAGCAAACCTACACTTATTTTTAGTGTGACCATTTTTGCAACAATAATTACAAGTAGGAGAATCATGCTTTGCATTGGCCAACAAGCTAGAAAAAGTTTTTGATTTGCTTGAAAAACCTAACCCGGCTTTGTCAAAGCTACAACGTTGCAAGCCAAGCAATTCATTCATCTTTTTACTACTTTCACTAAATTTGCAAAAAGATATCTTTAAAGAATTTAATTCATTTCTCAATGAATTATTTTCTTCATCTTTCTTAGCAATCTCAAGTTTGAGTAATTTGTTACTCATCTTGGTTTTGCCAAGAGCATCAATAAGATCATTATAAGACTCTAAAAGTTCATCAAATGAAGGTACCTCATTGTCATTTTCATCTCCTTCATCTCCAAGAGCCATTAGACATAGATTGGTGGCTTCTTCATCGGAGTCGCTATCACTCCATGTGGCTATAAACGCTTTCTTCTTCCCTTTGTCCTCATTCTTCTTCCTAGGGCATTTGTTAGCATAATGACCTTTATCATTACAATTATAACAAGTTACCTCATTTTTGGATTCATTTTTGGTTGCACTCGAGGTCTTTGACTTGCTATGTTTGGTGAAGAGCTTCTTGAACTTCTTTGTGAATAGGATCATCTCCTCATCATCATCATCTTCTTCATCATCGGAGTGGTCTTTCCTTCCAACCAAGGCAATCCCATTTCTCTTGGATCTATCCTCCTCCTTTACTTCTCTCCTTGTGGCAACTTCAAGCTCATGAGTCACCAATGTGCCATGGAGCTCATCAAGATCATAGGAAGCACTTTCTCCTTTGTTGGACTCGATAATGGCCGTCCTCTTTGTATCCCATTCTTTAGGTAAGGCCCTTAGTGCTCTCCTCTATATTTGCTTTGGAGGGTACTTCTCTCCAAGTTGGGCAAGCTCATTTATGATAAGTGTGAGCCTCCTAAACATGGAATCCACCTCTTCTCCGGGCTCCATCTCAAACGTTTCATATTTGAGTTGTAGAAGGTCAATCTTGGTCTCTTCTTCTTGCTCGTCATAATGGTTTACGAATTCGTCAACCGCCTCATCTCTTCTATTCTTACATTCTGCTTCAAACCAATCTTTAAGTAACGTGAGCATGCATAACGAATCAGCAGAGAGACTACTTCTGTATTCTCCAATAATTCGGCCACATGTTGAGAATGTAGATTCAGAAGCAACGCTTGAAGCTTGTAACGCATACACGTCTCTAGCCATTTTGGCTAAGATGGGGAATTGTGCCGCATTTGACTTCCACCATTGTAACACGTCGAAGTTGTCTTCCGTTACAAATTGATAATTCAGATAAATTTGCAACTCAGTCGACGTGCTAGTAGAAGGTCCTTTTCCCTTAAGTTTTTTCCTGCCCAGCATCCTAAGCAAATTGATGCCCCCATCTTTAGTTTGAGCTTGGGGGCCTTTGTTGTGATGATTCACTTGCCTGTTGATTATAATACAATTGAAACATATTTTGGAGAGATTGCATTGTAGACGTCTTTTGATCGTCAACAACCTTCCCCAAAAATTTAGCATAATATTCAAAAAATATCTCAAATGAAGATAAACATTGACTAGGATCTAGCAATGTTGCGATGCAGTGCACGTGTGGATTTGTTCCCAATATTTTATAAATTTAGTTTTCATTGCACTAACAAAAGCATGCAAGTCATAGTCATCTCTAAATTCTATAAACTTATCAAACATATTAAATACTAAAGGAAAAAAATAAACGGAAGTTGGATAAGTAACACCGGAGAAGAGTTCCGTCGCTTCTTTGAAAGTACCTAACAATGATACACAATTTTCAACAAATTCTCAATCCTCATTAGTCAAATAAATACTATCATCGCTATCAGGCATTTGATATGAATTATAAAATGGAGTTAAAATATCTTTGTAAGGTAACATAGTATTCAACAAATTGTACAACGAATTCCACCTAGTTTCTATTGGTGATGAAAAAAGAAGATGCTTTAAACCATTAGACAAACATAATTGTTTCCAATCGCGTTTTACACGGCTCGTGCGTAACCATTTAGCGCAGTATTTCATTTTGTCAATACATGCTAGTGATTGTCCTCATAACCAACTTTAACAGCCAAATTAATCACATGACATGCACATCTAACATGAAAAAAACATCATCAAGCATTGGTTTCAGATAGGTCTTTAAATCACGCATCACAGCATTGTTATTCGCTGCATTGTCTAATGTGATCGAAAATACCTTATCCTGAATTCCATAATGTCTACAAGTGTTGAATACATATTTAGCAATTACATAACCAGTATGTGCACAATCTAACTCATCTAAAGACAAAATCCGTTTTTGCATACACCAATTATCATCAATCCAATGACAAGTGACAACAAGATATGAATCTGAATTTACATTTGTCCAAATATCGGTTGTTAAGCTAACCCTACAAGGCAAACTAGAAAGATGTTGAAACAATGTATTTCTATATTCAACAAATACGTCCATACAATTTCTTTTTAGTGTGTGCCTGAAAATATGTTTAAACATGGGTTGTATAGACGAAGCAAATTCAATAAAACCAGCATGTTCAGCTTGTATAAAAGGTAGTTCACATCTAATCACATATCTAACAAGTGACCTACGGTTAATTTCAGCAGTTAAAATAAAATTCGTGCCAGTGAGAACATTAATTTGTGCTTGTGTTGCTTCTCGACCTAATTGTTGTAATGTTGTCTCCTCAAAATTATTATTTTTTACTAAGTGTTTTTTTAAATGTTCCAGTGCCTCCACTGGAACCACCAGCTTTATATTAATATTGCATTTTACATAATTTACATATTGCAACAGATTCATTAGTACCTTCTTTTTGAGCGAGTTCAAAGTGATCCCATATCTTACTTCTTTTGGCACGAGTCGGTTGTCTACTTGCTGCTGTAGTGGCTCCGGATGACTCCACTTGTTGTCTCTCTTGGGCTTGGGCAGCAGGAGGTTCGACAGGTTGTTCTGGTTGTTGCGGTTCGACATTCATAGAGGAACCACCAACATTGAGGTCAGCAAAAAAATCATAACTTTCATTTAACTCAGGTATTGGTACAGGCAAATTCATTGCCGAAGATGAACTCGGTGATAGACGACCCGGGACGAGACCCCGACTACGACCCCGGCTATGACCAGCGCCGCTGCTAGATGAAGATGCCATTATTATATAAGTAAATTGTAGATAGCACAATTGAGAGGAAAATATGAGATTGAGGTATAGAATTGGGAGAAGAATGAATTGTAAGAAGAATGAAAAAAATTCACATATTTATAGATTTTAAAAAATATATATATATATAAAAGGAACGTTGGCAACGGCTAAGAGCGAATTGTATGATACCCAATTCATACCCAATTGTATGATTTTTGACATCCAGTTTCATGAGAGCGAATTGAATTTCGGTTTCGAAAGCTGATTCCACATATTCTAGACTTCTATAGTACATTGCTTCTAAGACATGTAGTGGAGCATGATTCTTGATGTGATGCAAGGGATTAACGGTTTATCTAACACGCAGGTTGCTCGGGGTCAGATTGAGAAAGGATCCAAGATTAAACTGCAGCTCACATCACCCTCCTCGGCACCAACTGTGAACCAACCCATATTTTCTCCCAACCTGACTATAAACAATCTTCCCGCCCCTCCACCTTCCAATCGTTTAACTTCTTTTGTGAACTCCATTGACAAAGAGGAGACACGGAAGTTGACAGCAGCTGTTGTTGCTGAAAAACTTACCGTCCTTTGGAAGAAAATATAACATCCACTTTGTGCGTTTCCGTTGGGAAACTTTATGCACTCAATGTTTAACCAATTCTATGATTAGTTTATTGCTTATTTTTATCTCATTGTTCTTGAGTTTTGTTGGTTCCTTGATTTGATTTTTTATTCTCCATGCTCCAACTATAAGAATTGGTAGTTTCATGTAATATTTACGGGCAGAGGCATTGTGCTATTATTGCAGCACTACCAAATCATTTATTTGGATTTTAAGTTTTAATCTTTGGGCTTGTTTTAATATTTCACACTGTATCATTTGTTGCTAGGTTGCTCGATTATACGGGTCTTGGGAGGAAAATTCATAAATAGGGTTTGCCATGATGGAGGTTACAGACTGCACAGTATTTTATCTTCCTCTCCTTATAGCTCTCTTTCAATTGGATGAGTTCTTTACATTTTTTAAAGGGTGGTAAGTGGGCATTCTGCTTTGGGACAGATATTTACCATGTGTCTGCTGCTCAATGAAGGTTGGACACTAGCTCAATAATGCATGGCTTTATATATATATATATATATATATATATATATATATATATATATATATATATATATATATATTAATTATGCATAAATCTGATTTCAAACAGAAAAAGTTCCAGCAAAAGAAATGATGTTTATTCGAATATTTATGGTCGTTGCATATTTTAGTACATCGAATGCATTTTATAAAACATCATGTTTCTGTCCAAATTAGTTAGGGCTTGGGTAAGTATATGATACTTTTAAGCTTTTTCTGGCTCTGAGTTAACTTATTTTATTTTCAGGAAAGACTGAAGAATGCAAGACATATTTTGAGAATCTGTACAAGTTTGTCTTTGTTTTGGAAACATATCTAAAGCCACATGTTACACTAGATTTGAAATTATTTTTTAATGTATAAAATATGCAGGTAATTTAAAATTTTAAAATTTATGAATCAAATAATCATAGAGGAATGGATATTTTATGTCTAAAGAGAGTCGTCGTAGATTACTGCCTCCAACTAAGATAGATCAATTGCAAGTGATGCCTTATTTTGAAATCTCTGTTATGTTTCTTCTGCTTGTGATTTTCAAAGGAGGAACCATTTTTTACTTACTTTTCCTAGCACATGGACATATTAGCCAAGTGACTGTACTAAACTTGGCCATATCTTATTGTCTTTTATGTCTTTTAGCGTGTGCCAATTTGTATTTATGGTTTCAGATATGATGTTTGTTCACCTAAGTCATGAAAGGCGGACAAAATATAGGATACCCACATAATTTGTTCCCCGGAACTAGTGATGAAATAAGCCATTCGTGTAATGCTAAGATATAGATGAGGCATTGGTGTGTTATTTGTTGAACATGCTCTATGTTATCGTTTTCCTTCTTCTGAACTATACTTGGCTAAGCTCCTTGATTTTGTACTTTTAGGAGGCTGTTGTTGACCTCAAGCTCCCAGAAAAAGTTTGTTGGCATCGTTTACATGTAATACTTGCGGTGCGCGATCACAAAGGTTAATAAACAGATTATAGCTTATGAACGAGGGCTTGTGTATGACTGGTAAATTTGTTTTAATTTATACTACTGGTTATGATCTTCCTATTACTGCCAAAAGTATGGATATTTTCTTTTCTTCCATCCCGTGATCTGCGATATATTTCGAGGTAAATTCATACCAACCCACTGCTGAATATTGTTGAGTACGCCGATGTTGCTTTTAACTTTACTTTTGTGGTTATTATTCTGAGTGTTCAGGATGTTCCCAGTACTAATTAGTCGACAATCTTGGACTTGTGGTCGAGTACAACTTGCAGGAGGAAGCCGCCAGGGATACAAGCACGAAGCAAGCCTAGACCCCCCGCTTCCAACGTGTTAGCATTCAAATATTTCAATGCTTTAAGGAGACTGCATATCCTGATAGATGTTAGTGTTGGAATTCAGGCACATCAACAAGAGTTTGGTATACTTGTAGCAACAGAAGTATTAATTTATGAAAAATATATTCAATGAATAATTAAATCCAGCCATATTTGGTTTTATATCTCAATCTCCTGCATTATGAATTTAGATAAGGGAAAACATCAAGATTAGCCTAATTTGTTACGGTCCTCTAATTAGTCAAAAATAGATCCTCGTGTTTGCAACTTTTAGCCTTTTTTCGCTAGAGAATGTCCAGCGCCGATGTTATGTCAACAATATTTGTTGCTATATTATCACTTAAGACGAAAGGAACGCTAAAAGTGCAAAATAGTCAAGTTATTACACTAATACCAATCAGACAATAACTACGTCTATGTGTATATTTGTATATTCAAGAACAGATTGGTAGTTGTTATAACCTTTGCCTTTGGAACATATTTTTTTTAATACTGATTTAAGTTTTAAACCCGATCTCAAGAATATTATGAGGTTTGAATGTTTGATGGGCCAAACATCATGACTCAAGAAATGGACTCCAAAATCATAATCTGGCCCATAATTCAACAAATCATTAATACTGCTTGAATTTGGTATATATATATATGTATATATATATATACCTCTTATTTTGCAGAATATGAATCGATAATAATTCAACATATTATTTTATAGAAAGAAAACGATGTATTTCCATGTCTTTTTGTCGTTTAAAACAATTAGATTGGAATGCATTGAAAACCATAATTTTAAAGTTTTTTTAAATTTGTAATTTGTCACGTATTATGCGAATTTATCTTCTACGTATTTTTTATGCAAAATATACTTGTCCCAAGAGTTGACTAATTTTGAGTTTGACCAAAATAAAAATAAACTAATGAACTTCCTGTCTTTGAAATAAGATCCATCACTGGATTGCTATTATATATACTAGTGTTCAGCGTTCATATACAATTGATTGTTTTGTAAAATTTAGTGGTAACTGGGAAGTTGTGTTTTTAATTTAATTTAGAAATAAGATGTTTTATTTTTTATGGAGTTATTTAGGGTAATATGGTAATATGAGTAGGATAATATTGTAATTATATATGTATTGGCAAGGGCAATATGGTAATTTGAAATTAGATAAAATTTTAATTATTAATATTGACAAGGGTAATATTGTAAATTGTAACCAAATAAAAGGAGTAAAATGGTAAAATACTATTGGTTTCCAGCATGTTGGACCAAAGAGACCCTTAGGCATTATTATATACTGGCGGACGACGCACACGCGTTGTGTGTGTAATGTAATTTTAAATTTTATATATTGTATGGATACTAAATTTTTATATTTGAGATCTGAATTAAATATGATATTTTATAGAGAGTAGAAAAAACTGCCGCACATTTTTTCGGAAGGAAAAAAACTGTTGAAAAATTGGGAACTAAGTTGGGAATTAATATCCATTTATCTCATGGTCTCATGACTATTACTAAAGCAAATAGATGATGTTTTTGAAATTTCACAATGGTCATACCAAAGTGGTTACTCTAAGGTGCTCACGCATTATAATATAATATAATATATATATATATATATATATATATATATATATATATATATTAATTACTGCATAGATATAGTGATATTGCAAAGCCTCGTATTAAATAGATGAACACGAGAGATTGTACAATATAGGTGTCAAATGGGTCATGTTTGTAATTTATATGTGTTAATTCGATTAATAAATTTTAGATACATTCGATCCCAAATATTACTCAATCGTTAATAATTTAACTATGTAATTGTAAGGTAATAAGTTTGACTCATCCAATAGTTTTTTTCGAACTGAGCCTATCGCACAGGGTTTGCCTAGTGCGATTTACCTAGTTCGTGTGGTTTGCAGGCTACTACGTCAGGTCAATGGCTTACCCAGTTCGCATTTCAAGGATAGCGGTAGCGGGTTCTATAGTCATCAAAAAATAATATATATATCCTTATTTGTATATACATATATCCTTATTTGTAATAGTGACATATTAGCATAACACAATATTATAATATTTTATATAGTCCTACTTACATTAAATGCATTGATTGCCCTAATTTCCACATAGCCATGGCACCATGTGGTTGGAAATTCCTACAAAATAAAACTAAGAATTTTAAACATAATTGTGCCCATGTGTCCAAATTGATGATATTTCCCTTCCTACCAAATTAAAAGTCAAATTTATAGCTTTCGAGAAATACCAAACCCTTTTAAATTAATGAAGTGGACCTAACCTATGCATTTGGTAGAACTAATATGTTTTCTAAATAACCTTTATTTTGTTTAATATATTGATAAATAGTTGTTTCTCGTCATTTTCTTTAATAAAGTGACCAAATACGCTCTCTAGCATGCTCATTAACTTTTAAACATAAATACACCATGTTAGATCTTTAAGATATGTTTTTCCTTTTTATTTAATTCAACTATATGATTTATTATTTTATTTTATATAATTTTAATATCACCTAATAATTTTTTTATCCGTATGATACATATTAATTGTTTATATATATATATGATCAAATGTTTAACATTTTATCAAAAGTTATTTATTGTAGTAATAGTGTAAGTTAAATCTTTTAAATTATACAGCAGCTTAAGTATTAGGATCAAAGGGCTTATCACAAAATTAGAAGTTATAGCTGATAGCATATGCATAACTATATTTCCTTATACAGTGGTAGCGCAATGTCGGTACCAAACGGTAACTGGACATGAGAGATTGCACCATGTGAGTGCCAATGAGTCAGACTACTTATGTCTTAGACGACAGATGACATCGCGTCCGTCCACGATCGCACAGAAGATTTATTTGACCATTCCCAACAATCTCCCTCTTAGAAATTGCTTCATGGCCGACTTAAACCCATGACCTTACTCTAATATCAATTGTTAGGATCAAGCGCTTACCAATAAACTAAAAGATATAGCTGATAACATAGACGTAACTATATTTCCTTATACAGTATAAGCACAAAGCTCCGTACTAAGCGACAGACGTACATGAGAGGATGTACCACATGAGTGCTAATGAGCCAAATTTTGATGACTACACCTATATCCATGCGTACGTAGAAGAATTGTTGGGACCACTCTCTCTTAGTAGGAGAAATTAATGTTCCCCAACAATCACCTTCTAATAATTGCACTCATTGCAACTCATAGAAATCGAACATATGAAACTGACTCTGATATCAATTGTAGGATTAAGAACTCGCCGCTTTTCCAAAAGTTTTAGCTAGTGAGAATAGTGCAACTCAAAGCTTTAATCGTATAGTTGATAGTAATTATAAAACTCAAATATTTTAAAATAAATAGTTGGTAGTAATTGTCAAAGTTACCCCTTTCAACCTTTATGAGGGACATATAGACTTACAAATTTTGGATTACTTAAATTTAAATCGAAATTGAATAGGAATAATGCTTAAATAAAAGCCGAACCGAGCTTCGTTTTGAATTAAATCAAATATTAAATTAAAATAATAGTGGTATTCATGATTGAACATGGTTTGATACTCTTTCTTTCCCAAAACTAGATAATAACAGATATTATTGTAACTAATTAAAAAATGATTTTTTATTCGTTTGTGTTCGGTGAATCTTATTTATCCTAATTTTGATTTAAACAAAACTTGTTATTAAGTTATTGATTTGTTTATCAAATATGTAACAAAAATGTCAACCGACTAAGCTATCAGCATAGTTGGTAAAAGTTCAATCCAAAGTCAAGCTAGCATAATGATCAACAGCACTGATCAATCATTTCAGACCAGCTGACTTGAGACCAAGTGATTAGCAGTACTAATCTCTCTGGATAGCTGAGGATTAGCAGAAATAATCTACATCAAGTCACCAGAGTAGCTAGCAGAGCTTTACAAAGATCATACTTATTAACTTACCAGTGGAGTTGAATCCAAGTTACCTCGCTAAATAGAGAAATCAGTTGAGTATTCAACTCAACTGCTACATATGAAGACTAGCTAAGTAATCCACGGAGATGAAGAAACAGATACCAGTTGTAAGGTCCTCCTACCTTAACAGTGAAATCAAGACATAAAAAGGGCTAAACACGCATTAATGACATCTTAGGGTTCCGGTTGCAGTTTGAGCTAATCAGATTACATGCCAAGAATAAATTTTCAAAAGTTAAATTAATTACATCCTCAAAATGAAGTATATCGATAGAATTATACTACTCCTAGAGTAGAAACTATCCAAAAAGAAATCCTGTAATCTATCTTCTTTTATGCTCCTTTAGCTCACTGTCTCAACCCGACCCTTAGTCTTGGTCCAAAAGTGTACCTACAGGAACAACCCATCATGAGCATGTACATCGTTACTTAGCATCATAAGTTAATGACATATAAATAAATGCATAGAAATAATTGATAACATATACTTCCTGGTTAATCGTATTATCCCTCTTTGGTTGTCCCTGTTTCATAGTTATGCATATGATCATTAGTTCTTGACATAAATGATTAAAATCATACTTCACATATATGCTCACAACAAACTATATTAATTAGAAATTGGACTGTCCGGGTTCTATTATGACAGCGGCACAATTGGCCCCCTCGCTCGACATAACACATCATATGATACCCATCGCTACGCCTTGATAGCAGATGTATCTCTTTGTTCAGCGGATGATATCGCTACGCCTTGATAGCGGATGTACCCCCTCGCTTAGGGATGATACCCCTCGCTACGCCTTGATAACGGATGTACCCCCTCGCTTAGTTATGTGAGCGGCAAGTACCTTCCTCGCTTGCCCATAATAGCCACCGGACATTCAACCATTCTAAATAGCATAGTTAAACATACATTATCATCTTATAAGCATCATCATCTCCAAACAACATCATCTTATCATAACTATCATCGTAACATCATATCATCTTTGTTTATCACAACATCATATGGTGAAGTCGTAGCACTTTATCTCCTCGAAGTCGTGGGTCCTTGGGATGGTTCTACACAACCATACAATTCAATATTAGAAGCCAAACAATAGTCTAATACCAAAAATTCATCAAAAGAATCATTTTTTTCAAAATTCCACAGCTGGCGATCGATCGCTTCACTGAGGCGATCGATCGCCTCGAATTTTGCTTCTTGGCGATCGATCGCGCCAAATATGGCGATCGATCGCCTATCCCTTGAAATGGCCACTGCCTCTCGGCGATCGGTCGCCTCATTTCAGGCGATCGATCGCCTGCCCTATACTTTGGCCACTGCCCTTAGGCGATCGGTCGCCTCTTTTCAGGCGATCGGTCGCCTCTTTTCAGGCGATCGATCGCCTTGCACAGACACGCGATTTACACCATTTTTATGTGCATTTTCCAAACTTCTCCTCATACCTTTCAAAACCAAACTTCCCTACAACATCAACAACACCATAACTCACTAAAACCCACATAAAACACTTCAAAAACCATACCCCAACCATAAACCACATATACTCAAACAACCCATTTCAAAATCCTCCAAAACTATAACAAACTCAAATAAAACTTTACAAAAGCATCAAGGAGTGATATATACACATCATAGGTCTTAAATCTTACCAAGAATCACAAGAGTGAAGCTTTTGCAAGAACTTCTTTCCTTCCTTTGGGCCAAAATCGAAAATGAGGGGAAAAAGGGTTTGGGAGAAATGATTTTGGGGATTTAGAGTATAAAAGGGGAAAGTGAGAAAAAGGTGGGGTAGTGGAGGTTATAAGGGTTTATTTAAATTGCACCCAACACTTAACATGATGTATAAAATACACTAACATGATATTTCAAAAGCATTTACAAAAATGCTACCAACTTCATTAAATCTACATCTTCCTCATAATTAAGATCAACACCATTAAATCATGTTAACACTTCATTTTCCCCACATACATAATCATCACAATAATTCATCATATAAACATAATTAATGTTCAGATTGCCATTAATTAATTTCGGGGCATCACGCCAGTTGAGTGATCATCAGCAAGGTATCAGCTGAATTATCAACAACAGACTCTCATATCAAAAACATTGCCATCAAGGTTAAAGAACAGTTGAGTCGCAGATGGCCAACATAACATAATCAATATGACCGTACATATACTTTCCAATTGACATATTACTATTTTTAATGGATTAATCTTTGGCAATGCTATAAATACATACTTGAATATCGAAGTTCAAAAGAGTGAGAATGGACGATCTCAAACATCCATCAGAAGTATAATTCAAAGAGATTGATTCATGATGAGCTTATCATAATATTAGCTTAGTAGATAGCATACCTCAAAACACGCACTATCGTTGAGTATTATATATGGCCATTACCCCTATTCATTTGTTTGGCCAATACACTCTATTCATTGTACCCAGTTAGCTTAATTATAAAGAATATTTGTGTAACCATCACATATTTGTATGTACAAATAAGTGGAGATGTATCAGTTGAATTAGAAACTAGGAGTCTCAGTGGAGTGGCGATACATAACTAGGGTGAGTTCATAGAGCTTGATGTATAAATTAAAGTCCTCTAGTGCATCCTTTCATTTGATGGAAGAAATGGAGAAATGTAAGGATTACATTACTTTCGAACTTCCAGAAATAAATCTATGTGCATTTCTTTTTTACTATTTTACTTGTTATTTTGTTTGAATATTTTACTTTGTTTAATCAGTGTCACAACAAGTTAGATTGAGTGTGTTTTCCTTTGTAAATCAAATTCGATATAATATCTCAGTGTAATTACTTAATTTTGGTAATAAAGTGTATTATGATTAGTTTATTATTTTGAGTGTAAATAATATTCCCGAGATCTCCCGAAGTTTTAGATATGCTGCTACTTTATTTTTATCCCAAAATATAATCTCCTGTATTTTTTTTATGCAAAAAAACACACGTCAAAAGTTCACAACTTGTCTAAATAAATTAGATCTCTCTTACGTCTTTCATTTTGAAATGTTTGTTCATACTTCACTTTTGCTTGTCATGTAAGGAGAAAACCTAATCTATGTGCTACTAACTAATTACACGTATATTCAAAAATTCCAAAATAATATATTTATATTGGATAAATTGCATTTTTTATTCTGGTAAATTATTTTTTAAAAAAACATAAAACTCGGTATAAAATCCAAGATCATTAGAAAACTGTTTCGTTTTTAAAAAAAATGGCAGATTTTCCCCCGTTGTAAGGGTTTTCCGTATATATATATATATATATATATATGTGTGTGTGTGTGTGTTTATTTTCAAAGAGATGCTAATGATATTTACCATAGTCTATATAGCATACAGAATAGTTGAAATGAAAAATTAAAATTTATAATGTTATTAGCATTAAAATTTGATCTCTCTCTCGATGTAGTAAATGAATATGATTCAGCTTCTCTGGATTATTGATAATTTGTAGATTTTTCGTAGTTTCAATGCATACTGAAACTTTATGGCCAATATACCAGAGCTGAGAGCTATGATCAATAAGTCAGAGTTGGTTCATCATTGGTGGTTGCTGTTTCGATTTAACTTTGTTGAAACTTGCAGATGCATTTTCTCCTATTTAACATCCGAATCTACTTTGATGGTCTGAAATATGACTTTTAACATTTCGAATTGGCTGTTCAACCATTTGGAAGTGTGTCATTATGAGATTTGATCAAAGGAGACAACTGAACTCAGGGTCCAGTTTGGTGTTTCAGCTTAATAGGTGTTCAATCTATTTCTTTACAATTCATCAAGCTTTAAAATATCTTCTAAAATATGCATATTTGATCAAATATGTTAGCAACCCAATAACAAGATTTGCTAACATCAAATTAAGATTATTCGGGTTTGTAAAACTCAATATACCGTTAATGACAACTGGATTAATAAACATGTTAATGAGCAAATTAATTGGAAATGGAGATATTGTTAATGCGTAGTATGATTCAATAAAGTGTATAATACGTGTAATAAGAATGGCAATCGCATAAATTGTTGTAAAGTTAAAAGTGAGTCTCACGTAATTTTGAAGATATAAAGACAAGGAAGTCAATTATATCGTGTCATTTTCTTACATAGTTTATAGTTATCTTGTAAAGTAAACACTTTTAATTAAACTTAAAACATCTTTCATTCACTTTCATTCAGACAAAAAAGTTTAAAACAGCTTTCTCCATGACCGAGTACTTGTGTGAATTTCACTATCGTAGAATTATTTTGCTGGCATTAGTTGAAATGCATTAGATAATTTATGAATATTTATATAAAATATCATTCTATATTAAATCTATTCCTAATGACTTTCGCTTATATGTTTACATCATATTATATATCTTTTGATTTTTTTAATTTCTTAAAATAACTCAGACTTAATTTAAAAAAAAGACAAAAAAAAGAAAAGAAACTTTGACTATTCTTTTAAATAATTCATTTTTTAATAATTATAAATACATATTATTATTTCACATAAAATTACAACACAATAACTAATATAGTATATCACTTTTAAAAAAATAGTTAATACAGGATAGGAGTTCGGTAGCTATATATTTGGTATTATATGTGATGTGATCCGTTATTTTACGTGTTTGGTAGAATTAAATGTTTACGAAAAATAAAAGGAATACACCAAGATTTTTTACGTGGAAAACCCTCAAATTGAGAGAAAAACCACGGGACCTAGTCCAGTATAAAGCTCCACTATAAATATTGATGATTTACAAGATGATCTGGACACAAGAAAAAATTATTCAATGACTTACACGACTACTGTTATAGAAATTATAAGAAAGACCGTGTCAGGATCGATTCCGGGGGTGGGTTGCCATTCCACACCCGAGTTCAACCAACTTGAGCTTCAATAGCTCGTGTTCTTGAATTAATGCACCGAGAGATTATATCGAGTTCGATTACAAAATCGAGCGGAAGACACTCGACATAACCCGCTCTAAAACCGATTAAACATTTGAAAGGCATTTTAAAGATATGCAATTAAAGTAAATAAACAAGCATTTGTTTATGGAAGTTCGAAGGTGGTGTAATCCTTCTACGTCTCCCCTTCTTCCATCGCATGGAAGGATTCCACTAGAAGACTTTGATTTATACAATCCCGTTGTACAAACCCGATCCAGTTGGGAATGCCCCATCCAACTAGAACTCCTAGCAACTCAACTATGTATGTTCTTTAATGTCTCACATACAAAGACCTCTCAATCGGTTGTGATGAATCATCAACCGTTACAATGGTATTCACTCTTCTATTTTAGCTCACAAATACAATGAATAGAGTGAATACAAAGGCACAAATGATCTCCTAACAGATCTGATACAGCAAGGTAAGAGGTGCCAAAGGTTTGAGGAGTGCTCTTCATTTAGCATCTTTTGTCTTTTAAGTTCCTCAATTGAATCCCAAGTGGGTTTGCTTTGGAAGGCTTGGATTGATCTTCAATCAGCTGTTATTGAGCTTCCAAATCATGTATATATAGCCCCAAGTAATGATATATCGTTAGACACAAGAATATGCCCGTTGGAAAAGGTTCTGCACTATTCCCGAGCTTGCAACGGTCATATTCTGGTTTCTGGGCTGTTTGTATTTCGGACCGGACTGGTCTGGTCTGCTGGACTAGTTCAGTCTGGTCTGGTGGTTTGGTTCAGTCTGGTCTGCTGGTCTGCTGGTCTGGTCTGGACAAATCAGTCTGATGCAAGACAAGCTTGATACAAAAACAGATTGATAAACTTGCTCTTTGATCTGTTGCTTGTAACTCTTCATTCTTTGATTTCTGGGAAAAGTGATCCACATGAAAGTTGTAGCCCTTTCTCTTAGCTTTCCACGGAATCAAGAATCGCTCGATTTCGAGTTTGCATGAGAGAGTTATGCTCGAAATACGAGGCGATGCTCCTGCTGTCTGTTTGCTGGATGCAGCAGCACATGGCGTGACTTGCAGAAGCTTTTTGGCCATCTTAACGTCCGATTCAGTCTTTCACTTCCAAAGATGAATTGTAGATCTTTGTCTTAGCTTTCCAACCCATACTGAATCGTTCCGTTCCGATAAGCGAGCTAAGAGTTATGCCCACCAGACTGATAGGGACTTTGCTGAAACAGCTTGCTGTTTCTTCGCGGTTCAGCTCGATCTTGCAGGCGTCTTTTCTCCTTGATAACATTTGAACTAGCCGATCTGTTGTGAAATATGACTTTTAGTATTTTACGTTGGCTGTTCAATCTCTTTGGAAGCACGCCATTTCGATATCCGAGCTATTAGATATGATCAAAACAAACCGCTATGCCAGAATTCCAGTCTTGGTCCAGCTTGATATTTTCAAGCTACTTCTTTGTAATTCATCAAGCTCTTAAATATGATCTATGAACTGCACACTTGATGAAATATGTTAGCAACACAATAACAAGTTTTGTTAACATCAAAACCAAGATTATTCGGGTTTCCAAAACCCAACAATCTCCCCCTTTTTGATGATCACAAAACTTGAATAAAAATATGAACATTAAGGCACAATGTTGCATAACCAGAAAAATCATATTTTTTAAACAACATATTTCTCCCCCTTTTTGTGTGAATCAAAAAGGAAGACAAATAAAATGTTCTCCCCCTCAAGGATTGAGATAAAACTCTCCCCCTTAATTTTAAAATGTTTGAAAATTTGAGCAAGTGAGGGGCAAAAAGGGTAGGCTAAAACAAATTAAAAAAAATGCAATGCACATTAATTTTTGAACAAAAATAACCTCTTTTGATGATGCATGTAGCATACTTGGCAACAAATTTGAATTTCTTGACAAAACTCAACAATGTCTATTTCATCTTTCAGCGGTGGCAGCACATGAGTCAACTTTGTAGAATAAACTGCATCTCCTCGTGAATAATTAGGCTGCAAGACCTACACCGTTGCGATCCTCTATGAGTCTAGTTTGCAACGCAAAAAACGGTTCGTCATTTGGACATCCGAGCAAGAAGTTATGCCAATTTTCCCAAAGTCGCTGCAAGCTGCCAGGAACTAAAATGCTTCGAAAATTGTTAGACAAAATCTCAAAATAAAAATTTTAAACTAAAAAACGAGTTAAGAACAGATTGAACAAAAATTAAACCTTTAAAATAGATTTTAAAATTATTTTCGTGCAAAATGAATGCAATGAAATTGATTTTTATGCTAAAAATTTTCATACACCAAATTTTGAAAAAATATGCTATGAAAATATTTCATGCTCATGAGAAAATTTTGAAAATGATTTTAAAAGATATCCGCTAAAAAAATCGGTTAAAATGCTTTCCAAGAACAACCCGCTCTGATACCACTTGTCAGGATCGATTCCGGGGGTGGGTTGCCATTCCACACCCGAGTTCAACCAACTTGAGCTTCAATAGCTCGTGTTCTTGAATTAATGCACCGAGAGATTATATCGAGTTCGATTACAAAATCGAGCGGAAGACACTCGACATAACCCGCTCTAAAACCGATTAAACATTTGAAAGGCATTTTAAAGATATGCAATTAAAGTAAATAAACAAGCATTTGTTTATGGAAGTTCGAAGGTGGTGTAATCCTTCTACGTCTCCCCTTCTTCCATCGCATGGAAGGATTCCACTAGAAGACTTTGATTTATACAATCCCGTTGTACAAACCCGATCCAGTTGGGAATGCCCCATCCAACTAGAACTCCTAGCAACTCAACTATGTATGTTCTTTAATGTCTCACATACAAAGACCTCTCAATCGGTTGTGATGAATCATCAACCGTTACAATGGTATTCACTCTTCTATTTTAGCTCACAAATACAATGAATAGAGTGAATACAAAGGCACAAATGATCTCCTAACAGATCTGATACAGCAAGGTAAGAGGTGCCAAAGGTTTGAGGAGTGCTCTTCATTTAGCATCTTTTGTCTTTTAAGTTCCTCAATTGAATCCCAAGTGGGTTTGCTTTGGAAGGCTTGGATTGATCTTCAATCAGCTGTTATTGAGCTTCCAAATCATGTATATATAGCCCCAAGTAATGATATATACGTTAGACACAAGAATATGCCCGTTGGAAAAGGTTCTGCACTATTCCCGAGCTTGCAACGGTCATATTCTGGTTTCTGGGCTGTTTGTATTTCGGACCGGACTGGTCTGGTCTGCTGGTCTGGTCTGCTGGACTAGTTCAGTCTGGTCTGGTGGTTTGGTTCAGTCTGGTCTGCTGGTCTGCTGGTCTGGTCTGGACAAATCAGTCTGATGCAAGACAAGCTTGATACAAAAACAGATTGATAAACTTGCTCTTTGATCTGTTGCTTGTAACTCTTCATTCTTTGATTTCTGGGAAAAGTGATCCACATGAAAGTTGTAGCCCTTTCTCTTAGCTTTCCACGGAATCAAGAATCGCTCGATTTCGAGTTTGCATGAGAGAGTTATGCTCGAAATACGAGGCGATGCTCCTGCTGTCTGTTTGCTGGATGCAGCAGCACATGGCGTGACTTGCAGAAGCGTTTTGGCCATCTTAACGTCCGATTCAGTCTTTCACTTCCAAAGATGAATTGTAGATCTTTGTCTTAGCTTTCCAACCCATACTGAATCGTTCCGTTCCGATAAGCGAGCTAAGAGTTATGCCCACCAGACTGATAGGGACTTTGCTGAAACAGCTTGCTGTTTCTTCGCGGTTCAGCTCGATCTTGCAGGCGTCTTTTCTCCTTGATAACATTTGAACTAGCCGATCTGTTGTGAAATATGACTTTTAGTATTTTACGTTGGCTGTTCAATCGCTTTGGAAGCACGCCATTTCGATATCCGAGCTATTAGATATGATCAAAACAAACCGCTATGCCAGAATTCCAGTCTTGGTCCAGCTTGATATTTTCAAGCTACTTCTTTGTAATTCATCAAGCTCTTAAATATGATCTATGAACTGCACACTTGATGAAATATGTTAGCAACACAATAACAAGTTTTGTTAACATCAAAACCAAGATTATTCGGGTTTCCAAAACCCAACAGACCGAACAGACTCAAGTTTGCTCTCTTCGGAGTCTTTTTGCCCAGAAAAATCCAACCCTTTCTGTGATGACATCCGCGGGTATTTATAGGACTATTCCTAGTGATTGACTCGCGGGAGATCCGGAACACGATGTCCTCTGATCGTGGCTTAACTGGAGCCCCACACGTCCGAGAAATCCGCGCCCCATTATTGCACGTTCATTCACGCCGGTTAATTTGTTAGTTATTCCCGGGTCTTCCGCTAATCTTTGACCATAAAACCGAGGAGGGTTAGCAGCTGTTCAGTAAAACCCTGCTCGGTGCTTTCCGTTCGGTGCACTATGTTCGGTATATGTCTTTGTTCGGCCCTTGAGGGATTTTACCCGAGGAGGTCAATATGTCATATGACATCACCTCACCCCCCTAAAGTAAAGCAAGACGAGACCTTTGAAGTCTTGTTTTATTGTCTTCGGGTAAAATCCAAAACTTGACCTGCTCGGGATATTTTTGCCGCCCTTTTTTCCCGCCCAAATATTTTAAAAGATATTTTAAATGCCGCGCGACGTTTCGTTTCCCGAGGCTGCTTTATAACCGTCCATTCCCTTATTTTTGGACGGTAAGGATTAAATGACTGTTCACATGGTCCCCGCTATAAATACCCCTCCATTTTCTTCATTTGTTTTTACTTTACTGCATTTTGCTTCCGAGCTAGCACCAGACGGTCGAACAACTTGTCTCACCAGTTCCCTTCTTTTTAATCACTTAAGTATGGTTTCTTCCTCAGCCGATTCTTCATTGCAAGCTATAGATAGGTTTACCGAAGGAGTTGCTCTTAGCCCCTCTCCTCAAGCCTCTTCCTTTTTCGATAGTGACAAAACCCTAAGCTCTTCTGCTGCGTCGGCTGCTCATAAACAAGAGCAGAAACGTGCTACGGAGCGAGATTTAGTTAAAGCCAGGGTTCCTTGGTTCGAGATATTCGAGTCTGAGGTTAAATTGCCTCTGCAACTCATCAATATCCGAACTAAATGGGGGATTTCTGAGGGGACTTCTATTATTGCTCCCCCTTCTGGATCTCGTCCCCACTTACCCCCTAAGGGGTATTTTCCTTTCTATATAGACCAACTCCGAGGAGGGCTCCGTTTTCCTGTCCCTTCTTTCTCTATTGAAGTGGCCTCCTACTTCTGCGTTTCCCTTAGTCAATTATTTCCCAATAGCTATAGGTTATTAGCAGGCTTCTTCATAGTTCTTTCTTATCTGGGTTTTACCCCTACTCCCGAGCTTTTTCATTGTTTCTTCCAACTGAACAAGAAAGAGATCGGGCTTTTTTACTTTTCCTCAAGGACAGGGGTTGGCTTCCTCAAAAAATACCCCTCGTCTATAAAAAATTGGAAAAATTCTTACTTCTTTGCTCGTCCCCTCCAGCCTTGGGATTGCCCTATGGAGTGGAGGGAAAGTCTCCCGAGGGGGAAATCAATCAAGGGTCACCTTGAGGAGGAACCGCATTTGTCGGTTCGTCGTGCACTTGGCGATCAGTGTTATAATTTGATGGAGCTGATTGACGACGGACTGCTATACTTGTTCCAATTGAGCCCCAAGGGTGTATCCTTGAAAATGTCCCTCGGTGAGTGCTTTCCAAGTAATCTTCTTCGTTTTACTTTTAACTTATCATGTTCGGACTAATATTTCTCTGCTCTTTTCAGAAACAAAAATGATGAAGGCAATGATAGCCGAGAAGCTAAGGGAGAAGAGCCAAAAAGGCCAAACTTCTAAGGCTGCTGCTATTCCTGTACCTCCCCCTTCTATTGAGATTTTGACTCCTTCTGAGGAGAAGGCTTCACCTGAGAAGACTCATGCTCTTCATCGCAAGAGGAAGACTACTCCCGAAGGTCCAAGTTCCTCGCCCCAAGCACCTCCTACTAAAAAAACTTCTTCTTCCCTCATCCCTTCCGAACCTCGAGCCTCCTCTCAACCCGCTCTCGTTGTATCTCGACCTTCTTCGAGATACCATATCCCTTCGTGGACGTACTCCCCTACTGTTCCACTACTGAAAAAACCCGATCCCAAAGCCTCCCATTCCATGCTGTGCTGTACCCCCAACCCTGCTGATCGAAAATACCTCGGGGAGCTGGCTTTCAGCAACTTGGTGAACGACTTCTCCTCCTCATTTACCCAGGTAAATGTTTATGCCCATTAATTTGTTCCGTTTGTCTTCTTTCAATACCTTCATTTGTTATTTTAACTTTATATATGGTCTGATGCAGGCCCACATGATGGCGGGTGAACTTCTCACTCGTTTTCATTCAGTTCGATTGGCTGATGGGCAAAATCAGAAGCGCATTCGGCAGTTAGAGGGTATGGGTGAGGAGTTGAAGAAAACAGTGAGCCTTTTAGAGGAGCGGCACTCGGCCCTGGTATCGGCTCGGGACAAGGCGGAGCAGGTCCTGGCAGGGGAGCGGACAAAGTTTGCTGCTTTGGAAGATGCTAACTCTTCTTTGTCAGAGCAGTATAAAGCCCTGGCTGAGCAACATCAAGCTGTCTCCGAGCAGCTGTCTCAGGAGAAATCTTCCACAGCTGCTCGCGCGGAAGAACTATGGCTTTCGAAGAAAGCAGAGTTTTTGAAGTCTCCAGAGTATAGCAGCATAGTGGCTGACCGTGCTTACAAGTTCTTTGATCATGGCTTTGAAGCATGTGTCAATCAATTTGGATCTCAGGGCTATCCGCCCGAAGGAGCTTCCAAAGATTTCCTTGATGTTAATGCTGCTCTGGAGAGCCTCCCCGAGGAGTTATTCCAGCCATAGAGTATAATTTTTACCCTTTCTTGTATTTCTTTTTCGTTTATTAATGAAATCATTTATTAAAATTCCGAACAGCTCCTTACCCTGAGCACAAACACTTAGGCAATTTTAGGTTTAAAACGTGGACCAAACATCCCGATCCCACGAGTAAACAACTAAAATTCCGAACAGCTCGCTACCCCGAGCACAAACATATAGGCAATTTTAGGTTTAGAACGTGGACCAAACATCCCGATCCCACGAGTAAACAACTAAAATTCCGAACAGCTCGCTACCCCGAGCACAAACACATAGGCAATTTTAGGTTTAGAACGTGGACCAAACATCCCGATCCCACGAGTAAACAACTAAAATTCCGAACAAGCTCGCTACCCCCGAGCACAAACACATAGGCAATTTTAGGTTTAGAACGTGGACCAAACATCCCGATCCCACGAGTAAACAACTAAAATTCCGAACAGCTCGCTACCCCGAGCACAAACACATAGGCAATTTTAGGTTTAAAACGTGGACCAAACATCCCGATCCCACGAGTAAACAACTAAAATTCCGAACAAGCTCGCTACCCCCGAGCACAAACACTTAGGCAATTTTAGGTTTAAAACGTGGACCAAACATCCCGATCCCACGAGTAAACAACTAAAATTCCGAACAAGCTCGCTACCCCCGATCACAAACACTTAGGCAATTTTAGGTTTAAAACGTGGACCAAACATCCCGATCCCACGAGTAAACAACTAAAATTCCGAACAAGCTCGCTACCCCCGAGCACAAACACTTAGGCAATTTTAGGTTTAAAACGTGGACCAAACATCCCGATCCCACGAGTAAACAACTAAAATTCCGAACAAGCTCGCTACCCCGAGCACAAACACTTAGGCAATTTTAGGTTTAAAACGTGGACCAAACATCCCGATCCCACGAGTAAACAACTAAAATTCCGAACAAGCTCGCTACCCCGAGCACAAACACTTAGGCAATTTTAGGTTTAAAACGTGGACCAAACATCCCGATCCCACGAGTAAACAACTAAAATTCCGAACAAGCTCGCTACCCCGAGCACAAACACTTAGGCAATTTTAGGTTTAGAACGTGGACCAAACATCCCGATCCCACGAGTAAACAACTACAATTCCGAACAGCTCGCTACCCCGAGCACAAACACATAGGCAATTTTAGGTTTAGAACGTGGACCAAACATCCCGATCCCACGAGTAAACAACTAAAATTCCGAACAAGCTCGCTACCCCCGAGCACAAACACATAGGCAATTTTAGGTTTAGAACGTGGACCAAACATCCCGATCCCACGAGTAAACAACTAAAATTCCGAACAGCTCGCTACCCCGAGCACAAACACATAGGCAATTTTAGGTTTAAAACGTGGACCAAACATCCCGATCCCACGAGTAAACAACTAAAATTCCGAACAAGCTCGCTACCCCCGAGCACAAACACTTAGGCAATTTTAGGTTTAAAACGTGGACCAAACATCCCGATCCCACGAGTAAACAACTAAAATTCCGAACAAGCTCGCTACCCCCGAGCACAAACACTTAGGCAATTTTAGGTTTAAAACGTGGACCAAACATCCCGATCCCACGAGTAAACAACTAAAATTCCGAACAAGCTCGCTACCCCGAGCACAAACACTTAGGCAATTTTAGGTTTAAAACGTGGACCAAACATCCCGATCCCACGAGTAAACAACTAAAATTCCGAACAAGCTCGCTACCCCGAGCACAAACACTTAGGCAATTTTAGGTTTAAAACGTGGACCAAACATCCCGATCCCACGAGTAAACAACTAAAATTCCGAACAAGCTCGCTACCCCCGAGCACAAACACTTAGGCAATTTTAGGTTTAAAACGTGGACCAAACATCCCGATCCCACGAGTAAACCGATGATGATGCAATGTTTAAACGTGGACCAAACATCCCAATCCCACGAGTAAACCGATAATACTTTAACGCTTAAACGTGGACCAAACATCCCGATCCCACGAGTAAACCATTAGAATTTCGAACAAACTCGATGAATCAAATATTTTCATTTTATTATTGCTGAATTCATAAAACAACAAAAAAGAAAGATTACACAAAATATTTCTTCAAGTTATGAATGTTCCAAGGTCTTACCAATTTCCAACCTTCATGATCTTCCAGCCTGTATGCTCCTCTTCCGATTACTTCCATAATTTTGTAAGGACCTTCCCATTTGGGTGCCAACTTTTTCACCTCACCAGCAGGATTTGTTCTTCGTAACACTAAATCACCAACTTGAAATGTTCTTGATCGAACCCTTCGATTATAGGCGTTGGTAATCCTTACTTTATATAGCTCTGTTCTTGCTACAGCCTGTTCTCTTAGCTGATCAATCTCATCCAACTCTTGTATTCTCTTAACCTTGTTCTGCTCTGGATCATAACATTGTACGCGGAGAGACTCAATCCCAATTTCTGCTGGAATGAGGGCCTCCGAACCGTATACTAGACTATACGGAGTTTCCCCTGTAGATACCCGAGGAGTTGTTCGATATGCCCACAAGACTCCAGGTAGTTCATTTACACATTCCCCTCGGGCCCCTTCCAGCTTCGTCTTAATCCCATGTAATAGAATACGGTTAATATCTTCGACTTGTCCATTTGATTGTGGATAGGCTACTGACGTGAATATTTGCTTAATTTTCATCTCTTCGCACCACTCCTGTATTTTCTTTCCCTGAAATTGCCTTCCATTATCCGAAATAATTCTCCTCGGTATTCCGAACCGACATACTATGCTTCTCCATAAGAATTTGATGACTTCCTCCTCAGTTATTTTTGCTAAAGGCTCGGCTTCCACCCATTTCGTAAAGTATTCCACTGCTACTAGGAGGAATTTTCTTTGCCCCGTGGCAAGGGGAAAAGTTCCGACGATGTCCATCCCCCATTGATCAAAGGGACAGGAAGTGATACTGCTATTTAAGACCTCTACGGGTATGTGAGATAAATTTGCATGTTTCTGGCAATTGTAACATTTTTTAACAATGTCTTCGGCATTTTCTCTCATACTGGGCCAATAATATCCTGCCCGAAGGGCTTTCTGATATAACATATTACTTCCCGAATGATTCCCACAACAGCCTTCGTGAATCTCATTTAGTAAATGTTCTCCCTCTTGTGTTGATGTCCATTGCAAGAAGGAAACTGAAAATCCCCTTTTAAACAATTTACCTTCTGCTAGCACAAAACGCCTCTCCATTCTCTTCACCCGAGCAGCTTCCTTTGGATCTAACGGCAACACCCTATTTTTCAAGAATTTAATGATATGCTCCCGCCAATCAGATATGATACAAGGCTCCAAATTCATTATACTGTTGATTGCTATGTGTGAGACCAAAAGATCTTGTACCAGCACTTTCCTGTTCTTCCACTCATGGATGGAGCTGGCCAACTTTGCAAGTGAATCTGCTCGGTCATTATCCTCTCGTGGTATTTGCTTTAACTCTACCTCCTGGAACTGAGTCGTTAATAATTGAGCCTTCTCCACATATTTTTTTAGCTTTTCTTCTTTCACCTTGTACACCCCATTTACTTGTTGTACAACCAGCATTGAATCCATGAACACTTTTACTTTCCGAGCTCTGGCGTCTAATGCCACTTGTAAACCAGAGAGGAGAGCTTCGAATTCGGCTTCATTGTTTGAGGAATGAAAACCGAATTGAATAGCTATGGAAACTTCCTCTCCTTCTGGACTGATCAGTATAATTCCTGCCCCGCTTCCCTTCTGAGTAGATGACCCATCTACATATAGGCTCCAATATTTTTCTTCGCGAGTATGAGTTACTTCAACCAAGAAATCAGATAAGGCCTGAGCCTTGATGCTAGTCCGGGGCTGATAAGAAATATCGAACTCGCTCAATTCTGTGGCCCATTTCACCATCCTCCCTGAAATTTCAGCTTTTGACAAGAGCCTTCCTAAGGGAGTGCTCGTTACCACCATGATAGGGTGAGATAGAAAATAAGGCCGAAGTCTTCTTGCAGTGATCACCAGAGCCAAAGCTAACTTTTCAATTTCTGGGTATCTTTGTTCATCTCCTTGCAAAGCTCGGCTGACATAATATACCGGTTGTTGCTGCCCACATTTCTCTTGAATTAACACCGAGCTGATAACTTCCTCGGTTACCGACAAGTAGACGAGGAGGGTCTCATTGTGTTCGGGTTTATTCATCAAGGGTAACTGCGCTAGATATTCTTTCAAATCTTCGAAAGCCCTCTGGCACTGATCGTCCCATTCAAACTGGATTCCTCGCCTTAAGGCCTTAAAGAAAGGCAAACTCCTGTCAGCCGATCTAGATATGAATCGACTAAGCGCTGCAATTCTTCCTGCTAACCTTTGCACTTCGTTCAGGGTCCGAGGAGGGTTCATTTCTTGGATTGCTCGGATTTTCTCAGGGTTAGCTTCCACACCTCTCTCTGTCACCATGTACCCCAAGATTTTTCCACTATGAATTCCGAAGGTACATTTGGCAGGATTTAACTTCATGCCAAATTTTCTTAAAGTGGCAAAGACTTCCTCCATATCCTCTATCAGATTTTGGGCCTTCTTGCTTTTGATCAGGACGTCATCCACATAAACCTCCACGTTCCGTCCTATTTGATCTTTGAACATCTTATCCATCAGTCTCTGATAAGTAGCCCCAGCATTTTTTAATCCGAAGGGCATAACGATATAACAAAAAGTTCCTCCCGCTGTGACAAAGCTAACCTTGGACTGATCCTCGCGGGCTAAGGGGATTTGATGATATTCCTGATAAGCATCCATAAGACATAACAGCTCATGTCCCGCAGTAGAATCCACTAATTGATCAATCCTCGGTAATGGGTAACAATCTTTGGGACACGCTTTGTTCACGTCCCGAAAATCTACACACATCCTCCACTTGTCTCCCGTTTTAGGTACTAGAACCACATTTGAGAGCCATGTAGGGAAACTAATCTCCCGTATATGACCTGCTTTCAACAACTCCTCCACTTGTTTAGCTATAACGGCATCCTTCTCGGGTCCGAAATGCCTTCTCTTCTGTTTAATTGCCCGAGCACCCGGATCAACATTTAGATGATGCTCAGCAATCTCTGGTTTTACCCCAATTAACTCAGAGGAATTCCAAGCGAACACATCCACGTTAGCTATTAGGCAGTCAATCACCCTTTTCCTTAATTCGGGATCCAACTTAGATCCAATGCGAGTAGTTTTCGCCGGGTGACCTAACTCGATGCTCATGAATTCCTCCTCGGGGATTATCCGCTCCTCCTCCTCGGGTTGTCCATGTTTCCTCTTATTACTTCCTCGCTCCCCATCTTCTCCATTTTTTCCTTTGTCTTGCTTCAACTCTTGCACATAGCATTTTCTTGATGAACTTTGACTTCCTCGTACTTGTCCCACTTCCTCTCCTACCGGGAATTTTATCTTCAGGTGGTAAGTAGAAGCAACTGCTTCGAAGGCCGTTAACGCCGGGCGACCCAATATTATATTATAGGAGGAGGGTGCATCCACTATGAGGAAGGTGATCATCTTCGTCTTTGTCTTGGGCTCCTCTCCTAATGTGACGGGTAAAGACACTTGTCCTATAGGACTTATGGCTTCTCCAGTAAACCCATGCAAAGAAGTATTTACTTTTTGCACAGCTATACTTCCTAATTCCATCTGCTTCAACGTATTAAGGAAGAGCACATCCGCCGAGCTGCCTGTATCAACGAAGATTCTTTGCACATTATAGTTGGCTATTGTGGCTGAAATTACCAGTGCATCCTCGTGGGGAAAATAAATCCCTTGTAAATCGGCAGGTCCGAAAGCTATAGAAGGACTCTCCTGAGTATGACTTGGATTAATGGATAACACTTCGAGTTTTCGGGCATAACTTTTTCTTGCTCGGTTAGAATCTCCACACGATGTTGCTCCCGAAATTATATGTATAGTCCCTCGGTTAGGAATATTGCTCATGGTTCTTTCCCTGGTAACTTGATTTCCTGCCTCCCCTCTTTCCCCCCGTACTGCCCAAGGGACTGGCTGAAGTACTCCTCTCCCGGGATTAACATTATTCCGGGGGAAAGGAGCACTGTTTCTCAAGTCATCGTCAGCTCCTCGCCTTACATCCATTCTTCCTTCATGAAAACTCCCTCCTCGGGCACTTCCTCCTCGGAATACTCCTCTTCCATAAGGTCCCCCCCGACCCCTCTTCGGCATAATTTGATTCATGGCTACCTCCCGATAAGGTCTCATCGGTAGGTACTGATCAAAGTTCCTCTTGGGCTGTTCCAATGGCCTCTCCTTCCTATTGACTTCACCACCATTTTTTATCTCCTTCTTCTGCTTCATCTTCTGCGCTTCCTCCAAATTAATATATTTAGAGGCACGCCCCAGTAATTCATCATAGTCTGACGGTGGCTTCTTGGCCAACGATCTGAACAGATCCCCCTCTCTCAACCCTTGGGTGAAAGCGCTGGCTAGTATTTCAGATGTCACATGCGGAACATCAAGGCATGCCTGATTGAATCTTTTCAGAAAATCCCGCAGGGACTCCTTATCCATCTGCCTGAGACCGAACAAACTCAAGGCTGTTCTCTTGCAACTTCTACTGCTCGCGAATTGATGAAGGAACAACGAGCTGAATTTGGGAAAGGAATCCACTATTCCTGATGGTAACTGATTGAACCATGACTGAGCAGCGCCGGCTAGAGTAGTCAAGAACACTCTACATTTCACCCCATCTGACAGCTGATGAAGGAGTGAGGCATTCTCAAATCGAGCTAAGTATTCTTCTGGATCTGTGCTACCATCATAATTCCCCACACTCAAAGTTCTGAAATTAATAGGCAGAGGATCATCAATGACCTGGGGAGTGAATGGAGTGCTTCTTCTTGCCGAGTTAATACGGCCTTCCATTTTATTGCGCATTCTTTGTAGCTCCTCCTTTAGATCCTCCATTTGATGGTGCAAAGCCCTATCTATTTCATCATTTGAACGATTAAGGAAATCTTTCGATTCTTCCACCTCCTCTTCCGACTTCTTTATAGAAGTCGAATCTTCTTCCTCTTCTTTACTTTCTTCCTGACAGGGGGGGGGGGGGGGGGGGGAGTCATGAATTGCTTCATAACTTCTCCAACAGTTTTGGCAATCACCTCAGTTAAATGTTCCATGGGTATTCCTTGGGTAGGTAATACTCGCGAAGCATTCTGCGATGATCCAGCCTCCCCAGCCCCTTCTGGTTCTGGGTATGAACGTGGGGGAGTCAGTGGTTTATCCCTCCCCGACATTGGCCCTCGCCCTTTGCTTCTAACCATTTCGCCTTGGACTCTTGATGAAAAAATCTCTGCTTCAACGTCTTTACTCTTTTTGTTCCCACAGACGGCGCCAATGATGTGATCCGTTATTTTACGTGTTTGGTAGAATTAAATGTTTACGAAAAATAAAAGGAATACACCAAGATTTTTTACGTGGAAAACCCTCAAATTGAGAGAAAAACCACGGGACCTAGTCCAGTATAAAGCTCCACTATAAATATTGATGATTTACAAGATGATCTGGACACAAGAAAAAATTATTCAATGACTTACACGACTACTGTTATAGAAATTATAAGAAAGACCGAACAGACTCAAGTTTGCTCTCTTCGGAGTCTTTTTGCCCAGAAAAATCCAACCCTTTCTGTGATGACATCCGCGGGTATTTATAGGACTATTCCTAGTGATTGACTCGCGGGAGATCCGGAACACGATGTCCTCTGATCGTGGCTTAACTGGAGCCCCACACGTCCGAGAAATCCGCGCCCCATTATTGCACGTTCATTCACGCCGGTTAATTTGTTAGTTATTCCCGGGTCTTCCGCTAATCTTTGACCAGAAAACCGAGGAGGGTTAGCAGTTGTTCAGTAAAACCCTGCTCGGTGCTTTCCGTTCGGTGCACTATGTTCGGTATATGTCTTTGTTCGGCCCTTGAGGGATTTTACCCGAGGAGGTCAATATGTCATATGACTTCAATATGGTTGATCCACTTTAGTGGTTATAAATATATTTTTTTATTGAAGATAGGAAATGGTGGACTAAAATATTAGAATATTTTAAAAACAAAAAATAATTCCACTTTATGCTTACTGTTTTCAACCCAATAATGAACAGTGTTTGAACCAGATTCATCACCGTAACCCATAATTACTTAATTTAATTATTTATATAATAACCCGAGTTCAAAAAAAATACATACATATAATTAATTATTATTAATAATTCATAATTAACATATATAATCTTGAAAAATATATGTAATTATTTAATTATATATACTAATGTTATTAATTATTATTAGTAATTCATATTTTTTATTTATATATAATAATAACATTAATATTACTAATAATTCATAGTTATTTAATTATTGATGTCATATGATGAATCAGTCTCATTAAGTAAAATCCCATATAAGTGTCGAACACAAAGTACCCGAGCACAACAAATGCCTCCTTGGCTCGTTTGGTCAAACAACAGCGGAAGACCCTGACATAACTTGCTCGACTCGTTAGGCAAGTGTTCACTTCGATAGCATATCATCAAGCTAACGGACAGACAGAGGCGAATAATCGGATCTTACTGCACGAAATTAAAACAAGACTAGAATGAGCTCGAGGGGCTTGGGTGAATGAATTACCTGGTGTTCTGTGGACGTATCGAACAATTCCTCGGGTATCTACAGGAGAAACTCCATACAACCTAGTGTATAGGTCAGAAGCCGTTATCCCAGCTGAGATTGGAGTTGAATATCTTCGAGTGCGGTTTTATAACCCGGAGCATAATGAAGGTATGAGAAAGTTGGAGTTGGATGGGGTCGATGAATTAAGGGAGCGAACTGTTGCACGAGTTGAAATGTACAAGATAAGGATTACTAATGCATATAGCCGAAGAGTTTGCCCAAAAGCATTTCAGGTCGGGGACCTGGTATTACGAAGAACAAATCCAGCTGGCGATCTAAAGAAACTAGCACCAAAGTGTGAATGCCCTTATAAAGTAAAAATGGTGATCGGAAGAGGATCACACAAACTAGAAGACCAAAAAGGCTGCGAGCTGGTGAGGCCTTAGAACGTTCATAATTTAAATAAATATTCCGTGTAATGTTTTGATTTTAGTTTTGAATTTAGTATCAATGGAATAAAGTTGTTTTCATGACACTTGTCCAGAATTTTATTAATTTACTCGTGGGATCAGAATGTTTGGTCCACATTTGAACATAAAATTGCCTAAGTTATTTTACTCGGGGTAGCAAGCTTGTTCAAAATTTTATTGGTTTACTCGTGGGATCGGGATGTTTGGTCCACGTTTAAACGTAAAATTGCCTAAGTTGTTTTGCTCGGGGTAGCGAGCTTGTTCGGAATTTTATTGGTTTACTCGTGGGATCGGGATGTTTGGTTTAAACATAAAATTGCCTAAGTTGTTTTGCTCGGGGTAACGAGCTTGTTCGGAATTTTATTGGTTTACTCGTGTGATCGGGATGTTTGGTCCACGTTTAAACATAAAATTGCCTAAGTTGTTGTGCTCGGGGTAGCGAGCTTATTCGGAATTTTATTGGTTTACTCGTGGGATCGGGATGTTTGGTCCACGTTTAAACATAAATTGTCTAAGTTGTTTTGCTCGGGGTAGCGAGCTTGTTCGAAATTTTATTGGTTTACTCGTGGGATCGGGATGTTTGGTCCACGTTTAAACATAAATTGCCTAAGTTGTTTTGCTCAGGGTAGCGAGCTGGTTCGAAATTTTATTGGTTTACTCGTAGGATTGGGATGTTTGGTCCACGTTTAAACATAAAATTGCCTAAGTTGTTTTGCTTGGTTAGTGAGCTTGTTCGGAATTTTATTGGTTTACTCGTGGGATCGGGATGTTTGGTCCACATTTAAACATAAAATTGCTTAAGTTATTTTGCTCGATGAAGCGAGCTTGTTCGGAATTTTATTGGTTTACTCGCGGGATCGAGATGTTTGGTCCACGTTTAAATATAAAATTGCTTATGTTGTTGTACTCGGGGTAGCGAGGTTTTTCAGGAATTTTATTAGTTTATTCGTGAGATCGGGATATTTGGTCCACGTTTAAACATAAAATTGCCTAAGTTATTGTGCTCTGGATGATCGAGGTTTTTCAGGAATTTTATTAGTTTATTCATGTGATCGGGATGTTTGGTCCACGTTTAAAGATAAAATTGCCTAAGTTATTGTGCCCGGGATGATTGAGGTTGCTCATGAATTTTATTAGTTTATTCGTGGGATCGGGATGTTTGGTCCAAGTTTAAACCTAAAAATTGGCTAAGTTATTGTGCTCGAATGATCAAGCTTGTTCAAGAATTTTATTAGTTTATTCGTAGGATCGGGATGTTTGGTCCACGTTTTAAACAAAAATTGTCTAAGTGTTGGGAATCGGGATTTCGAACAGCAAATTGAACAATATTATTTTATTCATAAAGAAGATATTACAGCAAGACAGAAAAATAAAAGAAAAGCAACACTCATATTCTATGGCTCGAAGAGCTCTGGAGTGAGGCTTTCCAGAGCATTCTCTTGGTCGAGGAAGTCCTTTGGAGCCCCCTTAGGTGGATAACCCTTCGCCTCAAATTGATGAGCACATGTTTCAAACCCATGAGCAAAAAACTTTGAGGCGCGGTCGGCCAATATATTGCTGTACTCCGAATACTTCAAAAATTCAGCTTTTCGCACAAGCAAGGCTTCCTCTATTTGGGCATCAGCTGAGGATTTCTCCTGAGCAAGTTGCTCGGAGAGGGCCTTGTATTGCTCCAATAGGGTCTTGTTGGCCTCTTCCAACTCAGCTGACCTTTTACGCTCTTCCTCGAGGGCCTTCTGCACCTTCTCCTGATCAGCCTTCATAGAGGAATGCCGATCCTACAGAATACCCACAGTCTTATTTAAGTCCTCGCCCATATTCTTAAGCTGGTGAATTTCCTTGTATTGATCAGCCGCCTCTGAGCGAACAGAGTGGAATCGGGTTAGGAGTTCACCAGCCATCATGTGGGCCTGCATAAAAACATGAGGAGTAAGTACACTGAAGACAAACACATAGAAAATTTTCATTAAGGGGCAATTACCTTGGTAAAAGAAGTTGTGAAGTCATTCACCAAGTTGTTGAAGGCCAACTCCCCGAGATACTTGCGATCGGGAGAGTTGGGGGAGAAGTAGATGATGGATTGTGAAACTTTGGGGTCAGGTTTTTCAGGAGGGGGACGTGGGGATAATAGTCCCAACTTGGTATGTGGTATCTTGAGGTGGGTCGAGGACCGCTCGGATCACCAAGAGTAGGTTGAGAAGAGGCTCGGGGTACTGGAGGAATGGTTGAAGAAGAGGCCTTCTTGGTGGGGGTGTTTTTTGAAGAAGAACCATGGCCCTCGAGGGTTGCCCTTTTGCGAGGTCGATGAGCCAGGACCTCCTCATCCTCTGGTGAACCCACAATGTCAATGTTCGGAGAGGTAGGAGGAGCAGGAGTAGGCTCAACAGACGGAGGTGGAGGGGGAAGAACTGTGGATCCCGAGGCCTTCCCTGAAGCTTGTCCTTTCTTGGACTTAGCTTTTAAGTTCTCGACCATCCTAGCCTTCATCATATTTGTTTCTGAAAAGAACAGATAGAGGTTATTCTGAGCAGATTAATCAAAGTATATAAACAAGTAAGAGTGCTCGAAAACACTCACCGATGGGCATCTTCAAGGATGCACCCTTCGAGCTCAGCAAGAACAAGTACATCAGTCCATCGTCAATCAGCTCCGCTATATTATAGCACTGACCGCCAAGTTTATGACGAATCGACAGATACGGTTCCCTCTCAAGGTCCCCCTTGATCGATTTGCCCTTCGGGAGGTTTTCTCTCCACTCCATGGGACAATCCCAAGGCTGGAGTGGACGAGCAAAAAAGTAGAATTTTTTCCAAATTTTTTTTGGCGAAGGGTAATCCTTGAGGAAACCAACCCCTGTTCGGGAAGAAAAATAAAAAAGTCAAATCTCTTATTCAACTGAAAAAGCGGTGAAAGAGTTCGGGGGTAGGGGTAAAACCCAAAAAGGAAAAGAACTATGAAGAAACCCCGCCAACAATCTATAACTATTAGGGAATAATTAGCTGAGGGAGATGGCAAAAAAGAGGTCACTTCAATTAAAAAAGAAGGGACATGAAAGCGAAGGCCCCCTCGGAGTTGATCTAAAGAAAAAGGGAAAATAGCCCTTATGGGGCAGATGAGGGCGAGATCCTGAAGGGGGAGCAATAATAGAAGTCCCCTCAAAAATCTCTCATTTGGTACGAATGCTGGATAAATGCTGGGCCGTCTGGATCACGGATTCAAAAATTTCAAACCAGGGGACCTTAGCATTTACCAAGTATTGTTCTGTAGCAGCCCGTTCTTCCTCTTTACGAGCAGCTGAAGAAGATGAAGAACTTAGAGTCTCATCGCTATCTGAGGAAGATGAAGGCAGAGGAGGAAAAGTAGTAACTCTTTCCTCGGCGTGTGTGCCATACATCTCTACCGCCCTCAAAGAGGAATCATCCGAAGAAGAAGTCATACTTGGCTAGGTAAATGCTTGAAATGCCTGAAGATCAGTTGCTCGGTTGCCTGATGCTAGCTCGGAAACATAATGAAGCAAAGTAAAACAAATGATGGGGAGTGACAGAGTATTTATAGGTGGACCATGTGAACAGTTGTTAAATCCATGCCATTCAAAATAAGTTGAATGGACGGTGGCAGATGTGTCTCGGGAAACGAAACGTCGATAGGCATTTTGAAAATTTGGGCGGGAAAAAAGAGCGGGAAAAAACCCCCGAGCAGGTCAAAATTAGGTTTTACCCTGAAGACAATAACACAAGACTTCAATATTCTTGTCTTGCTTTACTTCAGGGGGGTGAGATGATGTCGTATGACATATTAGTTTTCTCGGGCAAAATCTCGTGCAAGAACCGAACAGCAATATCCGAGCACAATGTATCCGAACAGAGATACTCGAGCACAAGATATCCGAACACTATCTAACCCTGCTCGGTATACTGGTCAAATAGTAGGGGAAGACCCGGGCGTAACTAACAAATTAACTACTGGAAATAAGCGTGCAATAATGGGGTGCGGATTTCTTGGACACGCTTGCCCCAATAACGCCACGATCATGGGAGATCGTGTTCCGGATTTCCCGCAAAGCTAACCACCGGGATCAGTCCTATAAGTACACACTTGTGGTCTCATTGTAAATGGTTGGACTTTTGACGCAAGAAAAGACTCCGAAGAGAGCATATTTAGTCTCTTCGGTCATTTCTCTTATTTTTTCTGATATTCTTGTTTAGAAGTTTGATATTCGTGTTTGTGTCAAAGTCCTGTAACAAATCCATTTTTCATAGTAAATAATTTATACTGGACAAGGTCCCATGGTTTTTCCTTCGCTTTTTGAAGGTTTTCCATGTAAAAATTGTGGTGTTCTTCATTTATTTTCGCAAACACTTAATCTTAATGAATACGAGAAATAACGAATCACATCAATATATATATATTACATACATATATGTGTGTGAATATAAAAAACATTATGATTGCATGTGGTCTATATCATTTAACTTTAATTTTAAAATTTAGGTTGTGAGTTAGCTCCTTAAATTAAATAACCAATATTATAATTATAGTCATAATTAGCAAACTTATCTCAGAAAGCGAATATGATTGTTGCAATATCAGAAATCATCCAGAATCTTCTCAAACAACTATATTCTTGTGTCTAGCGTTCAAACCATTGTTGGAGGTTATAAATACAACTCCTTAAAGATTAAATAACATGGTTCAAACGAGAATCCACCATTCCAAGGAGATCAAAACTTGGCGAACTTCAGAAAAATATCCTGCTGAAATGAGAGCATACTCCAATACTTACACATCATACCTTGAAGTATCAGATACATTATGATATCAGCTTTGTCAAGTTTGTTACTATATTCATTGTAGTCATGAGCTTAAATAGATGAGAGGAGATTGTAACTGTGAGACATGTTGTAATTATATATGAATGAGTCTTTGCATATGAGACATTAAAAAATATGCTAGTTGAGATACTATTGAGTTCTAGTCCCATGAATGGAGTGAATTTGTACAACGAGTTTGTATAAATCAAAATCTTCTAGTGAAAGAAAAAGTAAAGAATATGCTAGTTGAGATGCTAGGACTTGTAGTTGTTAGGGTCACCTCAGATGGAGTAAGTTTGTATGATTTTGTATTATTTAAAGTCTTCTAGTGGAATCCTTCTATTTGGTGAAAGAAGAAGAAACGTAAAAATATTATACCATCTTCGATCCTAAGAAGTGGTTTAGATATATTCGAAATAGAAGGTTTAAAACACAATAAGAGAATTAAAAATCCATTTACAGTATGCTGCAAATATATCCTTGAAATATTAGAATACAATCGTGTTGTAAAAAAAGTGCTCCAAAATTCAACTTTTTCTGCGCCTAGTTATCTCATCCGGAACTCGACTTTGCGTTGACATGAAAATTACAACCGAGCTTATTTATAATAAATAGTGCAGAGTAAACTTCAGGTAATTTCTTGATCGGAGTTGAGAATTCGAGGTGTTAATATCTCATTATTGCACTATTTGGCTGTTACACAGAGTTTTAGTTTCTTTAGGTTAATTTTCAAATAATGTCCCATAACGGCAATGTCATGAATTCTCAGATTATGCCACTCCTTTTAGGTTAGGTTGATGATGGCTCTTGAAGGTGCATCAATCATAGGATGGGATCCAACCAGTTTTAGTCTAATAAATTAGTAATTGTTTTCACTTCTAATCCTTTTTCACCGGAGTTCTGGCTGAAGTGACACCTAAAATGATGACATTATGCCGAAATTTATGTCATTGTTGATGCATCCGATGACACACCAACACTCACATGAAAAATGACTAAAAGAAAAAATAATGATTAATTTACTAGATTATCAAATTTGCATGACTAAAAATGAAGGACAAGTTATAAGACCAAAATTATATATATATATATATATATATATATATATATATATATATATATATATATATATATATATATATAATGCATCGTGGAACCTGCCAGCATAGTATTAAAGACCTTCTAGAATTGATTTATTATTATTATTTTTTTGAAAAAAAAGGACCTAGAACGAGTCCTCGCCAAATTTATCTTTTTCTGTTAATTAATTAAATCTCTACTTAATTAAGCTCGAACCAATGTCTGATAGTTTGAAATTATAAGAAATTCAATTCTTTTAAATTAGATAGTAGGATCAAACGATTGTTGCTTTACAACTCAAACTTTTTTAAACCGTGAAGCAGTTCAAGCATCTTTCACCAAAAATATTTGTTACACCCTAATAATTACCCTCTCATTAATTGAAATTCATACAACTCATGAGAATCAAACACGTGATATTGGTTCTGATACTAATTATAGGATCAAGTGATGTCACTTTATCAAAAATTATAACTGATGGTAGTGATGTAACTCAAATATTTCAAATTATACAACAGTATAAGTACAACGTTTCAAACGAACAAAACAAATGTAATTGTTATACCCAACATATTTTTCTTGTCAAGCACATAAATAAGCAAACTCCATTAATAAGCTGGACTTAACTTCTAGAGAAAAGCACTTAAAAATTTTTAATAAGATACCCAAAATGTACATTTTGTTACGTGGCAATCTATGGTTTATAGTTATTGAATCTATTGATCAAATAATATGATTTACCTGAATAAATAATTCGACTCAAATATTCAAGAATTTAGATAACAATCAAAGAAAATTTAAAAAGTTTTATTTACAGCCATGACGTAATGACACACGTTGCAGGCTCCCCCGCTTTGTCGGCTCATCTCTTCGGTTCTGATCGTTTGCCTACGTGAATTGCTCCGTACTTACTGTTTGTCTTTTTCTTTTCACAGCTAAACAGAGATATGATTTTTGATTGATTGCTAATTAAAAGATTTATTAATTTTCTTAGTAATCAAAAGATTTATTAATTTTCTTACAGTAATTATTATTATCTTTAGACAAAATAGTTTATCAAGAAAATATAAAAACCATGTCTTTTTCTGGCATCTGTGTTGAAGAGTATACAATTTGTTTTTCTCATCTCGTCCTTTCAGGGAACTTTCTTCTCACAGAGAGAGAAGACTCGGTACATCTGAAATAGAAACCAAAGAAACTCATACCCGGATTCTTGGAAATTGTTTTCCGCGAATATTCTTTGCCCTTTTATAGTCGTTCTTTTTTCTTTTTCTTTTTTTTTGGCAATTATTTATTTTTTCGGTTTTCAGACAAGAATATTTTCTAGATTTTTTGGGGGTTTAATTTAAGCATGGTAGTTGGTTTTTGAAAGTTTCTTCGAACCAATGCGCGTGTGGAGACAACGACACGAATCCGACGGTTTTCAAAGTCAAACTGTGAGAAAGATAGAGGAGGGATCCAAGTCAATATTCAAAGCTTTTGGGCCATCAAAAGAGATCAAATTCATGAATAATCTTGCATATATTTTGCCCTCTTCCTCCTCCTAATATTCTTCTGTTTTGTACCACATGTTAATATATCAATCATTCAAGTTGTAGTCACTTCTGGTTGTGTATTTGATTTGTTTCAGCTGAATTTAGGGACCATAATCACTTTCTTGCATCTGGGCTTTTTTGTTTTAGTACGAAGATTGAAGCTTTCTGTGGTTTTGAGGTGAACTTGATTGTGAATTTAGTGAGGATTCCTCTTTCATTTCCTCTAATCCACTCTTTCTTTCTATATATTTGGTCAAGTTTTTCTTCAATCTCTGCTCTGAACCTCTTAAAAAAGAACTATTTTAGTTCTTTTGACAGCTGGGATTCGATAAATTTTCTTGGGCTGAGCTGTCTGGAAAACATTAGTTTAAAATTCAGTGCTTGAGATAAACTTCTTGATTTTTTACAAGATTTCATCAAGTTTGAAGCTTTCAAGATTGCTTCAGAATCTAAAATACAATGAGAACTGGTAGAAAGAAGAAGATAAATTTCAGCAAGATCTACTCATTTAAATGCGGGAAAGAATCATCCAAAGAAGACCAGTCACAGATTGGGGGGCCAGGTTTTTCAAGAGTGGTGTATTGCAATGAATCCGATGGTTTAGATGCCAGTTCAAGAGACTATGTAACAAATTATGTTAGGACAACTAAGTATACTGCTGCAGGTTTCTTGCCAAAGTCTCTGTTTGAACAGTTTAGAAGAGTGGCTAATTTTTACTTTCTTGTTACCGGTATATTGTCTTTCACTTCTCTTGCGCCTTATTCTGCTGTTAGTGCCATCGTTCCTTTGATTATAGTTATCGGGGCAACTATGGTGAAAGAGGGGATTGAGGATTGGCGTCGAAAGCAACAGGTATTTTTCATTCAATTTTTTTTTTTATATAGTTTTACTATGATTTAGTTTTTCTTGGTTAGATTAGTATAAATTTGTTGAATTTTATCTCTGATGATAAGTTTTATGACTTTATGAAGTGATTGGAGATTGTTTGGGAAACTCTACCATGTTTTGATTTTTTTTAGAGGACAAAGCGATCAGTAGCAATAAAATCAAGAAAACAATCTGGTTTTTGTCATCAAATGAACTAAAAAATCTTCATCAGAGCTTGAGGAATGATGATATTGTTTCTATTTCTGTTATTTGCTTTTGTGACAATCATTCTGCTTTTGGTGGTTTTTGCCTGTATTCTGGTATTTTTCTATTTTTATTAGCTAAAAGTGATGGTTATACCATTTAATGATTTTTTTAGGATATAGAGATGAACAACAGAAAAGTGAAGGTACATAAAGGTAATGGAGTTTTCAACCACACTGAATGGAAAAATCTGAAAGTCGGCGATGTAGTTAAGGTGGAGAAGGATGAATTTTTTCCGGCAGATTTACTTCTACTTTCGTCGAGTTATGAGGATGCTATCTGCTACGTTGAGACAATGAATCTTGATGGGGAGACGAATTTAAAACTCAAACAAGCATTAGAAGCAACATCTTATTTAAATGAGGATGAGGATATCAAAGATTTCAGGGCTTTAATCAAATGTGAAGATCCTAATGCTAATTTATATAGTTTTATTGGAAGTATGGAGATTCAAGAACAACAGTATCCTCTTTCTCCTCAACAGCTTCTACTTCGGGACTCGAAGCTTCGGAACACAGACCACATCTATGGAGCTGTTATATTCACCGGTCATGACACAAAGGTTATTCAGAACTCGACCGACCCTCCATCAAAAAGAAGCAAAATTGAGAAGAAAATGGATAAGATCATCTACTTTTTGTTTGTTGTTCTGTTCTTGATTGCTTTCATTGGGTCGGTTTACTTTGGTGTTGTGACCAAAGATGACTTGGACGGTGGGCATTATAGGTGGTATCTCCAACCAGAACGTGCCAATATTTTCTTTGATCCACATCGTGCCCCAGCAGCTGCTATTTATCACTTTTTGACAGCCTTGTTACTGTATAGCTACCTGATTCCCATATCATTATACGTGTCGATAGAAATCGTGAAAGTCCTTCAAACCCATTTTATCAATCAAGATGTGAATATGTACTATGAGGAAGCCGATAAACCTGCCCATGCCCGAACGTCGAATCTGAACGAAGAATTAGGCCAAGTTGACACAATACTTTCCGATAAGACAGGAACCTTGACATGTAATTCAATGGAGTTTATTAAATGCTCGGTGGCTGGTACAGCTTATGGATATGGTGTCACAGAAGTCGAAAAGGCCATGGCTAAGAAAAATGGGTCTCCTCTGAAAGTGAACGGAGAAGTGCTAGCTGACAGTCCCTCTGGTAACACGAAAAAATCATCTGTCAAAGGTTTCAACTTTGATGATGCTAGGATCATGAATGGATGTTGGGTAACTGAGCCTTATTCGGATATCATTCAGAAATTCTTTCACTTACTAGCGATATGTCATACAGCCATCCCCGACATTGATGAATCCACAGGCAATGTCACATATGAAGCTGAATCACCAGATGAGGCGGCCTTTGTCATTGCCGCTAGAGAAATTGGCTTTGAATTCTTCAAAAGGACACAAACGAGTGTTTCCATAAATGAGCTGGATCTTGTATCTGGAGAAAGAGTCGAAAGGTCGGTATATTGACTATGTTTACTTGCCTATATTTGCTCATTCCTTGACATGTATCTGATAAAATTTCTTCCGATTCAGGTCATACAAGCTGTTAAATATTTTAGAATTCAACAGTACAAGGAAGAGGATGTCTGTTATAATAAGGGATGAAGAGGGAAAGCTTATATTACTTTGCAAAGGCGCTGACAGGTTGGTTCTTTTAATTTAGTGTCTCCTCGTCTGCTGGCGACGATTTTCTTCTGAAATTATTTGCAATTACAGTGTCATGTTTGAGAGGCTTGGTAGAAATGGAAGGGAGTTTGAAGAGGAAACCAGAGAACATGTAAATGAATATGCTGATGCTGGTTTGAGGACCTTGATACTTGCGTATCGGGAACTTAGTGAAGAAGAGTTTGAGTTGTTCGATAAAAAATTTTCCGAGGCCAAGAACTCGATCAGTGCATATCGTGAGGCACTGATTGATGAAGTGACTGAAGAAGTAGAAAAGGATTTGATTCTTCTTGGAGCAACAGCTGTTGAGGACAAGCTCCAACAAGGGGTAAGTTATAAACTAGTAGGATAATTTTGCCCATTGATATTGCATTATTCTTTAGAAATCATGATACAGATACAAAATTTCCGAATCCAATGTGCAGGTTCCTGAATGCATCGACAAGCTTGCACAAGCTGGAATAAAGTTGTGGGTTTTGACAGGAGATAAACTTGAAACCGCCATTAATATTGGGTACATTACTTGCGCAATGCCTCAGATATTTTACTCGAGGGACTTTATTTTTGGGAGATTTCTAACTTTAGTACTCTACTTTACAGCTATGCCTGTAGCTTGCTCAGACAAGGAATGAAACAAATTATGATCACCTTGGAGAATCCAGAGATCACTGCTCTAGAGAAAGTGGGGGACAAGAATGCAATCACTAAGGTATCGACCTATTACAGATTCACTTTCGGTCACTAAAGATGGGAACAACACCTCATTTCTATATGAGTTTACTGAGCTTGGAACGTCATGCTTTACAGGCGTCGAAACAAAGTGTCCTGAAACAGATTGCTGACGGGAAGTCTCAAGTTGCTGCATCGAAGTCCAACGCATTTGCATTGATTATCGATGGGAAATCTCTTGCATATGCTTTAGAACATAATGCCAAGAAATCGTTTCTTGAACTTGCAATGAGCTGTGCTTCTGTAATATGCTGCCGATCTTCACCAAAACAGAAGGCACTGGTAAGTTTGAGTTTCTCTTCTTGTAATAAGACCTTTTTGGATTTATTTAGAAAGCTTAAAATCGCCTTCAACTTTATAGGTAACCAGACTTGTTAAAGAAGGAACCAAGAGGACTACTTTAGCAATTGGTGATGGCGCCAATGACGTGGGAATGCTTCAAGAAGCAGATATTGGAATCGGAATCAGCGGTGTTGAGGGAATGCAGGTGGAGAAATTAATAGTTCTCGATTAATTTATTTGGGACTTTTGATAAATTAAATGATGATTTTTCCTTGACATTGTATATTTTCTTAACTTATTAGGCGGTCATGTCAAGTGATATAGCCATTGCTCAGTTTAGATATCTCGAACGGTTGCTTTTGGTGCATGGACACTGGTGTTACAGAAGGATCTCATCAATGGTAATTTCTCGACTTCTTCAACCATATTATTCGTGTAATAATTTTTGTTCTCGTGTATAAGCCTTCCAATAGCATTTTTTGATCAACTTTGTTTGAATTTTTTTGACAGATTTGCTACTTCTTCTACAAGAATGTCACGTTCGGTTTCACTATCTTCTTATACGAGGCTTACACTTCATTCTCTGGACAACCTGCATACAATGACTGGTTTTTATCCCTCTACAACGTATTTTTCACATCATTACCCGTGATCGCAATGGGGGTCTTGGACCAGGATGTATCTGCTAGATTCTGTCTAAAGGTGTCAGTTTATACCTCTCTTTGAATAATGGTCAATTTGAGAACTTTTTTCTTGTTTCTAATGCTTTCTTCCCCTTCGAATGGCAGTTTCCCTTGCTATACCAAGAAGGTGTCCAAAACCTTCTCTTCACATGGCGCCGTATAATTGGTTGGATGCTCAATGGAGTTTGCAGTGCCATAATCATCTTCTTCTTCTGCAAAGAGGCACTAAGCCTACCAGCATTCAAGAAAAATGGGAAGATAGCCGAGTACCAAATTCTTGGGGCGACAATATATACATGCGTCGTTTGGGTGGTAAATGTCCAAATGGCTTTAGCCATAAGTTACTTCACTTTAATCCAGCATATCGTTATCTGGGGTGGAATCGCGCTGTGGTACCTTTTCCTCTTAGCTTATGGTGCCATGTCTCCCAGTATCTCCACAACCGCATATAAAGTCTTTGTTGAATCTCTTGCGTCTACGCCTTCTTTCTATGTAGTCACACTTTTTGTGGTTATCTCGGCTTTGATACCTTATTATTCGTACAATGCGATTCAGATGAGATTTTTCCCAATGTACCATGGAATGATACAGTGGATTAGGAACGAGGGCCAATCCGATGACCCCGAATACTGTGATATGGTGAGACAGAGGTCGATTGGACCAACAACAGTTGGTTTCACTGCACGTTCATTGGCACGAAGGAATCCATTAGAAGATAGGAATCAGCAGCATAGATAACACATGGAATCATGGGATTCTGATCTGATCCGATGTCTGGTTTAAGGTGGGAACTCAGGGAAGTGTACGGGATCGCGGGGCTCGTATTTTTCATGTTTTGAGTATATATTCACCTAGAGGTCTTAGGACTGGAAGGCTCTGTACAGAAGTGTAGTTTTTTGGTTTATCTTATGTTGTACTGGCAGAAAAGTGGCAGGCTGCATATATTTTTGTTTATTCATTCAATTTTGTTTGTTGTCCAATCCGATGCTGTTATGTTTCATTTGTCTTGAATGATCCACTGAATGAAAATGCAGTTTTTTATTTGATTTTACATTTGTTACATTGTTGGGAAATGCTGAGATATGTGTAGTGATAATACTAATCCTGATAATAAAAAAAATTGAGAAATTGAAGCGAAACAAGTCAAACAAGTAGAGATATTTCAGTGCTAAATGGCTAACCATGGACATGTAAACGGCACCTGACCCAACACAAAGGCCCATACTAAGAAAGGCCCAAAGTTAAAGGGTCTAACTTAGTCCTAGTCCAAATGGCTTCCTATCTAAACAAAATGTCGTTCCCCATATATGGACTCTTATAATAACTCGGGGTTTTTTTTTTTTTGGAAAGCCTCCAATGCCTTGACGGTGGTTAGGCAGACCCCCTACCAATTTATTGATAAAAATAAAGGTTACATAATAGGGGGACTAGGCCAAAACCTCACAATGTAAAAATTACATAAGTTTGTTAGAAGATCTTAAATATGGTAGTTTACAAAGACCACCTTGCAATTTTCTGTCTAGCATATCACCATCAACCAAATTAAACCATTGTTCTATGAAGGCTTTGTTAGATAACTCATCAGCAACTGCATTCCCATCACGAAAAAATTTGAGAAATGTGAATCGGATATTCAAGCATTAAAATTGTTAATTTTCTCTTGAATATGACAAAGCTCCCAGTTTGAGCATCTATTACGGATTATGGATATTGCAACTTTAGAATCTGTTTCCAGCCAGAGTGAGAAGAGATTAAAATAACAATATATTTCAATACCTTTAAGGATGGATAAAAGCTCGGCACGAATATTATTTCCCATACCAAAATAACCAAAGTATCCAAGAAAAACTCTACTATGATGATCTCTAACAATTCCTCCAATCGATGATTCTCCCGAATTATCACTCTTATAACAACTTGGGTTAAAAATTTCCTATAGTGAGTATATATATGAAATAGTTATAAGAGTCAGTTGTGCACAAGTATTTGCACAGGGCTAAGACCACGGCTTGACACAAGACCTATGACAATACACTACATTTATTGATATATATATATATACTAGTTCATCTTGCACCACGCAAGGCGCAGTACCAGTGACCAGTTTATCTAACTATTTTATCTTGTTTTATCCATGGTTTATTACGCGAGTTAGACCTGTCCAGTGATAGAACATTTATTTCATTGAGACGTATACTTAAAACATTAGCAGAAACAAAGGAGTGCAAAATAAGCCTTCATATTCCTTCCTGCACTATTCAAAAGAAAACCAACATTATGAAAATACTAAACAAGATTAGAAACAATAGAAAGTAGACATACTTGTTTGCTTACCTTGGTTCCATATACAAAGCCACCACCAACTACACGCTGGAGATAAGCTACATTAACCTCATCTTTTGCACTGGGAAGAACCATCACAAGTTCCATATAGAAATTATTATAGATCTGCAATTAGATTTTGAGCATTGTGTAAAAAGGGATATAGAAAAATGAAAATAGCACCTCAAAAGTGTTCCACATATACTTCATATATCTTGAAACTAACCACAATTCTCAAGGAAATGACATGCACACTTTTCTCATGACCCAGAGGTAGTAACCTGGATATCTTAACATGAGAATTATGACAATTGTGTTGTTTTAGATGATAAACAAAAAACAATAGTTCCAATTTGTTTACTCCTATATATGCCATCCAATCATTCATTTTTCCGATAATAACCACGCATCTCCTCCAACCCCCAACATGCACACTTTTCCATGCCTTAGGCTTGGATATCTTAACATAAGGATTATGACAATTGAGTAGTTTTAGATAGACCCGACCACGGTTTAAAATCGCCAGTTAGACGGTTCAAAAAATATCAACCATTAACCTTAACCTTCCTTGACGGTTTCGGTTACGGTTCATGAACCACCGGTTACGGATAACCAACGGTTACGGTTACAGTTTGACCCTTGTTTTTTTGTAAAAATAAAAATATTATTAAAATTTGAAATAAAGTGTAAAAAGTGTTTGAATGTGTGTTCATCCATGAATTAAATAGAAAATAACGTGAAATAAATTCAAGCTTATATAATCAAAATTTGTTAAGATATATTTGTTTGGTTAATATATATAAATTATAACACTATATTTAGATCAACAAGGGTCTTATAGCTTAGTGGTTGAAGCTAATTATTCAAGTTTGAGGTCATGAGTTCAAATCTACACCATAACATATATTTTAAATTTAAAAATGTAAAAAAAATTAAAATAAACCCTTGAACTGCCGGTTAATCGACGGTTCATGGATTAGCAAAATTATGACCCTTAACCGGTCCTTCTATAGACGGGGTGGTTACGGGTCCGATCCTTTGACCCGTTGACCACAGGCCGGTTCAGGGTCGATGATAACCCTTGGTCGGGTCTAGTTTTAGTGATAAACAAAAAACAATAGTTCCAATTTGTAACTCCTATATATGTCGTCCAAGCATTAATTTTTCTGATAATAACCACGCATCTTCTCCAACCCCCAACCCCATTCTACACACCGATAGCCAACGCAACCAAGTAAAAATACATAAGTGTATCCAGGCACATGTCTCAGTTTCACTGTCACATGTTCTTGATAGCATCATGGAGACTTGGGATTTTCTATCATCATCCAAGAAGCATTGAAATCATGGTCCATGAATTTATGATACCATATCAGTTGTGACATTCTGTGGATCAAGGTACTTTGATGCCTTTTGACCATGGTTATGAGACTATTCACATAATTTTTGGAAACAACTATAGCATTTGTCTAATACTTAGTTCCTTAGAACAAAGAAGTAACTTTACATCAGCAAAATAAACAAGGAAGTTATAATGAAGAAGCACCTAGTTACCAAGGAATTACGAGATAGAGGAGAAAATAGTCAGATCCTAAAAACAGGAAGTTCATGAAAGCTCAAACAACACAGAAAAACCAAGAAAGTGACCTCATATGCTACGATCTTTTTCCAACAATGAAGGTGGATCATCCCCTGTTATGTTATGAAGCTGAAGGTTAGCAGGACTAAGCCATGTAATGAGCTTCTCTTTCAGGTAAGAGTCCCGTGCTCTTAGTGGAGCAAAATTTTCCTCCCTGAGATGATGGTCGAAAAGGGTCCTTACGATGTCAGATATTATACTTTATCTGTTCAGCAAATCAGCATGCATATGGAACAAAAAAAAAGTATTTTGCACTAAAGGAAGAGCATGTGAAACAACTAAGTGAGGACAAGAATCTCAGTCCCCCAAGATGCGTGCTCAACCGTTCAAACATAGGTCGGCCCCAGTTTATTCACTTTCCTTAAAATGAATGTAGTACTTGTCAAAACAATTCTTATCTATCTTGGCTTCTCACAGAACTTGCCACACTTGTTTCTTGAAGCTGGATCAAGTCCAGAGTGCAGCTCATCTAAGTATACAACCTGAATAAGGACTTCAAGATTCACATCACTATACATGCAATAAACCAAATATATCTGATATCTAATGCTGTAACTTAGGATCCCCAATTGATGAAATGGCAACACTAAGCCTTCTCTTCATTCCTCCGCTGTATTTCCCAGAAAGTTTATCTCCTACTTGAAACAAGTCATCAATTTTCAATGCAACATCCATCGCGTGTTCGTTTGTAATAATAAATGGGAAAAAAAGTGTTGTTTCCTATTAAAAAAAAACAAGCATTCAAGAAGAAAGACTAAACAAGTTATTCTTAACTTACATGAGTTAAGGTAGAACCAGTGAGATTTTCAAGTCTGCCATAGAAAAGCAAGTGCTCTCTTAAAGTTAAGGTGTCGGAGCAGGCTGATTTATTAAGCCAAAGTATAGTGGAGCCATGAAATTTAATAAAATATGACAAGAAGTTGCTCACTCGTCTAGTGGGCATACGCCCATTTTCGAGTGTATCATATTCATTTGTATGCAAATCTAGTCCTTCAATGGATGCTAAGGCTCAAAGATCGACATTAAAAAATGGAATGCACAGAGAAAGAAAAAACTTCACCAAATCTCATTGTCATTTAGATGACAGAACAATAAATCTAGGTTCGAAGCCATCGACAACACGGAAATCAAAGACATATAAATAGCAAGCAACACAAATATGGAGCTATATTAAAAGATACACACCTTAGAAATAAGTGTTGTAGCAGAGTTGAAGAAACTAATGTATACAAATACAGAAAGCATCACCAGAAGGCGGAAGTAATTGCCGCCCGCATCACCAATCGTCGGAGTAATTGCCGTCTCTTCGCATTACTGCATGACACCCGTTTCAACGCCGCTTCGATACACCGCGACATCTTAATTCATGCGTCTGGAAAAAAAATAAAAGGGCCAAAGAGTGCAAAATGGTAGAACAGATAAAAACAGGGCAAGAAGGCCATTATTACGGGCCGCATGAGTTTAATTAAAAGGGCAGCGAAATTGATAGGTCATTTGGCCCATTACTATTCAAACATCTCCATACTTACTATACTGTTATAATACACTAGTACGTTGAGTATTTGGAAAGCATTTTGCTAGTTTCACGTTTTTTTAAAGTGTAACATTCCTTGTTGCTTTTATTCTTGGACTTTTCCAAAAATAAGAACTCCTTACGATAATCACGTTCTTGTTTCCTGATCTTGTCTGCTCAACTTCTTGACTCGAGTCAAGGTACTTATGCAATGAGATGCAAGGATTACATACTAAGAACGTTGCTCGATTATTAGTGTGATTCACAACTTCTCTTCCATTCCATGGGCCTATGCACATAAACAATTAATGATTCATGAAAAGAGCTTTGCTTTGTAGCAATATATCACACATCCTACCATGGTCCAGTGACTCCAGAAACTTTTAATTTCAGAATGTATACCACATTTTACCTGAAAGTATGCCGGCAACAAAAACCAATCTCTGCAATTGATAGGTGATAGTGGCTTGACATGCAGTTCACAAGCAAGCCTGATGGTTAGGTTGAGGATTCAAGCAGGCATATCTTTATGTAACACCATAGTCTCGCTATTTTCAAAAAAGAGAAGATTGTAAGGAAATGCCACATGTAAAATGTAGCTATAGTAACATAAATAAATGTTATACATGGATTGGCTCCTTAGTAAAAGGATCAAGGTCACCAAGCGCTATATCTTTAGCTACATTATGAGGTAATGATGTGACCACAGTTAAGACATACTTCAGTAAACTATAGATTATATGTGCACTTTGTGGGGATTATTTGCAAAGCTTAAAAGGATATGGACACAAGAAATCTAAATCATCACTAATACGATAAGCTGGCTCACAAAAATGTACGATATCCTCAATAACAGGATCATTAATGTAACCCCCCAAACACAAGCATGCGCATAATTTAATCCTGAAAAAATGAAACCAACCTAAAAACAAGACTCCAAAAACGTGTAGCAAGAGACCGTGTGGCAAATGACGAGAACACAACATCAATCAATCTGTCAACCTGAAAACAACCATCGCGAACTGTGAACAGCCTCAACATTAAAAGCAATTTTATGGAAGTGGTCGACAAGAGAGGACGCGTGACAGACGAACAAGAGAGAGGCAAAGATAAGAGCTTGGGAACTTTAAATTGCACATCTAAGGCCAAGACTCAGACCTATGAGCAAACAAAAAACCCAAGTGCATATTTATTTAAGCTCAAACAAGAAAGCCCAAGTGGGGAAAAAAATAGAGGAAGGAACACAGTTCGTCCGAACAGTAATTTCATGAAAACAACAATCATATAATTGTTCAACACATTGTTCTCTTATAATATAATATATATATATATTATTTGTCACACAAATCTTTACGTTATATCTGTATACGTTTAAATAACAAAAAATATACTTCAAATGTGGGGGAAAAAATCATCCGATATTTCCTATGACCACATTTTGGTGAACAAGAAAGTAGCATAATGTTTGACTCAAATAGAATTTCAGTGTTAAGGTCCAAATCAACGACTAAAGTCCAATTTAAAAAAGTGATTAATTTTCCACTGAGAATTGAAATAACATGATCTGTAAATATTTTAATGACATTAAATTAAAAATTATGCATTTATATACAAATTTACATAAAAAGTGTTGAAGAGTTTAACTTAATCTTAAACAGTTGAATTAATCATTGTCCATTGCAAATGGACGATTTGACAAAGGCTATTGATTATATTTCAGTAAGATAAAGTAAAGAAAACAAATACTTGAATACTTCATACTTCAAGAACAAGAAATGGCGAACAAAATATGTTCTATTTACATTCTAACAAAGCATTTCATACAAAGTTGAAATATTTTGAAATTTATTAAAAATACAAGATAATTTTTTTATTATTTCTCCCTAATTCTTGATAGAAAATTGATACTTGAAGATCCATTTCCAAACTCTATGGCTTCTGCTCCCTCTCTTCCACCCCCTCTCGTTCACTGTAATTCTGCAAGATTCACTATTATCAGAAGCTCCACAACCTTGAAAACTTGCAAGATTTGCAAAACCACCGTGATCAGAAGCTTCAGCAGCCGAGGATTCTTGCTTCGATTCGGGCAATAAATCGAGCTTTAAATCGATGAAAGCAGACTCATCCATGGCACTGAATTCACTTTCTTTAACTGGAAAAACACAGGAATTTTGAACACTGTAAATCCTGTCAAGATCAGAGGGATTCTGGGCAGATTCCCTCTTAGTTCCTTTGAAATCAAGCCCACTTTCGGGATCAAGTGCAGCTTTAAATCCACTTTTTCTTAGTTCAGATTCATAGAAAAGATCACATTTCTTTTCAGGATCAAGAAAAATCCCACTTGTAACATCAGACATATTGGCACTTGAGAGGCCAAAATCACTGCCTTCATCAAGAAAACTGAGCCGCTTCCCACCCCTGAGACTGCAGAGGGATCTTGATCTTGAAACAATATCAGAAATCCAAATTTCACTTTTCTCCTCGCAAATTTCATCATTCTTTTCAAAACCCTTGTTTCTTTTCCTCCTAAAGAGTCTATTGATCCTCCAAAATCCCCTACTTTTCTTGACTTCCACGCAGCTACTGCTGCTGCGCCTCAGTAAAATAGACTCCTCTGTTTTCTCAACTCTCTTCTTGGAATTTAAATGATGATGATTTTGTTGGGACTGGTCGGTTTTCTCATTTTCTATCAGAAATGAGATTCTACCCACGCTTCCTACCTCCATTGTACTGCAAGAATTGTGATACGACGAAGAAATATCGGAGCAAGAACACGAAGAAAGACGCTGTTCTCCACACTCGGAGCAGACCAGTTTCACTAATCTGTCTCTCAAACAGAGCGCGCAGATGCCCACAGAAGAAGGATTCGGATGTTTTCTGCATGACATTTCTGTTTCGCACAAGTTGAAATCATCGGAGAAATTATGTAGAGTTTCCACTGCTTTCCCTCTCTCTTTCATGGCTACTCTTCTTCAAATGAGTGAAAATCAGGGCACAAATAAGAAACAGACAGCCTTATTTAATGGGGGTAGATTGAAAAAGGTACAAATTACCAAAATGTCAACAAGAAAGTGAAGATTTTTATTTTTACGTTTAAGAAAACTACTTATGTTTTTGTAGGCAAGAATGGAGTAAAGTTCACGTTATTTGATGGCAAAAGGAAGAGTGTGGAAGAAAATGAACAGAGTGTAAGTATATCTGCAGGCATCATTGTGTGTGTGGGGGAAGTTTGAAGTGATTGAAAATTCACAGACCGAGACATGTTTAAAGTGTTACGATATATTGTTGTCGTTGAAATAATTTTCATGTTAAATTCATCAAAATCTGAATAATCTGACAATAACAATTCACATCTTTAAAGGGATGGAGTAGTTGATGTCTTAAGGGGTGGAGTAATTTCTATTCCAAAGATCGACCATGTGCTGGACAACTATTTTTGGATGAGAGTATTTTTATCTATATTTGATAAAAATATTTTCATTTAATGATTGATATATGTTCGAGGACTTTCGTGAGAGCAACATCGACTAAACCTCCAGATAAGGGGAATGAACTATGAAACGACATATGCTGTAATGTTTCTGTTGTTTAACAGGTCTAAATTTCCGTGTGGGTAGGGGACTTCTCTTTTATCTGCTTTTAGGTGTCGTCTCTTGTTTAACTTTTTCAACATTTTCTTTTACATTTTGTTGCCACTTTGGGTGTCGTCCATTGAATGGAGAGTCTGGTTTCTTCTCCTTGTTTTGGTAATGGGTGTTTGTGACTCACGAATGTATTTCATTTTGGAAAAAAAAAAAACTAAATTGTAAGTTATTCCGTGAACATGAGCAGTCTGGATATCCACGTCACTGTTTCTTGGTTCTCAGATGAAATCTTGGATGATAATAATATCCTCATATTAGAGTTTCATTTCTCATTAAATCACTTGATATTGGACTATCTATGATAGAATTATCTTGACTGACCACTTGGCTAATCGATTAGGAACGTCTTTAAAAATATATATGATCAAATAATTATCATTTCACCAAAAATTATAACTGAGGATTATTATGCAACTCAAATTTTTAAATCTAAACAACAAATTCAAGCATCATATATTGATCATTCTTCCAATATGAATATTTATTGTTTCACAACAATCTCTCTTTCAATATCTTTACGCTTCGTTAATGTTTTCATGCCCATTATCCCTATGTACGAGTACCTAGCTTGGCACATCATTCTGTAGTATATAAGGACAAATATCCCCCGGAATCTCATAAACAGCAAGATCGACCCAAATCCGGACCTGTCAAATCAAAATCTTCGCCAGCTTCTCATATTATTATACCGAAGAAATAAAAAAGAAAAAAAGATTTCCCCAAAAATTCCCACCTAGGGTATGGTGATGTTACTTGTAGGGGTGGTTACCGGATCAAACCGGTCCGGATCGGAATCGGCCGATTCCGAGCCCGTTATGGGCGGAACCGGTCCGATCCGGTAAGGAACCGGATCCGATCCGGTTCCGGTTCCACCGGTTCCGGGTTGGACCGGCTCCAACCCGGAACCGGATTTTTCTTTTCTTTTTTTTTAAAAAAAAAAAGGAAAAAGGGAAAGGATTTATCGAAAAAATAATTTTTTTTTTTTTAAAAATGGATCCGGTTCCGGTTCAATCCGGAACCGGATCCGTTTGGTCCGGAACCGGTAAGATACCGGATCCGGAACGGTAGAACCGATCCGGTCCGATATCAAACCGGTTCGGGACCGGTTAGTCCGGTTCCGGTTTCGGACCGGACTAACCGGTCCGATTTCGGACCGGATCCAGATCGACCCGGTCCGATAAGCACCCCTACTTGTCATACATTTTATCTACTATTACTTGCCAGTAGTGGAATACCAATATCTGCACTTCAAAATGCTGTATAATATTTATTCAAGTTTATATATAATAGAAAGAATGAACATGATGGAAAAGCCAACACGCAACAAGGCACGCCGGATCCGATGAAAAAAAAACATCAATCATATTATTAACCTCAGAAAACACAGCAAATGTCCAATTCAATTGGATTAATTTAGTGGGTTACTCAAATCATTGTGTCTCCAAATTGCCACGCACCAAAAATGCCTTTTAATTACTTGCAATTATATATATTATAAAAAAGACTTGCCATTCGTTTTATTAATCAATATATTACAACATTTTGATTTTACCAAGTTTTATACTTTTTTATGCAGCTGCCATCAACGACGGCAAAACAGACGGCGTGGGCGCGTGCCCTGTCGAAACGAGCTGTCCGTTAGTTATTATAGCGAGACGTGCTAACATGATCTATAAATATAATATCTTTAGGGATAGATCTTATCATATTCCAATTAGAGACTTGTCAGAAATATCGGTAAGTGGTGGTCGCCGCAGAAAACGGTGATTCGAGCTGTTAAGAGGAAATCGAGGAGTCACCTCGGCTCAGTTTTATGGTTTTTTAACTGTAAACAATCCTCACAAGAACTTTGGGGCTGTGTATCCAGGAATCTTGCTTGCTAAGTTCATATTCAGAAAAATGGAAATATAGTGAATAGGTACATAGGGAAATTGACTTCTAATGTCAAAATATTATTTATACTGTATTCTTAAATTATATTAATTAATTCAATTTAATTTGATTATATACTTAGTACATGAAAATTTATCAAATATGATCAGTACTTTTGTTTCCTCCTTGATCTCTAAGTCGATCGAGAGATTCGAGACACATTATGTATGTATTTAATATAATTGCTAAATTATTTATATAAAAATTCAAAATCTATCTACATGAATTACAGTCTCACAGACATGGGGGACATAACCCAAGCCTAATTTTTTTTAGGAAATTACACATATGTACCATTTTTCAAAACATGTTTCCAACTAAATCTAGCAAAATATTTTCTTTTCAACTAAATACATCTTGTGAGAATATTCTTTCAATTGAGTCCATTTTTTATGAAACCTTAATCTAATTAGTCATTTAATATTCCTAAAATACCCACAGTTGAATTATCTCTTCATCATCATGAGAGTTGGTGATGGTCGCATGTTCTAGGAAATCAGCAATGGTGGTTACGCGATGAGTGTGGAGCACTGGCGGTGTTGCGGTGGAGGCGACGACGACTTCTTTTCGTTTTGCCAAATATCATTATTCTCCAACCACACAAAATCGACATATTGTTTCAGTTTTGTTTGCTGTTTTTATAGTATTTTTGGATTTAATTAACATTGAATTTTTATTTCAATTTTGGTACACATTATGTGTTTGTTAAAAGTCTCTTTACGTAAACAATTTTTTTTAGCAAATTTGAAAAAGATAAACAACATATCATCTCATTCCAAAGGTTTTGATTTATTTTTATTTTCATTTTCATTTGTATATGTACAACATACCAAGTAAAAGATAGACTCTAAAATTCCATTTTCATTTGTTTGCATACTGTTTTCATTTTAAACTTTCAGACATCATGTAACTACATTAGTGGAAGGATCTATAATAACATAAACGAGGCGTATATCAAATTCCTGACAATATATCAGTGAGGTAACACTATCTTATCTTCTCAAATCAAAGTTGAAGAACTAAAAAGCTTAAACATGCAATTAACACATAGCGGTGCATGTAATTTACATGCATCGCTAGTATACCGGTGCATGTAATTTACATGCACCGATAGTCTACCGGTGCATGTAAATTACATGCACCGATAGACTCAACATCTGCATTGGTTCTCAAATTACATAATAAACCAGTAATGTAATACCCCCGAAATGTTATGTGATTATGTGTTATCATATATGATTATGTTATGGCAAGGGTGGTGGTGCATTTTATATTAGGGGTTATAATTATGTTATGATGATATGATGTGGGAGGCATGTTGAGTGTTTTAAAGGATGTATTAATTAAATAAAGATGAAAAATATCGAGTTAGGATATTTTTTTATGCATCGTGCTAAATACCGGGACACAATTAAACACCACATGACCACCCCAACCACACCACCCCACCCCCATATCTCGGCCACCCTCCCCCAAGTGCAACCTTTCCCCAATTGTCCAACCCATGACCCCTCTTCCATGATTGTTTTGTCAATCAATTCTCCTGCATATCCTTTCTCCTTTCTCTCCCAAAATTGTCGCTGAATGTGCTGCTGCTAGGTGAGGAAAAAGGGCTGGGTTTTAAAGGGCTTTAAAAACCTTGCAAAAAGTGGAGCAAAAGGAGAGGGGTAAGACATACTCTGTTTTTCGGAGCTTTTGGGTGGGTTTGGTTTTGGTGGAATGATTTTTATGCATGCTAGTATAGGTTTGAACGAAACCTTGGTATGAATGCTTACATGGAAGTATTATGAAATTCCTAGCATGTTTGTTCGAGCATGTTACATATACTATGTGTTGGTTTTCTTGTTATGAATATAAGTGCTCGAAAATCTGGGCAGAACTGGCATGCCCTGTTTTCCTGAATTTGTGGATGAGGTTGAAGATGTTGATGATGTTATGATGCATGTTAGCTTAGGTTTTGTTAAACCTTTGATTTGAACACATGCATGGTAGTTTTATGAAGCTTATAACATTTTTGTTCAAGCGTGTTTTACGCTTTATGAAGTAGAAATGATGGTAGGAAATGAGGTGCTCGAAAATCTGGGGAAGCCCCGATTTTTCAGAGTGCTCGATCGATCGAAACTTTAATCCCGATCGATCGAGCGAGGCAGATTGTTTAATGTATGTTTTCAAATTCAGGGGCCGATCGATCGAAAGGAATTTTCGATCGATCGATGAAACTCTTTGATCGATCGATAATTCCTTCCGATCGATCGATTGAGGCAGAGTGTTTGGGCACTGTTTATGCATATTTTCTCGATCGATCGAGACCTTGGGGCCGATCGATCGAGAGAGGCAGAATGTTGGAAAATATAATGATGATTTATTTTGTTAAGTTTATGGTATGAGATTGTATTGAGGCATCTAATATGGTATTATGTGGTTTTGTAGAACCATCCCAGGTACCAGCGCAATCAAGGAGATAGAGTTATCTACTTCTCCTCCTTTTAAAAAGGTACGTAAGAGACGTACGGGCATCGGACGGTAAAACGCACACCTACACTATGACTATGCATTTATCGCATGAGTATTTACGATGAAATGATGATGTTTATATGATGTTTATATAATAATACGATGTTTATGATGTGGTAAGATGCCACAGGGTAAGATGCCCATATGGTAAGAAGCCATACGATGTTTATGATGTGGTGATATGCCACAGGGTAAGTTGCCCATATGGTAAGAAGCCATACGATGTTTATGATGTGGTAAGATGCCACAGGGTAAGATGCCATATGGTAAGATGCCATACGATGTTTATGATGTGGTAAGATACCACAGGGTAAGATGCCCATATGGTAAGATGACATACGATGTTATGATATGGTAAGATGACATACGATAGGGTAAGATGCCCATATGCATGAATGTGAATCAGGGACAATAAAAAGAAGTTAATGAATAACCAGCAAGTTTACTTAGCTAAGATTTCATGCATTTACTGTTATGCCTTTTTAATAAGATGTTAAGTAAAGACGAATATGCTCATGATGTGTTGTCCCTGTAGGTATGCTTTTGGACTGAAGGGGGGCTAAGGGTCTGGTTGAAGCAGTGAGCTACAAGGGTACAAGATGAATAGGATTCTGTTTATGTTCAGTATCTACTCTAGGAGTAGTATAAATCTAAAACGTTAGCATTCTTGGTTAGGAATGTATCTATTAAGTTATGAAGTTTTTATTTTTGGCCTGTAATCCTATTAGCTCACGTAACAACCGGAACCCTAAAACGTTATAAAAATGCATGTTTAGCCCTTTTTATGTTATTAATCACTGTCATGGTAGGAAGACCCTACATTAGTGGTATCAGAGCAGTGGTTAGATAACCCGGGAATGAGTGAATGGTAGCCTTAGCAATAAGTTAGCTAGGTGCTTACTTTTGAACGTGTTTTATATGTATGTTGCATATGAAGTAGAAGATGTTATACTAACATGTTTAATTATCTAACGATGTACTTTATGAACTATTTTTGGGTATTGTTGTTAACCCTTGTGTTGCAGCATGGCAGCAAATGCTGAAGTGGGTGATGCTATTAGTGTTAATGCAAGTGCTAAACGTACGAATCCCCTGCCACCGCCAGCCTTAGGCGAGGAACCCTCTGAGCAGCAGCTATTACCTGGGGAGTTGAGCTTGGCTCAGTTTTTGACGTACCGACCCCCGATGTTCGAGGGAACTGAGACAGGGGAAAAGGCTGAGGAGTGGTTGGAGAGAATAGAACAGATATTTGTGGCAGCTCCTTGTGCTAAGACAGTCTGGATACGGCTAGCAGAGTTCCAATTGGCCAAGAAGGCACTGATGTGGTGGAAGAGCACAGTGATAGAGCAAGAGGCTCAGGGTCAGGAGATCAATTGGAAGCTGTTCAGGACTCGGTTTCTGACCCGCTACTTTTCAGCTGCCGCACGACAGGCTAAGGAAGATGAGTTTACCAACCTCAATCAAGGTAACATGTCTGTGTCAGATTATGCTCTTCAATACTGTTACTTGCTCAGACATGTACCTCACATTGCTGCAAGCACTCAAGCGAATATGAGGAACTTCATTAAGGGCTTGAGGCCTGAACTGTACGACAGGGTGATCACTTATGGCCCTGCCTGTTTTGATGATGCACTTTCACGGGCCGAGCTAGCCGAACTGGGAGTTGGCGCATATCCTGATGCAGTGCCACCTCCAGCACCCCATCAGAAATCCACTTCTGACAATTTGAGGCCGAGGGGTGATCAGTTCAAACCAAGGGGGAACGCATCGGCTTCGAGATTCAGTGGTAAGAGGCCTGAGAATCGTTGGAAAGGAAACCGAAGGAACGATGCCCCATCTGGAAGAGGGTAGTCTCAGGGAGACAGACTCGGGAAGGTCCAGTGCACTCTTTGTGGGCAACCACATTTGGCGAAAGACTGTGTAGGATGTTATGTTTGTGGCGACAGATGCCACTTTACTCGGCAGTGTCCCAACAGGGGAAGACAACAGAATTCTGCGGGGAGGCCTGCGGACAGAGCAGCACAGCACAGACCACCTTTTGCACCAAGGCAGTATGGAGGTCAGCCCATGGGGCCACCTCAGGGGCAGGTTTATGCTTTGACGAGGGAGCAGGCTACAGCGGCTCCGTAGGAGGTTATAGCGGGTACGTGCCTTTTATTTACGCACCCTGCTTTTATATTGATAGACACAGGTGCGTCACACTCTTTTGTGTCGACGAGTTTTGTGGAAAGGCACCACATATGCACTTCTCCGTCGCCCATGCCTCCTATGGTCTCGACACCCGCTGGAAGAAGTATGATTACTGATTGGATTGTCTATGATGGCCTCATTTATTTTGAGGATAATGAGCTAAAGTCAGATTTGATTGTCCTGGGATGTCAGACTTTGACTGTATTGTAGGCATTGATGTTCTGAACAGGTATCAGGCAGTCGTGAACTGCAGGCAGAGGACTGTCCGGTTCAGATCTGATTTGGGAGTCCATTGGACATTCTATGGAGATGGTTCTCGTTCAAAGATTCCGTTGATATCTGCTGTCAAGATGGCATAGTTATTGGAACGAGGCCATATGGGATATCTGATCTATGCTGTTGATGTTACTGGAAAGAAGGAAGACTTGAAAGTCGAGGATGTGCCCGTAGTGGCGGAGTTTCCTGATGTCTTTCCGGAAGAGATTCCCGGATTCCCACCGACGAGAGAAGTCGAGTTTGGGATTGAGTTACTACCAGGGACGTCTGCCATTTCTCGTGCCCCATATAGAATGGCACCAGGAGAGCTAAGGGAGTTAAAAACTCAGTTGCAAGAGCTCCTTGATAAGGGCTACATACGCCCTAGCGTATCGCCCTGGGGTGCGTCTGTTTTATTTGTCAAGAAGAAGGATGGATCGATGCATCTATGCATTGACTATAGGCAACTGAATAAGGCCACGGTAAAGAACAAGTATCCACTTCCGAGGATCGATGACTTGTTTGATCAATTGCAGGGTACGAGGCTCTACAGTAAGATCGATCTGAGATCGGGGTATCATCAGATTCGAGTAAGGGAGGATGATGTTCAGAAGATGGCTTTCAGGACGAGATATGGGCACTATGAATTCCTGGTCATGCCTTTTGGGGTGACAAATGCCCCAGCTGTCTTCATGAGTTTGATGAACAGGCTATTCCAGCCATATTTGGATCGGTTCGTCATAGTTTTCATTGACGATATACTCATCTACTCCCGGACTGAGGAAGAGCACGTGGAGCACTTGAGGACAGTACTCCAGATCCTCAGGGATCATCAGTTATATGCAAAGCTTAGCAAGTGCGAGTTCTGGTTGAACAGTGTAGTGTTCTTGGGCCATGTTATATCTAGCAGGGGGATATCTGTGGATCCCAGGAAGATTGAAGCTGTGATGGAGTGGGCTGCACCCGCTTCTGTACCTGAGATTCGGAGCTTTCTCGGTTTGGCAGGATATTACCGACGTTTCGTCTAGGGTTTTTCAAAGATTGCCAAACCCCTGACACAGCTGACTCAGAAAGGAGTCCCGTTTTATTGGTCCGAAGATTGTGAGGAAAGCTTCCAAGAATTGAAGCGTCGATTGACTACGGCACCTGTATTGGTGATTCCTTCTGAGAATAAGAGGTTTGCCTTGTACACGGATGCGTCACTACAGGGTTTGGGATGTGTGCTGATGCAAGATAAGCACGTGGTGGCGTATGCTTCGAGGAAGTTAAAGCCTCATGAGACCAGGTACCCAGTGCATGATTTGGAACTGGCGGCCATCATTTTTGCCTTGAAGATTTGGAGGCATTACTTGTATGGTACGTCTTTCACTATATATACAGACCATAAGAGCCTGAAGTTCTTATTCACTCAGGCAGAGTTGAATATGCGGCAAAGAAGGTGGATGGATTTACTCAAGGACTATGACTGTGAGATTGAGTACCATCCTGGTAAAGCGAACTTGATAGCAGACGCCTTAAGTCGGAAGGTGAAGAGTACTGCTGAGGATGCTATGTGTTTGTCGGCTTTGATGACTTCTTATTGCCATCTGGGCTATGATTTCGATGTGGACACGTCGCCAGTGCGAGTGTCGACCTTAGTGGCTGAGCCAGACATATTTGAGGCGATCAGGAAGGCTCAGAGGTCGGATGATGAGGTTCAGAGGTGGACATCATTGGTACTTCAGGGTCAGCCATCCAAGTTCAGAGTGGCTGAGGATGATTCTTTGAGACTGGGCAACCGATGGGTAGTCCCAGATACACCAGAGTTGCGTAGAGGAATATTAGAGCGAGCTCACAGTAGTCGGTTCAGCATCCACCCGGGAGGAAGAAAGATGTACAAGGACCTATCCAGTCAGTTCTGGTGGAGACGCATGAAGCGTGATGTTTTAACTTTTGTTAAAAGATGTTTGATCTGCCAGCAGGTAAAGGCAGAGAGACAGAGGCCCGGTGGCGAGCTGAAGAGCTTAGAGGTACCCGAATGAAAGTGGGAGCATAAGTACGATTGAAAAGTACGATTTTTTAGCATAAAACCAGAGCTAATATTAAAATCATCCATAAATGAAAAAAATTAGGGGGGTGTATTGGTTATAGACTTTTATTGACTTTTATTGACTTTTATGGAGTTTAAAAGTCTAGAGGTATTCAATCCAGACTTTTATATACTCTACAAAAGTCTAATGGTATTCAAGACAGACTTTCGTAGACTTTTAAAAAGTCAGGTGGTATTCAAACTTGAATTTTTAAAACTCTATAAAAGTCTGTAGGTATCCAAAATCTCATAGACTTTTAATGACTTCTGTTAAAATCTTTAGGTACAAACTTTGATGCCCCATGTACATCCCAAAAAAGTTAAAAATTCTCCACCACTCCTAGTAAAGATTTGGAATGACTTTTAATTCCTAATTACCATCATCTCTCTTTACTCTTTGTTATTTTCATTTCCGACACGGCCACCTCCGCATTGCTTTTCCTCTCCTGTTTTCTACATGTACCATTTCTTTAATTCCTAATGTGCGGCTCTTTCTTCAATTATTATTTTTTTTACATCTTATTTTTTATCCAATATAATACTAATATTTACACAAGTATTTTGATAAAATAGCAAGTTAATGTGCTCAATTTTATATTAGATGATATATTTTTAAACGATTGTATGGGTCTATATCTATAAACAATTATAATAAATATTTTTCTAAAACAAAAGATATTTATAACGATATAAATTATCATGTTTAATTTAAAAAGTATGTTTTAAGAATTTTATAGTAGTCAACTATCATCAAAAAATATTTTAAGTTTATAAAATGTTATTTAATAGAAAACTTTTGTTTTATTACACAAAATTATAGATTAAAATTATATAACAACATTAACTGAATCTTCAAGGTCGTCATCTTGAAGATGCAAAAAAGTTGTTCAATATTTGCCATGCAAAAGAATTGAATAGGTATTTTTCACATTTTTTACTGTTAAATAAGTAAAATGTGTTTACATTAATAGTAAAAAAAATTATATGTTGAAGAAGTTGTTTATGTTCAATTGTTAGTTCAAAGAAATCAATTATAAGTTATAAAATCTATAGAGTCTATAAAATTCTTTTGATAATTCCGTGTACTTCTATAAAAGTTATTAGAAACCTATCAATTTCATAAAAAAACATCATTTAAAAAATTCATTAAAAGTCGATAAAGTCCATAGAAGTCTATTGAAAAAGTCTACGAGACTCTATACAAATCTTTTTATAACTCCATGAAATTCTATAAAAGTCAATAGAAATCTATCAACTCCATAAAAGTCAATCATTTAAAAAAGTAATTAAAAGTCAATAAAAGTCTAGATTGAATACACCCCCCTTACAAAAGCCAACTATAAGCAAGTACCAAAGCAAGTACCAATAGCCATCTATACATAGATATCGAGAATTAGAGTAGATATAGTTATGAGCTTCATAGCAAAAGTGCACGAGCTTGACCAAGAGAAACCAACGACCACCCAAGCGAATCCGAGTCCCCTCGAACCAATTCGGTAAGCACTAAGTCGTAAAAGGGAACCGCCTTAAAAGATATGTGAATGTACATGAAAGAATAAACGGGAGACAAAGAGTGATAAAAGTCCAACAAATGCGCAGACTCTCGTATCCAAATTCCTAACAAAAAAACCGTCGACAATATAGTGCCACTGAATGGCGAGGAAACCGAGACTTTTAGCAGTCAAAATCAAGCGATTCACAAGCGGTGGCACATAACCACAAAACCCCCACCCACAAAACAAAATAGATATACCAGAGAAGTACCTAAAACGTAGATATTCAAAAATCGGCATCTCCATACAACTACTGACAAAAACATATCTACCAATCAACTCACACATAAGATAAATAAAGATAAAGATAGAGAACATAAAAAGCAAAAGGGATGAGCTAACACGACAAGACAGTCGCACACACATGAATGCACGGGTTACTCCCCAAATCCGCGTATTCTATCGAAGCTGCCTCATGCCGATCGCCCGGGTTTTCACGCAACCACCGCCGAAAAGAAATGGAAGGCCAAAACGTTACACCTAGTCTCGTCGAAGAGGACAAGGTACCACCAGCAAGAACACCCTCTACACCCAAAACATCACCAACACCGTCGGAATCAACCCCATCACCAAAACCACCAACCTGAGCGAGTGTCCCTAGCCGGAATCCCCCAACGGAACCACCTCCTGCCCCCACCATGGCTATCCACTGCCTTCTTCGCTACCTGAACCACCACCTCCTTCGAGTCCTCCACCAGAACCAAAACCTCCCCCAACGTCACCGCAGAAACCACTGTCACCACCGAACCCCTCACCAAGGCCAAACTCACCATCTTCACTATAATATTAGGCACATTGTGGAAGCTGATTTATAAATTTACAATTCTTGTCTTCTCTTATATATTTGAAATCAAGTCGAATCCAATTTTGAATTAAAATAATATTCCATATTCTTCCAAGTACTGTTGCTATACAAGGTAATCTGTTAATTATGGCAATTTTAAGACTTGATCATATTCTATAGCTAATCACATACTTATTTGGCTACATTTAGGGAGGGTGGATTAGCTTATTAATAAAGCTCATCAATATAGACCCCCTCTAGTTTTTATAATTGTTGTTTTAGCCTCTATAGTTTGAACAATAACATCTACCTCTACTACAGTATATTTTTATGTCAAATCACAGTAGAGATAGTTGTAATTTTTCTTATATATTTACAAACTAGATGATGTGTTATTTTAATGCAGCTATTCTACAAAGAATATATATGTAATTGTTCAAACTAGATGGATAAATTTCTAAAACATCTATTCTACAAGAGATACATACATATGCAATTATCCCTTGCTTACTTCCAAATAGGCTAAAAGTTTCTTGAGATAAAATTCTAATCGATAAAATGGTGTAGTTATAAATTTTAGTACATTGTGTTTAAAAAGAAAAAAAATCCCTACATGTATAGTTGAAACTCAAAGAAAAGAAATTCCAATAGGATTGATTGCGGCCATTCGTATAATTTAGAAGTCCTATTACTATAATTTTGAATCACAATATTAATTAATAATATAAACAATATTAAAATTTGTAATAGTCCATATCATCACAATCATTTATTGTATAACTTATCAATATAATTTTATCATTTGAAATAAACGTATTAATATATCCTAATTACAAAAATATTATTTATTCAGATTTAACCATGATATTATTTAAAATATTTACTAATATATTCTAATACCAAAACATTATTTATTCAGTGTTATTAAACCATGATATTATTTGATTATGTATTACCTGGGAAAAAGATACATTTTAGATTACATTTAATTTTTATAAATTAAGATCTTACTATTATTTTTTATTTGTAAATCAAAAACTACAAAACAATGAAGGCTAGCAACCATGTCCCAAGGTAAGCATCCCCGGAAAATACAGAATGCTAGCATCTAAAAACCTGTAACGCATTTGTTTTTTTTTTCTTTCAAAAACACTTTTTCATTAGTCTCTAAAGTCTAAACCTTCAAAATGCAGCCATTATTGAATCTATCAAAGCATTACTGAAATTTCATCCCATTTTAACGAAGGCTTCTAGCTCGAGTGACACCATTTATTCCAAAATTGGGACATGTCTTGAGTTCGAGACTAATTTACCCCTCCTGATTATAAAAAAAAATTGCCCATTTAGCTAATTTTACATAAATAATTAAACTGTAACTTTTTTATTGAGATTGGGCACAGATTAAGCTTAAGATGTATACACTAGCCTAAGAAGTCCCCTTTTGAATCGAAGAGTGGGCTATGCTTTGGACACTAGAATTTATTGCTTTAATTTCATTTTGAATTTCAGTTTTTTTTTTTAAAAAAATTCCAAGATTGGAAAAGGACTCGAATCTAAGACATCTTACATTGAAAAATAGATAACAACTATTAGACCAATGTCTTGTTGTCCTTTGAATTTCGTGGTTGTGGGCAATAAATTAGCATTGTATAAATATTTAGATACCACTTGATTCGTAAAATGAGATAAGTGATATATAATAAGAGTGATAAAAATGATAAATAACACAATTTGGTATATGATGTATGATATGATTTAAAATCATTGATTATTTTTGTGAATTCTATTGTCATTATGTAAACCAAAATAACTATAAATATTAATTAATAATATATAGAATAATTAAAATGTAATTATTTAAATGACATCATATTTCATTAAATAATAAATAAATTACATTCATGATTCATACAACTAAAATTTTATATACTGTTGCAAATGCGACTTTATGGTAACTATTAATATCTTTGTAGCGATTTTAGTTCGAGAAAGAATATCCACAGCCATGGCTTCATTTCCACCATAAATCAATGAATCTCCTTAAGCTCAACCTGCACCACCACCATCTTCACTGTTTCCGCCGAAGCCAGCAACTAGTTAGGCTCGATTCCAATCCCCAATTCCTCTTTTTCCCCGACCGCGAACAAAAATTGAAAAAGTTAGTATCCTATGGGACACCCTATGACTCTTCCTCCAGAGGTACGGGGTATCTAAATCTCCATAATGTAAACCCATTTTCAATCGACAAGAACGGAGAAAAGGAGGAAGAATTTGAAGAATACTTGGCGGAGGATGGGGAGGTTTACCAGAAGACTTTAAGATTGGTGGAGTGTGCAATGTTTGCTGCTGTTTCTGGGCTGGCGTTTCTTTTGAGTAACTCTCTTGCGATTGAGGTACAATTAGCTCTATGTTTCTTTGTTTTTCCTGGTTATTTTTTGAATTCCTTGTTGGCTTTTGCAAATGGGATTATTTGTGATGCGGGTTCCGTGAAAGATTGAATCTTTTTGGTTTACTCTAGGATTTCTTGTTTGAATACAAAATTACTCAAATTCTGATTATCCTAAGTATGGAATTAAGATGTGTGTGGGTTCAATAAGAAGGGCTATTGATTTCTGTCATGCGGAATTTGCTTGTTTGAAGTTCTCCTTTGGGTGTTCATCTATTTGCTTCGCTTTAAGTAGTTGGTTGGGTGGGGCAACAAAGTATGCGGGAGGGGTAGAAGTTATCGTATATGCTTCTTTTTTTCTTGCCAAACAAAGCTGATCAAATTATTTATCTACACTTTATGCTACATGAATTTTGGCTTATTTTGCAGGAATTATTAGAGGTAAAGTTAATTAATTAGACACAATTCTTTTGGTTTGCAATGTTGTTCGATTTCTGAGGCAGATAGATTTGTCTACTGAGTTGGAGATTAAGCATGGACTCGATGTTATATTTCTCTGTGAATGGTAAAGTTACTGATATTATGAAAAGCATTGTAGGACAGCATGCGAAGATTTAAAATCACGAATGCAGGACTTTAAATATACATCACAAGTGCATTTGGTGTCCAGACAATATTTGGACATCCACGGCACCTACTTTCTGAATTTAGTATCTTAAACATCTTTGAATGGTGGTTATTGGTGGAAGTTAGAGGCTGAATCTTTTTTAAAGTCTGCTTTTCATGTTTGTGTAGCTCTTAAAAAGCTATAGTGAACAAATTGGTTCTATGAAGACACAATGAGATCATGTTTCATATCTGTTCAACATTCAAGTAGTAGTTTCATCGTTTGACGTATTCTGAATCTCTGTAAATTAATCGAACTGCCCTTGTTTTCTTGGAGGGGTCTCTATTGGTTAAATTTGTAGCATACATCTCGTTTAACTTAGTTTCCGCTGATAGGAATTAGCTTAATAATATGTTATTAAGTGCCATACTTAGTAATTAGTATGCATACTGTTAGGGACCCAATTATTATTGGGCCCCGATCCAAACAAGCCCATGAGTTACACACCTTAGAATGTCTAGAACGAGGGAAGGAAATAAAAGGCGGGGGAGGGGAGAGTTTTGGTTTCATTCTGTTAATTTTGTCCTTGAGGTTTTACTAGCTGGAATGCCAGGGAGTTTGGGAAGCATTTACCTTGCTTTTACAGAGATTCCTCTCTGGGAATTATCCTTTTCCATTTCAGTCTATTGGAATACTACTGTTATGTTCTTTATTTGTGTGGCCAAATTACCTGCTCCTAACACATACACATCTTAAATTTGATTTTTCGTAGAAATACTTTGCCTGTTTCTTCGCTTTGCCAATTGTATTATCCACTATGAGATGGGGTGTTGCAGCTGGCAGGAAAACTATGGTATGCCACCACTCGGTTCTCTATACCTTATCAATGCTTTATTGGCCTTTAAGTTAATGCTGCAATTCTCATATTGCATTTCGATCTTTTTAGGTGGCAACTGCTGTATTATTGTTTGTCTTATCTGGTCCCGTGAAAGCTATTACCTATTTGGTGAGTCCTTTTGCTTAATAGAACCAAGAGTTTTCTTACCATGCCTTAAGCTCGTCTGGTCGAGCCTTTGGATTTGCCTTTGGTGAGTCCTTTTTCTTTGATAGCTGTATATCATTGGGCAACTCTAATTTCAAGCTGTATTGTCTGCTAGTTATTGCATGGTTTGCTTGGTTTTGCAATGGGCACTGTTTGGAGGTATTGTTCTATAGAATCTATTTTTAACTTATGCACTCGATTCCTAATGCTCTATTCATTATTCCAAAAATATTCAACTATGCCCTTCTCTCTTTTATTGCGGAACAACAGCATACTTTTTGTCTATTTCTTGTCAGGTTGAAGGCCAGTTGGGGTACCTCAGTCATTTTGTGCTCGATGGTATAATTCCTGCAAGAAATCCTTTTCCTATCCCTCAATATGTTAAACATATCCATTTGTTACAGGAGAACCAATATGTAAGTTTGCCATGCAGGTTCGAGCTGTGGGAGCGCTAGCTAATGTTTTAATAGCCTCGTATTTAATCGGAGAAAACATACTTGCGTTGGTAATTCATTAGGCTGGTTTCTTGTTACTTTCTACTTCATCTAAGTATTCCAAGATCGAACTTCTGAACTTTAAAAAACACCCTCTTTACTTGTAGATCACCATAAACGTCCACGCTCTTTTCACGTACATTTTGTCTTCCATGGGCATTATTTCAATGCCATCAATGAATTTGATTTATTTTATATTCGGGGTTCTGGTACGTATAATTCATCGCTTCCTTTTTCTTCTGAGTGTGCTTGTGTTTATATATACTTGCTTCGATTTTTGCATGAAAGACTCATACCTTTTAAGTTTTAACGTCTAATCTGCACTTTTTCTTCATTTTTTGACAGCTTCTGCTTAACTGTGCATCCTTTGTGTTTTTGCTGCACCTTTTGTATGCTGTTTTTTTTACGAGACTCGGGATGAAAACGTCGCTCAGATTACCGAAATGGCTGGAGGCGGCGATATAAGATAATCTTAAATTTAATGTGGTTCAGACATAGGTTTAGTCGCGGTCGATTTGATAAAATTTTATGTATCTTGCATACTCATGTCGATTGAAAGAAGCAGCAACATAATGATTTTGATTCATTTACTGTAAATTGAATGTATATGTTTATTGCAGTATAAGGTCATCATTGATGTGTGAAGACTGCACTTTTTCCATTTATTTCTTGAAGTTAATAGAAAATGACCTTTTTCTTCTATTATGAGTTTACATCGCAAGCTTTAAGGCATTCTAGATTTTTATTAACTTTTAATGACTTTTCTAAATGGTAGATTTTTGTGGAGTTGATAGATTTATATTGACTTTTATAGAATTCCACATGGTTATGAAAAGATTTTCATAGATTCTTGTAGATTTTTTCATAGATTTCTATTGTCTTTATAGACACAGAGTTACAAAAAAACTTTTCATTGGCTCTTGTAGATTTTTTCATACGATGAATAAATCATTATTCAATATATTGAAATCAAAATTTCAATTATTCATGCCAGTTCAACATACATAATTAACTAACCAATATTTTTTTTAAAAATAGATAACAATATATCTTTTTTCTATACAAAATGGAGGTGACAACCTAAAAATTGCAACTTACCCAAATATGATGGTAAAATAATGCTAGTAAACTGTGAAACAAACTTGTATAATTTACATATCCTGACTAAATTGAAAATGATAAAGCAATAATTTGTAGCTTTTGGTATAAGACGCACGATAGGTAATGCTATATGAGTATCCTGAAGGTTTCTCTTCTGAAAACTTACGATGAAATAGAAACATAGATATCAATTCCATGTATGCAAAAATCATCCCTTCCCCATGATAGTTCAACAATCAAAAATTTGTGTTCCTAAAGATTTCTCGTTATCCTAAAGTTTTGCAAGGTACTTTTGTATATTGTTTTGAAACATATTTTTATCAATTCTAGTTCTGCAGAAAGAAGGAATATTGATTCATTTTGTAGAGGCCAAACATTATTTTTAATTCATTTCGCAAATACAAAACTTGCTAGAAAGATTCTTGGTTCGTGTTGTATATCAATCGACTCATATCATAGTTATCAAAAGCCCTAATGTCGTCGTACGGTCTGATTTCCGATGATCGAAGTATCATAATTAATCATTTTGGAAAATCAAAATATGGGCAAAATTGGTTGGGAATTTCAAAATGGGGAATTTCAAAATGGTTTCTAAACAAAAGTTATAGATCACGACAATTCGAACACGCTATAAAGTTTCCGGCTGCGCGTGACAAACGGAGCACTAGCCACTCGTCGTCATGGCGGCGCGTGAGATGCACGCGCCTCCCATATTCTGAATTTCGGCGTCCGAACATTCCTGCACTTATCTTAGGCATTTCTAGAAAATTTCTTGATTTTTCGACTTATTGTTGAATTATCATGAATTTTTAAAATATTATTCAAATTTACCATGACAAATTTTGTATAGAATAATTCTTAGAAAGATTCAACCACATTTGGGTTACTAATCACTATAAATTACTTATAATATGTTTATAGGGACTTAATTGACAATTGGATTAAAATTCGGGTCAATCCAGTAAGATATCAAGTTGTGAGGTGAGGTGTACTACCTGTTTCTTGTTATATAGCCCCTTTTGCATGCCTGAAATTTACAGTACATTATCTCACTTGTCATATATTATCATATTGTACATTACCTCGTTCCGTTGTTCATCTTGAATGATATCGATTATTGATCGATTCTTTTGATTTAATGATTCCTTCGACTGAATGAATATCTGATTGGAGCCGTGGACAATGACATTAGTCTGGATATTGAGTCCACTGGACAACGCGACTTTGGTCCAAAAAGTGAATCTAATGAACAATAGATGACAGTCCGGGTACGTGGTTCATCTGAATAATGCACATCATTTTATGGTCCAGAGAATGGTTCATAATAGCTCATAAATAAATGATTGTATAGATTTTGTCTGAATATGTGGGGAAAAGTGCTACACTGAACTATCAAGTTGGAGCCACCTCTTTAGCACACGGTATTCACTCTGAAATCCTACATCGACATTGTTCATTATTGACAATTACTTGATTGCAAGATTTTATTATATGACATATCATACGGAGACATTGCATTATTTGATAATTACAGATATGAAAGTCATTGACATTCACTTACTAAGTTCTCAAAGACTTCACATCTATTTTTCTTGTCGTTTATTGTAAGTTTCAGATACAGGATTACTGGAGCCAGAACCGGAGGAAAATTAGAAATGTTAGCTTACCGGGATTGTTATAGTATTTCAACTTTATCAAGTACTGAACCTAAGGAGTTTGTATTTGGTGTATTTTGTATTAAAATAGATTGTATAAACACTTCCGCTACTGTAAAATGCATGATTGACTATAAACGTTTCCGCTACTATAAAATGCATGATTGACTATAAATGCTTTCTCTATTCCGAAAAGGTTTAAACTTCTCGTACATAATATTCATAGAGAATGTGATATCAGACAAAGGGAAAATACAGTCTGCCTCGAGTAGGGTCTCACAAAAGATTTAGAATACAATATTGGTATCAATTATGCTTTTAATAAAGCGTTAAGTGGTCAATCTAATAATTGATTTGAACGTAAAGGTTACATGCTCGGTTTCTATTACATGTAAACGGGTACAACGATTGAGAACAAATTAACGGGATGGTATGAATAAAGAAATTTTGGAAATTTTGTGGCAAATTGTTTGGCATGTCAGCAGGTCAAGATAAAATATACTAGACCTAATGGGATACTATAGAATTTGTAAGTACCACAATGAATTTGGGAAATTTCTAGCTTTGAGTTTTATAGCTCAAATTGTTTAGATCAAACAGAAATTGTGAAACAAGTTGAATCGAAATTGATTGACTATTCAATACAAGATATTGATTTCATATGATAGTTTATATGTCTATGAGAAAATGACATATTTAAGATGTGGATAATGTGGTTTAGTTACAGTGAGTATTCTGTAACAACTGTATCTGATTGAGATCCGATGATAATATCATAATTCGAAAACTATTTTCAGAATGTCATGGATACTAAGTTAGCAATGAGTATTGCTTAGCATACTCAGACTGATGGATAAACTGAGAGAATTATCCAGACTTCGGAATCTATGTCCCGATTAATAGTGGTGAATTTAGTGAGAACTGACAGAAATCACTATTCACTAGTAGAATTTTCCTATAATTTAAGTTCCAGACAATTATCAGGATGGCATCGATTGAGGTTTTGTAGAGCCAGAATTGCCGATCGCTGATATGCTGAGATGAAAATGATAAGGAATATTTTGACAACTTGAGATTGTTGAGGAAATGCCAGGAACGATAATTTTTCTGTGAAAACGAATGAAATTGGCTTAAGTGCGCAGATTTGCTACGCCAAAGAGAAATATATCGTTAGAATTTCAAGTGGAGAATCAGGTAAATCTCAAGATATTACCTTTACGTTGATCGATATGATTCGTTAAGTGAGGTACGATGTTGCCTCAATATTTTGAACCTTGTGGAATCAGAGAGAAGTTGATTCAGTGGTATACCGTTGACACGACCACATTAGTTGTCACTGATACATGATGATTCTTATGTATCTATGATTGAGATTGAGACATCTCATATGATTTAATTTATTGAGTGTTGCGCCTTAAAACGCTACAACTCTCATTCCTCTATTTTAAATAAAAGTATCGTTTTTGTTTTGATGATTACAAAACCTATACATTTTGTACTAATGATTTTTATTGAGTATGCAGCATAAATTATGATCAAATTTGAAGATTGTAATAGTTTTGAAATGCCAAAGAAATTGTCTTTTGGAAGACACAGATCGCCCCAGGCGATGAGTGCCATCGCCCCAGGCGATGGGTGCCAGGCGAGGATCGCCACGCTCATCGACCCAGGCGATGGCCAGGCGAGCACGCGAGGAAGATCGCCCCAGGCGATGATGACCATCGCCTGAGGCGATGGCAGCCACAGGGACTTCGCTCCCGCACATCGACTGAAGCGATGCCGAGGCTTGGCGCGGGCACGCGCGCGGGGAGTTCGCCCGAGGCGATGGCATGAACGCCTGAGGCGATGGGCTGGAACGCCTGAGGCGATGTGGACTTCGCCCGAGGCGATGCATGATTTCAGGCTGCTGAAGCTACGGCATTGGGATTTGACTTGGATCGCCTGAGGCGATCCAGCGATCGCCTGAGGCGATCCGTGATTTTTGCTGACCGTTGGGGCGCGGCGATGGTGATCGCCCGAGGCGATGTCCGAGGCGATCTTGGAGTGATTCAAGCCTTATTTGAAGCAACGGCTAGTAGGAGCCTTGTAGGCCTTCTACACTATAAATATGGGTGTTTTGGATCATTTTGAAGTTAAGAAACAAGAGTATAAACTACAAGAAAGTTGTGTGCAATCAAAATCATTCTAGCATTGCAAACTTCATACATTTATATTGTATTGGAGTTTGTAATTTACTTCTTGTGTGTGATCTTTTGATTCTTGTTGTTGGTACACCGTGAAGGTGTGATTTGACTATTGTAAAGGTCCTCCAACACCGACGCAAGTTGGAAAATTGTATAAGTCGCCAATAAGTGAAGTTGGTGCAAGATTGTGGCTATCCTTGGAGCCCTTAAGGCCAAGAAGAAGTTGTTCTAGTGGATCCTCGGTTGGACGTTTTCTAGCCGGGAAGAGGAGACGTAGGCGATTCATCGCCGAACTTCTATAACAAATTCTTGTCTCATTTTATTACTTTATTTCCATTAAGCATTTATTTATTTTGTTCTTTCTATTTATCGATTGACTAAAGGCTTCCGCAAGCGCAAAATTATTTTATTTTTACAAACTCATTTTAAAAGGCTAAAGTAGCCAAGGAACCTCATTCACCCCCCCCTCTTAGGTTCCAACAAGTGGTATCAGAGCCATTTGATTTTTGTTTTAAATCAAAAATTTTATATGGCTAATCTAGCAAATGAGTTTGCTCAAGGTCAATCGACAAATCGCCCTCCGCTTTTCACGGGTGATAACTACGGTTATTGGAAGAATAGAATTTCTCTATACATCCAATCCGTAGATTATGATCTATGGAAAATCATAGTGAAAGGTCCACATATTCCTTTAAAGGAAGTTGGGGGAATTAGTGTTCCCAAAGAAATGGACGATTTCACTAGAGCGGATATGATATTAATTTCACAAAATGCTAAAGCGATTAATATTTTGCATTGTGCCTTAGATATGAAGGAGTACAACCGGATCTCGATGTGCTCAACCGCAAAGGAAATTTGGGACAAATTGCAAATTTGTCATGAGGGCACTAATCAAGTGAAGGAGACCAAGATTGATCTATTGCAACTCAAGTATGAAACTTTTGAGATGGAGTCCGGAGAAAACATTGATTCAATGTTTAGAAGGCTCACTCAAATCATCAATGAGCTTGCCCAACTTGGAGAGAAGTATCCTCCAAAACAAATATGGAGAAGAGCACTTAGAGCCCTACCACAAGAATGGGATGCCAAGAGGACGGCCATCATTGAATCTAACAAAGGAGATAGTGCATCATATGATATTGATGAACTTCATGGTACCTTGGTTACCCATGAGCTTGAGATGTCAACCCGGAAGGAAATGAAGAAGGATGAAGAAAAAGCAAAAGGCAAGGGGATTGCCTTGGTTGGAAAGAAAGCACAATCCGATGACGAAGATGATGAGGAAATGGCATTGTTCACAAGGAAGTTCAAGAAGTTCTACCGGAAATACAACAAGCCAAAGACCTCCGAATCCAACAAGAATTCTACTAAACGAGAGGTAACTTGTTATAATTGTCAACAAAATGGTCATTATGCTAATGAATGTCCAAGTAGAAAGAAGGCGGATAAGGGAAAGAAGAAAGCTTTAATGGCCACATGGAGTGATAGTGACTCCGATGAAGAAGTAGCAAACCTTTGTCTAATGGCTCTTGAAGATGAAGATGAAGATGATGAGGTACCATCTTATGATGAATTATTAGATGCTTATAATGAAATTATTGATGTTCTTGGTAAATCTAAAAAGATTAATAAATTGTTAAAGTTGGACTTGGCTAAAAAGGAAGAAGAAAATGTTACTTTGAAAAATGAACTACTTGATTTAAAGAAATCTTTTGGGAAGTTTAATGATAGTGGTGTAATGCTTCATGAATTGCTTGGCTTGCAAAGATGTAGCTTTGATAAAGCCGGATTAGGCTTCTCAAGCAAGTCAAACACATTTTCAAGCTTGTTAGCCAAAGCCAATCATAATCCCCCTACTTGCACCTATTGTTGTAAGGTTGGTCATGTTAGAAATAAATGTAGATTTTTCAAAAATCAATACCAACCAAACAAGAGGTGGAAGTGGATTCCTAAATCCCCCATTGTTACTAACCAACATGGACCCAAAGAACAATTGGGTACCAAAGGTCCAAATATTAAAAATTTGTTTTGTAGGGAGGAACAAGTAAGAGGTCCAATTCTTGGTATCTCGATAGTGGATGCTCAAGACATATGACGGGTGACAAGAACTTGTTCTTGTCACTAAAAGCTAAAAGTGGAGGAAGTGTCACCTTTGGAGACAATAGCAAAGGAATCATTGAAGGCATTGGCTCAATTGGTAACTCTAACTCTACTATTATTGATGATGTACTTTATGTCAAAGGACTTAAGCATAACCTTCTTAGCATAAGTCAATTATGTGATAAAGGTTATGAAGTCTCATTTGCATCACTTCATTGCACCGTATCATACACTCATGACAAATCCATTAAATTCATTGGTTATAGAAGTGAGAATGTGTACAAGGTTGATTTGGATAATCTTTCTTCTCAAAATGTAAAATGCCTTGTAACATTGAATGATAACAAAAATGTGTTATGGCATAGACGACTTGGTAATGTTGGATTGAGCACCATTGGTAAGATTCAAAAACTTGATCTTGTTGTTGGATTGCCTAACCTTGATTTACAAGTTGATTCTATTTGTGATGCTTGTCAACTAGGAAAGCATACTAGAGAATCTTTCAAAAATAAAAATGTTATCTCCACTTTTATGCCACTTGAATTGCTTCATTTAGACTTGTGTGGTCCTTCAAGAACAACTAGTCTAGGTGGAAAATCTTATGCATTTGTCATTGTGGATGATTTCTCTAGATTCACTTGGACATTGTTCTTAGCCCATAAAAGTGATGCCTTTGAGAATTTCAAAATATTTGCAAAAAGAGTTGAGAATGAGAAAACTCTTTCAATAAAAAGTATCCGTAGTGACCACGGAACCGAATTTGAGAATGAAAATTTTATAAACTTTTGTGATGACAAAGGCATTGGTCACAACTTTTCTTGTCCTAGGACACCTCAACAAAATGGCGTTGTTGAAAGGAAGAATATGACATTAGTGGAAATTGCACGTACTATGCTATGTGAATATTCACTTCCAAAATATTTTTGGGCCGAGGCAATGAGCACCGCATGTTATATCATTAATCGTTCATCAATAAGGCCAATTCTCAAGAAAACTCCATATGAATTATGGAGGGGGAGAAAGCCTAACATTTCTTACTTCAAGGCTTTTGGTTCAAAGTGCTTCATTCACAACAATGGTAAGGATAACCTTGGTAAGTTTGATGCCAAATCGGATGAAGGTATATTTCTTGGTTATTCTAATACTAGTAAAGCATATAGAGTATTTAATAAACGTAATCTTATTGTTGAGGAATCTATTCATGTTATATTTGATGAGACTAACACTCGAATATCAAGAATTTCCATGGATGGTGATGATGAAGAATTACTTGAGCAAAGGAGAGAGTCAACCACCCTTGAGAACTCTAGTGGTGATAAAGAAGAACAAAAAGTGGAGTCAAGTAATTCCAAAGAGGATGGAGAACTTCCAAAGGATTGGAAAACCACCAAGGATCATCCCATGGATCTCATAATCGGTAGTCCATCAAAAGGGGTAAAAACTCGATCCTCATATATCAATATTTGTAATCATCTTGCTTTCATTTCTCACATAGAGCCTAAGGACATTAATGATGCATTGCTTGATGATTCTTGGATCTTGGCTATGCAAGAGGAACTAAATCAATTCACTAGAAATAAAGTTTGGAATCTTGTACCTATGCCTTCGAACAACACCATAATTGGAACAAAATGGGTATTTAGAAATAAAATGGATGAACATGGGACGATTATTCGAAACAAGGCTAGGTTGGTAGCTAAAGGATATTGCCAAGAAGAGGGCATAGATTTTGATGAAACTTATGCACCCGTTGCTCGCTTAGAATCTATTCGCATGTTTCTTGCTTTTGCTTGCTTTAAAGATTTTAAGCTCTTTCAAATGGATGTCAAGAGTGCCTTCTTGAATGGTGATTTGAAAGAAGAGGTGTATGTTGATCAACCACCCGGCTTTGAGGATCCACATTTTCCCGACCATGTTTTTAAACTTGATAAAGCTTTGTATGGTTTGAAACAAGCTCCTAGAGCTTGGTATGAAAAACTATCTTCATTCTTAACCAAGAATGGCTTTACAAGAGGAAAAGTGGATATCACTTTGTTTACCTTAATTAAGGGAAATGATTTACTTATTGTTCAAATATATGTTGATGATATCATATTTGGTGCTACTAATGAATCTTTGTGCAAGGAGTTTTCTAAATTGATGCAAGATAATTTTGAAATGAGCATGATGGGAGAACTCAACTACTTTCTTGGATTGCAAATCAAACAATGCAAAGATGGAATCTTTATAAGCCAAGGAAAGTATGTCAAAGATATGCTAAAGAAATTTGGAATGGATAATACTAAAAGTGCATCAACACCAATTAGCTCATCAACCAAGCTTGACAAGGATGAACAAGGTAAACCAATTTGTCAAAAGCTTTATAGGAGTATGATTGGCTCTTTGCTTTATTTAACGGCTAGTAGGCCGGATATTATGTTTAGTGTTTGTTTATGTGCTAGATTTCAATCATCCCCAAAAGAATCACACTTGTTCGCCTTAAAACGCATTTTTAAATATCTTACAAAAACTCCAAATCTCGGCTTGTGGTATTCTAGAAACTCTTTCTTTGATTTGAAAGCTTACTCCGATGCCGATTTTGGAGGATATAAGGTGGATAGGAAAAGCACTAGTGGTACTTGTTTCTTTCTCGGTAATAGCTTGGTGTCTTGGTTTTCCAAAAAGCAAAATTGTGTTGCACTCTCAACAACCAAAGCCGAATATATGGCCGCCGGTAATTGTTGTGCACAAATCTTGTGGATGAAAAGCCAATTACTTGACTATGGGCTAGATGTTTCAAAAGTTCCAATTTTTTGTGATAACACTAGCACCATATGTTTATCTAAAAATCCAATTCAACATTCTCGGACTAAGCATATCGATATAAGGCACCATTTCATTCGTGACCATATCGAACAAAATGATGTTGAATTATTTTATGTTAATACCAAGGATCAAATTGCCGATATTTTTACAAAACCACTAGACGAAAACACTTTTATTTTTCTTCGTGGTGAATTGGGTATGATTGAACTTTGAACATGTTTGCATACCTTAACAAATGATATCATATTTAGGGGGAGCTACTCTACTTCATCATTTGCATAGAGCAATTGTGAAATTCATTTACATAAATTAATTATGTTTAATGAATTTTATAGCTCAACATTTAATTTCAAAAGTGCATATTGAAATCACCTTTAAAAATCACAAATTGTGAATTATTGTGTTTTTGAGATTATGTGATTAATTTTTGTTGTTAGATGGTTTAATGTTAGTTAGAATTATCAAAAATAATTTTTTGGTCCAAAAATTGACTCAAAATATGGCCAAACCATCGCCTCAGCATTCTGTGCGCAGTGCCTCGTCCGTGGCTCGCATCGCCCCAAACGATCGCAAGCATCGCCTCGGGCGTGGCTCGCATCGCCTCAAACGATCGCAAGCATCGCCTCAGGCGTTCTCCAGATCGCCTCAGGCGATCTCGATTTTTAAAGTCAGAAGGCTACGGCTTTTGCTCATTTTTTCAGCAATATTTCGTGTTTTTCACCCATAATTCGTGATTTCTTCATCATTGTTATAATCGATCATCCTAAGCCTTTCCAAACCATCAATTTCACTTTCCAAACACCAAATCTTCCAATTCGAAATTTTTGCAAACCCTAACCCCATTTCTCAAAATCGAAACTTTACCTCAATTCCCTTAAATTTCTTGCAATATGTCTCGAAGCAACCGAGAAGAAGGAGAATCAAGCCGGAGGAGACGCTCTAATCGCTCCAATAGGAATTATACGGGTCCTCCACTTGATGGTAAGCCAATTCCGGAAGACTATCTTACTCGCAAATTAATTCCGGGTTATATCTTTGATTTCGATTTCCTTAGGACTTCCCAGCTCCCAATTCTTGATTGGATTCAATTCCAACAATGGGAAAATTTTTTCAAACCCCCTAGAAGGAACGATTTTTTGTATCCATCCATGATTCATTCTTTCTATGCCAATCTTGAACTGTTTGAGGGTGATGGTGAGTTAACTATCAAAACCATCGTTTGCAATCGTCCCATTGAATTCAATAGCACTGAATTAGGAAATATTCTTCGCATTCCTTCGGAGGGTCCGGCTAAATTTGCTCTAGCTACTTGGCCCAATGATGGGGTATGTGATCCTGCCCAAGCCTTGTATCTCATATTTGGCGGAACCCCTCAATGTCCAAACCAATCTTTTCTTGTAAATTCCATTCCTACAACTACCAAATCCTTCACAAGATAGTGATCACCTCGATGATCCCTCGGGATGGTGATCGTCTTAGCTTGAAATTCTCTGATGTATACTTGATGTATTACATCATTACCATGACCCCATTCAACCTACCTAGATTCATTGTCCAAATCTTTAGGAACACCGCCCATAATCCTAAAAAGGTTATTCTCCCATTCGGCCGTGTCCTAACAAAGATTTTTCTTCATTTCAACCTTCCTTTCGATGACAATGAGAAACTCCCTATCAAGTCCAAGGACACCTTCAATCTAAGGTGTTTTTTGTTTAACAAAATTTCTTGGAATCCTTTCACTTCATGTTGGGTTAATGATCCGGGGAACCTACTTTCTGCTTTCAATCCTAAAGATCACCCCTCATTACCCATTGATAGGATGACTAGTGCCCAAAGGGTTCATTTTCCTTTCTTGATTGAACCAAATCTTGATGAGCCACCCATTCAGCATCAATCTCCATCTACCTTTGATGACATGATGAATATTGGGGCGGATATTCCAGCTCCTGATAGTCATCAACCTTCTTCTTCTTTTGAGTTCAATCAAGACGCTTTTGCCTTCTTTACTTCTCAATTCCAAAGCCTTCGTGAGGATATGAACTCACAATTTCAATCCTTGAGAGTCGATATGAATTCTCAATTCCATTCCCTTCGAGATGATGTTGCGTCTCTTCGAGCTTACCAAGACTCCTCGAGAGAAGATTTGTCGTACTTACGACATGAAGTGGACGCTCTTCGTTCTCAGTTTTCCAGTGCTCACATGGACGAGGATCCTACTCACGGGAATGATGGTGATGGTGATGGTGGCATGGATTGAGTTGTCTTTGTTTTAGTTTTTTTTTAGATTTTATCCTTTTGTAATTGTTTGTAAGGATTGAAATTGTTCAAATGATGTTGGAATTAGTTTATTGTGTATGTTGATGGATTTTTAAGTTGTTGATTGGATTTTGAGTTGATGGTGTATTACTTGAATGAATTTATGGTTTATTCTTTTTTTAAAGGAAACTATGTCCAATTTTCTTAAAAATCCTTTACCCTTTTTTATTCTCACAAAAAGGGGGAGAATGTATGTGTAAACTTGGTGTAAACTTAATTGATGAAATGCTATTTGCAACCAAATTGTTTTTACAACTTGTGACACATTTTGTAAAGGTGATAAAAATGCACATTGAAACATTGTTTATCATTGCATTCATTAAGGGGGAGTTTAAACTCTCTATGCATTGCATTGTTATAAGGTTTATTTTCTTTCAAGTTTACCGGGTTTTGTGATCATCAAAAAGGGGGAGATTGTTGCGCCTTAAAACGCTACAACTCTCATTCCTCTATTTTAAATAAAATTATCGTTTTTGTTTTGATGATTACAAAACCTATACATTTTGTACTAATGATTTTTATTGAGTATGCAGCATAAATTATGATCAAATTTGAAGATTGTAATAGTTTTGAAATGCCAAAGAAATTGTCTTTTGGAAGACACAGATCGCCCCAGGCGATGAGTGCCATCGCCCCAGGCGATGGGTGCCAGGCGAGGATCGCCACGCTCATCGACCCAGGCGATGGCCAGGCGAGCACGCGAGGAAGATCGCCCCAGGCGATGATGACCATCGCCTGAGGCGATGGCAGCCACAGGGACTTCGCTCCCGCACATCGACTGAAGCGATGCCGAGGCTTGGCGCGGGCACGCGCGCGGGGAGTTCGCCCGAGGCGATGGCATGAACGCCTGAGGCGATGGGCTGGAACGCCTGAGGCGAAGTGGACTTCGCCCGAGGCGATGCATGATTTCAGGCTGCTGAAGCTACGGCATTGGGATTTGACTTGGATCGCCTGAGGCGATCCGTGATTTTTGCTGACCGTTGGGGCGCGGCGATGGTGATCGCCCGAGGCGATGTCCGAGGCGATATTGGAGTGATTCAAGCCTTATTTGAAGCAACGGCTAGTAGGAGCCTTGGAGGCCTTCTACACTATAAATATGGGTGTTTTGGATCATTTTGAAGTTAAGAAACAAGAGTATAAACTACAAGAAAGTTGTGTGCAATCAAAATCATTCTAGCATTGCAAACTTCATACATTTATATTGTATTGGAGTTTGTAATTTACTTCTTGTGTGTGATCTTTTGATTCTTGTTGTTGGTACACCGTGAAGGTGTGATTTGACTATTGTAAAGGTCCTCCAACACCTACGCAAGTTGGAAAATTGTATAAGTCGCCAATAAGTGAAGTTGGTGCAAGATTGTGGCTATCCTTGGAGCCCTTAAGGCCAAGAAGAAGTTGTTCTAGTGGATCCTCGGTTGGACGTTTTCTAGCCGGGAAGAGGAGACGTAGGCGATTCATCGCCGAACTTCTATAACAAATTCTTGTCTCATTTTATTACTTTATTTCCATTAAGCATTTATTTATTTTGTTCTTTCTATTTATCGATTGACTAAAGGCTTCCGCAAGCGCAAAATTATTTTATTTTTACAAACTCATTTTAAAAGGCTAAAGTAGCCAAGGAACCTCATTCACCCCCCCTCTTAGGTTCCAACATTGAGTTATACTCGGTTTTGCGATTTCGAGGGCGAAATCGTTTTAAGATGGGAAGAAGTGCGGATTAACGATGATTAAGCGAACCCGGATAATTAAAAGAATAGAATTTGAATTAAGGTGTTCCGGACCACGATGAGTCAATTAATTTAACTCATGTTTAATACATGATTTTGGACCATTAATCTTACAAGATAGTGATGTATTGACACATGGATTCCACAATACATCAAATACATTAAAAATCATGCAATGATGCATTGAATCTCACGCCTAACCCATGCACATTTCTGATTTTTGGCTCAAAATTCCAACACCTTTTCTCTCTCTTCATTCCCAATGCTCCTCCTTCTCTCATCTTTCTCTCCACATTCTGAATTTCAAATTTCCAGCCTCTCTTAGCACCAAAAATCTCTTCCAGTTACTAATGCATGTTATATGCAATTAGTGATTTAGAAACCCCAAGACAAGGGTGTTAGTTAGGTGCAAGAATTTTCAATTTTGAAGCAAGTTTGGAGGAGTTCAAGCTAGGAAGGAGCCATGGTGGAAAATTTTGGGTCTTCAAGGGTATGAACTTGTTCTTATTTATTTTAGTTTGATTTTATGGAATTTGGGTCGAAAATATAAGAAGAATCACGAAATTGTTGGTGCCATTTTGTTAAAACAGAATCTGCAGAAACTATTGTTGCATGCAGTAGATTGTTCTGTATTTTCGATTTTCTTAACGTCTCAATCTGACTTTGAGCCCCAAATAAAAGTTGTAGATTTATGAGTTTTCGTCCTATGGTTAAAATGTGAGATCATTTGAATTTGAAATGAGTGAGATATGCTCATTTTACAAAGTACTGTCAGATTCGACTCTACATGTACTGTAAATGCACATGCAGTGTAGAATTCCGAAAATTTTGACAAATTTAATGTTCGAATTTGTTGTCGGTCTTCAAATAAAACTTGTAGATCTTTTCATTCTCTTGAGTGTAAAAAATAAGAGGACTCAATTCGGACTTATTTTCGAGTAGTTATGAATTTTATACTTTAAGTGCACAATCTATGTCCTGCATGTGGGCGAAAATCCCATGCAGCGTGTTATCCGAGTTCCCAAGCATTTTTGGCAAGGAATTCCGGAATATGTCCAGAAATAAGTATTTTATTAATTTGAGTTGACTGTAATTTGCCACTGGAATCACCCCAATTTGAAGTTAAAATGAAAAAGATATTGCGATTTTACTAAAATTGCTCGAGCTGAAAAACAGAATTTCAAAAGCTATGTTTTTAGTGTTTTTACTACTTTTATATAGAGGAATTAGCTCGACATCATTAGATAAGAAAATTAAGTCCTTTGAGTTTTTGAACTTTGAGAACTGAATTTGGGTCATTTAGACATCATATGAATTTATTATGAATTTTGAACGAAAACTGGTCAGTCTGAATTTTGAAGGAAAATCAGTAGGAATCATCCTTAAAACTTGTTGTAGCTATTGTGCCTACTTAAGCACTTAGTGATAATTTTTAGTATATATGACCATGTTAATTGATTCCGGGGTTGATCTGAGAAGTCTCGGTAGATTAGCTTGGGTCGAGGTACGTAGAAATGAGTTATCATGACGTCTGACGAAGACGTGTAATGATGCTTTGTATGATTTTACATGTCAATAATTGAATTAGATGATTTAATTATCACTATATGATTCTTATGTGACTATATGACATGTTGAGATACATTGTAGTACATGTTATGTATTGATTTCACATGAGATTGCATGCTGTATTGAGTTGCATATGTCATTTGATGCATAAATGATTCATTGGCATATCATATTGATCTATCATTTCTTTGATATCCATGATTATGACTGAGTTGATTCACTCTGAGTGTCGGGAACGACGAGCACAGCGATGACATGCAGTATAGGTAGCGACTGTAGTCACGCGCGTGTTACCGGACCTAGACACGAGGGATGTACGAACACATCACATAGGATGAGTCTCTTAGCGCAGTGTGCGTGTGTTGGCACCCTCTGCTCGAGCTGACATTATTTGATAATACCTTCCTTTGGACTCCAATATTTGGTATCTTGAGATTCGATTCTTTATACACATTCATCCATAGCATTCATACATGGTATGCATTGCATGATACTTTGTCATACTTGACATGATCTATTTATTTCTCGTACTGAGTTCTGACCCCGGGCTGTCATGTCTTTGTTGTATGGGCATGACAAGTGGTACATGTAGACGTATTGCGGATGCTCGAGGCGAAGCATCGATGAATACCAGAGCTCCTTGAGAGCGAGCTCAGGTTTATGTTTTATGTTTTGAGTTCCAGTAGTTGTTAGAATGTTTTTACCTATGTTTTTAAATTACCTGGTATGCCCCGAGTATCTGTATTTTAATTATTCTACTACGGGTTGATGATATACTTGAAAATTTATGTTCTGATCAACATGTTGAATTGTAAACCGGAATTACATATTTTAAGTATCAGTATATATGTATCACCTAAAAGCGAAATTTTTTTAGGGCCGTTTGATAAGACCTTTGAAATAAATATTCCGTTGTTTACGCAAATTAATCATTGTGTGTTAATTAAACACCACATTAGGATCGGGCCCTCACACACATAGTATATATACACACACACATAAATGTTGTGCGGCTGATGAAGTAGGCGGCGGCTTGTGAAGACGTCGGCGTCAAGCTGGTAAAGACGGTTGAGGTGTTGGAGGTGGAGAGGAAAGAAAGTGAGGTGAGATATTTCATGGGTTTGAAACCCTAATTAGGTTAAAGATTAAATCAGGTGTATTTTAGTAAGCAAAAAAGACTTCAAAAAAAAATTCAAAAAACGTACCTACGTTAATAAAGTTTTCACCTCCCTATACTTTGATGCAAACATTTTTTCTTCCAGCTTTATTTGCAATATATTTCTCGTATGGTATCTCCATTCAATTCTCCCATGATTTAATTACATCTGAAGATTTTTTTGTGCAAAAGATTCGATGGTATGCTTATAATTTTAAAGGGTTAATACATTACACACATAGTTTGAGTTCATTTCTGGTCCAGTCTCATATATTTTAGTTACACGGTTTAGTTTTTAAAGTTTTAAAGAATTCCATTTCAGTCCCCGGAGTTAAGTCGGTCGTGTAAAACACTAAAGAGTGACTGACTCATGAATATTTTTAAAACTTTATAAACTAAACCGAATCGTGTTTATTCTCAATTCAGTACTTAATATTTTAAATATTCACAATCCAGCCCTTCTATGTTTGCTCTTTACTGTCAACTTTATGTCAAAGACTAATTGAGAAATTTTTTAAAACTTTAGGAATTAAATCGTCACTGAAAATTTTAGGGATTGAACCGAAAATAGATCCAAACTATATGGATGTTCTAATTTATTTCAGCAAATTTTAATTATGGTTTCACAAAATCAGTTGCTATAGGTCTCTAATATAACACATATATGTGTAATTTATGGCCGGGTGAATATTTATAGTTATTTTTGGATTCATCATATCTTATCGGGCGAATATCTATTAATCTCCTCTAGCTTGAATAATAACAAATTCTACCAAACTAGTTTAAACAATAATACCTATATCCATTGCTATGTATTTTTAGGGATGTCAATGGGTTCGAGTCTTACTCAGGCCCGTACTAAACCAGTCCCGTCGGGACGGGTCTGGACCCACTCTAACGGGTTTTGAAGCTGGGCAAGACGGGTCCCGAATATGGCCAAACCCACCCCTGTATACATATTAAATTTTTTAATTTAATATTGAATATGCATATCGCTTCATTTCCTAGATCGTAACATAACATTATTTAATTTTATATCTCATGTGTTCATATTAAAGAAGACATTCTGAAGGAAATGAGAACAAATTAATAAATATCTGGTAGCTTAAAGATAATTTTACAGGACTTTTTCTAAATATTTATTAGAAAAGAACATGAAATTCAACCACGAAATATCATTGGATCCAAGCATGATATTAAGTAAAAATATTATTATAACAAAAAAAATTTCTCTATGGACGAGTAAGATATAAGGCCCCCATAAAATCTATTTATGATTTGTACCAAAGCAATTTCTACCATGAACCAGAATTGATTTAAAAGAAATTTGTAAAAAATATGCAAAAAAGAAAAATGTTGGCAACAAAATAAGAATTCGTGCATACTCAATAACTGAAATTTAGCAATTTAGAACCTTTTGATAACAGATCCTCTAGCTAATAACATTGCGAGACATGTACGGTGAAATATAGCCTGGAACCTGAGGAAAGAAGCAATAACTCGATTACTCCAAAATATAAAATAGCTAGGAAACAAAATCAACCTGGAAACATATTTTAGGTGATCTCAAATACATAATCACAGATTTTCTAACGCAATCAGTATAATAACGATTATTTTAAAGAGATTGAGTAAACTAGCACCTCTAGTAAACAAGTAGGAATCTGAACAAACCCCTGAAGTAAGAGATCGACATCTTTCAGTATCTGCAGCGGAACAGGGGTAATAATATAGAGCACGCCTTTCGACGTGTTGATGCCTCTAACAATCCCGAGTCCAACACATTGAGGTAATTGTTCGGAAACTTCAGAACTAATTGCCAGACCAACAATAGTAGCATTTAAACTGTAGAAAATTTCAGTCTTAGGGACCTGGCAAGAAGACAAATATCCCTTCTTGATAAGTATGTTAACGATAAATAATCGTACATAAATATAAACAAAAGCAGAACATTCAAATCATATTCCTTGCAGAAGCATAGACAAATTGTCTCGCAGAATTCAATTAAGAGTCAATTCTAGGGACCACCTATATAAATGCCACGTGCACGGCCATACCTGGCAATGAAGATGTTTGATTTTAACACTTGAAACCGAAACTTCATAAGGAGGGTGTGCAGCTAGTGCACGACCGAGTTTCTTTCTCCCTTTTCTCGTGGAAAGATCCATTTCAATGGGAAAGCATTGCTTGAAGTATTCCATTACCCGCATATCTCGAATATGAGATGCATCCTTTCGTACCAGTTTCCTGGAGAGGCATTCTTAGATACACAAGGGGGAACTAACAACTTATGAGGATATGAGGATTAACTAATAAATTTCAATGTTGACAGTCACAATGAAATGTTTACATGTTAATAGTTAAGGGAGGGATACATGTGGTCCATGGATAAGACAAAAGAACATCAAAGCAATGGATCAAGTCAAATAACATGGAATTGATACGACATAATTAGGAATCCTTCCAACTTCCTTCTTAATATGAGGTAATTGTCTTTCCCTTAGACAAGGGATCTCTCATTCCCCATTCCTGTTTAATATTCCAAGCATGAAGAAATTGACCTTATGATTAAAGCAGAATAATTCAATTTACAATCCTGAATCATCCTCAAGTCCCCGACCACACCGACAGGGGAATAAGGATCAATAATTTCGTTCTATTTATATATTGAATCCGTTCATAAGTTCACTTTTCTCCCAAGTAAAAACCATTCATGCCAATCAATCATCGCCTAAGGTTTTTCCAAATAGAATTGTATTATCAAAATGTAACACAATTTTGATTCATAAACCAAGTGCAATAACATAAAGATCAGAAATTTAGCTCATACAATGCAGCATTTATCTCAATGACATGTTTAGTATCCAGAATCCCCTCGCTCATCCAAAATGCGCCAGCTGGTAAGTTCTTCATTTCAAATGAAGTATGAATCTTCACGACTTGGATAGGCGACATATATTTTATCATGTCCACCAGTATTTCATAGCCTATACCTGCACATAAAACAAAAAAGGTCAGGAGCTAATAGTAGAAGTAAAGATTACTTTCTAGGCACAAAATATATCAAAACATTAAAATTACTTTAGTTACAGCGATAAGAAAGAAAAGAATGACAAAATACAAACCTCTGACCCAGCCAGACGTATTTATTACAAGCGGAAAACCGGCATCACCCTGGCGGTTTGTCTTGTTATTCATACGGTATTCTTTAAGGTAGTGATCAAACAGGTTAAATATATAAGACAAATACATTTCTGGGTCCCTTTTCGGGGAGATGTCACCGAAGAAAAAGCATCTGAAATGAGATACTCAAAAGTAATAGAGATTTAGAGTTTAACCATAGATTTGACTGGAAGAACATATAAACAACCAAAAGTTTGCAGTATCTATAGAACCACTCCATAACTAGTGAATTATAGGATATAATTTTGGGATAGAATTGAGCTTTGAGAAAGAGTCAATAAATTTTTGTACAAACTTGGCAAATGAAATACTATGAGCAGGATAACATAATTGAGCAAGATATTTGAAATTAATCAATGTGCATAACATATCAAAACACTGAGCAATGTTAATTGGGTCATGTAAGTTGGAGACGCTTACACGCAAACACCCAAATTGACTAGAGAAATAGGTACACAAGTTTATCCCAGTCAATCTCAATTATACGAACTCTGAGACATATTTGAATAGGACCGAATAACATTCTCAAATATCTAGCTTCACAAGATTCTACACTATGTAACATAAATATAAGCAATTATATGACATAATACTTGCCCGAGCTTAAAAATGTAGATCAATCCACAATTCACAGAAATGGCAATCAATACATAAAGGCAAAAAACATGGTGTTTGATTAGCTTGTACTTTAAAATTTCTTAATAATAATAACAATAATAATAATACGGTCAATCAATCAATCCAGCATTTTATACTAGATCCTCCCGATTCATATATAAGAAATTTGCCAAAGTTGTATACTGACCACCTAACACAACCCTCTCACTTTACCCGGGCTTGGGACCAGCCATTATTTTATTATAAAACCTCAGCAAGGATAGAAACAATGGTAAGTACATTGAGATTTGAGAGTGAATAGTTGAAAGACGTAATATAATACTTTTTTGGCAAATACAAAAGAATACTCCTAAATTTTTAAAGTAAACAAACAAGCCAGGAACAACCAGAGCTGCTAAGAGCCGAAAATGGCTCGGTATTCAACCTTGCTTTTTTTAGAAAGGGTTTTTCCTGAAGACAAATTACAGGCAAAGAAATAGTTTTCTCAGAAAAAAATGGATTGAATGAAGATGCTCGTGGACCATATCATCATCACTTGTGCGATGTTCACTGAATAAAAAAGTTAGACAACACCAATACAAAATAATCAAACTGAGCTAGAGATTCATACCGTTCAGGAGTTTTCAAGCATGAATGTGTCAGATCTAAATGATTAAAAAGAAAAGAATATATAACTAATAAGCATATTAACCACACAACATCAAAATAAAGACAACCACCTAAGAACAATGGTTGGAAGCCATCAAGAGATTGTACCTGGAGTTATTTCGTCGATCACAGTAAGTGATAGGAGACCAGGAGGAGTGAATACTGTCTGACCAGAATCGGTATCAAGGTAAACCACTTTTTTGTGCCTGCAAGAGCAGAATTCTAGTCTATACATCTGCCCATGATGAAAAAAAAATATTGAGCACTACTTTCGACAATTGTGCTGTACACGCATCTTAGTCTGATGTAATACTCTCACTTTCATCAATTCATCAACTTCGCATTCCCTCGTCAAAATAAGCATTCCCTCATCAAAATAAGCGGAAAACCCAATTTCTTAAATCAATTCCTCAACCAAAAACGTACAACCAGCCATGAACATGCTTTCTTTCTAGTATTTTCAAATTTCTATGTCAAACCAGCAGGCATGTAAATGATGGAATGCATCAAGGAATTAAAAAGTCGCGTTCTAAGAGAATACATAACTTACCTAATTCAGCTAGATAAATTTCAAGAGATTTCCTCTTAACTTTGATTTCATGCTCGAATAAGATTCTGTCTTGTTGAGCCTATATAACAACATAATTTACTTTGAAAACAATTCATGGATCATAAATCAATTTATCACTTTAGATTGATTAATAAATTTTATTATATGTAGTCCAGGTTGTAGGTCCAACTTATTCGCTCAAATGTGATCCTCCCGCATAACTAACTTTGCTCCAAACTCTTTCTCCTATTTACCCCTTCATGAACATAGAGAAACATGGATGAGATAACCATGCCTAATCCATGTCTTGCGCGAGGCAACGTCTTCACCCGAATCAGATTTAGACACGTGATTCGTCGTCGGCAGAGGAGACGACGACCCAACACCGGGACGAATTGGCATGAAATTGTAGATAGGAACGCTGTCGTCTCTTTTCTCTGAAGAACGATTCATGAAATCAATAAAGCCAATGTTACTGATGTTGCTGCTGCAGATCATAGCAGTGGTTGTGCTATGAGAATTGGATAGGTTCATGATCGGCTTACAGACCTGCCATAACGCTGGTTGTGATACCATTTGTTATGATTGCAGGATCGCGTTATGGGATGATGAGATTACTATTCACTGTGGGGTACTGTTCACGGAGCGTTACTGTTCGCATTGGTGTTGGACGTGGATTTGGGGGAACAAAAGTGAGTGTGTGTGAGAATAGAAATGGCAACGAAAGCAGTAAACCATCTTTTAGAAAATATTTTACTCAAAACTCAATTCTTGTGTTTTCATTAATAAACTATCGTATTTATACAAATAAAAGTCCTAAGTTAATAATCAAAATCTCAAAATAAACCAAATCCAAATCCTGATCAAAATAAACCAAATCCAAATCCTGATCAAAATAAACCAAATCCAAATCCTAATCAAAATAAACCAAATCCTAATCAAAATAAACCAAATCCTAATCCAAATCCTGATCAAAATAAACCAAATCCTAGATGAAACCAAATCTGAAATCCTAATCATAATAGAAATCCAAACTACGCAATCTTTGTTGGGCTAGCCATAGGCTTCGTGGCCCCATAACAGATTTCCAATTAAAACCCTCTCACATTAATGTGAATGCATCCATGCCAAATCTCTTAATGTAAATTGTGGTAATCAGTTTCACCTCATCAATCTATAGCATCCTATAAATATAATGTTTATGCATGTTCAAACGTTTCGAATAAAGCAACATTCAAAAATTATCAAAGACCAGCAATCGTATACCATATAACATCAATCGTACTCATGTAAAAAAAACTAGCCAAGTAGGGCAACAAATTCCTAAACTCAAGTCGATAAGCTCGATATATTACAAAAATCAACAACCCATTTCAATATTAACAATTGAAATAGAACAAGAAAATGTTACAACATCTTCATACATCCCTAAACTCATCATATTCCCCACCAAAAAAAGAAGCAAAACACCGCTCTTCAATGATGAAGACTAACAGATAAAAAATGTACCTCCGAAGTAGAACATTGACGAGATGGCGAGAGAAAGTAGTTTTCCCGCAGTTGTTAGGACCACAGACAAAGGCAATTGGAGGCTTTGAAGAAACGGAATTGTTTAGTATCGTCTCGGTCGCATCGGACCATTCTTGTGGTATAATTATACTGGATGATGGAATATCAAATGAAGAAGTGGAACACATTTTATGACTTCAAACCAAGCTTTAATGATCTGCAATCAAAAGGATTTTAAAAATAAGGATGTTAATGAAGAACTTTGAACGTGCTGAATACATTCTATTTAAAAAAGGTGAGCTCATGATGCTCTTCTAATATGTTATGAAACATACTGTGCTTAGGACCACATTATGGGCTATATTTAGTCACATAACCTCGTTAAAGCAAGGAACCTAATCCTTCATTTGTGCACACTCCTACTGTAGTTAATGAACTTTGCTTCTTATCAAAACAAAATCATTTCATGAAACAAAAAAGCATCAGAACAAGAATTGTTACCATAAACAAAATATTACTACTTTCTGCTCCATCCTCATATGGTTATTAACTTGGATCAGTATTTTTAATTAAATTTCAAGAGTTTAACACGACAAATTAGTTCTACCTTTTATTTTATCGCAATTATGCACTCCAAAAATCAACTTCTCTTTACAAGTATAAAATTTGTACTGTGGTAACTTCTCTGCAATTCTCCACATCACAAAATATCACATTATCTTATATACCTTTAGCATTGAAACTTCAACCCATTATCAGAATATTTTCTGCAATATCATAATTATATTCTATTGGCAAGCCATAGGTTAAAAAGATATGTTCCAGGAAGGGTTGCGGCTTGAAAACCTTTTGTTTCTAGTATCATAAAGTTCATTCTTCATAGCAAATTACAAATAATAGCATCAAGAATTCATTAAATTCCCGAGGATAGCAGACTACAGTTATTTATGAGGTAAAGTTGTCCCTCAAAGAAAAGGTGAATTGACAGAACCTTAACTTGTCATCAAGAATGTTTCAACAACCATTATGAATATAGAAGCATCGAAGCTTTCCAAAATACTATGATCTCCATTGTTCATTTATATATCACAAAATAAAAAATTCCATCCCATAAATAAAAAAACATGAATTCACAAGCACTGAATGTCCTACCCCCAGTTAACAAACTATTTATTGTGACCTAATACAGAAAACAGCCAGCATTTTGCAATTTGCAATTTGCATTATCATATACGGTCAGGTCAAATATTACCGACCACCCTTCTCCATATATCAAGTATAAGAGGTGATGCAAATCACTTTCGGATACCAAATTCATTTCCAAAGACACCCTTGGACTCGAATTAAACAAATGACACATAAAGGATGTTTTATCATTCTTGCGCATTCATTATTTTAGTATAATCTCAACAATTTAACCGAAAAATGGTTTTTATTTTCTTAAAAACTATTTTTTCTCCATTGCACTGAACTAAAACAAACTGCGGATCTACAAAATGTAATCAAATTTGAACAAAAATTATTCCAATATTATAATTAACTCATAATATTTTACATTAACATGTTAAGCACGCATAATTTGTCATTTAGTTACACACAGAATGTGATCCTGTAAACATAATGAAGAGCTTCTTGTAAACTTCTCATCAGAACAACATACTCAGTCAAGGCTAGATCACATATTCACCAAGAGAAATTTTGAGAAAAGGGAATACATTATTCTCCCCCAAAATCCATCATACAGAACGCCCAAATACAAAAAACACTCCATGGGAAACGATGAGAAGTAGGAAACTGAAGCGTCACAGTTCTTAAAAACGCAAGCAAGAAATCATATTGATTTGCTATGTGCAGAGGAATAAACAAAAATGATAAACGAAGCATACATACCAGTACGCCCACAGCCCAGTCTTGGCATTATCGCTAGTATCATTAGTGATCAATTATGGCGATTAGCAGTGATGGTTGTGTTATCTAAATTTCAAATGTTCTCTACAAAGTGATCCTTACTATAAGCAATTTGTCTTTAAAAAGCACAAAATTATCAGAACCCTAATATAACAATCCATACCACCTTCAAAACTGTATTTGAGACCGAAATAACATCAGCAACTCATATCAGAAACGACAACCTGGGACTGAATCGGGCGATAGAGAGCGCTGAAACAGGAGCAGGAGACCCTTCTTCGAGTGAATGCCGTTTTTTAAGCGCTTTCAAAGCATGCTTTATTGCTTCCACTGCTGTTTCTTCTTGCGTCCTTGGAAAAAAAAATCAAACCAGAAAATGAAACAACAAAAAGGTCATTAATGATTCAGCCAATTGGGAAAAACAAGACAGAAAATCACACCACAAGTTGAAAAACCTAATTAAAGCCGGATCCCTAATTGGAATTGTAGAGGGCAATTTGGAATTTCTAATTGAAATTACCGAGAGAAAACACTTGATTCCAAAGATGAAAAACCTAACTAAAGCACACAGTAGAAAAGGAGATGAAGGTATGGACAAACCCTAATTCGCAAGATGTAAAATTTTCAGAAAATTAAAGGAATTGTTTAGGTGATGAATTTGACGACGTCGGAGAAACCTATGTAAAAGTGTTAATTAATAATAATAATTGATAATTTTATTTTATTTTACTGGAAATATCACTTTAATTTGTTTTTATAATAATATTTTGTATTGATTGTGTAAAGAGAGAAGAAAATAAACAAATATTCGATGGATAAGACTGTAATATCAAAGCAAATCAATGGCAAATATATTTTCTTGGTCATATAAATAGCCCCGCGTCCTCTCAAAGCCTACATTGTAAGGAAGAGAGAGGGAAAAAAAAAAAAGCAACAAAAAAAGGAATTCAATTATTTGTTCTTTCTAGGTTTCATTTTCTTTTCCAGCCGCCGACAACAATTTTTTTTGTGAGTATTTTTGAATTATTGTACGATGATATAGTCATTCAGAATCGTATCTCGAAGAGAATATTATGCCCTTTTTGTTCGTTGTTCTTTTTCAGGAATTTTTTGTGGTGATAATTTCTACAACGAAATCGAAATTTTGATGTCAGTACGAATTTAAGCGATACCAAATTGAACTTTTTTTTTTCTGTCTGTTTCATTTTGCGCATTTGATTTTATTTTCTTGGGTTTTTGTTTTTTTAACTAATTGCATGAACGTGTGGATTTTTCATTAATATTTCGTATTCTGTTCGTGAAATCTGAGTTTATTGTATACATAATCTTCGCTATTGTTCTTATAAATTTACATGTGAATTTATATGAATTAAATATGTTTTATTGGCTTTTGTTCTTGTGAATTTAGTTGTGGAAGTATATGAATTAAATTTGGTCTCCTGATTTTATTGATTTTTGATAACAGATAGATAAATATTTGTAGTGAAGTTATAGAATATCATGGTTCAGATCTTAGACCTAGAAATTTTTTTTCCATTTAATTCTTGATTTATGTTTTTTATATCTGAGCTGTAGTATACAAATGTTGTTTATATCCTCTAGATCTGTGGGAATTTCAATAAAAGTTTTTTCATCTATCGCCATAAACTTTTTGATAATTTATACCTAGTTGCATTTTTATATATGAATTTATTAGCTTCACAAAACTGTTTTGTAGGTGTATCTATCGCCAAAGTCTTGTAATTTTCTGAGTTACTTGAATTTACAAGTATTCTTTGTTACTGTCGTGCAATATAACACATACCCTTCATTTTATGGATTCTACTTTATTAGTTTCGAAGTTCAGAATATAATCTGATCAATGTTTGATAGATCTTTTCTCAGAAACTTATGCTTGCTATGGCATCCGTTTGATCTTACGTTTTTTTAGGTTCTGGACTTGTGCGTGTTAGTCATTTTGTGCTCCTTTATGCGATCATTCTTTGTTTCTATGATCTTTTACTATAAGATTTCACCCTAAAACATTTTCTTGGTTATGCAGTCTAGAGTTGATGATCTAATGGAGACTAAAGGTGGGAAGAAAAAGTCCAGTAGTAAATCCTTATTTTATGAAGCTCCCCTTGGATACAGCATTGAATACGTTCGACCAAACGGAGGAATCAAGAAGTTCAGATCTGCTGCATACTCCAACGTAAGTTCCTTGACTTTAATGAAGCATTTTTTTTATGCCATGGTTCTACAATATGTCATTAAGTTAACTGACTTCAAATTCTTTTCTTCCTATTGCAGTGTGCGCGCAAACCATCCTGATATTCCTCAACTAGTGCCCTCCTCACCCCATTGACGTGGGCGAAACAAGCTGTTTAGTAATTTAGTTTTCAATTTTGTTCCTGCACTCCTTTTCTTCACTCATCAACTACCTCCTTCACTGCATCTTTTATTGTTTTGAGAAATTCTTGTCTCTTGAAATGGCTTTGCCTGTCTCTGCAATTGGTTTCGAAGGCTTTGAAAAGAGGCTTGAAATCTCCTTTTTTGAGCCTAGCATCTTTGCTGATCCTGAAGGGAAGGGTCTTCGTTCTCTTACCAAACCACAGTTGGATGAGATTTTAGGACCTGCTGAATGCACCATAGTTACTTCTCTGTCGAATGAGTATGTTGACTCATATGTTCTCTCTGAGTCTAGCCTCTTTGTGTATCCTTACAAAATCATTATCAAAACTTGTGGGACAACAAAATTGCTTCTCTCGATCCCTCCCATTCTGAAGTTGGCCAAGTCCCTCTCTCTTTCAGTTAAAACTGTAAGATATACCCGTGGAAGCTTCATTTTCCCCGGGGCTCAGTCATACCCTCATCGCAACTTTTCTGAAGAAGTTGCTGTCTTAGATGGCTTTTTTGGGAATCTTGGTTGTGGAAGGGGTAAAGCTTATGTTATGGGCGGTTCAGACAAACGACAGAAATGGCATGTTTATTCTGCGTGTGCAATCTCTGCTGAGTATTTTAACCCTGTTTACACTCTAGAGATGTGTATGACCGGCTTGGACAGGGAGAAGGCGTCTGTTTTCTACAAGAAAGAATCGAGCTCCGCAACTCTGATGACCCACGAGTCTGGCATAAGAAACATTCTCCCTGAATCAGACATATGCGACTTTGAGTTTGAGCCGTGTGGTTATTCCATGAACTCCATTGAAGGAGCTGCACTCTCTACTATCCATGTTACTCCAGAAGACGGATTTAGTTACGCTAGCTTTGAAGCTGCTGGGTATGATTTTAAGGCTGTGAATCTTGGCCCGTTGATTGGGAGGGTTTTGGCGTGTTTCGAACCTGGGGAGTTTTCCCTTGCTTTGCATGCTGATTTTGGTTCTAAGCCTATGCATCAAGCTTTCATACTCGATCTGAAAGCTTACTTAATCAATGAGAAAATCCTTGAAGATTTAGGAACGGGCGGATCGATAATCTACCAGAAGTTTGTGAAGACTGTATCCTACAGTTCTCCTAGGTCTATTCTGAAGTGTTGTGAAGAAGAGGATGGTGATGAAGAAGAAGAAAAGGAGTAGCTTTTTTACTTTTATTTTCTCTCGTTCAATAAATTATGGGTTTTGCCCATCATTTGTGACTTTTTTTACTATATATATTTGTAATTTGTGGATTGATATCTGCTGCAGTGTTTATTTTTATGTTGGTGTTCGCTTAATTCTTTGTGAGATCATTTTGGTTTTAGTTACTATAACTTTTTTTCTTCTTACCAAAGGAAAATGTAACTTGGGATCTATTAATATAACAAATAATCATATATACTATACGCATTCATTGCATCATGAGTAGCATAGATTTTAACCCCAGAAAACAATGGTCGAAAATCAAGTAAATGGGCATAATTCAATTAAATATATACTTATTCAACTGCTCATTAGAAAACACAATTTTTAGCAGCCGGTGTGGTAAAATCAAACTATAATAAAATCTTTAAATAAAGCACATTTTTTGAAAAAATTTCAGTATAAAAAGAACCATTTGAATTATAGAGAAGATAGTTCTTAACTAGATCCAGTAGTTTATAATCCTACTAAATTGTCTCGAGGTACAATAATTGCCCTTGCCATGTGATCGATTGAACACGGTGCATGTGTTGCTGTGCGGTTTTAAAAATTTGAGTTGCACCGTTACCATCAGCTATAACTTTTGGTGAAGCGACAAACACTCGATCCTACAATTGATATCAGAGCCAAGTCACGTGTTCGATTCACATGAGTTGCAAGGAGTGCAATTATTGGGAAGGAAGATTGTTGGGTACAACAATTGTCATTGCTGTGTAACCGAAACATGGTTCTTGTGTTGTTGTACAGTTTAAAAGATTTGAGTTGCATCGTTAACATCAGCTATATCTTTTGGTAAAGTGACAAGCTCTTGATTCTACAAGTTGCTACAGAATATCTTAATTCGCAATCTCAATAGCCTTTTTCTTGGCGAGGTACGATTGTTTCCTCAAGACATTGATTTTTAGAGACGTGCAAATCTCCTGTCGAAATCCACTTGTCCTAACTTGGGATTCAATTAGTATTTCACATAGGTTTTTCCAACCACATTGAATTGATATTTTTGTTCATGTAGCTCCAGTAACAGTTGTGTTCGAGTTGAAATGTGCCAACAACTGATTGTACTCATGGTTGTTACATGAATCAACCACCCACAACCCTCATTTTTGCATTTACCTCTAAGGATCAATTTATCGTTTTTACAAACCTCGCAGTCATTCCAATCTAATGCAATGATTTTCATTGACGTACTTTGCCTCCTTTTTTAAGTTGAAAATCACTATAATCTTAAACTCAGGGTTCTTTGAACACTATATATCTCATAAATTCTCCTTCGTCAGAATCCCTGAGACTATAGAAATCAACGTTGTCAACACAATCATCATCACATTCTTTGTTGTGCATATTTGACAAGACATCACTATGAATTTCATCTTTAACTCTTTAAACTTATTCAACATCTCTACCAGTATATTCGTTACCCTTACATAAAGTTTCATTGTTCCATTACAATGCATTTTAAGGGTAAAAGAATCAGGTTCTCCAATATATCATATAAATACAAAAACAAAAAACCTGCTAAAAGAGTATACAAAAAAGTTAAGTTACTATGTAATTGATATCACCCATGTACATTACTGTAGTAGGGGTAAAATCCAATTCATTTTCTGACCCTTTTTATAGTACACTATATACATTTCAAATATATTACAACTAACTGCATCACAAAAACTTAGAGGTTGACCTTTTTTTTCGCATTTTTCATAATAATACATATAAAAATAAATAAAATAAAAGCAAACATTTGTATTAACTTAAAACCATAAAATCTATCGCAAACTTATATCCCATATGAAGGAATAAATTATAAAAACTAGTAAAACTAAAATCAAGTTGAGTAAAAAAGTCATTCATAGTTTTCAAGTATTTGCACACAAACTATCAAAGTCGTCCTTTTGGACCTCCACCGAGCAATTCACACACACTATCTAGCTCCTCTTGCTCCATTCGGCTCTTTTCAAATTTTGGGAATTATTGATTTGTTGTCGTCACATTAAAATTTTTAACAATCTCAACAAAAATAAACAAGCCCATCCTTTAATTTACCTAGTAACTTCGCATAGCACAATCAAAAGCAGGCTAACTTCTCATATAATTAAACATAATACTCATACAAAAGTTTAAAATGCAACTTGTTGAACTATTTACCTGAAAAAAATGCTAAAAAGAACTACATTGTGATTTTTTTTAACTCAGCAAAGGGGAAGTAACTGTATCAAGAGAATAATATTAAGGTGAAAACTAGATTAAATCTAATTTGTCGCGCACATTACCAAAAATAATCAATTACAACGCCCTTAGATCTCATAGCTTTTGACAAATCACAAGCACTAACACCAAAAAACAAAATCAAAATTGGAGATACAAACTGTAAACTAAACATAGAAAAGAATCGAAATTGGAGTTACGAGAATGTAGAATTGATGTGTATATATGAGGTTAACACCCGGTCTATAGAAGTATTTGTCATTATTATTACTCCATAGAAATCGCAAACAATCACTAGCTAATCCCAAAAGATTGATATATAATTATACACTGGAAAATATATTGCACCATTTATTTTATAAAAAATATTTATTACATTATTAATAACCACCTTTATTCTAAAATCTCAGTTGGCATAACCGCTCTTGTTGGCTACCATCTATATTTTTTCCCACGATACTTTGGATGGTTGGTTCGTGAAAAAGACAGAATTCGGAGGCCAATTTTTTTTTTAATTTCATAATAATAATTGTGTTAAATATCGTAACACAATAAATGTTTATCAAATTCCTTTATATAAATGAAAAAAATATTGATGATAATTGCCAAATCCCAATAAAGCACTAAATATTTATCAAGTTCTATAATAAAATTCGATTACATTTATTTGCTTACCTATACATGAGAATTCTAATAACATAAATTTGTTTTTTTTAGCATATTATTACATCAAACCAACAATGACATGCAACTGCCAGGGATGGACGTGACATAAAACAAAGCAAAGGATGAAGAACGAAATTGTACAGAAAACGCACTCGGCAGGTGCGTTTTTAAAAGCGCATGCAACAGGTGCATTTTACGTTACATTGTTAAAATAAAAAAAAAGTGCATTAATTTGTAATTTTTTTTAAAATTTACAATATTAATTTAAATTAGCCTCTTTAATTTGGTTGAATATAATGCTTTTGTTTATGGATTATTAATGTGTCATGTGTTGCAAGTATTCTTGCTGCATTTGATTTGTTTTAATGTTTTAGATTTGTGATCATGAATTATGAATGTGTCATGCTTTCCGGCATTTGATTTGGATGCGTTTAATATTATAAACATGTAGAAATAGTTACATATGTCATATATCTCAAATATTATAAACAAACGAAATAGCTGACTCACATTTATCGCTTTCGAGTTGCCTTCATTTTGTACATCAATCTGTTAGGCTGTTTTTTCTTACCTGTATTACGAGTTATTACAAAATAAAATGGTATATATTACATATGTTTACCAGTAGTTTTTTCCTTCTATTTAGGTGTTCAGCAGCAACAGATGTTGTCATACTACTTTATTTTGTTGCTGGTTCTCCTTTGCATTTACTTTGATTATGGCCAAGTTTACCGCATATTGAATTTATTGTTTTTTCGAGCACCTCTCAATTTTGTCTGGGAAGAAGATCGGTTCATATCTTTGTCTCCTCTTCAATTTTGCTACCATGCTGCCCACTTTTTCTTCACATACAAGTGGTAACGGAGGTGACAATTCGAAATCAGGCCATAATTCTGGACAATTAGTTTACAAAATTGACTTTGCATAACATCCCTTGTATGCCCCAGTCCCGTAATAATCATGAATATAAGCCTCTGGATCCTCATTTTTACCAAATAGCACAATACATGATGGCAAGGAATATCACTTAAAACTCCATTTTAGACAACTGCAAGTTCTGATTCCCAGATGCACCATGTGTTGTCAACATGTTCCATGATCTGGTAATGGGTGTTATTAGACTTAATCGGAGTATTCCGCACAACATCTAGACAAATTTCTTACTTTGAACTTCGGAATTATTGGATTCTCCCTCTTGCATTTAAAATTTAACTATTGAGGTATTCACATATTATTTAAAAGGACGTCACACTTAGGAATTATGGTGAAATGTGGCACAGACCAATCTTGCTCCGGTTTTTTCTCGAACCACTCATGTGCCTTCTCATCTATTTGCTTCATCTCCTCATTTTTCTATGAAACTCTCCAAATATCGTTGCTATGGCAGTAGCCCATAGTGCATTTTTCATAGCTTCACCTATGAAACCATCGACTTTCATAGTATTGTGTAAATGCCTAACACATAATTGATTCTCCGCAGCACGAAACAAACTATCAAAGGCTAGAATTAGAACTTTTATTCAGACATGAACTTACATTCATATTGATTGTCAAAACATATATCAGGGTCCAATAAATGCAAAAACCACATTCAATTATCCTTAGTCTCTCCCTCAACCAACACATAGGAAATATGGAAGAATTATTATTAGGATCCAATCCAACTGCAGACAACAATTGGCCACCATTCTTATCCTTCAAAAAGCATTTGTCCACGCCAATTAGGGATTTATATACCTTAAATCCATCTCTGCATGCAAAAAAACATACATGCATACATTGGAAACTTGGACCATCACTCTCCTCACTCAACTTTAGAATCATTGGTGCTTCTTCATCAACCCTTTTCAGCTATACACAGTAATTTCAAATCCTACTAAATTTCTCCAAAATATTGCCATCCACAATCTCAATAGCCATTTTTCTGGCAAGGTATGTGTTGAGCCTTAAATGCATGGTTGTGTTTAATGCTTTAATTTATCTCCGGTTTATTTTTGAATTTTGATGATCAACAAAACTTTTGTTTGTTATACTAATATGTCTACTTAGTATGCAGATCAAGTGATTTAAAAGTGGATTAAATGACGAAAATCGAGTGTGCACAATCTGGCCTGGATCGCCCCAGGCGATGGCAACCATTCGAGACTTCGCCCCGCACATCGACAGAGGCGATGCCGAGGCTGGCGCGCAGGGGAAGTTCGCCCGAGGCGATGGGCTGAGCGCCTGAGGCGATGCGATGAACGCCTGAGGCGATGTGGAGTTCGCCTGAAGCGATGGAAGATTTTGAGCTGCTGAGGCTACGGCCTTGATTTGTGCAATTGATCGCCTGAGGCGATCCAAGCATCGCCTGAGGCGATGCGTGATTTCTGCTGATCGTTGGAGCGCGGCGATCTGTGGAATTTGGCGACCGTTGGGGCGCGGCGATGGTGATCGCCCGAGGCGATGTCCGAGGCGATCGATGAGTGATTTCAGCCTTATGTGTAACAACGGCTGGTAGGAGCCTAGGGGGCCTCCTACACTATAAATATTGATGCTTTGGAGCATTTTGAAGAAGAGAAACAAGCCTACAAACTTCTACAAAGCTTTGATCATTCAAATTTTAAATAGCTTTGCAATCTCCATACATTGTTGTTGTATTGAAGCTTGTAATTCTCTTCTTTTGATAGAGTCTTGTTTTCTTCGTGTTGGTACACCGTGAAGGTGTTTGATTATGTTTGTTGTAAGGTCCTCCAACACCAAAGCAAGTTGGAAATTGTAAAGTCATCAACAAGTAAAGTTGGTGCATGTGTTGTGGCTATCCTTGGAGCCCTTAAGGCCAAGAAGAATCGTGAAGAGTGTTGGTAGCTCGTGAAGAGCTTTGTGTACTCGTGAAGAGTGTTGTGCTCGGGAAGAGTGTGTTGTGGCTAACTTGGAGCCCTCAAGGCCAAGATCCTTTTTGTTCTAGTGGAACCTCGGTTGGAGGTTATCTAACCGGGAAGAGCAGACGTAGGCGATTCATCGCCGAACTTCTATAACAAATATCCTTGTCATTTACTGCTTTATTACATTACGCATTTATTTATTTATTTATTTATTTACTTCTTCATTTCTTTTATTTATCGATTGACTTAAGCCTTCCGCAAGCGCAAACTCTTTTATTTTGCAAACTCATTTTAAAAAGCTAAAGTAGCCAAGGAATCTCATTCACCCCCCTCTTCGATTCCAACAAGTGGTATCAGAGCTATTTGATTTTTGTTTTTTGAATAAAATTTTTTTATATGGCTAATCTAGCAAATGAGTTTGCTCAAGGTCAATCGACAAATAGACCTCCGCTCTTCACGGGTGATAATTACGGCTATTGAAAAAATAGAATTTCTCTATACATCCAATCTGTAGATTATGATCTATGAAAGATTATAGTGAAAGGTCCACATATTCCTTTAAAGGAATTGGGGGAATAAGTGTTCCCAAAGAAATGGACGATTTCACTAAAGCAGATATGATCTTAATTTCACAATATGCTAAAGCTATTAATATTTTACATTGTGCTTTAGATATGAAGGAGTACAATCGGATCTCGATGTGCTCAACCGCAAAGGAGATATGGGACAAATTGCAAATTTGTCATGAAGGAACCAATCAAGTGAAGGAGACCAAGATTGATCTTTTGCAACTCAAATATGAGACATTTGAGATGGAGTCCGGAGAAGAAGTTGATTCAATGTTTAGGAGGCTCACCCAAATTATAAATGAGCTTGCTCAACTTGAAGAGAAGTATCCTCCAAAGCAAATATGGAGGAGAGAGCCTTGCCAAAGGAATGTGATGCCAAGAGGACGGCCATTATCGAGTCCAACAAAGGAGAGAATGCATCGTATGACCTTGATGAGCTTCATGGTACATTGGTGACCCATGAACTTGAAGTATCTACAAGGAAAGGAATAAAGGAGGATGATAGATCCATGAGGAAAGGGATTGCCTTGGTTGGGAGGAAAGATCAATCCGAGGATGAAGATGATGATGAGGATGAAGAGATGATCTTGTTCACTAGGAAGTTCAAGAAATTTTTCAACAAACATAACAAGCCAAAGGCCTCTGGTGCTTCCAAACATGAATCCAAACATGAGGTAACTTGTTATAATTGTCAAGAAAAAGGTCATTATGCTAACAATTATCCTAGGAAGAAGAATGAAGATAAAAGCAAGAAGAAGGCCCTAATAGCTACATGGAGTGATAGTGACTCTGATGATGAAGAAACCAACATTTGTCTCATGGCCAAAGATGACATAGATGAAGGAGATGAAAGCGACGATGAGGTACCTTCTTTTAATGAATTATTAGAATCTTATCATGAGCTTATAGATGTTCTTGGCAAAACCAAGATGAGTAACAAATTACTCAAACTTGAGATTGCTAAGAAAGATGAAGAAAATAATTCATTGAAAAATGAATTAAATTCTTTAAAAATAACATTTTGCAAATTTAGTGAAAGTAGTCTAAAGATGAATGAATTGCTTGGCTTGCAACGTTGTAGCTTTGATAAAGCCGGGTTAGGCTTCTCAAGCAAAGCAAAATTTTTTTCAAGCTTGTTGGCCAATGCAAAGCATGATTCTACTACTTGTAACTATTGTTGTAAAAATGGTCATACCAAGAACAATTGTAGGTTTGCTAGAATCCAATACCAATCTAACAAGATGTGAAAATGGATTCCAAAGGTGCCAAAGGAAGCTAACCCTCAAGGACCCAAAAATCAAATGGGTACCAAAGATTCTCCTATTATAAACTTGTTTTGTAGGAACAACAATGGAATGGAAGATGGAGGAACAAGCAACTCAAGGGAGGAGTTTATCTTATTCACCTCAATAGAGGAAGCAAGAGGCATATGACAAATGACAAGAACGCACTATTGTCATCGAAGGTAAAATTTATTTTATACATTTTAAAAGAGCAATTCAAAATTTAATTGGCACAAATTAATTGTGACCAATAAATATTGATAGGGTTGAATATTACGTGTTTTTATGCTATGATATGTAATGGTTTTCGTGTTGATTCTTGAATTATTTTACGTTTTATGGTATATATTTCTATATTTCAGGAATCAATGTTGAAATTCATAAAAGGTGAAGAAATCAAGCAAAAATGATGAAAAAATGAATAAAGTTGAAGAAAAGAGGAAAAAACCAGAATCCAAGACACATGTTGCTCCTTTCTTCTCAAATTACTATATGTTCGAGCCAGGTTTTGGAAATGTGGTCCATATAAAAGTTGTATAACTTTCTCTTATCTTCGCGTGGACAGCTGATTCATAAAATTCGGAGTTTGTATGAGAAAGTTACGGCCAAAATACGAAACTCGCCAGAAGCTGAAAAAGGCGAAAAAACTTACTGTGAAGGGCGATCGATCGAGAAAGGATTTTCAATCGATCGAGACGGGCAGAAAAAGCCACGAAATTCTTACTGGAAGGCTCGATCGATAGGCCACTTCGTTCGGATCGATCGGTGGAATGAATTTTCATTAAAATAACTTCCTTATAGAGTTTGGTTCCAACAAGGAAGTCCTTGATTTCCTTCCCCTATATATTACAAACGAAAATTACAACCCATTCATATCAGATTTGAACCCTAGATACAGCCTCCATCTCACAGCCCCTTTCCTTCAACACCCAATTCACCATCCAAAAAACCCACGCCTTCCTTCACTCCCAAAACCATCCAAAATATAGGCCTCCATCATTCTTCCACTCACCATACACACGTCCAGCCTCCATCCATCTAACCTTCAACCTTTCACCCGACGATTTTGGAACATCTCCAACAAGGCGATTGAAGAACACGATTGAGAAGGAAGCGAGAGAGGAAGCAAGGATCTACGAACGAAGTCGACATCGGGAGTTCTTCTTTGTCTTTAATTCTTAGTTTTGTTTTGCTTTTCATGTTACTATGTGAACTAAGTTTATTTATCGAGGCTAGGCGATCCTTTGTTATGAACCTTCGATTTGATGATTTAATGATTGAATTCTTATAGTTCTTTGCGTATGTTTTATGTTCTTCATGCTTTTAGAGGATTGATCACCTTTGAATGATATTAGTATCGTAATTGAGATCGAGAGATGATTTTATGATACTGAATTAATAACTCAGACCATGGATTTAAGACCGAGATCGAGAGATGACGTCAAATACATGCGTGATAGCCATAGATTCTAGTAATTGAAAGCTAGGAGTTTTCATGGATCTTATGCAACATTGAATTGTTAAATAAGTGAACGAGAGTTACTTACTACAATTCGGTGTTATGTTTAATATAGCTCGAGAGAGTGTATTAGATAAATTGGGAGAACTCGTCACCTTAGAAAGATTTGAATTTTCAATCGAGAATTGTAGGGAATTGCATTGGTGAGCCGACGCCTTGATAATCGTTTCTTGTGGATTTTTCTCGTTTACTTTATTTGACTTGGTTGGATTAGTAGTTTATTTTAATTAATTAGTTGTTAATTATAAATTAATTATCGTAGGTTAAATATAGTTAAAAGACATCTTATTTGGTAATTGCTTGTTAGTCCCTGTGGGTTCGACAATCCGTATCTTCCTATCTATACTAAAACTTGACACCGTGCACTTGCGGTCTAAAATCGCTAGATTGGAATTAATTGTTTAAAATAAAAGCGATCAAATATGAAGCTCAATATTCATTATAGTAAAATGCATAACCCCTTAGCATATGCACATATAAAGTGTTTTATTGCATGATGTATGCTTATCTTTTTATAGTAAGTGCATTGAATTCAAATTTGAATATGCTATGTGAAATTATGTGATTAAGCATGCCATAAGTGTTTAGATGCTATATCTTTGATATAATCCTATCATGATCTTAAAAATTTATCATATGTTGATTTGAGAATTCTAATGTGTATTGGACTTGAGTGCATGAACTCTTGGTAGAACATATGCACACTTTGCAATGTTTAGAACTCATTGTTTGATTGCCTTAAACACATGTTTATTCCTCTCAAATGATTTAATCTTAGGCTCGTTATGCTTAATACATGCTTGATGAGGAACATATGTGTAAATTGTTAAAACATATGTGGCAACACATAATTGAGATATGTTTATTTAAATTTTGTGCTTTTTGATTATCACAAAAAGGGGGAGAATTTTGTGATAAACTTGAATCTTAACTCATGCATAGTTTAAGGGGGAGAGCTTATGTATGCATGGTTTGAGAGAGAGAGTTATTTGTTTTATGCTTTACTTGATAATATTGTATGTGATATGCAATTGTTAAGGGGGAGTCATATTTACTCACATTACATGCATATTACATATTCAAGTTTATCAAGTTTTGTGATCATAAAAAAGGGGGAGATTGTTGAGCCTTAAACGCATGGTTGTGTTTAATGCTTTAATTTATCTCCGGTTTATTTTTTGAGTTTTGATGATCAACAAAACTTGTGTTTGTTATACTAATATGTCTACTTAGTATGCAGATCAAGTGATTTAAAAGTGGATTAAATGACAAAAATCGAGTGTGCACAATCTGGCCTGGATCGCCCCAGGCGATGGCAACCATTCGAGACTTCGCCCCGCACATCGACAGAGGCGATGCCGAGGCTGGCGCGCAGGGGAAGTTTGCCCGAGGTGATGGGCTGAGCGCCTGAGGCGATGCGATGAACGCCTGAGGCGATGTGGAGTTCGCCTGAAGCGATGGAAGATTTTGAGCTGCTGAGGCTACGGCCTTGATTTGTGCAATTGATCGCCTGAGGTGATCCAGGCATTGCCTGAGGCGATGAGTGATTTCTGCTGATCGTTGGGGTGCGACGATCTGTGGAATTCGGCGACCGTTGTGGCGCGGCGATGGTGATCGCCCGCCCGAGGCGATGTCCGAGGCGATCGAAGAGTGATTTCAGCCTTATGTGTAGCAACGGCTAGTAGGAGCCTAGGGGGCCTCCTACACTATAAATATTGATGCTTTGGAGCATTTTGAAGAAGAGAAACAAGCCTACAAACTTCTACAAAGCTTTGATCATTCAAATTTTAAATAGCTTTGCAATCTCCATACATTGTTGTTGTATTGGAGCTTGTAATTCTCTTCTTTTGATAGAGTCTTGTTTTCTTCGTGTTGGTACACGGTGAAGGTGTTTGATTAAGTTTGTTGTAAGGTCCTCCAACACCAAAGCAAGTTGGAAATTGTAAAGTCATCAACAAGTAAAGTTTGTGCATGTGTTGTGGCTATCCTTGGAGCCCTTAAGGCCAAGAAGAATCGTGAAGAGTGTTGGTAGCTCGTGAAGAGCTTTGTGTACTCGTGAAGAGTGTTGCTCGGGAAGAGTGTGTTGTGGCTAACTTGGAGCCCTCAAGGCCAAGATCCTTTTTGTTCTAGTGGAACCTCGGTTGGAGGTTATCTAACCGGGAAGAGGAGACGTAGGCGATTCATCGCCGAACTTCTATAACAAATATCCTTGTCATTTACCGCTTTATTACATTACGCATTTATTTATTTATTTACTTCTTCATTTCTTTTATTTATCGATTGACTTAAGCCTTCCGCAAGCGCAAACTCTTTTATTTTGCAAACTCATTTTAAAAAACTAAAGTAGCCAAGGAATCTCATTCACCCCCCTCTTCGATTCCAACAGTATGCTTGTTTCCTCGAAACATTAATTTTTAGGTATGTGCAAATACCTTGGAAATACATTTGTCCCTAACTTGGGTTTCAATTTGAATTTTTCATAAAGGTCTTCCCCAACCACGTTGAATTGACACTTTTGTTCATATTGTTCAGTTGTCGTGTTCCGATTTAAATGTCTTAATCTGCCAACAACCATCTGTACTCATGGTTGACACATGAATCAACCACCTACTACCATCATTTGTTTGTTTACCTCTAAGCTCAATTTATCATTTTTCACAACCTCACCGTCATTCCCCTTCCAATGTAATGATTTTCAATGAAAGACTTTGCCTTTTTTTTTGAGTTGAAATTCATTCCAAGCTTAAACTCAGGGTTTCTTGAAACCTTAACCAGATCAAACATCGAATATATCATGAATTCTCCTTCATCAAAATCCCCGGGATTACACAAATCATCGATGTCTACACAATCATCGCCATCTTCTTCGTTCTGCATCTTGGACAATACATCATGACAAATTTCATCAATAACTCTCTTGCCCTTTGAAAATTCAATATCATGATTGACAAAATCATCGAATAGCATATCATCTTCTTCAAAGTCACGGTCATAGAATTCATCTTCCTCATCATCATCGTCATCTGAACCACTATCATCTTCACCTGCAACATTAGCATTTGGATTTCCATCAACATTTTATATATCTCCACCTCATATTCACATATGATATGATCTTTAATGCTTAAGACATCCATATTGTTAGGATCGGTCCGGAGTGTTTAGAGGGGGGGGGGGGGGGGGTGAATGAACACTCCTTACAAAGTTTATCCCTTGTGATTTCTTTGTTATTAGTGAAAGAAATCTGTTACTTAATCAACTCTTTGAACAGAACAGACCACTAATAAGTAAGTGCGGAAACGGTCTGCTCTTGTATAAGTAAGAACAGCTCGATGGCTAAGTGCAGAATGATAAGACACAGGATATGTTTCTGGAAGTTCGAAGGTGGTGTAATCCTTCTACGTCTCCCCTTCTTCCAATTAAGGAAGGTTTATACTAGAAGACTTTGATTTATACAATCCTGTTGTACAAACCCGATTCAGGCTGGATTTACCTCACTACCAGTCTGAAACTCCTAGTCACTCAACCTGCTCAGACACACTCTGTCTGACAGTTACAAAATGTTGCTCACTTCTATTTTTCAATACACAATGCGCACAGTGATCCTACAATGATCAAATGTTACAAAGTAATTGCGCTTAAATGAATAACTTCAGCTCGAAAGCTTCTGTACTTTGTAAGCGTGTGCTGTTTAGCTTTCTTGTATATTTTTCAATTGATCAGCGTGAGTTGTAGAGTCGAGAGTCTTTTGCATCTGTTTGTTGCATCCTTTTATAGTTGAAGGTGGCAACGGCATTGTTTCCCTTAATGTGCAGCTATGACTCTTTTTAGACTCTGAGAAAGCTACAGTCTTCTTCTTCAGGATACTTGCCGTTCTGGTATATGCTTTCGGCGACCGTCAGGTAAGCTCTTCTTTGTCTTCTTACCTATTATGGCAATCTTCAGTCTTTGGTCCTTTGTAGCATTAATTGCAGCATTAAATGCTGCAATAAATATCCGTTGATGATTCGGACTGAGAAGCCATCCTTTATGTATCCTTGACTGCTCTGATCTGATAAAGGTTGAGATCGATCTGAAGCATCGATCTTGTCATTCTGGAATCCATCGATCCGGTCTGATATGTACTATTCTTTATCAGTTTGCTCTGATATGTCCGATCGATCTGGTATGCCTAGTTTCCATCGATCCGGTCTGAAATGCTTTGCCATCTTGCTCTGTTGAGTCCGATTGATCTGGTCAATCTGATTTCTATCGATCCGGTCTGAACTGTTTTGTCATCTTTAAAATCTCATCGATAAGGTCCGGAACTAACAAATTCCCCCTTTTTGATGATGACAAAACCTAGCTTCTAAGTCTTTTTAACCAGTCTTGATAAGAGCTCTGAAGTGAATGCTTTTGGATCGATTACTTCTTTGTTCAAAATAAATGAACATCATTAAGTTTGATCGATTCAATCTTTTATTATTAAGCCTTTATTAAAGTTCAAAATAAATGAACAAGGACTTAATCAAAAGAAGGATTTTATTGATCATCAAGAAATCCTAAATACAGACAGTCTGACAAGTTAAATGACTAAGACTGCTATCTTCTTGAGCTTGGAGGCGGCTTGAAGTCTGTCTTCTTTTCCCCCTTTTTGTCAGCAGCAATCTCTTGAAGGAATTCAACAACTTGGGCTAGCTGCGCGCTGATAGCGTCAAGACGAACGTCTTGAGCGCGGAGGGAGTTAGAAACAGATGCTCTGACTTCAGTGGCTAACTCGACCTGCTCTTTCCTCAGACTGTTCTTGTAGGAGGCTTGTTGAGAAAACAGATCGTTGATGCCGCGTTGGAGGCTTCCGATACTGGCAGTCATTTTCTCTTTGAAAGAATTAAAGTCCAAAGTTGTGACTCTTTGACTTTGATGAACTTCGAGAATTCGTTGAGTTAATGACAGACAGTTATCAGAAAAGTGCTGGATAGTCCGTGCCAGGGATGGAGGTGCATCAGATAGCTGGCTGGGAGAGTGATCTGATGATGACATAGCAGGAGCATCTGCTTCAGCAATCGGCACGATGGAAGAAATGGCAGCTTGATGAATTTCGGATCGGATCAGAGTGACCAGATCCGAAGAAAAACTATGAATGAATGCCAAATCTTCATCTGATGGTCCCGGAGGAGAGTGGGGACTGGAAGGTTCCTCATCTTGGAGAGCCGCAACCACTGTAGATACCACCAAATCCGGATCGAGGAGGTCTGGTACTTCAGTTGTTGCACATGCTTCAGCTGGACTGTTTTGAGCAAGGGAGGCTGATGACTTCAATGGAATAGATGTTGTCGGAGAATCCAACAGAACATTCATTGATTCATCATCTGTTGCAGACGGAGCATTAGGCAATGGCTGCTCCGCTGTCTGTTCTGGTACGAGTTCTGCAGGCTGATCTTCTGTCTGTTTTGCTTCAGCAGAAGGAATAACCTCGATAAAAGGTTCTGCCAGAGTCTTGCTGACAGAAGGATGATCCGGGCTTGTGGCTGGAGTGGAGATACCTAGCATCTGTCGTTGAAAGCGGACAGCTAGGGATAGAGCATGAATATCCATCTCAAGTTGAGCAATCACAGCCCCATCATCTCTGGCAGTAGGAGCAAGCGGATCGAAGTTCTTCTTTTTGGCAGTGAAAAGCAGATTGGCCAGTCTGAATCTGTGTTTTGCCGTAAATAACTCTCTGCGCTGCACCGCAAGTCGAACATCATCAGTTTCTGTGCCTCTCAGAACCTCGTCTTCCATCTTTTTCAGTCTGTGCAACTTTCCGTAGAACATATCAATGTGGTTGACAGTCCGGTACTGGACATATTCATCAAAGACCACAAGGAGTTCAGCTAGCTTCTCATCAACATCCTCCATAGCGATGTCGATGGCAGTCTGTGCAGCAGATTTGGGTTTAGAAGAGATGGGTTCTGTGAGAATGGCTTTTCCCTTGCCGGTGGAGGAAGGGGACTTAATCCCTGATTGGGTATAGTCACCCAACTCAGTGATAACTATCCCTTTGACCACGGGATTGGCAGAGGGAATTCTAAGGGTGACTTTGGGTGCAGGAGTTGAGGCTTGTGAAGGCTGAGTGGGGGGTTGAGGTGCAGGGGTTGCTTTAGTGGGTGGCAGTATGGGTGGAGGTAGATGTCTGGTTGGTTTGGTAATCTGGGTTCGGGGTTTTTTGGGAAGTGGCTTGGTTGGGGATGAGTGAGCAGACTGGGTTTCTTCTGAGTCAGTCTGAATGGTCAGCTTCCGCTTGACCCGAGGTTTGCGCACATCAGCTTGTTCCTCGTCCTTCTCAATCTTGACTGAGACCAGAGTTGTAGGAGTAGGCGGAGCACTCTTGGACTTCAGCAGTGCAAGCCCTTTGGAGTTAAGGACCTTAAAGGGGCGGAGAGCAGACGGCTTGCTCAGCTCGATGCCTAAGGACTCCAAGAGCTTGCTGAGAGGAACAGCAAAGCATACGGCGTGCTTGGATGCAATCACCGTTTCCAGCAGTACTCCAAACAAAATCATGGACCAGTTTATCTTCTGTCCAGATACAATAGCTGCCATAGCCCTGAACTTCTCGGCGGTTACAGCATCGAAGCTTCCTGCTTTACCCAAAAGTGGCTTGGCTACCACTTCGCACAGCACCTGGAAATGGAAGAGCATTTCCTTCTTCTTAAATGAGGGTTGCAATCGGTGGCCAGAAATAGAAATCTTCCCCTGAAGATCTAAGAGAGATGCTGGAGGAGTCTGTCCGAACTCTGTCAGGCCGGAACTGGGGAGGCCAAAGGTCTTGGCCATTGTTGTTGGCGAGATCTCGAAAGATTTGCCCTGGACAGTTGTAGAGATGGATGACTTCCGGGAGACGGCGTTGGCGAACAGCTCGCGGATTTCTGGTTCATAAACAACGGATCGGCACTCCAAAAAATTCCGTAAACCAGATGATTCCAGGGCTCTAAAAATGGACACCATCGCAGCATCTTCTCCCCTGTAGATGTCATCAAACTCAACGGAGAGTGAGTTATGAGTGATGGTAGCCATATGAAAGAAGTTTAAAGAAGGTGCGAAGAGTAAGAGAGTAGGAGAGTAAGAAGGTAGAAAGCGGTAAACTGTAAAAAGTGAAAAAGTATGAAATGTTCAGCCCGCTAAATAGGAGAGAGAAGACACGTGTCTTTATCTCCAAGACTGAGAAATAAATTATTCAAAATAAACGGTCAGGATGAAGAAAGATAAGGCGGTTAAAGTACAACTAGTTAAAAAGGTTAATCAGTCCGGGCTGTTTTTTTTTTTTTTTTTTAAAAAAAAACAAATAATTGTCCAAACAGATCATAGAATAAAATCAGACTGACAAGTATCGGTTTGAAAGTTCGGACCGGTCTGTGTCTTTCTGAACATTGTATTATCGATCTGTAGTGACAAAAATCTTTAAGAGCGAAAAGAATAAAAACATCTAAACTAATTAAGATAAGTCAATTAAACCAAGAATTTGACGGAAATAATTAAACTTAGCCTCAGGAAGTGGTTTGGTGAAGATGTCTGCTGCTTGCTGCTCTGTTGAAATGTGTTCGATCCGAATTTCCTTTTTGCCAACATGATCTCGAATAAAATGGTGTCGAATATCAATGTGCTTTGTTCGAGAGTGCAAAACTGGATTATACGTTATAGCGATTGCACTTGTGTTGTCGCAAAATATCGGAGAGTCAACAGCTTGAATGCCGTAGTCTTTGAGCTGGTGTTGAATCCAGAGCATTTGAGCGCAACAGCTTCCAGCGGCTAGGTATTCTGCCTCAGCTGTGGATGTGGCAATAGATGTCTGCTTCTTACTGAACCAAGAGATCAATCTTTCACCTAGAAATTGACATGTTCCACTGGTGCTTTTACGATCGATCTTACACCCAGCGTAGTCTGCGTCTGAATATCCGATCAAGCTGAAGTTTGAATCTTTGGAGTACCAAAGACCAACGTTCTGAGATCCTTTTAAGTATTTCAGAATACGCTTGGCAGCAATGAAATGTGATTGCTTTGGTTCTGTCTGAAATCTGGCGCACATACAGACTGAAAACATAATATCGGGCCGGCTCGCTGTAAGATACAATAGCGATCCGATGAGTCCTCTATACATGGTTACTTCAACTGCCGTTCCCCCTTCGTCCTTGTCTAACTTGATTGTTGGACTCATTGGAGTTGATGCAGTTGAGCATGTTTCCATTCCAAATCTCTTGAGGAGCTCTTTGGTATACTTGGTCTGATTGATGAAAATGCCATTGTTGAGCTGTTTTACTTGAAGACCCAGAAAGAATGACAATTCTCCCATCATGCTCATCTCGAACTGTCCCTGCATTAACTTAGAAAATTTCTCGCACAATTTGGGGTTAGTTGACCCAAAGATTATGTCATCAACATAAATTTGAACTAATAGGGTATGTTCCCCCTTAATGAATTTAAAGAGAGTTTTATCTACTGAACCGATCTGAAAATCATGGTTCAGCAGAAATTGAGATAGAGTGTCATACCAGGCTCTTGGAGCTTGTTTCAGACCATACACTGCTTTATTCAGTAGGTATACATGATTAGGATACGAATGGTTCTGAAATCCAGGTGGTTGCTCAATGTAGACTTCTTCCTGAAGCTTTCCATTAAGAAACGCGCTCTTGACGTCCATCTGATATACTTTGAAGTCTTTAAAGGCAGCATATGCAAGAAAGATTCGGATTGCTTCAAGTCTGGCGACTGGTGCAAATGATTCATCGAAGTCGATTCCTTCTTCTTGTCTGAATCCCTGTGCCACCAGTCTGGCTTTGTTTCTAACCACAGTTCCATCGGCGTCTAGCTTATTTCTGAAAACCCATCTGGTTCCAATAACAGGCAGATCGCTTGGTCTGGGAGTTAGACTCCAAACTTGATTTTGTTCGAATTGATTAAGCTCTTCTTGCATTGCTTTAATCCAGTTGAAATCAGTCAGAGCTTCATCGATCTTCTTGGGTTCCAGAGTTGAGATGAAAGCAGCATGAGTGAACTCATCCATCATCTGTCCTCTGGTTCTAATCGGTGCAGAAGGACGACCAATCACTAGATTAGGTGGATGCTTCTTAGTCCATCGATAGCTTGACTCTGGATTGTCTGGTTCGGTCGGAATAATAGTAGCAGCATGATCTGCATCTACTTTAATATTTGAGTCAGGAGCATCTGGATCAGCTCGATCTGAAGAAGCTTCAATGGCCTGATCCGGTCTGTCTGGCACTTCTGGTTCTGGTGGATTGTCTCTTGACCTGTTAGCTACAATCTCATCATCACTGTTAGCTTCGAGATGGATACTTTCCATCTGATTTTGAATTGAATCTTTGTTGCCCTCAACACATAATGATTCATCAAAAACTATATGAACAGATTCTTCTACAGTTAAAGTTCGATTATTAAACACTCGATAAGCTTTGCTAATTGATGAATATCCTAAGAATATACCATTATCTGACTTAGCTTCAAATGCTGTAAGATGACTCTTACCATTGTTGTGAACGAAGCATTTACAGCCAAATACATGAAAGTGAGAAACAGATGGTCTGTTACCAGTCCATATTTCATATGGAGTGAGATTCAGCTTCTTGTTAATCATAGATCGGTTTTGAGTGTAGCAAGCAGTATTTACAGCTTCTGCCCAGAACTTTTGAGAGATTCCAGAATCAGCAAGCATTGTTCTTGCTGCTTCCTTGAGCGTTCTGTTTCTTCGTTCTGCAACTCCATTCTGTTGAGGAGTTCTGGCGGCTGAAAACTCATGCTTGATTCCATGATCTTCTAGAAAGGATTCAAGATTCTGATTTGAAAACTCAGTGCCTTTGTCACTTCGAATCCTGTCTATGCTGGATGATTTCTCGTTCTGAGTGCGTTTCAGCAGCTTGATCAACTTCGGACCGGTCTGATCTTTACTGCTCAGAAATATAGTCCATGTAAAGCGTGAATAATCATCAATAACAACAAGAGTATACCGCATTCCCCCTAAACTTGTTATTGGTATAGGACCAAACAAGTCCATATGCAGTAATTCTAAACAGCGGGAGGAGGATTTGGCATTCTTGTTTTTGAAGGATGATCTGATCTGTTTGCCCATTTGGCAAGCTTCGCAGATCTTATCCTTAGCAAAGTCGATCTTGGGCAGACCGATAACTAAATCATGTTTACACAGGCTAGCAATGGTCTTAAAGTTGATATGATTCAAGCGCTTATGCCATAGCCAGTGTTTATTATCATTGTTAGCGATGAAGCAAGTAGGATTATCAGGTTGAGCATGATTCCAGTTAATCTTATATGTGTTTCCATTCCTGATTCCTACGAGCATGGTTATACCGTCTGATGATTTAACAGTGCAAGTGTGTTTATGAAATTCTACAGCATAACCATTATCACAGAGTTGACTGATACTAATCAGATTATAGCACAGATTTTCAACTAACAGCACATCATTGATAATAATGTTACCATGGACAATCTTACCCTTGCCCACGGTCTTACCCTTTGAGTTATCTCCGAAGATGATTTTGGGTCCAGTGCATTCTGTGACTTCAGACAGCAGCTTGATGTTTCCAGTCATGTGACGAGAGCACCCGCTGTCCAAGTACCAATCTGATGCGAGATTCTTCTGTACCTGTCATCACACATATTTATTGTTGGTACCCAATCCTATTTGGGTCCAGAACGGATTAGCCCTTTGGGAACCCACACCTGTATCAGCTTTAGTGGCTTGTGTGTGTAGGGTGTGCTATGTGCTGGTCTGATTCGATGTTGTGTGTGATAATGTGTGCGCTGTGAAAACCTTTGATTTTCATAAGGTAGTCTATATCTTCGTTGAATCGGTTTTGAGTTATAGTAATTGTATTGTCTTCCTTGCCTTCGATCTTGCATTTTTGAATTTGGTCTCACAAACACAAATCTTGCTGGTGCCTTATCGTTGGCTTGGTCGACATAACCAATCCCTTTTCTCAAATTTTGATTTACGTAAGAGACTCCTGTTTGAATCTTAGGTGCTTCAGTTTCATATACTGTGCTGGATTTAACAAATGTCATTTGTTTGACTTGATTCTTTACCAGCAACAGCTCAGACTCATCTTTGGTGCATTCTTTGGTGTCAAAGCCTATGCCGGTGAAATCACCGACATTTCTTTGAGCTTCTTGTAATTCTTCCAATGATGTTCTGGATTTTGTCCATGTTTTGAATATATGTGAGAGCTTAGCATTTTGTGTGCTAATTCTCTTATTTTCTTCATGGAGCTGATCATAAGAGATTTTCAGCTTATTCAGCTCGATCTGGAGATTTTTGCACTCACCCTGCTCAGAGCAGCTTGGTTTGTTGTGCTCATCCATTTGAGTACTGATTTTGGCTTTATTCTTCTCAAATGATTCAGCTAAGATCCTATAATCATTTGCCATGTCTTGCAGTGCGGACATGAGCTCTTCTCGTGTAAAATCATTTGATTCAAATTCAAATACCTCATCTGTCTGACTCATTTCTTCATCTGCCATCAGACATTGAACCTCTTCTTCGCTTTCGCTGGAAGAATATTCAGAGCTGTCTGAATCGGAATCAGTCTGAGCCCATTTGCTGTTTCCTTCCTCAGCAACTAAGACTTTTTGGGATTTTCCATGATTCTTGCGGTCTTTGTGGTGCTTCTTCTTTCTATCATCACGATGCTTCTCTTTCCTTTCTTCTTTCTTCGGTCTGGTGCAATCTGCAATAAAGTGTCCGGTCTTACCACAATTGTAGCAAGCCTGATCGTTAACAGTATCATCTTTTCTTGATTTATAATGATGAGAGGGTTTGAAGTTCCTCTTATTTTTAGACATAAATTTACCGAATTTCTTTATAAATAATGACATAGCATCGTTACTCATCTGTTCAGCAGATCGGTCTGATGTTGAAGCGATCTGGTCTGGGATGGCTGCCAGGGCCTTGTTGGGTTGAGAGATGAATGGCTCTGCTTCACCTCTGCTTATTAGTTCAAACTCATAGGCCTTGAGGTCTGCAAACAGATCATGAAGTTCAACCTTGTTAAGGTCTTTTGATTCCCTCATGGCAATGGTCTTTACATCCCATTCCTTTGGCAGAGCTCTCATTACTTTCAGAGCGATCTCTCTGTTAGAATATTCCTTCCCCAGACCATTCAGTTCATTTATGATGCTGGTGACTCTTTCATCAAACTCATTTAGAGTTTCACCACTTTTCATCTTTATGCTCTCAAATCTTTGAAGAGCCACAGTTAACTTGTTTTCTTTGGTCTGGTCGTTGCCTTCACATAGCTGTGCTATCTTCTCCCAAATTTCTTTGGCAGTAGAGCACATTTTGATTTTGCTGAACATGTTCTTGTCCAAAGTTTTGAACAAGATGTCTTTGGCCACATTGTCGAGGTTTGCTTTCTTTCTATCCTCATTCGTCCAGAGGGATCTGTCATTTTCTACCATTTGTGGTTCTCCACTGGTAGTGGCGACTGCTGTATTTATTTTTAGGATCTTCATTGGTCCATCGGTGATGACGAACCACATGTCGTCATCCTGAGCTGCCAGGTGAGCTTGCATTCTGATTCTCCAGTCATCATAATCTTCTTTTGAGAACATGGGGATTTTGTTGAATGATGCCATCAGCTTAATATTCTTTGTGCTGATTAAGATGACCTGCTCTGATACCACTTGTTAGGATCGGTCCGGAGTATTTAGAGGGGGGGGGGGGGGGGGTGAATGAACACTCCTTACAAAGTTTATCCCTTGTGATTTCTTTGTTATTAGTGAAAGAAATCTGTTACTTAATCAACTCTTTGAACAGAACAGACCACTAATAAGTAAGTGCGGAAACGGTCTGCTCTTGTATAAGTAAGAACAGCTCGATGGCTAAGTGCAGAATGATAAGACACAGGATATGTTTCTGGAAGTTCGAAGGTGGTGTAATCCTTCTACGTCTCCACTTCTTCCAATTAAGGAAGGTTTATACTAGAAGACTTTGATTTATACAATCCTGTTGTACAAACCCGATTCAGGCTGGATTTACCTCACTACCAGTCTGAAACTCCTAGTCACTCAACCTGCTCAGACACACTCTGTCTGACAGTTACAAAATGTTGCTCACTTCTATTTTTCAATACACAATGCGCACAGTGATCCTACAATGATCAAATGTTACAAAGTAATTGCGCTTAAATGAATAACTTCAGCTCGAAAGCTTCTGTACTTTGTAAGCGTGTGCTGTTTAGCTTTCTTGTATATTTTTCAATTGATCAGCGTGAGTTGTAGAGTCGAGAGTCTTTTGCATCTGTTTGTTGCATCCTTTTATAGTTGAAGGTGGCAACGGCATTGTTTCCCTTAATGTGCAGCTATGACTCTTTTTAGACTCTGAGAAAGCTACAGTCTTCTTCTTCAGGATACTTGCCGTTCTGGTATATGCTTTCGGCGACCGTCAGGTAAGCTCTTCTTTGTCGTCTTACCTATTATGGCAATCTTCAGTCTTTGGTCCTTTGTAGCATTAATTGCAGCATTAAATGCTGCAATAAATATCCGTTGATGATTCGGACTGAGAAGCCATCCTTTATGTATCCTTGACTGCTCTGATCTGATAAAGGTTGAGATCGATCTGAAGCATCGATCTTGTCATTCTGGAATCCATCGATCCGGTCTGATATGTACTATTCTTTATCAGTTTGCTCTGATATGTCCGATCGATCTGGTATGCCTAGTTTCCATCGATCCGGTCTGAAATGCTTTGCCATCTTGCTCTGTTGAGTCCGATTGATCTGGTCAATCTGATTTCTATCGATCCGGTCTGAACTGTTTTGTCATCTTTAAAATCTCATCGATAAGGTCCGGAACTAACACATATTACTTTCTAAATATCTACCACCGTTTAAATCAACACCAAATTTGTACCAAATCCTAGTTTGTCATTGTTTTCCATACCTAGTTCCTCCGCAAAATCCCACAACTTAGCCAAACTTATTTTAGTGCTATCAACAAAGTCAGAATGCCCAATATCTTCACCAGTATATTCTTTACCCTTACGCATAAGTTCATTGTTCTATTATAATGCACTTTAAAGGTAAAATAATAAGGTTCACCGACATATCCTATAAACACAAACACAAAAAAGACCATGCTAAAAAATCATACGAAAAGTTAGGTTATTATATAATTTATATAAGCCAATTTACATTACCGTAGCAAGGGGTAAAATCCAATGAGAATTTACTTTGTTGAGCCATCTGTTCCATGACTGAAAAAGGGAACAAAACAATGTAAAGACGTTGCTATTTTAAAGAAACTGTTTTAAAAATGCACACACATCACATAGCACACATACATAAATTCAAGAACATAGGAACACATGGGGTATCCCATTGTTGCTTGCAGTGGCGGACACAAAATTTTTCTTCAAGTGAGAAACAAATATTAACATAAAAAATGGATGACAAAAAAAATTTACGAGGGACAAATGTAATTTTGAGGGTAAATTATAATTTTTAGAGGGTCAAATGCAATATTTTAAAAAAAGATTTTTTTGGTGTAATAAATTTCTTTTTGCAAAGGGAGGCACTTGCCCCTTTTGCCCATGATGCACCACATAACATACATAAAACTCGACAATGCACTATCAATCCTAAAAATAAAATAAAATCCCGAACTAGAGTAAAAATCAACACCAAGCACACAGAGATACATAGGGTACGACTTCAGAATTCAGACCCAAGCAAATCAAAAAAGTTTACAAGTCAATATCGAAATGCTCAAACCTATGCAGAATTCAGAATTCGATCGATCGCGCCTGGCAGTTTGTGACAATTAAAGGGCGCGATTGATCGCGCCCTAAACAGATTTTTTTATGGGTGTGTCCCTTCACGTTTTGATCTGGTTTTTAATGATTTGGTGCCTCCAATTGGTGTCTCTAGGTGGCATTAATTGGTCTAATATGTAAAGGTCTTCCCTTGGTTGAATTGAAAACACTGATTTCGAAATCAAATTACATTCAAGAACAAAATCTTGTGCATTTTGTTCATCCTATTCCTTGTCCAACTTTGAGTGCTTTCTAACCTTTATGATTCGTGGATTTGAGATTTGGAGTGCTCATATCACAAATCATAATCATTGTATCTTGGGAGAAAAATTATCAATTGAACCGTTAGCACCGTAGCGGGGCAATATTGTCGTAAGGACGGAGATTCCAAATCTCGCATCGACATTCATATTATAAAGCCATTTGTTATTTTTACTTGCTACATTCATAAGATACACACCCATAAATTTTGAACAACAATCTTAAGACAATATCAGCAACAAATGGCTTCTTCGAGTGCAACAACGATTCCCGTTCATCATGGTGAAAGTCCAGAGAAGTTAAAATGGAAATGACTTCAAGCGGTGGCAACAAAAGATGTTGTTTACTTGACAACCTTGGGGTTGGCAATGTTCCTCGATGAGGATGCTCCTACTGTCACGGAGAGTGAAACCGACAACCAAAAGAGGGATGCGGTTGATGTGTGGAATCAAAATGATTTACTGTGCAAGAGTTATATTCTCAATGGACTAGTCAACACATTGTACAATGTGTATTGTTTAGTGAAGACCGCCAAGGAATTGTGGCAATCCTTGGAGAAAAAGTAAAGATCTGAGGATGCCGGCATGAAAAAAATCATCGTTGGGCGATTCCTGGATTTTAAAATGGTTGACACAAAGCCGGTGATAGCGCAAGTGTAAGATTTGCAAGTAATCATACATGAAATTCATGCGGGGGGAATGGTTCTAAGTGACTCATTCCAAGTGGCCGCCATGATTGAAAAGTTGCTCCATCATGGAAGGACTTCAAGAATTATCTCAATCACAAACGAAAAGAGATGAATCTTGAAGACCTTGTGGTTCGTTTGAGAACCGGAACAAATCGCAAGTTTGACGGCATGGCCTCCAAATCTGGAAAGGCGAAGAAGTTCAAAGGCAAGTGCTACAAATATGAAAAACTCAATCATATGGCAAAAGATTGTCGCAATAAAGACGATAATGGGAAGGCTACGGATCAAGTGAATGTGACCGAAGAAGAACGTCTCTCAAATGATTTGGATGATCTAGCACTTACCGCTTAATTAAATTGTGTTATCTTTAAAAATTGTAAACTTCAAGAATGGAGTGATTCTAAATAAGTAATGACGATATTTGTTGGGAGCAATAAAATGTATGTTATTACTTCTTGTATTGAATCTTATGGTTTGTGACATGATTGTTAGGATCATTTAAACTATGGTTTGGTACGCAAATTGTAATGTTAAATATATTGCTTGTGTGGGTACTAAGGTAACAAAATCGTCATTCATTTGTTAGAAGAATCGTAATGTCTCTAGAGTTAATTCACAATGATGTTTGTGATGTAAAGATTGTGTAAACTAAAGATGTGGAAAAAGTAAATTGTTACTTTATCAATATTTGCACATGATATTGTTATGACTTCTTTGTAAGCAAAAACGAGGCTGATGAGGTGTTTAAACACACCAATGATGATATTGCAATCAAATTTAGCAAATAAGGTTTGTGTCAGGATCGATTCCGGGGGTGGGTTGCCATTTCACACCCGAGTTCAACTAACTTGAGCTTCAATAGCTCGTGTTCTTGAATTCATGCACCGAGAGATTATATCGAGTTCGATTACAAAATCGAGCGGAAGACACTCGACATAACCCGCTCTAAACCGATTAACTAATTGAAAGAGATTTTAAAGATATGCAAGTAAAGTAAATAAACAAGCATTTGTTTATTGAAGTTCGAAGGTGGTGTAATCCTTCTACGTCTCCCCTTCTTCCACCGCATGGAAGGATTCCACTAGAAGACTTTGATTTATACAATCCAGTTGTACAAACCCGATCCAGTTGGGAATTCCCCATCCAACTAGAACTCCTAGCAACTCAACTATGTATGTTCTTTAATGTCTCACATACAAAGATCTCTCATCGGTTGTGATAAATCATCAACCGTTACAATGATATTCACTCATCTATTAAGCTCTCATATACAATGAATAGAGTGAATACATATGATCTCTAACTAGATCTGATATAGCAAGGTAAGTGGTGCCAAAGGTTTGGGGAGTGCTCTTCATTTAGCAACTTTTGTCTTTAAAGTTCCCCAATTGAATCCCAAGTGGGTTTGCTTTGGAAGGCTTGGATTGATCTTCAATCAGCTGTTATTGAGCTTCCAAATCATGTATATATAGCCCCAAGTAATGATATATACGTTAGACACAAGAATATGCCCGTTGGAAAAGGTTCTGCACCATTCCCGAGCTTGCAACAGTCATATTCTGGTTTCTGGGCTCTTTGTATTTCGGACCGGATTGGCCGGATCAGCTTGGGCAGATCAGTCTGGCCGGATCAGCATGGGCAGATCAGTCTGGCCGGATCAGCATGGGCAGCTCAGTCTGGCAGATCAGCATGGGCAGATCAGTCTGGTCCGGATCAGTCTAATCCGGATCAGTCTGGACAATCAGCTTGATACAAAACAGATTGATAAACTTTCTCTTCTGATCTGTTGCTTGTAGCTCTTGATTCTTTGATTTCTGGGCAAAGTAATATACATGAAAGTTGTAGCCCTTTCTCTTAGCTTTCCATGGAATCAAGAATTGCTTGATTTCGAGTTCGTATGAGAGAGTTATGCTTGAAATACGAGGTGATGCTCCTGCTGTCTGTTTGCTGGATGCAGCAGCACATGGCGTGCCTTGCAGAAGATTTTTGGCCATCTTAACGTCCGATTCAGTCTTTCACTTCCAACAATGACTTGTAGATCTTGTCTTAGCTTTCCAACACATACTGAATCGTTCCGTTCCGATAAGCTGAGAGTTATGGCCAACAGACCGACAGTTGCTTGCTGAAACAGCTCGATCTTATAGGCGTCACATGGCGTGACTTGCAGAAGCTTTTTGGCCATATTAACGTCCGGTTCAGTCTTTGACTTACAAAGATGACTTGTACATCTTTGTATTAGCTTTTCAACCCATACTGAATCGTTCCGTTCCAATAAGCGAGCTAAGAGTTATGGCCACCAGACTGACAGTTGCTTGCTGAAACAGCTTGCTGTTTCTTCGCGGTACAACTCGATCTTGCAGGCGTCTTTTCTCCTTGATAACATTTGAACTAGCCGATCTGTTGTGAAATATGACTTTTAGTATTTTGAGTTGGCTGTTCAATCTCTTTGGAAGCACACCATTTCGATATCCGAGCTATGAGATATGATCGAAATAATCCGCTCTGCCAGAATTTCCGTCTTGGTCCAGCTTGATATTTTCAAGCTACTTCTTTGTAATTCATCAAGCTTCTAAGTTATGATCTATGAACTGCACACTTGATGAAATATGTTAGCAACACAATAACAAGTTTTGTTAACATCAAAACCAAGATTATTCGGGTTTCCAAAACCCAACAGTTTGCTATGGGAAATTATGAGTATATTATACTTGTGTTGTCTAAGAATTTGACGCTTAAGCTTGAATTTGCAAGCCTATAAAATCTTGAATTCAAGTTTCTAAGTTTTATACGCTTAAAACACAAGTGGTGAATCGAAGCCACAAATTTTGACTAGGCGTTGCAATATCTCATTTGGTTCATTTTGAATTTCTAAGCTAGTACGCTTATAACATGAATTTGCAAGAGTTAAAATCTTGAATTCAAGTTTTCCAAGTTAGCGCGCTTAAATTGCAAATTGTGAACCTAGTTTGATAATATTATCCAAGTTTCAACTTTTATAAGTAAGTACGCTTAAATCCAAAATCTTCAAGAAATAAAATCTTGAATTTAGATTTGTAAGACGATAACACTTAGAACTTGAAATACGAAAGTTTGAACGCCAGTGCAATTCATGACTATCCCAAAGTTGTGGGGGTTACAATTCTATGAGTCAATCACATACTAAGTACCACATACCTTGTGATTGAAGGAAAATAGAGTTTCATACAATATTTGAATGTGGAAGTGCTTGGCTAAAATAGAAATATGATGGCCAAAGTGAAGTCATGAAGAGATTAACGAGTGTGACAAATGTGTACACACCTAAGCATATGTATGCTTGTGTATTGATAATAAGCTCATTGGGGAAGCAATTTAGAAATCATCAAGTAACAAATGAAAATGTCGACGAAACATTTTTGGCATGTATGCATCAAGTAGGGGTGTTCATCGGTTCGGTTTGAAACTGAACCGAACCGAAATTTCAGAAATTCTGAAAACCGAAAACTGAACCGAAATTGTTCGGTTCGGTTTTAACCGAAATTTTTCGGTCCGGTTCAGTTCGGTTTCGGTTAAACCGTAGTTTTTTTTTTTTTTGAAAAACAAGTTTAGATTTTTTTTAAATTTGAATTTTGGAATTGGATGGTTATTCGAAAGGAAATTCAACATAAATATAAATACTAATACATCATACATTGGACTCAAAATGGTTTTTAACATTTTAATTCAAAAGTTTTAATATTATTTTGAGGTTATTTATACTAAAAAGTCGAGTTTAAAATAGACAACAAAATAAATTATATTATACTTGAAAATAATAGTTAAATTACTAGTTTTTATTCATGCGATCACGAAAGAAACCATTAAAAAATATTTATTAACCATTTAATTTTTTTTTAAAAAAGTAAAAAAAAATTACTTTTTTTTAAAAGTTCGGTTTTCGGTTCGGTTTGGTTAACCGAACCCTATAACCGAGAAACGAACCAAAAAACCAATTTTTTTAAAAAAACCGAAAACCGAACTGAAAAATTTCGGTTCGGTTAAATTTTCGGTTCGGTCCGGTTCGATCGGTTAACCGAACCGGTGCACACCCCTAGCATCAAGAACAATACTTGGATTTAAAGTTTTCAAGACATTTGAATAATGAAAACTCAAAGATTAATTCGAGTTTCAAACTTTAAGATTTGCGCTTAAATTTCAAGTTTGCAAGAAATAGAATCTTGAACTTTTAATTTTTAAGAATCTATGCGCTTAAAATTTGAACTGTGAATTACAGTTGGGTATTTTCTCTGGTTTCGAATTTTGTAAGAAATAACGTGTTAACAACGCTTTAAATTCGATAATGAAAATATCCTAAAAGGATAAAATGATGAAAAGAGGTCATGTGATTACCAAAACTGAAGATATACTATTGTGGAAAATTCACTATGCAAAACATATAAAGCTTCTTCGGCCGAGTGACTTTATAAGTTGTTAGAGAAAAATCATGTGCATGCAACTAAAATGTGTTGCGCTAATGCTATATGACAAAATGATCTCTAGTGGCATAATCGTGAGTGATTATGTATAACCCGGATCCGCATATGAAATGGTTAATCGAGAGATCATATGGAAGTTTATCAAGGGGAATTGGGTTAAAACCTATAATCAAAATCTCATAGTGGATACACAACCTGTGGGGTCCTCGTTACTTAATCCGTTATGTATCAGTTCATTATACATATGTGAGTAGGAATTAAGTAAATCATACACTGGTTACGAGTATTAGTATGTAGGTTGTTACAAGTTGACAAAATTCTGTCATAATATACATCATATTGACAGCAAATATCATTACATACTCCTAAGCAGTGGTTCAACTCGTAGCTGAATAAGACTCACAATCCCGTCCTCCCATGTCTATGAGTCTCTACAGAAACAATCACACAACATGAGTATAGATAAACAATAATCTCAGTGCTATATCAATGAGAAACATAAACAATAAAGCACTATAAACATCAACTGTGATTTTTCTGTATCATGCATCAGTAAATGCAAATATGTCATGACATGTCTCACTTATCATCCTGTTATAACGAGACCGATATGATATGCCTATCTCAGCTCTATATGTCAGTGGAACATCCTCACATCTTCATATTAGCATCACATATCATAGCACCGTCCTCACACGTTATAACAACCAGAGCATATACTCAACCGGAGTATACCTCTCATGCCAAAGCATATGCAGCATACCTATCGTGGCAACAATCCCAGCCAAAGCATATGCCCAACAATGGCATATCTATCGTGGCAATGATCTCAGCCAAAGCATATGCGACATACCTATCGTGGCATCCATCTCAACAATATGAATCTCATGAATGTACATGCATATGATACCACCAATCATATGATACAATTCCACATCATCATCATAATAATATCATATACTCGTACGTTAACAAATACCTGTCGTGCGACACAAAGATAAAAATCAGGCGTCAATGTCTAACCGCCTCGTTGTCATGTCCCATGTGATGATGCTACAACAATATCAACAATATATAATGTTATAATAGGTGTTAAAAATCAAAGTCCACATCATACTGTAATTAGTCATAATGACACCATACATGTCGACGTCATATTGAGGTATTACACAACCTTGTTGACTGGAGATCCCAAGATCTAGGTTCAAAAGAGAACTAAATTATGGGATTGTATAAACACCTTGGAGATCAATCTCCAATACATTCCAATGATAAGGGGCGTAGCCTGCAAAAGGGGTACGAGGATAGGCAAAATGCATTTAATGATTCCTAAGACATATAAGAATATGTTGGAGTATAGTAGGATACTCTTCAAGGAGATTACCTACGTGAGTGCAAAGTGTGGCAACTTCAAAGATGAAAATCACTTATGAAGCCAAGCGTGGTCCATGGCCGAAACGAACACAATCGTAAAAACCAATACAAATGTTAGAAGTATTATGGTGTGTGTTCAATTGTCTAGGTTTACACAAACGACTAAATAGTTCAAGACTATAAGTTCACTATTAAGTCAAGTAAATCCGATTGAATACTACTACGGAAGATTGAAAGCCGCAAGATATCTCTCCAGATGTCATAGTAGTTCTTTGAAAGCACTCAATTGATCATGCATTAATTTAATTCATGTGGGAGATTGGGAAAAAAAGCTTAATGAATTAGAAATTAAGCATCAATGACCAAAAGAATGTATTGGAGACCGCAATCGATCGCCATATGTTGGCCCAACCGATCACGAATATGGAAAAATGAAGCACCAAAAATCTGCCAAGCGCGATCGATCACGCTCTTTGGACGATCGATCGCGCCCTGAAAAGATTTCTGTATGGGTGTGTCTTTTCACGTTTTGATCCGGTTTTTCATGAATTGGTGCCTCCAATTGGTGTCCCTAGGTGGCATTACTCAGTCTAATATATAAGAGACTTCCCTTGGTTGAATTGAAAACACTGATTTTCGAAAATCATATTTCATTCAAGAACAAAATCTTGTGCATTTTGTTCATCATATTCCTTGTCCTTTCAAAGCTTTGTGGTTTGTAGATTTGTGATTTGGAGTGCTCCTATCACAAATTATAGTCGTTGTATCTTGGTAGACAAATTGCCAATTGAACCGTTAGCACCGTAGCGGGATAATATTGTTTTAAGGACGGAGATTCCAAATCTCGCCTCGACATTCCTATTATAAAGATTCCAAATCTCGCCTCGACATTCCTATTATAAAGTCATTTGTTATTTTTATTTGCTACATTCCTCAGATACCCACCCATAAATTTTGAACAACAGATTAAAAGCAGAAGAAATGGTATGTTCATGCTTGAGTGATACCTTTGAAGATCAAATTTATAGTTAAATATCCACAAGATTGTACAAATATTTTGATGCAGATTTTTATGATGAAATAAAATTTTCGAATCCCATTCAAAATTAATAACAGTAATTAGATGCAAGATTATCTAAAATATGGTACTCCTAGCATATTCAGTGCTGTGATTTCTAAATTTCAAAACAACTTCTTGTTATATTCTACTAAAAATTATCAATATATATTAGCTTTATTTTAAAATAAGAATAATAATAAGGTAGTAGGATCATGAAAACGTAATTCGATTATAAAAACTTAAATAAATCAAATTTTGGGGTGTTGATGTAATATTATCTCTCTCTTTGTGATTTTGATTCTTTAAGTAGTCAAATTTCAGTCTTAATTCGTTATCTTTGTTTGTTTTGCAATTTGAGTCATTTTTCCACGTAAGTGTTGATTTGACATTGAGCATTGAAAATGATGTGGTGCCATGTATTACTCCCTAGAAATTGCAAACAATTATTAGGCCCCAAAAATTGTTATATAACTTGTTGGTTTTTGAGAACCCGAATAATCTTAGTTTTAATATTTAATAAAACTAGTTATTATGTCATAACATATTTTATCAAACACGCAGAAAATAAATGATAGTGTAAGCTTATATATAACTTGTAAAAAAGAAATATCTTGAACCATTTATATTATCAAAACATAAAAATTTATTAATTATTAAAACAACAACCTTTGTCGTAAAATCACAGTTGGCCTACCATGTATATTTTCTCACCAATACTTCTTGTACAGGGTTGGTTGCTGCAAAATAGATACCATCTTCCTTTACTATCCAATTGCACAAATTATTCTCATCGCATATATGATGTTTCCATTTCGAATTAAAAACATCAAAAGATATCTCCTTCTCCTTCCACCAGAGATGACAGAAAAATAAAGTAAGATTTAATTTTTCACAGAAATGAAAATTAAAATTTTCGTCTTTCGTTAGATTATGATATCCAAGATCATCGTCTCCAGATTGACAATGTAAGCGCAATGGTGGATTATTCGGAGGGAGATTGTTGACGATATAAACTTCGTATTTATAAGTGAAAAAACAACTGAGCTTGTTGTTTAAGGATATCCCTTGTGCAATGTTAATTAAAAGCAAAAGAAATGGGAAAGTGTATTTAATCTTTGGAGAACTCATGGTCTGTGGTTTGTGTTAATGACTGAGAGAGGATACCCTTTCAAGATCAATCAATTTATAGAGTTAAATATCCACAATATTGTGCTAATATTTTGATGCATATTTATAATGAAATAAATTTTCGAATCCCATTCATAATTAAATAGCAATAATTAGATGCAAGATTATTTAAATATTTTATACAAAGTAATCGTTATTACTACTAAATCCAGGGCTATGATTTCTAAATTTCAAAATAAGTTTTTTTTATATTCTACTAAAATTGTCAATATATATTCGATTCATTGTCTAACAACAACATAATCGATAATGTTAGGTTATTAGGTAGTAGGATCTTGAAAATGTAATATTATTATAAATTTTAAATAAATCAAATTTTGTGGTGGTGATGAATAGACTTTCTATTATATTTTTAAGTTCAAAATATAAGAGTCATTTAATATTTTAAAGAAATAAACATCGAGGAACCTTTGTGTGGTATATAATGAAAAATTATCGTAATATAATTTCAAATTTTTGAAATTATATAGTGATATTCAAAAATATAGTGAGAGATTTAAAATTGGGAATGCAAGGCTAATAAAAAATTAGGAAAAACACACACACACACATAGAATTCCTTTCAAATTGAAAGCCGATTAAAGTAGGAAATTACAGTGCCATGCCTATATATGTTTTTCTTTTTCTTTTTTTCCTTTTTTTTTTCAACATCAAGACATCAATCATATATTATATTAATAACCATCTGTACAATAAGAGAACAACCAAATGTTGAAATATAGAAAGCTATACAGTGCATCAAAAGTAGAGGCACAATATCGACACATGGCCAAGATACATCCCAGGAAAGGGTAGCTAAAGGAGCCATAATAATATGGCATCGAAGCACGCGTGAAAAACCGCTAACTTGCAATGTCACCGATCTTACATATCGGTATATTCTACTAAGTAGAATAATTATAATTTTGGTAATTTATTTTTTCATCTTTCCAATTTTGATCATTTAATTGGTCAAATTGCAGACTTAGTCCCCTATCTTTATTCGTTATATAATTTTACTTTTTTTTTTTTTCTGTGTGATTGTTGATGTGGCACCAACCATTGAAATTTGAGGCTGACATGGGTCGTGTATTTCTAACCTGTCCGGCAACATATTAGCATTCACGTGATAAAAGGATAAAATTGCAAAAGAAATGACAAAAATTGGGAATCAAGCAAATATACCAGACTAAGACTGGAGTTTGACTACTAAAAGAACAAAAACACGGAAATATACTTTAGAACTGTTGAGCCTTAAACGCATGGTTGCGTTTAATGCGTTAAATTATCCCCGGTCAATTTTTGAGTTTTGATGATCAACAAAACTTGTGTTTGTTATACTAATATATCTACTTAGTGTGCAGATTAAGTGATTAAAAGTGGAATGAAATGAAGAAAATCGATTGTGCATATTCTGGCCTAGATCGCCCAGGCGATGGGTGCCAGGCGAGGCATCGCCACGCACATCGACAGAGGCGATGGCTAGGCGAGCAACACCAGGAAGATCGCTCCAGGCGATGATGACCATCGCCTGAGGCGATGGCAACCAGGAGCGACATCGCCCCGCACATTGACAGAGGCAACGCCGAGGCAATGCGCGGGCATGCGCGCAGGGGAGATCGTTTGAGGCGATGGGCTGAACGCCCGAGGCGATGGCTGGAACGCCTGAGGCGATGTGGAGTTCGTTTGAGGCGGTGAAGTTTTTGGACATGCTGAGGCTACGGCGTTGATTTTTGCTGTTGATCGCCTGAGGCGATCCGTGTAATTTGACGACCGTTGGGGCGTGGCGATGGTGATCGCCTGAGGCGATGTCCGAGGCGATCGAGGAGTGATTTCAGCCTTATGTGTAGCAACGGCTAGTAGGAGCCTTGTAGGCCTTCTACACTATAAATATGGATGCTTTGGAGCATTTTGAAGCTAAGGAACAAGCCTACAACTTATACAAAGTCTTGATCAATTATTATTTCAAATTGTATTGCAATCTCCATACATTGTTGTTGTATTGGAGTTTGTAATTCTCTTCTTTGTTAGAGTCTTGTTTTCTTCGTGTGAGTACACCGTGAAGGTGTTTTTTATTTGATCTATTGTAAAGGTCCTCCAACACCAAAGCAAGTTGGAAAATTGTAAAGTCATCACAAGTCTAGTTGGTGCAAGTGTGTGGCTATCCTTGGAGCCCTTAAGGCCAAGAAGACTCGTGAAGAGTGTTGGTAGCTCGGGAAGAGCTTTGTGTACTCGGGAAGAGTATTGTGCTCGGGAAGAGCGTTGTAAACTCGGGAAGAGTTGTTGTGTAGCTAACTTGGAGCCCTCAAGGCCAAGAACAATTATTCTAGTGGAACCTCGGTTGGAGGTTATCTAACCGGGAAGAGGAGACGTAGGCGATTCATCGCCGAACTTCTGTAACAAATATCCTTGTCATTTACCGCTTTTATTCCTTTACGCATTTATTTATTTTGTTCTTTTTATTTATCGATTGACTCAAGGCTTCCGCAAGCGCAAAACTCTTTTTTTTTCAAACTCATTTTAAAACGCTAAAGTAGCCAAGAAATCTCATTCACCCCCCTCTTCGATTCCAACAAGTGGTATCAGAGCCATTTGATTTTTGTTTTAAATCAAAATTTTTATGGCTATTCTAGCAAATGAGTTTGCTCAAGGTCAATCGACAAATAGACCCACGCTTTTCACGGGTGATAACTACGGTTATTGGAAGAATAGAATTTCACTATACATCCAATCCGTAGATTATGATCTATGGAAAATCATAGTGAAAGGTCCACATATTCCTTTAAAGGAAGTTGGGGGGATTAGTGTTCCCAAAGAAATGGATGATTTCACTAGAGCGGATATGATATTAATTTCACAAAATGCTAAAGCGATTAATATTTTACATTGTGCCTTAGATATGAAGGAGTACAACCGGATCTCGATGTGCTCAACGGCTAAGGAGATATGGGACAAATTGCAAATTTGTCATGAAGGAACCAATCAAGTGAAAGAGACAAAGATAGACCTCCTACAACTCAAATATGAGACATTTGAGATGGAGTCCGGAGAAGAGGTGGATTCCATGTTTAGGAGGCTCACCCAAATTATCAACGAGCTTGCCCAACTTGGAGAGAAGTACCCTCCAAAGCAAATATGGAGGAGAGCCCTAAGAGCATTGCCTAAGGAATGGGACGCAAAAAGAACCGCCATCATTGAGTCAAACAAAGGAGAAAATGCTTCCTATGATCTTGATGAGCTCCATGGCACATTGGTGACTCATGAACTTGAAGTTGCAACAAGGAGAGAAATAAAGGAGGATGATAGATCCAAAAGAAATGGGATAGCATTGGTTGGGAGAAAATATCACTCCGATGATGAAGATGATGATGATGATGAAGAGATGGTCTTGTTCACTAGGAAGTTCAAGAAGTTCTTCAACAAACAAACAAGCCAAAGACCTCTAGTGCTAGTAAACATGAATCCAAAAATGAGGTAACTTGTTATAATTGTCAAGATAAAGGCCATTATGCTAACAAATGTCCTAGGAAGAAGAATGAGGAAAAAGGGAAGAAGAAGGCGTTTATAGCCACATGGAGTGATAGCGACTCCGATGAAGAAGAAGCCACAAATCTTTGTTTAATGGCGCTTGGAGATGAAGGAGATGAAAGCGACGATGAGGTACCTTCATTTAATGAATTATTAGATTCCTATCATGAACTTATTGATGCTCTTGGCAAAACCAAGATGAGTAACAAATTACTCAAATTTGAGATTGCTAAGAAAGATGAAGAAAATAATTCATTGAAAAATGAATTAAATTCTTTAAAGATATCTTTTTGCAAATATAGTGAAAGTAGTCAAAAGATGAGTGAATTGCTTGGCTTACAACTTTGTAGCTTTGACAAAGCCGGGTTAGGCTACTCAAGCAAATCAAAAACTTTTTCTAGCTTGTTAGCCAAAGCAAAGCATGATTCTCCTACTTGCAACTATTGTTGTAAAAATGGCCACACTAAGAATAAGTGTAGGTTTGCTAGAATCCAATACCAACCTAATAAGAGGTGGAAATGGATTCCAAAAGTGTCATTGAAAGTTAACCCTCAAGGACCCAAAAATCAAATGGGTACCAAAGATCCTCCTATTGTTAATTTGTCTTGTAGGGACAACAATGGAATGAAGGATGAAGGACCAAGCAACTCAAAGGAGGAGTTTGTATTATTCACCACTATAAAAGAGGCGCGAGGCGTTGGACCAATGACAAGAACGAACTCTTGTCATTAAGGGTAAAATTTATTTTATACATGTTAAAAGAGCAATTTAAAATTCATTGGCACAAATTAATTGTGATCAATAAATATTGAAGCTCAATATTCATTGTAGTAAAATGGAATACTCCTTAGCATATGCACATATAAATTGTTTAATGCTTGATGTATGCTTATCTTTTTATAGTAAGTATCTTGACATGCCTTGCATTCAAATTTGATTTTGCTATGTGAAAATATGAAATTATATGTTTTGTTATCTAATGATGCTTAAGGATTATATTGTTTATTGGGCATAGGTGCATGGAATCTTGGTGGATCATATGCATACTTTGCCATGTTTAGAATTCATTATTGTTTGCCTAAAACGCATGTTTGTATTCCTCTATATGATTTAATCTTATGCTTGATGAGGAACATATGTGTAAATTGTTAAAATATGGCTATGTGTCAACATATTTTAGCTATGTTTATTTAAATTTTATGCTTTTTGATTATCACAAAAAGGGGGAGAATTTTGTGATAAACTTGAACCTTAATACATGCATAGTTTGAGGGGGAGAGTTATTTGTTTAATGCTTTACTTGTTTAACTTGTATATGTTATGCAATTGTTAAGGGGGAGTTGTTTTTTACTCACATTTCATGCATATTAGTTATTCAAGTTTATCAAGTTTTGTGATCATCAAAAAGGGGGAGATTGTTGAGCCTTAAACGCATGGTTGCGTTTAATGCGTTAAATTATTCCCGGTCAATCTTTGAGTTTTGATGTTCAACAAAACTTGTGTTTGTTATACTAATATATCTACTTAGTGTGCAGATTAAGTGATTAAAAGTGGAATGAAATGAAGAAAATCGATTGTGCATATTCTGGCCTGGATCGCCCCAAGCGATGGTGATCATCGCCCAAGGCGATGGGTGCCAGTCGAGGCATCGCCACGCACATCGACAGAGGCGATGGCTACGCGAGCAACACCAGGAAGATCGCTCCAGGCGATGATGACCATCGCCTGAGGCGATGGCAACCAGGAGCGACATCGCCCCGCACATCGACAGAGGCGACGCCGAGGCAATGCGCGGGCATGCGCGCAGGGGAGATCGTTGGAGGCGATGGGCTGAACGCCTGAGGCGATGGCTGGAACGCCTGAGGCGATGTGGAGTTCGTTTGAGGCGATGAAGTTTTTGGACATGCTGAGGCTACGGCCTTGATTTTTGCTGTTGATCGCCTGAGGCGATCCGTGTAATTTGACGACCGTTGGGGCGCGGCGATGGTGATCGCCTGAGGCGATGTCCGAGGCGATCGAGGAGTGATTTCAGCCTTATGTGTAGCAACGGCTAGTAGGAGCCTTGTAGGCCTTCTACACTATAAATATGGATGCTTTGGAGCATTTTGAAGCTAAGGAACAAGCCTACAACTTATACAAAGTCTTGATCAATTATTATTTCAAATTGTATTACAATCTCCATACATTGTTGTTGTATTGGAGTTTGTAATTCTCTTCTTTGTTAGAGTCTTGTTTTCTTCGTGTGAGTACACCGTGAAGGTGTTTTTGATTTGATCTATTGTAAAGGTCCTCCAACACCAAAGCAAGTTGGAAAATTGTAAAGTCATCAACAAGTCTAGTTGGTGCAAGTGTGTGGCTATCCTTAGAGCCCTTAAGGCCAAGAAGACTCGTGAAGAGTGTTGGTAGCTCGGGAAGAGCTTGTGTACTCGGGAAGAGTATTGTGCTCGGGAAGAGCGTTGTAAACTCGGGAAGAGTTGTTGTGTGGCTAACTTGGAGCCCTCAAGGCCAAGAACAATTATTCTAGTGGAACCTCGGTTGGAGGTTATCTAACCGGGAAGAGGAGACGTAGGCGATTCATCGCCGAACTTCTATAACAAATATCCTTGTCATTTACCGCTTTTATTCCTCTACGCATTTATTTATTTTGTTCTTTTTATTTATCGATTGACTCAAGGCTTCCGCAAGCGCAAAACTCTTTTATTTTTTTCAAACTCATTTTAAAACGCTAAAGTAGCCAAGGAATCTCATTCACCCCCCTCTTCGATTCCAACAAGAACAAATATCACTATATTCCCATACTATATTACTAGAAAAATCGGCTTTAGTGAAGCTAAAAAGCGTCACAAAATCTGGTTATATTGACTTTTTTTTTACTTTTAGTGACGCTTGCTTAAACCGCCGCGTAGATAAGCGTTTCAATATGTATGTATTATGTAGGCTATAGTGACGCTTGTAAGCGTCACAGAAAGCAATATTCACGTCATTTTAAAGCATCTCTATAACATACAATACCAATTGAAACACCAACTTAAGCGACGCTTGAAGCAAGCGCCATTAAAAACAAAAGTGTCAATATAGCCACATTTCATGACGTTTTTTAGTGTCATTAGATATTACAACTAATTGCATCACAATAGCCCAAAAGTTGCTTCTTCTTCTTTTTTTCATTTTCGTACTTATACATATAAAAACAAATAAAACAAAGGCAAACATCTGTATTAACTTAAAACCATAAAATCTGTCACAAAATTCTATCAAATATAAACGAACAAATTACAAAAAACTAGTAAAATTAAAATCAAGTTGAATAAAAAAAGTCATTACAACTATCAAAATCATTACAAGTTTTTCAAGCAGTTCGTACAAACTATCGAAGCCATCATTTTGGACCTCGACCAAGTAGTTCACACAATCTAGCGTTTTTTGCTCCCTTCGACTCCTTTTCAAGCTTTGGGATCCCATTAAGATTTTTAACAAATATTGATTTGTTGTCGTCACATTAAGATTTTTAACAATCTCAACACAAACAAACAAGCCCATCCTTTTATTTACCTAGTAACTTTGTATAGCACAATCAAAAGCAGGCTAACTTCGCATATAATTAAGCATAATACAAAAATTTTAAATGCAACTGTTGAACTATGTACCTGCAAAAATGTTAAAAGAACATACATTTTGATTTTTTAAAAAAAAATTAGAAATCTCTCAAAAACATGAACTTAATCCTTGTATACACGGACATGATTTACATTCCCAATCTCAGCAAAGGGGAATTAACTGCATCGAGAGAATAATATTAAGGTGAAAAACTAGACTAAATCTAATTTGTCGCGCACATTACCAAAAATAATCAATTACAAGGCCCTAAGATCTGGCTAATTTAAAAAATAAAGCAAATATTTTTTTTAAAAAAATAATGTTTTTTTCTATGTTTCTAAGATGAAACGCGAACTCGGTTCGCGATTATTACTGTTCATTTTTTGAAACAAATTATTCAATTTGTTAAAAAAAATTTGATAATATTACTTGAACTAGTATAAAATGAACAACCTCTGAACAAATTAAGAGAAGATTTTTGAGAATCAAACACAAGATTAAAGCAAAATTCTCGCCTCGTCGTTCTTCGTGTTAATCCATTTCATTTCTCGCTTGCCTTTCATACACATACAATAAATATTTTGTCAAACATCTTTTAAATAAATAAATAATATATATATATATATTAGCTACCAAATTAATCAATTGACTCTATCTGTACATATCCCGCGTGTTCAACATTTCTACCGATAATTGAGAGGCTTGATGCATTGCTTTTGGTCGAGTAGATCAGTAGGATTATTTCCATTATCTAGTTAGTTGAATAATATTATGAGGCCACGTCCCATTAGCTAGTAAATGACTTAGTGGTAATTATTAGTAAGATTTCTTGTATTCAAATATCTATTATTATGAAGAAAATGACATAATCTGTTAGTCCATAAAAACTATATTTCTCTTCTAAAATTCTTTAAGGAGTGTAGAATTCGTAGTTAAAAAAAATAGAATGCAGAAAAGATATTTGAATTAAATATACAACAAGCCTAAAAAAAGCTTGATTAAGAATATTTTTTTTATTTAAAAAAAAATTAGAATCCATAATCCCTACATAAAAAAATTGTATATGATATCACCAAAAAATAAAAATTGCAGGCTAAACGTAACTCATCGGAATACTGGACATATTTATGTTCTTATAGCTACCAAGTATCAAGAACTTAATAAAGTTTTTCGAGAATTAAATTTTCGAACATCAAATTTTTTTTATGGACTTAAGTTTTTCGAGCATCAATTTTTTTGATGGACTTATGTTTTTCGAGCATCAATTTTTTTAAAACAAATTGAATAGTTTGTTAAAAAAAAAGTGAACAGTAAGAACCGCGAACTCGGTTCGCGTTTCACCTTAGAAACGTATACAAAACATTATTTTTTAAAAAAAATTATTTGGCCTTATTTTTAAAAATTAGCCCCTCAGATCTCATAGCTTTTGACAAATCACAAACTAACACCAAAAAAAATCAAAGCTGGAGATACAAATTGTAAATTGAACATAAAAAAGAATCGAATTTGGAGTTACGAGAATATAGAATTGATGTGTAAATGAGGTCCACCCGATCTGTAAAAGTATTTGTCATTATTATTACTCCGTCAAAATTGCAAACAATTACTAGCCAATACCAAAGGATTCATATACAATTATACAAGGGAAAATATATTGCACCATTTATTTTATAAAAAAACATTTATTATATTATTAAAACAACCACCTTTATTCTAAAATCCCAGATGGCGTAATCGCTCTTGTTGGCTACCATGTATATTTTTTCGCAAGATACACTGGAGGGTTGGTTCGTGAAAAATAGATACCATCTTCCTTGACTGACCAATAGCACAAATCATTCCTATCGCATGGACGACGCCTCCATTTCGAATTAAAAACATCAAAAGAAATCTCCTTTTGCTCCCACCAAAGGTGGCAGAAAAATAATGTAAAATATATATTTTCACAGAAATGAAAATGATAAGTTTCATTTGTTGTTAGATTATGAAACCCAAGATCGTCGTCTCCGGATTGACAACGTAAGCGCAGTGGCGAAGTATTTGGGGGGAGATTGTTGACGACATAGATTTCGTACTTATAAGTAATAAGACATGTGAGCTTGTTATTTAATGATATCCTCCCTTGTGCAAGATTGATTAAAATCAAAAGAAATGGTAAAGTGTATTTGATCTTTGGAGAATTCATGGTGTGTGCTTTATGTTGATGAATGAGTGATACCTTTCCTTTGAAGATCGATTTATAGAGTTAAATATCCACAAAATTGTGCAAAAAATCTGATGCAGATTTTTATAATGAAATAAAATTTCGAATCCCATTCATAGTTAAATAACAATAATTATATGCAAGATTATTTTACCTTTTTGATACACTGTTAAAGATGTATATAATATAATGGGTAAATTTAAAAGATGGTTAATCTCAAATTCTTAGGAATAAAGTATATATTTTACCTTTTTGATACACTGTTAAAGATGTATATAATATAATGGGTAAATTTAAAAGATGGTTAATCTCAAATTCTTAGGAATAAAGTATAGCATCTATTAAATTATTTTTAATAAAAAATACTCTCATAGATGTTTTTAATAAACTCCGTCAGTGATATACATCACTTGTGATATGGATCACTTATGATATATATCTCTGTATGTCACAAGCCAGAGTAAAGGAAGAGGGTGGTGGTAGGCCTGTGACAGCCAACCGGGTAAATTAGTCACATCACAATGACAACAATCCCAGCAGTGCTCATGTGTGTCGAGTGGAGTCCATGGAGTTCGGCCAGTTCACGAGAGCTAGAGGACGACCGAATAATACATGTCTCGAAGTTATACACAAAGACTTGTAGTGCAAGGAGATTACGAAAGATATTTAACTGATAGAAGCGTTTGGAGAAGACTAACGCGTGTGTCCGACCCGACTTGATTCTCTCTATTGTTCATGTAGTTTACTACAATTCATTGAGATTAAAGACTTAGTTGTTATTGTATATATGTTTTTAATTTTTTTTAATCTCACATAAATATTTTTTAACAAAAGTGACTCGATAATTGAATAGGGGACTTTGAGACCACTTTGATAAAAAAAAATAAAGTTTGTGACTATTATTGATTAAAAACAAAGTTTGAGGCTACTTTTGATTAAAAAAATTTATATGTGACTATTTAATTGGTCCTAAAAATTTGAAACTAGTATTGCAAAAACTCATATTCTAAATCCAGTGTTATGATTTCTAAATTTCAAAATAAGCTCTTGTTTTTATTTTTATTTTAGCAAAAAAAAGCTCTTGTTATATTCTACTAAAAATTATCACTATGACAATATATATTATCTTTATTGTACAGTAATAATAATAATAATAGTAATAATAATAATAATAATAATAATAATAATACAATCAATAATGTTAGGCTATCAGGTAGTAGGATCATGAAAATGTAATATTATTATAAAATATTAAAAAATTAAAGTTTGGGGGTGGTGATGAATAGTGGATTTTCTATTATTTTCAGTTCAAAACATTTATCAGTCATATAGTATTTTAGTATTGGATATCGAGGAACTTTTGTGTGGTGCATAACGAAAAATCATCGTGATATAATTTCAATTTTTTGAAATAATAAGTGATTACAATGGCAATAACTAAGTCTTTAATTTTAATAAATGTGGGTATGCTATATAACAATAGATAGAATCAAGTTGGGTAGGATACATGCTTCAGTCTTCTATAGCGTTTCAATCGGTCAGAATATCCTCTTTATTCCCCTTGAACTTCAAGTCTTTGCGTATAACTTTGAGCCATGTCTTCTTCCGTGCCCTCTCACTACCGCAAAATGGCCGAAATCCATGGACTCCACTCGATGCACATGTGCATTGCTAGGCCTACGTTTACGTGACTAAACCAACGTAAGTGATTTTCTTGCATCTTCTGTTCCATACAAGCTACACCTACTTTAGTTTGAATACATCTTCATCCTTATTTATCTCTTCGGGTTTTACCACACATCCAATAAAGCATATAATATCTGTCACACTCATCTTTTGGATGTGATTCCTCTTGGGTACCCAACATTCTTTCCCATACGACATTACAGATCTAATGACGGTTCTATAAAACCCCCCTTCAATTTCAGGGGGATATTATGACCACGTAGAACTTTGGTGGTGTTTCTCCATTTCAACCAGTCAGCCTATCATTTGGTTAACGTCAATCTTAATCTCTCCATCTTTTTGGATAACAGAATATAGGTATCGAAACTTAGTTCTCATCGAAATCTCTTGACCATCGAGTGCTACAACACCGGATCCCGAAAGGTAGGAACTAAATTTGCACTCCATATATTCCATTTTATACCTACTTATTCTAAACCCTTTGATTACAAGGTCTCTCAATAATTCCAATTTGGCATTTACATTTGTCATGGTCTCGTCGATTAACACAATATCGTCAGTGAAAAGCACAGTCCAAAGTAAATCAATTCGTATGTCTTTTGTTATCTCATATATCACTAGGCTGAACAGGAAAGGACTCAACGCAGACCATTGTTACAATCCAATCGTGATCAAGAACTCAATTGTCACCTCACTGCATGTTCTCACATTGAATGCTACATTGTTGTACATGTCATGGATTATATTGACATACTTGATGGGAGCTGATGGGGGGAACCAAAAAGCTTCGATGAAGCTATGACCGGGGAACACATGGATAAATGGATGGAGAACATGCAAGATGAAATGCAATCATTGCATTAGAATGATACATTTGAGCTGGTGAAGTTGCAAAAGGCAAGAAAGCTTTGAAGAATAATTGGGTATTCAGGTTGAAAAACGAAGAGCACAGTAGTCAACCAAGATTCAAAGATAGGATCGTCGTCAAAGGTTTTAGTCAGAAACAAGAAGTCGATTTTGACGAGATTTTCTCACCTGTGGTGAAGATGACATACATCTGGATTGTGCTTGGGTTATCAGTAGAGCTCGATCTGTAGGTAGAACAAATGGATGTCAATGCCGCTTTCCTTCATGGAGATTTGGATGAGGAAATTTACATTGAGCAACCAAGGGGTTTTGTAGAGAATGGGAAAAAGGACATCGTGTGTAAACTAAAGAAGCCTATACGGTCTCAAACAAGCATGGAGACAATGGTACAAGAAGTTTGAATCTGTAATAACTCAGCACAGATTCATGAAGAATGCTGCAGACCATTGCGTACTTGTTTGAAAACCTCTGATGATGATTTGATGGTGCTTCTGCTCTATGTAGATTGATACTCCCAAAAAGAGTGATGACCTCTAAATATCAATAAGAGGCTCGATTACCTCTCCTTATCTTCTTCAAGGAATCAAATAACAAAGATAGATCTTAAATAGACCTGCGAGGATCAGAAACAAAAAGTTAGAAGGGTGCCGGAAGATTTTTCGACGGGTCCCCTCCGAGGTGATGGGAGATGTGGACAAAATCTATCAGAGAATAGCTGATGTATATAAGTGTGTATAGAGAAAAATGCATACCTGAAATCCTGTATTGGTTTACTATTTATAGAGTTTACCTCACGAATGTGCATCTCGAAGTAGTAAGGCCACGATTCACACGATTCCCGGGATTTCGGAACATGACTGCCAACTGATAAAACCATTACTCATACCCACTCCCTGAAATCTCGGGATGTGCCCGATCAGCATGGACTTGGTCAACATATTCTTAGAGGTAGGATGTCTGAAACTCTCCAGGTTGATGAGCACCATCGCCGGTTATTCAGATGGGAGCTCGGAGCATTGGGTCTTCTGGCCTTGAAGGTATGATCGTCCTGAAGACAAAATGGTGATCAGGACGGAAAGTCGGCACATTGGTGTTTCTGAATCAATGTTGAATAATCTGTACTCTGACCTTTTTAGGTCGGGAGATCGGGAACATTACTAGTGATGAGGTGATCACTTTGACCTTTTTAGGTCGGGAGGTCGGTCAAGTATAAGTAATATATTTCTCCCACAGGGTATCATAGATGATATGTTTGTTGTTGGAAAAGATGATTATGAAATCAAATGCCTAAAGAAGCAACTAAGCAAGACCTTTGTAATGAAGGACTTGGGGACAGTAAAAAGAATTCTTGGCAGAAAATCCAGTGAGACAGGTATGCCAAGAAGACCTGGTTGTCTCAGGAAAACTATATTGAGAAGGTACTTCAAAGATTCAACATGGACCAGGCAAAAATGGTTGGATGTCTTCTTGCCAACCACTTCCACGGAGGAGCTGTGTCATGGCAGTCAAAATTGCAAAAAGTTGTAGCATTGTCAACCACTGAAGCATAGTTTGTTGCAGCAACTGAGGCATGCTGGGATGAAATAGTTTTTAGGGGAATTAAGCTTTGTGCAAGATCAGTACAAGTTGTTCTGTGACAGTCAGAGTGCAATCCTTCAATGCATTCAAGGTCAAAGCATATCGATGTTCGTTATCATTGGATACCGGATGTATTGGAGAAAAAAATGTTAAAGTTCGAGAAGATCCACACAAATAAAAATGGATCTGATATGTTACCAAGATATTGCCGAAATGGAAGTTGGAACACTGTAGAACAGTTGCATGCTTGATCGAATTCACAAAATGAGTTCGAATGGGAGAATTATTAATAATCAAGCCACATTCTTCGAATTCAACACACTTTGGACAAACAACTAACATATATTTGTATTTAGTCAAAATTAATTGCCTTGATTATATTAGCCATGTTGCAAATTTTTTTTTTTTGTTTTTTTTTTTGTGCCTAATATCCTATAAATACACATGCATACTTCATTCCAAAATCATCCCAAAACACAAATATTTCTTTTTTTTTCTACAAACAGAAGTGTTGAGATAAGAGTGAGATTGAGTGTTAGAATTTCTTTAGGGATATTTTTATACTTGGAAGAAACAAGATTAGTGGAATTGCTTCTATCGACGTGGGGCGTGACAGAGGCTTTGGATAAGGGATTATTATTACTCCATAGAAATTGCAAAGAATTACTAGCCCCAAAAGATTAATATATAACTTACAATAGGAAAATATATTGCACCATTTATCCATTTATTTTATAAAAACATTTATTATATTATTAAAACAACCACCTTTATTCTAAAATCCTAGCTGGTGTAACCGCTCTGTTGGCTACCATGTATATTTTTTTTTCAAGATACTCTGGAGGGTTGGTTCCTGAAACGTAGATACCATCTTCCTTTGCAGCCCAATAGCACAAACCATTCCTAATGCATGGATTATGCCTCCATTTCGAATTAAAAACATAAAAAGATATCTCCTTTTGTTCCCACCAAAGGTGGCAGAAAAATAATGTAGAATATAATTTTTCACAGAAATGAAAATTAAAAATCTCATTTGTCGTTAGATTATGAAATCCAAGATCGTCGTCTCCAGATTGACAATGTAAGCGCAGTGGTGGAGTATATGGAGGGAGATTGTTGACAACATAGATTTCGTATTTATAAGTAACAAGACAACTTAGCTTTGTTGTTTAAGGATATCATCTCTTGTGTAAGGTTGATTAAAAGCAAAAGATATGGCAAAGTATATTTGATCTTTGGAGAATTCATGGTGTGTGTTTATGTTAATGCATGAGTGATACATTTGAAATCAATTTATAGAGTTAATATCCACAAGATTGTACAAATATTTTGAAGCAGATTTTTATAGTGAAAAATCATAATTAAATAACAATAATTAGATGCAATATTATTTTACTTTTTGATGCAAGGTTAAAGATGGATATAATATAATAAATCATAAGTCGTAATGACAACTATGAAACATGAATTGTGGTATTGAACGACCATCATAATTAGTATAGAAAATTAAGCAATTTTTACTCTAACTACTCAATACGTGAGTCGGTGGTAATTTACCCACTACTTAGTATCAATCATAGATATTTTACCCATGTGGTCTATGAAAAGATATTTTATACCCTTATGGTTTGAAAATATATATCTTACCGTGGTTTTTGGAATATGCATTTCCGTTTTGAAAAGTGATTGGTATTAAAAAAAAAATTGAAAGTGATTGATGCAAAAATATTGTGAGAAAGATTTAAAAATGGAAATGCGAGGTTAATAAAAAAATTAGGGAAAAAAACACACACACACACACACAGAGAATACCTTTCAAATCGAAAGCCGATCAAAGTGGGAAATTAGAGTACCATGTCTATAAATGTTTCCCGATTATAGGCATATAATACTAATTGGAAAAATTGAAGTTCTAGTTAGATATGTTTTTCTATCTTTCATTTTAGTTATTTAATTGGTCAAATTTCAGTCTTAGTCCGCTATTTTTTTCCCATATTTTACAACTTTAGTCTTTTTTTCGTCGGAATGTTGATACGTCTGTCACCAACCATTAAAACTGATGTGGCGCCATGTATTTTGAGGTGTTTGGAGCCACATTAGTACTTCCGTAGTAAAAAATGACTTAAATTGCAAAGGAAGAACTAAAGTTAAAAAACAAACAAATATAACATATTTAAACTAAAGTCTGACTACTTAAATGGCCAAAATCCAAAAGATAACAATATTAAGGATGTATATTGCTATTTTCCAAAGTAATTCTTCACAAATTCTGCTTTCTCCAGACCATTACCATCCCTACATCAACTGAAATAAAAGATTAATTCACTTCTATACTTAAAACATGAGGGAGGTTCTCCAGTCATTTAGCTTATCTTAGCAAGTATACACTAGAAAGCTAGTTGAAGTAGAGAATGGCATTTATAAGCACTTAAAATATGAAGGTTGAATCAAGATCCATTGCAAGCTAGTGCACCAATAAGCAATTAGATTATGTTTGTGGAAGAGACAAAGAAGAGTGGACAAGAATAAGTGTCGTCACTAAGGTTGTGTGATATGGATTTTGAGAAGAAATTTGATGGATGAATTTCATTCATAAACAAGTTTAAAAATGAATGAGAAGAAATTTCAAATTCGTAGAATTCAAAAGCATCCAAACAAGTATAATGGATTTAGATCCTGGATTTCAGAAAGGGCTGAAACTGAGAAATTCATTGGAAATCTGTTCAGAATGCAACACCTAAGGACCTAAACGTAATGGTGCATTGGATGTTACCAATCACAATCTCGGCCAAGTGATGCCTTAAGCTCTCGATGATACTTGGGACAAGGATCCAGAGGGATAAGGCAATGGTTGTTTATCAAGATGTACAAGTGACTATCCCTCCGATTAACTCCTCACTGATGAGTGGTGATTTAGCTAACACTTTGATAAGAAATCATTCACAAATGAACGAGAAAGTAAAAAAAAAACTGAGAATAACAACACAAAACACAAGATTTACCTGGTTCGGATTTGAATAATCCTACATACAAAGTGCAGGGTTAACAGCCACAATTGAAGCCACTAACAAGATGAGTTTACATTGTTCAGATTCTCAATGAGAAAATACAGAATCCCTCAACAAAGCAGCAGGATTTTCTCAAGAAATATGTGCGGCTCTCATTCCTCAATACAAAGAATGAATCGTACTTTTTTGGGAGAAGAGAGAAGAAAGTGGCTCTTTACTATCTGTTTCAGACAATCTAATGTATTGACGAATGTACAACTCGTCTTTCATTTAAATAGTGCAAGGGCCAATAGAGATTAATAAAACACATCGGTCATAACTTGATTTAATAAAATGAATCAATCTTAGCCATTGATTTCAGCATATAGATGCAAATAATCTTCACAATTCTCCACCTTTTGACTCTAACATAGGGGTGAGAATCGGGACTGGTTTCGGGGAATTGGGATATTTGGATTCAGGTAATCGGGTATCGGGTATACTAAAAGCATACCCGAACCCGAATATGCTTCACAATTCTCCACCTTTTGACTCTAATATAGGGGTGGGAATCGGGACGGGTTTCGGGGAATCGGGATTATTTGGTGGGTAATCGGGTATACTAAAAGCATACCCGAACCCGAATATGTCGGGTACCCGAAATTCGGGTTTCGGGTACCCGAACCTTGAATTTTTTATTATTTTTAATTTTTTTAAAGAAACGCTACACAGATTTAAACATAAAATTTTTTTATTATTATTTTAAAAGGAAACCGGGTTCGGATTCGGGTTAGGGTTCGGGTTCGGGTACCCGAATCCGAACAATTTTTCTCCCAAACCCCTACCCGAATCCCGTCCCGAACCCGCCATTACCCGATCGGGGAATACCCAATTATCCCGAAAACCCCGATTATCCCGACCCGATCGGGAAATACCCGATCGGGTCTGGTCGGGACCCGAATTTCCGAACCCGTTTCCCACCCCTACTCTAATATCAAACATTGTGGATTCAATTAGAGTTTTTTCATGGATCTGGGACAGCTTCATGAGCACATCAGCGGGATTAACTTTGTTGTGATCTTTTCACACTTACAAGTTGTCTTGAGATGATTTCCCTCTCAAAAATGTGACCTCAGATCAATGTATTTCATTTTTTCGTGAAACATGACATTTTTAGACAAGACAACACTCAGTGAGTTACAAAAAATATTTACACATTTCTGCTCATGGACCATTTCGCTAACAAACCCTTTAATCCATAGAGATTCTTCTACTGTTTCTGTAAGAGAAATATACTCAGCACGAGTTGTTGACAAGGCTACCACATATTGTAGACTTGACTCCCAACTCACTACATTCCCTCAAATAGTAAAACATATCTGGAAAGTGACATTTTATCAAGATCAGCAGCAAAATCTAAGCCGCATTATCCTATAACTTCAGAAGTTGATTATGCCTCCTCAGAGTAGACAAGTTTCAGCTTAGTAGTGCCTTTAAGATACCTAATGTTCTCTACATGGCTTACTCATGAATCTACTTACTAAACCCAATATGCAATGTCTGGTCTGGTTGAGACCATAGAGTGCATCATGCTTCCAATTGCACTTGGGTAAGAAACTTATTTCAATTCAGCTTCCTCCTCCTTAATTGATACCAACTTAAAGTGTGCATCAATAAGAGTGTTGACATTTTTAGTATCTCGCATGCCTGATCAACAATTTTTTTTATGTATCCTTCTTGAGATAGAGTTAAAATCCCCAAGTTTATGTCTCTTGCAATTTCAATTCTTAAAATTTGCTTTGCTGGCTCAAGATTCTTCATATCAAACTCACAATTGAGAAGTCCATTCAGTTTCTCAATTCCCCGCAATTCTGTACATGCAATATGAAAGATTTGGTGGTCAGAATAATAAACATAGCTATCAAACTTAGACCTATGAAATCCCTTTTGCAACATCAAACCATCAAACAATCATGAAATCCCTTTTGCAACATCAAACCATCAAACAATCGATACCACTGCCTAGGGGATTGCTTAAACCCACAAAGCGATTTTTCAGTAAACGGAATTTTTCAACTTCTCCTTCTTTCACAAAATCCTCTGGTTGAGTCATCATGTCGTTCCGTGAAATGTCCCTAATAGCAAGATCTATGACTGTTACCTCGGATTTTGGGTAGGGTGTCCTCCTCGGTTAACAATAACTCCTTCAACGGAGGTAAGTGATCCTGAAAAAGAAAGGTTAGAAAGGGAGCCAGAGAGGGTTCTCCGGCGGGGCCCCTCCGACGATCAAGTCAGGATGATGTATGAGCAAGAGCTTTTAATTATGCAAAAGTTGAATAGAAGCGAAAGAATCCCCTGAACCTGATACTTTGGCCGCATATATATTGAAGGAGTGAGAGGGACAATCTGTTATGGCCGGCGGGTCCGGCGGGGCCCCTCCGACGATCAAGTCAGGATGATGTATGAGCAAGAGCTTTTAATTATGCAAAAGTTGAATAGAAGCGAAAGAATCCCCTGAACCTGATACTTTGGCCGCATATATATTGAAGGAGTGAGAGGGACAATCTGTTATGGCCGGCGGGTATTTCGGGGGACCACCGCCGACATTCCTCTGCGTCTTTCTGTTTTAGAGGGTGGGGACCACCGACAAATACTGTACATACCGTACGACATCCTACCGGTGAGATCTTGATAGTACTACAAAATATTCCCTGGATATTGGTCACCTTTTGATTGGCTCACTTATGCCGGGTACCCTGCTCTAGGACAATCAGTTGTGGATAACTTGGGCGAGGGACCACTCTAGTGCCCGCGATGGTACTGTCGACGCTGGGCAGAATAGGAATCAATGGATCCGTCCTGAGTTGTCGCTTCAGCTCGGCTACAGTACTAGACTCATGTGAGGTAGCAGGGGTCGTAGTGGTTGGCTAGGGGTGGAAGTTCAGGGCTGAGCTAAGGTCTTAGTTGCGTGCTGGGCCCCTTAGGACAAGCTTGGATCTGGAGTTCAAAGGTATCCAAAGGGATGGACCTGAGAGGCAACGGACTGGGCAAGGTCGGGTCACATCCGATAAAATTAGGGTCGAGGCCGTACTGACCTATAATAGGGATATCATGAGTATCCCCCTCTAGTCGAGCTAGTGTAGCGCTGTCCTCGACTATTCGTGTCAGGCCGAGACCCGTTCCTAGCTGTCAGTCTTTGTACTCTCTTGATGGGACATGTTGTCAGCAGGAAGTGACTGGTGACATGCGTCCCAATTGGTGGGGCTGCCACGTGTTCATATCTGCGTTCGCGACGCTTGGCCTCCTCCGATCCTCGCCGTTCGAATAGGCCAGGCCCAAGAGGCCCACCGCTTTGATGGCCTATATATATACCCTAATCCCCCCTTTTTTTTTCACTTTTCTCCCGTCGCTAGCCTCCTCCTGCTCTTCTCGTCTGCTTCGCTTTGATTCTAGTAAGTGCTCTCCTTTTATTTTCCTTATGTCGAATTCGACTTCTTCTACCTCCGAAGCCGCCCTCAGGGGTTCGGCCGGGGATGCCTCTGGGTCTGGGCTTTTAAGCTCTCCGACCCTTAGTGGGCCAGTGAGGGAGGTTGTTAGTGCTGTCCCCCTTCTCCAAGTCCCTCCTCATCCAAATCCCGAGCCATTTCCTCCTAGTTTCTAGGTTGACCCTCGGGACTTGGTTCGGGCTGGGGTACCCTGGTATGAGGTCTTAAGTTCCCGGGTTTCGGCTGAGGCTGAAGCTTTTCTTCGCTCCCATTTCATTCCTCCTGACCACGAGGTACGGATACCAGGGCTGGGAGATCGTCCCCACGTTCCCCCTCCAGGTTTTTTTCCTTTTTTCATTGAGCAAATTAGGAGCGGGCTGCGCTTCCCCGTCCCTTCTCTGTACCAAGATATATCCAGTTATTTCTGCGTTTCCCTTAGTCAGCTCAGTCCCAACTCTTATCAAAATATGGCTGCCACAGCTGCCCTATTCCAATCTTTGAATCTCCCCTTTTCTCCACCCCTCCTGCACTATTTTTTCCATGTCAAGAATACCATCTTCCCAGGCCTATTTTATTTTGGGTCTAGGCCGTCCTGTAAGTTTTTGGACAAAATTCCGAGCTCTCACAAAGGGTGGAAGGAAACTTATTTTTTTGTCAGACCGCCCCAACTTTGGTCTTGTCCTATGGCTTGGAGGGATTCTCTTCCCGAGGCTCGCCCTCTCCCGCACAGATATAAGGAAGACGTTTTTTACCAGAAGGTCATGTCGGCCATAGGGGGTCGACAGTATGATACCACTATCCTGATTCGAGAGGACGTACTCAGGCGTTACAGGCTGAGTTCTTACCCAGCTAGTCCTCCCCCTGGTGCGTCCTCATCGATCTGAACTTATATACTGCTTGATATACTGTCCTACTCATGTCTCTTGCTCTTGTGTAGGTACCATGTCTTTCAATCAGATGCTGTCCGCCATGGTTTCTCAAAAGAAAGGGAAGGGGAGGGCGGCCCCCAAACACCAGGCTGAAGAAAGAGCTCCCTCACCCCCTCCTGCTCCCGAGGCCGCCGCTGTTGTAATCCTTCACTCTTAAGAAAGCGGTGAAGCTGGCCTTGCGCAACGCAAGAGGAAAAGGGACGGGAAAGCGCCCGTCGCCTCGGTCCGGGAAGAAGTAGCCACTTCCTTGGCACCCCGTGCTGAAATGTCGGAGGATTCGCTCCAGAGCCCGCAATCGGCCCGATCAGCCGGGCCGGGATCCCCAGGTCTCCCAGTTGAATATACCCAATCCAAGAGCCTGATCAGTGACCCTGTTTCCGGAATTCCGGCTGAGATATTAGAATGCATTACTACAGGCGCGGATCAACAGGCCATGGCCAGATGAAGTGGGGGCCCTTGGCTAGGGAAGGGCTGGCACGGACCTTATCGGTATGTGCTAATACTGATCTTCTACAGGCGCGCTCTATTGCCTTTATATTTTCTGACCATTATTTTTATTCAGGGCTTGATAATGCTGCGTGAAAGCATTCGGAGGGGATCCAATTATGGCCAGTCTTCATCCGATGTCAGAAAGAAGCTCCGGGAAGCTACAAAGCGGGCTGAGGCTGCTGAAGCTGAACTTAGGGAGGCTAATGAGCTGCAGTCCAAACGGCTAATGACCCTGGAGACAGAGTTGAGCAAGTATCGTGCTGAGGTTGACCGACTTCGTTCTGCACTATCTGAGAAAGACACTGTCCTGACCAACTCTTCCGCAGAACTGACCAGATCTCGAGCAGAGCTGGAGTCGTATATTGCTGGAGAGGTTGGGCGGAAAGAGGCTTTCCTGAAGTCGGAGGAGTTCAAGAAACTCCTCGCAGAGAAGGCGTTTCGATTCCTCGACCTGGGTTTCGAAGGCTGCAACGATCAGTTCAAGGCACAGGGCTTCCCTCCCGAGGATCAAGACCCTGATGATTTTTTGGACCTTCAGGCCATTGTGGCCAACATCCCTCCCGACTTTGTTAATTAGGGTAGCCTATAAGTCTACTTAAGGCTTTTTCTTCTCCGAAATGTAATCAGTGCTACTTGCGCAATTCTACTTAAATGAAGTTTTTATTATGCCAAGTTGTACTGTCATCCTAGGCCGAAGTAAAAACACCTTATTCTCAGAATAATTGAATGACTTAATGTAACAACGAGCTGCCCTGTATCAATAATTCGGGTCATAAAATTATAATAACGAGGCTGACCTTTTCCAAATTTATGCACGGACTATGAGTACGTGGCCCCTGCCAGCTATAATCTTTAACGTGGGCTGTGGTAATCATTGGCCGAATTCGGGCTCAGGCCATACTTGCTCGTCTGATTAGATCTTGATTGCTCCAGACAGGGCGGGACTTACTTCCCTTTAGTCAGGGCGATACCTTAACTCTTTCTTAGTCAGGGCGATACCTTAACTTTTTCTTAGTCAGGGCGATACCTTAACTTTTATCGTAGTCAGGGCGATTCCTTAACTCTTTCTTAGTCAGGGCGATACCTTAACTTTTATCGTAGTCAGGGCGATACCTGAACTTTTTCTTAGTCAGGGCGATACCTTAACTTTTTCTTAGTCAGGGCGATACCTTAACTTTTATCGTAGTTAGGGCGATACCTGAACTCTTTCTTAGTCAGGGCGATACCTTAACTTTTATCGTAGTCAGGGCGATACCTGAACTTTTTCTTAGTCAGGGCGTTACCTTAACTTTTTCTTAGTCAGGGCGATACCTTAACTTTTATCGTAGTCAGGGCGATACCTGAATTCTTTCTTAGTCAGGGCGATACCTTAACTTTTATCGTAGTCAGGGCGATACCTGAACTTTTTCTTAGTCAGGGCGATACCTTAACTTTTTCTTAGTCAGGGCGATACCTTAACTTTTATCGTAGTTAGGGCGATACCTGAACTCTTTCTTAGTCAGGGCGATACCTTAACTTTTATCGTAGTCAGGGCGATACCTGAACTTTTTCTTAGTCAGGGCGATACCTTAACTTTTATCGTAGTCAGGGCGATACCTGAACTCTTTCTTAGTCAGGGCGATACCTTAACTTTTATCGTAGTCAGGGCGATACCTGAACTTTTTCTTAGTCAGGGCGATACCTGAACTTTTTCTTCGACTATTTTTTAGAATAACATTTTATTTAATAACGGGTCGTTGCGGGCTCATACATCGTTGAAATACACCGTGTTTTAAGAATAATATTTCCTGAGATGAAACGCGTTCCACGGCCTCTTCAGCTTTTTTCCTTCCGCATCTTCCAGTAGTATGCTCCACTGCTAACTTTCTGTACTACTTTGTAGGGTCCTTCCCACTTGGGGTCAAGCTTCCTGACTTCCGCTGACTGGATCTTTTTGAGCACAAGGTCTCCGACCTGGAAACTACGAGGTATCACTCGTTTATTATAAGCCTTGACTACTTTGTTTCGATAGGACTCCATCCTGATCATTGCTCTCTCCCTTCTTTCGCATATCATGTCTAGGTCCAGAGCCCGGCGTTCATCATTGTCATCGTCGTAAGCTTGTACCCTGGCCGAAGTTGCTCCTATCTCCGCTGGCAAAACTGCTTCCGAACCGTAAACCATACTGAAGGGCGTTTCCCCTGTTGGAGTTCGGGGCGTAGTTCGGTAAGCCCACAGTACAGTAGGAAGCTCGTCAGCCCAATCCTTTCCTACCCCGTACAGCCTGGCTTTCAATGCTTGCACTGTAGACCGGTTGGTAACTTCCGCCTGGCCATTGCTTTGAGGGTATGCTACTGAGGTGAAGGCTTGTTCGATCTTCATCTCCTGGCACCAGACTGCCAGCTTTCGCCCTTGAAATTGCCTCCCGTTGTCGGAGATCAGCTTCCTTGGAACCCCAAACCGACACACGATATTTTTCCACAAGAAACCCAGTACGTCTTCCTCCGTAATCCTGGCTAGGGCCTCAGCTTCAGCCCATTTTGAAAAGTAATCGATAGCCACTATCAGAAATTTCTTCTGTCTGGGAGCAACAGGAAAAGGTCCCACTATGTCCATTCCCCATTGGTCGAATGGACAGGCCGATACCACAGACCTCATGAGCTGAGCTGGTCTGGGTTGGAACTTTGCATGCCGTTGGCAGCCCCCGCAAGCAGTCACGACTTTTACTGCATCTCTTCTTAAAGTGGGCCAAAAATAACCGGCCAGGAGAGTTTTTCGAGATAGGGCCAGGCTGCCTAGGTGATCCCCGCAGCAGCCTTCATGTATTTCATGAAATACGTAACTAGCCTCTTCCCCGGCCAGGCACCTGAGCAGAGGTCCTGCGAAAGATCTTTTGTACAAGGTATCCCCGATCAGAACGAAACGGAAATCCTGCCTTTTTATCCTCCTTGCCTCATTCTTATCTGAATGGAGTTCAGAGCTCATCAGGTATTTTAGGAGAGGAGTCATCCAGCTTTCGACTCGAGGAGTTTCAGAGGGCTCCGATGGTGGGATCAACGGGGATAACTCGGTCTGGAATACCACCTCCCTCTGACATACAGACCCTAACGCCGTGGCCAACTTTGCGAGTTGGTCTGCTTCGTGATTTTCAGTCTGCGGTACTTGAACTATGCTCCACTCAGAAAAGTTCTTGGACATATCTTGGATTGCTTTCAAATAGTCCATCAATCTTTCGCTCTTGACTTCGAAATTTCCATTCACCTGCTGGGTTGCTAACTGGGAGTCAGAGTGGAGGACTACTCTAGTAGCGCCAACCTCCCGAGCTAGCTTAAGCCCAGTTAGGACTGCTTCATATTCTGCCTCATTGTTGGAGGCTCGGAAACTCAACCTCACCGCTACCTTTATCTTCTCACCGGTCGGGGAGATCAGCACTATTCCAACTCCACACCCCTCGCTGTTCGAGGCTCCATCAACATATACTTTCCTGCTTCCTGCTCTGGCGTGGTCATTTCCGCCAAAAAATCGGATAACGCCTGACCTTTAATAGATGTTCTGGCTTGATATGATATGTCGTACTCGCCGAGTTCGATCGTCCATTTGACCAGCATGCCCGATACCTCGGGTTGCGTCATGATTCTCCCAATTGGGCTATTAGTCAATACCGAGATGGGGTGAGACAGGAAGTACGGTCTCAATCTTCTCGCCGTTATGACCAGAGCAAAATCAAGTTTTTCAATCTCCGGGTACCGGAGTTCTGCCCCTCGCAGGGCGTGGCTGACATAATAAATCAGCTTTTGATCCGTCCCCTCCTGTTTGATCAAGACAGAGCTGACGGCCTGTTCTGTGGCGGAGAGGTAAACCCACAACTTTTCTCCCGGCTGGGGTTTGACTAACACAGGCAGTTCGGCCAAATGGTTCTTCAGGTCGGTGAATGCCTTCTCGCATCCTTCGTCCCATTCGAATTTCTTGGCTTTTCTTAGTACTTGAAAGAAAGGATAACTCCTATGTGCTGATCTGGAAATGAACCGTGCCAGAGAAGCAATCCGACCAGTCAGCTTCTGGACTTCCCTTATGCTTCTAGGGGAGGCCATATCTAGCACCGCTCTAACCTTCTCCGGGTTGACCTCAATTCCTCTGGCCGTTACCATGAAACCCAAAAATTTTCCACTCTTTACCCCGAATACACACTTGGCAGGGTTCAGTTTCAGGCCGAACCTTTTCAAGGTAGCGAATGTTTCCTCCAAGTCAGGTATGAGATCTGACCTGTTCCTTGATTTGACCAATATATCATCAACGTAGACCTCGACATTTCGCCCTGCCTGTCCTACAAATACCTTATCCATCAGTCTTTGATATGTGGCTCCAGCGTTTTTGAGGTCGAATGGCATGACCACATAGCAATATGTCCCTTCCGAGGTGATGAAGCTGACTTTCTCCTGATCCTCATGCGCCAAGGGAATCTGGTGGTAACCTTGGTAAGCATCCATAAAACACAACAGCTCATATCCCGAAGTAGAATCCACGAGCTGATCTATGCGAGGCAGCGGATAACAATCTTTGGGGCATGCCTTGTTCAAGTCTCTGAAGTCAATGCACATCCTCCACTTTCCCGCGGACTTTGGTACTAAGACCACATTGGACTGCCAGGTAGGAAACTGTACTTCGCGGATTTGCCCGGCCTTTAGCAGCGTCTGAACTTCCTTGCTTATAACCCTATCTTTCTCCGGCCCAAAATGTCTTTTCTCCTGCTTTGTTACTTTAATCCTTGGATCGATACTAGGTCTGTGCTGCGCCACCTCTGGATGAACCCCTGTTAATTCTGCTGAAGACCATGCGAACACGTCAACATGCCTGGATAGACAACTCAGCAGCTCCCGTTTCAGATATGTGCCTAGATCCGAGGCTACCCTCGTTGTTTGTTCCGGGTGCCCAGGAACAAGGGTAACCTCCTCTTCTTCTTCCGACACAGCTAGTGCGTCTTGCGTCTTCTGGGCTCTCTGTATTAGGTTAACCCTCCGATCTTCCTGGTCGCCGCTGCCTTCCTCATGCCTTGACCTCTTTACCTCCACCCTCACTGTCTCCGTGTAATATCTCTTTGACGACGGCTGGTCTCCCTTTACTTCCCCGACCTTCTTTCCTACCGGAAATTTGATTTTTTGATGGAACGTAGACGCAACAGCCCTGAATTCGTTCATGGTCGGCCTTCCCAAAATGACGTTATAGGAGGACGGGGCTTCCACTATGGTGAATGAGGTTAGCCGAGTCTTTCTGCCTTCCCCCATACCCATGGATAAGGGTAGGGTGATCTGCCTGAGTGGATAAACTGTATGGCCTGCGAAACCAAAAAGGGGAGTCGAGATTCGCTCAAGACGGTACTCCCCTAACTCCATTTGCTGGAAGGCCTCTTGGAATAGCACATTTACAGAGCTTCCGGAGTCCACAAAAACTCTGCCGACCTCGTAATTAGCGACCGTTGCCCTGATGACAAGGGCATCATTATGTGGCGTCTTCACCCCCTCCATGTCCCTCGGGCCGAAGTTAATTACCACCTCTTCCTCGGCATCTATAGCTCTTTCTACACTCAGCACCTCCCTCCTACTCATAGCCTTCCGGGCTCTGTTGGAATCCCCGTCAGTGGCTCCTCCGAAAATCATGTTAATAAAGCCCCTGGACGGGGAGTTGCTCCTATGCGGTTTCGGCTCCTCTGGCCTCCGTCCTCGTCCCCGGCCCTGAAAGGAGCCACGAAAATTATTACGCCCAACTCTGCCCCTTCCTCGGTAGGGACCTCTGCCCCTCCCTCGTGAATGGCTCTCATAGGGGGTGCTCGGTCGGGATACCCCCTGGCTATGCGGGGGATCATTCCGCATAGTCAGCCCCTGCCCATTATCCAGGTTACGACACTCTTGCGTGCTATGTCCAGGAGTCCGATGGAGATCACAATACTTCTCCGCCGACTCCTTGCTCGGCCCGTCTTTATGTGGTGATTTCCGAGGAGTTTGTTCCTCACAAATCCGGACCGTTCCTTCTTTAGCAATCTTCAGGGGCGTGTAGTGAGAGAAACGCCCGAGCCTTGTGTCCTCCACGGGCCTTTTTTCTGTAAGTCTGAGCTGCTTGTCACCAACTTTTACTTCCTTTCTTCTCATGACCTGGGCTTCCTCCACATTAATATATTTCTCAGCTCGTGTTAGGAGCTCATCATACGTGCTGGGAGGTCTCTTGATCAAGGAACGAAAGAACTCCCCCGCCTTCAAACCCTGGGTGAAAGCGCTAATCAAAATCTCCGCTGGGCAGGCGGGCACCTCCAGGCTGACACCATTAAATCGCCGAATGTACTCTCGAAGGGGTTCGCCCTCAATCTGTCTTATTTCAAACAGGCATAATGAGGTTTTCTTATAACGCTTACTGCTGGTGAATTGGTGAAGAAATGCCGAGCTGAACTATGTGAAAGAGGATATTGAAGATGGTTCGAGTTGATTGAACCATTGTTGGGCTGATTTTACCAGGGTCGTGAGGAAAACTTTACACTTTAGACGGTCCGAATAGCAATGCAGCATGGCAGCGTTCTCAAATCTACCCAGGTGTTCCTCCGGATCCGTGCTCCCGTCATATTCCCCAGCATTCGGGGGTCGGAAGTTGTTTGGGAGCTCTTTCTCCACTATCTCTGGGGAGAAAGGCATACCCTTCTTCGGGGCGCAATATCCCCCGATCCCCTTCTTCATTACTCTGACCTCCTCCCTCAACTCTCATATCTCGTCCTCGAGGTTGAGGCCCCCGTTGGGCGGAGGGTGAGATGTGGCTACGTGCTCGGGTTGTTCATTTTGTCGAATGCTCTCCCCCCGGCCGCTCTCAGACTGATCCATGGCTCGCTTCATTGCTTTCTCAACTGTGATTGAGATGAGGCGCGTGAGCTGTTCGAAAGTTAGTGCCCCCACTGTCATGCCTTCCGCCGGCGGTGGCCCATCTCCATTTACCGATGGTGCTCGGCGTTCGTTATTCGTCTCCTGGTTCGTCCTCCGCGTGTTTACCATTTCTATCAACGCCTTATGCTCTTGTTCCCACAGACGGCGCCAATTGTTACCTCGGATTTTGGGTAGGGTGTCCTCCTCGGTTAACAATAACTCCTTCAACGGAGGTAAGTGATCCTGAAAAAGAAAGGTTAGAAAGGGAGCCAGAGAGGGTTCTCCGGCGGGGCCCCTCCGACGATCAAGTCAGGATGATGTATGAGCAAGAGCTTTTAATTATGCAAAAGTTGAATAGAAGCGAAAGAATCCCCTGAACCTGATACTTTGGCCGCATATATATTGAAGGAGTGAGAGGGACAATCTGTTATGGCCGGCGGGTATTTCGGGGGACCACCGCCGACATTCCTCTGCGTCTTTCTGTTTTAGAGGGTGGGGACCACCGACAAATACTGTACATACCGTACGACATCCTACCGGTGAGATCTTGATAGTACTACAAAATATTCCCTGGATATTGGTCACCTTTTGATTGGCTCACTTATGCCGGGTACCCTGCTCTAGGACAATCAGTTGTGGATAACTTGGGCGAGGGACCACTCTAGTGCCCGCGATGGTACTGTCGACGCTGGGCAGAATAGGAATCAATGGATCCGTCCTGAGTTGTCGCTTCAGCTCGGCTACAGTACTAGACTCATGTGAGGTAGCAGGGGTCGTAGTGGTTGGCTAGGGGTGGAAGTTCAGGGCTGAGCTAAGGTCTTAGTTGCGTGCTGGGCCCCTTAGGACAAGCTTGGATCTGGAGTTCAAAGGTATCCAAAGGGATGGACCTGAGAGGCAACGGACTGGGCAAGGTCGGGTCACATCCGATAAAATTAGGGTCGAGGCCGTACTGACCTATAATAGGGATATCAATGACGATGAGGATCTATGTTTACTTGGACAGTTTCAAAAACTGAGTTGCATGTTTTTTGGATGCTTTTATGCTTTGTATCCTTGTGATACTTTTTTGTATGTTGTACTCCTTAAGTTGTTGGTACTGGACTTGGTTGTCTATGACCAGAGTATTTTAATGTAAAGAAACATAAAGATCCAGACAAGAAAATATATTAATCACTTTAGTTAATATCGAATTTCTATTTCTACTTTTCTTAATATACATTATATTTAACATGTATTTACGTGCAACGCACATTCTTCTTACTAATATATCAAATAATTAATAAAATAAAGTTAGTCTAAAAAAAGTAAAAGAAGGCAAAAATGGTGATGAAAAATAGTACGTGCGATGATATTTGAAACATTGATTATTAACATTTATAGATATGATTCCACAAAATCCCACAAAAATGTATAAATAGAAAGAACAGCCAATAGCACAAAACCATGCCTACGTGTGATCACCACCAAGTAAGGAAAATAATACTAATAATTTCAAGAACTATGTACAAGAAAAGGTCAAAAAACGAATTCTTGGGGTGCTGATACAAACATATTAATTTTTTTTCTTTTGAAACAATCGTGCTGCAAAAACTGATAGCAACACAACAAGAACAGCAATGAACAGAAAAGTTCTGCGGAAATGTCCAGCCGCTGACAGGCCATCGTTTGCCGAGCTCAGAACCAAACCTGTTGTGGGCTTTGCGGAATCGATTGAACTTGTTTCACTCAGATCCATAGAAGTTGTAACCGAGATGTCTTTGGATGATTTATTTTCCTGATTCACATTTTTCATGGTGTCATTTCTAATCACAAAATGAAGTCGCATTCTTGATTCGAATGAATTACCAAAATCTTCATGATCACTAAGCATCATATGTTCAGAAATGCACTCTCAGGTGCTTTTCCAATTAGCAAATGACCTCAACAAACAAGTACATTCGTGATTGCGAGCATATAAAAGTGGAATTTGTAAGCTAAACATCTTGTCTTAATCAAATGTTACTTCCACTTCAAAACTGGAGACACCTTTTCCAGGAACAAGTATTGGTTTAAGGAGGGTATCACAAAAAAGAGGAACCTACCTGGAATTTGTTGGATGAGATCTCAGTGGTTGTAATCGTTGAAGTTATTGAAGATTCCGCATCAACTAAATCGAGCTGGGACAACAGGAACCCTTTATCATTACAGCTCTTGGTCGGTACTGGTCCGTGCTTCTGAGCTTTCTGTGTATTTGCTCTCAACATTTTGTTTTCCTTGGTCAAAGAGATCAACTACAATAATTTGAGTCCGTTAGTTTTTTCAAATTTTGTATTCTATAAATGATCTAGATAGCCACAAACAAATGCAAACATCTTATAGTTAGCAAAAAGAATTCAGAAGTACGATAGAGTAATGCACCTGTTTCTGTATATGTTCCCTCTCCACAGCTAGTTGCACGACTGTATGCATCATAAAATTGGCTTTGATGTTAATTTCCTTTGCTCTTGCATTCTTTTCAACATTTTCTTGGTTCGAAGATGTCTCCATGAATTCGATCCGGGATCTCAGAAAATCATGTTCTTTGTTAAGTTCTGAATTTAATTCAGACAACTCAATACATCGTCCCTCCGTATCCTCGGTCTTACTTTCAGATTTCGTAACCTTTTGTTTCAGTTCATCAATCAATATTTCCATATCCCATATGGCATTATATAAATTGTTCTGCTGTTCTTGGCTTGCTTCCGTAGATAACCTCGCATGCTGCAGCTGGAGATCTAATTCCATCACTTGCTTCTCAAATAAACTTAACTTTTTTGTATTGTTGTCATCACTACCTTTGAGAAAGTCCAGTTCTTCTGAAAGTTCCAGGTTCGATTGTGCTAAATGTGTTATTTTCTCCTCTGCCCTTCCAGCCCGAGTTTCTGAATCATATCTCCTTTCTTTTAGAGACTCAATTTCGTCCTCCTTCTCTTTAAGTTTCTGTTGACTCATTTTGTTGGATAAATCCGCCTCCTTAAGCCGGGACTCAGTTTCATTAAGTTTCCCTTCAAGAATTTGAACTCTGTTTCTAAGATGTGTCACCCCAGCATTGTCAGCAATGAGAGTGATTACGTTGTTATCGAGTCTTTGGATTGAAACTTCTTTTGAATTTAACTGAGTGATGCAATCTTGGAGTTTAGATTTCATTTCTTCTTCTCTCTTGATCGAACTGCTAAGATTCAACTGAAGAATCTGATGTTTTCCCAGCATTTCTTTTGAAATTCCTGTCAGTACCTCGGCCGTATTATCTGCCTCCAAGAATCTCCCCCAAGCAACCTCTGCCGCGTCTTCCATGCAAACTGCTACTTGTTCTATTAGCTGTATCTTCAAATTAAGGTCTTCTTCATTTTGTTTGTATTTTGTTAACTTTTTCTCAAGTTCCTGCTCTCCCATAAGAGATTTTTCTAACATTCTGAAGATACGACTTTGTTCAACTGTCTGTATTTGCGTCTTCCACTCTGCGCTTAATGGTTGAAATTCTTCTTTTGCACCCATAATAACATCGGATTTCCCTGTTGTTTACAGACAGGTTTTATTAGATAATTTCTAAAATACATTGTAACTCGAAGGGACAAATTGTGTTACTTACATCCATTTGGTTTAAATGAGATTGAGGACATCTGCAACTTGGCCAATTGAATCTTCATCTCCAAAACCCGGTCTTCTGACCGTTTTACTATTTCTTCTGAATCATGCAATTTGCTTACCATCCCAGTAACTAATTCCACCGATTGTCCTGAAGAAGATATCTTATGAAGGGAGTGGACTATTAGATCTTCAAGATCACACATAAGATTGTCCAGTTCTCGCAACTCGAGATTTAATATAGCAGTCAGTAAATCAAATGTAAAAGTTTTCTCAATCAATTCTGCTGAAATATCATCATTTACAATATCAATTGTGCCAATGTTGCTCTCCCTCGCTAAGACGTGCAACAAAAGATTCTCCAAATTGGCCAACTTGTCAGAAGAGTAGACCAAAGTCATATCCACTTCAGATGACACTTTCAACACATTTTGTAGCTCGGAAGCATCCTTCGAGTCATATGGTAGACCTTCGTCCAAAAACTTTTGCATGTCTGGCTTCACAATATCAGAAGCACTAGCAGCCAACTCATTCGCCGCCATGGTCACACTGTTCAAGTTGGACACCGCAAATCACACAGACAGAACAACCAAAAATAATCAACCCCAGGAAAACATAAATTCAGGCTTAAAAGACAAGGATGAATTAACACATTAAAAAAAGTGAAAGATACATGCTTATTTAGCATTGTCAAGAGTGTTTTACAAGAAATTTGAGCAACAGCTTGCGCTCTCCTGAGAAAGAGTAAGGTTCAACATAGGAAGTTAGGCACTAAGTATTAAGAGACTTTAAAATTCTAGATACTCGAACGATTATTCGAAATCTCAGTTCACCCATAATCAACAAATGTGAGCGAAAGAAATAATATGCTCTAAAAAGCCACTCCACTTTCAATCTTTTCTAGTGTCTGATAAAAGAATTAATCTCAAACGACAAAAAGCTCTAGAAAACTGGAACAATTGAGGAAAATATATTTGTTTAGCAAAAGGAGCACACAGTCACCCCCTTTCCAAAATCATCAGAGCCAAACAACACGCAGGCACACACAAATGAGAGTGCTTGCTTCATAATTTGCGCACTGGCAAGATGCATCTAACATCTTTTTACAGTAAAAAAAAAATTAGGCAGTGGGAATAGCATACTTGAACAACCATTTTTGGAAACCAAAACAAAATTAAACAGCTCATCTTTTACAAAAGCCCAAGAATCACAAGAAAATGAATTACGAAATTAACAAAACACACCAGTTCTAAGGTTTACACCTACAACTATAGCAATTAGTAAAATTCTTAACCAAAGTCAACAACGATCCAGCTCAAGGAGACCAAATTCTCCCCATTCTGCGTCAAAATTTAGAAGAAACTCGAGCTCTAAGGGTTTAATGGAATACCTTCAAAAAAATAATTTATGGGTTTTCTTGAATTCTCAGTATAATGAGCAAATTGTGGGTCTCATTCAAGAACTCCCATCTCCCAATTATAGAGAGCTCTCATACAGCGGGGAAAGGACCGCTAACCAAAAACATGGGTACAAGATAAAGGACGAAAACCGAGCGGTCAATTTGACAGGATTGTCTGAATCGAATTTAATTATTACATGATTAAAAAAGGAAGTGAGAGGATCATTTGCCTGAGATTGTTTCAATCATTTTGGTCTTTAATATATTGAATTTAATTTAATAGTGTCTGAAATATTTCCATATAGGCTTCTCTAGTATCTTTTTTGGTCTGTTCACAAAAAAAAGTATCTGGTATTTGGTAAATAAATTGATTGTTGTTATTTTTAATAAAATCATTTATAGTCTACTTTCCTAATATAATTATTTAAAAACTAAATATTCAAAAATAATAGTTAATTTTTTCAATATCCTTAAATATAAAAAATATATAAAGGAATATTATTACTTAAACTAATTGTTACTTTTTCTTTCATATTAATTTATTATCTATGTCCAATATTTCGAAATAAATGATGTTTTATTTTTACCACCCAAGTCGTCCAAAATCCAAAAGAGGAATATGAGCATTTATCACCCGCTTAAGGTCGGAGGCTCTATTCAAAAACTCTATTGAGACATCGATCTTATATGACTTGCTTGTAACACTCGGAGTTGCATTATGCTTAATAGATCTACGCAAGACATACTCGAACTGATTCGGAGCATTATATATTCAATGAGTTTCTCGGAAAAATCAACTTTGGATAATACTAAGTGCAGAAACCATAAAATATTAGAGAGTATAAACATGCAGTATTGAAAATCAAAACTATAGGTATGGTTGGCACTTGAAGTTTGACCAGTTCAGTGCCTAAAAACGTCGAGATGTATTGCAATCAATACTCGATTCCTAAATCACGATATAAATGAGAGCAAAAGAATCCTTAGAATCTGCAACAAAAAAGGCCTGATCTCCGATCTTTGTGTTTCTGAAAATGTCTCAAATCAGTTTCTTCCATTCTCACTGGACTCCTATTCCATTCAGAGTGTAATCTACAAATGAAATGGATAAGTTTCTAGTTAGTGAAGCTACGATATCACCGAACAGTCTAACGAAAAAATAGCGAAAAAGAGACTTGGGATTTACACAGGGAAAGCAAAAGATCTTGTGCTGGTTGTACTTCCATCGGATCGAAGAGATAAACTCCCAGAATGTGCTATCGACCCTGAATATGCAATAGGACCGGATGCAGAGTAGCTCGAATCTGCTTCATCATACTGCGTTTGGCTAACAGCTGATACATAACCAGAGTTCCCACGCTGGTGCTTTGGAAAATGTGGCTCAATTTCTTGGCCATTGCTTTTTGGTAAACCTCGAATCTTGCTGCTGAATATCTGAACTTGGTCATAGGCAGGAAGACCATTAGATCTCATATCTCTCTCACCAGGGGACTTTTCTTGACCTTTTTCGATGCTGGTATACTCCTTGATAATGAACTGTACCGGGCTATTGGATGAAGAGTTACTAGAATATGCATCGAATGATCGATCAGAGACGTCTCCGGTAGTGTTTTTACTAGTTTCTGAAAGATTTTCATGCTTTTGTAGATCCTGCGACTCGATCAAGGTGCCAGGCATCACAGGTTTTGAGGAATTGAAATTAAACGTGATGCTTCTACGTTCCACCGTACTAATGTATACTATGTTTCTAGCTTGGATTTCTTCATTCTGTTCTGCTTCTGCTGATGAAACAGCAGAACCGAGATCATTACAAGGTTGAACAATGTTGTTCTCCTCAATGTCCAGAGAGTTCAGGAAAGATCTGAGGAAACTCCGAGTACCAAATTCTTGAATTGGAAGCGAGCGGACTACAATGGTTTCCTCCCTTAAAGCATCATTCACATTCTTTTCTGTCTGTATCGAGTCATCAGGATCACAATCCTTAACACCGTTCTTGACCAAAGAAATTTCTGCATGTGATTTAGCCTCTAATTGTTCAAGTAATTCGTCGTTTGTTTCTTCTTTCCTGCTAGATTCATCGGCAGCAACCCGTTTCTTTTCCAAAAAGGAATCAGTTAATCCATCTGAAATAACAGATTCATCGCCCACACGTCCTTCTGGTTCCTCACATAGGCTGTAGTTTCGATTTTCAATCAAAATATTCTCCTCCACCGGTATGATTTCATCAGCACAAACGTCCTTCACAATATGATAACTAGTCTCTTTATAGCAAACTTCTAACTCGGGAAAATCAAACTCCAGCTTAATTTTATCAGCATAAGAATCCGGATCCGAATCAAGGAAACTCGAAGCTGAGATTAATATATGCCCAGAATCTTCGATTTCATTACCATCACTGTGTTTCGATTCTTCAACCATCATCGAGCATTCGAACTCCCGACTTCTCCATGATTTGTCTTCATCTTTTGTTTTAGATGACAGCGAATCTGAATCTCCATTTTCACCACTTGGATGACACAAAAGTCCATTTTGATCTTCCTTTTCTGGAGAATCTTTGGTTCCACCTTCATCTTCTTTCGAAAAGTTCACAGATTTAACATTCCAATGCTCATTTCTGCAATTTACCTCCAAAACTCGTTCCTGGTATATTTCTCTGTTTCCAAAGGAAAGGGAATCATCCTCCCTCTGGAAACTTTCGGAATCATAAAATTTCGAATTCCGGCTTCCTTTCATACTCGAGTTTCGTTCATCTGGATCAAATACCCTATCATTACACTCAAACAGTCACGAATCGTGTTTCGAGTTAAGATCTTATTAATTCTCCATGCAATCAAAAGCTTGCAAATAAGATTTAAAAGATGGAATTACCGGGTTTCATATCTCACGTCACTCGGCATAGTTTGGAGAATTCTCAAAAGCTGTGAAGCAAACATATTTGCAAAAAAGTGCTTAAATATATGTTCTTTTACACCTTTTTGGCTTCACTTTCACCAACTCACGGAGCTTCCAAAACCCTTTTCACTGCAATATCAGAATGATTATCAACAGAAAAGGGCCCAAAATGGGTGGTGAAATTCAATACTATGAGCACAATCTAATAAAAACTAGCAGATAAAGTAGAACAAATGTATGCCTGCATCATAACTGATCAACCTAAGATTTAAATAATACAAATAAATATTCATCAATGTATACATTGTCAGTTCTTGTGAGAAATTTTTAAAGATGCCATTTTTGTCAGTAGAAGAAGAGAATATTACAGTTGAGAAACCTCAGTCAGCTAAACGACACATCATCTCGCCGTATAATTGACTTTCAGATACGTGCACGTTGCCGCTGAAAGATTTGTGGAGATAGAGATAGAGTAGCTAATTGGAGGAAGTCGGATTCAAACAACTTTTGCGAGCCTTCCCACCACTTTCAAATAGTCAACTCTTTCTATTCTATATTCTCTTACAAATATTTGTGTCATCTTTTGGAACAATAGATGACATGGGATGAGTCATGTATGAATAATTAAAAATTATGGCGCATCCCAATATTTATCAATATATCAAACGATGGCCTTAGTGCCTAGAGTCTTGATCATCATTATAAAATAGATAGTTTGAAATCAATGGTTTCGACTTTATGTATTTTGGAAATTTGAATTGAATTAAATAGTGTACACATTCATGTGTGTTAACTACATTTAGTTAGTTAGCTAAATATCTGGAAGTTAGTTAGATTGTTATCTTCCAGATTGTTAGTATCTTCCAGATTGTTAGTTTGATAGGATTTCAGTTTTGAATAAATAGATGTACGAACGTTAGCTTAATTAAGTCTTTGAATAACAAAGAATTCTTCTTCTGAGAAATCAATAAGCTTCGTTCACCATTAATGGTGATTTCTTAATCATGGTGTATGTACTTTAACATGGTATCAGAGACCTTCCTTTTCCGCATTTAGCTGCATGCACATCGATTTCATTTTTCCATGACGACTACCAATTCTACAATCGGATTTAATGATCCACTTTACCTGCACCCTTCGGATACTCCTGGAGTCTCCCTTGTGCAAGATCCACTTCTTGGCACTGAAAATTACGGAATTTGGAGTCGCGCGATGCTTTTGGCTTTCCGTGCGAAAAATAAACTTGGATTCATCAATGACTCCTGTCCTCGCCCAGCAGATAATCATCCTAATCTGCATCAATGGGAGAGATGCAATGCTATCGTCTTATCTTGGATTATGAGCTCCGTTTCTAAAGAAATTTTTAGTGGTATTATATATTGTACTGAAGCTTCAAAAGTATGGGCTGATCTGAAAGAAAGATTTGACAAAATCTGTGGCTCTCGAATCTTCTCTTTACATAGGGACATCGCTCATTTGTCACATACCACTTCTTCAATTTCCATCTATTTTTCCACACTAAAGAGGCTATGGGATGAATACAATTCTCTTGTCATAATGCCTTCTTGTCGATGTACCAGCTCTAAAGCTTATGTCGAAAACGACCAACAACAGAAACTTCTTCAATTTCTTATGGGATTGAATGAGAGTTATGGACACATTCAGAGTCAAATCCTAATGATGACTCCACTTCCCTCAGTGAATCAAGCATATTCCATTGTTAGCCATGAAGAGTCAAATCGTCATATTTTATCATCTCATCCAGTTGCTGACATACCAGCATCAGCGTTTTACTCTTCATCGTTCAAGAAACAAGATTCCATACGATGTGAGAATTGCAATATTCAGGGTCATACCAAGGAGAATTGTTATCGACTGATTGGGTATCCACCGGGTCATAAATTGTACAAGAAGTTTCCTCAAACTAAGCCGACTTCTTTCCATCAAAGGGGTCCAAAAGTATCTGCTCATCACTCTGTCAGTAATATTACTGACTCAGTTTCCTCATCTGATAATTCAAGGGCACAATCTTCATCACCTCATACATTCCCTGAGACACAATATCATCAACTAGTGAAACTTCTGGACCAATCTTCAACGCCTACTGATATTGTCACAAATTTGGTAGGTAACATTTTTGGTTTCATGTCAGTATCCAACACTAGTGAATGGATTTTAGATAGTGGTGTGAATGCTCATATTACAGGTACTTCAAGTTGTATGCAAAATCTTCAACCATGCGACTCTACCAATGGTTCTGTTCGGCTGTCTAATGGTAACACCACTCCCATTCTTTCTAGTGGATCTGTACCCATATCACCTTCTTGTACACTTACACAAGTTCTCCATGTTCCTGACTTCAGTTTCAACCTATTATCCATTTCCAAATTCACTAAAGACAATAGGTGTTTTGAAGACCCAGATTTTTAAGTTATAGGTTAACTAAAACTGGATAAAGAGAGTTTGAAATTTCCTAAACTCTAGCTTAGAGTTTCAATTCATCAAGGAGTCCCAAACCATCACAAACTCTTCCATTAACTCACTCGATTTGTAACAAGATAAAACGAATCAAGTCAACACTTGTAGCAAGAGATTGAAGGACTTTAAACTCCAAACAACTCAAAGGAATTGTGGAAAGATTTTCGATAAACTCGAACTCTCCTCCAGCCTACATTATCGATCAAATCTACCCATCATCATCATCATTCTGCACAATTTTTGGACCTATAAATTCGAAGACTTGCACCTCTTCTCCCATGTCTTGTTCGGAGAATCCCAAGCCATAACAACTCGTCCTTTACCTCATCATGTTGCACCTCAATAACCGAAAACTCTAAGCCATGAAGCAAAGATTTTCGAAGATCTCATAAGGAGACAAACCATCACAAACACCTCCGATTTCCCACCTCAGAATCTGCACAAATCTTCCCCCTATATTTTCGATTAAGAGTCCTACTCCAACACCTCAACTTGGCCTCCACTTTTGTCTATAAATAGGGACCAAACCAGTAGTTATCATTCACATCACAAGCCATCTCATCCCAGCCTATAAAGTCGAGAAGAAACCCCCCTCTCAAAGCCGTAGCATCTGCACCTTATTCCAGAATATTTCTGCACTTTTTCCAGCCTTAAACTCGAAGATAACATTCACTCTCAAGCCTGGATTCTGCTCTTTTTGCTTTCAGAAACATACAGCCCTCACCTTCGAAATAAATCCAGCAACCATCACCGAAGGATCAGCCAATTTACTCTTAGCTTTCGAGAATCTGGTTGCTGTCAAACCATTCAAAAATTCTGTCCAAATCACTTCCTTTTCCAGCAAGTTTCGAGAACTGAAACCGAGTGATCCTTGATCAATCGTCAACGCCTTGTTCCATCGATTTATCAGCAAGTTCGAACTAATAATCGAGAGATTCTTGGCCAGATTTCCAGCAACTAAAGCTTCGAGTTGTTCCAGAATTTGGTTTAAGTTTTGGACGTTCTTCTCGTGTTGTTCGAAAGCCAAGGAGATAAGAGTCCCATCGTTTCATACATTTGATTGATCAAGCACGTATACCATCACTGTAAGTGGGCTTTTGTTAATTATTCGTTTCGTTTTCAAAAATACTATGTATGTTTTTAAATTCCCAATCGATATGTATTATGTTGAAATTATGAAAGTATATTTTGTAAGCACGTTAAACTCGAAATATAATTGGATTTGGATCCCCATGACCCTGATGCGGTGGGGTGTAACCGCTAAAAGAACCTTATACGGTGGTAATCCGTTGTTTCTGGATTATCCAGACCCTTTATTCGTGGGTTAGCCGATGTTATGACCTCATCTCTAGGAGGGATAAGTCTAGAGACTGATATCAGTACCAAGAAGAGAGTAGAATGCTTTACTGTGCTTAAGTATATGAAAATTATGAAATGATATGTTATGTCGTGGCTCGTAGGGGCAAATCAAGTATGTTAAGATACATTCATATCGGTTTATGCAAGTTTTATGATCCAAGTTTATGAAAATTATGTATATGTATGATATCGATTGTCCCCCACTTGCTGAGTGTTTTCCAAAGCACTCAACCCTTAGGGGAAAATCAAGTATGTTAAGATACATTCATATCGGTTTATGCAAGTTTTATGATCCAAGTTTATGAAAATTATGTATATGTATGATATCGATTGTCCCCCACTTGCTGAGTGTTTTCTAAAGCACTCAACCCTTACTCTACATGCCCAGATAAAGCCGAAGAAGAATTAGAGCAAGAAGAAGAGCACCAATTTTGGGGTTGGTGAAATCAAGTCCGCTGCGTAGAACAAGATCTTTTATGTTTTCAAGTTTTCCAGTTTTAAGACAATTTTATTTATTCAGTTGTTAAGTTTTTAATTCCGCATTTCTTTATTCATTGTAAAGACAATGGGTTTTTATTTTTGTGGAAAAAGACTGGCTTTTCAGTAGTTATGATATTATGAGGCTTATTGATTTCAAGTTGTTTATGGAAATCAATGCCGGTGTTATTGACCCCGGTCTCGGGGCGTGACACAAGGTCTTTACTACCTCGTCCAAGCTTCATCATTAGTGAATTCTGATGCATGTCACCAAAGCTCTTCTATCAATCATTCTGTTTTTCATTCTAGTGGTTTCAATTCTTGTAATGTTTCTGAATGTACAAACATTGACATAGATAAATGGCATAGAAGATTTGGCCATTTATCTATCTCTCGTTTACAATTTTTACCATTTATCAAGAATAAATCACTTACTACACATTGCAAGATATGCCCATTATCAAAACAAACTAGAACACCTTTTTCCCAAAGTCGACAGATCCACATCTTCTCATGCGTTTCATCTGCTACATATTGATGTATGGGGTCCATTTAGGACACCTACTCATAATGGTGCAAAGTATTTCCTCACAATAGTTGATGATTTCTCAAGATGCACTTGGGTATTTCTTATGCATCTCAAATCTGACACACTCACAATTCTGAAGCAGTTCTTCACCTATGTTTCTAACCATTTTAATCACTCTGTAAAATCCATCCGCACAGACAATGCGTCTGATTTCTTTAACAATGAGTCTCGTTCCTATTTTGCCTCTATGGGAATAATTCATCAAAGTTCATGCCCATACACTCCCCAACAAAATGGCTTAGTCGAAAGGAAACATAGGCATATATTAAACATTGCTCGAGCAATAAAATTTCAAGCCTCAATTCCTGATTCCTATTGGGGTGATTGTGTTTTACATGCTGCTTATCTTATTAATCGCACGCCGACCCCATTGTTGTCAAATAAAACTCCTTTTGAAATTTTATTTGGAAAAACCCCATCTTATACGCATCTTAAAACATTTGGATGCTTATGTTATGCTTCAAATCTGAAACCCCTACACAAGTTTGATGTTCGAGCACGGCCCTATGTTTTTCTTGGTTATCCCATCAACCAAAAGGGTTTCAAACTACTAAACTTATCAACCAAAGAGTTCACTGTTTCCCGGGATGTCATATTCCATGAGGATATTTTCCCTTTTTCTTCACAACAATCAGATAATTCCATTTTTCCAAAGACAGTATTTTTTGATCTTGAAGAATTTCCTACCACACATGAGTCTACTTCATCATCACCACATCCGTCCTTGCCATCTTCTCATACTCATGGCCAAGAACCCATTCTCAGACAATCCACTAGACCCTCTAAACCACCTTTGTGGACAAGAGATTATGTTTGCTCTCATCAATCTACTGCTACTCCTTCCTCCACACCTCATGACATAGCCAATCATCTTTCATATGACAAAATCTCACCGTCCTATCAATCATTATCCATTTCTCAAATTCATGAACCAAAATCTTATCATGAAGCAGCCTCAGACCCACACTGGCGTGAGGCCATGGCTGCTGAGATTGCTGCCTTGGAGACCAATCAAACTTGGGCAATTGTTCCTCTCCACCCGACAAGAAAGCAATTGGATGTAAGTGGGTGTACAAAGTAAAATATCAGGCATATGGAAGTGTTGACAAGTATAAAGCACGGCTGGTAGCTAAAGGATATACCCAGCAATATGGTATAGATTATCAAGACACATTTTCTCCAGTTGCAAGAATTGCCACTATTCGATGTCTTCTAGCTATTGCTGCAGCTAAGAATTGGTCACTCCACCAAATGGATGTCGCCAATGCTTTTCTACAAGGTGATTTGCAGGAAGAAATCTATATGACTATTCCTCAAGGATTTGATGCCAATCGAAAACAATTTGCTTGCAAACTTCTCAAATCACTCCATGGGTTGAAGCAGGCTTCCAGACAATGGAACCCCAAATTCTGTCACGTCATGCATCAGGCTAGATTCATTCAGTCTTTACATGATAACTCTCTTTTTATCAAAAGACTGGGGGGATCAATTACCTTGCTTCTACTTTATGTTGACGATATTGTTGTTACAGGTGATAGTATTGATGCAATTAACGAATTGAAGGATTTTTTGCATGCTAACCTTAACATCAAGGATCTTGGTTCACTAAAATTCTTTTTAGGGATCGAGGTTGCTCGATCAAAATACGGAATTTGCTTAAATCAACGAAAATATACTTTGGAGCTTCTATCAGACACTGGTATGATGGGGTGTAAACCATTTGACACACCTATGGAACAACATTTGAAGCTCACCACTCAAGAGTATGATCAAAATAACAAAGCACCTGATTTAAATTCTGATATTGATCCATTATTACCTGATGCATCTACATATCAACGGTTAATAGGACGACTCATTTATCTAACTATTACTCGTCCTGATATATGCTACACTGTGCAGACCTTGAGTCAGTTTATGCAATCGCCAAAACAATCTCACATGAATGCAGCATACAGACTTCTTGGTTACTTGAAGAAGACTCCAGCTCTAGGCATTTTTTGTCCTCTACAAGTGACTTACGTCTTTCTGCCTATTGTGACTCAGATTGGGGATCATGCTTGATGAGTAGAAAATCTGTCACTGGATTTATCATCAAGCTAGGATCATCATCTATCTCTTGGAAAACCAAGAAACAAAGTATTGTTTCTCGTTCTTCCGCAGAGGCGGAGTACCGATCAATGGCGACAACAGCATGTGAAATCACATGGCTGCGAGGCATTCTCACATATATGGGATTGATATTTACTGAGCCAACAATCATCTATTGTGACAACCAAGCTGCTATCCAGTTGGCAAAGAATCAGTTATATCACGAGCGGACAAAACATATTGAAATTGACTGTCACTTTATACGTGAGAAGATTCAATCCAACATCATGAGCACTTCACACATATCAACGCATCAACAACCTGCGGATGTTCTTACGAAGGCATTAGGATCAGAACAACATCAATTTCTTCTATCCAAGCTTGACACGATCAACATACTACAAGCTTGAGGGGGGATGTTAACTACATTTAGTTAGTTAGCTAAATATCTGGAAGTTAGTTAGATTGTTATCTTCCAGATTGTTAGTATCTTCCAGATTGTTAGTTTGATAGGATTTCAGTTTTGAATAAATAGATGTACGAATGTTAGCTTAATTAAGTCTTTGAATAACAAAGAATTCTTCTTCTGAGAAATCAATAAGCTTCGTTCACCATTAATGGTGATTTCTTAATCATGGTGTATGCACTTTAACAATGTGGAGGTGCATTTTTTCATGATTGGATGTTTCCAAATTAAATGGTGTGTCCATTCATATTGGGGTGTATTTTTTCATGATTGGATGCTTCCAAATGGTGTCTCTTGATGACACCACTTGGTATACTATATAAGAAACAACCCTTGAATGAATTAGACATGGAATTTTAGAAATTCACATCATATAGAAGATCAAAATTTGAGTAATTTTGTGGATCTTCATCCTTGTTGATTATTGAGCGCTTTTAAACATTTGTGGTTTAAAAGATTTGTGATTTGGAGTGCTCCTATCACAAATCATAGTCGTTGTATCTAGAGAGACAAATTGTCAAATTAAACTGTTAGCACTGTAGAGGGACAATATTGTCTTAAGGACAGAGATTATAAATCTCGCATCGACATAAAAATTTGAAGCCATTGTTATTTGTTATTAAATTCCAGAGATACACTTTGAGACAAATTTTAACAATGATCTTAAGACAATATTAGCAACAAATGGCTTCATCGAGTGCAACAACGACTCCAGTTCATCATGGTGAAAGACCTGAAAAGTTCAATGGGAACGATTCTAAGCGATGGCAACAAAAGATGTTATTTTATTTAACAACCTTGAGGTTGGCAAGGTTCCTCAATGAGGATGCTCCTACTATTATGGGGGATGAAATCGACAACCAAAAGAGGACTATGGTTGATGCGTGGAACCAAAGTGATTTTCTGTGCAAGAATTATATTCTCAACGGACTGGACAACACATTGTATAATGTGTATTGTCTGGTAAAGACGGCCAAAAAATCGTGGTAATCCTTGGAGAAAAAGTATGGACCCGAGGATGCCGGGATGAAGAAATTCATCGTTGAGTGATTCCTGGATTTCACAATGGTTGATACAACGCCGGTGATATCACAAGTGCAAGATTTGAAAGTAATCATGCACGAAATTCATGCGGAGTGAATGGTTCTAAGTGATTCATTCCAAGTGGCTGTAATGATTGAGAAGTGGCCTCCGTCATGGAAGGACTTCAAGAATTATCTCAATCACAAACGAAAAGAGATGAATCTTGAAGACCTTGTGGTTCGCTTGAGAATCGAGGAGGACAAAACTTCTGAAAGGAAGGAAAATTTGCACCAACATGAAGCACGAGTGAACTTAGTGGAAAAACACGCCGGAACAAAGCGCAAGTTTGACGGCATGGCCTCCAAATCTGTTCAAAGGCAAGTGCTACAAATGTGAAAAACCAAATCACATGGCGAAGGATTGACGCAATAAAGATGATCGTGGAAAGGCTATGGATCAAGTTAAAGTGACCGAAGAAGATCGTATCTCAAAAGATTTGGATGATGTAGCGCATACCTCTTAATTAGATTGTGTATCTTTGAAAGTTGTAAACTCCAAGAATGAAGTGATTCTAATAAATGTAATAATGATATTGGTTGAAAGCAATAAAATTTATTTTATTACTTCTTGTATTGAATCTTATGGTTTGTGGCATGATTGTTAAGATCATTTAAACCCTAGTTCGCAGCACAAATTGTTTATTAAATTTATTGCATGTGTGGGCACTAAGTTAACAAAATTGTCATTCATTTGTTAGAAGAATTGTAACGTCTCTAGAGTTAACTCACAAAGATGTTTGTGATGGAAATATTGTGCAAATTAGAGATGTGAGAAAAGTAATTTGTTACTTTATCAATATTTGCAAATGATATTGTTGTGACTTTTTTGTTATGAAGCAAAAACGAGGTCAATGAGGTGTTTAAACACTTCAAGAATGAGATTGCAATAAAATTTAGCAAATGAGTTTTGCTATGAGTAATTGTGAGTAGAGTATATTTGTGTTGTCTAAGAATTTGACGCTTAAACTTGAATCTGCAAAACTATAAATTCTTGAATTCGAGTTTCTATGCTTTGTACTCTTAAAACACAAGTGAAATCGAAGCCATAAATTTTGACTAGGCGTTGTAATATCTCAAATTGGTTCATTTTGAATTCTAAGCTAGTACTTATAACATGAATTTGCAAGCTTTAAAATCTTGAATTCAAGTTTTCTAAGTTAGTACACTTAAATTGTAAATTGTGAACCGAGTTTGAGAATATTATCCAAGTTTCGACTTTTGTAAGCAACCGCTTCAAAATTGGAAAGCAAATTTTGAAACCAAGCGTGGTCCATGACCAGAATTGACACAACCGTGAGAAACCAATACGAATGTTAGAATTGTTATGGTGTGGGTTCAATTGTCTAGGTTTACACCAACAACTAAATAGTTCAAGACTATAAGTTCACTATTAAGTCAAGTAAATCCGATTGAATACTACTACGGAAGATTCAAAGCCGCAAGCTATCTCTCCAGATGCCATAATAGTTCGTTAAAAGCGCTCAATTACATACATGCATTAATTTAATTCATGTGGGGGATTGTTGGAAATTTGAATCAAATTAAATGGTGTGTTAATTCATGTTGGGGTGCATTTTTTCATGATTAGATGATTCCAAATAAATATTGTGTCCATTCATGTTGGAGCGCAATTTTTCATGATTAGATGATTCCAAATAAATATTGTGTCCATTCATGTTGGAGCGCAATTTTTCATGATTGGATGCTTCCAAATGATGTATCTTGATGACACCACTTGGTATATTATATAATAAACAACCCTTGAATGAATTAGACATGTAATTTTAGAAATTCACATCATATAGAAGATCAAATTTGAGTAATTTTGTGGATCTTCATCCTTGTTGAATATTGAGCGCTTTTAACTTTTGTGGTTTAAAGGATTTGTGATCCTATCACAAATCATAGTCGTTGTATCTTGGGAGACAAATCGACAAAGTAAACCGTTAGCACCGTAGCGGGACAATATTATCTTAAGGACAGGGATTATAAATCTCGCATCGACATTCTTAATAAAAAGTTGTTTGTTATTTTTGCAGGCTTCTTTCCTAAGATCACCCATAAATTTTGTACAATAATGTGTTCGGTTTCGATTTGAATTGAAACGCATTCCCTTCAAATTTTAACGACCAGGAAAAAAAATAGCAGTACAGTGCAACTCGTGAGTTATTCAAACTAATTAGAGTTAGTTATTTAACAATTATGTCACAAAATACTATGAATATTTATTTTTTTTATAAAAAAATAAGTATGGACATTACTTTATTTTATATGAATGAAGTTTTGTACCGAATAAAAAAAATTAAGATTAATTTATAATTCTGATTACAATTCTTGTTTTTTTTTTTAAAGCCAGAACCGAATCATAAGACCTCGTTTCATTTCCGTTTTTGGAACCCGGACCAAAAAAAAAGTTTTGATTTTGATTTTTTGACGATGGTTCCACTTTCGGTTCGTAATTCCAAGACAACTAGTGTTGGATCTAAATGTTATGTACATTTTATTATTTAAATTAATACTTGTTTTTTAATGAAAATATCCATATTATAGCTGACATTACATTCGATGGGTGGAGGAGGTGAAACATAAATTTCGAAAGTCCATAAAATTTAAGGTTTTGAAAAAATACCACAATTGAAAATTTAATATATTTGGTTAAATGAAATTGTCAAGAGTTTACTTTAAAAAGGTGGGTTTCTTAACTATCAATCACCACTTTAATATTTAAAAAAAGAAAAGAAAAGAAGAGCCTAAAATTTCGTTTAAAATATTGGGTTTTCCTTATGATTTCTCCAATTCCTTGGGTGCCACTAATTATTAAAATTACATGCAATGTGGTTAACATGTTAGTCTATATTATTATTTTATTGATTCATGTTAACAACTACAACTTAAAAATCTAGTGACTCGTATATTAACAACAATCAAATGCAAAACAATGTTTCGAGTCGGCTGCTTGTTTTATCTAAACACATTATGTGACTGATCCAAATACTTGCAATTTTTGGTACGTGCACCGCTTGTAAAACACGTGTATTGTTAGACTTAAGCGGTGCACGTACACCATCACTTTAATATAAAAGAGGTGTGTTTTGATAAATATATCTCTTTAGTCTGGTGGTGCATGTATATGGTTAGAAGAAAATAATACGTACAATAAAAGTATTGGTCCGTAAGATTTGTTTTAGGACGCAGGCTAGCGTTGATTTCCAATATTTATTGAGAAAAAAAATTACGTTCCCCGGAATTATATTACAACAAAAATGGTGTCTATACACATAAAAATGCAGAAATGGCGTCTAATTTCATTTCTCTTCTTCTCAATTCAATGTTTTGAGATTTGATTTTTGTTTTTATGTGAATTTTGAAAACCTTCGAAAGATAGTCAGTTGGGTTTTTGAGTAATCGAGACATAAATTTAGATGTTGAACAAGTAATACTACTTTACAAGCTATTACTCAGGGCATCAAGAATACTTGAGAAAGATTCGTAGCTTAACACTTAATAAGAACATCTGGTTCAATAAATGACACTGAACATAACCGGACCACTTTAACAATAAATGACATTGAGCACAAACAATATATATGTGTATTTTAAGTTATTTACATGGAACAACCATTTTAAACAAAAATCATTTAGAAAAGTGAAAAACTCAGAAATAAAAAATGGTATCAGCTCAGGCTCTCCTGCATCTGGAACAAACAACAATTGCCCAGATTCTGATAATAAACTTTGACTGACCCAACAACCTGTGTTTCAGTGCCGAGTCACCTTTTCCGAACAAGGCTGTCAAAGAACGTTCTCCAGCCAAGAGCCTCTCTATTGATGAATCCTTCTTCAATCACGAGTCTCTAAACCCAAATTCCACTTGTCGTGTGACTTCTCCAGTTGAGAGCCTTAGTAAAGAAGAACTGGGGTTCAACGAAGATTGTTGGAAATTTTGTTGGACAAAAATGAAGAAGACGATTTGATGAAGAAGACGGTAGGTTAAAGTTAGTTTGGTCATTGCATCCAAATTGAACTTAGTTCAAAGAACTTCTTTTTGGTGGATCGGGTCGAAAAATGTTATCCTACTGGTATCGACCCGAATTTTGCCCCAAATAAATTTGATCTAGTCTTCATGGGCCCAACAAAATGTCAATTTCTCATCTTACAATTTGGTTGCCTCATATAACCATACCTATTTTATTTTCTCATAAATCCATGTATGTGTTAGTATTTTAATCTTAAATCATATTCTTGATGTGCAATTATTGTCTTTACTATGAGGGTGATCAAAAAGTAGCGCTTGAGTTGTCGTACGATTAAAAGATTTGAGTTGCACATTCATTATCATATATAGCTTTTTGCAAAACGGCAAATGTTTGATCCTAGAATTGGTATCATAGTCAATTTTACGTAGTCGATTTTCATTTGTTACAAGATAGTACAATTATTTGGAGAGAGCCATTTGAGTTGTTGTACGATTTAAAATATTTGAATTACATCGTTATCATCAATCATAGTTTTTGACAAAGTATCAAGGCCTTAATCTTATAAATAATTTTTGCCAACGACCAATGAGCACTAATTTATATGCTAATCATATGTGACAATTTTTTTAATAATTTCGGGCAGTCCGTTTGGCCTGCCTCAGTTGATGCACCCATGACATGTTCATTGACAGTTCGTATATTTGCGTTTGGGCCCCATTGGTTCCTCAGTATAACAGAGCACACACTTTTCCATTTTCGGTGGGCTTTTATTCATTTGGCCATCTTCAATACTGCTCTATTTTAGCGTGAAATGCCATTTTAGAGTAGCAAATGGTCTCCAACCCAACACTAAAGTTTGCATTAATTTGGTGTGAAGCTACAGTGCTGCACCAAATGTGTGAAGCTACAGTGCTGCACCAAATTTGGTGCACTGTAGCTGCACTATCTTTTTTTAAAATTTTTTTGTTTGTTTTAGTTTTAAGTATTAAAATATAGTTTATAATTTGTGATATAGGTTATTATTTAGAATATAATTAATGATTATTTATATTATTTTATAAATGAAGTAATGGGTTGGAGCTGGTTTTAAACCACTTCTTGGGTATTTGCCAAGACGTATTATATTATCATTATGGTGAATTATACATTTTTATATTGAGAGTCTCTGACTATCTGATGTCCCATCTTGTGTGTCTCTGTGTGTAAAATTTATACAGTTTTCATGTGAAAAAAATTAGGTTTGTTTCGGTGTTTTCAAAACTAAATCGGGCATGAAATTGTGCTCTTATTGGTTACAGGTTCGATCGGTCGAACCATTGATTCAACCGGTGATGACGTCAACATTATTTAATATATATTTTAAGTTTTGTAAAATATATGTACCATGTATTTGCTATAGTTTCAAGTTGTTCACAATAAATAAATATCATTACACCAACATAACATGTCAAACTTCAAAAATCAGATAAAATCAAATGTACAACGTAAAAAAATAATAATAAAACATATCAAAAACAACAAATAATGCTCAAAAAGAACTATATTCTAAAATTATAATAAAATATTTAAAATATTATAATTTACGAGAAACTAAACATGTTTATATATAATATACAAACATATTTATTGAATTATATGAAATTTTTGATAAAAACATACATAAAATATTATTTTGTAATCATTTCAATAACAATAAATCATATATAATATATTTTGTTCTAAAATTTTGATTTATAATTTTAAAAAAATAAAAAATATTAAAATATTAAAAAATGAAAGAAAAATGAAGGAACCTACTGGTTTAACCAGTCAACCGGTTCACTTGTTGAACCGGTTTTTACCGGTTTAATCCGGTTCTCACTGGTTTTTTAGCATGGTGGTTTTGAAGGGTCAACCGAACCGGACTAAGCACTGGTTATAGGTTGAACCGGCCGGTTCGGACCGGTTTTCAAAACACTTGTTTGTTCCTATACATTCCTTATTCTTTGGCTACTAATTTTGCGTCTACAAATACATTTTGAACCGATTATTACAAAGGCCTGTCGTTGTATTTCTGAATATTCAGACCCGAGGTTTGCAGAACTTAAAGGATTGATTTTCTAGCCACAATCCTTAACGAGCCCTAAACAACAATACTATCGTACCCTTTTTGCTAACGAACTTGAATGGGCTTCTTTAGGGTTTATAAGCCCAGTGGGCCAAAAAGAGTGTACTTATTAGTATGGAAAAAGGGGTGGATTTAGATTGGACTAGCATTCAACAACAATCAACCCTATTCTAACCCCAGAATTTCAATTTTTAATATATTATATGTAGATTTTTTAAATAGCAAATTAAATCCTTATTTAAAACTAAACAATATGGATATATAAATGGGTAAATAGCATTTTACACCCTCGTTAGAATCCAAAAAAGTGCAAAACCTAATGTGTAAATTTAATAGGCTTTTACATACATGTGTGTTTTTTTAAAAATCAAGCACATCTAATTTACAATAGGTTTTATGTCTAATTTTTAGGAGTGTACGAAAAAATCGCACAATCTCACCTACCCGTCTGACCCGCATTTACCAATATGTATTCACCCTTTTCAACATTTTGAAAAAAGGAGTTGCAATTAAAAATTGATCCACAAGCATTTATCTGGGTGGATAGTATATTATTGCACCTACACTCATATACTCAACCAATCCACACGCATCTTTATATATTAAGTGTATTAAATTATAAAATTAAATATTTAGGTGTTTAAGTTACATATTATAATTTTTAAAGCAAAATTTTTAATCAAATCTTTTAGTACATGATTTGCGCATATCAAGTGTTAGAATGATGGTGATATGCTTATAATATATTGTTTTAATTTTATTTGATTTTCAGTTATAAAAAAATGATAATTATGTTTCTGATAGTATTTTTGTTGACATGATTTTAATTTTTTTATTCTTTTATGATTGTCTCTCACATTATTTAATTTTTATTCTATTTTATTATTAGCGACAGTGAATACTTTTTTGTTTAAAAACTTGTAAAATAGATATTTATACTTTATTTTCTTTTGACACGCTACCCGCCCTTGCCAGAACCATGTAAGTTTATATATTTATTGTGTAATTGTTGTTTAACAATTTAACAACCCACGTATATTGGGTGGGACCCCTAATAATTTTGAAAACACATTGTTTAAATAGTAACATTTTAAATAACAAAACGTTTTTGCTGAATTCTAGCATATATAAACTCACATATTGTTGTTTAACAATTTAACAACCCACATATCATAATTACTTATCAATGAATTCAAACTCTTCTCCCAAACCGATGTGGAACATGGATACTACATCAAACAACTCTCGATCGGAAGTAGAGTCACGATTATAAATTAGAGGGTCACGTCATATATTGGTGATTGAACTACTTTATTTTTTTAGAAAGATAATTAAAATTTGGAGACATATAGGTACAAACACAAATTTACTTTTACCCCACAATCTTGATAGGACTGTGCGTTAGTTGTTGTCTTTGTACTTTGTCCTTTTCCTTCAAATTGGTACCTTCAAACCTAGTTGTTGAGTAGTGGGCTCTACGGATTAATAATAATAAATTCTCAAAAAATGGTATAACTTTATTGACAAAATGATTTTTTTTTTATTTTTAGTACAAAGAAGGGGGGAAATTATGCTACAAATATGACTCGAACCTAGGACCAATTGCTAGATACTGGGTGCTTTTCCACTGAGTTACCACACTTCGTCAAATGAATTTTTGTTTCGGTGTTTCTTGTCATCGGAATTTATATGTGAAGATATGAACTACATGCATGTGGATTGAAAGGCTATATGAAGCTTCTCACAATTCTTTGGTATTTTCTATGCAGGTTATGTGGAAGGTGGGTGAAGGCCTTATTCGGATGAGCCATGGGAGATACCATTCAGGAAGAGATAGAAAATGTATTTATTACATTTCGTTTTGACAAAACTATATATAACAACTAACTAAACCAACCTTTACATATTATATAAAATAACGACATGTTTAATATAACATTAAACAAAGTTATTTAATTGAATCAAATATTTTTTTTTTAATTTAAGAGAATGTTGTTCAATCCTAACAAAGTGTTTGTATGATTTGTTTTTCATGGTCCTCCCCTTTGCCCTATGGTGAGATTCTGTACTATTATGAAGAGATAGCCTACTCGGGGCTGGCTGTCTTTGAGACTCACCACCATAGCCAGCTTCGTTCTGGTCTTCCGCTTCTATTGGTTCTGGGGCAGACCGTCCTTCCCTGACAAAATGAGGCTAAGAGACTCTTACGGAGAGGTAAAACACTAAAAATCCAAACATCTCAGAGATAGATAGAGAGGTAAGGCAAGCAAAAATTCTTAAGCTATCGCTCGAGCTATTGCTTACCTCTTGCTTTGCTACCGTCTGTGGCATTTGTCATGTTTGTACATGTTCCATGCATGGACCATCCAGAGGCGAGCTGCCTTCTTCAAAATTTAGATATTATATTAACTTATATTTTGACCCTTAAAAAGTATATTCTCCCTCCTAAAAATTACATTCTCCCTCGTAAAAAAATTTACATCTAATTTTTATGTTATTATTTTTTGTCCCCCCTCAATAAATTACAAATTCTCCCCAAGATAATCCACCATTTCTACACACTTATGTAGCAATTAATTATCTCAAGTATTTATATTATAATTCGTGATTTCGCATATCGTGAGACTTGATTCGACCATGCAATTTTCTATACAAATTTGAATAATCTTCATCGGTTATAGTTTGTAAATAATTGAATGGTCGGATCTGAAATTTCGGATGAGTGAATAATTACTCTAGTACTAGCGTTAAGACACACATGTTATATATATGGAATATAATATATGAATATTATGTGTTGCGTGTGCATAATATATTTTTATTCATGAGGGGCTTCTGATTGCTCGGCAGTACACTTGGGATCAAGGTTTTGTAGAATCAGATGCGGAATTGATGATTAATGCAATCAACAACCATTCTGATTGTCATTCAGATGTTTCTATCATTCACTCCATCCATCGGCTCAATGCACTCAGTCCTGGTTTTGTGTTTAAACATTGTAAGCATTCGACGAATGTCACTGCTCGTATGTTAGCCGCTCAAGCAGTATCGCATGAGCCTATTCCTGCTACTTTGGAATCTTCCCCTTAATTTTTGAGTCTTTATGTATCCACTAACGTGGCTTTGTTGCAGTAATGAATTTCATCTTTCGTTCAAAAAAAATATATTACAAAACTATGTGCTTCTTTAAGAGAACCGTTTGAGGAAGAATAAGGGTATTCTTGATATTTAGAAAAACATATCATCATGTTACAGTAGATGTCAGAAATGCTCAAACTTGGTAATGTCTCGCAATGGGCAGCTTGCGCAGAGCTTCTGCAGCAACTATTTTGTATATGTTCTCGTTTTACAAAAATGGTTAATTAAAATTGTTATAGTAAGCATTATAATCCATATAAACCATTTAAACTTTCATTTTCAACTAATGTAGGACATAATTATTACAATCCCCACCCTTTAGCAAGCGACGTCCTCTTCACGGCTTAATCCATCAAATCATCAACACCAGAAATCTAGATGTGGATCCAACATATTCAAAATATGGCTCTCATGCATGTAATTCTTTCTCTCACAGGTTCAATGTGTGGCTCTCATGCATATAACACTTTCCCCACGTAGCACTTATCTATCAATGTTCCTGCGGATGACCGTATTTAAACCATTTTGTCACGTCACGAATCCAAGTCCATACAAACTTTACTGCGTATTGGACTCTTGTAGCAATTATTTCTTATTCGTCCTCATTTTACTAAAATTGTCAACTGAAGTTGCTATAGTAATATATTATAATTCATTATAAACCATTTTAAACCTTCATTTTCAATAAATGTGTGAGAAGAGTATTACTGATAAAATAGTGAAATATACTCGATGGTTGCGTTCCGCTCAGTTAATAAAGCAAGGCATAATTAATGGTCATGCCTAATCCTTTGTTCTTCTCAATGATTGCAAAGTCTGAAAATTTGAAAGCCCGTGATTATTTGGAGAAGCATCGGTATGCAGCATCCCATGGTGTCGGTGTAATGTCTACTCAAGTTTTGTACAGAAATGAAGATTGAGAAGTCATTTTTACCCATATACCCTTGTTCTCGTTGAAACCCTACCAAGGTATTTCATTTAATTTCTCGCAATGTAGTCGCCACCATCTTGCTATCTTTCATTGCAGCTGCGAAAATGAAATTGAGAGGAGTCGAAGTCTAGTAGACGGTGCAAGACGGGTCGCTCAGCTATCAAGTTGGAGGATAAGAATGTAGAATTGCTTGTGAATCATCTTGCTGAGTGGCTGGAGGAAGAGAATGGGGAAAATTTGGTCTTTCACACTTTTAGTCTAGATTACGAGCATCAACGTTTTATGTGGATGAAAATATACTAGGCAACTCAGGGTTGTTTTAGGTATTTCATATAATTTATAAATATAAATATTGCCCAATCACCTACACCAAACAAAATATATATTATATATAGTTTCTAATCATACAAACCAAACATGTTATATATCATCAGGCTAAATTACTTATCCTTATTTATCATTTACTCATCACTGTTATTATTAATCATCCACTTATCATATCCACGAACCAAGCGCACCCTATGTGTGCACATTTTATAAGTTCGAAAAAGTTACAAAAATAGTCACGTCTAATAGAGACATTTACAATAAATATCTCAAACTTTTGAAGCTAATCAAATATCGTACAAAGAAATTACTTTTTAACAATAGTATGGACATATAAGTATTTTATCAAATATAATGCTACAAAAAGTATTTTTCAACAAAAGTGATCCTTAAACATTTAACAAAATTTGATATCATTGTTGTTAAAAAATAATTTATATGAAACTATATTTGATAAAATGTGGAACTACTTTTGTTAAAAAAAAATTATTTGAGAGTATACTTGATTGGTCTTAAAAGTTGGGACTACTGTTACAAATATACATATTCTATTTGACCATTTTTGTAATTTATCCTTATTAGGTATATTTGTGAATGTAGGGTGCGTATGTTGTGAATGAATAGCCATATTTCTACCAAGTTTGTAATTTTAATTTATTTGTTTATTTATTATGTTTTTGAATGATAGTCATATTTCTACCAATATCTTTATTTTAATTTATCCTATACATTAAAGCATCCATATAGTTACGATCCATTCTCGATTAGTCCATAAAGTATTGAGTTCGGTTTAGTTCATAAAATTATAAAAAAGTTCATGCTTCAGTCTCGGATGTTAAGTTGGCCGTGAGAAGCAAACGAAAAGTGACTGATCGGGAATATTTTTAAAAGATTAGGAACTAACCAAGTCTGATTTTTTCCCAATTCAGTCTCTAAATTTTAAACATATTCTCGATTCAGTCACTCTCTGTTTGCTTCTTACGATCTGCATAATGTTAGGGGATTGGAAAGAAATTTAAAAATTTAAGTACTAAATCGGGTCATTGAAAACTTTAGATAATGGGTGAGGGATGAACCTAAACTACATGGACATTTCAGTGTATCCCTTTACTGTCCAATAGGTAAAAAGGGAATCTGATGACGTGGATAAAAAGATATTTTGTCACGTTTCGTTTAAAGCCAGTCATGTGGGGAATAAAGTTTAAAAGGACTATTTTTCACTTTATTTTATTATTTTTTATTTGAAGAGGTGACGAAAAATATATCTTAATATGCTATATCCTTAAAATATTTATAATACTTTTAATAATATTGTCAATTACAATATTATCATATCACATAATATTTGTAATAATATGTATATACTGTAATTTTATAACATATTTTTTTAAAAAAAATTTACATAAAATTATATGTGCACGCATCGCGTGTCAAAAATCGCTAGTATATATGAATTATTCGATCGTATGCTGAAAGAGTCGAAAACTTCCCCAGTCGATAGTTACGAGTGAACTACTTGTCGACGACGTTACGAAATTGTCCTAAAACTTACTAATAAAAATATTCGAATGTTTAAACTTACTAAAAACATGTTTAACGTGTTTTAGTTTTTATGGTGATAATCGAATCGAAGTTCACGATATGGTGATAATCGAATCGAAAACTTACTAAAAACATGTTTAACGTGTTTTAATTTTTATTTTTTAAAGAAATATGACACATTAAATTTGAATTCTTTATTTATTGTATTATTATTTGTAGTTTAAGAAAAATTATATATCAAATTTGATTTTTTTAGCAATTAACTTCTTCCTAACCACCTTTAGTTACACCATATCGGTCCCCCGCGAACAAATAGAAGAAATTCAGGCTAAACCTAACAATTATATGGAAAAAAATCAATTTTCAACCTTATTTTCTTTAATGAAGGTTAATTTTTTGTTTGTGTTTTAACGTGGGCCAATGAGTAACCCTTTCATAATCCTCAAGAGGCATTTTTATATACTAGTCCTTCATTGCATACGTTGCATACTTATACAATATTTTTTTTATAAACTGATGTGGTAATGTAAAATCATTTGCCAATTTGAGCTTTTAGGATGTAATAACTTTTTTCAAATTGATTTTGTACTTTAATAATCTCCCATGTATTTTTTGATGTTATTTTGTTATCTAAATTAATAAGGCCATTACGGTCATTTAACACATTGACATCTTTGTGAGGATGAATGTGAACATCTTGAAAATTGAATACAAATACGAAATTTTAAAAAATGGAATACAAATACGAAAACTGAAGGAGTTTGAAATGCAATTTTGGGGTTTTGAAAAGAGCTTAATCAAATTGATTTATCTAGCATCCGCACAATTATAAGATAATAAGATAATAAAAGTGAAAGCGAAAGCGTGACTGACACGTCTCTAAACCACGGCCCATGCGGCCCATTATTCACATGAAAAATGAATTCATATTATATTATATTTGGATAAATAATCATAAAATAATTAAAAAATTCTTCATACAGCGTAGGGAAGTGGTCACGTGCAGTCTGTGCGACTCTTCTTTTTAAAAAAAAAAAAAAAACAATTTTAGGTTGGCCCTGCATTTGTTGAGCCCGTCGAGCCTATACAATATACAGGTCAACCCATTTGAACCATGGGTTTTCGCGGGTTGGCTTGCAACCTAACCTAACTTATTTCTGCTTTTTTCTTTCTCATTCTTATTGGCAGGCAGTACAGATTCATCGCCTCTCATTATCATTTCTCAGCGACGCATATGGAAGACCAAACTGCCAAGTTATTTCAATTAACTTTTCGGCAAGTTAATTTCAGGTCTGTAAGATAAACATAATCAAATACTAATTATTTTGAGTTTAATAAAAATATTTATATAGATATAAACGTAAAATGTCCCAACTCATTTCCTCAAAATAATTTTATTTTAAAAATATTCCCTAAAATTACAAAAATATAGTTAACATTGAGCATCATAAGTAAATGAGCTTTTTTATAATACCATTAGCCACCATGTTTGAAAAATATAAAATTTATAATAATGTGCCATTTGGCGGATTCATTAGTCTAGTTATTATTATTATTATTTATTACTCTTTTAAATTTTTAATTTAATAATAATAATAATAACAACAATGATACATAATAATTACTAGCGTCACTTTATTTTTAATTTGTGAGGGGTTGGCCCGTCGAACTCGTTGGTTCGCCTCGGGTTGGGTTGGGGTTTCCAAACTCGCCTGAAGGCGGGCCCAAACGGGTTGTCCCGCTGTTTAGTCGGGTCATCTCGTTTGGGTTGGGCTGGCCCATTTGGATAGTTACAGCTGACTTTAGTGGGTAAAATTAACGAAAAATTCTTGTATGGATCTGATTGGCACCATGTATGAACTAACATAAAGAAAATGAGTTTACCATAATTTGATTAACTTTGATTGACATGTTTGACTTAGTTCATTTTCTTTGATTTAATTAATGTGGTCTAGACCTGTGTTATTAAAACCGGCCCAGACCGGCCGGTCCGACCGGTTCAACCGGTGACCGGTGCTGAGTCCGGGCCGGTTAACAGTATAAAATCGGAGGGGCAAAGAACCGGTGAGAACCGGTCAAAAACCGGTCGAACCGGTTCTCACCTTTTTTTTTTTTTTTTTTTTAGTTTTTCATTTTTTTTGTTATCCCTTTTAAGTTTTATCATTCACACAACAATTCTTCTTCTACATGCAATGTATGAACTTTCTAATAAAAAAAATCAATTCTTGCATTTTAATTGGTGGATTACATGACAATTGTATTGCCATGATTGAAGATTTTATGGAGTTTATTATATATATTAGATCTAATTTTGTATTGCATCAATTCCATGCAACTATGAGTTTTAACATTTACTCATCATATATTTTTGATATTTGTATGAGTCTTATATATAAATACAAAAAGTAATATATTGTATCAAAAAAGACAAAAATCTCTTAATTTTGATAATCAATAATAAAGTGTTTGTAATAATATAGTAGCCCATTATTGAATAATATAATACAAATTTGGTGTATGCATGACTAATTAGTGCGTTTGTAATTAATCCTTTTATATATAAAGTTTATATAAAAAAAATAATTATAAACTTAAATAGATGAAATTATTGAAAGATTGTGTAAAATATTGGTCTACATGCTATGTTGCTACAATGGTATTTTTTTTATTATGAACATTTGAAACTTTTACAAATACATGTTATATATTTTTCAAAAATTAAATATAGATATTACATCATGATGATGTCATACACCGGTTGAACCAGTGGTTTAACCGGTTAAACCGATCGAACCTGTAACCAGTAAGGACACCGGTTTTATGTCCGGTCCGGTTATGAAAACACTGGTCTAGACCCGGAGCATGTAATAATTTCCTAAATTAACATATGTTCTTTTTGGGGGGAAATTCTTGCATGAACCTGATGTCGGGCCTTGTTTTATATACCAATATACATAAATTCTTGTCAATCATGATTTGATAAACCATGAACGAAAGTGACATCTGATACATACAAGAATTTAACTGTTTTTTTGGGACTGTCATCATGTGACCAATAATGACTACTGAATATTATAATGTGCATTAAATATTTTAGTAAGGTTGTGAGGTCACAATCCTAATTATGTGATTAATGATCACACAATGATATTTATAGCTTAAACAGCAGAAGATTTGTCTAATATTTATTAACATGTGGCCCTAAAAATTTCGGCATGACCTCGTCGCACGAGAAACATACCACCAATACCAATAGGCCTATACTGAAAATATATAAATACCACTAGTTTCATATCCATCAACACAAACCAACATAAAGAAATCAAACTATTAAGCACATATCCATACTGGGCGAAAATAAACTAAATATACATAAATTTCTCACACTTCAGGGACACACCCCTGGTACATATACTACTGGGATAAGAAGGACATAAACCTCTCAAGTGTGGCTCCCACCGGATGTACCCTGTCTGGGATCCTGACCACCTGTACTGCCTACCATTGTCCACACACAAAGACAACGACAGCCCCCCTTGGGGGTGAGCAAAAGCCCAATATGGAACGATCATAGAATGTACAACATGTATCTATAAACTATGATATATGATGTAATGCAATGCAATGCAATGCATGTCATATCGGTATCATATCGTAAACACATCCACTGGGTATATCTAAGACAATAAAAGAATGTCCAAATATATCAGAACCAATCGAATCGATATCAAATCATAGCTCGAGCATCTCATCGGTCAAGAACAGTGACTACTCAGATAGGTCCTCAGATCACTATCAGTCTCATGTCTTGACATATAATAGGGGCCGCGAATGACTATGTCTTATAGGCCACGTAATGCTAGACATAGTATCGTGTTCTAACCCCAGAATTAACATAGGAGCCGCGAATAGCTATGTCTTTTCGGGCCACTTAATGCCAGACATAGTATCGTGTTCTAACTCCTGAATCAATCTCATAATCAACAATATCGGGGTAGTCAAGGATCATAGCTCAACGTGCATGCCATGCATCGATGTATGTATAAAAATGATGTGTGTTAACAAAACTTTTATTTTTCATACACCGATGTGCCAATTATGCAAATTAGAATTTATGTGCGATTATTGGTTATTAGATGGCCAAGTTGTTTCTTTTCATTTATAGATTTTGCAATTTAGCAGTATTATTTTACCGAGTAAAATTGAGTAAAGGAGATTAGTTTGAGTTTTAAGTAAGAAATAAACTTAAATATTGTTCTAAAGCTTTGACGTCTGTTATGATTTATTTTACACATGTACTATAAACTAATTTGGGGATTTCTTTTGTAAGGAATCAAATAAGATGACATATTGGAATGGTATGTTTCTCGTGCGACGAGGTCATGCCGAAATTTTTAGGGCCACATGTTACTAAATGTTAGACAAATCTTCCGCTGCTTACGCTATAATTATAATTGTGTGATAACTAATCACATAATTAGGATTGGGCCCTCACAAAGGTATTTAGTTTAATTAACTATTCCTCAAAATTGTTAGAGCCGTAGTCAATTAATAATGTGTTTTCCTCAAAATATAAATTTTAATATATATTGTTGTGTTTCATATTTTGTTAAGAGATATTTAAAAAAACGACCTCCTACGAATTACTATAATGAATTTTGGCATTAAAAGTTATTTTTTAAAATAACTGTAAGTTTTAAATATATCATTTAAGTTAATTTTTTTGAAAGTAGCTTTTAACTACCATCAATTCACTTGGTAACTTGTGCATAAGCTTTTGATTATCTGTTGGATTTTAAAAACCCGAATAATCTTTATTTTGATGTTAACAAAACTTGTTATTGTGTTGCTAATATATTTCATAAAGTGTGTAGTGAATATATCATGATTAGGAGCTTGATGATTAGCAAAGAAATGAGTTGAAGTAAACTGGACCAGTAGACACAACCAACAGACCATGAGCGCTGCTAACTAAATCGGTCATATCTCATCGCTCGGATATCGAAACAACCTGATTCTAAAGGGGTTGGATAGCCAACTCAATTTACTACAAGTGTATCTCAGGCCAGCATACCTGATTTGAAGGTTTACATGACGAAAACATATCTGCAAGAGCTTGCTGGTGCAAAGCTGAAACAACAGCGGACAAATTGGAGTAGCTATGGTATATTGACCATAACTCTCAGCTCGCTTATTGAAACAGAACAATTCAATATTGGTTGAAAAGATAATACGAAGATGTACAAATCATCTTCATAAGTCAAATACTGAATCAGACGTTAATATGACCAAAAAGCTTATGCAAGACACGCAATGTGGAGACAAATCAGTAAAGATACATCATGAGCATTGCCTCGTATTTTGAGCATAACTCTCTCATACAAACTTGAAATCGAGCGCTTCTTGATTATGAGAAAGATAAGAGAAAGAGCTACAACTTTCATGTTGATCAATTTGCCCAGAAATCAACGAATCAAGAGCCATAATCAAAAGAACAGAGCAGAAGACCTCGAAGCTTCAACCAGCAGGGTACCAGTAGACCTTGAGCAGTAGATTCAACCAGCAGACGTCAAGCAGTGGAATCGAGCAGCGGACTCGAGCAGTGGAATCGAGCAGCGGACTCGAGTAGTGGACTCGACCAGCGGACTTTCAAAAATAGCACAGAAAGCAGAATATGACATTTGCAAGCTCGGGAAACTTACAAAGACTCTCTCAACGGCTACATTCTTGTATCTAACGTATATATCATTATCTAGGGCTATATATACATAATTTGGAAGCTCGATAACAGCTGATTGAATATCAATTCAAGCCTTCCAAAGCCAACCCACTTGGGATTCATTTTGGGAACTGAAAGAACAAATCTGCTAAATGAAGAGCAATTCCCCAAAACTTTTGGCACCTCTTTCAAGCTTATATCAGATATGGAACGAGATCATTTGTGCCTTTGTATTTACTATATTCATTGTATTTGTCAGCTATAATAGAAGACTGGATACCATTGTAACAGTTGGTGATTAATCACAACTGGGTGATGTCTTTCAATGTGAGACGTTAAAGAACATGCTCTTTGTGATTCTGTGTTGGCTAGGAGTTTAGGCTATCTCTGTGGGATTAGCCTAAGTAGATTGTATACTGAAAAGTGTAAACCAAATATTCTAGTGTATCCTTCCATGAGATGGAAGAATGGGAGACGTAGAAGTGTTTGTGCTTCAAACTTCCAGAAAAAAATTATTGTATTATTTACCTTACTAATTTTACATATTTACTTGCATACCTTTAAAATGCCTTGCAAATGGTTAATTGGTTATAGAGCGGGTTATGTCGAGTGACTTACGCTCGATTTTATAACCGAACTTAGAATATCTCGGTGCAATTATTTCAAGAACACGAGCTATTGAAGCTCAAGTTGGTTGAACTCGGTGTGGATTGGCAACCCAACCCGAAATCGATCCTAACATTATCACAAACATTGATTAACTTGATTTTATTTTTTTTGTTCGCAGATCGTCGATTTTCGTGGACGAATTATATAAAGCTCGCAACTTTATGAATGAGTTATATAAAGCAAAGATAACATCAATTTCATGAAACAAAATAATAAAAAATCATGCTTTTTTGCATTTTTCAAAATAAATTGATGTGATAAGAGCAGTAACTTTACGTCACGTCTGACGGAAATGTTTTGAACAGTTTCTGAACTTTTGATTCCTGCAATTTTCGATAGTGAATTTTTGGTTCTTTAGTAAAAGTAACATTTGTGGTGATCTTGGATTGAGTTATGGATTGTGTTTTCATTTATAAATTTTGTGGTGCAATCTATAAGTTTGTTATGCAAATAACTTTTCAATCCTCTAATAATGCACTAGAATTCTCATTGGCAAATAGTCAAATGTTTTGGTTTGTAGATATTTATTTGTTGAAGGTGAATAGAAATGGTATTTTAAGATATTTAAATAATATAAGACTATTTATATACTATTGAGTAAAAAAAGGGTCTTTTTAAAAATAATCTATTCTTCGTATCTTAAAAATAATCTATTCTTTAGTAGGAAGAACAATATCGTTAGAGTTTGACTAAATTTATTTTAAATAATTTATAAGCTCTTACACTGTATAAACTATTTTACGAGTTAATAAAATGTAATATCTTATCTTGTAATTGAATTTTGGGATGATATATTTGGGATATAATATATTTTTTGATGATATTATAAAATAAGATTGATGTTCTACTGTAATTCCGGACCACTCTAATGAGATGCAAGCCCTGTATTCTAAGCAGTAAGTCATGAGATGAGATAGCCTTAGAACACAAACGTAATGAGCTCCGAGGAGGTCTTTGGTATAGCCATTTCGACGAATTAAGTCAGTGCTTTGAAACACAAGTGAATGAGAATAAAAAAATATTAATGGACTTCAATTAACCGATATTTTAAAATGAAAACCGCACATAATTGACCGAATTAACCAATTTTTTTTACATAAAAATAATCAAAACTTAATTTCCGAATTAACAGAACCCAGTTTTTGAATTAACCGACCCAAATTTTCGAACTAGTTTGGTTCGATCAGTTAATTCGGTTTAACCAATATTCGCTCACCACTAGTTATATATCTCTAGTTGCTTGTATTTCCTGTCTCCAACAATAGATTATCATTTAGTTAATTGTTTTAACTTTGTATTTTATAATCACATGAGTATGTCAAAATATTTGTAATTAATTTCTTTATCAATGTAAATTTTTTTTAACTTTATAAATAACGCTAGAAAGATCTAAGACAGAAGTACAGACCAAAACCTTAAGATCAAAACGTTGAGGAAATTAAATCAAAAAAATTATCCACACTTTGTTCGGAGCAACAATGGTTAGTGTCGATGCATCAATCAAAAAAAAAAAAAATTATATATATATATATATGATCACTTATATATATAATATACATCCTTAAAACAATATTGTCATGTCACGGTACTAACAATATCGATGTCAATTCGTTTATCAAGATACAAAAATTATGACTCGTGATAGAAACACTTCAAATCATGAATCCACAAAAGTTTAAAGATACTCAAACTTTGAACAAGAGAATGATGAATAAGATGCACAAATTTTGCTCTTTAATATGATATTATCTCGAAAATGGTGTGCTTAATCCTATATGGATCGTTCTATTTATACTAGATCAAGAAATGCCATCAAAAGACATTATTTGGAGACATCATCACATGAATTACCGCACTTGCACGCGAAGGGATACACACATTCCGCAATTCTGCACAGGGCGCGATGGATCGCCACATGAGGCGCGATCGATCGCGCCCCCTTTTCAAACTTCTGTCTGTCCCGATCGGTCGCGGCAAGACAAACTTTGATGCCCATTTTTCCAATTGTTGTTATTACTCGCTGCCAACACATGTCGATCGATCGTGATCTCAGAATCTCTGGCACATGGATTTCTTTCATTTGACCTTCGATACTTAATTTTAAATCAATAAGCAATTTTTTTCCAACAAGGAAGCGATTTATGATGTAAGAACTAGGCCAACATCTCTTAATAATACTATTACAAGAATTTTGAAGTACATAAATAAATACTATTTTATCCTAATTACACACGTCTCCTGATTTTGCACATAGGAAATAAGTTAAAAACATGGAGTTTTAACAAAAAAAGACCTTAAAATCGAGAAGCATGAAATCTGGAGGGAGCAGTGAAGGCATGTGGCACAGACAAGAAGGCAGCTGGAAAAAATGTTGACCAAAAAGCTCTATGTTGCCTGCCCAAACCATGTGGCCACACCCCATCATCAAATGTTTTTTTTACCTCCATGTAAATTTTATATAAATATAATTATTAAAATAATAAATATTTTATTAAAAAAATAATTTTTTTATATAAATATCCAAAATCATGATAACAACCCATCATGAAATGTTCTTAATATTATGGAAAATTAAATCGATAATGCTGGTTAAAATTTTGAAATAACTAATTAACACTAAAATTTCTGAATCCAAATGATTTATCAAAGATTATAATCGACGTTGCAGTACAATCCAGTGTTGCCAACTCGAACGTTGTATTGGCTCCGATGTAATTGTAGGATCGAAAATTTGTCAATACAACGAAAATTTGTCGATACACTAGAATCTAGAATTGTTTGTAAACTATAAGCGTGCGATACTACTAAATACATGTTGTATTTGTTACCAAATTCAATTTCATTTATTGAAACATAGGAGATGTCTAATATCATATATGTCACACTTTTATAAGTGTGACATATATGTCATATACTTTTATAATTTTTAAATAAAAATCCTATAATTTTAAAAACAGTATTAGCTTTGCCTTTGGTTATGTACATATTCAATAAAGTTTACCTACATGTGGCAGCTGTACATGTTGGATTACTAAAATGCTGGCAGTTGAATAATAAATAATCACAGTATAAACCGTTATGCCATAAAATGACTCGAAGATACCCACAATCACTTCATATAGTGACACTATATAATAATTATTATTATCATACATTGATTCTAACAATTATTATGTAAATAATAATCAAATTCAATTGTTTTTTTGGCGATTACGATTACATATTCGTCGATTACTCGTGGTGTTATTATATATGATTTTGTTTGGTAGTTATCTATGTTAGTATCTAAAGTTAATATGGTAGTGTCTGATCTTATATTGTATCGGGTTGATCTATTAATATATTTTTAATTTTGCTCCCCAAACAAAATCAAATTCAATAAGTATTATAGCACTTGGGACAATATTAATTATATTTTTATGCAAATATTTTGATAATAACTATACAATATTTTCAGAAAATAGTGTATTTGACTCAACCACTTGATGAGTTTTAAAACTTTACATTTTACACTAATTGTTCATATGAATTTTAAAGAACACCAAAGAATTATTTCCCCGAACATCTTATATTATAATACACTTGTTTTTTTTAATAAAAAATAAAATATATGAAGGTAAAAACTTAAACACAAAAGTTGATGTGAAAAACCAATTAGTATAATTCTAGTTTACGAAAAAACGTCATATATGTATATCATAATATGGTGACCTGCCGAATACTGGAGCTTCGTAAAATGTTGACGAAGACCTCCGAATTGAGGGTTCGATCAGTAAAAGGGACGACTTTTTTATCCGCGGAATAGGAATAGCCCTGCTAGAGACTGTAATATAAATGTAGGTAAAATTAAATAATCACGATTTTAAAGTAAATGGATAAAAATAGTCATTTACTAATAAAAATGATCATAAATTCTGGACGGAGAACAAGGACAGAGTCGGCCATAAACGGGAAGATATGAAAGCACGATGAATATCGAAACAACTTCATAATCGACCAACAACGATTGCAACAACGATTGCAACAAATTAAAACAGATCGGAGGAAACTTTGTGACATTAATGTGAAAAATAATTTGTTTCGAGGGATAAGTGATGTATCACCATTGAAAAATTACCATTACCAAAAAACCAATATAGTTGGCATTTAAGATATAATCTCTATAATATAGTATAGATATATAAATAAAAGATACAATTCAAATATTTTAAACTATAAAATCTAAAAAAATTTATTATAGCAAACTCATTGAAATTCAAAACCATTTCAATCTTAACCAAATTAAACTCTAATAAAGTTTATCATTTTTCATTCAAAAAACTATTATAAAACATCATATATTTTATAATTAACTTAAATTATCATATTTCAAAAATTATTATTATTATATATAAAAAATCATATAAAATGTACCTTTCGAAGTTGTTAATTTTAATATAATATTTGGTTTTTTATATTAAAATAATTTAACATAAAAATATTATATATATATATACACACACAAATATATGCCAACGTAGAGGTGTAAACGAATCGAGCCGGTTCACGAGTTTTTTGAGCCGGCTCGAATAATATTTTATTTGTATTCGAAATCATCTAACTCGAGCCGAACTAGAACATATTCGAACTTTTTACGAGCCGAACTCGAGCCTAATTTATTGTTCAATAGTTCGAGAGTTCACGAGCCGCTCGCGAACTTTTAATAATTTTATTAATATAATATAATTATATGTTAAATAAATAAATTTCGAGCCTTTCGGTATTTGTTTCGAGCAATAGTTTGAATAACTCACAAACATGTTCTATTTTTTCTAGCCGAATTAGAGCCAAAATTTTTAAGCTATTCGAACTCGAATATACCTATTTCGAGCGAATTCAAACCTTAAAATTTTTTACATATTCGATTCGATTCGGTTCATTTACAATTCTATACCAACATAGTTATTATTACGAGGGGTGTGCGCACTCAGTTAGTTAGGGGGTAAAAAGAATAATACTGGGTTAAAACCCAGATTCGCGTTATCCGCGCATTCTAGCATCCCCTCACCCGCCAAACCATAACAACCGGGCCTAGTACTAAACTACGCCGTAGTTACATTACATTCAAATACCCCTCCGCCTTCTCGTTTTCTGGAAACTCTCTTTCGAGATACAGATGCCTCAAATTGCGAAGAGCAGCCAAATTTGGAAATCGGGGATTAAATTTTTCTCTTATAAATATCTACACACGTCGTATTTTACATTCAGTGGAAGCTGCGGGTGTGTGCTCTTATCCTACACCCCCAAGACAGCTTTGTTTTTCCAGCGGTTTTTTTGATCCACACACTGTTGATCTGGTGTTTGTTATATATAAGGAAACTATAGATTACATGGCCAAGATTTTGGTTTTATTTCGCGTATAGTTTGCCGCAAGATTGTGTTTTTCTTATTTAGCGAATCAAGAAAATCTCTGTACCTCAGTCAAAGAATCTTGAAGAAGTTTAATGGGTATGTTAATCTTTTGCTCTTTCTGCGTGCGCCCTTTTGTTTCTCTTTCTCGGCCAATTTTTGTGTTCTGAATTTTCTGTTTAAAATTGTTCGGAAAAATTGGTTGGTTGCGTGTTGGTGTCGTTTCTCGGTGATTTGGGGGGGTGTTAATTTGATTTCATGTTGTTTGTTGGTTTTTTTCCCTTTTTCTTTTCCATTTTTTGGGTTCGCAAGTAAATTGACCGCGTATGTGAGATCTGTCTTATTTATTGAATTTTTTTCGCTGTGCCCAGCCTGTGATTTTGTTGCGGTATCCGTGCTTGTGTTTCACACCTCTGTGTGTGTTACTTTCTGGTAAAATCTGTGTGTGTGTGTGCGTGTTTTCTGCTGTTAACACTTGTGTTTTTTAATCACTTTTTTTTTATATATGCTACATTCTTGATTTCTTGCCCATTCCCAAATCTCATAATATATATATATATATATATATATATATATATATATATATATTGTTTGAATCTGAACATTAAATTAATCCACAGAGGACACGGTGAGTTATTCACAGAGTATGGATGATGAATATGAGAAGTTGATCAGGAGAATGAACCCTCCCAGGTATCTCTCCTTTCTGTTATTCCTCTGTACAGAAGTCTCTTCAATTTAATTCTCATGTCATACCTGTAGTATAATATTTGTTTTATTTACTTATTGCCAGAGTTGTAATCGATAATGAATCTTCCAAGAATGTTACTGTCATTCAGGTATGTATTGGTTTGATCTTTTTTGGTTCATTCTTGATTTCTACAAGGTGGGATTTTTTCCAAATTTATGACTTTTTTTCCTGGTAAATGTCCTCTTTTGATGCAGGTGGACAGTGCTAACAAGCATGGAATTCTTCTTGAAGTTGTACAAGTACTTACTGATATTAATCTTGTTATTACCAAAGCTTACATTTCTTCTGATGGAGGCTGGTTCATGGATGGTAATATCCTGTTCTTTATTTTTTTTTAAATCCCCTTTTAATATTGTCGTTTTATTGGTAAAAAAAAAGAGTGATTTTTTTCCGTTTTTTGGACCAGTTTTCAATGTCACTGACCGTGAAGGAAACAAGGTAACCGATGAAGGGATTCTTGATTACATTGATAAGGTGAGTTGTTAGAATGAGTTGTTAGAATTGTGACAATTTTGACAGCTTTCTCTCAGCCTTAATGAGCTACCCAAATTGACACCTTGGTTTCATTTTCAGTCGCTTGGTCCAGATTCTTGCTTCGCATCTTCTATGAGAAGATCCGTTGGGGTGACCACGGGAATGGACCACACATCTATCGAGTTAATCGGAAGTGATAGGCCGGGGTTACTTTCTGAAGTTAGTGCAGTACTTACCCACCTCAAATGCAATGTGGTGAATGCTGAGGTGTGGACTCATAATACCCGAGCGGCAGCCGTAATGCAAGTCACCGACGAAGAAAATGGTGGTGCGATAATTGACCCCGATAGGCTAACCATGATTAAGCACCTTTTATGTAATGTGCTCAAGGGTAGCAATAAATTGAGGGAAGCCAAGACCGTGGTCTCTCATGGGGTTACTCACACTGAAAGAAGGCTTCACCAGATGATGTTTGCTGACCGAGATTACGAACGGATGGATGATGATTCATTTGGTGAAAAAGAAAGGCCAAATGTGAATGTCGTAAATTGGCATGATAAAGATTACTCAGTGGTCACCATTCGGTGCAAGGATAGGCCAAAACTTCTCTTTGATATAGTGTGCACTTTGACTGACATGCAATATGTGGTATTTCATGGAAATGTTGATGCGGAACAACCAGAAGCGTATCAGGTATAATGTTTTCCAACCTATATGGATAACCCTTTGTTTATCTTATCCTATTGACTGAAAGAGCTTATGTTCTTGAATTTGAAGGAATATTGTATAAGGCATATCGATGGATCCCCGGTAAAATCTGAGGCAGAGAGACAAAGAGTTGTTCAATGTTTGGAAGCAGCAATAGAAAGAAGAGTATCTGAAGTAAGTATGAATAACATCTTATTTCAGTTTCTAATGCTATAGACTTGCAACTTTGGTTGAATAATATACCAGCTTTTACCCAATTGTACAGTTGCTTAGCCCGATATTCTGGATATGCCTTAAATGACCTCTTGGATGGAGTTTAATTTGCATATTCTTATGTGTTCGATGACATTATTTCATTTATAGGTTTATCTAGTTTCTATATCATCCTGTTGCTAGGTGAAGTTATAAAACCTGTTTTCGGTTCGAAGTATTATATTTGTGCTTATCGGTGTGAGCCTACTCCAATTTATTAGGATTACAGACTTAGTTGTTGTTATTGGTGTGAGCTATTAAAATATTTAGAAAACGACTCTTCACCATATGAACATGAATTTTATGGTTGTTTATTACATGAAATTGATGGTTCGTTTACTCCTTTTTATCCTCAGGGTTTGAAGTTAGAATTATGCACGACCGATAGAGTTGGGCTCCTATCTGATGTGACTCGAATCTTCCGTGAGAATAGCCTAACCGTAACCCGAGCAGAAGTCACAACAAGAGCAGGCAAAGCTGTGAATACATTCTACGTTCGTTGTGCATCAGGGCATCCTGTTGATCCAAAGACAATAGATTCTATTCGACAAACGATAGGACAAACTATACTCCGAGTGAAAGATTCCCCTCAAGAGATGAATCAGGAATCTCCAACAAGGTTCCTCTTTGGTGGCCTTTTCAAGTCCAGATCATTCTGTAATTTCGGCTTGGTTAGATCCTACTCGTGAATCGCAAATCCAAACACAGCCAAGCAAATCCGAAATCCATCTGTTGCTGGCTTTGTTCTTGAATCCAGGCCTGAGAACATAAAGCCTTGGATATAGTACAAAATATGTATATATAGGCTTCGTATGCTTGTGCTGCCTTATTTCAGTCCAAAGTGTTCATAGGTTGTATTTGGATCGACGAGATCTACGATGCTAATATAACGAATCTGGCTCAAACCATTTGCAATGAAAACATGTTCTGAATCCTACTCACCACTCAATGGAATCACTAGTGATTTTACATTGCATCTATCTCCCCTATTGTATCACCTTGAATCAATAATGGTCAAAAGTTTGAAGAATCTTGATAAAATTAAAAAGGGTTCGAGGATTCCAAATCTTCACTCAAAATTAAATGATTGTTACCAAGATTTACCAAGACTTCATCATATTTTAAATGTGTGGCAGGGACATGTATTAAGACGTTCATTAAATATTAAACCATTTGAAATTTAGCTTATTTTAGTGCTTTCGTGTGTGGATTGAATTGCCAAACCACTTGTGATTGTGGATACCCAAAGTAGACTACCAAAGCTACCATTGGAGTCCACCGCATCATTGACCAAGAAACTAGATATTGAATAATAATCAAAGGCATCTCTACTTAAAAACGTCAAATTTCGTGTTAAGAACAAATGTTTGTCGCTTCGACAAAATCAATGATTTCTTGTGTCCCAGTAATATATATAATCCAAGTAATTATGGTTAGTTGGTGATTTATATTCGGTTTGTTTCTATAGAAATAGAAATGGTCCAAAAATCTAATTGTAGCGAAACTGAAAAGGTAAGAGGATTTAATATTTCTTTTTGACCAAACACTGCAGAAAGAGAATGGGATTTGGTTCACTCAAAATCCCAAATGTGAACAAGCAAAGAAACGATGTGGAAAGGTGAGAAAATGGCTTACTCTTCAAGCAAAAAAAAAAACAAAAAAAGGCCCCCCTCCACACCTAGCAAGTCTAGTAGTCAACAACTGTATTATTGGTCCCCTTCTTGAAAAACATAAAACTAAATTAAATGTTTTTTTAATTAAATTCTATAATATTGATTGTCGTGATCGGTCGGTGGGCAAGATGATGACATGGGGTGCTGCCACTTGGATAATCTCATCCTAATTCAAGGGGTATATTTGTCTAAATAATTTTGTTATGAATATAAAATCTTTGTATAATTTTATTTACTTTTATAATAAAAATGTCAATCTGGTGTACAAAATTCTTGCTATGTACGGGATCCATAAAGCTACTTTGAGCCTATTATGTGAGTGTGAAATGATGTGTACAAATTGTTGAGATTTTATCAACTTGATTCAATTAGATTCAGTCACATGCTTGGAGGAATACTAAATGAAAGTTGGGCGACAGAAGCAATTGGAGGTGGTTTACTTGCAACCTGGTGACTTGCTTGAATGCAAGTTGGTAACCTGCTGTGTAGGTGGTTAATAAACCTCTATATAAGGCATGAAGGGCTTGGCCAGCAGATTTGAGGAGTGGCACAAGAAAATAAAGAAATTTGAGGCACAAGAGATCGAGAGGCAGTGGCAGTGAGCATCAATGAAGAGTTTTTTGAGAGGCTAGTCATGTATGAATGAATTCATAAGACAATCGATTGTAAAGCATAGAAGTTGATTGGCAAATGAATTCATGTATTGTGAGCTTCTTGTATACTCAAAGAAATGCAATGAAAACTCCTCCCGTGTATGTAGATCGTTAGTGATCGAACCACGTAAAATGGTGTCTTGTTCGTTCTTATTTTCTTTGTTATTTCGTTGATTGATTCTTGCCATATATACTCTCATGTGTGTATCGATTTCATGTTGCTATAAAGAATAATTGCCTATTAATCTGTTGTTTATACGAAAGTTCAATGCCATATTTGTTCGAAGTCCAAAGTGTTATGTGGGTTAAAAGTATTCTGTGATCATAATGACCAATTGGATGCCATTTTGTTTCTTGATCGGGAATTGCATTGATTAATAATCATAACACAAATAAACAAATCTCATCAGTTTCATTTTTGTAAGTCACAAGCATGGTTTTTTTTCAAGAAACTTGATGGTGGCATGTTATGATAATTAGACGATCTAATCTATTTCAAAAAATGATTTTTTTTTAAAAAAATCAAATTATATTATATATTTTGAACCGGCCGGTCCAACCGGTTCAACCGGTGACCGGTGCTTAGTCCGGGCCGGTTAACCCAATAAAACCGACAGTGTAAAAAATCGGTGAGAACTGGTCAAAAACCGGTCTTAAGTTTTATCATTCCTTCCTAAATACCTAAATAAAATGTTACATCCGTGATTAGAGGTTCCATTGTAGTTTATTTATATATATTAGATCTAATTTTGTATTGCATCAACTCCATAAAACTATGATTTTTAACATTTACCCATTATATGTTTTTTATATTTGTATCAGTCTTATATATAAATGCAAAAAGTAATATCTTGGATCAAAAAATAAAAATCTCTTAATTTTGATAATCAATACTAAAGCATTTGTAATAATATAGTAGCCTATTATTGAATAATATAATACAGATTTGGTGTATACATGACTAATAAGTGTATTTGTAATTAATTCTTTTTTATATAAAGTTTATATTTACAAAAAAATAGTTATAAACTTAAATAGATGAAACTATTGAAAGAGTGTGTAAAATATTGGTCTCCATGCTATATTACTACAATGATATTTCTTTTATTATTATGAACGTTTGAAACTTTTACAAATACATGTTATAAATATTTTACAAAAATTAAATATAGATATTACATCATGCTGACGTCACACCGGTTGAAACCAGTGGTTTAACCGGTTGAACCGATCGAACCTGTAACCAGTAAGGGCACCGATTTTATGTCCGGTCCGATTTTGAAAACACTGGTTGTGCCTGGTTCCGATGTGCTGATCTTATTTTCGTTGGGCCCTTTGGTCACCAGCGACCTACTTGTTCAGGCCGCCATTGTGGGGGTGGTTCCTGGTGCGCGATGCTTTTCTATTTACTATTCTAAGGCGAACATTTCCTTAGTTTGGGATCTTACCCTTTGGCTCACGCCGCGAGGGATGAGGTTCCATTACCGGGATGTGCGGGATTTTGGAAGATCCCTTGCATTATTTTGCGTAAAACTTGTTGGTTGTGATGGCCCTTCCCTAGTAGTACTTATCACTCTTTATTTCCTCTTTATGTATAATATATTTACTAGGTTGTCTGGTATTTGTTTGTTCACTCTTGTATTATGATGTCTGTATTTGGTTTTATTTGTACCACTATTTTGCTACTTTTGTTCTGGTTATTTGGTTATGTTGCATTGTCAGGGCACCGCTTGACTATCGCTATTGCATCTTCCGATTTCGTGCGTCATTCAGTGGTATTCATGTGTTGTTGGATTCAGTGAGGGAGTCGGAAACGAGAGTTTGCTCGGATATTTGTCTTGTATCAGTTTATGTTTCTCGATTTCTCTTATTTGTTCCTTCAGATGTGATGGAAAGCAGTTTCCTTGATCCATGGACAACATGGTTTGAGGGGACAAAGATTGTCTATGGTGGCCCCTACATTCTCAAGGTCGAGATGTTGTTAGGGGTGCTTATTGGCCTGAATCGGTCCGGTCCGGACCAGAACCGGCCGGTTTCAGGGCCGTTAAGGTCGGAACCGGTCCGATAAGGAACCGGATCGGTTCCGGTTCCAACCGGTTCGGCCCGGTTCCGGGCCGAACAGGTCCGTTTTCTTTTTTTTCGTATTTTTTTTAAAAAAAAAAATTCAAAAACTTTTATTTATTTTTTATTTAATGTTGTAAATGTTTCCCCAATATTCATCACAACTTCAATATATTCCTTCTTCATTTCATAACATAGATGAATACAAATAATTGTAAAGAGATAGCAATTAAAAAATCAAAATAAAAAAAATATTGTTGTTTAGCACTCTTCATAATTGATAAGTATTGTTTTTGCGTTCTCTTCTTCTTGCTCGTCATAATGGTTTACGAATTCGTCAACCGCCCCATCTCTTCTATTCTTACATTCTGCTTCAAACCAATCTTTAAGTAACGTGAGCATGCATAACGAATCAGCAGAGAGACTACTTCTGTATTCTCCAATAATTCGGCCACATGTTGAGAATGCAGATTCAGAAGCGACGCTTGAAGCTTGTACCGCATACACGTCTCTAGCCATTTTGGCTAAGATGGGGAATTGTGCCGCATTTGACTTCCACCATTGTAACACGTCGAAGTTGTCTTCCGTTACAAATTGATAATTTAGATAAATTTGCAACTCAGTCGATGTGCTAGTAGAAGCTCCTTTTCCCTTAAGTTTTTTCCTGCCCAGCAGTCTAAGCAAAGTGATGCCCCCACCTTTAGTTTGAGCTTGAGGTTGTTCTTCAGCAGGCCTTTGTTGCGATGATTCACTTGCCTGTTGATTATAATACAATTGAAACATATTTTGGAGAGATTGCATTGTAGACGTCTTTTGATCGTCAACAACCTTCCCCAAAAATTTAGCATTATATTCAAAAAAGATCTCAAATGAAGATAAACATTGACTAGGATCTAGTAATGTTGCGATGCAGTGCACGTGTGGGATTTGTTCCCAATATTTTATAAATTTAGTTTCCATTGCACTAACAAAAGCATGCAAGTCATAGTCATCTCTAAATTCTATAAACTTATCAAACATATTAAATACTAAAGGAAGAAAATAAACGAAAGTTGGATAAGTAACACCGGAGAAGCGTTCCGTCGCTTCTTTGAAAGTACCTAACAATGATACATAATTTTCAACAAATTTCCAATCCTCATTAGTCAAATAAATACTATCATCGCTATCAGGCATTTGATATGAATTATAAAATGGAGTTAAAATATATTTGTAAGGTAACATAGCATTCAACAAATTGTACAATGAATTCCACCTAGTTTCTATTGGTGATGGAAAAAGAAGATGCTTTAAACCATTAGATAAAAATAATTGTTTCCAATCGCGCTTTACACGGCTCGTGCGTAACCATTTAGCGCAGTATTTCATTTTGTCAATACATGCTGAGTGATTGTCCTCATAACCAACTTTAACAGCCAAATTAATCACATGACATGCACATCTAACATGAAAAAAAAACACCATCAAGCATTGGTTTCAAATAGGTCTTTAAATAACGCATCGCAGCATTGTTATTCGCTGCATTGTCTAATGTGATCGAAAATACCTTATCCTGAATTCCATAATGTCTACAAGTGTTGAATACATATTTAGCAATTACATAACCAGTATGTGCACAATCTAACTCATCTAAAGACAAAATCCTTTTTTGCATACACCAATTATCATCAATCCAATGACAAGTGACAACAAGATATGAATCTGAATTTACATTTGTCCAAATATCGGTTGTTAAGCTAACCCTACAAGGCAAACTAGAAAGATGTTGAAACAATGTATTTCTATATTCAACAAATACGTCCATACAATTTCTTTTTAGTGTGTGCCTGAAAATATGTTTAAACATGGGTTGTATAGACGAAGCAAATTCAATAAAACCAGCATGTTCAGCTTGTATAAAAGGTAGTTCACATCTAATCACATATCTAACAAGTGACCTACGGTTAATTTCAGCAGTTAAAATAAAATTCGTGCCAGTGAGAACATTAATTTGTGCTTGTGTTGCTTCTAGACCTAATGGTTGTAATGTTGTCTCATCAAAATTATGTTTTTTTACTAAGTGTTTTTTAAATGTTCCAGTGCCTCCACTGGAACCACCAGCTTTATATGAATATTGCATTTTACATAATTTACATATTGCAACAGATTCATTAGTACCTTCTTTTTGACCGAGTTCAAAGTGATCACATATCTTACTTCTTTTGGCACGAGTCGGTTGTCTACTCGCTGCTGTAGTGGCTCCGGATGACTCCACTTGTTGTCTCTCTTGGGCTTGGGCAGCAGGAGGTTCGACAGGTTGCTCGGGTTGTTGCGGTTCGACATTCATAGAGGAACCACCAACATTGAGGTCAGCAAAAAAATCATAACTTTCATTTAACTCAGGTATTGGTACGGGCAAATTCATTGTCGAAGATGAACTCAGTGATAGACGACCCGGGACGAGACCCGATACGACCCCGGCTACGACCAGCGCCGCTGCTAGATGAAGATGCCATTATTATATATAAATTGTAGATAGCACAATTGAGAGGAAAATATGAGATTGAAGTATAGAATTGTGAGAAGAATGGATTGTGAGAATAATGAATTGTGAGGAAAAGAATGAAAAATATGCATATATTTATAGATTTCAAAAAAAAAAAATTAAATAAAATTTAGAAAAAAAAGAAATTGAACGTTGGCAACGGCTTTATAGCCGTTGCCAACGTTCAGCATGGCAACGGCTATAAAGTCGTTGCCATGCTGAACAAATTTTTATTTTTTTTCAAATGTAACCGATTCTGGTTTCGGAATCGGTTCCAAACCGGTAGCACCGGAATCGGTGGTGCTACCGGTTTGGATTTAAAAAACCGCCCCGGATCTGTTCAATACTGGTTCCGGGGTGGACCAGAATCGGTTAGTCCGGTTTCGGTTCCGGACCGGACTAACCGGCCCGGTTTCGAACCGGGTCCGGATCGACCCGGTCCGATAAGCACCCCTAGATGTTGTGCTGCTTCGATGCTTCGTGTTACCACTCCACTGATTCGTCCGTCCATTGTTCGTTATCTTTGTGTCAGTGTCCTTGTTTGGTGTTTGTTTGTGCTTTTGTTTTTTCCGTTGTTTCATCATATATTGGGCGTTTGTGGTTTTTTCGTTGTATATTTTCGTTTATTAATATAGTTCATGTTCCAGATCAAAAAACAAAAAGAAAAAAGAAAAAAAGGATCATCAAAACTTAGACCATGCATATCCTATTCTCATTATTAACTAACATATCCTATGTCTACTATCCCGATTTGTGTTGCATCAATACAATTAAATTTTCTCATTTAAATTCTTTTCTACGATTTTTAACCACCATGCCATGTTGATTTGACATAAGTTTATAAGCAAATAATGGCAAAATGAATGCAAAAGATTCGACATACAATAGGCCGCATATTGATAATAATAATAATAATATGATAATGCATCTAAAGTATGTGTTGTGAGTATTCGTAAGTTTTTATATGTTTAATAAATATTTATGTTTAGTAAATATCACTAAATTTTGCAATGAATTTACCACTAATAATGCTTAAGATGATAAAACAAGATTCTAAGGTTATCTTTACTAGAGTTGATTGATAAATAATCATCATTAATTTCATGTTTACTTAATATGTGTTTATCATCAAAGCCCACACATTTCACCTTTTGGTAAGATAATTAATCACTTTGGGAAAGTGTGATAATTTATCTTTGATTATTCATTTACTATAATAACTCTAATTTTAAAATTCAAACAAATATAAATAGTAAAATACTTTATTATATAATCTCATGAAATCTGTTAACAATATTTATTTGTAGGCTATGTCATTAATTTTTTTTTAGTTTTATCGGATACCTACTATAGGATAGCCAATCTCGATGGGTATTTTTTTCTTACCTAATACCGAAACCGATAAAACCCAACCCACGCCCGCCCGATCTTCCATTATAATAAAGATGATTATAAATAACAAAGTAAAATTTATTTGACCTAGGGATGGCAATGGGACGGGTCCAAACCCAAACCCGTATGGGATGGCAATGGGACGGGTCCAAACCCAAACCCGTATTGAACCCGCCCCGCCGGGGCGGGTCTGGACCCACTTCCACCGGGTTTGGAAGCGGGGTGGGACGGGTCCTGGGATTGGCCGAACCCGCCCCGTACCCGCCCCGCAATACATTTTTAATTGTTTTTAAAAAAAAATATGATATTGATTATACATTTTACTTCTTTAATTGAACAATAAAGTGTCATTATTTAATTTTATATCAAAATTCATGTGTTCATATTAAAGAAGTTGGACATTTTGAAGGAAATAAGAACAAATTAATAAATATTTAGTAGTTTAAAAATAGTTTTGCAGTGCTTATTTTAAATATTTACTAGAGAAAACATTAAATTTAATCACAAAACTCAACTTTTGTGTTTCAAAATTGATTTCTAGTTATATTTTTTTATTTTAAAAAATAAAAAAAAATTGGAACCGGGTCGGGGCGGGTAAACCCGCCGGGTTCACGGGTCTAAGCGGGGCGGGTCCGGGTTTTATGTGTAGGGGACGAATCCTAGAATTGATCAAACCCGTCCCATACCCGACCCGTTGTCATTCCTAATTTGACCAACCGATATTTAAAAACCATGCTCAAACGGCTTCTAGAATAAGTACAACTGGAATAAAATGATATGTATATTGCTATTATTGCCAAACAGACCTTAATTAAGAGATTTGAATTTGATCCTCTAGGTTTGGTATCCAACGCCTTCATCCTTTTTCTAGGTTAATTAAATTCTCTAATTAATCAGATTCCCCGTCCCCAGGCTTCAAATTATATGTTCCACGAATTCTTATCAATCTCTTTTCTCTCGGTGTGATTGTGAAGCTTGGTGGTCAAACATTTCGGGTTTTATCAGGTAAATTTTCTTTTTTTTCTTCCTGTTTTCAAATTATGGAGTCTGTGTTGATGTGTGCTTCTTGGGTATCGATCAAATATATGTCTTGAGTATAGAAGAGGTTTACAGATTGGATTGTTTCTGAGTTCCGATCGATTTCGTGATAATGAAATATCTATTAGTTTGTAATGAAAATTGGGAATCGGGAGTTGAGGGCATGGTTATCAACTAATGCGAGAAAATTGGTAGTTTTTATTTTACTTCACTTTTTCCTGATCACTAGTTCTAAGTTGCACGAGTGATTTTTCTTGATATGCCAACTTTCTCGCCTCATGAATTGGAATATAACAGATGGAGATGAACAGAGGTAGAACTTTCATTAGTGCAGTGGAAACATATTACAAACATTATAGAAGCGGATTAATAATCCGTCTCCCCATAAGCATTAGCACCAATTCCCCATCTTTGTATTGGCTAAATTAGTGTCGATTTAAATTCACAGTGCAACTCTGTCTCTAAAATTGCTTCAAGTTTCTTTTATACTCATGATCCATTACGTCTCCTCAATTGTATTTCCTGGCAATTACTCGAATGGCACAATAATTAGTTATTATTTAGGAAGTGAAAAATGAGAGGAGCATCGACTGGGACTTCATATTATAGACCCTTTTCTGGGAGAAAAACATTGAGAAGGTGCAGGAATAATGAGGAAGCTGATAATGTCATTCTGATTGATGTTGATTCCGATCACTTTGACAATGTCATTATCATTGACGCTCCCGATTCTTTGCCGAGGAAACGGCAAGGTTCAAGCATACTCAGGAAAGACAAAAAGCAACCATTGCAGACTGTAATATGCATAGATGATGATGAAAGCCCATACAAATTTCATTGTTTTGCTGATGCCTCTTCTAGCAGGAGTTTTATACCTCCTACAGGAGACTTTGATGACGTGGATGCTGAGGAAAGCCCATACAAATTTCATTGTTTTGCTGATGCCTCTTCTAGCAGGAGTTTTATTCCTCCTACAAAAGACTTTGATGACGTGGATGCTGAGGAAAGCCCATTTATTCAAGAGAATGTAACTCCAGTTAGATTATCAAAATGTAGGCGTACCTATTCCGGGAAAGCTTCCGCTGGAAGAGGATATGGTTTGAATCTGGATTCAGAAAATGATTTGTCTGCTGATGATCACTCTGATTGCGAGTTACTTGAAGATATTTCTGGGAAGGTTCAAGAGCAATGGGAAAAGGCTTTCTGTAGGAGAAAAAAAGGTATTAAAAATTATCAATCTGGCGCGAGAAGTCAGAATGGTGCTTCAAGGATCATAAACGATAATAGCCATCAAATTTTTGGAAGAGAAGGTGAGAATGATGAACATATGGAGGCCCCATATCATTTCCACACATGGAAATTCATTAATGAAGATGAAGGTCATTCTCCTCTTAGTAAAGAAGAGGTTGCTCATTATAGTAGCACCTATGTATCTTTAGGTGATTCAAAACATTCTCCTTCCATCCATACGGAGCAGGAAGATCACCAACATTTTGAACCAGGAAGTTTCAGCTGTCACAACGGGAAAAGATTGAGTTATTCATCATCTTATGCTTCTCATCATGAACAGGCTACTAAGGAAGTCAAAAAAACTAAGTCGCATGTTGATGGGAACTCTGACTATGGCAAAGCTAGTTTAGTTGGAGTGGATGAATTTGTATCAAATGGCGATGGGAAGGAGGACAAAGATGATGACTTTCATATTGAAAATGGACACACTGTAGATTTTGCAGAGAGCCAGGTTTATATTTTTTCCTGTTTCGTATAAATTCTATTTACGGAACATTGTTTACTGAAGTTTTTATCCACTTTTTAATTTAATTCACTATGGTTATTCAGTGAATATAGTTTTACTTGCCTAATAGGGATAGTGCTGCAGATAATTTACTTGTTCTTTTTTGTAGGCTGAAGAAGCTCAACATTTGCGCCATTTGCACAAGAGCAGACGAGCTGAAAATGGACCCACTATGGATTCTGTGGAGAGCTGTATGATTGGCGAACGAGAAAAGCTTAAGGAAACCGATGAATACAAAAGAGCTATGGAGGAAGAGTGGGCTCGCCGGCAACAAGCGCTAAAAATCCAGGTTTATATTGTTTCTATTTCTTATAAATTCTATTTACTGAACATTTTTTGCAGAAGCTTTTATCCACTTTCAATTTCAACTTACGTTGTTATTCAGTGCATATAGTTTTACTAGCCCAAGAGAGAGAGTTTTGCAGATAGTTTAATCTTTCATTTTTGTAGGCTGAGGAAGTTCAACATTTGCGCCGGTTGCAGAAGAGAAGAAAAGCTGAAAATATGCGATTATTGGACATGGAAAGAAGACAAAAGGAACGTATAGAAGAAATGCGAAGTACTCAAAAGAAGGTTTTTGTCATCCTATTCTGTTGTGAAATTCTCATTCACTCGTTAATTTTTTTTACGCGTTGTAGAGTAGTCAGATTTATATGAAGCTTTGTATCAATGATGATCAATTAACATGCTTTCTAGGATGAGGAAAATATGAACTTGAGAGAGGTAATTCGTGCCGAGGTTAGGAAGGAGCTCAGTAAACTGGAAATGGCTTCCGAAAACATGGTTTCTCTTTTGCATTCCTTTGGAATTCAAATTGCGGGTTGGCCTAATCCATCACCACAAGAGGTTGGTTACCTTTGAACAAGCTCATTAACTTGATTACATTTCTTTCACGTTTCTGAATCCATGTGCGTACGGATGGTGGTAAGTTGACTTAATGAGTCGGCCTTTTTCTTTAACAATATTTTAGTTCCACTCTGATTGCATGTTTTTCGATGAAGTTCAGAATACATGAATGCATAAATTTTTGCAGGACTATGATTTTTCTTTCTAAACCAAGTACTTTTGAAAGCTTTATGACATAATCTGCTTGATTATTTTCTTATGAAACTTGATTTACTTTGAAACCCGTTGCTTGGATTTGAAATTTAATCCTCCAGGAGTTTGCATGGGTTTGGTTGATATTATCATCAGATAGATTACTATATCCATCAACTGTTTTTTAGGTACAAACGGCATACAAACGAGCTCTGCTTACCTTTCATCCAGATCGAGCCTTGCTATCTGATATCCGTCAGCAAGTCGAAGCTGAGGAGAAATTTAAGCTTATGAATCGCTTCAAGGAGAAATTTTCGTTTGTTCCATAAAACTTCAGTGAGTCTCAGACATGTTTATATATCATAAATCTCACCAAATTCTTTTGTTTATTGTCCGGCGTAGGAATAGCAACATGAGGTTCGATTCGGTTATTTTGGTTACAGAAAACACTGTATCATTTTGTTGCAAAGGTTTTTATTTCCCCGCCTGCTTTATTTTCAGTCACGAGTGGTGACTTAATTTTAAAAATTTATAGACTTTAGACGAGTTAACATTTCCAAGGGGACTGATCAAGGGAAGAAAGTAGTTCATAAATTTCAGTTGTTGCGAGTGAGGTTTTATATTGATGTTTACCAGTCGATATATGAGTATGTGATGATGTGAATATTTGAATCACCATGCACTAATTTCTAATTATATCATTAAGGTGTAATAAATTAATTATGGTAATAAAATGTATGCTATATTTTTGTTATGGTCCTTATCATGTTACATCTTAATTACACTTTCATAAAATGTGTGGTGGTTGTTTCCTATGTGAACATGAGCTACCTTCCTATACCATTTTGAGCATGAAATCTCATATAAAAATTTTAAGGAGTTTTTGGTCCGAAGGTAAAATTGGAATGAGATGGACCTTCATTTAAAAAAAAAAAAACATACTTATTTTGATGGACTCCTTTCTTAGTCTACTTTGATTTGGATGCATCATTAATGATAATGCTCAATAACTGTTACCTTATAGGGTTGAGCAAAAGTTCGGTTTAACTGAATTAACCGACTGATATATTTGTTGTTGGCTACTCCTAAAAATCATTTGATGTATCTTCGGGTATTCTAGAACACCGGCACCTATTGGAAACGCCTCAAACATGTCGGAAATGCCACGTGATATGTCCTTAATTTTTTTTTTTAAAAAAATCTCACAGCCAAATTGCTTATCAGACACGGAAAGTACAATTTGGGGGTTAATTCAATTTAAATGGTTTTTGACTAAATAAAATTTGTAGTGTTTGTTAAACTTTATGTTAATTGAATTAATATACATTTTGTGTTAATATGTGTGATACTATGATGGTTTCAGTGACATATATTTATTTGTACGCTTCTTGAAGTTGGTAAGAATATTTGTGTTTTTTTTACATGGTTTTATAATTTTACGGCAAATTACATTTGATATTCCTGAAAAGAGCACGAAACCCTCAATATAAAAAACTAGTCCCCTAAACTTGTATTACAATTGGAGCAAATATGCATTTAAAAATGTAGGGTTTTAAAAAACTATTGATTTACATAAGGGATTTTGTACTCTTTCATAATGATCATTAATACGATTCGGCCATCATAATTCGGATTAAATTAATTCAACCTATATTTTAACTTTAGGTATACATAATTATTCATGAGTCAAACTGACAGAATATATAATAATTTATTTTCGATGGGCCACAAGATTGACATATTGAAATTCAATAAAGCAGTAAAATATCACCAACGCTAGGAGTGACTCTAGAAGCATAATAAAAAATAGAAATCAATGCCACTAATAGATGGGAAGTGAGAACATCCTCATACAAAGTAACTCTCGACATAGTAGTCGGTGAGTGTAAGTGTCTGGGTCCACTCATTCTCACAAAGCAGCAGCAGGGAGTAAAGAATGAATCATGAGTAATCCAGACAATAAAGCGACAACAATGATAGCCAACTATGAGTCTAGCAAGTATGAGTGTCTGAGCCCACCCATACTCACGAAGCAGCAACAGCGCCTGAATGTGCCTAGAGCTAATAGTCTGATGAGTATGAGTGTCTGAGCCACTCACACTCACGAAGTAGCATCAGAGGCCGAAGCGTCTGAGCCATCCATACCCCTCTCAGTCGTCGTGGTACACCAAATGGGGCCTCAAATGTGTCCGAAGGGTACGAGGACGAACCCACATGAACCAAAATGGCGGAAACCATAGAAAAAAGAACCTGAAAAAGCAAATGACAAATAAAGAAAAGGGAAGACAGAAAATACAAGAATGAAAGTAAATGGAGCACATAAAATAAAAGACGAGAGACGAAGATGAGGGAGAAACATACGATGAGCGAATGACTAGAACAAGCTAAACAAAACAAAAAATGTTTTCCTTTTTTGTTTTTTTGTTTTTGGTTTGTGTTGTTTTTTTTTAAGAGAAAGAAAATTAGGAAGGTCGGATCCATTGGGACGAGCCAACCGAAGAATATGGTCTGGTAGGTGATCCCCGGCTCGAACCGAAACTGTTTGTCACTATACGCTAAGGTGGCTAAAGCATCGACAACTGAGTTACCCTCTTGAAAAATATGAGTAAAATGAACCGATCGACCCCGAATCAACGAGAAAATCCTGAAAAGAATAAGATCCAAATTCCAACGAGCCTTATGAGAATATATAAGTTGGATGACAATCTGGGAGTCTGTTTCGATCCAAAGAGGGAAAAGATTCAGGGGTGTGAGCATACCAAGATACCACGTCATACTGCACATAGCTCTGCACATGCATTAGAGCCTAATCCTATGAACTCACTAAAGAAGGCCACATTGTGACCCAAGGAATTCCGAACAACACCCCCAGCCAACGAGTCACCAGGGTTGTCACGAGAGCTACCAGCGGCACTCAGCTTGAAAATAGGGTGGGGAGGTTTCAACCATCTGAGGATAGTAAGTTTTTGAATATAATGATTAGGGATAGAAAAGCCTAGGTGACGGGCGATAGAAAGAGGTCCCTTCCAATGAAAAGGTTTGAGGACAGCCACATAATGGAGGAGCTGGAGATACGAGAAAATTTTGAACCTGATATAAGTGAAGGGATTAGGATTTGGTGGGGTTTAGAATCGTTCCTAGCCAGCCAAGTAAACCAGATGATAATGAAAGGCATGGATTCTCTGATATGGCCATTTGAAGACCACCACAACCCCATCTTCTACAAACTAACGAACAAAGAAAAATCAGTCGTGTCAGAAAGCTGGACCTGGAACAAGCGCCCAAAAAATTGCCAGATTTGGCAGACAATGTGGCATTCAAGAAAGATGTGGCAAAAGGATTCCACTGAATCGCATCCCTAGCATTTCGAGGCGATGGAAAAACCTTTGCGTTGCAAAACATCTTACACCAGGAGCCAAATGTGCCAAAAACGCCAAAAAGGACATAGTGAGAGTCAGACATCTGCCCCAGTTCTCAAGAGATCATTCTTGACATCTTGTAGACGAGTGCACCAGCATCTTAATATAAAACATATGTGTTTTGATAAGTGCACCACTTGAGTCTATAGGTGCACGCGAGATACGTACACCGCTAGACTCTAGTGGTACACTGGTTAAAAATAAGTGCACCACATTGTTAAAATTAAAAAAATTCAAAATATTCATTCAAATAATTTGTACAACATTTCAAATATAATGTAGTTTTGAGTTGGATTAAAATCCAAACACATAACTCAACTCTTTTGTTTTGAGTAAAACAAAAATCACCAATTCAACATCACAAACTGGACATGAAAAAGCATAAAAATCATCAAACAGAAGAAGCACAACTCCAAGATCCACAATTATTCCAGTAAATTCTGAAGGTAACTAAAATTGTCAAAATCAAGTAAATGAAGAACTCCACGGTGCAGCATCCATATTGAAGGCAAAAGCCGCTAGCAAGATTTCGCAGGTTGCTCAACCCGATGCAATTTTCTTCTTCTTGAAGTTTCCTATTGTAGATATGTGACGACAAAACAAAAGAAGCGTTGAGTAATAATCTATTTTGTCATTTTAACAAAAATGACTCAAATAATTTGAAGATTTTTCACAAACTATGTCGAAAAATGTTCCATCATATGGTCCCGACCCGATGTTTTCTCAAATTATAATTGTGGCCAAGGGCGGACCTATTAAGGGGCAAGTGCCCCCCCCCTTGCCCCAGAAAAATAAATTTTTTTACTTAAATTTTTTTTTAAAAATTATGATTTTATCCTAAAATTTATAATTTCCCCATTAAAAATTACATTTTGCCCCCCCTTAAATTATATTTTGACCTCTAAAATTTTTTTTGGCCTAAATTTTCTATTTTAAATTTCTTTTGCCCTCCCTTCCTAAAAATCCTACATCCGCCACTGATTGTGGCCCCGCTCCTGATTCAGATGTTGTCTTCCTATTCAAAATTTTATCTATATTTTGCAATTAAATGGGTTTTAATTGCGCATGTGAACATGAGCTACCTTCCTATACCATTTTGAATTTAAAATCTCATATAAAAAATTTAAAGAGTTTTTCGTCGGAAGGTAAATTGATGCCTTCATTTATTTACCGCTAGTGAAATTGGAATGAGATGGACTTTCTTTTAAATAAAACAAAAAAAAAACATAATTGGACTCTCTTTTAGTCTACTTTGATTTGGACACATCCTAATGACAATGCTCAATAATTGTTATCTAGTTCCAAGAAAACAATTGTTAGAATCGAATGGGATAACTGTAGTCTACACCTTTTTTAACTAACTTGAGTTATAGTAGCTATTTGTTATTTAGTTCCAAGAAAACAATTGTTAGAATCGAATGGGGTAGCTGCAGTCTACACCTATTTTAACTAACTTGAGTTGTAGTAGCTTGTCTTCATGAAATGATTTGCACCGAGATTTTAAATCGAGTTTGGTTTAAAAATGTAACACCCTTTTTATTTTATTTTTTAATGATAATGAAAATAATAATAATAGAAATACTAAGAAAATAGTAATAATAATAATAATCATACAAAAAAAATGATAATGATAATAAAGTCAATAATACTATTAAGAGTTGGTATTGAATTTTGACCATGACAAATGTCAACTTGCATGTAAATTATCTGATCAAATTTGGCCTATAAATACACTCCAAATCCATCACTTTCAGCCGTAAAATTCGTCCAAAAATCATTAGAAAAATGGCAAAAAAATGTTAGAATATTAGGCCAAAAATAGGCCAAAATCCATAAAATTAACCAAAAACTCTCCAAAAATTCTGAAAATTTTACCCAACCTTCCTTATCAACCCACAAACAAACGTATGTGGGTGGTGTAGCAAAAGCATTAAGAAAAATAGCTAAAACAATTCTGAACCGTGAAGAACGCACAGGAAATCTGCCCAGAAAACATCACTTTGAGGTAGTATGTTCAGACCCGTGTTATATACGATATTTTCCGTTTTAAGTCTTAGGAGCAAACTTAATATTGTTTAAAATATGTTATAGTATATATTCACGTCGGTAGTTTGCCCAGAAAGTTGCCGGACGTACAATTTTTCGGCGACCAAAATACCCTACTTAATCATTCCGAAAAATCAGAATCTGGGCAACATCGGATGCGAATTTTAAAACCATTTCTGAACAAAAGTTGTAGATCTCAGTGAGACGATCATCCTCTGAAAATTTCAGCTGCGCGTGACGCCGGAGAGACGGACACGCGCCGGCACGGCGGCGCGTGTGGTTCACGCGCCTCCATGATTTTGAATTTTCCGGTTGCCGAACGTTTCTGCACTAATCTTAGGCATTTCTGGAAAGTTTCATGATTTTTCGACTAAGGCTTGAATTATTATGAATTTTTAAAGTTTTATTCAAAATTACCCGGATAAATTTTATACAAAAATGATCTTTAAGAATGTTCACCATGTATTTGGGTCCCTAATCATTATAAATTACTTATATTATGTTTATAGGAATTTCTTTGACAACCGGGTTCAAAATCAAGTTAATCCAAGTAAAAATCGTAAGCTAGTAAGGTGAGGTGTACTACCGATTCCTTTCAAAATAGCCCTTTTGGCATTTGGCCTGGAACTTACATCATATGTTTATTCATTACCGTACTTTTTTATATATGTTGTCATATTGTGCATCACAACAGTTCATTGATCATATTGTCAACATACATTGTTACATGTTCATCATTATTCTCTTCTTTCGAATGAATAAATGACTATTGGAGCCCTGGACAACATAAATATGTCTGCATATTGAGTCCACTGGACAACGTGGCTTCGGCCCGGAAAGTGGGTCCAATGAATAACGGATGACAGTCCGGGTATATGGTTCATCTGAACAACGCGCACTGTTTTACGGTCCGGAGAATGGTTCACCTTGGCTCATAAATGAATGAATGTACAAATCATATCTGAATATGTGGGAAAAATGCTACACCTAACTGTCGGGTGGGAGCCACCTCTTTAGCCCACAATATTCACCCTAACGTCTTTAATCATTATGGTTCATTGATAACTTCCTTAAATGCAGCGATATTTCTTTATTACATTACATGTCATATTGTTACATTGCATCATTGATAATTATAAAATACTAACCATTATTATTCCCTCACTAAGCCCTAAAGACTTAACATCTGTTTTCCTTGTTATTTTGTGAGTTCCAGATACAGGAGAACCGGTGGCAGAACCGGAAGAAAATTAGAAAAAAAAAATGATGAACATTTTGGCTTACCAGTATTTAGTACTTTATATTCTGCTGTAGTGTCGAACATTTTTCTTAAGAGTTGTTTTGAATTGTACTTGTTAAAAAGTTTATATAAACGCTTCCGCTATTGTTAAGTAACATATTTACTATGCATAAGTAAATCCTAAAAAAATTATATTTATATATTTATGAATATATTATGGTACCAGATAAGGGATATTTATATATCCCAAAGTCGGGTCTCACAAAAAAACAAAGCAGAAGTAACTAAAACAAACTAGCTCTATAACCGATTAAGCATTTGTAAAAACAAATCATTTAAAAGACAGAAAGTAAAATCCTCACGGATTTGTTTCTAGAAGTTTGTAGCCAACACTTATACGTCTCTCATTTTTTTCATCGAATGGAATGATTCACTACAATAGATAAGTATGCTAATAAATTTCTTTGACTAGTTAGAAATCACTAGAAGTAAACTCTAAAAAAATGTAATATATATATATATATTTAAGGATTGTGGTTCCCAATTTAAAAATCACCGGTGGTGTATTCTCACCTTGTTCGTATGTCATGTTAATGGCTAGTCGAATAGTTGAAAGAGGCAACCTATATTCACCGAGAAATCACACCGCAGAATCCTACTTCGATCACATTCATTATTATTACTAGCAGACGACGCACACGCGTTGCGTATGTAACATAATATATAATGCATACGTATTGATACGTGTAATAAGATAAATGAGATATATATATTGATTTATATTACAATTCAAAAGATACATCAAAGAACTACAACAAACCATTGAAGGGGGTAGTTTGGTAATTTCAAATTTGCCATACCAAGGTAGTTAGTATAGGTGGCTTAGGCATTATAATATAGTAAGATTATTATTATTATTATTATTATTATTATTGTTATTATTATTATTTGAATTGATAGGTTTCTTTCCTTTAGTTCACCACTAGGGACATTGCAATGAAATGGGCATTCATTAAATAATTTTTTTTTTCTTCGTGGTGGACTGAGACTCTCTTTTGGGTCTTCTTGGAGTTGTACCCTCTTTAAAGTAGTAATACTGAATAATTGTTGCTTAATTCCAAAGAAACTAATATTAGAAAAAAAAAGACTTTTGTGTGACTTGTGCTCAATTACTATTTACTTTCCATTTTAAGATACTATCAATTTATCCCATTGTAATATCTTAATATATATTTTATCCATCGTAGTTTGTAAATATGCATTTTACCTCATTTGGAAACCTATTAGACATTTAGCCATGTAATTTGTAAATATACATTTTACCCCATTGATTTTCAAAATATGCATTTTATCATATGGTTTGCAAAACATAACATACACAGAGAAGACGTTTTGCATATATTCACAAACTACATGAGTAAACTGATTATTTCCAAACAACGAGAGTATTGAACCCTGTAATTTTATCGGAAACAATATATACCTCTATCCCAAAATAAATAAATACATAAATAAATGTGTTTGTACACAAATAATTCCTCATATGAATCAACTAGCCAAAAAAAAAAACACAAACACATCATTTAACCATATTTTAAGTTTAAACATGAACCAAATATCTCACTCACATAAATAAACAATAAAATCTGAACGAACTCAAACATCCCGAGCATCATCACTCACCATATTTTAAGTTTAATTTATTTTCTGTCATTTATTATTATTCTTGCTATTATGATTATTATTATTATTATTATTATCGGTATTGTTATTATAATATCATTTATAATTATTCTTATTCTCAAAATTATCGTTATTATATAATTAATCAATTATCATTTTTAATCTTAATTTATTTCTAATTATTAATATTATTTTAGTTTATATCTTCTTATTGTTATCAATATCAATTTAATGATATTTTCCTTACTAATTTACTAATGGTATTATTATTATTTGAAAAAATAAAAAAAGTTGGGAATCCGCCAGAATACGAAGGAATTTGTGATTATGCTATGAACGAATAATTCATTCATCAACCCATGAATATATTTAACAACTCATCAGAAAAAACCTTTCTAAAAAACATGCAACATCAAAATTCAAAATTCAAATCTTGATATAGTCAACTTATTTTATCAGCAGCAAATATATCACATTCAAGATGTATTACCACAAAACCACAAAACTTTCATATTTTGTGAAATGGAGATGGGCTTTTACACAATATTTTAAAAAATAAACCTTTTTTCCAATGAATTAATAATTTTAATGGAATTGTTCCCTAAAATATGTTTTTTGGCACTTCTAAATATATTACAATATTAAATAAATAAATACAGGTTTCAACTACAATATTATACATATATAAAAAAAAGAATCAAACTCATATAACAAAATTATACCAATGCAAGTATCTAAATTTCAAAATCTAAATCCTTAGTCAAGACCAAAGTCTTGCGATCTTATCTTGATTTATATATTTTTAAATATTCTTTTTTGTGAAGACTATTTGCCACTATGTTGAATTCGGATGGCTAAAATAAGTAAGATCGCATCATGTCACCCAGAGATATAGACGGATTAGTAAGAGCTAAAGTGACGTAGGAAGAAATCTTCTGGCGTCGCATGTTCAAATCTCGTGTGGGACAAATTCTCCACTAAAATATTGTGGGGGTTTGTTCTGGGTTCGGGTCATGTTGGTATGCTCCCTCAGATACCTACCATCTATATACATCCATCGATTTACCTGGTGGCTATCCTGAGATATCGGGGTTGTCACTCAAAGATTAGACAGACGCAAAAATAAATATCTTGTTAAACCAAAAAAAATTGCACCATGTCATTAATGAATTATCTACCAACTACCATATGATATAAGGAAGATTCTTGGGTGTTTCGAGTTACCCAAATATTTTTTTCATAATTCTAATATTGCACTTTATATTATGTTATGTCATTTTTTATATTTTAAGAATATCATTACATACAAAAAACAAAATCTATCAATTTAAAATAAAAAAACACAAGCTTCATTGATAATTTAAAAATATAAATAATATAAATAAATAAAATTCATAAAAAAACTATTATATTTTATAATTTAAATAAATAAAAGACAAACATTACTAAAAAATAAATTAATTTTTATAAATATTTATTGTAATAAAAAAATATATTATATAAAATAATGGGGTGGCTATAATATACATATATATATATGTGTGTGTGTGTGTGAGATATACTGATACATCTCAATCTTTGTGGGTCCTCGCACTACTTAAATGAAGTATTGATTTTCTGAAACAGAGAGTGAAAGCAAACTGCTTCTTTCTTGTTTTTTCTCCCTAGAAAGTACGACTGTTTCTTTGTATTGAGGAAGAAGGAGAACTGCGTATATTTCTTGTGAAAATCATGCTGCTTTGTTAATGGATTTTGTATATTCTCTGAGACAATATGTACTGTATAAACTCATTTTGTTAGTGGATTCAATTGGGGTTGTTATCTCAACCTTGTATGTAGGATTATTCAAATGAGAACCAAGTAAATCTTGTGTTGTTTTGTGTTCTTCTGTTGTTGTTCTCTGTTATTTTTGCTTTCTTGTTCATTTTGGTGAAGGATTTTCTTATCAAACTGGCATCAGAGCCAGGTTCCTTCATTGTTCAAGAATCTCGGTGATATGTTTAGAAGGTCTTTGATATTTGTCCTTTGAGAATCTTGTTTTGATTCTTTGAAGAAAGTCTACTGGGCAGGGGTAATCTTCAATTATGTGGACACCAAAGGTGAAGAAATTCGATGGCAGAAACGATTTCAATCTGTGGAGAGAAAATATGATAACTCATCTGGAAAAATTAGGGCTGGACGAGGCTCTAAAGGGCGAATCGAAGATGCCAGACACAATTGAGAACAAAGGTGAGATCTTGAAGAAAGCTAGAAACACTATTATTTTGAATTTAAGTGATCATATCCTTTGGAAAGTTGTGAACGAAAAATCTGCGTGTGAAATTTGGAATAAACTTGAACAATTGTACATGACCAAGGCCCTACCAAATAGGATTCATTTGAAACAACGGTTCTATAGTTTCAAGATGGATGAGAACAAGACCATAGATGAAAATATAAATGAATTCACTAAGTTGCTCTCTGATCTGAAAACTATAGAGGTAAAAATTGATGAAGAAGATCAGGCTATATTTTTACTAAATTCTTTGCCTAAGGCGTATGAACAATTAAGAGACACTCTTATATATGGAAGAGATACCCTGACTCTTGAAAAGGTTACGAGGGCTGCCTATTCGAAAGAATTAGATTTGAGAGCAGCTGGGAAACATTATAAACCTGCTGGGGAAGGTTTTAATGTGAGAGCAAGGTCTTTTGAAAGAGAAGAAAATGATAACGAGGGCAGAAATCAGTCCAAATCAAGCTCAAGTTCAAAGAAAACATGCTGGATTTGCAAGAACGAAGGACATATCAGAAGAAATTGCCCCCAAAGCAAAGTTATGAAGGGGATTTTTGGCGAACGAGAAAAGTTAAAGGAAACCAATGAATACAAAAGAGCTATGGAGGAAGAGTGGGCTTCCCGACAACAAGAGCTAAAAATCCAGGTTTATATTTTTTTCTGGTTCACATTGGTGATTCAGTGAATATAGTTTTACTTGCCTAATAGGGATAGTGTTGCAGATAATTTACTTGTTATTTTTTGTAGGCTGAAGAAGCTCAACATTTGCGCCAGTTGCAGAAAAGAAGACAAGCTGAAAATGGATCCACCATGGATTCTGTGGAGAGTTGTATAATTGGCGAACGAGAAAAGTTCAAGGAAACCGATGAATACAAAAGAGCTATGGAGGAAGAGTGGGCTTGCCGGCTACAAGCGCTAAAAATACAGGTTTATATTCTTATAAATGCTATTTAATGAACATTGTTTGCAGAAGTTTCCATCCTTTTTTTAGTTTCAACTTTCGTTGTGGTTCAGTGAATATAGTTTTACTAGCCCAAGAGAGAGTTTTGCAGATAGATTGATCGTTCCTTTCTGTAGGCTGAGGAAGTTCAACATTTGCGCCGGTTGCAGAGGAGAATAAAAGCTGAAAATATGCGTAAATTGGACATGGAAAGAAGACAAAAGGAACGGATAGAGGAAATGCGAAGTACTCAAAAGAAGGTTTTTGACATCCTATTCTGTTGTGAAATTCTCATTCACTGATTAAATTTTTTTATGCTGTATAGTAGTCAGATTTGTATGAAGATTCTATCTTTGTATCAATGATGATCAATTAACATGCTTTTTAGGATGAGGAAAATAAGAAGTTGAAAGAGGTAATTCGTGCCGAAGTTAGGAAGGAGCTCAGTAAACTGGAACCGGCTTGCCAAAACATGGCTTCTCTTTTGCATTCCTTTGGAATTCAAATTGAGGGTTGGCCTAATCCATCGCCACAAAAAGTAGGTCACCTTTGTAAAACAAGCTCATTAACTTTTATTGCATTTCTTTCACATTTCTGATCCTTCTGCATACAGATGGTGGTAAGTCGACTTAATGAATCGGCCTTTAACTACATTTTAGTTCCACTCTGATTGCAAGTTTTTCGATGAAGTTCAGAATATATACATGCTTTTAAAATCATAATTTTTTGCGGAAGGACTATATGATTTGTTCTTTCTAAACCAAGTATTTTTCGAATGCTTATGTGACATAATCTGCTTGATTCTTTTCTTATGAAACTTGAACTACTTTGAAACCCGTAGCTTGGATGTGAAATTTAACTTCAATCCTCCAGGAGTTTTCGTGCGTAGTGTAGTTGATATTTTCATCAGATAGATTACTCTACATTCACCAACTTTTTTAGGTACAAGCGGCATACAAACGAGCTCTGCTTACCTTTCATCCAGATCGAGCCTTGCTATCTGATATCCGTCAGCAAGTCGAAGCTGAGGAGAAGTTTAAGCTTATGAATCGCTTCAAGGACAAATTTTCATCTGTTCTATGAAACTTCAGTGAGTCTCAGACATGTTTATATATAGTAAATCCCACCAAATTATTTTGCTTATTGTACGGCTGTAGGAATTAGTAACACGAGGTTCCATTCGGTTATTTCGGTTAGATGCCTCAAATTCTAAATCCTTTTTTCAGAAAACATTGTATCATTTTGTTGCAAATTTTTATTTCTCCGCCTGCTTTATTTTCAGTCAGAGTGGTGAATTAATTTTAAATTTTTTTAAAGACGTTAAAAGAGTTTACATTCGAAGGGAAACTGATCAAGAGAAGGAAGTAGTTCATAAAAGCACATATATCTGCTTTTATTTTAATGAATAAGATAAGATTTGAGTGAGATACAGCTTTTTTGACATATATGTAACTAACGAGTGATTTTATATTATGAGAATTGCCAACAACTAACGAAACCACTATACTATAGGACAATGGACGAGGGGAAATGAGACCCTAGCATAAGTGTATTGCTCTTATCTATATCGAACGGTCCAATTTGGTTTGGATGTCTGAGATCCACTTTTTAATATAGACAATATATATCTAAATGACGAGATAAAAGATACAAAGCCCAGATATATCTCGGAAAAATCCAAGGCGAGGGGATGGTTTGATATTGATGTTTACCGGTCGATATATGACTGTAATGATGTGAATATTTGAATCAACATTCGCTCTTTTTTTAATTATATCATTTAGGTGTAATAAATTAATTATGGTAAAAAATGCATGTTATATTTTATAGTCCTTATCATTTTACATTTTAATTACACTTTCATAGAATTTGTGTGGTAGTTTAGAGGTTATTGTCTTCCTATGTGAACATTAGCTTCCGTCTTCTACCATTTTGAGTTTAAAATCTCAAATAAATAAAAAAAAAGACGTACTTTTTTGGTGGAGTATTTTTTAGTCACCTTTGATTTGGACACGTTATAATGATAATGCTCAATAATTGTCACATTATATAGGTAAGTAAAAGTTCGGTTTAAATTAACTAACCAACTGAGCAGAATTAATTAGGAAATTTGGTTCGGTCAATTCAGATGTTCGATTCTAATGTTTTAAATATAGACAAATCGGTTCAGTGGGTTCAGTTTTCGGTTTTGATTTTAAAATATTGGTTTATCGATTTATGTTTTTTTACTTTTTTTAAAAAAATATCGGTTAATTCGGTTAACGGCTGTCTTAACCGTTTTTTTTTTATCTATTTGGTTTGTTCGATTTTGTAAAAACAAATTGGCTTTTTTGAGTTCGGGTAACCTAATTAACCGACTGTTCACCCCTACCTAATTCCTAAAAAAAAATAGGAAAAGAGATTGTGTTAGTTTATGCCCAATTAGTGCCTATGTTATATAGTTAATTAAGGGAAGATAAGTATTTTTTTTAAAATTAAGCATATCCTAGGAAAAACACACAAGTAAGCTAATAAATTACTTTGACTAGTTACAAATCAAGATAAGTTTCGTAATCTACATTTTATATATATATATATATATATATATATATATCTATATATAAACACTAGTTCGCTTACACGGCGCCAGTAGATAATGTGGTTATTCTATCTTGTCTTTTCATGATCAACATGTGACCAACAATCGAATGGGTAATTGGATGAACATGGATGAGAGCTCAATAAAACGTACACAAAAATGGATTAATATACCGTGCACAAGCAACCAACGAACGAGTCACAAGTTTAATGTCGGGACAATATGATAGTGTTGTATTCTCTCCCCCCCTAAGATTACGATGAGTGAACTACTTACTATAGGCCCGAGGAGATGAGGTTATATGAGGTGTTAAATGGAGGTCTATTTCTTTCCTTGTCAAAACCACTCTTTCCTACGATTCTCATTTTTTTCGTTTCAATGTCCTAGTGGATTTCATCGTGAGTGAAAAAATAATGGAGTCAAGAAACATTAATTACAGAATTCAAACATGGACAGGAAAGATGACAACTTACCCCATGGTCATGCATTTTCCATAGTCTCTTACCGCTCGTATCAACAATATACATTCTCCCTAACAAGATATTGTGACAAAGACAAACATTGACAAAAACCTTTCAACAAGGATTATTAATGCACATACGCATAAGTATATTTCAAAAATGGTAAATTGTGTATATATAAAGCCGGGTGGTCGATGTTTCAAGCCAATTACATTGCAGAATCATGCATTTTATGCCCTTAATGTGATATACAAGGCCACTGGTTATTGAAATCTTGAAATTGTCTATCCAGTTATTACTGACCTATGTAAGATCTCTTTAATCTTCATTTATCTCTCAGTACATATAATGATTTAGGGTGATAATCTAACTTTGTTTTCTGGTCCTGACTTGCAGCATATGGCACATGTCGATATACATGATCCCAATCGGATATGGACAAACTTAATTGTAGTTAAATAGAATATATCAAGGAAATATAAAAGTGTTATGGAAATAGTTAGCTACACGTATTTCTCGTTTTTTCACTTAACATTTTTTTGGATACAAAACTAACTTAAAATATGATGAAATTAGTTAAAAGAAATTGTGAATTGACGACATATATTAAGGTTACTGAAGTTAAATTGAATGCAAAGTTTGAAAATTAAATGGTTAATGATGTGACTAGAAATAGACAAATCTATTACGCTTAATTGTCTACGATTTGGTATGTTTTGATGGTTAATTGGATACATATGCTACGTAATCGTATATTTGTGTAATGTATGTGAAATCAAATAAATCGAGCTAACAAGGGCGAATAAAGATCAAGAAAAGCTTTGGAGATGATAAGGACTCAAGGTAGATCAAGAAAAATGCTTAAAATGTAATTTTGGAGAAGAGATCGATCGCATGGAAGAGGAGATCGACCGCCTATGGACAGAAAGTTGAGCAACAAAATTTGCGAGCAAGCGACCGATCGCTACAAAAGGGGTGATCGATCGCCAAAGTCTACTGGAGCCAAGCGATCAATCGCTACAAAAGAGGCAATCGATCGCCCGAAGAATCTGCCGAAAAAAATAAAGCTAGCGATCAATCGCTAGCATATATCGATCGATCGCCAGCAGAGTTTTGGAAACTTTAGATTCTTGATTTCTTTCCTTTCTACATGGACTATAACCTACTCCATCAGCTTCCATATACATATATGCAAGAAATTCAGACCTTTTGGACAATTAGGTAGAGTAGGTAGAATAGTTTTAGACTAGTTTTATATTTTCTTTTCAATTTTGTTGAACAACGCTACGAAGATCAACACGAAGGCGGAATTGACACCTCGTCGAGCGGAGATCGGATTAGTTTTCTTTCCTTTGTTTTTATTTATTGTTTTGCTTATATTATGTCTAACTAGTTTTTAATTCTTGGTTGAGGAAGACGTATCCTTGGATTTATTTATCTTGGGGAGATTCTTACGCTTTTGTTTATCGATTTTATTGAATATCATTGTTTTTCTGATTTTATTGATATGATTTGTGTTTGTTTATTGGATTGACAACCTAATAACTTGCATGTAATGTAATGTTAAATTTGATAATTATTTGATTAATCAAATTTACGAAACAACTAAGATTGATAATTGTCTGTTGTTGGTGTTATTAAATTCTTATGGAAAATCATTGACTAAATTTATATAAACCACTTATGTTTATGTTGTTTAGATTCATCACTCACTAGTTTTGAATAGTGTGATGATTTTAATCTTGAATATGCATATAGAGATTGATTGATTGATGAATTAGAACGCTTGGACTAATTGACAAAAAATAAAGGTGAGATATAAATTAGATTTTCAATTGATGAATATTCAAATAAAATTGAGTCTTTTGTCAATCGATGAAATAGATGATAATATCCAAGGTAGAGTCAATCGATACCATGAATCGCTTTCATTAGTTTAATCTTTAGCTTTAATTTAATTAGTATAATTCACTCACAACCCCATTATTTAATTTATTGTTTTGCTTTTGATTTTCATTAACACAAGAATTCACACATCTTTGTGGGATCGATCCCTACTCACACTACTATTATTGTTATCAATCTTGAGGATTAAGTGGGGTTAATTTGGGGTTACACGATAAGCGCGGCCAGTTAACAACATATATTTTTGACTTTTTTCTTGGATAATGATGAATAAGTCTTGTCCTTTGGTTTTAATATTTGTTTCTTGCAATGTGAATTTCTCTCATCATTATCATTGTGGAGCAACTTTCTTTTCCAAGTTCCTTCCTTGGCCGGTCCTGGCGTATTGCGGATATCATTCAAACAATCATCAAACTGCCAAGTCATAAAAGGAAATAAAAACATAACCAAAAGAATTACAAAGGGAAAACTTAACTGTTAGTACCATGAAATGCAACTAGAAGCATCAGAAATAGTACACAAAATCCATCATACCCAATCGTAAGTTCATCACACAAATTCCAATTCAAGAATCTCGATCAACACATTAAAAAACCTACCACAGAGCAAGAGACGAACTTCACAAACATCTACTAAATCAGGCACAAAAAATTATTCAACAACAAATAACCAAACCACCTTTGATCTTAACGGAAGAAATGTATACAGCTCTGACGGGAAATTCATGAAACCAGATTGGTCTCAACAAAGATGTTCCACGAAAATGCTTAAATAAACCAAATTCGCATGCTCAATCAAAAGGGTATGTTTGAAAGGGGAGAAAGAAAGAGGGGTCACCTCAGAAGCAGATAAAACGGAAGATCTGCAAGTGGCATGATACCTCGATAATTGTCCCGGCGCGATTTAGACCCGAATTCTATGGGCTCGACCCGATTTGACAAGATACCAGAGACCATCATACCTTAGCCCGTTTGCCTTGGTCCATTTTCTTTTAATAGGCCCATTATCATAGCATTTTATTAACCCATTTCCCATTTAATTAACTAATTATTTGGCCCATTAATTAAGAGCCCATTAGCCTTAAGTAGGGGGCTCAACTTTTACCAAAGCCCATGAATAAGAATAAAAATAAATGAAGGGAGCAATAGGTTTTAAAAGGGAAGGGGCGGCTTCATCAGGAGGGGTTTTTTTCTTTTCTTTTCCCATCGCCTCTTCCCCATCGCCTCTGAGGCTGCTCGGCTCTTCTTCCTCGTTCGATTTTCATTGCTTTCTTTCTCCATTTTGTAGAAAAACAAACATTGTAAATTCTTGATATTATAGTGAAGATTTATACTGGACTAGATCCTGTGGTTTTTCCCTCGTGTTTCCACGTAAAAAATCTCGACGTTTATTTATTTCTTGCATATCAATTCATTGTTACAAATCGAATCAAAAAATAAGGTAACAATTGGCGTCGGGGAAATCGAGGTAAGGCATGGAGATTGAATAAAAAAGAATTTTAACTACTGTCTGAGAAGGTGTCTGAGAAGGGGAGGAGCGGGTCTGCAAAGTAAAAAAAAAAAACTCTAATCGATGAGCATGGAAGCGGGATACAGCAGCTGTGGCATGACGATTCTAGGCAGTGTTGCATGAACTGCTGGTCTTATCTTGTCTGATAAGAATGAGGAAGAAGGCGCCTCACCTCCTTCATTATTTTTCTGATCTTCTCGACTGGTATTGGGGGAGGTTCGAGCGAGAGCTCTGGGCGCAGATTTTTCACTTGCGAGAAGCTGTGTTGCCTGTCGCTAGGCTGCGTCGAGGCTGGACAGGAGTTTTGGCATTGCGATTTTTGGCTTCGTGTACGATAGCTCTGAGGGATGGGTGATGTACGCGCAGCTATTGTGGTGCATTGAGCTTGGGATTTGAGGCGTGATTTTTGAGCAGTGATGCATAGCTGCTGTTTCATCATGATTTCTCCTCCTCTTGTGCGGATTTGTTCTCCGATGTCATGCTATTTCTCCGCTATTCTCGATTGTGTTTGTCATTTCAGCTCAGTTATGATTAATTTTCTTTATTTAATTGCTTGTGATATTTCCATAATAGTGGTTGGTTGTGCTGAGATTCTCGGTCTTGCCTCTACACGTTGATATTGGCCAAGTCTTACATATTTCACCAGAGTCCAAAGAGCCTCTTGGTTATTGGAGAAAACTTCCGCCCTTATTTACGCACAGACTTATTCCTGCCAAGGAATGTTCGATTTTCATTTGGAATTATTATTATTGATTTCTTGCTGGAATTTACGAATATGGAATAGTTGATGCTGCTTCATTCTTATTCGAAAAGGTTGGAGTAGTGGGAAGTGCCCTTATGCTTATTCTTTCTAATCTTCGTGACAAATTTGTCATGCTTGATACTGGAATTCAAAAGGGATGCTTTGATCCTAAATTTGATGGTCTCAATTCCATTATGAAGAAGCAAGATGTCGCTGATACACTTGATCTTGTGCGTTCTTGTATTGGATTATGCAAGAGAAACAGTCCCCGCCTGGAACCGGATGAGTCTGAGCACCTTTGGTTTCAGTTGCTTGATTCGTTCTTTGATCTCTTATCGAATTCCAATAATGTTAAAATAGGTTCGGAGAAAGAAGCGCTTAAGTATACTTTCGGCGGATCATCCAGTCAGGTGGAAGATGAAGAGAAGTACAAATCTAAATGGAAAGTCTCCAGACCATGTAAAAATCACATTTATCATATTCATTAAAGAAATTGTCGAGGGAACGGTTGGATATGTTAAGCTTCCAAGGATCATGTTGAAGCTTCTTTCTGATAATGCCAATTAGGAATTTGGTGATTTTAAACTTACAGATTTAGAGGCCCTTTGCATCTCTCTACTACATAGGTGAAATTCGGTGATAGAAGAGAACATTCCAGGATAAACCTGCTGATGATGAGGAGCAGATCAGATCAAGCCTCTTCTTCTTCATGGCATAAGCTATGAAACTCACGTACACATACTCTTACCAAATTTATATTTTGGTTCAAAAATTTACTTGTGGTATTCCTGAAGTACAAAAGAATTTGAATTTATTGGGTTTTGACATGTCAAATTTAAAAGCTCCGTTCATGCATTTGGCACTAAGGGTCCAGGAATTGTGGCTTATTGGTTTTGTGGGTTCTTAGCTTTTGTTTTTGGTGATTTTTGGATTTTTGAAAGAAATTTAAGAATAGAGAAAAGTAGTATAACTGGCAACACAAAGATGCGGCTAGGGCTGGTTTATTCATTGTCATCGATTTACTATGGATTTCTATCTTGTGGTTGCTGGTTGCATAATTATATGGATTGATTATGTGACTTTGTCGATCAATTGGGTCTTCCACCTCAGCTGCATACTATTTGTTTGACGAATTACCTAAATTAGTTTTGCTCTTGCTAATACCGTTGTTCTTCATCTTGTGAGTTTTCCTATTGCTTTATGATGGATATTGAAGGCTGGTACCCTAGCAATGATGTAGAGAAAATCTTGGAGGGCAAAAGCATATATATGGTCATCAATTATTTTCAAGTCAATACCAAGTTGAAGACTCAGCTCTTGAATACACGGAATTGGAATCCATATGGTCTTGGAGAGTGTGCTTGTGTGCATCAATGGTGCACGGAGGAGATGATAACAGTAACTTTTACATGATGACCTGAAAGATTAACCATTATTATTTAACTTTTGAAATGTTAGCACTATGATTTGGATATTTCTTGGACGCTTAGTCTAGCGTATGAACAAGGGATTTCACATTCATGGTGTAATCACCATTCCACAAGAAAGCAATCACTTTTTAAGATTTACAAAAAATTAGCAGCATGCTTATGGTGGAGAATAATTATTATCGGTTGGACTTTGTCTAGGCGATTTGTTTTTTTCTCTTCACTGTGGAAACTGAGCAGGCTGTCCCTATCTTCTAATTTTTCAGACTTTATGGGTCAAAATATATGTCTAGATTTGTTTGAGAGATGATTAATTTCCATGCACGTAAAACTAAACTATCCAAACTTATTAATTTTGAAGCTACTTATTTCTAGTATCTGCAATATTCCTTCAATTTGTTCAACAGAAGTACAGCTACAAAATGAGCAGCGTTGTGAGCAAGAACTAGCTGATTTGAAGAGGGGGATTAAGTCTGGTAACATCACTCCAAATTCTTCCCTGCTCAAATTCTCGGATGATGCTCTGGATGAGCAAAAACATGCCATCGGGATTTCCGACAAGAAAGTTGCATTGGCTATTCAGGCATATGATTTGTTCGGTACATTGCAGCTCGGGCATGCAATCTTACAGTAAGCCCATATTATGACAGCTCGGGCATGCAATCTCGCAGTAAGGTCTTATTCCTTAAGTAAAAATAAAAATAAATGTTTATGGGAAGTGTTCCATATCCTTCACGGTTGGAAGTATGATGTATGCCATTTAATAAACGAGCTAGTGGTGGATTATCATGTGGTTTTGAAAATAGACAGATTACCTCAATGTGATTAAAAAATATATATTTCACCACAATGTATTTTTAAAAATAGACAGATTATCCCGATATTGTTTGAAAATAGGCATTTTACCCCATGTGGTTTTGAATATAGACATTTTAGCTTCTTGTGGTTTACAAAAAATGACATCCACATGAGGATATTTTGCACCTATTTACAAACAACAAGGGGTAAAATGCATATATTCAAAACCACATTAAGGTAATCTGCCTATTTTCAAATGACAGAGGGATAATCCGCCTTTTTTTCAAAACCACAAGGGATAATCCGTCACTAGCTCTAATAAACCATTTAAAATTTAGTTAACCAGGTTATGGTTGAAGGCATAAGAAATTATTTATATCCCAATTTATTTAGTTGTTTATAGAGAGAGATTGTTTCTCGAAATACTGAAAATCATACCTTTTAAAATAAGATGGATGAGAGGTTAACTTATACCTAATTGAGTTGAACTTAAAACGCTTAACCATTTCAAATAATAGAGTAGGTTGAAATTGAGAACATACTCAAAGTCTTTGTAGTGAAACTGGGTAGAGACTTATTGAATAAAATTTGTTGCAAAATTTTGATCATATGCAATGACAATTTTTAACAAGATTTAGTTGAAAAATATTTTTCAACCTCCTAAATACCTATTTGCGATTCTCCGATAATATTAATCCAATTGATGTTACCCTTATGTATTTGATCATATGCAATGACGATTTTTAACAAGATTTAGTTGAAAAATATTTTTCAACCTCCTAAATACCTATTTGTGATTCTCCGATAATATTAATCCAATTGATGTTACCCTTATGTATTTGATCATATGCAATGACGATTTTTAACAAGATTTAGTTGAAAAATATTTTTCAACCTCATAAATACCTATTTGCGATTCTCCGATAATATTAATCCAATTGATGGTACCCTTATGTAGTTATGCTCAAGATTATATCTCTAATTCCGATGCAAAATATAACAATTAAATTGGATTTTAAAATTTTTAAATTTATACAATACTTTACCCTTCAATATTCTTTAATAATTGGAATCTAAATTTTTACCATCAAATTTTTCTTTTACAAGAGAAAAAACCTTACTTCTAGAACGTGGGTGCCTTTAATTTGTTTTTCAAGGGGTAATTTGGGTAATTTGGTATATAAATATTCAATGACTAATGATAAGAGTTAGGTTAAATATAATAATAGATTGACCTCCTGTCGGTGGTCGAGTTGACCATTTTGCTGGGCTCAATTTCACAATTTCTAGCTAAATACATTTATTTAACGTACAAAAATTGAGAATATATTGATATATTTCAACAGAAAACGTGTAAAGGAAGCGCAACATTCCAATTACGGAACGCGTTCTTTGTTCTAGTTGAGTTATTAAGAAATTGTTTTTTCATTCACAAGATGGTGATATGACAATTTCCACAATACAAATCTACATCATAACATATATTTTAAATTTAAAAATATAAAAAAATGAAAATATGACATGTCGGTTACGAGTCCGGCCCTTCAAATTGTTGACCTGGTTAATCAGTTCGTTAACCACATGTCGGTTCTGGATCGATGATGCAGGTCTAAGATCGAGTTTAAAAATGAAAAAAAAATGGATACGAAAGATGAATGTAAAATAAAAATATCGGAAACAGTACTTGGTTAAATCTTAATACTTTCCCCTCGTTTAACAAGGGCCTCCTGTTCGGCCCACATCATAAACCAGACTTTCTGCACACAAAAACCTGTACTTAAATTGGCAGGGACCGCGCGAACGCAGGCCCCCTCTAACACAAATTATGACGTAGGCTCGATCACTTGGACCGACCTTAGACGGGCACCCCTCCAAAGTGCAATGAAGGTCACCAATCTAGACCATGGGCTTTACTGATCACCCATTGATCCCGTCCAGGTAAGTATGAAACCCAATACTCCTCGGTCCATTTTTATATTGCAGCATCCATGTTCCATGTTTCTCGCAACCAATGTGGGACAACAAATTATACGTTGCAGACTTTCGCAGCTTAATATTTGGAAATTGATTGAATTAACGTGACTCTGCGAAACTCAGTCATTCATTCGAGTGTGATAACAATAATAAAATTGAAATTATGATGAATATTTTAATTTATATACTATTATAATTTACACTGATTAAAATAATAATATATTTAAAATATTAGTCCTTTTCCTTTATTTAATAATTTAATAATATAAGAACAACAACAACAACAAACCATCTTTACAATCTAAACAACTAATTAACAATTTAATTTAACATCTTTCACGTAAAACTTAGAATTGATATCAAATGAATTGTTATGGTCTTTTAATTTAACATCTTTACAAATATTATTTTTTAGAAACAAATTATTAAAGAAATCATTTTCTCGTGTCCTATCATGTCTACTGCGTGTCCGAAACGTGTAAGAATTTTTTTTTTTAGAAGAGATCCAGACATGCCACATGGCTTGTCCGACACTGTGTCGCACCTGTGTCATGCCGTGTCCGTATCTACAAAGTGTCTGACACTACATGATGTGATTTTTTGGAGTGTCATTGCAACATATATCACATTGATTATCCAATAAATAATAGATGCATGTATGTATTCTAACACTTGTGAAGTTTGATGCAAGAAAGGGTGACCATTGGACTTAAATTTTAATATTAATCAGTTCCCACAAAAACATTTACATCGGAATTATTACATAAACCAACGAGTTCTTTTAATTCACGGGAAGTTTGTATATATGGCATAAGCCTACTATTGCAAGGCATAACATTGAGGAGCCAACTCAGCTAACCATAAGTAATCTATTCTAGAAACGTTGCGCACATAAGTTTGGTTTGTTCGGACTAGTTCATCGAAGATTATGCACTCTGGTTTCGTCCTGAATAGTACAGACGACGGGTGAATACGCACAATCAATCCACTCGACAGCGCCCTGCAAATGGTGAAGCCAAATCTTGATATCTCAAAAGGGAAGCTTTAGAACTCATCATAACGACACAAAGTTTCGACGTTTTAGCAGGTAGTTTCTTTGCAAAGAATATATCATAATCTTAATACTATCAAATCAATCTGGTTTTGTCTAAAAATTACCTGTAAGTACCGTCAGGCTGCTTCAAAGCTGCGTTAAGGAAAAATGAAGCAGCTAGGCATCTGCGGAGCACAAGCATGTCGTCTCCACACAAAGAGATTATCAGACCCATCTGTTCAGCATTCTTCCGTATTTGACTACAAATAGATTGAGAAATCAAACAAGGAAAATATATCTAGAGAAAATTCATTCCTGGTGTAACGTAAAAGCTTCTTCTCTCCACAAAAAGAGGGATAAACAGGAAAGATCAAGGTATTGCAGTTTACATGGACCAATGTTAATAAACAACTTTTCAGAATATTCGCTTTCAGGTAATTCTAAGGTAACCATAACCAACCTGTGGATATCACGAGCATGCTTTAGGGAGCGACTATTAATAAAATTTTCCTTGCACCATTTTCGAAGTTTCTTTTCAGCCTTCTCTTCACTGATTGCCATCTTGTTCTTTTTCAAGAACTCGTCGGAAACACGATAAACATTCAGCAGTGTCAAATGATCCCCCTCAGGACTGGAGAAGCTTCTCAAAGCGGTTCTTGACTACATACCAGAAAAGCTAATTTCAACATTATAAGATGATAATAAGCATTAAATACACAACAGAAACACCATCATTTCAATCCAGAAAGCCACCATTTTTAAAACTTCAATTTTCATTCCTGTGGATAATGTGTGTAAAAGACAAATGAAAGTATGGAGCCTACCTCTTCCAACTTTTCACGTGGAGCGTAAAATATAGATTCGACCGAGAGCATCGCAACAATTATTAACATTTCTTCTAAGCAATTAAATTGGTTGGCAACAAGAAGTGCCTTGGAATAAATAGGATCCAATGGAAGCCTGGCCATCTGATGGCCGTCTGGATCGGATAATTTACCAGCTTCTGTTAGAGCACCTAATAAAAATAACAGCTCCAGTGACTTGATGATGGCAATCCTGTATGAATATAATGGAAATAGTAAATAGCTTAAACTTTTTTACAAGAAGGTGAAACGAGTATGAAATGAATGATTAATAATAACAGAGAGACATGGATGCCAATGTAAAGACAAAAGTCAGTGATAAACATAGAAATTTGGGATGTAAAGTTTATAAAAGAAGTTTGAAAAAAAAACGTGAACGCCATCTCGGTGACTAAATATACAGAAAAATATTTCCTTAAAAATATGATATCTGTATTCACAATCACCTGGAAGGTTCTTCAATGAAGTTAAACCCGATAATATCATCAATGCCCAGAGCTTTAAGTTGCAAGATAACATTTGAGAGATTGGATCTCTTGATTTCTGGTGTAGTCGAATCTTTGAGCTTCTCAAATTCACTCTCCGGATAAAGGCGGTAGCATTTTCCAGGCCCTTCACGACCTGCACGTCCACTGCAACAGGATTTATAAGATTTTGTTGTTTGAAAAACATATATATTATAAAAAAAAAATGGCTCTTCTTTCGTATAAACAGAACTAGGTCCATCATGTCCTTCCCAATCTTCATTTTTCACATCCTCAAAAACAAACTTGATCGGTGCCAAGGGCGGCTAGCATTCTCACTATAACATATCTAAGATAAACATGAATTTCAATTTCAACAATTTCTGACGTTCTTCGGATTTATTTTTTCAGCAACCATCTAATCCATAACATGCATGTATAAAAAAAATCAAATACAGTCATTTAGAAGACTTGAGACCCACCACTTTAATGTACGTGACCTCATTTGCTACACAAAAGACAAAAGAAAGAATGAAACATGTCGACTGCATGATGGCCAAGATACAATTAATCATATTAATCAACCTTTTTTGCTACAAGCAAGTAAACATTTCAAGGAAGAAATGAAGGCGCGTTCTCACCGAATCTTAAGCACACATTACAAGCCTGACTTTTTTTCCCAGAGAGAGTATGTAATGGTCAAATATAATGCCCTACCTCCTCTGAAGAGCTTGTGCTTTTGAAGTCTTCACAATGATCAATGGCTCAATCCCTGTAGAAGCATCATAAGAGCGCATTTTAACCATTCCTGGGTCAATGACATACTTAATTCCAGGTATTGTCACTGATGTCTCGGCAATATTGGTTGCTAATATAACCTAAACAAGAATGAATATGCAAGAAACTCATTATTAGATAATGACTATAACAATTGTTGAGTTTCTGGATCTAGATAATGACTATAACATGGATAAGTTTGAATACAACGGGATCTTATCTAGAGAAAAGTAGGCTTATAAAATACTTTTCAAGAGAAGTTGGAGCAATTTTATGTTTGCATGTAATGATTAAAAAACATTATTTTATTCTATAAACAGAAGCTCAGTAGAAGTACCACACGCCTATTTTTCTAATTCCACTTTGTGTTGAATTTACTTGTACAAAAGCATCCAATATGTGACCACACTGTGAGAGAAAAAATATAATTTTGTATTCCTCGGGGATGGACATTCCTCGCACTTACAAATAATTTTAGAATTTTCTGGCACTCCAGTACTTAGTGTATTTAACTAGAATTAAGTTAATGAATTATGAAACACAGAGCTTTAGAAAAAAAAAAGAAGAAGTTGGTCCAAAAGAAGCCAAAAACACCCATCATAAATATTATATATCATTGAATACTTGAACATTTGCCTCACAAATACAAACATATGACATATACTGCCACATATTCGAGCAAGGGAAAAACGACTAGCCTATGTGATAGAGATGTAAAATGGAGCGAACGGCACGAGGCACGGCACCGCCCATTTTGCTACAGTGCAGTGCAGGCACAGCCCGTAACATGGGCCGTGCCAGGCACGGGCACAGCACGGCACGACACTGTAGTTTTTTTTTTTATAAAAAAATCTAGCAATCGATCGGCAGTAATGTGCCGAATCGCTAAAATGCCGTAGCAATACTTGCCAAAATTGGTGCTTTACCGATCGATCGGTAAAGCACCAACGGGCAAAAAAATAGTCGTTTCAACGACTATTTTTCCTTTTTTTTGTGGTTGTTATAAATAGGTGTTTGTTAAGTAAACATTTTATCCTCTCAATTTATCTCTCAATCTCGAAGCTCTAGTTCTAATACATCTTCATTTACTGAGCTACAGTTATATCTAAACCAAGTCATAAATTTCAGTGAACAAAAATTAGAAACTTTTGATGTTTTGGCATGGTTTGGCCAGTACTTTCCATCATGGCACGTGATCTACTAACTCCTCTGATATCCACAGTTCCATCGGACTATCGGAGTCTTGCTTTAGTGCAGGTGGAAGAGTCATTGATAAAAAAAGTAGAATGAAACCAAACACCGTGGAGATGTGTATTCTTTTAAAGGATTGTTTGGATCATGATAGCCGCTTACAAGGTTTGGGAGGACATGATGTTTCTTCCGATGAAAATGAAGAAAACTAAGAATATTTTTTAAACTCTTTTGTAATTTCTGACTTTTTATTGTTGAATGTAATTTGAAGTTATTCAACTCGTAGTCAATAAATTTTAATTTTGCAAGTATATTGTGTCAATCTATATTTTATAATACTATTATTATATTAAATAATTAAAATTAAACAAATAAATAATTAAAAAAACGTAAAAAATAAAAAAAAATTGATTTTGGATGGCCAGCATGGCACAGCCCGCGGCACGGCCCATAGGTCACGGGCCTATCGTGCCGAGCCTCATAAAAAATGGTACGGGCCGTGGCCCGGCACGGCCTGTTTGACATCTATACTATGTGATCAAACACAAAGTGAGAGTTCAATTGTGTTTAGTCTAAAGATAAAATGAAATATCTTTTTTCAGCAATTATGTGTACCAAAATACGAGAAATATACGTTTCTACTATATCCACCAGTAAAAACTACACGAATTGTAGCCAGTCCAAGAAATTTCATAAATGACATGTGTAGGGAAAACAACCAAGGAAAATTTACCTTGCGGTACCCAAGAGGTGCAGGACTGAAAACTTTCATCTGTTTCTCTGATGGAAGAGATGCAAATATTGGAAGGATAATAAGCTTGCGCTTGCCCTCAGGCAATTTTGGAAGGCGTTCATGAATAAGCCTATCTATGGATTCTATCTCTTCTTGGCCGGTCAAGAACACGAGTATATTACCTGGACCTTCCTCAAGATGTATCTAAAATGACAGAAAACAAATTAAATATATAAGTAACATACACCTGTTACGCTCAACTAAACAAGGTTTATAAACAAAAAATCACATTAAAGGAGTCCATAAAACTTCCTCAATTAGAAGAAAGTAACAGAATCCAGAAAAAAGGATGCTGAATTGTAGAAGAAGTTGGAAAGCAAACTAGATTCACGATGATCTACATGAAAAACGAAAGGTTCAATTTTAAAACAATAAATCATCAAGCAAAGACCTGATGGAAAGCACAATAAATATCCTTCCATCTAACATAAAATTTTACCCAAGAGGGAGAGAACCTGTGGTTGTGCTTCACTTTAAAATTTACTGCATTTAAAGGCACTACAAACAAATTATTTAGCCTTCATTCAAAGGAAAGTTATCCTTCTGAAAAATTAAGATCTCCATCATTTTGCCCCCTCAAAAAGCCTATAAGATGAATAACACATGCACTCCTCCAACTGAAACCAAAAACATAAAAATAAAATAAAAAAACACAAGAATATATGGTGTGTTTCATACGAAGCCTTGCAATACATTTACTGATTTCATCTGTGAACAACAATTTTTCAGCTGAAAATCAACTGACAACCATAGAATATCCTAATTAAACATTTTTTCCCAAGTGCTGGATTACATGTGCAATGAGGGAACATACAATACGGAAATGGCAAGAACAGCCTTCTTAATTGGCTTTCCACATGAACATCACAATTTGCGAACAAGCATTGCCATCACAAAATTTTGAAACAGATGAATCAATACATCATTGATCATCACAAAATTTGAGAAATAATAACAACCTGAAAAATAGTAATCAAGGATGCCTCCACATAATCGGTCTCAGGTTGACGAGTGTATAGTATGTCAACAGGATATTGACGCCCCTGGACATGGACTGCTTTTGCACCACAAAAGAACTCAGAAAAAACTTGTGCATCCAGACTAGCAGACATGATAATCAACTTCAATGGAGAGAGCTTTTTGTCTCTACATTGCTTGAGCCTGCTGCTACTCTGGACATCGTTCTCTTTTAATATGCCATTCTCAGCTTTTGTAAGATTGCTATTTACAATGTAACTGGCACCTTGAGATCTTATCTTTTGTACATTCTTCAACAAGCCAAGCAGCACATCAGTCTGGACTGTTCTCTCATGAGCCTCATCAACAATAATAACAGAATATTTAGAGAGATGTGGATCCAATAATGCTTCCCTGTGTGCATATTCAAATATTATTATTTCATTGGTAGATTCTATTTCAGAATACCAAGTTACAAGCAGCAAACATAACATTAGTCATTAAACAATGATGTTTTCAAAAATATCATACATAAAATAATCCTATGTGTGCAACTCATACTACATATGGATTGCTAGTATCATTATTGTCAACTTGTAACAACTCGAATTAAAGAGAATTAAAGAGGACGAAGAAGTAGGCATGGTCTCTCTACCTCAATAACAAGCCATCTGTCAAGTATTTTATCCTCGTTGAACTAGAAGTCACATCCTCAAATCTAATAGCATACCCAACCTTTTGGCCCAATGAAACTGCACATTCCTCTGCAACCCGTTTCGCGACAGTTACAGCAGCAACACGTCTAGGTTGAGTTATACCAATGAGTCCACCACCGTGGCAGAATCCTCCATTAAAAAGATACTGGGGTAACTCTGCCAAAATATTATATATTTCAAATAAATGAAAATTTACACTAAAGGGATAAGAGTATCTAAAACCATGCATATAAGACTCTAGATAGAGTGGTGTACAAACGAATCAAGATATGACTATCAAGTAATACCCTAGAGGCTCCATAGAGTAGGGATATATAAACTGATATCAGACTGAGAACCCAGCTTGCACAGGAAAGATTTCATGGACATATAATCTATATCAGCTACATATAATCTAGAAAAAGTGTTGGATACATAGCATATTATGATTGCTTATATGAAATTTATCGCAAGCAAGCTAAATCTGATAACTTCATATCAACTGAAGTTCAACCAAACAATAAAATAGATGTCAACCAAATTAAATGCAAAATCATTTCCTTAGGATAACAGGGTTTGTTACTTGCTCAAAACTGGATATTGATTAATAAGATAGAAAAATATTAGGCAAGTACTAAGAATATATAATGACTGCCTTTGAGCAACATTCAATATAAGTACTATGTAGGAATACCCAGCAATCTCACAATTTCAAGTTGGAACTTATGGTCATAAAACACTTACGGGTTGTCTTCCCACTGCCAGTTTCACCAACAACTATTAGTACGTCATTCTTGTGAACCTCTTCCAGTAGTCGCTGTTCAACTGTAAAAAAGTGACAAAACTCGATAAACAAAAGCGCACAGCGAAATAGCACACCACATCCAGCAACTCCAGAAACATACATGGGTGATATGTATGTTGCAGTACATTTGAATCATTTATTGCACTATTCTTCTGATTATAGATATTTTCCAAAACTTCCTCACTTTTTAAAATCTCCCTCTAAAATAAACAAAACCATAATAATAGAAATAATCCTCTCAAACCCAGCTCTTTAACTAGGAGGCCAAAAATTCAAAACCGCAAGCACAAATATGATCCAAACATTGTAATTGCAAAAGTCACGATCTTGATTCACTTTTAAAAAGTTTATGCATAATGCAAGTCCAAAGGGCATTCCAGAATTGTCATCTCCTTCACAAGTTGTCAACTTGAGATGATAACTGCCCACCAGCAAGTCACCAAAAAAAGTCTGATTTGTATTCAATCAGAACAGGTAAGTAAGTCTTCCGTTCTACTCAAAACCAAAACATAAACCCCATAAATTGTAATCCCCTTTGGGGTGAAACCTTCATTAAAATAGGCTAACTTGAAACCAACAAAAACTAAAAGCACAATCCAAGAGACTCCATCAAACCATATATCGGAAATATTTAATCAGTGAAGAAGACTGAACCAAGAAACAGAATAAAGTAAAAACAATTGTCACCTGCAGCAATTGGCAGTGTTTTCTTGTGTTGCTCAATATTTTGCCTCCTGCAATATAAAAGACGCCAGGTAATTAAAAATTAATGCCCCAAAAACTAAATTCTTGAGTTCCTCAATCTTTTGCCACCTGCCACATAACTCCAGGTGCATAAAAAGCCAACACGTACGTACATGCTGAAATTTCAAAATCTCTAAAACGAGAGCGAACATAATTTATTTATGTATACTGATGCTTGTAAAGCACCTGATAAAAGCGTCGGCGTTTTTATCCTTTAATTTATTGATATCTGATGTGGGGGTGGAGTTATTAGAAGCCATTGAAGGCATTGTCTGGACCGTCAACCGTGTAGTTTAGTATGTTGGAAGGACACAGATCTGCAGAGAAGGAGACAATGGGATGGCGGCGTAGGGGGACGGAGACGGAGGCAGCGGCGTAGCGGGGACGGAGACGGCAGCGTAGGGGGATTAAATAGTTAGATAGCAGGGTTGGTGTTCTCTTGAAATAGTGCGAATAACGTGGTCGAATTGAAATAGGAAAAAAATCACCCGCTTCATTTGGTTTGGGTGGACACTCGTTTGAATAGTGCTTGCAAAATTATTTATTTATTTTTTAAAAATATTGAGTTAGAGTTTTATTTAAAAAATATAAGTAAATTATATGTGAAAAAGGTATAACATGGAGGTTATTAAAACAAGGGTAAAAAGCATAAAATCCCATGTGTTATAATAAATATGTAAAAAACTCTCGTATATTAACAAAATAGGAAAAAAAATCCACATATTTTCTTAAACTCGGCATGAAATCTCCCGTGTTATAAAAATTGTAAAAAATCATATATTTTTTGAAACCTTGCATGCTCTGTGTTAAATAAAATAGGCAAAAACCCTCTATTTTCGTAAACATCATACAAAACCCTATCAATTACCAATATGATCTCCAATTTTTTCTTCAGCTATATTATTTCCTTCTTTTCTATAATGATTTTTTTAAAATTCAGAATTTTAAAGTGAATAATTTTTATTGTGAATTTTTCAAATAGATTATGAATAATATTCTACATTTTTCTTTAATGTATACATGCTTATTGACCAATTCAAATTCTTTTTTTTTCAAGTTTTTGATATATCGAGTAAACAATAATTGCACATATAAAAATATGCATATTTCCAAAAAATCATAAAATATGTTTTTCACATAAAAAACATATATAAAACAAAAAATAAGTTATATAATAAACATATATATAAACGAGATTAAATAAAAACTATTTATTTGTAAAATCGATGGGGTTTGTGCAGGTATTAAGAAATAAATGGATTTTTTTGCTTATTTTGTTTAACATTATGCGTATCATGCAAGGTTTCAAAAGATTAGAGGGTTTTTTTACCATTTTTATAACACATGGGGGCTTACGTGACGAGTTTAAAAAATATAAGGTTTTTTTGCCTATTTTATTAACATATAGGAGCTTCGTGCATATTTACTACTAGTAGACGACGCACACGCGTTGCGTGTGTAACGTAATATATAATGCATATGAATTTATTCGTGTAATGAATAAATGAGACATATACATTGGTTAATATTACAATTCAAAAGATGCAACAAAAAACCACAACAAACCATTGGAGGGGGTATTTTGGTAAATTCAAATTTGACATACCAAAGTAGTTATTATAAAGGGCTTATGCATTATAATATAGTAAGATACGTGAGGTTTTTATGCATTTTTACCGTAAAAAAATACTTATATCTTTTTACTTCTTTCGTTTTATGCATATTAAAGAGTCATTTAGACTATATCTTGCCACGGTTTTCTTGTTACGAAAATGTCATTAAACAATATTATAAATTCAAATATCAAAATGACTAAATTAGTGAAAGTGATTTCACTGAAAGTTGTAGAGTAGTGTCCTAACTTTCGTTTGTCTTTAGAGTCACTCAATTTGGATATCGGACAAGAAAATTATGTTCATTCTATCAAACTGTATCAGAGCAAGAAAAATTAATATGTACGGTATAATTTGGGATAATTTTGACATTCCTTCTAAAAGGATTCGGTCAAAACTCAAAACATAAAAGTTGTAACTCGATGAACTGGCTTTCCAATAAAATTGGCATCATCTTATTTCGACTAGTATATAATTGATTATGCTAGACACGAGCACATCTGCTGCAGTCCAACACACTTGTCACATAAATTCAAGCACGATTTTGTGCCTTAATCAAAATGCAATATTTTTCATGTATATTCTCAATTATATACTTAATATAAAATAATCACATGATTAGTGAAAATGTAGACATTATTTACGATAATACGATACAAGAATCTTTCAAATAATCACGCAACGAAAACAGCTAAAAACCTTTTCAATTTTCTCAAACCGAGTTCAATAAAATTCTCACCATACGTCAAAAGGGACGAAAATGTAAAAAAACCTTTCCAAACCAGGGTAGTATCAGAATGAGTTTCCGCCCTTGAGAGAAAAAAGCACCAACAAAAATTTCCTCCACAGATTTTCAGTGCGTTCTGCATTTGCTTGAAACTTGAAAAGATGGCGAGTGTAAATTAGCTGAATGAAATGCCGAAATTACCAAGGAAAATAATTGAATGGTAGTTATTGCTTATGAGATTTATTTAGTTTTATATGAGAGAGTATGTAAATAAAATTCATTAATTGTAACGGTGTAAAAATAATTGCGATAAATATACACTTATACAATGTAATATTTATTAAAAGATAGATTTTAAAAAATAAAATATATAAAATGATGAAATTATCGTAAAATATTAACATTACGTTTGGCATTGGCTAGCTTGCTTTGTAAAATATAAATCAAATATCATATTCATGTACATAAAGACGAGGTTTAAATTAATTTTTTTTAACAGTCAACATGGATTATATTATTAGAACAAACTAGTACAATAAAATCCCGCCAGCAAGCAGCTAAAGCACGACAATAAACATGATACCAACGATAAAGACAAATACCTAACATTGACACATGCCAATACATATCTAGGAAGTGTTGGAAAAAAAAGGAGACGTGAACAAGAACCACCATAGCAGCGCATGACCTTGACCATGAGAATATAGGAACTCCCGTAGTCATTCCAAGTTCCCACAAACATCCCAGGATACTGCGAGCAAGGAAACTGCCTACCAACAAATCTATAGGTACAAATAAGGAAAGACGAGCAACATAATAAATGACAAAACAACCGAACAAGCTATCATATCCAAACCCTGCACAGATAACCAACAACCCAAGAATAGCATTGAATGGTGTACAAAACCTAGATACCAATACCTTTAGCCAATTGATGCTACAGCAGTGCACTGGAACAAAAAATCCACCACAAAATAAACAATATTGGGCCACAAAGATAACCAAATACATACATCACATATTCATCAGACAACACATAAACTATATAACTATAAAATATATAATTATATAAAAGCACCAAATGATGAGATCACACCAGTCACACGCAAGATAATGCATGTTCCATGCTTCCAAACCCCGAGCATACCACGAAAGATCCTCATCCCGCGGCGCAAACACAAAACAGAGGGTCCGTCACCCAAAAAGACCAAGAAGAAACCAAACCGCCCTTCCAGCCATCCCCACGACACCGACCGAAAGTGGAGAAGAAGTAAGGTCACTAGTTGGTATGGCAGCAACCAGAGCCACTGATATCTCACGGCGAGAGGCATGCAAATGACAAGACAAGACCAAAATAGCGATGATAATACCCGTGAAAAACCCCAAACAAATGCCCCAAAAGTAAAATAGCCAAGATAAGGGTGATTACCATAGTAGCGATGAAAACACCACAGCCTAATAACACCACAATCGACAAAGACACAGAGGAGAAGAGAGAATAGAAGCGAGGATGATACCCGAAGAACATAATCAGTGCCAAAATGGTCGAAGAGGCAACAACGTAGCAAGCTTTTCCACGAAGAAACGGAACTCCCATCTTGAGAGAGAGGCGTAGCATTTTTAAGTTTAATTTGAATAAGTAGAGCAAGATAAATTATGCTTTGATTATTAAAGACAAATAGGATATGGAACAATAATATATTATTATTAAGAGAGTCAGTAGTAAAACTTTGGTTAGAGAGAGAAAATACTCCCATCTCTCTAGAATATCGATGGCGCCTAAGTTCTTCTGAGTACCATTTTTCTTGCGCTAATCGCTGAATCCATCGGCCATCTTGCTATTGGTTTTCTTGGTTTTCTGAATAATTATTACACTGTGCTCTCATTCTCCTGCCTTCGCCCAAGCTATTCGATCAACAGATTGGGGGATTTGTGACCTAGGGCTCTTCGCTGAATTGGGGTTCTTCGCTCCAAAAATCGATTTGCTTCTGGTAAGTCCTTAGATTTACGTTTATGGTGATTGTGGATGGCTTCCACATAGGTTATGCTAGCTTGTTGCATCTGGGTTGATTTTTGTTGCTTTAATATCTGCTACACTATCTTCGCACCATCGCATTCTGCGATTTTTCTGCACCATTTTATTGGAGCTTCGAGTTTGACCTCTGGTGTTGGTTGGTGGCTGAGGGTGATTCAGAGGCATACAGTTGGTGTTCATCGTGTAAGGGGTGGTGGAATTTTTGATTTTCTTCTACAATTTCTGGTTCGAAAATACTTGGCTTCCAGCGCACAGCAGGTGCTTGCTTCTTTGCCTCTGAGAGCTTCTCCCAACATTACTCAATGGGGAGCAAGGGCAATAAACATAAGCTCTCCAAGCCTATTAGTTTACGTCCTCAGGGTTCAGCAGGCATCGGTCAGCATACCTCTTTTTCGGACAGTAGCTCTGATAGTGGTTCGATATATTTGAGTGAAGATGAGAACAGTATAGCGGCTGATATGGCAGACCCTCTTGGGGTAGGTGCATCGGGCACCATTAACTCCCCCTTGGTGCAGCAGCCCCTGGCAGAGGGTGCAAGGGCCTTGGACACTACATTCAAGCTTGGCCAATCATCCCGAGGCACTCCTGTCATTGCTCCTCGGGTGCCTCCGGGTTTGCCCGTGCCCAAGTTGGATGTTCTCAACCCTTGGACTAAACACTTCGATTTCAAAACCAATAAGAGTGGGCCTAATCTAACGCCACTCACTCGGACTGATTTGCTAGATGAAAGTGCAGTGTTCCCATGTCTGAAGTCGATGATATCTCAGTGGTTGGGCATTGCCTTATGGGTTACTTTGCAGGCAAATTTCCTGGTATCAGAGCCTTGAAAGAAATTTGTTCGGCTTGGGGAGTCAAGCACAGCTACCACTCCCACCCCAGTCGATGGCTCATATTCAAGTTCACTTCAAATACTGATTTGGAGAAAGTGCTTAGTGGGGGTCCGTACAATGTTTACGGTCGTGGATTAATTCTGAAGAAAATGCCGACATTGTTCGATTTCAGCGATAAAGAGATGACTAGAATTCCAGTGTGGGTCACTCTACCGGGGTTGCCCCCAACTTGCTGGAATGCAAAAGCGCTCAGCAGAATCCTTTCTTACGTAGGGAAACCAATTCACACCGATGAGCTCACCACAACAAAGGCACGCTTATCATATGCTCGTGCGCTAGTAGAGGTTGATATGTCTGTCCCTTTGGTACGATGTGTACCAACATCCTTCCCGGGAGGGTTGGAACTGGACTTGGAAATTCGATTTGAGAATGAGCCTGACTTCTGTTCTGAGTGCAAGACCATTGGTCATCGCCCCACTTATTGCCCAAGGATTATTCGAACAACTAAGGTACAGACTACTAAACAAGCAAAGGTAGCCCCTACCAACCAATTCGATGCAACTACTTCAGGCATAATTAAGGATGGCCCAAAAGGTGGTGATAGCTCGAATGTCACTAAGGGCGCTGATAAACCTGTGAATACTGTTCATATGGCCAAGGGGGAAAAGAAGGTTGTCCCTATCGGGATTGTATCTCCTATACGGCCTTCTGCCTACTCAGAGTGTGATGGTCAAGTTGGGCCGTGTCCCTACAATGCTAAGGGTCATACTACGCATGCCACCAACTCTAATAGACAGATTCGATACACAGATTCAACCCCACATGAGGCTGAGGAAGTGATTGTGCGCACGGTGGGTAAACAAAATAAGAAGAAAAAAGGCAAATTGGTCGTTGATGATGGGCGAGACCCCCCGCCTCATCCTCATCAATGAAAATCGCCTCCTGGAACATAAGGGGTCTCCACAAACCCCTTAAGCAGAAAGGTGTTGTGGATTTGATAAAGTCTCAACATTTGGACATAATTGGTTTGATTGAAACAAAGTTGCAAGATAATCATTTGGAAAACATGATGCGTATACGGTTCCCTAACTGGCATCAGGTAAATAACTTCTGTACTCACCCTTTGGGCCGCATTTTTGTGCTCTGGAACCCGAGGTCGGTAGTGGTTGAGGTATTAGATCAGTCGGCACAACCAAATGGTGAGATCGCACCAGTCACATGCAAGATAATGCATGTTCCATGCTTCCAAACCCCGAGCATACCACGAAAAAATCCTCATCCCGCGCGGCGCAAACACAATACAGAGGGGTCCGTCACCCAAAAAGACCAAGAAGAAACCAAACCGCCCTTCCAGCCATCCCCACGACACCGACCGAAAGTGGAGAAGAAATAAGGTCACTAGTTGGTATGTCAGCAACCAGAGCCACTGATATCTCACGGCGAGAGGCATGCAAATGACAAGACAAGACCAAAATAGCGATGATAATACCACTGGAAAACCCCAACAAAAGCCCCAAAAGTAAAATAGCCAAAATAAGGGTGATTACCATAGTAGTGATGAAAACACCACAGCCTAATAACACCACAATCGACAAAGACACAGAGGAGAAGAGAGAATAGAAGCGAGGATGATACCCGAAGAGCATAATCAGTGCCAAAATGGCCGAAGAGGCAACAACGCAGCAAGCTTTTCCACGAAGGAACGGAACTCCCATCTTGAGAGAGTGGCGTAACATTTTTAAGTTTAATTTGAATAAGTAGAGCAAGATAAATTATGCTTCGATTATTAAAGACAAATAGGATATGGAACAATAATATATTATTAATAATATGATTATGGTTGATTTTGCAAATAAATGATGAGGCATGCACTGTGTACATTTTGTGACATACTAATGAGATCACGGTGACAGTCTTTTCAATTTGTGCCCAAAATGGAGATTTCAGGGTTGGGGAGCGTATTCATCAGTTTGCAGATCAGAAATAAGTGGGATTTAGTCTGATGAATGCCGCATTAGATATGTATGCTAAGTGTGGGGGCTTAGCTAAGGCTATAGACATTTTCATTATATTTTTGATTCAAGAATTAGGAATGATGAAAAGATGACTAGAAGATTGGATCGAGAATCAAGTATTTCTATGTCTGTGGTTAAGTAGTTATTGTTCATGAGAAGGGTACTATACTACAAACCTCACTATGATCAGATTTTCAAGATAATTGGAAGATTGGATCGAGATACAAGTGTTTCTATTGATGTTCATAGTGATTTTGCATTTTAGTTTTGTGATTTTGATTGTGGGTTCTAGATTCAATCACAAGATTATTGTGCTTTTGATGTAATGTAACAGAGTTTGAAAGTGTGATGGTTTTATTGAATGTTATTTGAAGCTTAGTATGTGAGTTTTTAGTGTAATAAAACCAAGTCACGTTATCTACAAATTATGATATTTAATACCAAAAACTAGCTTATATAGTACCACAAATCAGTATATTTAGTACAACAAATCAGTTCAATTAGTACAACATATTAGCTAGTACCACAAATCAGTACATTTGTTATCACAAATCAGTATATTTAGTATTACACATTATGTTATTTAGTACCAAAATATGTTATTTAGTACCACATATTAACTTATATAGCACCACAAATCTGTATATTTGATACCACAAATCAGTATATTTGGTACAAACAAATCAGTATATTTAGTACCACAGAGTAACATATTACATATACAGTACAACAAATTGTTATTTAGTATAAAAAATATGTTATTTAGTACCATATATTATTAGTTTATATAGTACCATAAATCAGTATATTTGGTACCACAAATCAGTATAGTTGTCAGTATAGTTGATACCAAAAATCATTATATTTAGTAACACGAAGTAACTTATATAGTATCATAAATTATGTTATTTAGTACTAAAAATATGTTATTTAGTACCACATATTAGCTTATATAGTACCACAAATCAGTATATTTGGTACCATATATTAAATGTATGATAACATATTTTTGTACTAAATAAATTAATTTGTGATACTATATAAGTTACTATGTGGTACTAAATATACTGATATGTGGTATAAAATATACTGATTTGTGGTACTATATAAGCTAAAATGTGGTACTAAATACAAGCTGACTAAATTTTCACCTCTAAGACAGAACCATAGGCGCTCAAGCGTTTGTCAATCTGCCAGAAATTATACTGGGCAGAACCATGGCGCTCGAGCACGAATTTGTGGTACCAAATATACTGATATGCGATACTATATAAGCTAATATATGGTACTAAATATATTGATTTATGATACTAAATATACTGATTTGTGGTACTAATTAACATATTTTTTTGGTACTAATAACAATGTGGTACTATATATACTGATTTGTGGTACCAAATATATCGATTTATGGTATTATATAAGCTAATATGTTGTACTAAATATACTGATTTGTGGTACTACAAATATAGTTAGTACCAAAGATTAGCTTAGATGAGAACTATCTATTTCGCATGTTATATAACATTTATGACACGTTATATATAAATTTAATATCAAGTTATATATATCATTACCATATATTAAATGTATGGCAATGTGGTACTAAGTCAGATTAAATGTGAACTATCTAATTAGCATGTTATATAACATAAAATGACATGTTATATACAAATCTATTTGCAAATGTACCAAGTTATATATATCATTACCATATATTAAATGTATGATAATGTGGTACTAAGTAAGCTATTATATGAACTACATATTTCGCATGTCATATATAAATCTATCCGCAAATATACCAAGTTATATTTATCATTACCATATATTAAATGAATGATAATGCGGTACCACGTAAGATAAGATGCGAATTATGTATTTTGCATGTTATATAACAAAAACTGACATATTATATATAAATCTATTTGCAAATATACCAAGTTATATATATATCATTACCATATAATAAATGCATAATAATATGGTACTAAGTAAGCTATGATGTGAACTATGTATTTCGCATGTTATATAAATCTATTTGCAAATATATCAAATTATAAATATATATCATTATCATATATTAAAAGCATAATAGTTAAGTTAATCCTGTTACTATTATACTGATTTGTGGTACTAAATATGCTGAGTACTATATAAGCTAATGTGTGGTACTAAATATACTGATTTGTGGTACTAAATAACATAATTTGAGGTACTATATAAGTTATTCTGTGGTACTAAATATACTGATTTGTGGTACCAACTATACTGATTTGTGGTACCAAATATACTGATTTGTGATATTCTATATAGTGATTTGTGGTACCAAATATACTGATTTGTGATACTCTATATACTAATTTGTGGTACTATATAAGCTAATTTGCGGTATTATATTTACCACATATTAGCTTATAAAGTACCACAAATTGTATATTTTAGTACAACAAATTATGTTACATAGTACCACAAATTATAACATTTAGTACCACAAATCAGTAAATTTGGTACCACAAATCAGTATATTTAGTACCACATAGTAGCTTATATACCACAAATTATGTTACTTAGTACCAAAAATATGTTATTCGGTACCACAAATCAATATATTTAGTACCACATATGTGCTTATATTGTACCTCATATCCTTATATTTGGTACCACAAATCAGTATATTTAGTACCACCACCCAAAAGAGAACATAGATTCATCGTATGACATAATGTGCAGTATATTTTTTTGGTAAAAAAATCGGATTTAGTACCACAAATCAGTATATTTAGTACCACATATTAACTTATATATTACCACAAATCAGTGTATTTGGTACCACAAATTTGTAAATTTAGTACCACATAATAGTTTATATAGTACCACAAATTATGTTATTTAGTACTAAAAATATGTTATTTAGTACACAAATCATTATATTTAGTACCACATATTAGCTTATATAGTACCACAAATCAATATATTTGGTACCACAAATTAGCTGAGGTGATAATGTGGTACTAAATAACATAATTTGTGGTAATATATAAGTTACTATGTGGTACTAAATATATTGATTGGTGGTACCAAATATACTAATTTGTGGTACTGTATAAGCTAAAATGTGGTACTAAATATATTGATTTGTGGTATTAAATAACATATTTTTTGCACCAAATAACATAATTTGTGGTACTACATAAGCTACTTTGTGGTACCAAATATGTTGATTTGTGGTACCAATCACTTCTTTCTCCTCGAAATTCTTCATGTTTGAGCCATATTTTGGAATATGATGTGGGGTCCTAGTTATTTAATCCATTATGTATCATGTTAACATACATATGTGAGTCTGAATTAAGTAATAACATGCACTGATTAAGAGTATCTTACTAGTTAAGTTGTTACAGGGTTTATAAAAACCTCTCAACTACACATCATATGTACAAACAACAACCTACTACAAGATAACTCCTAGGCAGTGGTTAGCTCGCAGCGGAAAATGACTCACATCCATTCCTCCCACGTCTATGAGTCCCTACAGAAACATTCACACAACGTGAGTATAGATAATAAATATTTCAGTGCGATATCAAAACACAATATCAATATCAATGATAAAGCACAATAAATCATCTAATGTGAATGTTCTGCAAATGCACCATGTCATGACATGTCTCAACAATTACCCTATTATCACGAGATCCAATATGATATGCCTATTCAGCTCAATATATCAGTGGACCACCTCACATCTTCATATTAGCAGCACATATCATAGTACCGTCCTCAAATGATAATAGCCAGAGCATATACCCAAAAATCGGCGTATATCTCTATATAGCATAACCGAGCATATACCCAAACCAGGCTGTATATCTCTATGTAACATAACCGAGCATATACCCAAACCAGACGTATATCTCTATGTAACATAACCGAGCATATACCCAAACCAGACGTATATCTCTATGTAACATAACCGAGCATATACCCAAACCATGCGTATATCTCAAACACATGATATCCATGAATGTACATGCATATGATACTACCAATCATATGATACTAACATAACACAATTCATATGATATCAATCTCATAACATCATCACACAATATCTATACTCCGTACGTCAACACGTACCTGGTATACGACAACAAAAGCGATAAATCAGGCGTTGATGGCTAATTGCCTCTTTGCCCTGTCCCCTGTGATGATGCTACAAACACATGAACAATATACCATGTTATAAGAGGCTTCAAAAATAAATGCTACAAAAATTTAACATTTTTCAACAATCTGCCATCACCGATCGATCGCCCCAGATTCTCGATCGATCGCCGAACTGTTCACTCTTCACCGATCGATCGAACAAAAGCACCGATCGATCGCCACATGTACCGATCGATCGCCTCAAAATCACCGATCGATCGCCTCATGCTCAAACCGCCTTAAAATTGTACTGTTCGCGGCGATCGATCGAGACCATTTTTCGATCGATCGGCCCGATCAGAAAAAGCGAGACAATGGCGATTTTGAGCTTATCTTCATGGTACTTCTTCCTACCCACAATTTCACATGCAACCATGATTCATGAAATCCCTAAGTTCATATAAACATGTTTCTATCATCCTAGAATCCAATTCTTGGCATATAAACATGTTATGATTCTTCACATGAACATTTGATATTCCACTTCACATACATCAACATCAATGACATAAGTCAAGTGTAAAACCATGAATTCCTTACCAAGATATTACAATTTCACTTCACACAACTTCCTAGCTCAATTCACAAGTGAATCCCAAGCTCAAACCAACAAGAACTTGAAAGAGATGAAGAGGAGCTTGTGTATGATTTTAGTAGGTGAAAGATGAGAAACTACGTGATTCTCCTCCCTAAATCACTTGATATAAGATCATTACTTCCCTAAATCAATTGCTATCATGTTATTTGGAGTTAATGACATGTTAAGTAATATGTACATGAAGATGAACTTCAAATTCAAATGCAACTCCAATACAAATGAAATTGACATGCATATTCAAATGCCTACTAGTTCATGTTGCTTGATATGTTACTATTCAAATCATTGTACACCATGTTTCATTCCTTGCCATATATCATTTCATACATGTATTAATTCATTCTTGGTTCCACCTGAACCCCCATTATCATACCGCCATTTGATATAATTACACCACAACCATATCATATGTGTATAAAACAAATCGAGGCATTACAATTCTCCCCCACTTATTGAATTTCGTCCTCGAAATTGCATATACAAACATAATACCTGCTTCCCATAATAACATATATGAGATATGGAACATAAGAAACATGTATAAATAACAGATCAGCATACCAGAAAATAAATCCGGATACCATTGCATCATATGCTGCTCCGTCTCCCACGTTGCCTCTTCGACACCCCGTCTGTCCCACTGTACCTTAACCATAGGAATCACTTTATTACGCAACCTGCGTTCAGCTCGATCCAAGATCATAACCTGGTCGTTCCTCATACGACACATCTGTATCCAACTGTACATCAGGTAACTGTAATACATGACTCGGATCTGGTTCATACTTCCTTAACAGTGAAACATGAAAGACATCATGAATACTACTCAAGGCCGGTGGTAGTGCCAATCGATATGCCAACGTACCAATACGTTGCAATACCTCATACGGACCAACGTATCGTGGAGACAATTTTCCACGCTTCCCAAATCGTACTACACCTTTAAAAGGTGAGATTTTCAAGAACACACGGTCACCAACTTGAAATTCAAGTGGTCTACGTCGCTTATTGGCATAAGCAGTATGTCTGTCCTGAGCAGCTTTAAGTTTCAATCGAATTAACTTTACTTTTTCTTTCATTTCATGAATCATATCCGGTCCATGTAAGAAAGACTGATCCACATCATCCCAATACAATGGCGATCTACATCGTCGCCCATACAAAGCCTCAAATGGTGCCATCTGTATACTAGACTGATAACTGTTGTTATATGAAAATTCCACTAATGGCAACGACTCTTGCCACGAGTTATCAAACTCTAATACACAGGCATGCAGCATATCCTCAAGTGTCTGTATCGTACTCTCTGTTTGTCCATCTGTCTGAGGATGATATGATGTACTCAACCGTACTTCAGTTCCCAACGCTGTCTGTAACCCTTCCCAAAAATGAGAAGTAAATCTCGGATCCCTATCCGATACAATGAAACTTGGTATACCATGTAGTCTCACCACATGTTGAATGTACAACTGTGCCATTCTCAGATATGTAAATGTCATACAATATGGCACGAAATGAGATACTTTGGTGAGTCGGTCAACGATCACCCAAATAGCATCGCAACCAGAAGACGTCCGTGGCAAATGAGTCACAAAATCCATCGTGATATGTTCCCATTTCACTGAGGAATTTCCAAACTGTGTAATTCACCTCCTGGTTTCTGTCTTTCCACTTTCACTTGTTGACAGATCAAACACCGTTTCACAAAGCTCAACACATCCTGTTTCATACGTTTCCACCAAAATTGGGTACGTAAATCATGATACATTTTCTTTCCTCCAGGATGTATACTGTATCTACTACAATGAGCACGTTGTAGTAGTTCTTGGCGTAGTCCCAATGAAGCAGGATACTACCCAACAGTTTCTGTACTTCAAAGTTCCATAACTTGCAAGTACAAATTGAGATGTTTGTCCTTGACTTATCATTTCTTTCCAATGTTGTACCTCATCATCAGTCATTTGTGCCTTTCTGATTTTATCAAAAATGTCAGGTTCAACCAACAATGTTGATACCCGTACTGCACTGTTTCCACATCAAAATCATAACCCAAAGTACAACAAGAAGTCATCAACGCTGCTAAATGAATAATCTCATCCGCTGTATGATGTACTTTTCGACTCAAGGCATCTGCTGTAAGATTAGCCTTTCCTGGATGATATTCAATCTCACAATCATAATCTTTCAACAGATCCATCCATCTTCTTTGTCTCATATTCAACTCTGCTTGAGTGAATAAAAACTTTAAACTCTTATGATCTGTGTATATGGTAAACGACGTACCATATAAATAATGTCGCCATATCTTCAAGGCAAAGACAATGGCAGTCAATTCCAAATCATGCACTGGATATCGCATTTCATGTGGCTTCAACTGTCGTGATGCATAAGCCACAACATGTTTATCCTGCATCAATACACAACCCAAACCTCAGTAATGATGCATCAGTATATAAGGCAAACCTGTCATGCTCCGACGGAATAATCAAAACTGGAGCTGTAGTTAATCGATGTTTCAATTCCTAAAAACTACGCTCACATGACTCCGACCATCAAAACGGTACTCCTTTCTGTGTCAATTGTGTCAATGGTTTGACAATTGATGAAAATCCTTCAACAAATCGTCTATAATAGCCAGCCAAACCCAAGAAACTACGAATCTCTGGTACAGAAATAGGTGCTGACCAATTCAACACTGCTTCGACTTTCTTCGGATCAACTGATATACCTTCTTCTGAAATTACATGCCCCAAAAAGCCGACACTAGTCAACCAAAACTCACACTTACTGAGTTTAGCATATAACTGATGTGTCCTCAACAATTGCAATACCATATGCAAATGTTGAACATGTTCTGCATCACTCTGCGAATAGATCAGTATATCATCGATAAAGACAATGACAAATCGATCAAGGTATTCCTGGAACACACGATTCATTAAACTCATAAAGACAGCGGGAGCATTTGTCACTCCAAATGGCATCACCAGAAACTCATAATGTCCATAACGAGTTCTGAATGCTGTCTTCTGTATATCTCCTTCCCTCACACTGTATTTGATGATATCCTGACCTCAAATCAATCTTAGAATAAATCCTTGATCCCTGCAACTGATCAAACAAATCATCAATACGAGGAAGAGGATATTTATTCTTTATTGTTACCTTGTTCAATTGCCGATAGTCAATACACAGTCGCATTGTCCCATCCTTCTTCTTAACAAATAAAACCGGAGCACCCCAAGGCGATACACTAGGACGTATGTACCCCTTGTCCAATAAGTCTTGTAATTGAGTTTTCAATTCTTTCAATTCAGTTGGTGCCATCCGATAAGGAGCTCGTGAAATTGCAGAAGTACCAGGTATCAAATCAATACCAAATTCCACTTCTCGACTCGGTGGGAATCTAGGTATCTCATCTGGAAACACATCCGCATATTCTGCAACCACTGGTATCTCCTCCACTTTCCTTTCTCTTTTCTGTTCAGTTACATCCAGGGCATAAATCAAATAACCCGTATGTCCACGTTCTAACAAACGCGACATTCGGATTGCTGATATTAAAGGAATCCTTGCCCTCGATCCCTGACCATAGAAATACCATTGATTGCCAGTATCAGACTGAAATCTCACAATCTTCTGACAACAATCCACAACAGACTGATATTTACTCAACACATCGATTCCAAGGATGCAATCAAAATCTGTCATATCACTGTATTTTCTGACATTGGTCCTCTCCTCTGTTGTCCACCCACTTGAGGACAATCACGGATCATATGTCCTGGTTTCCCACAACGGAAACAAACTACTGGAGTCAATTGAGGACAATCTCGTTTCAAATGTGGTCCGCCATATTTAAAGCATTGTACACCACTACCACCTACTACTACCTTGGAACTGTCCCTTTGAACCTCGTTCACTACCCTTCCGCATTGTAAACCGCTTCCCACTAAATCTAGAGGAAGATGCACCACCTCATGGTGATTTAAATGGTTCTCCTCTAGGTCTCATACTTTCAGATGTAGGTGGTTGGGCTTGTCCAACATCTTTGTATACCCCTACAGCAATCTCAGCCATCTCAGCCCTAGTCAATGCTTCTTCATATGACGTAGGGTTATTGGACATGACCCTATCAAACAATTCAGGCCTCAAACCTTTCACAAATTGTCTGATCTTTGCCTTTGTGTTAACAGCAATATGTGGTACATACCGGAGTAAGGAAGAATATTGTACCGCATAGTCCGATACTGTCATTGATCCCTGTCTCAAGTTTGTAAATTCATCCTCTTTCCTCTGCCTTGCAGCAACAGAGAAATAGTGCTCAAGGAACTTCGTTCTAAACACATCCCAGTTAACTGTCTGTCCTTGAGCCCTCAGCTCAAGCACTGTGGATTTCCACCACATCATAGCTTTCTTAGCTAACTGGAATTCAGCTAAGCGTAACCAAGCAAGTCTTGGCACACGGTGCTGATACAAATATCTGTTCCACACGTTCCAGCCATTCCTCCGCTAGTTCCCCTGATTCAGTCCCCTCAAACCTGGGTGGCTGATAACTCAGAAATTGTGTCAACGTCAATTCCCAGGCAACAATACCTGTTCCACTGGCCCTTGCTCAATTGGTGGTGGTGGCACATGCACCATCCTCACACTAGCATTGCCACTCATGGCATCCCCAACATCCTCATGATACCCTCTGTCTGTCATAACTGTATATCAAGGTTTAACAATAACATTCAAAATGATAAAACATGTTAGAAAAACATTACATGACAAATCCTAACATGATATTATCATTCCCAACATGTTTTCAAGTGTTTAGGTAACTCCCTAATATACTTCCTCTACCCATGTTCATCCCGTTCTCGAACCACTGCTCTGATACCACTAATGTGGGGTCCTAGTTACTTAATCCATTATGTATCATGTTAACATACATATGTGAGTCTGAATTAAGTAATAACATGCACTGATTAAGAGTATCTTACTAGTTAAGTTGTTACAGGGTTTATAAAAACCTCTCAACTACACATCATATGTACAAACAACAACCTACTACAAGATAACTCCTAGGCAGTGGTTCAGCTCGCAGCGGAAAATGACTCACATCCCGTCCTCCCACGTCTATGAGTCCCTACAGAAACATTCACACAACGTGAGTATAGATAATAAATATTTCAATGCGATATCAAACCACAATATCAATATCAATGATAAAGCACAATAAATCATCTAATGTGAATGTTCTGCAAATGCACCATGTCATGATATGTCTCAACAATTACCCTATTATCACGAGACCAATATGATATGCCTATTCAGCTCAATATGTCAGTGGAACCACCTCACATCTTCATATTAGCAGCACATATCATAGTACCGTCCTCAAATGATAATAGCCAGAGCATATACCCAAAAACCGGCGTATATCTCTATATAGCATAACCGAGCATATACCCAAACCAGGCGTATATCTCTATGTAACATAACCGAGCATATACCCTAACCAGACGTATATCTCTATGTAACATAACCGAGGATATACCCAAACCAGACGTATATCTCTATGTAACATAACCTAGCATATACCCAAACCAGACGTATATCTCTATGTAACATAACCGAGCATATTTCCAAACCAGTCGTATATCTCAAACACATGATATCCATGAATGTACATGCATATGATACTACCAATCATATGATACTAACATAACACAATTCATATGATATCAATCTCATAACATCATCACACAATATCTATACTCCGTACGTCAACACGTACCTGGTATACGACAACAAAAGCGATAAAAATCAGGCGTTGATGGCTAATTGCCTCTTTGCCCCGTCCCCTGTGATGATGCTACAAACACATGAACAATATACCATGTTATAAGAGGCTTCAAAAATAAATGCTACAAAAATTTAATATTTTTCAACAATCTGCCATCACCGATCGATCGCCCCAGATTCTCGATCGATCGCCGAACTGTTCACACTTCACCGATCGATCGAACAAAAGCACCGACCGATCGCCACATGTACCGATCGATCGCCTCAAAATCACCGATCGATCGCCTCATGCTCAAACCGCCTTAAAATTGCACTGTTCGCGGCGATCGATCGAGACCATTTTTCTATCGATCGGCCCGATCAGAAAAAGCGAGACAATGGCGATTTTGAGCTTATCTTCATGGTACTTCTTATCCTACCCACAATTTCACATGCAATCATGATTCATGCAATCCCTAAGTTCATATAAACATGTTTCTATCATCCTAGAATCCAATTCTTGGCATATAAACATGTTATGATTCTTCACATGAACATTTGATATTCCACTTCACATACATCAACATCAATGACATAAGTCAAGTGTAAAACCATGAATTCCTTACCAAGATATTACAATTTCACTTCACACAACTTCCTAGCTCAATTCACAAGTGAATCCCAAGCTCAAACCAACAAGAACTTGAAAGAGATGGAGAGGAGCTTGTGTAGGATTTTAGTAGGTGAAAGATGAGAAACTATGTGATTCTCCTCCCTAAATCACTTGATATAAGATCATTAGTTCCCTAAATCAATTGCTATCATGTTATTTGGAGTTAATGACATGTTAAGTAACATGTACATGAAGATGAACTTCGAATTCAAATGCAACTCCAATACAAATGAAATTCACATGCATATTCAAATGCCTACTAGTTCATGTTGCTTGATATGTTACTATTCAAATCATTGTACACCATGTTTCATTCCTTGCCATATATCATTTCATACATGTATTAATTCATTCTTGGTTCCACCCGAACCCCCATTATCATACCGCCATTTGATATAATTACATCATAATCATATCATAAGTGTATAAAACAAATCGAGGCATTACATATTATCAACATAAAAGTTGTAAAACTTTCTGTTATATTCGCGTGGATAGCTAATTATTTTAACTTAGATATAGTATGAGAAAGTTATGACCAAAAAATAAACTGTAATACAAGCTGACAAAATTTTCACCTCAAAGGCAGAATCAGAGGCAGCTCAAGCGCCTATGAAGCGCCTTTCAATCTGCCAAAAATTATAGTGGGCAGAACCATGGGTGCTCAAGCGTGAATTTGTGATACCTTGGCTACTTTAGCGATTTAAAGTGATTTTGCAAAAATTGAGTTTGCGCTGCGGAAGACTTGATGTCAATTCGAACAATGAACAATAAGATATAATAATGTCAATGCGTAAAATAAATAAAGCAATAAAGAACACAAGTATTTGTTATAGAAGTTCGGCGATGAATCGCCTATGTCTCCTCTTCCCGGTTAGAAAATGTCCAACTAGAGGTTCCACTAGAACACTTTCGATCTTTGGCCTTGAGGGCTCCAAGTTAGCCACAAACAAACTCTTCAAGAGTCACACACTTTTCACGAGTCTTCTTGGCTTTAAGGGCTCCAATGATAGCCACAAATAAACTCTTTCCGAGTCACACACTCGTCACGAGTTTTCTTGGCCTTAAGGGCTCCAAGGATAGTCACAAACATGCACCAACTTCACTTGTTGATGACTTATACAATTTTCAACTTGCGTCGGTGTTGGAGAACCTTACAACAATTCAAATAACACCTTCACGGTGTAACCAAATGAAGAACAAAAGCTCTCACACAAGAAATGAATTACAAACTCCCAATACAACACAAATGTATGAAGTTTGCAATGCTAGATTGATTTTGATTGAACAACGCTTTCTTGTAATGTATCCTCTTGTTTCTTGTCTTCAACTTGAGCCAAACAACCATATTTATAGTGTAGGAGGCTCCCAAAGGTCATACTAGCCGTTGCAACTTAAGGCATAAATCACTCCGGCATCGCCTCGGGCGATCTCCATCGCTGCGCTCCAACGGTCACAATATTGCACAGATCGCCTCAGGCGATGTGCGGATCGCCTCAGGCGATCACCACGAAAAATAAATGTCGTAGCTAAAATTTTGTATCGCCTCAAACGATCTAGACATCGCCTCGAAAGACTTGCTTGGCTGCCATCGTCTGGGGCGATCTCTTCACCAATGCCAACGCTTGGGTCGATGTGTTCGGCGTTGACACGGCTGGGCACGCATCGCCTGGTGCGATGGCTGGGGCGATCCGCCCATGTCTTTTGCAGATTTGATCCCCATCAAACAATCCACTTTTCAGCCATCTTAATCTCGTTTCTGGAACATGTGGTAAGGAACAAAGTTGTGGGATATCCTATTAGCTACGTGTGGACACAAAAATCATCGAATTCCATTAAGGTATGAAGGAGTTATGTCCAAAACGCTACAACCGCTCCAGCCTTGCCACAATATGCACTTGCTAAGACTTCCATGCCATTTTGCTCCATGGTGCAATCCGAATTAGACTGAGATGCTTGAAATATGAAATCTAGTATTTTGAGTTGGCTTTCCAACCTTTTTGGATTCACATCATTCGGGATCATTGAGCCAAGGGATATAATCAAAACATTGTACTGCGCTCCAAGTGACTTCTATACGAATTTACCCACCAACGGACCATTGGGTCGTGGGTCTTCATCACATCATTAAATATTGTTTCCATCTAATCATGTACACTAAGTAGACGCATAAGTACAACAAATGCAAGTTTTGTTGATCATCAAAGCCCATAAATAATTTGGAGATTAATTAAGCATTAAACTCGACAATGCGTTTAAGGCTCAACAATCTCCATCTTTTTGATGATCACAAAACTTGGTAAACTTGTAAATGAAATATGCATGAAATAAGAATAAATAAGGCTCCTCCTCAACAAATGCATATCACATTCAAATTTAACCAAGAAAAGCATATTCAAGAACTCTCCCCCTCAAAACATGCATGTATTAAAATTCAAGTTTACCACAAAATTCTCCCCCTTTTTGTGATAATCAAAAGCACAGTATTGAAATAAACAAATCAAGAGATCATAGCACAAGTTCTTCGTCAAGAATTTAACAGCCATAACAGGCATACGAATAAATCATTAAGACGTAGACAAATATGCGTTTAAGGCAATTAACAATATGTCAATGTATTCTTAAATGTGCAAAGTTGTTCCATCAAAAAAATCATGCATTCATGCTCAATGCCTCATCATAAACAATTGACAAGTTAATAAGACGCATGTGATGAGAGCAAAATCATAGAAACAATAAAGATATATGAGATTCTTAAGCCATAATCCTATGCTCCAAGTTGAGCATCTAAACAATTGAAACATCCTTAATTACCTTGAATTAAATTGCACATTGCATATTCAAAGTGAACTCAAGGCACATAATAGATTTAGCATCATGCAATGAATTTTAAGTTGGTTAACGCATACCAACATAAAGTAGGCAAATTTTAAGCATGCAACATATGAAGCATCATGTAAAGCTCATGCCAAAATCTCAAATAATTTATAACATGGTATCACAAGACTAAGCCTAAAAATTAGCATGCTCAAGAAGAAGTTATCAACTCATCAATATATAGATATATCAACTAAATTAAAGCACATATGATGAGATCAAGATCATTTAAATTATAGGAGAGTGATGATAGGCAAAGTTCTAAACCAACTCCTATAACCACAACTATTTGAGCAATTTCATATCAACTCACATATTATAACACATGCATTAAACAAATTTAAACATGCAATCACATAATCATAAGAATTTAATCATCATGTGAAGTCAACATGTAATAAACATTTAAGCATTAACTTGGACAATCTATATTGAGCATGTAATTAAGTTATACCATGTTTAACCATCCAATAATTACCCAATTTACAAAAATCAAGCATATAGACACATAAATATGGTTATACAAGTTCTTACTCATTTAAGAATCTTACAAATATGCATATGCTCAGGGAAAATGCAATGCACTATAAATGAATATTGAACTACATAATTTATTGGTCACAATTAATTTGTGCCAATGATATTTTGCAATTTTTCTTTTAAACTCACAAAGAAAATATAATTAGCTCCCCCTAAATATGATATCATAATAATGTACTCCAAACTCAATTTCACAAAGGTTACCTTCAAAGTAATTGAATTTCACCACATAATTATAATATACAATTCAAGGAACATTAACCAAGCAAAAGAGCTAATTATGCTACTATGATGCTTAAAATAAATTTTGATAAGAGTGAGTTCATATCATCGGTCCTATACCTCGCGCTTCCTCTATTGTGGTGCATTTGATGGTTCCTCCCTTGAGGTGCTAGTGCCTTCATCCTCTATCCCTTTGTTGATCCTACAAGACAAGTTTATAATTGGAGGATCTTTGGTACTCATTTTATTTTTGGGTCATTGCGGGTTAACTTTCATCGGTGCTTTTGGAATCCATGTCCACCTCTTGTTTTGTTGGTATTGGTTTTTAACAAATCTACATTTGTTTCTTATATGACCAACCTTACAAAATAAGTGCAAGTAGGAGAATTATGCTTAGCTTTAGCCAACAAGCTTGAAAAGGTTTTTACTTTGCTTGAAAAGCCTAGTCCGGCTCTATCGACGCTATATCGTTGCAAGCCAATCAATTCTTCCAATTTTAAACTACTTTCATTAAACTTACAAAATGATTTCTTCAAACAACTTAATTCATTTTTCAATGAATTATTTTCTTCATCTTTCTTGGCTAACTCAAGTTTGAGTAATTTGTTACTCATCTTGGTTTTGTCAAGAATATCAATAAGCTCATTATATGTTTCTAATAACTCATCGAAAGAAGGTACCTCATCGCCGCTTTCCTCTTCCTTGTCATTTGCATCATCTTTGGCCATGAGGCAAAGATTTGTTTCTTCTTCTTCATCGGAGTCACTATCACTCCATGTGGTCATTTGAGCTTTTTTCTTCCTTTTATCCTCATTCTTCTTCCTAGGACATTCATTAGCATAATGACCTTTATATTGACAATTGTAACATGTTACCTCTTGTTTGGAATCATAGTCGATGGTACCGGAGGTCTTTGGCTTGTTTTATTTATTGTAGAACTTCTTGAACTTTCTTGTGAACAAGATCATATCCTCATCATCTTCATCATCGGATTGTGCTTTCTTTCCGACCAATGATATCCCCTTTTTTTATAGATCTATCTTCATCCTCCTTCATTTCCTTCCGGGCTGACACCTCAAGCTCATGGGTCACCAAGGTATCATGAAGTTCATCAAGATCATATGATGCACTATATCCTTTGTTGGATTCGATGATAGCCGTCCTTTTGACATCCCATTCTTTAGGCAAAGCTCTAAGAGCTCTTCTCCATATTTGTTTTGGATGATACTTTTCACCAAGTTGGGCAAGCTCATTGATGATTTGAGTGTGCCTTCTAAACATTAAATCAACATTTTCTCCGGACTCCATCTCAAATGTTTCATACTTGAGTTGTAGAAGATCGATCTTTGTCTCCTTCACTTGGTTTGTGCCCTCATGACAAATTTGTAAGTTGTCCCAAATTTCCTTTGCCGTTGAGCACATTGACATACGGTTGTATTCCTTCATATCTAAAGCACAACGCAAAATATTAATAGTTTTAGCATTTTGACAAATTAAGATCATATCCGCCCTTATAAAAACGTCCATTTCTTTGGGAAAATTCTTTCCCTCAAATTCCTTTAAAGGAATATGTGGACCTTTTACAATTATCTTCCATAGGTCATAATCTACGGATTGAATATATATATAAATTTTATTCTTCCAATATTCGTAGTTATCTCCCGTGAAGAGTGGGGGTCGATTGGTCGATTGACCTTGAGGAAACTCACTTGCTAGATTAACCATAAAAATTTGGTTAAAAAACAAAAACCAACCTGGCTCTGATACCATTGTTGGAACTGAAGAGGGGGGTGAATGAGGTTCCTTGGCTACTTTAGCGATTTAAGTGATTTTGCAAAAATTGAGTTTGCGCTGCGGAAGGCTTGATGTCAATCGAACAATGAACAATAAGATATAATAATGTAAATACATAAAGTAAATAAAGCAATAAAGAACACAAGTACTTGTTGTAGAAGTTCGGCGATGAATCGCCTACGTCTCCTCTTCCCGGTTAGAAAACGTCCAACCGAGTTTCCACTAGAACACTTTTGATCTTGGCCTTGAGGGCTCCAAGTTAGCCACAAACAAACTCTTCAAGAGTCACACACTCTTCACGAGTCTTCTTGGCCTTAATGGCTCCAAGGATAGCCACAAATAAACTCTTTCCGAGTCACACACTTGTCACGAGTCTTATTGGTCTTAAGGGCTCCAAGGATAGCCACAAACATGCACCAACTTCACTTGTTGATGACTTATACAATTTTCAACTTGCGTCGGTGTTGGAGGACCTTACAACAATTCAAATAACACCTTCACGGTGTAACCAAATGAAGAACAAAAAGCTCTCACACAAGAAATGAATCACAAACTCCCAATACAACACAGATGTATGAAGTTTACAATGCTAGATTGATTTTGATTGAACAAAGCTTTCTTGTTATGTATCCTCTTGTTTCTTGTCTTCAACTTGAGCCAAACATCCATATTTATAGTGTAGGAGGTTCCCAAAGGTCATACTAGCCGTTGCAACACTTAAGGTATAAATCACTCCGGCATCGCCTCGGACATCGTCTCGGCCGATCTCCATCGCCGCGCTCCAACGGTCACAATATTGCACAGATCGCCTCAGGCGATTTGCAAATCGCCTCAGACGATCACCACGAAAAATAAATGCCGTAGCTAAAATTCTGTATCACCTCAAACGATCTAGACATCGCCTCAAACAACTTGCTTGGCTGCCATCGCCTGAGGCGATGATCACCATTGCCTGGGGCGATCTCTTCGCCAGTACCAGCGCCAGTGCTAACGCTTGCGTCGATGTGTGCGGTGTTGACACAGCCGGGCACGCAGCGCCTGGTGCGATGGCTGGGGCGATCCGCCCATGTCTTTTGCAGATTTGATCCCCTTCAAACAATCCACTTTTCAGCCATCTTAATCTCGTTTCTGGAACATGTGGTAAGGAACAAAGTTGTAGGATATCCTATTAGCTACGCGTGGACACCAAAATCATCGAATTCGATTAAGGTATGAAGGAGTACGCCCAAAACGCTACAACCGCTCCAGCCTTGCCACAATCTGCACTTGCTAAGACTTCCATGCCATTTTGCTCCATGATGCAATCCAAATTAGACTGAGATGCTTGAAATATGAAATCTAGTATTTTGAGTTGGCTTTCCAACCTCTTTGGATTCACGTCATTCGGATCATCGAGCCAAGAGATATAAGCAAAACATTGTACTGCTCTCCAACTGACTTCTATACGAATTTACCCACCAACGGACCATTGGTTCGTGGGTCTTCATCACACCATTAAATATTGTTTTCATCTAACCATGTGCACTAAGTAGACGCATTAGTACAACAAATGCAAGTTTTGTTGATCATCAAAACCCATAAATAATTTGGAGATTAATTAAGCATTAAACTCAACGATGCGTTTAAGGCTCAACACTATATATACTAATTGGTGGTACTACTTATGGTGACTTTTGGTACTATATAATCTAATTGTGGTACTAAATAATCTAATTTGTGGTACTATGTAACATACTTTGTTGTACTATATATACTAATTGGTGGTACTACTTAAGGTGATTTTTGGTACTATATAATCTAATTTGGAGCACTAAATAATCTAATTTGTGGTACCACATAATCTAATATGTGGTACTAACTTATGGTATTATATTTTTTTGAATTGCAAACTTAAGAACATGAAGAACATTACAATAACACTTCTGAACAAGAGTCACCAGTACAAACTCGGAAATCCATACATATCATTGAAATACAATCACTTCCAGATGAGAAATATAATTCAAAAATGAAACTTTTTAAGAACCATTTTCCTGTCATTTAAACATATTATTTACAATTCAACTTTGATTGACATAGAATTCCAAGCAATTGTAATCAAACAAAATAAAAAACAGCAGCCGAATGTCACCATTACACCGCCTCCAAAATCCTCGGCCGATCCCATGAGTATCTCGACACAACCGCCACCGCAAGTTGATATTCAACCCATGAACATCATCTCACCGTATTCCCAACAAATTCAACAATATATCCATTCAAATAACCATACTCACCCGCAAATTCAAAAAATAATAACTTTTTGGTGGAAAAATCAAAGCCCTGATTTTTGGGAATTGATCGATGATAGAAGAGGACGAAAGATGTTTTGGTAATTAATCGATAAAAGATGAGGAAGAAAAATGTGTTGTAAGGGATAAATTTGACAATTTACTTAACTCTTTATAATAAGTTTTTTTAACAAATAAGGAGTGCAGATATTAAAAGTTTGGCTAGGGACATATTACTACACAAATAATGTCATTAGATATTTATAAGCAAGTCTCCCTTGTTTTAAATGTATAATTTGAAATATATTTGACTTGTTTGGATAAATTTCAAATTCACTATTTGAATTTAGGCACGTTATATTAATAAATTATGATGGAATTGCTCATTGACTGAAGATAGATGTCATTTTGACTTTGTTTGTCAAATCAAATCCCATAAACATAAAAAAATACTTGAAAAGATCAGGTTTGGGCTCAATTTATGTACCGACTCAATATGATTGGTCTAAAATAATGTTATATTTTAATATTGAGTTGATATAAAATAAGTCCCAAACCGGGTGATACAAATATTTCCCCTTAAATATTCTAATCCAAAATCCAAATACAACCTTGTGCAATGAAAATTTTGAACAAAATCACCAGCTCAACCCACAGCTTACACCACAGTGGCATCATACATAACATATATAAGGCCACAGATTGAAATAAAAGAAACCATCAAATAACTAAAATGCTTAACATAATATTAATTAGCAGGGAATTATTAAATTCCTTGGATTTTTACCAATTTTTTCAACATAAAGACAGGAGAGACATTGATGCTCAATATAGGCAAAAGTATCTTGATTTCAAAATCATAGCGATTCGGTAGAATTTGGCAATAAAGGATGAAAACCCGTTTAAAAGAAAGGCTCAGGGCCAGTGCTTAACCAAAGTTGCAACGCTGATAAGTGCGTAACTGACATTACACTAAAATTTTTGATCTATTCGATGTTGCAGTAGATACTATCTTTATTGTCATATATGCTAAGAGCTCAATCAACCATTTTAATCAAATAATCTCTCCTATCTGTTGAGGTAAGCGGTTGGCTCTTAACTTAAAACAAGCTTCGATGGTCTGAAATCATGATAAATATATACTCCATAAGGTGTAAAATAATGCACGTAACAAAATTGTATAGAAGCCGCGATAGAACATACTCAAAAGGGGGTGGTACTCTGCTTCTGGCGATCCAAAGTGCCCAAATATCAATATATTTGGTTCGCAGCTCGATTACGTCCAAAGTTTTTCTTGTTCGATTCCTTGCGATTCTTGATCCAAACTGAATTATTAAAGAGAGAAGATAAGATGGCCAATAAAACAAGAGACACTTTAGTGAGACAATCGATCTATCTAGAATGGAAGGAAGCATCCCCACTAGAACATTAATGCAAGAAGTAAACAGGTGTAGAAAAAGAAGAGCAGAAGACGTAAGACGGACCTGAATAGCTACCTCAACATGCTATAACGCAAGCAATTAGTGTTCTGAACGGTATCTTATTAATTTGATGTATAGCATATCCCCGAAACTGTGTTCAAAGTTGGGGATCCAAACACTTTTCCAATTATCCTAAGAAAATCAGTCTCCAAAAGGCTTGAACATTTCAATATTTTTGGCAACGCAGCAAATCAAAAATGCATTGTCAAATTTTCTAAATAGACTAAACACTTTATAGAATTGAAGTGTGAAAAGTAAAAGAAAGCACACCTCCCGCAGAATTTTCTTATCGCCAACTCCACTTGGTTGATCAAGGTTTGCAATCTCCCATAAAGGAATATCAAGCAAAGTTTTTATGACATCTTCGTCCAGAAATGGGAATCTTGCCTGATATAATATAGTTTCCATATATTCACTACTGCTAGAACAGTAAATATCAAAAATTTATATAAATTCATGTTTAACCAGACCTCCTTGGCGTTGTCAGCTATACATCTGTCGTCTCTCCCTAAGTTTCTTTTCCAAATTCTTTGCATGCCTAATTTCATTTCCTGATAGAGCCCAAGCCAAAAGATCACGAGGGAGCCGAAAATCTCCACATCTCTTTTTTTTAAAAAATTTAAAATATTACGTTTTTTTGTCATTTCAGTAGCCTATATTGGTTAATATAAATAATAAATTAAAATTTTTTGCATGTATTTTATGAATGCTTATTTGTGGGTATTATTGTTTTCATTGTTTTCACTTGGTAATAATCTTTAGATATTTCTAAGTTAATATTTATTGATATAGTTTTACTGTTCTAATTATTAAATGCATTATGAATTATTAATAAATAATTGGAAATTAGCATATGTAAAAAAACAACTACTTGCTAGTATTCGTTTAAGCCATTTCAACGCTCAAAAACTATTTTTGACCATTACTCTTTATTGTTTCTTATCATAAACATTCTTAACTACCAAACATGCACATGTATATATATTTTAGTGTATTATTCCAGTACCTTTACATCGAGCTCGGGCATCCAATCTCGCAGTAATGTCATATTACATCGAGCTCGGACATGCAATCTAGCAGTAATACCCTATTACATTGAGTTTAGGCATGCAATCTAGCAATACTATTACATCAAGCTCGGGCATGCATTCTCGCAATAAGGCTATATTCAACCGGCCCGGGCACATGCATTTTACTTCGGGTTTTGATTTATCAAGGTTAACCTGGTTATATGAGAGATCGTTCCAAGGTATCATACCGGATACGATGAGAGCTATGAGAGCTATGAGAGTCATGAGAGATCGGTCCGAGGTATCATCCCGGATACGACGAGAGATCGGTCCGAGGTATCATCTCAGACACGATGAGAGCTATGAGAGTTATGAGAGATCGGTCCGAGGTATCATCACAGATACGATGAGAGCAATGAGAGATTTACGAGAGTATGAATATCAGTCCACGATAATATTCCTGGTAACAAGAGAATCCAGATATATTTTATTGACTCATATCTAACGAGCTTTATTTACTCGAGATGTCTATTGGTTCATTTCTGTTGGGTGTGGGTGCATCGTAGGATGACTTTGTTTTTGTGCCGATGATCGGTGACCTCAGTCAGTTCGGGTCAGCTCTGGATTCTCGATTACCTTGGTCAGCTCGTGATTCTCGATCACCTTATTCAGTTCGAGTCAATTCCGGATTCTGGATCACCTCAGTCAGTTCGGGTTAGTTCTGGGTTCTCAATCACCCAGTCAGTTCGGGTTAGTTCTAGATTACCTCAATCAGTTCGGGACTCCCGATCTCGTCAGTCGGTTCATAGAACAGTTCAGGATTCTCGATCACCTCAGTCAGTTCAGGATTCTCGATCACCTCACTCTAAGTGTGGCTTGATATGGTTATGTCGAGCTCCCATTGCCATGGGTATACCTAACACTGAGATTTCATCGGACCTACTATGGTTGGGCTGAGTAGAATATTTTATGAGCTATGATTATAACAGGCGCTCATCGTCGTGATTATACCGATTACACACTATAGCACAGTGCTGAGCTCCACACCTTTGACCAGTCCGACTGTTGGAATATCAGTATTAGGAACCGACTTGAAAATTCAAAAAGTTTCGAGAATCTCGCCCATATAGTTATATCATAATACTAAAGTCGAGACAATGAGCTGCATTCTAGCTCGACTAGAGAGAATGCTAGTGTTATATATGGAAGTAATACCTGTCGTATTGACATGCAACACCTATGTGCATAGTGCCACACATCCAATTTCAATTTCCCAAGTTGCAAGGTTGCAGTAAGTGGACTACTTTTGACTCTTTTGTTGAGCCTTAAACGCATGGTTGTGTTTAATGCGTTAATTTATCTCCAGTTTATTTTTGAGTTTTGATGATCAACAAAACTTGTGTTTGTTATACTAATGTGTGTACTTAGTGTGCATATTAAGTGATTACAAGTGGATTGAAATGAAGCAAATCGATTGTGCATGTTCTGGGCTGGATCGCCCCAGGCGATGGTGACCATCGCCACAGGCGATGGCAGCCAGGGAGACTTCGCCACGGCCATCGACAGAGGCGACGCCGAGCCATCCGCGCTGGGGGAGTTCGCCCGAGGCGATGAACGCCTGAGGCGATGTGGAGTTTGCCTGAAGCGATGGAAGATTTTGAGCTGCTGAGGCTACGGCATTGATTTGTGCAATTGATCGCCTGAGGCGATCCAGCCATCGCCTGAGGCGATGCGTGTAATCTGCTGACCGTTGGGGCGCGGCGATGGTGATCGCCTGAGGCGATGTCCGAGGCGATGCAGGAGTGATTTCAGCCTTATGTGTAGCAACGGCTAGTAGGAGCCTAGGGGGCCTTCTACACTATAAATATGGATGTTTTGGAGCATTTTGAAGACAAGAAACAAGCCTACAAACTTCATCAAAGCTTTGCCAATTCAAATTTCAAATAGCTTTGCAATCTCCATACATTGTTGTTGTATTGGAGCTTATAATTCTTTTATTTTGATAGAGTCTTGTTTTCTTCATGTTGGTACACCGTGAAGGTGTTTGTTGAGTTGTTGTAAGGCCCTTCAACACCAAAGCAAGTTGGAAATTGTAAAGTCATCAACAAGTATAGTTGGTGCATGTGTTGTGGCTATACTTGGAGCCCTTAAGGCCAAGAAGACTCGTGAAGAGTGTTGGTAGCTCGTGAAGAGCTTTGTGTACTCGTGAAGAGTGTTGTGCTCGGGAAGAGCTTTGTAAACTCGGGAAGAGTGTGTTGTGGCTAACTTGGAGCCTTCAAGGCCAAGATCATTTGTTCTAGTGGAACTTCGGTTGGAGGTTATCTAACCGGGAAGAGGAGACGTAGGCGATTCATCGCCGAACTTCTATAACAAATATCATTGTCATTTACCGCTTTAATTTCATTACGCATTTATTTATTTGCTTACTTCTTATTTTATTTTATTTATCGATTGACTTAAGCCTTTCGTAAGCGCAAACTCTTTTTTTTTTTGCAAACTCATTTTAAAAAAGCTAAAGTAGCCAAGGAATCTCATTCACCCCCCTCTTCACCCCCCTCTTCGATTCCAACATCTTTCTTATGCAATTCACCATTCTTTCGGGAGGGAGACTTGAATTCTTGGGAATTCCCTTGAAGACGGTTCCATTTTCTCTCTCTAAACAACAAGAACAGACACATTACGCACACGCACAGTGATACAGAAGCATCGATCTTCTTCCAAAAACCATTTCTTTCCCTTTAGTTTGTTTGTCCAATTATTGTAGAAACACATTGTGATTGCTTGATATTATAGTGGAAAATTATTCTGGGCTATGTGACATATTTTGAGATAACAGAAATAAAAATCTAGAGAAGCCAGAGCCCAAGTATATATATATATATATAAGCAACAAATTATATTCTGAACTTGATCACAGCTGTTAAGATCACACAGTCCATAAAGAATGTTCCGCGTGTCGAGCCAAGCACAACAACAATGATAATCTTAAAAACAAACAGAAAAAAATGTTCTAAAACTTTCGATGGTGGTGACGGTGGGTGAAGTCAAATTGCAGATCTTCAAAACATAGGTGCGTTACAAACACAAAATAGCCAAAAAGATACAGCAAGAAGCAATGAAAACCATAAAATAAACCTCAAAGGGCCAAAAGGCACCAAATAATCAGATCAGAACAACTTCTAATACCATTATAAACAAGAACATTCCCGGATGCATCAGTCAACGGCTGAACCACAGGATTCACTCCTCTAAGCTGCAATGTCGCACCAATAAATCGCAGTTGCCCCAAAAATCCACGCCATGTACCATTTTCCACTACCCTTTCATCCTTAACAAAGGATTCCACCGCGTAATTTTTACTTTCCTCGGAAAAAAATTTCGAACCAAGATAAACATCTTTAGTTCCTATACTGTCGCCGCCTCTTCTTCGAAGAGCTGCCTTTTATGTCATCCTCCGAAAACAAAGGCTGTGCACCTTTTTTCACACACAAAATCATACGCAATAAACTCAAAAATTGAAACTTTGATTAAATATTAAACTAAATCAGAAAATACCAGGAAAGAAATGAGGAGATGAACAAGTGTAATCGGGAATTATCGAGGATGAACCAATTCTAATTCCAGATAGTATCAGTGCTATCCCACACATCGAGCTCCTGTATTTTACTTTATTAAAATAAATATACAATCACACCTCAATAACGTGCCTCCGTAGCATAGTGGTATTGCGTTCGCTTCGTAAGCGAAAGGTCGCGAGTTCGATCCTCGCCGGGGGCTTGTTACACCAAGCGATTTCTTTTTTTAATTGTTAGAGCTTATCTTCTAAATCATATATAAAAATATAGGCTATATATATTTTAAAAATATAACATAACATTTTCAATAAAATTTTTGTACTAGAATTTTATATATTTGACACTATTTTATCATCATTTCAATCCAGTTTGAAAGTGTTGCCTTGTCACATAAACTTACAGCAACATGCTTAGATCGATAAAACGTGTTCTTAGGTACGCTCAAAAAAATTACCATATATTTAATAGATTTGATAGTAATTTGCTATCAATGCAGTGTATTATTTTTTATTTTTTGTGATATATTTTGTCATTATTTCGTTACATCAATAGTTTGTCTACATTTTTTCCACCTCTCTCTCTTTTTTACCAACTGTGTTCGTATACAAAAACTTCCCTCTTCAAACAATCGTTAGTAAAAAAAATTGGAATGAAGAATTGAAAATTGAATTTCTTTGCTTTGAATTTCTTCGGAACTTGCAGGTAATTCATTCAAATGTGCTAAGCGCAACAGCAATAGCCAATTCATGTAGTTTCTTGGGTCATCTTTCCATTTTTCAAACATTCTCTTGGGGAATTCAATGATATTTATGATTTTTGTGCAAATTTTTCATTATTATGAGTTCGACTAATTTAATTTCATTTTGAATTTTAATTGCATGAGACTGGATTATCGGCCAATTTGACTGTTTATACGAAGTACTTTAAGATACAAAATATATTGACAGTTATTCAAGTTTCAGTGTTCTCTCATTAACTGCGTCAAAAATTCACATTTTCCTCTCTGCATCCCGATTTCCCAAGTTCTATCGATGTTGTACAGTGGGTCGGTTTAGTCAATATCACCAAAGATAAGGTTTTAATTCTTATTTATGGTGAAGCGGTGGTATTTGAGGTTTGTTTGCATTTTTTTTATCTGGCAAAATATATAATTTTATAAATGGGAGTACCCGAACAAGTTACAAAAAAGAATAAGTAACGCAAGAAACATAAAAGCTATCTCACTGCGAAGATAACAAACAAACAACTGGTTCTCTGTACTAATCAAAAAACGAATAACAAAAGTTCTTATTCCTACTTCTTTTCAGCCATAGCCAAGTCCCAAATTTTACAAATTCCATTAAGTTCTCTCCCTTTGTCTAGGGATCGCAGAAGATTCTCACGTGCCTCTCTAGCCAAATAGTCCATATCACTGCGACCCAAACAATTAGCCACTCTTTCTAGCTTTTCTTGTGAGGCCAAAGTCCACTGTGTTGGTTTAAACTTTTTGTTGCTGATCTATTTAATTGTGTTATTAAGTGCATGAAAAAAATACGTTATGTGTCTAGCCATTTTTGTAACTGAAACAGTTAAAAACACATCAACAATTTTAAATGGAGGCATTCAACAGCTTCATCGACTGAATGTGTTGAAAGGGGAATATTAACAATATAATTGTAATTGGAGACATAGCCAGTGTGAAAACTTCTCTCCTACTGTCACAGAAGGTATGGTAAATTCAAACATGAAGAAAAACCTATGCAATTTTAAACCACAAACCTCTAAACTACCTTGCTGTTACTTTATGGCTAACCCCTTCGATTGTTACCAATGGAACTGGGTTGCTCAAAAGAATAAACACCCTTATTGTTTTGACTCAGCAGTGATGGTAATTGGAATCTTCTGTGTTAGGATGCAAATATTGTGAAGGTCATTGAGAGGACATTGATGAAAAATGAGCGCTTCATGTTGGCAAGAGCTGCCAGATGTGTTGCATTTTCTGTCTGTCCTATAAGGTTGGCTCCAAAGCGATAGAATTGCTTATCTTTTCAACATCTAGAAATTGTACTAGGAAGTTTACTATCAACACTCGCGTCAATCTTTTGGTTACCGCTTCTATAAATCCTTATAAGGGTGAGCACAAAGCAACTATAAGTAAATATTATTACGCATCCTCTTGGATTGAATCAACAGGGCTTTGTATGTGTTCTTACTGCACAAGTTTTTAAAGGTCATATATGCTTATGCTTTCCAAGGCCAAAGTTCAAGTTCAGTAGCAAAGATCATATTTCTATTTGGTGCAGTCAAGCTTTTATAGTTTGTTTTACTTAGAACTCACAAATGACAGTCAATGTATTTGCTATGACATGCAGTGTTATAAGCCTTCTCTTAGTCAAATAATTGACTTTTCTTTTGTGTTCTGCATTGGCCCTCGGGTTGCTTTTTTTTCTTCTTCTTCTGTCTTTTGGCATTAATTTGGTTCAAGAATATGTTTTGTTTAACTTATTACGATATAAATTCTGATTGATTGTTATGGATTGGATTTTTCGGGTTTCTGTGGTTATTTCAATCATGATCTCTTATTGGATAGACATGCGTGCTTCCTGACCGTTCTTTGGTTGTTATAAATCATCTTGTTCATCAAGTTATTTAGTATATGTGCTCTTATAGAAAATTTGTATCCGAAAAGATTCTACTAATCCAAGAAAAGATTTGGTTTATTGGAAAAAAGTTGTGTGTGTCCATGCCAGTTGTGGGGTAAATCATCTTTTCAGTTTAGAGTTTTCTATTGTTAAATTTGATACTCGATTGTATTTTTATATAGTAATCTGCAAATTAGAGGTAAACTCAGTCATTTTTGAAACAATAGTTGGGAAAATTAACGGTGTATGGAGCCCATTTTTCAGCGCACTCTGATTCTATTATTGCTCTATGTCTTAGGTGCAAGCTTTTATCTCAACACATGTATTATCCAACAAGAATGTATCTTTCCACATTTGTATGTGGTAACATATTTCTGATGATATGTGCTGTTAAATTTTGCAGAGATAATGTCCACAAGTTCTATCAGGAGTCAAGCCAACTAGGCTGGGCGGAACCTGATGGTGTAATGACATCAGTGACCACATTACATGCAAGTATTTTAGAAAGAATTTACCACGAAGATGTTTGCTGTGGTTTCGATATAGTTGTGTCGGTTATTACATTGATAAGATTAAATTTTTGCCAGTTCAATTACTTGACTAAAGTGTCTTTAACATATATTTTCATTATCTCAATTCAGGGAATTGATGACAAGATTATGTCTTCTGATCATAAGGATTGGTCTGTTGATATCAAATACGTGGATGCCCAATATTCTATGGACGGAGGAATCATAGTTGCGGTATCGATAGTTTTGACTGGGAAGGATTCTATGACAAAGAATTTTATCAAACATTCTTTTTGGCAAAACAGGAGAGAGGCTTCTTTGTCTGAAATGATATTTTTATGTTCACTGATGTATGTGAATCAATAACTAATGTTGTTGCTCCTGATGATGGTAAAAGCAATCAAACTGCTCCAACTCAGAATTCAGGTCTTATCTCGACCCTGGCTTGTTGTAACACCTTCCAATTTTTATTTAGAGTTGTCTCTATCCTGATATTCTAAGCAGTAGTTCATTTTCTGAAATCTTTTTTCGTGGATTTCCAGTTCCAAGTGCTACATCCGTTTGCCATAAATCGGCCCAAACTGAATCCGTGGTTGAAAAGGGAAATGTTGAGGAAAAATCCAGCCCTCCTGTCTTGAAAGAATTTTCCAGATAAACGTTTCTTCCGAGGCTTCACATGAGGACACAAATTCAATTCTTGCACATGTGTCTAAGGATAAAGAGGATTCCCCGAAAATTAGCTATGCTTCTATTGTATGTTATATGACACTATGCACTTTAAGATTTCTATTCCCTTTCTTTAGACATTCGCATAATCAACTAAGGATGTATCTATCTGCAGTTGGCAAAAGCGAATCATGCGACTTCTCCAAAATCTGTTAGCATTCCTCTCAAAGCTTAATATGAAACAGCATTTTCAACTACAAAAGCTGACTATAAAACTGCAGTTTCATCTCCAAAAGCGTTGTCTCCGCCTGAAAAGGGATCTTCAAATGTATCAAATACTACTAATGTCTGTGCAGATGGTAACTTTTCTAGACTTAATAGTTTAACCTGCTCCTTATTCTTCGATACTATTTGGTGTAACTCATTCAATAGTATGATTACAGGTCGTGGAATATACATTGGAAAATTACCTTATGATGTGACTAAACATGCGATTGCTGAAGAAGTTAAAAATTTGGACCAGTTAGGAGAGGTTTAGATAGCATCAAGATCAGAAGACATAACGTGTGCATTTGCTCTTCGATATTAACATTTCACGTTTCGAATGTATCTTGTTCTTGTTTTTATTGAATTGTGTTCGTTGCAAGGATGGATTTTGCTGTGGATTCGTGGAATTTGAATCTGCGGATTGTGCTCGCCGTGCAGTAGGGGTACCCCCTGTTGCAATGCTAATTGTATCATCACAAGATATTTATTCGACTTTATTACATATATATACCTAAAACCGCTGATCCTCATAAACAAATCTATTCTGGGATTCATAGTTTTTGAATGCTGTTTCATCTCTTTTCAGGCTCACCATTCCAACCATGGTAAACTTCGACGATCACAGGTCATATGTATCGTTAAATAGCCAGTATAATAATTTTATATGATGACCACATTTTTCCTTGAGATGTGATTATTCTGCATTTTTTTCATGGTGATATATGTTTTACGTTTCTTGATTCTGGCCACGTCTTATGGCCTTTATTCTGTGATGTCATATATTTTTTGAACTTTTGTACAACGGTTCTGTATTAAACTACATCGAGTATGCACGAAACAAATGGTCGAATGAATTTCTCTCCAATGTTGATGTCTGATCATAACATGTTTCTGCAGGTAATAACAAAGGCAAAGGAAGGTCTCCGTCGAGGGCTCGATTTCAAAACAACTATCCTAGGGAAAGGGACACTAACTGAGTCGCAAGCAATGGAAGGCTTCAGAACGAAAACCATCCGGGTTTCGGCAAGGGCCAAGCTGGGGATGCTCAACCGAGCAGGCAGTAGCTGAGCCGGTGGTAGTACGAGAAGCGAGAGGCGAGGCATTCGAACTGAGCTTTGCAAGAATGGATGGAACGCTCCTCAAATCATTGTGTAATGTTTATATAAACGAAAGAACTTTCTTATCTTATTTGATGAAGAATTTGAGTTGCACCATTACCATCAGCTATAGCTTTTGGTAAAGCGACAATCGCTTGATTCTCCAATTGGTATCAGAGTCAAAGTCATGTGTTCGATTCACATAAGTTGCAAGGAGTGCAATTATTGGGAGAGAGATTGTTGGGTATAACAATTGCCCTTACTGTGTGATCCGTTGTGTTTGTGCTGCTGGACGATTTAAAAGATTTGAATTGCACCATTATTATCAACTATAACTTTTGGCAAAAAGACAGACATTTGATCCTACAAACCTAGTGGAATTGCATGGAGAAATTAAATAGAGAAAATGTGATGTGTTTACTAATATTTTAATAGTTTTAAAAATTAATAAATATGATTTTATCACTTATAAAATAAAAGGTTGAAGTATATAATATTGGTTCCGAAAAGTTATTGTGATAATTTACTAGCAACATAATTACGCTAATGCAAATAATTTCTAGTCGATGTGAAAACCCACTTAAGTTTTTATGAGTTAAACTTGCGTGCGCTAACCAGTTTTGATTTCCATTTTTTTTTTTTTTGAGAAATAAGTTGTAATTCATTAACCATTGCAAAGTTTCAGAAACTACAATATTGTGAATACATTCAAGATAATTTGTTGTACCACATAACAATTGTAATGTAAATTTGGATAAAATATGTGATGCTTTATTTCCAGGTCACCATTATAGCCATTGTTATTGTGAAAATTCTCATTAATCTTTGTATATCTTTATTATCCATCCAATTGATGATAGATTCTCTTAATTTGAGTTTACGGCTTCACTTGAGCATATAAAATTTTGAATCTATTATAATATTTTATTTCGCGGCAATATGGTATAGAACAGCCTATACTCTCAACAATATATGCAAGTGAGCGGATGAAGTTCACGAATAAATTTTAAAAAATTTATATGTAAATAATTTTAACGAAATATCTAAGACTCAGAAGATCCTTTTTTAGTGTTTGTTTGCAAGTAGTACTCAGTAGTGCTGATATGCTTTTCAGATTAAAGAAAACAGATTTTAAGTGTTTGATTTTCTTGCTTATGTTATTCTTTATCTAACAAAAAACAGGTAAAAACATAAGCAGATAAATAAGTCATTGATATAATTATGGCTGCTTTAAGTTGAATAATAATTTATTTTTATAGCAAATACTCAATGTTTTTGCTTAAAAATAATTTTTTTGAACTTTAAGCAAAAACAAAATAAAAATATTTTAAATAAGTAAGTAACTTATTAAGTAAGTATTTTAATACCCAAGCGAAGAATCAAGACTGAATAAAAGCAATAACAGAAACAATATACCAAACATTAAACCATTGGGCTAACCCAAGATGGGTTAAGTTCTGAGAACATCTATGAGTTTACGACCGTTTGAAAAAGGCCAATACACACGTACAGAGTACAGACACACATCCACGGTATGGTTTTATTGTTGCTGCCCTTAACGGCACTGCCCTCAGGGGCATCATCCACCATCCATTTAGAATTTTTTTTTACTTTTAAAAAAAAAGATTCCAAATGAATGGTGATAATGCCTCTAAGGGCACTCATCAAACAAACCACACGGTATGGAGACAGACAGAAAGCTTTCCGTTAGCTAAATGCGCTCAATCCCACCCATAAACATCCTTAACGAACAGTCGAACACAATATTCAAGTAATTTATAATACACTGTCCAAATGAAGAATTCATGTATTTATGACTAAAAAGCCACTTTGGTTGGCCGATATGTACTGTCTAGAAATTACCACCATACCCACATTAGTTTCCTCCCTTTGCTCCATTTTTCATCCCTTGTCCGTTCTATACTTCTATTCTCACTTATCATCTTGAATAAGAAAGCCTTTGTAGTAATCTTTTCTTATAACTTCTTAACAATCTTGAAGCAATCATGCCTGTTGTTTTGATCGGTTTAGTGCTTCTCTCAGCCATGGCTAATCTTTCAGGTGCACCGATGTTATCTTTTAGCCTTACATATTACTTTCTTGAAGAACTGTGAAAGGGTCTGCAGAAGATGTGATTTTGTTTGCCATTTTCGTTTCAGCATATGTTTGAGTTACTTGGCGAAGCCAAGAATTCAATTTAGGCTCTCAAGTTAAACTTTTTTTTTTGGAAAAAAAAAGACCTTTTGGTGAAACAGTTCGTTTGATTTCTAACATTCAGTGGCTTTTTATTATTGTTATTATTATTTATAACCTTCAAATATGCAAAAAGATGTCCTAAATGTGGGATCATGTGTACAAAGCGAAAACATTGTACAACCCACCATAGTTGATTATTTGTTTGCATCGATTAGATGTTCTGAGATATGATCTGTTTTCCCTTTCTTTTTCTTTGATTTTCAATACACAGATGCTGCTTATTGTATTTGTAATACTGGAGGTGACAGTACATTCCAGAACAACATAGATTATGCTTGTGGAGCTGGAGCTGATTGCTCAGCAATACTTCAAAATGGGGCTTGTTACAACCCAAATACTGTAAAAGACCACTGTCACTATGCTGTGAATAGTTACTACCAGCGAAAGGGCCAAGTTCCTGGGAGCTGCGATTTTGCTGGCACTGCTACTATGTCTCCCACAGCCCCTAGTAAGTCCCACAATCATCAGTTCAAATTCTGTAAAAAAATATCAATTTTGCTTAAATGATTTCTTGCTTTTAATGTGTTTTCAGGCGTTGGTGCTGGGTGTGTTTATCCATCAAGTGCCAGGTTTGGTGCCTTTTTCTTCTCCTTTGCCTCCTTCTAACAGTGGTTGGTGTTGTGTTATGATTAGATATTGAAACCTTTTGAATCTTTGCTTTCAAGTGATGCCAAACATATATAATTAGGCATGTGAATCTGTCATGATGATGTTGATGTGTAAATATCATTTGTCTTTCATGTCTCATGTTACCAAACCTACACCTCTAAATTTTTGGAATCATAGTTTGGCCCCTAGCAACTCATTTAAATTTAAGATTTTTCCTCTATATTTATCTAAATAAATGACATTTTTTTACCAAAAAAATGTAATGTAACCCCATTGCACAATGCTATTTTAACATTGATGACATTTTTTGAATTCAAATCTGTCTATGATCATTGGCCAATTCTCCCTGTTCGAATAATTCAACTCATCTCTTGAGCAGCAATGTCGGTAGCGCGACACCATCGACCAACCAGACTATCGGAGGAATCCCAAACATGGGTGGTGGTGCCACAACGGGCACAATGCCAGGCACTACAACGAGTACACCGGGGATCAGCCTCGCACCGTCGGGCGGGACGGGCTTTAGCAACACGGGTAGCAGCAGGGCGAGTGTGACACCACTGTCATCTCATAGCACTGCCACCTTTATGCTCTTCTCTCTCACTTTAACCCTTTTACTTTCTGGCTTCATGGCCTCGAGAATCTAAGACTAAAGGGAGTGATTAAGATTCGATATACGACCTCGGTTTCAGCCATTGATGGGGAATGATTCTGCTAGAAGGATTTGCTTTTATCTTGAAAAAGAAAAAAGTAGGGGAATTAGATTCCCTTTTGGGTGATCGTCTCATCTGTTCAGATTTTTCCAATGTATATCTAAATAGAGAGGGAGTGATGAAATCACTTTCTCTGAGTTCTTAATGTGATTGAATTTGTCGCCCATATTGTTTTCCATCAACAGGTTAAAGAAAATCCAGAAATAAATTATTTAGCACTTCCTTTCAGCACCGATGCAAATTGTGTTTTAATTGTTATTTCTCAAGCCTGAGTAAATAAAGGAGTGTTGTAGCAGATAGATAACCAGTGTAAAACTTTCAAAAATTTCTTATGTATGGATCGGGAAGATCCATGTAGATGTGTATATAAGGCATGAGTATCCACAATGGAATTGAATCGAACCGAATATGAATATGAAGAAAAAATTAAGGCTTGAATTATATATATTCGGATCAAGCTCGATTCGAAGCTCAAATAATTAAATATATTTTTTCGAATTAGAGCTCGAGTTTGAGTTAACATATTTGCAAACTATTGTTTGAGAATAAATTTTTGAAATCTATTTATTTAATAAATATCAAATAAAATAATTTTGACTCAGGCTGACTAAAAAAAAATCGAACATACTCAAGTTCAGCTCAAATTCAATAATTTTAAGTACAAATCAAATATTTTTAAGTTTGTTCAATTCGTTTACACATGCTATACGATAACATATATTGAGAAATATATATATACTAGTTAATTTGGCACCACGCAAGGCGCGGTGCCAGTGAGCTTATAATCTGGTATATATGTCCAATAAAGTGTCCGACACAAGTTCAACAGACAGTTCTAGAGAATAAAAAGATGGTACGCATTGAACATACAAAATCGTACGTATATAAAATCAAATATGTTGGAGTAAACAAAAGTTTTCCCCAACAGTACATCATAGCAAGAGTTGGCATATGATATCCTTGTAGGGCCCAATAGACTCTCTAAACAAAAGTCATCTGCGAAAGTGCAGTAGTAGATGGCATCAGATATAACAATAAAAGTAAATCTCAATGAACTCCAAAAAACTAATCAAAAGTTGTTCGCAAGAGTTTTCAAAATGACGATGGTTCATTTCATAATGCAGATATGTGTTCGGTTTCTCAAGCAGTAGCGAGCATCTCATAAGAGGAATTATAGTTTATATTCATTGTTATAGTTGCATTGTTATTTTAGGATATTGCTCTTATATTACTTGCTATGGCCTCATGATTAATTAGTCATCTTACTTTTATAATTATTTATATACTTTCTGACAAAATGAATGTAAATGTGACGTCCCAAATTATTATCAAACAAGTAACATATAATTATTATAATTTAATATTTTCTAATTTTTTTGATATAATCTCCTTGTACATGAAGGGAAAATTTGATGACAAACGTCATATCAAAGGTAACCGATAACATTCACATATTAGCAACAGGTCGTAGGTAAGCCAAAACTCAAAATGTATAAAAACAAGCAAAATTGACGACCTGTAATCTACCAAAAATTCATTATGCCGAATATTTTATAAAAAATTATTCTTAAAGTTTGCCACAACGAAAACTTATTTTTAACTCTTTTTTTTTAAATAAGTTCACATAAAAAAGTATTATTAAAGTTTGCCACGACAAAAATCTATTTTGAACTATCTTTTTTTTTTTAGTTCATACTTGACAAAATCAACAAGTTTTTTTCTAAAAAAAAAAAAGAAAACATTTTAATTTTTAAAAATTGAGGTAAGAGGGACGCACTATTGGGTCAAGGGTTTTGATATAATCTCCTTATACATTAAAGAAATATTTGAACAAATGTAATACCATATATTAGCAATAAGTCGTAGGTAAGCAAAAAATCAAAATGTACATTAACAAGCAAAATCGACGACCTGCAATCTATCAGAAATTTATCATGCCAAAATTTTTATAAAAAATACAAAAATAAAAAAAACTAAAGAAAAAGGAAATAAAAAAACAAATAATAAATAAAAAAAATATATAACAAAAAAAAAGGAAAAAAAAGGGAAAAAAGGGAGGAGTTATTGTTCATTGGAACAGTAAATTGGAACAGTAACTCCTCCCTCGCTTATATATATGGTATAATATATATTCTTGTTAACAACAATCGAGAAAAACTACTCAGAAGCATCGTGTCATGCAGTCACCTGGTCCGAATTTGTTATTATCATCATATAACACTGATATACGTTGGCCACTTTTAATTTGTTAAAATAAAATGACATCAGTTTCATCACACACAATATTATAGCAACAACCAAACACAAGCATCATTTTATATATGCCAAGTGTTAAAAAAAGTGGAGAACCTCCCTTCATGGAACCAGGTTGTGGCAATTAAAGTTCTCCAGGGTAGAGATTCATTTAATGGGTAAGTCTCACCTTGTGCTCGTCGATTTTTGTTTCTTGGGTTGTCTTTATGCTCTTGTTGCTTTTGTTGTTGTTCGCAGCGGTGGTTTGGGCGGTGCCGACGGGTTGGGTGGTGGAGGTGGTCTTGGACATGGCGGTTGTGGCTCTGGTGTTTTCGCCTGCAATGGTTTTGCTGGTGAACATCGATTTTGTGGTGGGTTGGGTGGAGGTGCCGATGGTGGAGTTATGGTAGGGAGTGGACTGTGTGGTGGAGTTGGAGGAGATCTGGGTGTTGGGGGCAGTTTTGGAGATGCCCTTAACCCACAATTAGTGTATTAAGACATGCATTTGGTGCATACAATCACGTATAAAGGGAAATTATATGTAAATGTGGTACACCATACCACCTATAAAATTTCTTGCTTCATTTATTCCATTCCATGCAATATCCGATTCCCTAGATTAAGACCATTTAATACATCATGCACCCATGTAATACACTACTCACAATCTCAATTCATCTAGCAATTCCCTAGTTAAGTGCTCACACATATAATGAAAAGAGAAAGACACATGCCTCTTTATACAACACATAGACACATAATTATTACTCACACACGAGCATCGAATAAACCTATGTGTACGTAATATATAAAAAGGGCATACACAATATCCAGCTTCACATGAGCTCTAGTGCCTCGATCCTGGAATCACCTCCAATTCATAGCTCGATCACATCTCCAGAGCTACCATTGTACCTGTTTCACCTGCCCCAACAAAGACAGCCCCCACACGGGGTGAGCATACAAATACCACCAAACCAATAATCACAATTATATAATTCGTAAATTACAACATTGTAATTGCCAATAATTTAAATGATACTCCCTGGATGGCATCATCCTCATCCGGGATCCCACTGTATTGTCCCTGTTCTCAAAATAACTAAAATCATCAAATTCCAAATATCCAGTTAATCATTATACTGATTAACTATATCCCTATTCCAATTCAATATCAACAGAGGAATAAAATACAGATATCCTAGATATCTAGCCAAAGGTCACATTTCCTCGCTCACTCAAAAGTAGCGGCATCACTTACCGATGTTCGCTCCATAGCGACCACATCCCGACAATTGCTCGCTCCAACACGGCACCAAACATTACATAAGACCAGTCAACATAACACAACCCGGTCCCATTCCCATTAACCAATTTATGCAAGACACAATATACTAAGCATCGACTAATAACCCTTACCATTCATCTATCTCATGCACAATAATTGCAATAATATAATTAAGGTCATGCTCGTACGTTACACGTACCTTATACTTCCGTAGTGCGGTCCGACCTCGCCTGAGTCCCACGACCCGATGAATTATGTGCTAACACATAAATAGTTCACAATTAAACACAAGCATGCAACCACGTGCCCAAGCACGTTCATAACCCCCAAAACATATCGTCAATCCATGACGATTACCAAAATAAAAGCCCCCCGGCTAAGCATGCATAATACCCAAAGTATACCATTTAACAAGTTTAAAAGATAGCCAAGAATTCAACCGAGAATTCCTTTTTATCAAACTTTGGCCCCAACCAATCCATTTTAAAAATATAGCATTCCCATTGGAATGTAGACATTGCCCCGAAAACGGCCCCTTTAAACCTCGTTTCCAAAATCCCGACATTTTCCAAAAATTTCAAAAAAAAACAAAAATCCACGGGCGGCGATCGATCGCCACTTTTGGCGCGATCGATCGCCCCTATCCAGTGGGCAAAATCACTTCCTCGCGATCGATCGCCAGGCCTCGCGATCGATCGCCTAGACCACGCGATCGATCGCCTGCACAGTTCATCGGCTTCAAAAATTGAACTGCTCGTCGCGATCGATCGCCTCTCTTCAGCGATCGATCGCCACCTGCGATTTTCAAAAAAATTCGAGCTTCCATGGTGTTTTTCACACCCAAACTCAAAACAACACCCCATACACATTCAACACCTCAAATACACCCTTAAAACTCAATAAAAACTTCCACAACAAACTTTAAGATTTTTACCCAAAATCCACAAACTCAAATCTAACATTAATACTCAACCAAAAACAACAATACTACTACCAAATCGAAGACAATGACGAGGGGAAGACTAATACCTGATCATCTTCGAGAAATCGGCCTCCGAGCCAAGCTACCATCGATTTTGCTTCCAAGAGCAAAAGAGGGAAAATGGTGGGGGAGGGTTTGAACGAAGAGAGAGGGAAGAGAGAGAGGGGTCCGTGCTAAAATGACGGAATACCGAGTCCACTTGGTATATATAGCATCAAAACTCGAAAATACCAATCCCTTCACAAATACATCATGATTCATTAAAAATCATCTGTTTTCAAAAATCATCTCTCTAACCTCAATTCTCATTACCAGCCCCAATACAAAGTACTTCGGACCCCAAATCCCACCAAAGACCAAATTCCAAGGTTATCACCACGATGAGTACACAATCTCATCCCTTGGATCCAACGACTCCAAAAACAGGATTTAAAATCCCCGGGAGTGCTAAAACCTCAATTATTCATAATTGCCACAAGTAAAATCCATAAAGGATTATTACAACACCGGGATTAACACCATTAATCCCCGGGCATCACAGTAGTGGTGGCAGTCGAGTATGGGACGTGGGTTTGGTGACGGGGTTTGGTGACGACGGTATGGTTGGAGGCGGTGCTTGGGCCGGTGGCAGCTTCCACGGTGATTTAGGAGGCGGAGGGGGGCAGCCTGGGCTCTTCCTGGGGGTTTTGCCTTCTGTCTCCTAGTTTGGGCTTCTAAACTGCTTTGGGTGTGTTTTCCTGTTTTGGCAGGGGTTGCATCGCAACCCCGCCGTCCGGCATGAGGCTTCTGGGTCGTCATACCTGGGATTTGGGGGTACCCCGGGTATTATTTTGCGCTTACCTAGTCATGCAAGTTTCCCCCTTTTTGTTGCTACTTTCTATCTGTATATTTTATGTTTCTATAGTTGTTGTATTTATAGGCCGTATTGGTTAGGTGTTTAGTTTGTTATCTGCTGCCTATCACTGGATTTCTCTTTGCTTCACTTTTGTCTTTATCCTGGTGGCTCTTTTTGTTTGTTTCATTATTGGAGTTCTGTCCGGTCTTGACTCTGATGGATGTTGTCAGGATCGATTTCGGGGGTGGGTTGCCATTCCACACCCGATTTCAACCAATTTGAGCTTCGATAGCTCGTGTTCTTGAAATAATTGCACCGAGAGATTATATCGAGTTCGGTTACAAAACAAAGCGGAAGACACTCGAAATAACCTGCTCTATAACCGATTAACCATTTGAAAGACATTTTAAATATATGCAAGTCAAGTAAATAAACAAGCATTTGTTTATGGAAGTTCGAAGGTGGTGTAATCCTTCTACGTCTCCCATTCTTCCAATCAATGAAGGATTCCACTAGAGGACTTTGATTTATACAATCCCGTTGTACAAACCCGATCCAGTTGGGACTGCTCCATCCAACTAGAACTCCTAGCAACACAACTATGTATGTTCTTTAATGTCTCACATACAAAGAACTCTCAATCGGTTGTGATGAATCATCAACCGTTACAATGATAGTTCGAAGGTGGTGTAATCCTTCTAAGTGGTGCCAAAGGTTTGGGGAGTGCTCTTCATTTAGCAGATTTTGTCTTTGAAGTTCCCCAATTGAATCACAAGTGGGTTTGCTTTGGAAGGCTTGGATTGATCTTCAATCAGCTGTTATTGAGCTTCCAAATCATGTATATATAGCCCCAATGATAATACGTTAGACACAAGAATATGCCCGTTGGAAAAGGTTCTACATCATTCCCGAGCTTGCAACAGTCATATTCTGGTTTCTGGGCTCTTTGTATTTCGGACTGATCTGGCATATCAGCTTGGACAGATCAGTCTGCTCTTTGTATTTTGGACCGATCTGGCCGGATCAGCTTGGAAAGATCAGTCTGGCCGGATCAGTCTGTGCAGATCAGTCTGGCCGGATCAGTCTGGACAATCAGCTTGATACAAAAGATATTGACAAACTTGCTCTTCCGATCTGTTGCTTTTAGCTCTTGATTCTTTGATTTCTGGGCAAAGTGATCTACATGAAAGTTATAGTTATTTCTCTTATCTTTCCACGGAATCAAGAATAGCTTGATTTCGAGTTTGTATGAGAGAGTTATGCTCAAAATATGAGGCAATGTTCCTGCTGTATGTTTGCTGGATGCAGCAGCACATGGCGTGGCTTGCAGAAGATTTTTGGCCATCTTATATTCCGATTCAGTCTTTGACTTCCAAAGATGACTTGTAGAGCTTTGTCTTAGCTTTCCAACCCATACTGAATCGTCTCGTTCCGATAAGCGAGCTAAGAGTTATTCTCAACAGACTGACAGTTGCTTGCTGTAACATCTTGTTGTTTCTTCGCGGTACAGCTCGATCTTGCAGGCGTCTTTTCTCCTTGATAACATTTGAACAGCCGATCTGTTGTGAAATATGACTTTTAGTATTTTGAGTTGGCTGTTCAACCTCTTTGGAAGCATGCCATTTCGATATCCGGGCTATGAGATATGATCGAAACAATCCGCTCTGCCAAGATTTCAGTCTTGGTCCAACTTGATATTTTCAAGCTACTTCTTTGTAATTCATCAAGCTCTTAATTATGATCTATGAACTGCACACTTGATGAAATATGTTAGCAACACAATAACAAGTTTTGTTAACATCAAAACCAAGATTATTCGGGTTTGCAAAACCCAACAATCTCCCCCTTTTTGATGATCACAAAACTTGAATAAAAATTTGAACATTAAAGCACAATGTTGCATAACAAGAAAAAAACCATATTTTTTTAAACAACATATGTCTCCCCCTTTTTGTGAGAATAAAAAAGGCAGATTAATAAAATTTACTCCCCCTCAAGGATTGAGATTAAACTCTCCCCCTTAATTTTAAAAGGTTTGAAAATTTGAGCAAGTGAGGGGCAAATGGTGTAGGCTAAAACAAATTAAAAAAAATGCAATGCACATTAATTTTTGAACAAAAATAACCTCTTTTGATGACAGATGAAGCAAACTTGGCAACAAATTTGAATTTTTTTTGACAAAACCCAACAATGTCCATTTCATCTTTCTGCGGTGGCAGCATACTTAGTCCAACTTGAACTAATAAACTGCTTTTCCTAGGGCAAGTTTGGGCTCCAAGACCTATACCATTGTGATCCTCTATGAATCTAGTTTGCAAAGCAAAAAACGGTTCATCATTTGGACATTCGAGCAAGAAGTTATGCCAATTTTCCCAAAGTCGCTGCAAGCAGCCAGAAAAACTAAAATGCTTCGAAAATTGTTAGATAAAATCTCAAAATAAAAATTTTAAACTTAAAATGAGTTTAGAGCAAATTGAATGAAAATTGAAACTTTAAAATAGATTTTAAAATTATTTTCGTGCAAAATGAATACAATGAAATTGATTTTTATGTTAAAAATTTTCATACACCAAAATTTTGAAATTTATGCTATGAAAATAATTCCATGCTCGTGAATTTTTTTTTAAACGATTTCCGCCTAAAATCGGTTCAAATGCTTTCCAAGAACAACCTGCTCTGATACCACTTGTCAGGATCGATTTCGGGGGTGGGTCGTCATTCCACACCCGAGTTCAACCAACTTGAGCTTCAATAGCTCGTGCTCTTGAAATAATTGAACCGAGAGATTATATCGAGTTCGGGTACAAAACAGAGCGGAAGACACTCGAAATAACCTGCTCTATAACCGATTAACCATTTGAAAGACATTTTTAAATATATGCAAGTAAAGTAAATAAACAAGCATTTGTTTATGGAAGTTCGAAGGTGGTGTAATCCTTCTACGCCTCCCCTTCTTCCAATCAAGGAATGATTCCACTAGAAGACTTTGATTTATACAATCCCGTTGTACAAACCCGATTATGTCTCTCATTTCAAAATTTTGTCTAGGCTGATAGGAATAGGATTCATAGCGTAACTCACACACTGAGTTGCTTTGCCATGTGTGGTGCAAACAAGCCGAACATCACTCATTGTTTTATATTCAAACTCGAGTTTGGATAGATGATTCAGTTTAAATTCAGCTGAAATAAGAAAGTGAACTACTTTTGATTCGTGCATGGATTGAATTAGATTTCAAGTTTGAGTTCAATCTTTAATATTGAACTACATCAATCAAAAACTCGAAATGTGGCTTGATCTTGTAAGTCCCTTTTTATTTTCACTACATCTGTAAAATCTCAATAAATATATTAGAGCCCATGAGCTATTAGGGAAAATGATTTTGAATCAAAATAATTTAAAAAATACTGATAAACGAAAAGCTCGCCAGCTAGAGCTGTTAATCTGATTCTATAATTTGTTAAAAGTAGGCACTGCCACTGGTGAGCACGTTTTGGGGCGTCATTTTGTTTGGAGAGTATCGAAGATCATCGAGAAGAACCTATAGGCTTCTTGTGGGCATGTTGTTGATGTTTATTGTGGCTGTTGGTGTGCTTATGGCGTCGTCCGGTCACCGTAAGTAAAGGCTGTTTCTTGCAAAGAAGAGAAGCTGTATCAGATAGTGTAGCAGTCTGTGTGTGAAATATTGGTAACGTGAGAACTCCTCGAACACTATGAGATATGGAAAACACGATGCTATCCCGGAAGCCATAAGGTAGTACTCTCGAGGCAGCATCAATAAATTGTAAATCTGTATATGCAGGTTATGGGAATGAGTCAAATCACTTTTAACCTAATATATCCATCATTTCCTTACAAGGATGTTTTCGATAATCGAACCATTAACCTTCAGATTTCATAGCAGCAACTTTATCGTTATATCAATGTTCACCCTTCTCGAGGGAGCATCAATGGTCTGGATTAATTTGGCAACAGCTAACCCATGTGGCTAAATTAATCATGATCATTGATACATCCAAGAGTATTTCTCCCATGTTAGCATCAAATTTATTAGGATGCCTATGATATTTTTTTCGAGTATCATGAAAAGTATAAATATTATATTTTCATGTTACTCGTATATTATTTTTTCTATATTTATATAATTTCACACACTCTAAATTTTTAATTTAAACTAATAGATGTTAAATTATGCGCATCTTCCTAATCTTTGTGTAGGTAATATGTCTTTTATCATTTTGGGTATTAATTTACAAAAAAATATTCATATAGTTGTATTTATACAGTTATCCACTCAAGAAAAGAAGTACAGTATAATAATTTAAATTTTCTCAATGTTCATTTATTATACCTTCCTACATACTTTTTTTTTAACTTTTCTGAATTTTAAAAGCATTTATATTAAATTTTAGTTCAGTAAATATAATATTTTAAAATATTATTGTGCCTTACATACTAACATCTAGAATCACTCAAAATGGTTGAAGTGTAAAAAAAAGAAATTGAAATTAAAAAAACATAGCCGAACCGCTAGGAGGAGGGCTTGAACCTCCGACCTTGTGGTTAACAGCCACACGCTCTAACCAACTGAGCTATTCCAGCCGTTGAGATTTTGATTTAACGTTAACCTATTTATTTAATTAAACTGTATACTACATCTGCCAAAGCAAGGGGGCTTCGTCGTTATGCGGAGCGGAGATCAAGAGAGATATTCATAATTTAATAATATTAAAATATTAATAATTATTAATAAAATAATAATAAATGACTAAATGGGTAATAAATTATAAATTACCAAAATTGCATGTGATTAAATATAAAGAACTAATTGTAGGTGTTAAAAGATAAGGACCAAAATCACTGATACAAAAAATATAGATAGACCAAAATTATTGATTTGAAACTATAAAGATCAAAATCACAATCAAAATAAACATGAGCTCATGGGCTTAGCTCATATGGTTAGAACTCGTCTCCCCCTTTGAGAGTGTCGAGTCCCGCCGAGCATGAAAAAAAAAAAATTTGCTCCTCACCAGCTCAAAAAAAAAAAAAAAAAAAAACATGCAGGATTAAAAATGTATTTCCTCTGTTTTCAATGAGAGCTGTATGATTTATTTATAGCTTTTATAAAGCCTTATTCGACTGCTCGGAATCCAAAAGGCTATTTAATATCGGCAGATTGAATAACCAAGTAATAATTGACAATAAAGCCTACGAAGATGAACCATAATAATAGTTGCTAACCTATTACTATAGGTTAAAAAATACAGAATAGATACAATACATGACTAAAAATACTAATTAAATGGGCTAAAACCTATTAATATATGAGGCTAAAGTATTATGTAGTTTCGCCCATGGAGGAGCCTACTATTCTAGTTAATATTTAACGGAACGGTCGCGACGATCATCACGGATTGTTTTTAAAGAAAAAGTAAAATAATTAATTAAAAGAATCAAAAAAGTTGAGAAAAAAAAAACATTTTGCAACGATTGCCTCAGCCCGAAAATTGGCAGTTCTGTTCCACGACGGCGAGAAATCGGTGGCATCCATAAAGAAAAATTGTTATGGTAAACACCCGTTTTAGCTTGAAACTGTCACGGTAGTTGCTACCGGACCATTGCTGGAAAGGACTACAGTACATGCATTAAGTAAGTGTTTGTGTGAACGGATCACCATATTCAGTGCCAGAATGTTGTTAATATTTTTTAAATTCAAGTGACTCAAACGAACCTCAATGTGTATTGGTTTCAAGTATTGTGTGTTTAGAAGCACAAACATTATGTTCTTAACTGTAACCCATATTGTCTAGACTCTACTTTTGAGAAATTTGAAAAACTAATCATTTTTACCCAAAAGGAACACTTCTTTCCTTTTAAAATACCATACATCTATTGTTACCCCAATGTAGTACCCAACGAGTATTTGCAAACTGTTACTCTGGTTATTAATGTTTTACACAAAATCATGGCCAATTGTCACTCACAGTTTGCTCTTGCTCTTCTTCGTCTTAGTATACCCTCTACATGCGATTCCCGGTATCGTTCCTCTCAACAGCACTTGCCCCGATAAGTGTGGCAACATCTCCATAAAATTCCCCTTCGGGTCCAGTTCTGGCTGTGGACATCCTCTGCTTTTGCTGGATACATCAAGTTTAGTTCAAGGACTCTCCAGTTCTCTACTAGCACCGATATTTACACGATATCTTCGATCATGGGCGGAGTCATCCAATGGACTAGGGTTAGCCGTAGCCCTATAAAAAGTTTAAAAAAAAAAATTGGTATTAATTTTTGGAATTTTGTTTTCTTGTCCAAGCCCCTAAATTGTGATAGTTTTTAGCCCTATCTAACCGGACCCAGGTAATTTTGAATCGTTACTCCGTCCTGCCTTCAATAGACTACTCAAGTAACACTCTTACCATATCCGATCATTTCATGTCTACTTGTTCTTCAATGCAGAACTCTCGAAGCTTTATCACAAGATTACGGTTACTATATTGATATGATTAATTCTAGATTAATTGGGCATCTTGTTTTTGTGCCCCTGTTTACATATAACAAATGTACTATTTTGGCAAATACACCATAGCTGTATTTTGGCCTAGTTGGTTGGTTAGTTTAATGTCTTTGAGTGCAACGGAGCTTGTGTTCTCACGAGCAGCAGCGATGGTGGACAAACTATTAAATGTTGAAATTTTATGAGTAATATTTTCAAGCTTTCTAGTCCCGGCTGAGTCGCTGCATTCTCATCTCAACTCGTTGCAAACAATAGGTCCGACCTTGGTGAGACATTCTATTGGAATTGATATTGGTTTAACGATGTGATTAGAATATGGTTGGAGTGGGACATGGAGACACAAAGTTCAAACCAAATTAAGTATTGGAGATAAAAAGCACTCCCTAATTATTTCCTTGACTACATGTTCAGTACTTTTTTAACAAAGTTCCTCCTCGATTAAGGATTTTGTGTAGTCTTTCTTGCATTCTTTCACTTTTATGAAATCCCATGATGTGGAAAGCTTTCAAATGTTTTTATTGAAACTTACATGTTTGATCATATGGGTCATTTCATTGCTTTAAGGTATCAAATGTTAAAGTTTGGGTTAAAAATATATATTTTATCCTATGTGAAATAATAATAATAATAAATCATCCATCTCAATTTTTAGAGTTAGTGTTTGCTTTTTTTTTCAAAAACATGCTCATCAAAGAGGATCAACCTTCATTATTTTTTCCACACATGATAATCCAAAAACATCATTTCACGGCTCCAAACATGGACAAAATAACCTTCACAAAAGAGTTCAGAGCTGATTTATGCAATTAAAAAGTTACAATTTTGAATAAGATGTAGGTAGCATGCTGTCAAACCTGTTGTCACAGTACAAAAGCAGTACAAATGGGGAGGTATACCAATGGTTTCAGAAATCCTGAGATTTCGAAAGGATTGTTACCCTGATCCTCGAATCATGATTAGCTTATGAAGATGGAAACACTACATGACGCGATAATATGTTCCTCGAATCATATGATTAGCTTATGAAGATGGAAACATTCTATGCTAAATGACGCGATAATATGTTCCTTAAGACTAATCTAATTACCTCTGAAAATCATGTGGACGTTGTATGAAACCCACATGAAAAACACAGATGGAGTGATAACTAGCCAATGTGAGTACATCCGGCTCGCAATTCTTCATATACTGATAAATCAAGAAATCCCTCATGACATAAAAACACATTTATATTATTGATCTTAGCTTGTTCCCGATAAAGACTCATGCACAAGGAACCCAAGAATTTAATAGCTATTGCCAACCAATTCCAAGATCAATGATTTGAGAAATCTAACGTGTAGTCTACAGTGGAAATACTTTCTTGTGCCGGAAATAAATCAAGAAGGCCGAGTACAGCATGACACAGAATACTCCACTTACTATAAGGACCCAACTAAAGGTCGTTGGGAGATCAAATACCGAATCCTCGAAGTTCATCCCAAAAACGGCAGTGACAACAGCGAATATTGTAGCAACAAAAGTAGCGGCTGTCAGAAGCAACTCAAATTTAATCAGCTGATTCTGAATAGTTCTCTGTAAAAGTGATAGCTATGAAATAAAATCTGATGATGATGGTTTATTCGGTGTCAAGAATTCAACGTAAAATACTGATTCTTACCAGCTTAATGTTGATAAAATCTTCAGTATCATCAATGTACTCTTTAAGCTGCATCATCATGAAAAATGAGTGAAACATCTGAGTTCAATAACAGCAGCAATGCAATTTTTTGACCATGTTGCTTTGGGTTTTTGTCCTGAACTCTAATCATACGTGATACAGCAATAGCGAGCACATACTTTGATCACATATATTATGCTATGAAGTGTATTGAATGCGATAGTCTATGTATATGTAGGACTATGCTTCTACCAAGTACCAAATGCTATAGCTGATGATAACAACACAGTTTAAACTATTATATCACTCAAATGTCACATATATATATATATATATATATATATATATATATATATATATATATATATATTTTGTGTGTGTGAAAGTGCGTGTGTGTGCCACATAAACAACCGCAAACAAGTGTAGGAAAGTTGTTCCTCCCCAAATGTACTAATGGTAATTTAAACATAAATGATAAATCAAGGATAAAATTCATTTTTTTTTATTGTCTTTCATTTGGGCCACAAGAGGTGAATCATCCACTATTATGGCTATGCGGTTCCTAGCAAAGACGGTCATTGATAAAAATAGCTCTTCTTTCTCTGTAAGAATACTCGGTCAATTTCAAACAGCAACATGTATAGATTTCGTACTTACCGAAAGTAACTTATTGAGTGTATTATCTATAACGACAAAGTATGCTTCAAGTAACATTTCAAGTTGATCGATGTTTTCGCTTGCACTGGATGAACTTAAGAAGCTTTCTTGTTTACTGGAAGTGATATTGCTGAAAGCTCTCTGCAATTTCTGAACTCCACTACACGACCCAACTGGAGAAACAGGAGCTGATTTGGATACGACCTTGAAATTTCGTGAAGTATTAGGTTGATCATCTGTATCGTTGCTAGTTATGGTGTCCTTTCTTTCTTTCTTCTCTGTTAAGTACATCTCTGCCATATCACCATCATCATCCATCAAATGCTCTATTTCATCACAAACCTTTTGGACTCGTTGAGTCAAGGCAAGAAGGTGGCCTTTGAATCTACGGACATGCTCTAGATTCAGAGTGCTTATGGATGATGCTAACTCATCAAGCACGGGATATATCTCCATTTCTAATTCATTTTCCTGCTAGATTACTGAGGTTTAGTACGACATGCAGATAATTTAATACGAGAATCTTTTCATCTAAACCCTTTAATCATTTAGTATGTACACAGACGACAAGACTGAGTGTCGAATGAAAAGTTTAAGATGGTTGGAAGAAAAACAGTACTCCTCTTCAATAGATTTAAAATCGATATATAAGCACACATATTAAGTTACTATCCATCTACCTGATACTATACATCAAACAAGAGCCCCTCATTGGATTTTTTGATCTCTTTGGTGTGTCATGAGTATTTGGTTGCTTTCATGTGTTCATCATTGAATGAACCGAGATAGCTTTTATTCTTAATTCTTCAAATGAAGTTAGAATTTAAACTTGGTTATTCATACATTATTAGTATTCAATTTTATAAAAATATTATAATTCTATATTGAAAAATTCCTACTTCTAATATATTTGATTGAATTTATAGCATAGATGACAATGACTCAGCTGGATAATTTATAGCACAAATGCATTGTATGTGCTACATAACATGTATATAATATTGTCTTGGATCAATTTCTCATTTTAATAATTTGGAAGGGACTGATAAAAATAATAGTTCAAGAAGAATCTATTGATCATATTAAATGAAGAAGCTGCACACCTGAGCATCGAGAGACATACAAGTAAGTTCCAAAGCAAGCTCTAAGGCCAGGAATTCAAAAGGCAGATCATCTGAATCAAATTAAAACACAATGTGAGCATGATCAGCATTTATTCCCAAAAAACATAAAATACTTAAATTAATTGATGAAGCAAAATAAATTAACCATAAAAAAGTGTGAAAGCAATATAACAGACACGACAAATCACGCACAATCATACAAGCTCAAAGGTGTCTGAGGCATGTATCCTTAAAAAAGGCAAGTTAACCTTTACAAATATTTTTATCAGACAAATAAAATATAATCATTTACCTGTTTTATCACCATTTCAATTTTCTTACGGTATTAACGAAGTACAAGAGACAAAATACAATAAGGAGAAAGGTTAAAAATAATAATAATAATAACACGATTTCAATGTTTATATATCTGAGGAGCATTTGAATGGGGATGCCTACAATTAGCATCTGACAATAGCCATTTGACATAAGGCTACTCCACAAGTAGGGCCAGTTCACGTGTAACTATGCTTCAGTAGGTCCAGTATCTTACCAGATTGATCTTTAGATGTCTCAAGCCGCTTGCACAATTCGGTATTGTATTGTAGTACGGAACCATCCAGGGAGTTCATCAATATAACCTCATCAGCCGTTATTATACATCTAATCTGTTCGAGACAAACCACAATAGCCGACTCACGGCCTAATATAGTGGAGGGATAGATAAACAAAGGATCCAGAAGCCTGAGATCTCTTGAAGGCAAGTTGCAATGTCTCATGACGGTAAACTTATCCAGTTCCAAGATTTTTGAATTCCCACTCCTATCAATCTTTATCCAAGACCTATTTCCAAGATTATGACCTCTTTTCTTTAAGCTGAGAAGACCTGATCCACGAGTATTATGACTCCCATAATATTTTGTAGAGTCAAGTGAAGCAGATTGAGGAACAGCATGATCGAAAGGAGGCTGTGACTGAGCCATTTTAATATAGTTCTTCTCTCTTTCAATTCACACAGTATTTTACAATAAAGGGCAGCTTTCTTCATCAGTTTAAATCAAATTTTATATGACTTCATGATATAACCTAGCACCTGCAGGCTCAGAGACAAAAACGTTACCGGCCCTATGTTTGTCATTGCCAAAACAAAGTTCCCTCTACATTCTGATGTAGAACCTGAAAACGAAACATAATCATATAAATAGAAATTGACAAGATTTTCAATATTTCAAAACTAGGAAAAAAACATTTTCAGATTTGGAAAACCCACAAGAAAAATCTAGTTAATTTTTGAGAATTCAGATTCACCAAACTTTGATCCTACCAGATTTTCCTTTCTGTATACAACCAAGACATAAACCTTTCATTTTTTTATGAAGAAGAGATCACAAATACCTATTCTCAGAATCCCAAACGTAGAATTCACATTCCTGCTTACGTAGAACTGTGTTAGAGATGAAGCAACGACACATCTCAAAATTTAGAGTAACATACTAGCATGGAATTCCATAAAGCAAGAGTAATTATCTTAAAGAAGCGAAAGGGGATAGGATTTTCGAAATAGATCATGGATTATTACCAAACAACAAAAGATAAATTGTCGAGTCTCAGCTACATTTAAGAACATAAATGTGCTCAATTTTTTTCCTTTTCCAAATTTTCTTTAGAATTGTACCTAAATGCAAATATTCAGAATTTCCAACAAGAGAAAATACTCATGAGTTTCTTCCTAACAAAAGTTTCCCTAATAATTCTTCAATCGCAACCCAAAGAAGCGAAAGAAAAAAAAAAGGATTTATACTACCAACACAAATCATATACTAAACTAAATCTATGTCCCATATGAATTTGAAGAGGAGCATGAAATCGTACTTTTTTTCTAGAATTTCTTAATAAATGTCACAAACCCAAGATTCAACCAATAATTGATAAAAACTTCAGCTCATAAAGAACACACAAACATCAATTTCAATCACTCGAATGAAGCAACCAAGAACCTAATTTATCAACAAAACTAAGAAAATTCAATTCTTACTTACTTAAACATCGAAGAAGGCGGTAATAACATATATGGAGAACCCACCACCGTTCTTTCGATCTTTAAACGTAGACACACTTGCAACACGCAGTAAATCACAGTTTCAAGCAATACACACAACAATTACACCTTTTCTACAAGAAACTGTGGATTAGTTCCCATTTCTTTTCCCATGTTATTCAAGCCTCATACGGCACCTAATATTATTGCACTTCTCTCACTATCAATAATCAATGTGATTAGAATTGAGTTATAACTGTTGGTAGCTAACGAGGTTGTCGTGTGATTTCGTGTAGGCCGCATGTAGCTTTGTGTTGGACAGAGAAAACGTAACACTTTTTTTATTTTTTAAATTAAAAAATAGGCGACTTTTCCTAGGTCATAGGAAAGTTAATGCTCTAGGAATTGGTTCAGTATGGAAGACAAATATGTAATAATTTAAATGGTCCCTCAAGTTTGTGCACGCTCCCAGTTTAATTCATCATGTTTTCATGGACCCGATTTAGTCCATATAGTTTATTAATTTATCTCAAAACAATCCTAGATAGAGCTGTCAAAACGGTCCAGCCCGAGACCGACAGGGTCGGGCTGGCCAACCCAACCCGTTGCCCAAACGAGCCCAGCCTCTTTTGCCCCACCTCTAGGCGGGTTGGGTAAACCCCAACCCAACCGAGGCGGGTCGCGGATTGGTGCTGACCAGCCCGTCGAAAAATTAAAAAAAAACTTCAAAAAAAAATACAATTGAACTTGCCGAGCTTGTAACTGATGCTAGAAGAATATTAGAACTTGTTTCAGGTTTTATCTAGACATTAACTCTGTTACTAAAAACACTTGACCAGGGAATCGATACTCTACTCATTTTTGAAATATATGTTGCAACTTTCAAGCATGACCAAGTCAAATATATATAGTAGATCGGATTCTTCAATGTAATATTGAGTCTCTATTTATGAATTGTGGCTAAAAAGAGGGGCAAACCCACGGGCCAGCCCGCCAACCTGCGGCCTGTTTGGGGCAACCCATATAGGTCCGCTTTCCGACTGGCATAAAAAATGCTAGCCCAACCTGTTGGTGGGCCGGGTTAGGCCATTTTGACACCTCACATTAAATCTATTGTCAAATTCAAACAGAGACATCATGTGATCTGTACATGCTTTCAATAACACACATTTAAATCACTATCCTATTTTTTGCCCATGTGATGCCCGGGAATTATTGGTGTAAATCCCTGGTGTGGTAATGATCCTTAATGGATTTTAATTGTGGCAATTATGAATTAATTACGGTATTGGGACTCCCGATGATTTTAAATCCGGTATTTGGAGTCGTTGGATGCAAGGGTTGAGATTATATCATCATCATGGTGATAACCTTGGAATTTGGTTTTTGGTGGGATCTGGGGTCCGGAGTACTTTGTTCTGGGGCTGGTAATGAAAATGGAGATTGAGAGGTAATTATTGAACATAGATGATTTTTAATGAGTCATGATGTATTTGTGGGAGACTCAGGATTTTTGAGCCTTGGTACTATATATACCAAGTGGACTCGGTGTTCAATCATTTTGGATCTCATTTCTCTCTCTCTCTCCAACGTTTCCCTTCCCCAAACCCATTTCCCTTCCCTTTTCTACTTTGAGCATAAATCGATAGAGGCTCGATTGGGAGCCGGATTTCTCGAAGATAATAAGGTATTGTTCTTCCCCTCGCATTTATCTTCGATTTGGTAGTAGTTTTGTGCGCTTTGGTTAAGGTTTGAGTTGGGTATGAGTTTTTGGATTTTAAAGATTTTTGGGTTGGTATGTTTTAGGAAGCTTTATGGAGTTTATGTTGAGGATTAATGGTATATTGGGTGTTGGGTTTGTTTATTTGGGGGTTTTAAACCATAAAACGTCATTTTTGGGCCTTTACAGTGCTCGTCGATCGATCGGCAATAAGGGCCCGATCGATCGCGCGTAATTCCAAAAAATAGAAGACGATGAATAGTGTTGGCGATCGATCGAGCGAGACTACCCATCGATCACGGGCGTGTGGCGATCGATCGATCAGTCTCGCCGATCGATCGCGCGCGAAGTAATTTTGGTGCCAACCTGTGTTGTGGCTCTCGATCGATCGAGGGCTTATGTCCGATCGATCGAGAGGCCATGTTTCATGGCATATTTTGGGTTGATGTTATGGAATCGATGCATGCTTCGCCCGGGGTCTTTTAAAATGGTTAATCGTCATTAATTGATGATATATTTGGGGATTGTAAACGTGCTTGGGCACGTGGTTGCATGCTTGTAATTAATTGTGAATTATTATTTGTGTTTAGCACATAATTCATCGGTCACTGGACCAAGGCAATGTTGGATTCGAACTACGGAATTATAATGTACTGTATAGCGTACGAGCATAGCCTTTTATATTATTGCAATTGTTGAAAGCATGGTATATTATGTTTCTAATAAATGGATAGGCATTGTGAATTATATGGTGCCGCTTTTGAGCGAGCAATGATTGGGATGTTGTCGCTATTGAGTGAATATCGGTTATGACGTCGCTGCTGTTGAGCGTGCGTGAGGTTAAAATGCCACTATTGTGGAGCGAGCGATGAAATAGAACTATGGAATCATTGGTTAGCATATGTGATGTCTATGGTCCTTCATTTAAGGGTTTAATCATATTTGATTATGAAACTGGTATGGCAGAAATGGTTTTAGTTAATCAATGTGGTAATTAACTGGGTTTGGGAATTTGATGGTTTTGGTTATTTTGAGAACATGAACAGTACGGGGGATCCTATGTGGTAACGATAATATACAGGGAGTATCTTTTACATTACAGTTTTATATTCTGTAAATTATGTACTGTGATTATTGGAATGGTGGTATTGGTATGCTCACCCCGTGTTGGGGGGGCTGTCTCGGTTGGGGCAGGTGGTACAGGTACAGCGGTAGCTCCGGAGTTGAGATCGAGCTATGGATTGGATGTGCTCCCAGGATCGAAGTACCAGTGCCGATGTTGTGTACAGTATTTTATACATTAGATACACATACATTCATTGGATGCTCGCATGTGAGCACTGCTATATGTGTATATGTTTTGTATAAAAAAGCATGGGCCTTTCTCTCTTCATTTATGGGTTGCATGCAATTATTTTATGAATTGCTAAATGAACTGAGAACGTGTTAGTGTATTATAAGGTGCATGCATACTCATGAGTCGAGTGGCATGGGGAATTTGAACATTAAACGATTTAATGCAAGAAATTTTATTGTTGGCATGTTTTGCTATGGTGGCAAGTGGGTTTCCCCTAATTATATGATTGTATGCACTAAATGCATGGGTTAATACACTAATAATGGGTAGAGGGCACGGGGGTCCTTAAAGCCCATGCCAATGTTGCACCCCAAAATCGGATCCACGGTATTGACGCCGGGAAATCGCTGAAATATGGGGGTTGGGCTTGGGCGTCGGTTCCCCTTCACAACTTCACAACTCGAAAATGGGGCAAAAAATAAGAGAGTGTGGATTTAAGTGGGTGTTATTTGAAAGCATGTGCATATCACATGTCGTCTCTGTATTTTACGGGGATTTAACATAGGGGTGCTTAACGGATCGAACTGGTCTGGTCCAGAATCGACCGGATCCGGTCCTGTCCATTAAGGAACCGGATTGGATCCGGTTCCGAACCGGAATCGGACCGGTAGCAACGAAATCGGTGGTGCTACCGATTCCAATCTGTAGAACCGTTCCGGACCGGTATATTACTGGTCCAGGAGCGGTTCGGAACCGGTTAGCCCGATTTCGATTCCAAACCGGGTTAATCGATTCGGTTCCAAACCGGGTTAATCGATTCGGTTCCAAATCGTGTTAACCCATTCGGTTCCGGATCGTGTTAACCCATTCGGTTCCGGATTGACCCGCCCCTGTAAGCAGTCCTAATATAACACTGATTTGGGACAAATGAAAAAACTTATACTGACTAAATCGAGTCTCTGAAACATGAGGGACTAAACTGGGAAAGGACGTAAACTTCAGGGACCATTTATTATATCATCTCTTATAATTATAATAAAAACTTGATTAATGAATGTTTGATTGAGTTTATATAAATTATGTAAACTCTTCAAAGTTTTCATAACTTATAGTCATTGACTTCGTCAAAGAATGATAAAAGTATCAAATGCTTAGCATTTCTAATAACCGGTAGATTTCTTCAATAATTCTTGATATATATCAACTATTAAATGTTTCCGAGACTTTGATATTATCATTACCGTTTGTTTTGTCTTAGCTGAATAGTCTGAACTGATCTGATATCGGATTCTGATAAATCTTTCTTCGACTCAAAAAACCTTTATCATATCGGTTACGACCATTACCCAGGTGATCGTTTTTTGCAAGTCCAAGATAACATGCTCCCATTTCCAAGCTGGGGATATACAATTCTATGATTCACTTTTACCGTTCAACCTTTAACTAAATGATTGTGAAATCAGGTTAAGCTTCATTTGGATGGAATGATTTGATGCATTTGAATTTCAAATTTTTAATAAACATTCATTCAAATTGTTTGCCTAATTTTGAAATACATGGATTTTAAATCCACCATCGTTAATTGTAAGACATTTTTTTAACAATGCCAAGGTATTTCAAATTTATAATTATTGAAGTCATTTCAATCAAAATTTCCAAATCCATTTTCGAGTTTTTTTAATAGCTAGCGAACTTGTTCGAATATTTCGAGCTGAGCTAGAACTCAAGTCTTGATTCCAACCGAATTCTCGAGCTTCAAACCGAACTAGAGCATGGATACACTTATTTGAGCTCAAATTCAAACTTAAATATTTCGTGATATTCGGCTCGAATCGGTTCCTTTATACCCTTAACAGTGTCTATCTTGGCCCTACCCAAGTTCAAAAGCTTATGTTAATTTTGTTTTATCTGTCTTGTACTTTATATCAACTTGTGATTTATTATTATAATAGCTTAACAATAAAATTTCTAACAGATTATAAATGATGAAGTGCCAAAAACTTTCTTCTTTGAAAGATCTCACGGAAACAGGAGCATCGACTAGCTTTACAAAGCACCCTCCGGAAAAAGGGGAAAAAAAAAAAACAAACAGCTACATTCGAGAGAGTTATCTACCCTCAAATTTTAGAGGATGAAATGCAGCATGCTGGTGTTACAACAAGGGAGAAGAGTTTGGGATTATAACTATATGCCTGAGTGGATTATCGACGTTGGTTCCGCCAGCGTGCAATACAAACTCCGCCGGAGAGTGAAATGTTCCATGGCATACACACAAGATCCTCACTTCTTCGCCTCTACCGTATTTGTACAGTATTCCGTCGACCCTTCTACCATTGGGGCCATCTCCCATTGTGTAAACACTAGGCATATCTTCTATTGCACTCGCCCTCGTGACTCTACCTTGAGTAGTTCTTGATGTATCAGCAGGCATCTTGGCTGAACTTTGTATCCGGGATCCGGTTGCTTTACCGGGACTCTCTCTCGCTTTTGCCTGAGAAAAGCCAATGTGTAGTTTGGTTCTTTCTTGCAAGGATAGGGTGCTAGCCGGGTTAAGTTCACCGCTTGATCCTGTTAACAGATAATCATGAAATGAACACCATTTACTTGGTTATTGTAGGGTACTCCCGAAAACGGTAAACAAAGGGATGCAACGAGCAAATAATCCTGAACAACACACTTAATTCTGTTTTAAAATGAGACCACAAAGAAGACTGGTACCAATGCCACTGCACACCAAAAAGAACAAAGTTGCTTTCATTGCCTTAACTTCTACACAGTTGGTTTCTTCTTTTTATTCTTTTTGAGGCCATAATACTAGGTCATATTAGCCCCTTTAGCATCCAGTCGTCACTCTTCTCTATAGAAGGAACTCTGCTACGGCTTCCGCATATATATAGTAGCATTCACTGTTTTATCTAATGCTCAGTTTTCTAGAAAAATCCTTTCAAGAACTATAGATTCTTCAAGTCAAAGTTTCATAGGGTTAGTGAATGGAGAGAAGTCGTAACAAGGTAGTCGTACTGGAAAGTGCGGCTGGATAACCTCCTTTCATGAAGAGCTAATGCTTGTTGGGTATTTTGGTCACAGTGCTTCACACCCAAAAGAAAAAGAAGGGATTCACACCCAAAAGAAAAAAGAAGGGAGTTACATCTAATGTAAACTTGGAGATGGAAGTCTTCTTTTGTTTCTTGACGGTGAAGTAAGACCAAACCCACGAGCTTATTATCCTAGGTCGGAACAAATTGATAGGATCCCTTTGTTATGTCAAGAAATCAGGTCATGTAGGAACAAGGTTCAAGTCTGCTGGTCTGTTAGTATGTTTCATGAAGAGCTAATGCTCTTTGGGTATTTTGGTTACAGTGCTTCACACCCAAAAGAAAAAGAAGGGATTCACACCCAAAAGAAAAAAAGAAGGGAGTTACATCAAAAGTAAACTTGGAGATGGAAGTCTTCTTTTGTTTCTTGACGGTGAAGTAAGACCAAACCCACGAGCTTATTATCCTAGGTCGGAACAAATTGATAGGATCCCTTTGTTATGTCAAGAAATCAGGTCATGTAGGAACAAGGTTCAAGTCTACTGGTCTGTTATGATGTCTCGGTTGCATACATCACTGTCGGTTTCTTATGAACTGAAGAACAATGGAAAACATTAGTGAAAGAAACCCTCCACTCCAAAACTAGTGGAACTTTAGATTCCAAGCATAGATTCCCTGCTTTCAATACAGAGTAAACTACTCATATGAAAAACATATGATAATACAAGCAAATTGAAAACATATAAGAGGAGGATTCATTTATCAACACGTGTTGAATGGGATAATTATCACATCAAGAAAGTAGATCATTCAATGCACACAAATAGATCAAACAAAACCAGTAAAATAAACAAAACTGATTTTACTCAAAAGATTGAAAAACCTTGCAGAGCTTTACTCCCCATATCCCAGAAACTCGAAGAACTCCCCCCTGTCGACTCCACCGATGATCCTTGGGACACCACTTGCCCAAATCCTTGTATCCCACCACTAATTCCCTTTCCTCTGGCCATTGATAAATCAATTCCTCCTCCAAGATTACTCGAGGCCTCAAAAAACGTCCCCCCTACCGATGAATCAAACTTCTTCATCACTTGAAGATGCTTCTCCCTCTCCAAGTCCCTCATCAAACTCGAATAACTCCCACCTGTCGAACCCATTGATGATCCTTGGGACACCACTTGCCCAAATCCTTGCATCCCACCACTACCCCAAGTAGGAACTCCCTTTCCTTTGGCCATTGCTACATCAGTACCTCCTCCAAGATTAGTTGAGGCCTCAAAAACCGTCCCCCTTACCGATGTATCCAACTTCTCCATCACCGGAACATACTTCTCCCTCTCCAATCCCCCCACCAAATCCACCTCAATTTCTTTATCACCCTTTGAAGTCCTTTTCTTATCCGATCTCCTCCTCTTAGCCTCCATGCTTCTCAAGCTCTGCAACTCTGTTCTATTACTTTTTTCATCCTCAATCTCTACCGGCATTGAAGTGGTCCTCGTCAGGCTGCTCTGTGACGCCACTCCCGGTAACGGAATAGCTTTAGCATCTCTCACTACAGGTAAATAGCTTGCTACAGAAGATGATCTCACCAATTCCCCCCCTAATGATAGACCAAGATTCAACTCTACCTCCTCATCCCCCTCTTTCAAAGTCTCATGCTCACTGGTACTTCCCAGAAAACTCTGCAATAAATCTCTTGAAAATATTTCCGCTGATTCAGTTTCTGGCGAGCTAATCTTCTTATCATCACTACCATTTCCCATAAGCCAACAAAATAGAACTGCTGCCTGGAATAGTACAGTAGCCTCCAGTTCAAACATATGATTCTGTTATGCAAGTGTAAGTATTCCATGATCTGATTCACGGAAGCCCGGATGAAAAAATTTGATCTTTAACTGCATATTAATTCTCAGGCTCGCAAAGACTGGATTTTTATACAAAATATTTGCAAGAAACAATCTTCTCAGTAGTCCAGACTGGTAAGAACTGATATTTTCTAGAAAGGTTGTGCAAGAAAGTGCAAGATAGAAACTGAATGCAAAGAGAAAATTGAGAGCTGGTCGTGGGATGTAGGAGAATGGGGCCATTTGTGGGGACAGGGAAAATCTCTGGGAGGGGACATGTGGCGATATTGAAATGGCAAGAAATATACGAACGTGGGGGATCATTTCGGACCGACCAAACGTAAATCTTATTTACTCAATAGTTATCTATGCAAATGAATGTGATTAATTACCTTATAGTTCAACATATTATAGAGTAATCAAATAATCATCTCAATTACCCTTCCAATTATTGGGGTATATATATATATATATATATATATATATATATATATATATATATATATATATATATATATATATATATATATAACTTAATACTCGATTAATTAATAATCTCAATTAAATAATATTTTTTATCGATCCCGACATGTTAATATTCATAATTCGTTAAATTTATAAATAATATATGAGAATTCATAAAGACCCCAAATAATATATAAATTTATAATTCTTTAATACATAGTAAATTTGATTAATCTGTGAATATTTCACAAAAAAATAACTTAATTTTCATTTGTGTCTTCTTGAAATTAATGTCATCTTAAATATTATCTCTGACTTTTCTTAACACGGTAAAACTTCTGCTTTGTTTTTTCAATATCATCGTTGCTTTAAAGAGCTTCCTTTCGATAAAGGTATCTGCAATAGAACTATCGTCTTCAACTTCATCACATTTATCAGTTTCTATGATGCTGCTCTCAATTATCTGCTCATTAGTCAGCATCTCTGCAGTCGTGTTATTTTTTTAGGATAAGTTCAAAAGATATTTGACATCAATTATATACGATAATTCAGCTATGGATTAGATCTTACAGTTTTTGAGTGCTTGTATCATTTAACGGTTCATTCATATTCTCTAAAAAGCATGTTCTTATATTGATTATCTATAAATTAATAATTATTAACATCGATAATTTAATATTCGTTAAATTAATAGGATTTTGATAATCACAAGTCTATTAATTTAGATGTTTAACTGTATATATCATTCCTTGTCTATTCCTTCATTTTTGGCCTAAAATTTCTACTATATTTTTTAGGGATTCAATGATTTTTTTTAATCAAATGTTAATTTTTGTGAACAAATTTGTTTATGTTGTTAATTTTTTTAAAATTTAAATATAGTAATTATTATCTATGGACGTTTAATTGTGTTAGAAAATCGGGTTCATTGTCATAATTTCTACTTGCTCAGACTCTTTTCTGTGTGAAGATCGCTTAAGAGTCGACAATCGTCCGAAACTGCACATTAAGTTTGTTAGGATCTGCAAAGTATTTAGAAGGGGATTGAATAAAAACTTCGATTCACAAGTTTTTTATGAAAAGTTTTAAGATTGAATCATTCTACGTCTCTATTTCTTCCTTAAATGGAAGGTATACTCCAAAAGAATTTAATTTATACACAAACCCAGTTTAGTTGCCTCACAACTAAAACTCATATAACACTTCTTCAAACTTAATCAGATAGAAATATGATAAACATAAAAATAATCACTCTTCTGATGATTTGATCTTTGAACTGTTCAGTTATTTTGGGTAACACTCGTTGATCCTTAACTGATCGGATGTAACAAGTGAGCAATGCTGTAAAATGTTTTCGAAATAGTGAGTTGTTCTGAGCTAGGGCTGCTTATCGGGCCGGGACAATGCGGACCCGGGCGAAACCGAACTGGTTAGCCCCATTTAGGAATGGCAACGGGTCGGGTATGTGACTGGTTTGGCCAATCCCACGACCCGCCCCGCTACATATAAATCCCGGACCCGCCCCGCCCCGCTTAGACCCGCGAACCCGGCGGGTTTACCCGTCCCGCCGTAATTCCAGTTTTTTTTTATTTTTTATTTTTTTAAAAAAAAAAATTAGCTAGAAATCAATTTTGAAACACAAAAATCGAGTTTTGTGATTAAATTTCATGTTTTCTCTAGTAAATATTTATAATAAACATTGTAAAACTATCTTTAAACTACTAAATATTTATTAATTTGCTCTTATTTCCTTCAAAATGCCCAACTTTTTAAACATGAACACATGAATTTTGATATAAAATTAAATAATGACACTTTATTGTTCAATCAAAGAAGTAAAATGTATAATCAATATCATATTTTTTTTAAAAAAAATTAAAAATGTATAGCGGGGAGGGTCCGTGTCGGGTTCGGCCAATCCAAGGACCCGCCCCGCCCCGCTTCCAAACCCGGTTGAAGCGGGTCCAAACCAAACCCGGTTGGACCCGTCCCATTGCCATCCCTAGCCCCATTCTCAACCAAAAACGGGCTAAGTGGTTCCACGGATTGGAGCTGGTAGCACCATCGGTTTATCGGTCCGGTAACGGTTCCGAACAGAAACCGGTTAGTTTTTTTTAAAAAATAATAATAATAAAAAGAAAAGGGTGGGGACCGGAACCAGAACAGGCCTGTTTCGGATCGGATCGAACTGGTTGGATCCGTTAAGCACCCCTATTCTGAGCATATTCATATTATTGAAAATTGGTCGCATCTTGTATCAGTTCATCATAGCTATATTTATAGTGTCTCGTCCAATATTAATCTTTGATTTTGTGCGGATAAAAATACAATGAATTTATGATTTTGTATGATTGATAATTTTATGATAAGATTAAGGAGTGAATTTAGCCATGTACTAATAAACATATTATTATGATTATTTATTATTATTATTCACTTAAACTTTTACCACTTCAATAAATAAGCTTATTATTATATTCTGTTCTATTTAGATATAAAAATGCCAGGCATAAATTAAAAAAGCTAGCAACATATAAACAATATGGAATCATTAATCCATTTCATATAATATATATCTATATTAAAAATATATAGCACTTAGATAAAAAAACTTTTTATCAGATTGACAGATTCTTTATTTTTATTTTCAAAAATAAATATGTTTTGAAAACAGCAAAAATAAAAAAATAAAAATAAAAGATAACATAGCTGAAGAAAAGTAAATACAAATCCTGAAAATTCTCTGCCGTGTATTAATGGGATAACACTTAATTTTTAAATATATCATATAAAAAATAATAGTTTTAGCAAGTAAGTGGAAGTGATACAGACAAGTCGTGTCAAGCATAGGATGGCCTCAGGAAATTTAGGAATTGCCACGTTTACTGCAACGGTGCTTGAAGGAGACATCTTATTATATGTATGTGTCCGTTTTTATAAAAGACAAGAAAAAAAAAATTACAGAAATATCCTATAGCTTAAATACAAATTTTACTTTTGTAGCTATTATTTAAAAAATTATAATTTACATTCTCAACTTTCATAAACTGTAACCCTTTGGATTTTTTTGATTCGGTTTGATATTTTTATCAGAAATTTATCTCCACATTCATTATCGATATACATCCTCAACCTTGGAGCCTCTTAACTTAGTTATTGTAAATTTTTTAAAAAAATCAAAATAAATTTTTTGGGTGTCAAAATTCCATTCTTTTCGAAATCAAACAACTAGATAATTTTGATACCCTTTTAAAGTTTTAAAAACTTGCAATAGCTAGCTTAAGGGGCTCTATGTTTGAGGATGCAATGTGGTGATGAATCTTCGATAAATATCAAATCGAGTCAAGATGATGAAAAACGTTACAATTTATGAAAGTTGAGCATGTAAACTAAAATTTTCCAAGCAATTGATGTAAAGTGAAATTTAGACCAAATTAGATGATTTTTTTAATTTTTCCAAAAAAAATTATGAGGGCACATATCCCAAGATATCAACTTAAGAATACCATCCTTAAAAATAACATCAAACGATATGTATGACCAACGGTGGAATCACATTGAAGCAAGAGAGGACAAGTGTCATCTCTTATCAAAATTACTGTTAGCCCCTTTTAAAATTATATTTAACTACTTAAACTTTGTTTTGTCTTTTATTTTTTATATTAATATTTTTTTGCTTACCATGTATTTTTTCAGAGTCCACTTATGAAGACCATGTAAAAATATAATATATACACATTTTGTATTATTGAATCTACACTAAAGATATTATCCTTAATGTGGGTTCGATTTTTTCGTCAAAAGATTCTCTTCATTCTCCAGTATCATCCCTTTGTCACTGGGTGCCCCACAAAAAAAAATCTATAATATTTTTTGTTGGAATAATATTTTATTTTACGCTAAATTAATTATTGTTATCTTTGATGAGACCTGTAAAAACAAGTGAAATCTTCTGCTATATTCTACGTCACGCTGTATGTTACAACTATTAAAAATCGACCAAAATAAATTAATAGAGGAACCCTGCTTTTACATTTCTGTTGACAAAGCCATATATGTGTATTTTCATGAAAAGTGGTGGGTGCCCGTTAACGACCATCCCTAGCTCGGCTCCGATAACTCAATTCCGGGAGGAACAAACTTCGAAAAAGGATGAATTTTCAATTTTTGTTCAAAGATGAGCAAATGATAATAATAATATAAAAAATAGAGGAAAGGTTAAACTATAATTTAGAGGGTAAAATGTAATTTTTTTTTAATTCCACTCAAGGATAATAAATTTTTTTTTAGGAGCAGTCGTCCATCCACCAGATTATGTAGGTTCGTCCCTGGAGTTCGATGATGTAGTTGGGATAATTATAATATTATTTATCCGTATTTTACAAATTATAAATTCTCGTACTATTATTATGTTCCACAGCAAATTACAAAACTATCCATATTGTACAAACTAATTACAGAAATTAATGAAACTAAGAAAAAAAATTATATAAACACGTAATACGTGCATGATATCAATATAGTATAGATTAAGGATGAGTTGAAGCTTAGGTTTTGACATCCCATGATTATGGCATCAGCTTTTGATTAAAAAATCATTATAAGAGTAACAAGTAAGGTGGGCTAGCTATTTTATATGCATATATATTTAATATGGCATTAAAAAAATTATATTGTGGTCTAGATACATAATTATTTAATTTTAAAAATATTTTTCTACTATAATGGTTTTCGGAGAAAAAAACAAATATTAATCAGGGAAGGGAGAAGTATTCAAACTCGAGACCTCTTATATTGGGAAATAGATGACAACCATTAGACCAAAATCTTGATGTTACTAAAAAAAAGTTTATAAACGATTAATATGAATATATATTTAGATAAGATAATAAAATAATTTAATTTTAAGAAATATTTTACTAACCACCACTTTTGAGAAGTTTTTTTTTTTATAAAATTGCAAAGATAAATTATCTTGTAACTTTAAATCTTATTTATTTTTTCTTGAAAATTAATTTTAAACCACTTTTTTTTTATAAATGTTGTGCTTGTCACGTCATGTTCAGTGTGTTTGTTGTCTAAAGTTTGGGATGTAATTAAAAATGGTGTTGCATGGACACGTGGTGATTTAAGGTAGCCGACCCTTGGTTTGGGTCAATTTTAGGAAATCATTCATGAAATTATGTCTCAAATCCATTTTTTGTAAAAAAAGAAAACAATTTGCTCAATTGGTTTAAATTTAAATAACTAATAATATATATAGATTAATATAAATAAATGGAAAACAACTAAATAAACTATGGATAATTTTGAAATATGAGCAAAGGCTAATCAGTATATATATAACCCCCTACCTCCTCCCCTGTGGTGGAGCATATCATTCCCGGTAGAGCATGGATCATAGGATATGGCAACATGGGTGTTTATATGGGGAAATTTTAGGGTATTACGGGACTGGATTGAACCGGTTCCAACTCAGGTTTCTTGGAACTGGACCAATCTGGTTGGAAATCGGATCAGGCTTGTGGGTCACCGATTCCAGGTTGGTACCGAGTCCAACCCAAAACCAGTAACTCAAATTGAAGTTTAAAAAAAAATAAAATTAGGTGGGAGCGTGGAAGTGGATTACCTTTTTTAACCATTTATTTTTTTAAAAAATGACAGGTTCCGGAATCGAAACCGATAGACCTTGAACCGGAAAGCTATCGGTCTGGAATATTAGAACCGATCCACACTGGTAACTTATCGATTTTGGACCAGTTAGCCCGATCTGGTTTCGTACCGGGCTAGATTGGTTTGGTTCCAGACCAGTTGCGGGCTGACCCGACCCATTAAGCACTCTTAGGAAATTCTAATCCACACTGAGATTTCTTTCAGTATAGATATAATCATTAGATGGTGTGGTCCATATCATGCAATGACTCAAACGATATACGTAGTCATATTGTTCATATATGGTAATGTTTTCCACATTACTCCCAATGTACGCTAGAATTTTCCGTTGGGCTTATGGCTTGCAATTGTAATCACAATATCATAAATAACACGACTTATTTTTAAAACTATTATTAAAAAAAATAAACATTTATAAATTACCGTAAAATAAATTAAATTACGTAATTAAGGTAAATCGTTACTTTGAGTGACGATTTCAACTTTTTAAAAGTTGAAATCGTTACTCAAAGTAACGATTTCAAAAATTTAATATTATAATAATAATATAATATTTTATAATATATATCATATATTAATATCATATAATATTCATACATATATACATAAACATATATATATATATATACGTACATAATATAATAATTATAATTATAATTATAATTATAAATAATAAAAATAAAAACAATAGAATTTGCATTTAGGTCTTGTCGAACATGACAACTCATTCTAAACATATATATATGAGCAGATCACATGCTTACACACATAAAGGCAATCCAATTTTTGTAAAAACAGATTATAATAAGAATAATTATAATAATAATAATAATAATAATTATTATTATTATTATTATAAAAATATTAAATCGTGGGGCATGTTCTGCCTACGATCATGGCCGATGAGTTGGTAACGAGGCGCCATTAGAGGTTGCTCTCAGCACGGGAGCACTCTCTCTACTTGTGGATTATTATTATTATAATTTTATTAGTGCCGAGAACGACAACCAATTACGAACATGTGTACCCCGAGCTAGTGTTTTCAAAATCGATCCGAACATAAAATTCGGTATCATTTCAGATCAATTTCTAATTACATTCATGCCACTTTTTTGTTCGATATACGCCGTCTTCCCCCAGATTATATGTAATATTAATAATTCTAGTTACATATAATTATACACATACATTTTAAAAATTGTAATTTTTTTTTGTTAAAATTATAAATCAAATTTTTAGAACAAAAATATATTATATATAATTTATTGTTATTGAAATAATTACGAAATAATATTTCATGTATGTACAAAAAATCCATATAATTTCATAAATGTGTCTTGTATATTATATATAATCTATTTAGTTTATCGTATTATAAAATATGTGAATCATTTCATAATTTTTTTTTTTTATGATTTTGTAACATTGTTCTTTTTGGGTATCGCTTGTGGTTTTTGAGATGTTTTATTGTTTTTATTTTATGTTTGACATTTGGTTTGATCTGATTTTTTAAGTTTGACATGTAATGTAGGCGTAATAATATTTTTTATTATAAACAATTTGAAATTATAGCAAATACATTATATATGTATTTTAGAAAAAATAAAATAGATATTATATAATGCTGACGTCATCACCGGTTGAACCAGTGGTTCAATCGATCGAACATGTAACCATTAAGAGCATCGATTTTATGTCCGGTCCGATTTTCAAAACACTGCTCCCCGTGCGGAGGGCACCCTCTAATGGGGCCTCGTTACTAGCTTGCCGGACCATGATCGTAGGCAGAACATGTCCCACGATTTAATATTTTTATAATAATAATAATAATAATTAATAATAATGACGATTATTATTATTATTATTATTATTATTATTATTATTATTATAATCCATTTTTACAAAAATAAGATTGTGTTGTTCTGTATGTAAGCATGTGATTTGTTTGTGTACACATGTTTGAAATGATTTGTTATATTCAGCAAGACCCAAATACAAATATTATTATTATTTTTTATTATTTATAATAATCATAGTAATAATAATAATAATTATTATTATAATATATACGTATATATATATATTTGTATATATGAATATTATATTGATATAATATATTATAAAATATTATATTATATTATATTATTATTATAATATAAACCATTTGAATTCGTTACTTTGAGTAACGAATTCAACTTTAAAAAGTTGAATTCGTTACTCAAAGTAACAATTTACCCTAAATTAATAATGTAATTTTATTTTATGGTAATTCATAAATTTTTATTTTTTTTATAATAATTTAAAAAATAACCCTAAATAACACACCCAATGTAACATAAAAAACTAATCGATTCTATATGACAAGTCGAGTTTTTAAATTAAATTTTTAAGTAATCTCAGATCTTTTCAAGAAAGTCAACATGCCATTATTCACGGCTGTCACGTATTCATATCCGAAAAAAAATCGTTTTAATTTAAAAAAAAAGAAAAGAATTACTGATATGTATTGGATTATTCATATCAGCAATCATCCCCATTGTTGGTCATTTTCTTATTCCATGATTAAGACAAGCGAATTAATAAAAATATGTTCTGGAGGGGACAAAATGTGTCCAAAATTAAACGTGACCAAACAAGTGTCGAGGTTTGGTGGCACCCAAGCTTCATAATATTGCCAACCCTCCACCAAATTCGATTCTTCTCGTGTCGTTCTTCAGAGCAGTATCATTGAGGACATCCACATCATACATCAAGTATATATTAAAAATACACATCAGATGTATGATAGAGAAACACAAACACCAAATACGATTCTTCTCGTGTCGTTTTTGAGCAGTATCATTGAAGACATTCACATCATACATCTAATATATATAAAAAAAAATTACACAAACACCAAATTCCATGTGATGTTAGGGGAAGTAAATCTTCACATATTCCACATTTTTTCAAATAGTAATTTTTATTTTTCTACATAAATTTCACCTTATGGTGAAAATGATTTAAATCAAATCGAATATTAGTATATTCGTATTCAAAATTATGAAGTTCGAGGAGGACGCAAAACATATTTTTATTAATGACAATTTTATGAAATCCATTTATATTGCAATCTGGCGCGTAATCCAAGGATTCTGTTCATTCCCCAAAATCTTACCATGGGCTCCGAATCATGCACCAATAAATTTATGTGTTTAAACTTCCAACTTTTGACAATAAATAGTCTGAAGATGACGCGATAAGCATAATATAATTTTTTTATAAAAATAATTGGTTTAGACTAATTTTCAACAAAAAGATATACAAGATTTAAATTACAAGATAATTAACAAAAAATTTATAAGATTTAAAGTTACCTGATAATTTATCTTCCCTATTTGATAAAAAGAAACTACTCAAAATGTGGGACCCGACTCGGGCACAAATTAATTTATCCTTTATCCGGTACCACATTCTCTAAGAACATTACGTACGATGGTTTCAAAACCTTTTCAGAAATAGCGGAAGCGTTTAGTCAAACATTCATTTTTAGTAGCGGAAGCGTTTATACATTCTAATTAGTAACAAAATATATCCCAGTACAAACTCCTTATAATAGTCCGACACTTAAAAAAAGAGAAAATACTATAACAGTCCCGGTAAGCCAACATTTCCATTTTCCTAATTTTCCTCCGGTTCTGGCTCCGGTACTCCTGTATCTGGAACTCACAATAAATTACAAGGAAAACAGAGGTTAAGTCTTTGAGGACTTAGTGAGGGAATAATAATGGCTTTATATCTGTAATTATCAAATAATGCAATTTCTCAATATGATATGTCATGTAACAAAGATCTTGCAGTCAAGTAATTGTCAATAATGAACAGTGATGATTTAGGATTTCAGAGTGAATATCGTGGGCTAAAGAGGTGGCTCCCACCAGACAGTTCGGTGTAGCACTTTTCCCCACATATTCAGATAGGATCTGTACATTCAGTCATTTACGAGCCAAGTGAACCATTCTCCGGACCGTAAAATGGTGCGCGTTGTTCAGATGAACCATATACCCGGACTGTCATCCGTTGTTCATTGGACTCACTTTCCGGGCCGAAGCCGCGTTGTCCAGTGGATAAAGATCCAGGGCTCCATTCATTCAGTCATTCAGTCAAATGATTCGTTCAATCAAAGGAATCGATTAGTAATCGATAACATTCAAGATAAATAAACATGCAGATCAAGATGACCAATGGGACGAGATAATGTACAATATGATGACAATATATAAAAGGTGAGATAATGAATAACAAGATATTGTAAATTCCAGGCCAAATGCCAAAAGGGCTATATAACAAAAATCCGGTAGTACACATCACCTCACTATTTGATGTCTTACTGGATTGGCTCGATTTTGAACCCAGATGTCAAATAAAGTCCTATAAACATAATATAAGTAATTTTGGTGTTTAGCAACCCAGATATGTTGTTGAATCTTCTGCAAATCATTTTTTGTACAAAACTTGTCCGGGTAATTTCTAAATAAGACTTTAAAAATTCATTAAAAATGTTTAAGTCGAAACTTCACGAAACTTTCCAGAAATGCCTTAAATCAGTCCAGCAACGTTCGCCGACCGGAATTTCGAAAAAGTCGTCGGCGCGTGTGTTACACGCGCCACCGCGCAGGCGCGTGGCCGTGCTCCGGCTGCCACGCGCGGCTGAAATTTTTACAGTATGATCGCCTCGGTTCGATCTACAACTTTTGTTCAGAAACCATTTTGAAATTCCAAACCGATATTGCCCAGAATTCTTTTTTTTCGAAATGTTTAATGAGGTGTTTTGGTCGCGGAAATCCGTTCGTACGGCGGCCGTTTGGGAGATCGGCCGACATAACCATAAACCTTAACACATTTTGAACAACTTTCATTTTATACACAAGATCAAAATCGGTTTTAAAATAGAAGAAATGAAGGCATGAACACGCTACCTCAAAATAGATTTCTGGGTTGCATTTCTGCAAATGTTCTTCACGGGTTTTCGATTTTTCTGGGTGATTTGGCTTTGATTTTGTTACACCTCTCAAACTAAATGTTTTCTGGGTGTGTAAGGATGATTGTGTGAAATTTTCGGATTTTTTGGAGGAGGTTTGGTATTTTCCTCATCATTTTCCCTATTTCCACCCTATTTTCTACCTATCTCTCTCAAACTTGCTCTTTGAATTGTGAGTTCAATTTGATGAAATGGGGGGGTATTTATAGGGGTTTGTGCATGTGTTAGGGTGTTGAAGGGTGGACAAGTGTTGGGGTAAGTTGCCACATATTAAGCTTTTAAATTAATTCAAAATGATTAGTTTTTTTTTATTATTATTATTATTATTTAGAATTATATTATTGTTATTATTATTATTATTTTTTTTTTTTGGATGATTATTTTAGTAGCATTGAAGATAGCTTCAAATTATTTTTGTCCAATTTTGTAATTAATATTTTTGGGGTGTTACAATCTCCCCTCCTTCAAGGAATCTGGTCCCCAGATTCCATCATTGTTACCGCAAAACTCTGAAGCCTTGAGTTGAAATCTTCTTTCCATGTCCTAGCTTCCTTTGACATGATTTCAGTTGCGTAACGTGGTTCTTCATCTAGCCGATCTTCTGTTGTTGTCGTCGAGTCGAGGAAACTACACTCGTGGTTTTCCATTTCTGGTGAGCAGCATGGTCTACTATGACTCTCTGAGTTATGGATAACGATCCCTGTAGTATTTGGATAAGAATCAAGAAGTAGAAGAAGAAGCTCATGGTCGAGAGAGAGAAAAAAACATTTTATTCCACTACCCGGGAATGAAAGCAGGGCGTAGGTATTCAAAGAAAATGTCAATATCAACATCAAACTTTTGATATCAAATCCTAATTAATCCATGACCGGATTTGAAATGACAAAGAAACTGGGTGGAGTAGTGTATGTCCGCAAAAGGTTCTCTGGCTGAAAAGAGTGAACGACTTTACAAAGGGAGGAAAAATGTTAGGCTCAAATCCAACCTCAGGTAATGATTTTACTGAGACTTCCTCTCTGGTAGCTATATTTACCTCGGTTTGAGTTTCTCATCTCTTATATCTGTCCTTGATTCCAATGTAGATTTTACAGCCATCTATCATTTATGATTGCTGGCATCTTCGGTAGCCGGTGTAGTCGCAACTGTGAAGTCACTTCCTTGGTGTAGCATTGATGTTTGAACGACCAGTCCATGCTCAGTATAATATCGTAATCATATATGTATGTAGCTTGATTAAATTTGCCAGATATTCTAGTTCGTAGAATTTTTAGTAGGTAATTCTTATAGACGATGTCGGTGGTTACTTCAATCTTATTGGTAAAACTGATTTTTAGATGATATGCCAATTGTTATCAGTATAATAAAAGAATGTGTAGCTCTAGGGCCAAACAAGATTTAGTCAACTTTTGAAAGTCAAATAACGGTACCTTCAACCACAACGATCGGGTCAACTTCTTCATTTCCCATTAAGGCATAAGCCCTTGCTGGGATTCTCGGTTTTTGTGGCGGTGGTATCTTCTGGGTCCTTTTTGGGCAATCTTGGATACGATGTTGTTCACTTCCACAGACCAGACATTTTCCGTTCTTTCTCCAGCAGTTCTCTTCCTTGTGAGTGGGCATCTTGCAATAGCCACATTTCGGTGTATTAACATTACCCAAGTCTCTTTGTGGTTTCTGTCCAGTTGGTTCTCCAATCATTTCTTTTCCAAGATTCCTCTTCTTATTGCTTGTGTCTGTCAAATTTGGGTTATAGAGCCTCTTTTCCCTCTGCTCTCTTTGGATCAATGATTTGATATCGGATTCAACTCGTAACGCTTGGTTGACTGCAGAAAGATAATTAGTGGATTCGGTGGATAGTGTGGCCCAACGGATATCAAGATTTAAGCCTTGAATGAATTTCTTAGTTTTCCTTGGTTCATCATCTATATAATGTGGAGCATAGTGAATTAGTCGGTGGAATTCGGCCTCGTATTCAGCTACAGTATGTCTTCCTTGTACCAAATCCATAAACTCTCGTTCACGGGTGTTCAGTATTACCTGCGTAACATATTTCTCCTCGAATGCACGTACAAAATTTGCCCACGTTCTCGGGGTTTGATTTCTTTTCCATTGGTGATCTATGACTCTCCACCAATGATGAGCTGCATCTTCAAATTGATAGACAGCAAAGCTGACCTTCTGTTCATCAGAATAGTTGAGAACAGTAAAAATTCTCTCAACTTTGAGTAACCACTCTTCTGCATGATGGGCATTAGGGGTTCCGTAGAATTTAGGTGGGTGGAACCTCAGAAATCGCTCAAGTGCTCTATCTAGTGGTTCTTCATTCCTCGTGACGTTTCGTGGAGGATTTTGTTGACAGAATTGCATGAGCTGTTGTAAAATTTCCATCGCCTTCCTGTTGGGTAGTTCTTGTCGAGGATGCTGTTCTTCTTGTTCGTCGTTCCTTCTTGGGTTACGTACTTCCTCAGGAGAATTTTCCTCATTTCCTTGATTTCTCGTGTGAGAGCTACCACCAAGTGACGATGACATCGTAGCTCGTGAATTATTTCTTGACGACATCATCAAATTTATGAGAAAGTGGTGATTTAAAACATATTTATTTTTGAATAGGGAGTTAATATTAATAATGCACTAAATTAATTAACTAGAGTAAGGTAAAGTCACCATTATCTGAAATAGTGACAATTGTGGAAAAACAAAGTTTGGTGATATACTATCAATCCTCATTGGTTGTTCCGGGTTTACTCGATCTGAGTGTCAACCATAATATTCTCAATAGGGGAAACTTTTTCGATCTCGGCCTATGCACCTAACTCTTTAGGTTACTAATAGTTGGTTGCTCTTTCTTACCAAGGTGTTATCAGCATTCCTGTATGAGCACTAGAGACTTTACCCTGAAATAAACCAGTCAACTTCATCAATATCTTACAACCCAAAGCATAAAATTCTTATGAGTTTATTCTATTACCCAAAAATATTTCATAATAGACTGTGAGCCTGGGCTCTGATACCACCTCTGTGGGACCCGACTCGGGCACAAATTAATTTATCCCTTATCCGGTACCACATTCTCTAAGAACATTACGTACGATGGTTTCAAAACCTTTTCAGAAATAGCGGAAGCGTTTAGTCAAACATTCATTTTTAGTAGCGGAAGCGTTTATACATTCTAATTAGTAACAAAATATATCCCAGTACAAACTCCTTATAATAGTCCGACACTTAAAAAAAGAGAAAATACTATAACAGTCCCGGTAAGCCAACATTTCCATTTTCCTAATTTTCCTCCGGTTCTGGCTCCGGTACTCCTGTATCTGGAACTCACAATAAATTACAAGGAAAACAGAAGTTAAGTCTTTGAGGACTTAGTGAGGGAATAATAATGGCTTTATATCTGTAATTATCAAATAATGCAATTTCTCAATATGATATGTCATGTAACAAAGATCTTGCAGTCAAGTAATTGTCAATAATGAACAGTGATGATTTAGGATTTCAGAGTGAATATCGTGGGCTAAAGAGGTGGCTCCCACCAGACAGTTCGGTGTAGCACTTTTCCCCACATATTCAGATAGGATCTGTACATTCAGTCATTTACGAGCCAAGTGAACCATTCTCCGGACCGTAAAACGGTGCGCGTTGTTCAGATGAACCATATACCCGGACTGTCATCCGTTGTTCATTGGACTCACTTTCCGGGCCGAAGCCGCGTTGTCCAGTGGATAAAGATCCAGGGCTCCATTCATTCAGTCATTCAGTCAAATGATTCGTTCAATCAAAGGAATCGATTAGTAATCGATAACATTCAAGATAAATAAACATGCAGATCAAGATGACCAATGGGACGAGATAATGTACAATATGATGACAATATATAAAAGGTGAGATAATGAATAACAAGATATTGTAAATTCCAGGCCAAATGCCAAAAGGGCTATATAACAAAAATCCGGTAGTACACATCACCTCACTATTTGATGTCTTACTGGATTGGCTCGATTTTGAACCCAGATGTCAAATAAAGTCCTATAAACATAATATAAGTAATTTTGGTGTTTAGCAACCCAGATATGTTGTTGAATCTTCTGCAAATCATTTTTTGTACAAAACTTGTCCGGGTAATTTCTAAATAAGACTTTAAAAATTCATTAAAAATCAAGTTTAAGTCGAAACTTCACGAAACTTTCCAGAAATGCCTTAAATCAGTCCAGCAACGTTCGCCGACCGGAATTTCGAAAAAGTCGTCGGCGCGTGTGTTACACGCGCCACCGCGCAGGCGCGTGGCCGTGCTCCGGCTGCCACGCGCGGCTGAAATTTTTACAGTATGATCGCATCGGTTCGATCTACAACTTTTGTTCAGAAACCATTTTGAAATTCCAAACCGATATTGCCCAGAATTCTTTTTTTTCGAAATGTTTAATGAGGTGTTTTGGTCGCCGGAAATCCGTTCGTACGGCGGCCGTTTGGGAGATCGGCCGACATAACCATAAACTTTAACACATTTTGAACAACTTTCATTTTATACACAAGATCAAAATCGGTTTTAAAATAGAAGAAATGAAGGCATGAACACGCTACCTCAAAATAGATTTCTGGGTTGCATTTCTGCAAATGTTCTTCACGGGTTTTCGATTTTTCTGGGTGATTTGGCTTTGATTTTGTTACACCTCTCAAACTAAATGTTTTCTGGGTGTGTAAGGATGATTGTGTGAAATTTTTGGATTTTTTGGAGGAGGTTTGGTATTTTCCTCATAATTTTCCCTATTTCCACCCTATTTTCTACCTATCTCTCTCAAACTTGCTCTTTGAATTGTGAGTTCAATTTGATGAAATGGGGGGGTATTTATAGGGGTTTGTGCATGTGTTAGGGTGTTGAAGGGTGGACAAGTGTTGGGGTAAGTTGCCACATATTAAGCTTTTAAATTAATTCAAAATGATTAGTTTTTTATTATTATTATTATTATTATTATTTAGAATTATATTATTGTTATTATTATTATTATTATTTTTTTTGGATGATTATTTTAGTAGCATTGAAGATAGCTTCAAATTATTTTTGTCCAATTTTGTAATTAATATTTTTGGGGTGTTACACAAAAGTTGTTGTTAGTAAAATATTTTTTAAAATTGGATTATTTCATAAAACAATTATTATATATGCAGTTACAAACGTTTATTTAAACAACTTTATGTTCGATTTTTGTATAAAGTTGAAAAAATTTATTTTTAATAAAAAGAATAAAGGGTTTGATATTAAATAAAAAACAGTTTAATAAACTTTAATTTCTTATAAAATTAACACTGCTCAACGTAAAACAGTAAAATAAATATTTCATGATATTTTTCTGTTTATGCTTTACCTTTATCTAATAATAGCAAAAACAAAATAATCATACACTTAAAATCTAAATTTTTGATATGAAAATCATATACATACTTTCCAAAACAATCTCGAACATTCCTTAAGTACTACCTGACTAGCCCCCTATAAATATCTACGTTCTTTTTATTAAAAAAATATATTTTATTTTTAAAAATATATTCATTTATTTTAGTTTTCGATAGGACGTGTGTCACCCCTCCTGTCCCTCTAATTTCACTACCACTAATTGTATGTTCGTGTATTTAGTGGGTATTTGTAAACATTTTTGTAAACCGTTTATCAATTTTTTAGATAAAAAAAATCAGATTTTGAGTATTTTATTTCTATACTTATGCTATGCTTCTCTAAAAATAAGCATCATAACATGTTTTTGACTATTTTAAGTTGTTTTGTGGCAATTTTGTAATTAATTGAAGTTTAGCAAACACTAAACTCTTTTGCTTAAAATCAATTTTTTTAAACTTTAATCAAAAGAAAAGAATGTAGATTTGCATTTAAAAACTTAGTGTTAAAATAGGTATTATCCAAAACTTTTTTTTAGAATATATCCAAAACTTTTTTGAATGGTTTTTCTTGCTTTATTGGAAAATGTATTTTATTTATTAAATTATTCTTGAACAACTTTTATATATATATTTTTGGAATATTATGGCTATCACGTCATGATAAATGTCATTATATTTGGCAACTATTTAGACCGATATTACCTAAATTATATGATACGTGGGTGACTGAAGATGGCCCCCGTAGGGTATGATTTCAAACTTTTGTTTTGGATCTAGTTTTGGAAACTTCATTCATGGAAATTTGCTCAAATAACTTTAAAAATAAATAAATAAAACAAAATAAAAACAAACAGAAGATTTTGCAAACGTTTGATATCTCCTATATCTATAATACCTATATTATTCTATATTATATTATTATAATATATGAGCACCTTAAAGTAACCATTTTCGTAGACCCGACCACGGTTCAGAACCGTCGGTTCGACGATTCAAAAAACATCGACCCTTAACCTCAACCTTCCTTGACGGTTTCAATTACGGTTTATGAACCGCTGGTTCCGGTTAACCAACGGTTACGATTTAACCCTTCTTTTTTTAAAAAAATTAAAACTATTATTAAAATTTGAAATAAATAGTAAAAAGTGTAATGTGTTTTCATCCATGAAATAATCATAAAATAACGTGAAATAAATTCAAGCTCAGATAAGCAACATGTGTAATATATATTTTGTTTGGTTAATATATAATTATAACATATATATAGATCAACAAGGCTCTTATAGCTTAGTGGTTGAAGCTAATTATTTCAGTTGAAGGTCATGAGTTCAAATCTACACCATAAAATGAAAATTGGACCTATAAGGATTGATTACATTTTCATAAGATGTGCAAAGAGTAGCTGTGTTCAACATAGGAGGCGACATTTCAATCATCGCGGCCAACTGGAATGAGTCGCTTAGAATCATTCCCTCCACATGAATATCGTGCATAATCACTTGTAGTTCTTGAACTTGCACCATCACTGGCTTAGGATCGACCATTTCAAAGTCCAAGAATCGTCCAACAATGAATATCTTCATTAAAAATGTAAAATAAATTAAAATAAACCCTTGAGCCGTCGATTACCGTCGGTTAACCGGTTAGTAAAATTATGATCCTTACTCTCGGCCCTTCTATAGACGGGCCGGTTACGGGTCCGACTCTTTGAACCGTTGACCCGATTAATCGGCCCGTTGATCACGGGCCGGTTCAGGGTCGATGATGACCCTTGGCCGGGTCTACACTTTGGTATGACCATTGTCAAATTCTAAAAATACCCTCTATTTGCTTTAGTATTAGCCATGAGACCATGAGATAATAGATAATATCGGAAGATCACCTATTAACATCCCAACTTAGTTCCTAATTTTTCACCAGTTTTTTTTCCTTCCGAAATTATGTGCGTCAGTTTTTTCTCTTCCACATAAAATATGATATTTAAATCAGATATTTAAAAATTTAATATACATATACAACATTTAAAATTTCATTACACACGCAACGCGTGTACGTCGACCGCTAGTATATTATTATGGGTATATATGGAACAGTCTAAACAACAAATAATTACCCTTCAACTAATATTATATATATATATATATATATATATATATATATATATATATATATATATATATATAATTTAATATCTCATACAATATTTTTTGAAACGATATTATTAATAATAGTTTCAAATTTTTTAGACCAAACAATATAATCTATAGAGCATCGAAATACGACGCTTGAGTTGTTACACGGTTTAAAATATTTTACATTGCATCATGTTCATTAAATATAACTTTTGGTAAAACGATAAACACTCAATTTTATAATTGGTATCAGAGACATAGTCACATATTCGATTCTTGTGGATTGCAAAGGAGTGCAATATTTGCGAAAAACATTATTGAGAAGCAATAATTGCCCTTGCTAAAAGAGCGCTCGAAACATAGTGGTTGGACTGCCGTACAATTTAAATATTGAAGTTACACCGTTACCATCTTCTATAGCTTTTGAAAAAAAAAAAGAGAAATTGCTCGATCCTACATCATTCACTATGGCTATTTGACAAGGATTGCCTAGAGCACATAACCGATGATAGTGAATTGCTCTTTGAATTATTTTATTTCAAGCAAAAGATCCAAATAGGTCCATGAAGAGAACTCCTTACGTAATACTGTCGGTATTGGTAAAATTATAGCCGCAACTTTCAAATTAAGAACCTATTACCCGTTGAAAATTTTAAATATTCAATTCTGTGACAACATATATGATGGGAAATTTCAAAATAACTCGTGTTTAATAAAGAGCTAATGACAATATACCTCATGCAACATCGCTAAGAGACATATTACCTCATATGACTTATAACTAGGGATGGTAATAGGGTGAGTCCAGACCCGGACCTGCATTGAACCGGCCCCGTCGGCATGGTCTGGACCAGCTTCAATCGGGGCGGGGCGGGTCCTGGTTGGCCGGACCTACCCCACTATTAATTTTTAATTTTTTTGTAAAAAAATAATATTGAATATACATTTCACTTCTTTGATTAAACAATAAAGTGTTATTTAATTTTTTTTCAAACTCATGTGTTCATGTAAAGAAGTTGGACATTTTGAATGGAATGAGAGCAAATTAATAAATATTTAGTAGCTTAAATATAATTTTACAATGCTTATTATAAATATTTACTAGAGAAACATGAAATTCAATCACAAAGCTCAATTTTTTTTTGTTTTAAAATTGATTCTAGCCATCTTTTTTAAGGAAAAAAAATGGTCCCGGTGCGGGGCGGGGCGGGGCTGGTAAACCCACTGGGTTCGCGGGTCTAAGAGGGGTGCGTGGGTCTGGGTTTTATGTGTAGCGGGGCGGGTCCTACGATTTACCAAACCTGTCCCACACCTGCCCGTTGCCATCCCTATTTATAACTAGATATTTTACCACATATGGTTTGTAAAATATAGCTTACCGCCTCCCTCCACAATTTTCAGAAATTTTTGGCTTCTCCTGACGAAATATATTCGTTTAGGAAGGGTGTTTTGTATTTATCACAAACCACAGAGGAACATGTTGCCTATTCCCAAACCACGGAGAGGGAAGTTGCACATGTCGAAAACACAGGGGGTATGTTATATCTGATCGAAACCACAAGGGCATAAATTGCCACAAGGTTAAACTATATCAAGTTGACTTTCTAATTTTAATTGCAGATTCTCCCATTGTTGTTCTTTAGGTTCAGATTATCCTTATGCAGTTATGCTATTATTTTAGTGCATTTTACCCCATCATGCCATTCTTTAGATGCATTTTACGCTATTAAGGATAATTGACATTTATCAAGTGATTTCAAAGCTCCACGCACAATAAGGCACGTGACAGACAAATAATATGTGGAGAGATTGTATTGCATCTATTACAAACCACATGAGATAAACTGTCTATTTTCAAACAACATATGAATAAATTGCCTAATTGAAAAACCATTTTAAAGCCCTTAATTAAATTAGCAAAGATCCACAATGTTGTACTTGATGGTACTCGTAGAGCAGTCGAGGGAATCTTTAACTTCAAATACATCGATGTGCAAAGAACGCTGGCACAAACAAATTAAATCATTTTAACTTCAAATACTTTGATCAAGAAAGGGTTAGTGTCACGCCCCGGGCCCAGGCCCGCGTAAGCGCGACTGCACAATGGACTTTTATAGCAACTACTTCGTATCCGTCCTCGCTCTACGAAAATAGTTAACCCAAGTTGCTATAATAGTCCATTGTAAGCCTTTATAAACCACTTTAAATTTTCATCCACAACCAATGTGGGACAAGGGTATTACAATCACCCCTCCTTTAGAACGCGACGTCCTCGTCGCGACCTAACTCATCGATCCACCGGCACCGGGAATCTAGAGGTGGCTCCTACAGGTTCAAGAGGTGGCTCCCGTCATGTAGCACTTTGCCCCGCAGGTTCAAGAGGTGGCCCCCGTCGTGTAGCACTTTGCCCCTTAGGCTCAAGAGGTGGCTCCCACGCACGTAGCACTTTGCCCCGCATAGCACTTATCTCCCGGTGTTGCCTGCCGATAACCGGCTCTGATACCATTCTGTCACGCCCCGGGCCCAGGCCCGCGTAAGCGCGACTGCACAATGGACTCTTATAGCAACTACTTCGTATCCGTCCTCGCTCTACGAAAATAGTTAACCCAAGTTGCTATAATAGTCCATTGTAAGCCTTTATAAACCACTTTAAATTTTCATCCACAACCAATATGGGACAAGGATATTACAGTTAGTCTCAGGTTTTCCCAATGTTGGCTATAAAAGAAATATAGCAACTGTGCTTCTTGTCAACCAAATCTGATCTACTATATAAAAAAAATATTATTTAGACCAATACAGATAACAAGCTGAAAATGGAATATATCCCGATTTCAGTTGACGATTACTATGGATTCACTTGGGTGATTTTCTCAGTAGCAATAATCAAACTGTGTTCAAAATAGTTAAGCTGCCGAAGAAAATACAGAACCAAAAAACTTTGAAGACTAATCAGAATCCATTCCGATATAGGTACGAAGTTTGCTAACAAAGTGTGAGAACTTTTGTGAATAGAATGTGTCATGAGTTTCCAGCAGTTTACAGGAATAAGATATATGTCATGAGTTTCCAGCCGCAGGAACACTTCCAGAAAATGGTGTAGTTGAAAGTATACTAGAATATAAGAGAGAGACGAATTATGTTTTTAGTGTCTGATTTTCGTAAAATTTAGGGTATCTGCATAGAAAGTTTGATGATAGTCGATCAAATATAAAAATTAAGCAATAATTTTAATATGGAATGCAAAAAAAGCAATGAAGAATACTAAAATTTGTTATAAAGATTTTGATGATATAAACATTCGCCTTTCCGTTATAACTTTTGATAGAGCTTCATTGCTTCAAGAGCTCCAAGCTATCTACACACACTCCCGCTTCTTCTTGGCCTTAGAGACTCCAAAGAGAGCCATATACCAACTGCACTCACCATTTAACTTTGCATATTTTTCCAACTTTCATCAGTGTTGAAAGACCTTGAATGATTCACTCTTGTAAGCTCAAAGAATTGCGCCATTACAAATCACTTACATATGACATAACCAGGATTTTAGAATTAGGTGGATAAAAAACTAAATAATATCCTGTGATGAGTAAAAATATAATATTTTTTGTTTTTTTATTACAAAATTTACAAATTTTTATAGGTAAATTGATATTATTTTTCAAAATTTTCTGTCGGGCAAAAGCCAAACTTTGCCCATATATAGTTACGTCCCTGCTCACACAAGAACAAGAAATGTCATAAAATATGCCTCGCAAACTCAAGAATTGAAACAAAGAAATGAACTAAAAGGACTAAGAATAAAGCATTTGTGATATAATGTCGGAAAGTTTGCAACTGGAAACCTGGACAGAAGGTCATTTGCTACTTGGATAATGGACTTGAGAGCTTGCATGTGAGATCATATTTGATTCTTCAGAAACTAAAAGAGTGATCAACCGTTACAAAAGTTCCTGCATATCAGTTCTTCAAGGTTGTTTGAGAGAGCAATTAGATAGTTTTCAAGAGTGTATTCACTGTATACAAAGAATGAATCAAGAGTGAATTCTGTAATTGCTATATTGAATCGAACATATCTCAATCAATGTATTGGTGCCCTCGCGGACGTAGCTCATTTTTGGCCGAACCATGTCAATTCTTGCGTTGTTTTTCTTTCGAATTCATCATATGTTCGTGTATGTGTTCATGTTGAATGGTTATTGATTATTCAATGTTTATTGGACTACAAACATTCACCGGTGATTCAAGGAGAATTACAATCTTGATTATCGATCAATTTTTAATATTGTATGTCATTTGTGATCACATAAGGATGTATTTCTACAAGTTGTACAAGAGCCAAGTTCTTGGCTAGATCACAATTCACGAATATGACTATAAAGATTGATGCGGAGAGATTTGATGGAAAAGGAGATTTCGGATTTGGTGAAGGCGTATGGATGCTATACTAGTCCAACAAAATGTGGCCAAAGCTCTAGAATGGGAGAAGAATCTGCCCACAACCCTCAATGATGATCAGAAAATTGAGATGATGAAGCTGTTGGGTTTCCGTACCCCGGCGCCAGATCCAAACGCAGCGGAAATAATATAATAAACAGATCTGACCCGTGGACGGTCGATCGCGCCTGATTCATATATTAACATGCATAAATCGAATAAATGCACGAAAAGGAATTACCGTTCACCGACGTGAATCTGATAGCGGTAACCCTCGAGTCCAATCAACATGACCAGATCTGCAAGCCAACACCAGTGCTAGTTTGGTGTTGGCATTTCTATGAGAGTGAGTGTTGATTGAGAGTGATTAGGTCGTCCTTCCTTTGCTGATACAAATGTCATATTTATAGTTGTATAAGCTAATTGGGCCAGGGTTAATATAAAGCCCATTGGGCCAACGTTTGGCTTGTAGGGCATTTATGCTAATTGGGTCAGGGTTAATATAAAGCCCATTGGGCCAACGTTTGGCTTGTAGGACATTTATGCTAACAATCTCCCACTTGCCCAAAAGCCAAAACAAAACTACAAACTCATAATCCAAGTAACTCAATCCTAATGAATAACTTGATGTACTACTAATGTACATAATTATGAGACATTAATATATCAAACGTTTTAATTTAGAACTTTCTACAGATGAAACATTTTCAAATATAGAAACTCCACTAAAGTGAGGAGCTTTCAAAAATTAAATTCATCTCTTCTAAATCACTCAATTTGAGCACTTAACATTTAAGTCTCAATTATCATCAATAGATCGGCGGCCGGTTGATTGTGACCCAGCGAGGCTCAAGTGTATCATAGCAGTAGGATCACAACCTTTGTGATTTTAGAAGTCAAACAACTTCTTTGGGCTTACCCTGAATGCCTCATTGTCAATTAAACTCCTTTAATAGACAATGGCCGAAATATAATTCCAGCAACAACATACCGATCGTGGGTAGCGCCTAGCATCTGCGCTTCACGAAGACCTAGATACAAATGACTAGCAACGTACGAGAACCTGTCAGCCATAGTTAGCGTGCAGTACATTCCTTTCACTCAATATGTCCCGATTGAATCAAGGGCATTGGTTGATCGAGACCCATTATGATTTCAATAACTATGTATTTTGTTTCACGTTATATGATTCATTGTGTGCGTATATGAAAAACTCATTTTTCACAAGCACTACCCACTCTGGCCAGAGATTCCTCGAATCATATATAGAAAAACACATAGGACATCCTGGTTCATCAAGACCAGTGGTGAATCCCCAACGACAATCATAGGCCTCTGACAGCATCACTGAATACCCAAAATAATGACTTTATGACCCACATGTGATCAGTCATTAAATCAAAGTACACAGCTATCTATCAAGACCTCAATGACGCCTCGGGTCATGAGGAGTAATGATGCACAACTATGACTAGAAATTCTATACTCGACAAATGGTAACCACTTATAGAATTCCGAGTAGGGTCGTTCAGTGAACTCATTCCTAATGAGCACCTATTTATGTGTGCTGACTTCTCCAAGCCAACGCCGATGAAACACGGCGCACTACACTAGACACATCATGAATACCAGTCTCTAACAAGCATATATCGATATCCCATTCTCGAAGGCTCATCGATCAGGAACATTTAGAAATCGCAGTCGAGAATGTATTTCATGGTCACCATCATATGCGTAACCACATTCTATGGACTATAGCAACTTCAAGGACTTCATCAATACATCAAGATGCATGGGTAAACAGATGAAGAAGTGCCATATATATTAATATTCAAACAAAGATTTGTCAATAAGATTATAAGTACAATCAAACAACTATTGATTTACTTAATCATGTACGACAACAATATCTTTCACTTTCCCAAAGCCAACTACTCATGTGTCTTAAGACCATCTTACCAAGATGTCTATCAGACACCAATAATTGTAAATGCTTTGTCAGTGGATTTACTATATTTTTCTGTTGAAGCGATTATCTCGATAATAATGTCGTGTCTACCATCTATCTCATTAGATAGTATTTTCTCAATATAAGTTTGGATACTGATGAGATCTTGGCTATTCATAATAGCTCAAATGTTGTCACAGTACCAGGGACTGTGTCAACCGCACTAGAAATTAGACCCAACTCTTGGATGAAATTTCATATCCAAACTGCCTCTTTGCTGCATCGTATGCTGCAATGTATTCAGCTTCAGTGGTGGAATCCAATGTGGTGTCTTGCTTGGAACGTTTCCAAGAGACATCACCATCATTGAGCTTAAATACAAATCCGAACATCGATATGGTATCATCTACATCCAATTTAAAAACCAGCATCAGCTTAGCCTTCAACTTTTATTTCTCCACTTACAGATCCAAAAACCATGAACATATCATAAGTTCTTCATAAGAACTTGAGGATTATTTTCACAGTTTTTCCAGTGACCTTCACCGGGATCTGTCTAATGTCTGCTCATTACTCTAAGAACATACATCAGGCCAAGTACATACCAAAGCATACAGTATGCTATTAAAAGTAGAAATATAAGGTACAAATGTCATCTTTTCTCTCTCATCATCAATCTTAAGACACATTGACTCGAGAGATGAATACTATGACATATTATGAAATAACTCATTTTTCGACTATTCTATGCTAAACCCTTTTAGCACAGTGTTTATGTACTTAGATTGAGAGATCTCAAGCATCCTTTAGATCTATCCTTATAGATCCGTATGCTAAGCACGTATGACGCTTCTCCCAATCTTACATGGAGAAATTAGTAGATAATCACGCTTTAATTGATTAATCCAATACCATTCACAATGAGCATGATATAATCGACTTAAAGCATCACAAATGTAACCATGCTCCCACTAACCCTTTTGCATACACATGTCACTTCCGAAGTTTTAACAAAACCAAACACTTTGATGATGTTATCAAAACTGAAGTTCAAACTTCGAGATGCCTTCTTAGGCCCATAAATGGACCTCTGGAGTTTGAAAACATTTTTCTCACTCCAAGAAGTTGTAAACACATTTGGCTGCTACATTTCTACCTCAATGCCACCACTGAGAAATGTTGTGTTCACATCCATTACTCATATCTCATATTCATAATATAAAGATATAACTAATAAAATCTAAATAGACTATAGCATCATAACCGATGAAAATTTTCTCATAAACAACTCTTTGCCTATGAGAATAACCTTTTCTCACCAGTCAAGCTTTGAAGGTCACTACATTCCCATCCACTCCAAGCTTTCACTTGTAAATCCATGCAGCCAATGTGAACAATTCCCAAAGATGATCTACTAAGGCCCATACCTTATTGGAGTACATGGATTCCATTTCAGATTTCATGGCATCTTGCCAATGTCCCGAATCAATATCTGACATTGCCTCCTTGAAAGTCCAAGGATCATATCCATGGTCTATTTCTTGACTACTTTCAAGGAGTAGATTCATTCTATCAGGAGCTCTTGAAACATTTTCAAATCTCCTTGGTGTGTGTAAATCAAAGGTTGTGATTAACTAAATTAATTTCACCGTTTTCACTTTTCTAGTGGTTTGTGGTTCTTGAACCCTTTCAAATTATATTATTTTGTCATCCTTTCTAATAGAAACATTTTCTCTGGATAGATTGCACTTGCGAAACAAACTCTTTGCCTGCAATTGATAATATAATTTCCACAAAATAACATAAGATGGATCAACTATCCAACTCATCTCCCACTGGCTGCTTCACATAAGCAGAACAATCTCAAAATAAAAATTTTGATTATTTTTTCAGTCCATATCGTATATGGAGTTTTTGTCACTGCATTGGTATGAATTATATTCAACAAATATGTACCTATAGAGAGTTACTCAGAGAGAATCACATTCTCTTTAAGATAACTCAACATCATCTTGCACTAACATTTAGTGCTCCACATACGTCCATATGAATACTTAGGGATGTGAGGTATGCTCCCCAACTAAAACAAAACCTGATTTCCTTAGGTGCCTTGGATCAATTATGCTATACTTTTAAGGCTGAAAAAGGGAAGATGAAAGTGTCAAAAGGTTCTCTTGTAATGATGAAAGGCATACGAAACAAAGGTCTATATATATTAGTTGGAACAACCATAACTCAACCTGTTACTCTGAGTGTTGATCAACAGAATGATATGGCTATGTGGCATCTGAAACTTGCTCACAACGAGAAGGGTTTGGTTGAATTACATAAGCAAGGTCTTCTAGGAAATGTAAAACTAAACCCCTTAGAATTCTGTGAAGATTGTATCAGGGGAAAAGCCACACGAGTCACCTTTAAGAAAGGAACACACACCACTAGAGGTCCTTTATAATATATTCATTCGGACTTATGAGGACCCTCAAGAGTTGCTTCCAATGGAGGATCAACTGTATGAATGATTCATATACTTTTCTTCCTGAGGATATTATGAATCAGAACAATTCTAGTGTCCGGGATTCCATCACATAAATACAACAAAATCAGGTCAAAGATCTTCAAGTAATTTTGGATGGCAAAAACACGAGTTTTCGAAGTGCGATAACACGATTCAAACGTTTGAGGCAGAGCTTATCATTACAGAAAAAGAAGTTTCATTTGGCAGTATACGAGGCTTCACACTTGAGGCAATAACTAACAACTGCACTTGGCTATAACTACAGGGTCATACTCATACCAGAAGTCATGATTGCTATTCTCCCAGAGGTGCACTGATTGCAAAGTTGAATGAAATTTATGTTCGTGATGTTGTTAATGAAGATGGAATGTGGAAGAAACTCGGGCAACACTCTCACAGCCTCTTTGAACTTTTACCACAAGCAATCCTGAGCAACTGCTGGCAAGAGCTCCACATGAAAACGTGCAGGTTGCTAAATTTGAAATAGAGAAAATGCTTATTGGCGGGGCTAAACGGAACTGGAATCCAGATATAAGCAGTGTTTATACAATAAAGAGTCTAAGGGACCAATCTTGGGAGTGATTGATTTTTTTGTTGGGATGAATTATACTAATAGATTTTTAATGATGAGGCAACAGAATGTACAAGATGCCAACATGAACACTTCATAATGAAATGGATAGGGGAGAGGACTTTAACTTGTTGCATGTCCAGAAGAATCTTACTCGGCTCGACTTAATCAATAGATATAGTGGTAGAAAGGCATTACTTTAAAATATTTTGGGTATTATTCGGAGCATATCCCTAGACTTCCACCTTGAGTACAAACGATACGACTAAGATTCTAGAGTCTAATGATACAACGGTAGTTGATGAGCAAGGTATGAAGAACTCAACAACTAATACAACAAGAGGGAAAGTGAGCATGCAGAAGGCTTAATCGTTAAAGGAGCAAGTGAGCAACAGAAGCAAGGATGAGCTTTAACACTAACTTGTAAGCGGCTAGGTGCTAGTTGCAGGATCGGTGGAAGAGTTAGTTACTAGCAGTGTATAAATACCATCTAAAGCACTTGTATGGACTAAGCTTGTATTGAATAAAATCAGTTCTCGTTTCCCTCTCCAGTCCTTCCTCCATTTGTTAGGAGGTTGGAGATCTCGAACTCGCTCTGACTAGTTCTAACAATGACATTTATTACTCTCAACATCATAGATGGATCTTGCTCAATTTAGCAGCTCACCAAGCCTGAAGTTCCGCCATGGAGTGTGGGATGCTAGAAAAATGATTGTTCAAATTATAACTTCATTTTTTTTTCAAATTATAACTTCATTGATGACAGCAGAGAACAAAAGTTTGCAAGTCTAATGAAGCTCACATCTTAACCATAAGCCCAAGTCTTGGCACGATCTAAGGCCATGCTTGGTATACTTAAGAAATGAGAATGTTCATTCCCATTGAAATGTATATTCCCATTCACTCCATCTACCTTGGGATTACATAAATATTCTCGTTTCTCCATATTTATTTATTTTAATCACATCTACCTTGATTATATCTATCTTTCCTGTAATCTTCAACCTAAACCTTAACATATCTAGTAATAGTAGTAGTAATAATTACAGCAATATAATCAGGGGCGGACATATGAGTTTTTAGGGGTGTACAAAAAAATCGCACAATCTCACCTACCCATCTGACCCGCATTTACCAATATGTATTCACCCTTTTCAACATTTGAAAAAAGGAGTTGCAATTAAAAATTGATCCACAAGCATTTATGTGGGTGTGTAGCGGATTATTGCACATCCACTCATATACTCAACCAATCCACACGCATCTTTATATATTAAGTGTATTAACTTATAAAATTAAATATTTAGGTGTTTAAGTTACATATTATAATTTTTAAAGCCAATTTTTTAATCAAATCTTTTGTTACATGATTTGTGCATATCGAGTTTTAGAATGATGGTGATATGCTTATACTATATGGTTTTAATTAGAAGGGGGCAAAATGTATATTTTACGGACAAATTGCTATTTTTGTGGGGTAAAATACAATTTTTTTAAGGTTATTATTATTATTTTTTTCAAGGGCGTATTTGCCCGTTTGCTAAAGGTGCATTCGCCCCTGAATATAATTAATATTAATAATCATAGTTGTAACAATAAAATAATGAAATCATAATATTATTGAATAAATAATAATGATAATAATAAACTTATAAAAGAAAATATTAACATATCATTAAATTAATTTATCATAGTAAAATAATAAGAAAAATAATGATAATAAAAATAACACTATTATTACTGCTATTATTAGTGGAATCAAGTTAAGATTAGTCATTTTGTCTTTTCATTCTTTACCATTCTTTACGATGTTAGTCATATGGGAATATAATCTAAACTCTAATTTCCATTCTCATCCTTACAATTACTAGGAGTTGGAGGACGAAGACTTGAATGTTCAAAAATGTTTTTATTCATAATTTATTTCATTCCAGTGTACCATCATGACCTAAAGCCTAAAGGTTCAACGTAACTTCACGCGCATTCAATTTAGAGAAGGTAAATTCACTTTGAATACAAGATAACCATCTATTTTCGCTTATATTTTAATGGGTTTTGTACTTTTGTTTTATTACAACTATGCTAAGTTTTTTAATTATAATGAATGATGGTAGGCTAAATGAACCATAAAAAAAAATCAAATCAGACCTTATATATCCGTCATTCTTTTCTAAGAGTTTCTTTGGCCAGAATATGATTGATAATTCATTTGTATTCCAAATTTTTGTATAACTTCGATCTATATCTTTTTTGGTTGTTTCATTGCTCTTATGAAATGGCCGAAATCCATGGATTCAGAGGCTTAAAATAATGTGGGCAATTGCGTGGCAGGAATTCCTTAAATAAATGTTTTAGGTAATATACTATTTGTTTTTTTAGATATTGGGTAAATAAAATTGAAATTATTAGTTTTTAAGGTATTAGGTAAATAAAATTACAAGTATTAGTCCGCTGAACGTTCGCAATAAAGTTCCTATATTTTTATGAAATAATATATATGAAATTCTCCTTTAGAATTTCTTCCTGACTTTAAAAATTATTTTGCTTACAGGTAGATTACAATGAAAAATCAAAATATTTTGATTTTTTCAATAAGAAAGATGATGCATCAACAAGTAATGCAAATAGAGAGATAAATGGATCATTATAAGTCTGATGTGCTTCGTCATACGAAATTTCAGAAACTTGATTCTCTTCATCATTTGTGTCCAATATTGGCTACCACGAGAAAGTTACACATTTATCCCTTGGTTGTAGGTTGATTCGGTTGGTCTTGACTCTCCAGTTTCAACAATAACCACATAGCGATTTTTCTTTTCTGGGATGAAACTCATCAAAACATCACTTCCCAATAAAAATGGAAAATTAATTTCTAACCAATACAATGATTATTTATATCGAGATGGATATTGCTCTTACTATTGATATATAATTCATCATTGACAAGTTTGATATTTTAAAGAATCGCAGGTTGCTACTTAAATAGTATTTTAATATATTTTTACAGTAAAATTAATTACTTTTTGGTTCTCGAAGTTAATATAATATATTGTATATTGCTTTTCTATATTTATACATGTACTTCAAAATAAATGTTCGCCCACCAGATTAAAAATTGATTGTTACGTTCCTGCATGGACTCTACTCGTCGCACAAGTCTATTGTTGGGTCTATGCCGTATGCGACCAAACCAGCGTAAGTGACTTTTTTGTGTATTTTTTTTTTATGAAACCACATATGTTTCAGATCGAATGGATTTTGTTTTATTGTTGTGTATAATTTGTAAAATACATAATAAATTATATGTGATGAAATGCTTTCAGATACATAAATTCGAGCATCTCAATTGTCTTAAAGCTGGCTAGCTTATAAAGTTAGAAAACGATTTCTCAAGCAAATAGTTTATGGCCCATATTATTAATAATGAGGTGTGATCGCTTGCTTGTAACTCTACCTCAAAATCTTTTTTTTTTTGTTTTTTTGAGGGGATACCTAGTAGTATTTTTCTTTGGAAATGATTGGAAAAATATGACAAAATTGAGAGCTAGTCAACAAATTTCGTTGTCTCGCTCGCGAGTTTACATCGTTTACGGTCTCACATGTTAAGCATAATTCCAATAGAATTGCTCATGCTCTAGAAAAAAACTTGTATATGTGATGGCAGTGAGTAAGTTCTTAAGTTAATATTGTTTAACGTCAGTCAGATGATATGAATTACTTTTCATAAAGAAAAAAAAACTATTGAGATTCATAATAAATGCAGAGTGGATTTATGAAATTTTTTGAGTCAACATCAATTTTAAATTAAAATTAAATAATAATTAAAGAAAAATTAATTAGGGGTCGGCTGGCCAGCTATTCCATAAATAACCCTCTTAAGCAAGTGGTTCATACACTTGGGGCACGTTGGTTTTTTTATATTAGAAAAAAGCCTAATTTACAGTTTGTTTGATGCCGCAGCAGTGATCTTATGAGCGGTATCAAACGACATATATTCTTTATTTTTATTTTTTTACAAAAAAATTTACATGTGGCATGCAGTGTCAAAAATCCCTAATATACTATTGGTAGATAAAAAAAAAGTTTAGTGAATTAAAGTACGATAATTGGTTCTTTAATACACATTATTACTCTTTTGGTAGTAGCTTTGAAAACTTAACAAGTTAGTAAGGTATAGTGGTGGTATAGAAATTTAGATGTACTTAAATAGAAATTTTAAAATAATATATTGAAGCAAAAATGTGATTTTTAAAAAGGATTTACCTCTAAGTTAGGAGTTGTTAATGGGAGATTAACTTCATTTTCTTGTCGAATCCACCAATAAGAAATAAGAATTGGGATAGGGGTGGGATGGGGTCGGGTATTCGGGAATCGGAAAATTTGGGTCGGGTACCCGAAATTTTGGGTACCCCATATGCCTTACCGATTCCCGACCCGAATTATTCGGGTAACCGAACAATTCGGGTTCGGGTACCCTATTTTTGGTTTTTTTTATTTTTATGTTTTTTTTGCTTCTACAATACATAACAAATAAATTTTTTTTTTATTTCTTGGAAACCGATCGGGTTCCAAGAAGGTACCCGATTCCCGACCCGAAATTTTCGGGTCGGGAATAGGGTATTGCCCGAATCCAAAAAATTATCGTTTTTTTATTCTCATTTGGGAATACCCGATCGGGTTGGGTCGACGTATCCAAATATCCGACCCGAATGCCCACCCCTAAATTGGGAGGATGAAATAATTCAAGAAAATGTTAAGTAAGTGGGACAAATTAAACACATCCACGCATATATTGTGTATATTTTTTCGATTTTTTTTTGTATGGTTTGGACATTACATTAAAATTAAGAGCTTTGAAGATGTTTTTAATCTTATTTTTTCTTTTTATAATTAACGAGAATAGTTATCTTAGTAGAATAATATTTGTTTATAAAATATTATTATATTTTATAATATTTTTGTGCTTGCATCACAACGCTAAGGTTGTTACTCTAGATCCATCATCTATTATAATATAATAATAGGCAACATAGTAATAGGATCAAATGCTTACTGCTGACTAATAGTAGATGTGCAATTTTATTTTTTTATGTAAAGAGACGGGCGGATATGCGGAACTGCATCATTGAGATGTCAATGATTCAGACATATCCATTTTTCTACTAATGTACAAATGAATATTAGATGATTAGCTTTATACTTCCAACACATAGATAAATATATGAGCCCGAATAACAATTTTATTATTTTTCCAAGCTGTGATGTGAGTTGCAAAATGCCCAACTTTGCATTAAAGGGTGCTTTTATCTAGGGGTGGAAATCGGGACGAGTTTCGGAGAATCGGGATATTCGAGTTTGGGGAATCGGGTATCGAAAATACTAAAAGCATACTCGAACCCGAACCCGAATATGTCGGGTACCCAAAATTCGGGTTTTGGGCGGGTACCCGAACCTTGATTTTTTATTTTTTATTTAGTTTTTTATAAGAAATGCTACACATATTTAACCTAAAACAAATATTTTTTAATTTTTAAAAGGGAATTCGGGTTCAGGTACCCGAACCCGAACAATTTTTCTCTCAAAACCCTACCCAAATCCCGTCCCGAACCCGCCACTACCCGATCGGGGAATACCCGATTATCCCGAAAAACTCGATTATCCCGACCCGAACGGGTCGGGTCGAGACCCGAATTCCCAAACCCGTTTCTCAGCCCTACTTTTATCTATTAACGATTAAAGAAAATTAACTCATAACTGCAAATGGTATGACTAAAGAATTGGAATAAATTGCATTAAAGGGTGCCTTCATTTTAGTTTTTTTTTTAATAGCCATTTTAGTTTTTAGGGTTCGGTGCCATTGCAATGAGGCATTCATTGGCATTCATTCCCTCTAATAATTAAATTTTTTTAAAAATAATAATAACGGAACAATATAATTATGATTGCAGATCCTTAAAGATTTTATATAAAATCACTCAAAAAGTAACTACCAAAACTTGAATCCTTTTCCTTAAAAAGTAATATATGAAATTATAATAAATTTACATATATAAAATTTTATTGCATGATTGTGTAAGTGAATGCCTTTTATTTTTTTTTTTTTAAAAAGTCAAATAATGTTAATTTCTCGTTAGACAAACGACAATTGTTTTCTTTATCAGGCAAATAATAATATATAAAGGAGTACCAAAAATATTCTAGAAGTTCAAAAATATAAAGAGACCAAAATAAAAAACATGAACCTAAAATAGACAGCAAAAAAAGCGAAATAAACTAAAAGCTAAGAGAAATTCAAGAAAGTAAACACAAAATAGGGTCCATAACCAGTCTGAGAAGGAGTAAACAAAAGTCTTCCTACTTCTATTCTTTATCCAGAACCACGATCTAAATATAACTAAATCCATGCAGTTATCCCCTTCCTTTGATGATGGACCAAATATTCTGTTATTTCTGTCAAGCCAAATAATCCAAGTGACAGTCAGCCAAATAATAATCCATTCTTTTTTAGCTGTAGAGTGTAGGGTGATCCATGGATCAACAAACTTCGGGAGGTGGCCAACATGAACTTCCTAGGAAATGTCCTGCATACCAAGCCACCGAAAGCATTCCTTCCACAGAGTTGAAGAGGCACTACACGAAAGGAACAAATGCCTGAAAGATTCCACTTCCGAATTGCAATAGTCACAAGCATCAGAAATCTGTCCCACTCTAATGTTTCTGAGTCTTAGATTGTACTTCGTCGGTATCATGTCTCTGATAGCTTTCCACGCAAAAGCTCCAACTTTGTTAGGTGTGAATGAGCGCAAAAAAACCTCACACGTCGACCGAAAACTCCAATGGGGGAACCTCATCTTCAATGATCGAATGATAAGCCGATGATATCGAGTAGCCATATGAGTTATCTAGGAGCCATACCCATGTATCATTCCGTTCCTGCTCCGGATTAAACCTGACAATAAGAGCAAACAAATCGTTAAGTAAAAATCCTCCCATGAAAATAGATTTCGTCTCTAATCCCATCTCCAAATGCCAAACACCATCCACAAATTCCTCCATATTACCCACCAATATATCTATATCCCTTGCAATAGAAGCTAACCGAGGGAACCGCAAATCTAGTCTCTCATCCCCAACCCAAATGTGCCTCCAAAATTTTGTCCCCTACCCATTCCCAACCTTTCTAAACAGCCTTCTCTAAACCACCCCATAGGTACATTAAACACAAGCTTCCTCGTATCCTTCCACCAAAAAGAATGAAACCTCAAATCTCCCCCACTACCCGTAGCCACCGATTCCCAGTTGATGGGGCCATACCTTTTAAAGTTCTTATTATAATAATTTTGTTATTGGATTAAGGTTAAAATTTGATCCTCTTATGAACACATATATTACAAACAATACACTCGGTTAATTAAAGATTTCTTTTGGAATTCCCCTAAAAAACATATCATAACTAAATTTTCCTCCAAAACAAACTCATATCAAATCTGGTTGTGTGGTTGATATCTCTCATAGCCAGTTCTCTGAGACATCTAACCACCCAGTGCCCCGAGAGATGTAACTACTTTGGATGATAATATTGACAGTACCCTAAGGGTGTAATCTCCCTTGGATGAAATGTTCTATTTCTTAAGAGCAACATCAAACATACTATCAAATCTCTCTTAGGTAAGCGCGCGCACACAGACACATATATATAGTACAGGATACATAATTTTTGTTTAGGATGCACAAAATATTAACATAAAAAATGAAGGACAAACAATTTTAGGGGGTTAAAATATAATTTAAAGATGCCAAAATATGATTTGAGGGGCAAACTATAATTTTTGTAGTGTAAAATGTACTTTTTTTAAAAAAAATGTTTTAATTTAGGTAATAATTTTTTTTTCTCCTTGCTTTAACGTAACTCGCCCTTGATCATACACATATACATACATATATATACTTACATATAAACTTATTATATATGTAGTTTAGGGGCAAAAGTGTGGAATTTCTTTCAAGAAAACGGCCGAGGATTTGGCCTTTCAAAGGCGTGCTCTTTGTGCAAAGACAAAAGAAGGCATTACTCCAAGTTTACTTTGGATGTTTCATAATAAATTTTTTTTTTTTGCTTAAACAAAATTCACAAATATAAATAAGTAATTTCATGTTTTCATAAGCAAAAATTACATATACCCTTTGAGATTCTGCCTCAGATAAGCACATAACAACAATCCAACAGATCTTGAGCTTTTGATTTTTAGCCAGACGAAACTCTCTCTAATAAGTACACGTGCCGCCCATCTCTTGATTGTATTTGCTTCCATGCATGGAATACGCCTCACATTAAAGCACACCGAAACGGAATATATAGATATATACAGAGATTGTAAATACATAAAGAGTGTGAGAGAAATGTGGGGAAGAAAGAGTCTTTGGTATCTGTTTCATTTCTTGATCTCTGATGGCGTCCATCCATTAAAAGTTGTGATTTTGACATAAAATTTTCATTTTTTGGGGGTATGATTAATTGTAAGGTGTTATTCACGCGAATTGTCTTCCGTGGATGTGGAATTCAAGACTGTTTTTATTGGTGGGTCTGATCTTTTAGTTCGCCTTAAACTGTCACGTCTGACCAGTTTGATGTTATTGTTAACATCGCTTGTGAAATATCAAAGGTGTAGTCTTGGTGATCTGTGCCCCACATTCCCAATTTTTGCACTTTACAGTTGTTTTTTCTGAACTTGGGTCTGTTCTTTTTGCGCTTCTCTGTTTCTTAAACTGTTTGTGAAGTGGTAGATCAAGAAATGCTGCATTTTTGCACAGTTTGAGTTCATTTAGTTGTTTGCTGATCTTGATATTGAGTGCATCTTGCTTTGGTGAGTGGATCGATTCATCTGATGGAGGCGGATAAAAGTTTGAGATTTGTTTGCAAGTTTTGCAACAAGAAGTACCCGTGTGGGAAGTCATTAGGGGGTCATATTAGATCTCATGTCATTGCAAAGTCAGCTGAATCTCAGAAAAAAGCTGAGGCCAACATGAAAATTTCATCTCTAAGTGATTATGTGCAGCAGAATTTGGTCAAAGAATCAGAGGTTACTGAGTTTGTGAATGGGCAATCTAGTTATGGCCTGAGGGAGAATCCCAGGAAAACTTGGAGGGCTGCGGATTCAGATTTCGAGTTTTCACGAGAGAGAGTTTGCAAGCAATGTGGTAAAGGCTTTCAATCAATGAAAGCTTTGTGTGGTCATATGGCAGTTCACTCGGAGAAAGTTAAAGATAATTTGAAGGATGATCAATCTTGGACTAGTGAGAACCAGAAGCTGGTGCTGGATAGTTGTTCGGATACGGTAGTCAAAGACAGGATTTTACGAACAAGATCATCAAAGTGCTTAAGGTACAATAAAATTATACTTAAATCTCCTTTTAACTTAGCTAATTATGGTTCTTCATCTTTTTCGGAGATTGATGTAAATGAACAAGAAGAGGTGGCTATGTGTTTAATGTTGTTGTCTATGGATTATGTGAACAAGGGCTGTGTTTATTCGGTTGTGGAATCATCTGATAACAATTCAGTTGTTTTGGAGACTAAATCCTCTTCTGTTGACATGAGAAATGATAATAAGCATGGCCTAAATTACGTTCACAATCGGACCAAGCCGTCCCAAGTAAAGAAACTTGGGGATAGAAAGTTGAAAGAGAGTTCTCTGGATGCTGATCTAATTCAAATGGAGAATTCTGATTCTGGGTATTTCTTGGATGAATGTGCTAAGGTTGAGTCTGATGTATCTTTCGACGGGATTTACAGAAATGGTACTTTTGGTGTAGGCATTAAGTCCCTGCTGAAGGAAATTGGGTATGATGATGCTCCTATGATTTTGGATTCAACCAGGATTGAATTCCAAAAGAGGAAGGAGTGTCGTTTTGAGAATTCTGAATCGTGTAATGAATCTTGTTTTAAGGCGAAGAATGGCTCACCAGATGCTGAGGTACAGACTTATCCTCTGAAGAGGCGAAAATACGAATGCTTGAATTGTACAAAGATGTTTAACTCATATCAGGCTCTTGGAGGGCACAGACCTTGCCATAAACAAAACCATGCTCGCGAATCGCGATACAAAAGTGATGAGAACAGCCTCCATGAGTATAATGACTTCAGAATTGATGGTAAACTTGGTGAATCAGCTAGCAGCAGAAAACTAACTGCTAAAAATTTGTCTCAATATGCTGAGAAAAAAGTGAAGCCTAAGAAAAGTAAAGCTCACGTTTGCCCATTTTGCCAAAGAGTTTTCAAGAACGGTCAGGCATTAGGTGGACATAAGAGGTCACATTTCATCGGTGGCCGCGAGGAAAACACCAGTGAAAGTCTGGTTGTGAAGCCTAAGCTGTCTGATTTACTCGATCTCAATCTTCCCGCTCCGGAGGAGGATGAGGATATTGCAGATTCCCCATTTTTTCAAAGGTAAGATAGAGGCAAGTTTCAAATAAGAATAGAAAACAAGCCTCATATAATGTTCTTTCTTGCTTTACTCTGCTCATGCCTACTATAAGAAGCCTCCTGATTCTCTCATTCCCTCCCATATTTGCACGTTTCAAGATTGTTTATCAAATTTTGCAGACTCTTAAGTTTACATTTTTTCTTTGCTTTAAAGTAGTGATATCTGATAAATATCTGTTATCCAGTAGTCCATTTATTCAAGACTAACTGCGAGGAATAACTTTATTTATATTATTCATTGTGTCGTGTAGTTCTTCATAAGAGATTAGGGGGAGACAAAGGCCATATTTTAGGATCTCAAGTGCTTGGTAAAAGGAAGTATTTTCTTTCATGCCACGGCCCTTTAATGGGGATTGTATTTGTAGCCACATCACGAGCCAATCTTCATTCAAATCCATTTTGCTGGAATAAAGTTCATCAATTTTGATTCTGAGGGAGATAATATGGAAATACTTACTTATTTTTTCACCTTTTATAGTCTTTTGGTATCTTTTACACCATGGGAATATAAAATGCTTGATTTGGATAAGAACAAATTGCCTTGTTTAGTCACTCATGCTTGACACCATTCCAATTGGATTAGGAAGATTAACTTAATGCGATCCTAATCGGGCGGATTATTGTCTATTTTAATGGGTAGACAGTTGTCTTTGTCTGAAACTACAATAGGGAGTAATACTCGTCATGCAGGATAGAATTTTTCGAGTTTTTTCAAGTCACAATTTAAATATCCCTTTCACCACATTTTGAAAGGAACAATCCTAGCTTCTAAGTCGTGGGTCTATATTATTTGCATATACGGTCATCACCTCATATTTTTAACGAGGGAAATATTGTTATAGATGCCTAGATCAATGTGTCTCTTGATGGTCTATGGCTTCAACTCCTTACAAACGACATTTTACATCATTTTATTAGAGAACTTCACAAAAAGAATAGGATGGGGCATACTTATGTTAGAGTTTCTATTAATTTTCTTTAAAAGCACTAAAGGAATAGGCGAAAGGTCGCTAGTAATTGTACTTGCTTCAATTTTCTATTATGTATACTTTTATTTAATAATTGTGCTTCATTTAAGATAAATAAAACTAGACATTTATCACATTTTTTATTACAATATCTGATAAATACATTTTCTCGGAACACTTAATAACCCCGTGAAGATATTGCTTGAGAAATCTGAAATCTCACTTAATATAATAAGTTTGCTAAAGTTAAACTGGAAACTAAAAAGACGTGAAGGGGAAAGTAAAAAGTACTGTCGGCTGACAAAAACCGTAGCTACATCGGTTTCCCCGCAGCATGGACGAAACACATATCATTTATTACTACTTCCAAATTCCAATACCCTACATAATAAATATTATGGTATCCATAAGGTATTGGCTACAGACGAAAATATCAAAACAAGATTGTGAAATTATTTTAATAGGTTGCTTAACGGTAATTTTAGTCAAGATTTGGGTGATCTTAATATGACATATATATTTAACAAGTTTTGGAACTCTAGTCTTTATCTATAGCAAGGGTGACATTCAAAGTTGCTTTCGTGGTATAAATCTCATATCACACAGATAAAGTTCTGGGAGAAGATAATTGACTGTCGGTTAAAGATTAAGATTAAGATCTTGAAGAACCAATTCGAGTTCATGCGATGACGATCAACAAGAGAAACCATCAATTTGCTTTTCAAACTTATAGAAAGTCATCATGAATGGGGAGGAGATCTATATTTTAATTTTATCAATTTGGAGAAAGTTACGATAAAGTGTGAATGGAGGTACCATGGTGAACTTTGATAAACAAAAAAATTATTATCATGTATGTCAAGGATATGGACGACAAAATAGCATCAAATATATGAGATTCTGTGGCGGGTGACAAATGAGTTATTGATTATTGTTGTATCGCAGCAAGAGCTTAAGTTGAATCTTGTTTTATTTGCCTTAGCAATTGATGAGATAACAAAAGAGATACATACTGTAATATATTGGACCATGCTTTTTGCCGACTATATTATAGCATGTTATTTTGTTATATAAAATGTATGCATTGTTTAAACTTCCAAAAAAATTGTAAAATTAACTTTAAAATACAAACTATACCACAACCTTTCTATGAATTTTGTAGTGTTATAATTATTATATCAAACCGTATGTACACGAATCAAGTGCGACTTGAAAAATAAAAATAAAAAAAAGAAACTTCATAGAAAAATGAAGTGAAATTACTATTATACAGATGGCATAGGCTGGTTTCAAGTTTTAACTATAGTAATACAGAGAGAAATAGTAATAAAACTGCTTAACATATTTAGTCATACAAATGGATTCATCTAACCTGGAGATGCGCTTCGAATTCAGTTAGAATACATACTCACGTAAGTAACAATCATGCTGTGGGATCCATATTCTTCGCTCCCCGTACCGTAGGTAATAAACTAAAACCTGTATCAAATAAATGTGTGAGATGGGAGTGCAAGATTATCAATACAAATTTTGTTATAGTCTTGTATCAAAAGTAAAGTGCAACACATGTTATGCAACAACACAAATGAAAACCATCTTATTATTATATGATATGCCGCGTGAAGGATTTTAAGAGCTTAATTATTGCCAAATCAGGAAATATCTTGTAGTTATGAATGTACCGAGTTAAAGGCTTCCATATGAATCTTTCCACTATTTTTCCAAAAAGTTTTCCCTCCGGGGCATAAGTGGAGAAAAAGGTGTATAAAAATAACAATTATTAGGAATTTGTATGCGTTAAAAAGATTTATGTAGGAATATTTTATCAAAAGAGTACGTGATGATGTAAAAAGGAATTGGGCTTGATCGGATGGCTGTTCTCCACAATATAAAACACAGTTATTTATACTGAACCATGCAAATAGAATGCATCGTAACATGCATTTTATCTCACCACCAGCTAAATTTTCACTCAAGTGTGTCTGCATAAGGCAAGGATAAGAGGTAAAGTACATGCGTTTCAGAGTAATAGAAGAGTAAAGGGTATACCTCATAATTATCCTTTTCGCATCCCAGGAGGGACAATATCCCCAAGGAGCCCTTCGTCTACGGGAGGTTTCGAACTTGTCAATTGTACTGTACGGGACCGCTGAACATGGCCTTGAGTACTGGGGGACTGTGTAAATTGTATAGAAGTTTCTTGAGGACATTGGAGTCTGTGATAATAAAACTGAGAGCTAGAAGTATCTAGCTGCCTTGCAAATGTGGCCTCCTGTGGGATAATTCCGCCTCTTGGAAACCCAATTGAATGGTGACAGTGTTGGCCTTCATATGTAGTAATCACCACTGATGGATCCTTGCAGGATCGTTCAACCCTTTTCTTAACCGTGCATTTACTGTTTGTACATCGATAGTAGCTCCTGTAAGGAAGAATATATAATCGTGTGAGCAAAATTATACACCAAATCTGGCATCTTTTATAATGTATCATGCAATTTCGAACAGTGTCCAAGTTTTTAAAAACTAACTGCCCGACAACGATTCTGATTGATTAGCCAGGCCCAACCTCGTATCTGATGTATCATTCAAGCTTAATTATCAAGTGGTCTAAATTCATCGCTCGATTGCATGCGTTCCTTGTCCTTAAATTAGAATCTATCTCAAAAATTTTATTTCTATGTATTAAAACTTTATGATGCAATGTTTAGGACAATTCGACTGCATATAAGATGACACTTATACGTAGCAGCAATTACAATTAAAATAGTAGATCTTATGTACAACAGCCAAACACAAAAGTTTTCATTGTATAACAACCACGACGTTTAATCTCAATGGATTATGGTAGACTACATGAACCAAATAAGAAATCAAGTTGAGTTGTGCACACGCGTCAGTCTTCTCCAAGAGGTTCTTTCAGTATCCTCATTAATTTCTTTGGACTCCAAACTTTGTATATAACTTCGAGACATGTCTTTTTAGGTTGTACTCTTGCTCTCGTGAAAGGATGGAAACCCATGGACTCTACTCGACGCATAGGTGCATTGCTGGGCCTACGACGTACGTGACCAAAACAGTGTAAGCGACTTTTTTGCATCTTCTCTTCTATACAAGACACACATACTTAATCTCAAATGTCCTCGTTCCTAAATTCTCTTTTGGTTTTACCACACATTCAAAGAAGCATACAAATCTCACTCATCTTTTGGATGTGATTTCTCTTGGTGTCCAGCATTCTGTCACATACAACATTGTAGTTCTGATGATAGCTCTATAAAACTCCCTTTCAATTTCCACGGGATATTATGATCGCACAGAATTCCAGTGACATTTCTCCATCAACCAGTCCGCATGTAATATGTGGTTAACGTCGTTATCAATTTCTTCATCCTTTTGGATAACAGAACCTAGGTATCGAAACTTGCTACTCATCAGTACCTATTGGTTGTTGAATGCTATAATATCGTGATCCCAAGATGTAAAACCACTAAATTTGCACTCCATATATTTCTATTTTTGACCTGCTTAATCTAAAATTCTTTGACTCCAAGGTATCTCTACATAACTCTAATTTAGCATTAACCTACTTTGGTCTCGTCGTAACAAAACATCGTTAGTGAAAAGCATGGTCTAAGGTAATTCAGTATGTATGTCTTTTTGTTATCTCATCAATCACTAAGGCAAATAGGAAGTGACTCAACACAGACCCTCGTTGCAATCAAATAGTGATAAAAAAAACTCATTTATCACCTTGCTACACGTTCTCAAATTGGATGTTACTTCGTCATACACATCTTTGATTATACTGGCATACTTGATGAGAACTCTTTTATTCATCAAAGTCCACCATAACATCTCCCTTGACGCTTTATCGTAAGCCTTTCTCAAAGTTGATAAAAATGAGATGCAGATCGTTATTCCTCTCGCGAGATGGACAAGAATGCAAATTGACCGGCCAAGAAGTTGAATTCCATATACAAGAAAGCAAAGGCCAGGATCAAGTCTATTTCATTTTTATTTATGATTCATTACTCACTATACGACAAGGAACAACATTTAAATCTAGATTACTCTTCACAATATTAATGATCAGATTGAAGTTGAAGTACAAGGGATCAGATATATCTTGAACTTTGGAAAATATCCAAATTATCTTGGAAATAAATCATTGGAGACCAAATCGATGTCATTTTTGTTCCCAGGGAATCCATCATATTTCTAAGTATGAGGTGCAGAGGTTTGCATGTTAATATTCTTTTTCTATTATAGGGAACTAACGATTGGTGAAGCTAATCTGTAGAACATATACCTTGGAAATGGACTATTCTTAACAGCTTTCTGTCCATACTTCCGCCATCTATACCCATCTTCTAGATGATCAACTTCGCTTTTAGTCATAAAGGCAAATCGTGGTTGTCGAATTCGCTTTTGACCCTTGTTCTTAGTCTTGGTCCTGCAGAATATTCATCCTTTGTTATACAATCGAACTATCCAAATCATAATCACGCACAAAAACCCAAGTCAGCCATTATATTAAATTTACGCAGCTGTGCGTAAATGATAAGTATTAGCATGGCCCTGATAAAACCAAATCTTTATGAACAAATTGAACTTTCTGAAAGGGTATTATTCATCATGTTTCCTTAATAAAGAATATGCGAATATCGTAGATTCATTCTTTCGTTGAAGAAAAAGAAAAAAGTTTGCATAAAATTTGCATAAAATATACCATTTATCATGTTTATAGTTCGGGAAATGAAAATAACTATGAAACAAATTATAAAAGCCGGGGAAAAAGAAACGCTGTTACTGCACGGGATAAACCATTACTGCACCATCTTAAAATCGATTCAATCCATAATCTTTCATTACAAATGTAGGCTTTGATTTCCCAACAGCTACTAGAGCACCCTTACATGAATTTCATGCATTTTCAATACTTCCATAGTGGCACATCGCTTTTTTTAATCATGAAAAACAAATTATTATAAATGGTATGCACCTTTAATTGTTCATTAAATTTTTTCTACACGAAGTTAATAATCCACAGAAAAGCATGGCAGACATTGTTGACGAGAGACTGCTTTATGTTAAGCCATATGGAACTGTCAAATAAAATAATTTTATACATTATGAAAACAAAATGATATGTAAGCTGACGTTGGATGATTTTAAAGCACATGTGCGATGAAAGTTAGCTTCTAACCTACACCAGAAAAACAAGATTAGGACATGGCTGTAAACTTTATCTAATGTAACGTAACGTGAAGAGTAATGCAAGTAACCGACCACATTACAAGGATCATGATCAGTTTCCCCAACGGAAGTTAAAACAAGCATAATGCTTAGAATACATTGTCTTTCTCATTAATATCTTATACATAAATTCGTGGTTGATGTAAGATATTTAAAAGACGGGTTTTTTTGGGAAATATTTGTATATATTTGGTTTGTGCATCACTTATACACAACTTAATATTAAAACACAACTATTTTTAAATAAAAAATCTACCAACAATTTTAGACCGAGTTGATAATATCACTCCGGGATTCATACAACATTTGTTCTGTTTTCTAGTGTTGCATTATCTGGAAATAATGACAAAAGAATTTGATTTTTTGCTAGTAGCTTCAGAGAAAAGTAACATTTGGAAAATTTGACGGCTACATTTTTTTTGAAGATTTATTTATAGCACTCCATTGCCGCCGCAATAGCGGCTGTGCTATATTCACGAATACTTATTTTTAAATACCCATAAAGCCCCTAAGGTATCCTCAAATTCCGCAAATACCTAGCCCACAATTTGCGTCCACAGTTTGATGCTTCTAGAGACTCTGCAAAGATTGTACGGACACGCATGAGCATGTTCCTGCACTCTCCTCCATTTTCACAGTGCTATTGAGTACCATAAGGTATCAAATTCATGAATTAAGGTATATATTTTGCCCATAGATAGCTAAGGGATTTCTGGATTTTATAACACATGCATGCGGTGACGCGAATACACTCACGCGGTGTCAGGAGACGGATTGGAGCTGGTTCCGCCGGAGGCGGTCGACTTCTCCGGTCGATCCTCACTTGAGCTCGAAGATATCGATGGATTGGAAGCCGAAGCCGGAGCCGACACCATTTTCTCCTCCTTCGCCGGTACCATGGACTCAGTACTCCGAGGAGTCGATGAGGCAGCGTAAACATAATCATCCGCTTGCCTTCCAACGTAATCGGATCCAATACGATCCAAATCATCAAAACCACCGTCACCTCCACTACCGACAGCAGATTCTGCCGGAATATTCCACCCGAAATCGTTCAATGTTCCGCTAACTCTATAATCACCTCCGAAGAAACAACCGTCATTCAAACCCTCGGAATCGCCCAGAGGCCAGCTCGATTCCGCCGTCAATTCAGGATCAACCTTCTTCCCATCCATAACTCACGGGTTACAAAAACCTCGAATTCACCAACAAGTGCATCAATATACGTGCGTAAATACGCCCGATAATCAGCCGGAGAAAACTGTGAATTCCCGAGGAGAAAACGACATGGAGACAGAAAACTAGGGTTTCCGAAGAGGGAAAGAGAATTTTACGCGTAGTGATGTTTTTGGAAGAAACTGTTATTGGCTAGATTTGATATGATATGATTTTTTTTATTTAATATATTATATTAATTTTTTTTTTTTAAAAAAAGATAATTTTACAAAATTGGGTCCTTAATAAATAGTAAAGGCAAGGAGGGGCGGAAAACAAAGCACAATATCGCGGAAGAAAGGATATATAAAAATATTAGAAGCGCATGAATTGTATGCAAAAAGTTGCTTTTGTTTAACCCCATAATCGCATAATCAACGGCCACATAAAATTTAACTAGCGATTTTTGCACGTATATTAAATTTAATTAGTATAAAATACTTTTTTATATAAACTATATTATGTTGGTATATTTTTTTCTTTTTGTTATATTTTTTCTTATCATAATACAATGTGTAAATATATATAATTATTATATATTTTAAAATTATAAATATTAAAAATTAATATGTTATATTATTAATTTGATGAAATAAATGCTTTAGAAAATTGAAGAATTCAAAATATTGAAGATAGTTATCTCAAAAACATTACCAACTTAGTACATGATATGGTAATCGATATCAAAGTCAATATTACATACTTGATTATCGTGAATTGTGTAAGCAATTGGCGGTAGCGAATTGCTGGAATTGTTGAGGAACGACTAATGTCATTGTCACATGTCGATCTTAGTACACTCGTTAAAACCTTACAAACTATATATACTAGTGAAATTGGATTGATAAATTTGAAACGATGAATTTCTGATGATGATCTCAAATCCATTTGACTTAATTTGATGAATGTAATTTAGCTAAATATTAAATTCACTATCTATCAACTTTGTGACTTGTATCAATAATTACGATGGTTTTTTAATGTATTTAATATAGATGTCATTTGGTATCCCATTTTGATTTTTTTTCTCAATCAAATTCTTTCACCTAAATGAAGTCGTTCTATTTAAACTCGATTTTTATTAATTCGTTTGTCAGAATTCCTATAAAATATATGGATTGAATGTAATGTGTTGCATTCATTTTGAGGATTTATATTTTTTTTCCAGATGACATGCTTAACATTTTAAGCATTTTGAATATGGGTTTTCCATAATAAAAGCCAAATTGACCCACCATTTAATAGCAACTGATGTTGATACCTTAACAAAAGGATAGGTTCATTATAGTGAGCTCATTCATGTATCAGGACCACTTATTTTAACTGTAGACAAAGTTAGAGTGGTGTAAACTATGATGCACGGATACTCCTAAAAATCTTTCGGTGTACTGTAAGACACTTCGGGGATACCGACACTCTTCGAACACTCCTCGGACACATGTCGAACACGCCACATGGCACGTCCTTAATTTTTTGCTAATAATTGTCACAAGCTTTTATACTAAACTAATATCGTATATTGTTTTTGAACAAAAACAATTCCAATACCATTTTTTCGTTAACAAAATCGAAACAGATATGCGTCGTGCACATCTCTGCTAAATGAAGAGCAGTAAAACAAATTTATTGGATATGTATATAAAGTCACAAAATAAGTCGTTTCATTTTTAACGGAAAAATGATCTTGTATCTATTATTATAGATGACCTTATAGTTGAACCATTTTTTTTGTTTTTTAATTTACCCAAAGTAAAATTAATTAAATTTTACTGAAGAAATATATAATATATACTGCCATTATTTAGAAACAAAAAGATATTACTCGGTATATAATCCAAACACAGTCACCTCGTACGTACTGCTTGGTGTTGCTTTTATTGAGTGAATCAGATCGACCGTAGAATATTTTTAATGCAATGAAAAAAATTAAACATATAAGGGAAAATAAATTAAAGTTTTTCTAATGTTGACATTTTTTTTATAAATCGAGTTGTTGTTTCCTAAAAATATGAACATATTATATATTTAAAATATGAACAAAAAAATATTTTATTTAAAAAAAATATTTTTTTTTTATAAAAAAAATGCTTTTTCACGCGATCTCACACCCTTTTTTTTTTATAAAAAAAATGCTTTTTCCCGCGATCTCACACCCTTGGGCCTTATTAGGGGTGTAAATGAACCAAGCCTGTTCGCGAGCTTTTCTAGCCAGCTCGAAAAATATTCGATTCGTATTCAAAATTATCAAATTCGAACCGAACTCGAACATGTTCGAACTTTTTTTCGAGCCGAACTCGAGCTCAAATTATTTTGTTTGATAACTCGCGAGCTTTAATATTTTATTAATATATATAATTCTATATTAAATAAATATATTTCGAGCCTTTTGAGTATTTATTTTCGAGTAATAGTTCGAATAGCTTGCGAGCATGTTCGAGTTTTTCGAGCCGAACTCGAGCCAAACCATATATTCTTCAGTCGTCTCATTGCTTCAGTGAAATGGCCGAGTTCATGGAATCTGCTCAATGTTTATTTTGATTATTGTAAATAAAATTCATATGATGTAAGAAATAAGGTTTGTGTGACCTTATTTTCAAAGGAACTTTGATAAGATCTTGGGAACAAGTCAATTTATTTTAGAGATATATAACTACAACTTATAATATTTTTAAAAAATAACAAATAAACATTAATTTTTTTATTTCAGTTTAAGAGATTATTCCACCTAAAATAATATTAATTACCTAAGCACGTGAATATTTATTTACCGACAAATATGAAGGAGTTGATTGTTAACCAAACTTTGACAAGTAATTACCATTATTGACATTAGTTACAATGAGAGCCAGTAATTATGGATGATGATCGGTCGGTGGAGAATCTCTGGCCGACACAAAATCAATGGTTGATATGCAATAATGTTTTGTGGGGCATATGTTATTATCAAAATATAGTGTATTTAGCGGGAGCATTAACCCTTAATGATATTATTATCATCATTGATAATACAAAGCATATCATGTTCTCTAAATCTATAATAATTACTACTTTTCATTGACTATTGTCGTGGGGTCCTCGTTACTTAATCCGTTATGTATCAGTTTATTATATATATGTGAGTAAGAATTAAGTAAATCATACAATGATTAAGAGTTTACTTATGTAGGTTGTTACAAGTTGACAAAACCGTGTCATAATATACATCATATGTACAGCAAAACAACCTAGATCAATATAACTCCTAAGCAGTGGTTCAGCTCGCAGCGGAATAAGACTCACAATCCCGTCCTCCACACGTCTATGAGTTCCTACAGAAACAATCACACAATATGAGTATAGAGTGCGATATCAATAAGAAAAATAAACGATAAAGCACTATAAACATCAACTGTGATTGTTCTGTATCATGCATCATCAAATGCAAATATGTCCATGTCTCATCCAATCATCCTGTTATAACGAGACCGATATGATATGCCTATCTCAGCTCAATATGTCAGTGGAACCTCCTCACATCTTCATATTAGCAGCACATATCATAGCACCGTCCTCATACGGTATAACAGCCATATCATATACTCAACCGGAGTATACCTCTCATGACAAAGCATATACAACATACCTATCGTGGCAATAATCTTAGCCAAAGCATATGCCCAACACTGGCATACCTATCGTGGTACTGATCTCAGCCAAAGCATATGCTATATACCTATCGTGGCATCCATAATGTACATGCATATGATACCACAACTCATATGATACAGTGTCCATATCATCATCACAATCATATCATATACTCGTACGTTAACACATACCTGTGATGCGACTCAAAATATAGAAATCAGGCGTCAATTTTAACCGCCTCGTTGTCCCGTCCCCTGTGATGACGCCACATAAATACCAACAATGTATAATGTCATCAACCATGTTATGAAACCATTACTAAGAAAATACAAGATATTTCATATACACATCTTTCCATCATTTTATACTTCAAATGATTACTTTAAACTCATAGCAATTCATATGCAAGCAATAACTCCACATGCTTCAAGTTTGATAAACTAAGCACATATATCCATCAACTAGGATAACAAACCATGGAAATTCTACATTCCTTACCAATTTATGCACTTTCTTGTTGTTCTTGTGTTGGAACCGAAGAGGGGGGTGAATGTGGTTCATTGGCTACTTTAGCGTTTTAAAATGAATTTGTAAAATAGTCGAATTTGCACTGCGGAAGACTTGATGTCAATCGACAAATAAACAATAATAATAAATAAATAAATGCGTAAATTAAATAAAGCGATAAATGGCACAAATATTTGTTATATAATTCCGACGATGAATCGCCTACGTCTCCTCTTCCCGGCTAGATAACTTCCAACCGAGGTTTCACTAAAATAACTTTTGATCTTGGCCTTAAGGGCTCCAAGTTAGCCACAACACACTCTTCCCGAGTAAACAACTCTTCACGAGCAACACACTCTTCACGAGTCTTCTTGGCCTTAAGGACTCCAAGGATAGCCACACAAAACTCTTCCCGAGTTACCCACACTCTTCACGAGTCTTCTTGGCCTTAAGGACTCAATGGATAGCCACACACTTGCACCAATTTCACTTGTTGATGACTTATACAATTTTTCAACTTGCGTCGGTGTTGGAGGACCTTACAATAATTGAATAACACCTTCACGGTGTAACAACACGAAGAACACAAGCTCTTCACACAAGAAATAAATTACAAACTCCAATACAACACAAATCTATGAAGTTTGCAATGCTAGAATAAATTTGAATGAGCAAAGCTTTCTTGTAGTTTATAGACTTGTTTCTTATCTTCAAAATGCTTCAAAACATCCATATTTATAGTGTAGAAGGCTCCCAAGGCTCTTACTAGCCGTTGCTACACTTTAGGCTTGAATCACTCCTGCATCGTCTCAGCCATCGCCTCGGGCGATCTCCATCGTCGCGCACCAAAAGTCAAAATCTCCACTGATCGCCTCAGGCGATCGATACCAAAAATCAATGCCGTAGCTTCGTTTGCTCATGTTGAGCCTTAAACGCATGGTTGCGTTTAATGCGTTAATTTATCCCCGGTTTATCTTTGAGTTTTGATGATCAACAAAACTTGTGTTTGTTGTACTAATACATCTACTTAGTGTGCAGATTAAGCGATTAAAAGTGGATTGAATTGAAGAAAATCAAATGTGCACAATCTGGCGTGGATCGCCCCAGGCGATGGCAGCCAGGCAGGGCATCGCCACGGCCATCGACTGAAGCAACGCCGAGGCATGCGCGGGCATGCGCGCAGGGGGAGATCGCCCGAGGCGATGGCATTGAACGCCTGAGGCGATGGCACGAACGCCTGAGGCGATGGCTGGTTCGTTTGAGGTGATGAAGATTTTGGACATGCTGAGGCTAAGGCCTTGATTTTTGCTATGGATCGCCTGAGGCGATCGACTCATCGCCTGAGGCGATGTGCGTGATTTGGTGACCGTTGGGCGGCGGCGATGGTGATCGCCTGAGGCGATGTCCGAGGCGATCGATGAGTGATTTCAGCCTTATGTGTAGCAACGGCTAGTAGGAGCCTATGGGGCCTCCTACACTATAAATATTGATGCTTTGGAGCATTTTGAAGCTAAGGAACAAGCCTACAAACTTCTACAAAGTCTTGATAATTAATATTTATTATTGCATTGCAATCTCCATACATTGTTGTTGTATTGGAGCTTGTAATTCATTCTTTTGTTAGAGTCTTGTTTTCTTCGTGTGAGTACACCGTGAAGGTGTTTTGGTTTGATTTATTGTAAAGGTCCTCCAACACCAAAGCAAGTTGGAAAATTGTAAAGTCGCCAACAAGTGAAGTTGGTGCATGTGTTGTGGCTATCCTTGGAGCCCTTAAGGCCAAGAAGACTCGTGAAGAGTGTTGGTAGCTCGGGAAGAGCTTTGTGTACTCGGGAAGAGTATTGTGCTCGGGAAGAGCTTGTGTACTCGGGAAGAGTAGTGTGCTCGGGAAGAGCTTTGTAAACTCGGGAAGAGTTGTTGTGTGGCTAACTTGGAGCCCTCAAGGCCAAGACCAATTGTTCTAGTGGAACCTCGGTTGGATGATATCTAACCGGGAAGAGGAGACGTAGGCGATTCATCGCCGAACTTCTATAACAAATCCTTGTCTCTTTTATTACTTTTATTCCTTTACGCATTTATTTATTTTGTTCTTTTTATTTATCGATTGACTCAAGGCTTCCGCAAGCGCAAACTATTTTTATTTCACAAACTCATTTTAAAAAGCTAAAGTAGCCAAGGAATCTCATTCACCCCCCCTCTTCGATTCCAACAAGTGGTATCAGAGCCATTTGATTTTTGTTTTTAAATCAAAATCTTTTATGGCTAATCTAGCAAATGAGTTTGCTCAAGGTCAATCGACAAATCACCCTCCGCTTTTCACGGGTGATAACTACAGTTATTGGAAGAATAGAATTTCTCTATACATCCAATCCGTAGATTATGATCTATGGAAAATTATTGTGAAAGGTCCACATACTCCTTTAAAGGATGTTGGAGGAATAAGTGTTCCCAAATAAATGGACGACTTCACAAAAGCAGATATGATGTTAATATCTCAAAATGCTAAAGCTATTAATATTTTGCATTGTGCTTTAGATATGAAGGAGTACAACCGGATCTCAATGTGCTCAACCGCTAAAGAGATATGGGACAAATTGAAAATTTGTCATGAAGGAACAAATCAAGTGAAGGAGACCAAGATTGATCTTCTACAACTCAAATATGAGACATTTGAGATGGAGTCCGGAGAAGAGGTGGATTCAATGTTTAGGAGGCTCACCCAAATTATCAACGAGCTTGCTCAACTTGGAGAGAAGTACCCTCCAAAGCAAATATGGAGGAGAGCACTAAGAGCCTTGCCTAAGGAATGGGACGCAAAGAGGACGGCTATCATCGAGTCAAACAAAGGTGAAAATGTCTCCTATGATCTTGATGAGCTCCATGGCACATTGGTGACCCATGAGCTTGAAGTGTCAACAAGAAGAGAAATAAAGGAGGAGGATAGATCCAAAAGAAATGGGGTTGCCTTGGTTGGAAGGAAAGACCATTCCGATGATGATGAAGAAATGATCTTGTTCACAAAGAAGTTCAAGAAGTTCTTCAACAAACATAGCAAGCCAAAGGCCTCTAGTACTACCAAACAAGATTCCAAAAATGAGGTAACTTGTTATAATTGTCAAGAAAAAGGCCATTATGCTAACAAATGTCATAGGAAGAAGAATGATGACAAAGGGAAGAAGAAGGCGTTTATAGCCACATGGAGTGATAGCGACTCCGATGAAGAAGAAGCCACAAATCTTTGTTTAATGGCTCTTGGAGATGAAGGAGATGAAAGCGACGATGAGGTACCTTCATTTAATGAATTATTAGATTCCTATCATGAACTTATTGATGCTCTTGGCAAAACCAAGATGAGTAACAAATTACTCAAACTTGAGATTGCTAAGAAAGATGAAGAAAATAATTCATTGAAAATGAATTAAATTCTTTAAAGATATCTTTTTGCAAATATAATGAAAGTAGTCAAAAGATGAGTGAATTGCTTGGCTTACAACGTTGTAGCTTTGACAAAGCCGGGTTAGGCTACTCAAGCAAATCAAAAACTTTTTCTAGCTTGTTGGCCAAAGCAAAGCATGATCCTCCTACTTGTAACTATTGTTGTAAAAATGGTCATACCAAGAACAAATGTAGATTTGCTAGAATCCAATACCAACCTAATAAGAGGTGGAAATGGATTCCAAAGGTGCCATTGAAAGTTAACCCTCAAAGACCCAAAAATCAAATGTGTACCAAAGATCCTCCTATTGTAAATTTATTTTGTAGGAACCACAATGGGATGGAGGATGAAGGACCAAGCAACTCAAAGGAGGAGTTTGTATTATTCACCACTATAGAAGAGGCGCGAGGCGTTGGACCAATGACAAGAACGAACTCTTGTCATCAAGGGTAAAATTTACTTTATACATGTTAAAAGAGCAATTCAAAATTTAATTGGCACAAATTAATTGTGACCAATAAATTATGAAGCTCAATATTCATTGGTAGTAAAATGCAATACCCCTTAGCATATGCACATATAAATTGTTTAATGCTTGATGTATGCTTATCTTTTATAGTAAGTATCTTGATATGCCTTGCATTCAAATTTGATTTTGCTATGTGAAAATGAGCAATTATATGTTTTGTTATCTAATGATGCTTGAGGATTATATTGTTTATTGGGCATAGGTGCATGGAATCTTGGTGGAACATATGCATACTTTGAAATGTTTAAGATTCATTATTGATTGCCTTAAACGCATGTTTGTATTCCTCTATATGATTTAATCTTATGCTTGATGAGGAACATATGTGTAAGTTGTTAAAATATGGCTATGTGTCAACATATTTAAGCTATGTTTATTTAAATTTTATGTTTTTTGATTATCACAAAAAGGGGGAGAATTTTGTGATAAACTTGAAACTTAATACATGCATAGTTTGAGGGGGAGAGCTTAATACATGCATGGTTTGAGGGGGAGAGTGTTTTGTATTATGCTTACTTGGTAAATCATGTATGTGCTATGCAATTGTTAAGGGGGAGTCATTTTTACTCACATTTCATGCATATTACTTATTCAAGTTTATCAAGTTTTGTGATCATCAAAAATGGGGAGATTGTTGAGCCTTAAACGCATGGTTGCGTTTAATGCGTTAATTTATCCTCGGTTTATCTTTGAGTTTTGATGATCAACAAAACTTGTGTTTGTTGTACTAATACATCTACTTAGTGTGCAGATTAAGCGATTAAAAGTGGATTGAATTGAAGAAAATCAAGTGTGCACAATCTGGCGTGGATCGCCCAGGCGATGGCAGCCAGGCAGAGCATCGCCATGGCCATCGACTGAAGCGACGTCGAGGCATGCGCGGGCATGCGCGCAGGGGGAGATCGCCCGAGGCGGTGGCATTGAACGCCTGAGGCGATGGCTGGTTCGTTTGAGGCGATGGAGATTTTGGACATGCTGAGGCTACGACCTTGATTTTTGCTCTGGGTCGCCTGAGGCGATCGACTCATCGCCTGAGGCGATGTGCGTGATTTGGTGACCGTTGGGGCGCGGCGATGGTGATCGCCTGAGGCGATGTCCGAGGCGATCGAGGAGTGATTTCAGCCTTATGTGTAGCAACGGCTAGTAGGAGCCTAGGGGCCTCCTACACTATAAATATTGATGCTTTGGAGCATTTTGAAGCTAAGGAACAAGCCTACAAACTTCTACAAAGTCTTGATAATTAATATTTATTATTGCATTGCAATCTCCATACATTGTTGTTGTATTGGAGCTTGTAATTCATTCTTTTGTTAGAGTCTTGTTTTCTTCGTGTGAGTACACCGTGAAGGTGTTTTGGTTTGATTTATTGTAAAGGTCCTCCAACACCAAAGAAAGTTGGAAAATTGTAAAGTCGCCAACAAGTGAAGTTGGTGCATGTGTTGTGGCTATCCTTAGAGCCCTTAAGGCCAAGAAGACTCGTGAAGAGTGTTGGTATCTCGGAAAGAGCTTTGTGTACTCGGGAAGAGTATTGTGCTCGGGAAGAGTTTGTGTACTCGGGAAGAGTAGTGTGCTCGGGAAGAGCTTTGTAAACTCGGGAAGAGTTGTTGTGTGGCTAACTTGGAGCCCTCAAGGCCAAGACCAATTGTTCTAGTTGAACCTCGGTTGGAGGATATCTAACCGGGAAGAGGAGACGTAGGCGATTCATCGCCGAACTTCTATAACAAATCCTTGTCTCTTTTATTACTTTTATTCCTTTACGCATTTATTTATTTTGTTCTTTTTATTTATCGATTGACTCAAGGCTTCATCAAGCGCAAACTATTTTTACAAACTCATTTTAAAAAGCTAAAGTAGCCAAGGAATCTCATTCACCCCCCCTCTTCGATTCCAACAGCTCAGAAATCTTCATCGCCTCAAACGAAGTCCCCATCGCATCAAACGATCCATGCATCGCCTCAGGCGATCTAACCATCGCCTCAGGCGATCTCGCCATGCACGCGGTCCTCGGCGTAGCTTCAGTTGATGTGCGGGGCGAAGTCTTGACACCATGGACACCGAAATCATCGAATATTGCTACCATCTCATCATGTAAACTAAGTAGACACATTAGTATAACAAACACAAGTTTTGTTGATCATCAAAACTCATAAATAATTCGGAGATAAATTAAGCATTAAACTCAACAATGCGTTTAAGGCTCAACATCTTGCAAGTACAACTCCAAAATCAACTTCAAAGAGTGTTAGAGAGAGAGTGTAGAGATTACTAGGTGAGTTGAGGTGTATTATGTGAGTCAAAAATCTGATTTTCAACTATATAGGCACCTCCAACTCAAATGCACATTCACATCAACTCCCAAATGCATGGTAAATGCATAGCAAAGTTCACATCCCGCTATACACCTCATGCATTTTAGTTCTCTTGTCTATGCACATGCACCAACATTCCAAACAAAAGGTACATATAATCTATATGTTCAATTCACATCTATGCTTCTCATATATCAAGATGTAGGATACCAAGTCTAACAATACCATACAATTGGTCCTCTTTCATGCCACTTCATACAATACTTGATTTATCACATATGCACATTATTTCCCTTCTTCCATTGTTTCAAATTCTATTTCAGGCATGTCAACATTCTTACTCGGTTCAACCTGAACTCGAGTACATCTCATACCGTCATTATTTCATAATTACTCCGTACTCAAATAAAACATGGATGATTAAGGACTAGGCATTACAATTGTTAAAGTAGGTTGTTATTATGTGCATAGTCTAACTAAAAACAACCATAAATTATCAACATTTTTATTAAATAGAGCTCTTATTTTCGTTTGCACACCAATTCATCAAAATCAAATTACACTAATTAAATTACTAAAATCTATATATGATGGTAATGATGCAGTTCAAATCTTTTAAACCATATAAAAGAAGGTTTATGCATTTTAGTGTGCACTAGTCAATAGTTTATTTAGCAATTTTGGTTTTAAATTAGATAAATTCCTCTCATGTTGTAGAATCTAATAAAATTCTTAGTATTTGTGGTTGCGGCTTTGACTGATCAGAAAAGATTTTATTATGTGTAAATGAGATGTGTGAGTTATAAGGTATGGCATTTGTGGGTGTTGCACGGTATAAAACATTGATTCTCATCTTTAATACTAGTTAAAGGTTTGGCCGAGCTAAAAAGTCTTGATCTTACAATTGATATTAAACTAAAATGCACATGGGAGATACCCACGAGTTCGAAATTGGTTTAGTTATTGAATCAAAGATTGTTAAGGATGAATAATTTTTCATGGCGTTCTTTGTGATTTATTATATGACACAACGATCGACATGAGATACTTTAGGTACTGTATATAATAAGTGGGTTGAATATTTACTGTCAGCTATTTTTTTACAACAGTAGACGTTTGATACAACTTACACATATTTGAGTCGAGGATATAACCTTTGTCATTTTGTTTACAACGAGCACCTTTTTCATGTTCTGTCATTTTCTTGCAGTTCCTGAAGAGAATTGACTTGCTCCTGAGAAACAAGGCAAGGTTAGTCGAACCATCTTTAAATGAACACTGGGTTTTCAAATTAATAAATATCTCTCATGTTCTTGGATTGTTGTCAACTAACTATATGCAGGATAAATTCGATCATCCTTACGCCTCTTTTTTGTTTTACGGTATGGATGGTGCTGGAGATTTCATCCTGATCCATGAACTTCCATACAAACACATAGCATGAAGATGATGAAATAAGATGCTTTATTGGTCGATCCCTTGATTCCTTTAGCCGAAATCGTCAATTTGATCCAATACTTTTTGCTATATTTTCTTCGGTCGCGTAAGATGTATGTTCTTGAAAATAGCCCCAGTAGTTTCAAATACTTCATCAATTGATTAATTGAATCATGTGTGTAAATTTTGAATGAAAAAGAAGATTTGAAAAAGGAGAAAATAAATAGACGTGAGTTAATTTATGCATGCCCTGCTCCTCCTTAAAATGGTGGTCCTCTGAGTGAAATATCATATATATACAATTACTGGTTCTTAAATCGACTTGTTAAAAAATGGCAATGCCACCCTATGTAGTGGGTCGTGTCGGCATTGCTTATATTTTTTAGGCTGCGTCCGGCATTACCCGTGGTCAATGAATCTACGGAGCGGGCCGACATTTTTCTAGTTTTTTTATGACAGGAACTTAGGTGTCTAGACGTTACTCTCATTGACCTATAGGTAGTTTGTGCAAGCACAGTCCACAGGCCAAAATGGGCTGCCTGAAACAACCTGTTACTATAGCAAAACATCCTTGCCGGCACAGCCGATGACGAACCAGGTCACCCGTTTTGCCACTTTTAATCAATTTTCATGACATATTGTTTGATTGATTAACAAAATTTGAGATCTTCCCCTTTAATAAAATATTCTTAATATTTTTTGCTCTGAATATGATCTGATGCAGTAGAACGGGATGGAGCCCATGAGATCAAGTGCGATTACTTCTCTTGATTTCATATATTATTTGAATATATAAATTCCAGAGCTTCCAACTTTGTTGGCTTGGTTAAAGATCACTCCTTTTTTGGAAAGGCTTGTGTTCGAGTTTTGCGGTGTGCGGAAAAAACTTTAGTCTCGCAACTATCAAAAAATAAAAATATTAATTTTATGTTTTGAAAAATAAATAAAATCTGATTTTAGTTGACTTCAATTTTACGCCCTTAAAAGCTAAGTAGAAAATTTCAACTCTAAGTGAAAATCGAAAGTAGTTACAGTTCAACTTATTTTAACATACTGTAAGTTTTTTTTAAAAAAAAAAATTTATCAAATACTTTGGTTTTTTCGGTGATGACTGCCTTAACATGCTTCCTGAATTTCATCCTTTTTTCATCACAATAATGTGAAAATCTTTAATTTTGAGATATATATGATTTTAGAAAAGAAACCTTTCAATTAAAATCTATGATACACATGCACTCTTACCAGACACTTCTACAACACCGATACCTATCAGACACGTCTCGACCACGCCATGTGGCGTCTCCTTAATTTTAAAAAGAAATGGTTACGCGTGTCGGTCACGGCCTAAGCTTGTTGCCCGAACGGCCTAAGGCGTGTCGACACGAAAATGACATTTTTGTCAGGTCAATTGTATAATTTAAAAATGTTTTGACTAATAGACTTGTTTGTTAAACTTTATATTAATTGAAATAATACACATTTTTAATAGTATTGGTGATAGATGATGATTTAAGTGACGTATATTTATTTATATGCATTATGAATTCAATAACTTTTTGGTGTTATTTTTTTTATTTAGACGTGCTTATTAACTTTATGTTAATTGAATATGTAATAATATGAAGATTCCAATAACATGTACACTTATTTATAGGCTTCTTCTTTAATTTGATAAAAAAAATATTTTTGTTGTATATATATCTATATATATATATATATATGTTGTACAAAATACGTACCCGATAGTTTCGAAATTTTGAAAATAGTCAGCGCATCATAGATTAAAGCAGTTGCTTACTGTTCGCTAAACATTATCTTTAATGATGTTATAATTGTAACTTATATATTTTGTGATTAATAACAAAGAAAGATGTGCTCTTGTCATCAAATCAAATCAAACCAAAATTATAAATCTTCATACCAGGATTGGACAGGGTCAGCGCGTACGCTGTCCCCACGACCAGAAATTATGACGGAGGTGTGGCCACTTGGGCCTAACCTTAAATGGGCCGCTTCCCAAGTGCAATGGAAATTGCCCACTTAGGCCATGGGCATTCTTGATCACCCAGGACCCCGTCCAGGTATGTTAATCAAACTATTGGCCCGTCCTCCCATTTTATAGTACTGCCTGCTCTCTTACCTTTTGCTTTCTTTCCTGTGTGGGATATGGAAAAAGAAACAACAAATAAGATTAATTAAACATATCTATAATTTTCTCCAAAAAACAAACAATATCGATAAGACTATAACTATATATATGTGAGAGTGTCATTAAAGCCAAAGTCTTATCCATTTAAAATAATTCATTATTACATAAATCATTTACTTTTCTTCTATTATAAACTGAACGAACATTGACACGATGACACGGATTTTTAAAATTTTCAGAATACGACACGGTTGGGATACGTCTGTGTGTGTATATATATATTACAAATACTAAAATTCACATTTTTTTAAATTCTAAATAAAACTATAACACCAAAATATTCTTACCAAATTTAAAAATAATATATATAAATGTATGTCACTGAAATCATCATAGTATCACAAATACTAACAACAAATGTATATTATTTAAATTAACATAAAGTTTAACTAAAACGTCTAAATTTCATTTTAGCCAAAATCTTTTTAAATTGTACAATTAACACCCAAAAATGTCATTTTTGTGTCGGACATGCCCATGGGCCGTCCTCTACACGGGGGTCCAATTTTGAGGGGAGTGTTGATTATCGACCGATAAGCCTTTGCAATGTTCTTGCTAACATTGTGTCCAAAGCCATGGCGAATAGACTAAAGGGGTTTCTTGATATTCTTATTTCCCCGGAGCAAAGTGCTTTATTCCCGAGAAGACTTATTACAGACAATATTGTGGGAGCTTTTGAATGTTTACATACGTTACGTCGACTTACTCGTGGTCGTCATGGTTTAATGGCTCTCAAGTTAGATACGAGTAAGGCTTATGATCGGGTTGAATTGACGTATCTTACTGCTATTATGGCAAAAATAGGAATTTCAACGTTTTGGATAGATCGAGTTCTGGATTATCTTGGTTCCACCCAGCTTTCTTTCATCATCAATGGCCAACAGATGGGGCATATTCAACCAACTCGGGGGCTTCGTCCGCTATCTCCTTATTTATTCCTCTTATGTTCAGAGGGATTCTAGACGCTATTTGTTGTGGTATGCGGCAAGGGCTTTTAACAGGGATCAAATGTGTGCGGTCTGCTCCACGAATCTGTAATTTATTTTTTGCCGATGACGATCTCATTTTTGGAACTACGATGGCTTCTCATTGTCTGGTTATACGTGACATTCTTTCTCACTATGCTCGTGTGTCCGGCCAAGTTATCAACCTCCATAAATCTAGTATCACGTTTAGTCCAAATACCACTTCGTCAATGAAAGATAGTGTTCTCGACTTTGGGAATGCCACATTTTGAGTCTTATGAATCATATTTGGGTCTCCCAGCTTTTGTGGGCAGAAGTAAGCAACAGGTGTTTGATGGTTTGAAAAAGAAGGTATGGCGGAAAGTGCAGGGATGGAGAAGTAAGATATTCTCGATTGAAGGTTGTGAGGTTCTTATGAAAGCTGTGGCCCAAGCTACCTCTACATATACCATGTCTGTATTCAAATTACCGATGACATTGTGTCACTCACTTGAATCAATGATGGCTAAATTTTGGTGGGGAGCGTCACGAGACAAGCATAATATTCATTGGATTAAATGGTCCAAAAGGTGTCGCTCTAAGTTCCGAGGGGGGATGGGTTTTCATAATTTATCTACCTTTAATCAAGCACTTTTAGCTAAGCAAAGGTGGTGGTTGCTTCAAATTTCTGATTCATTATCATCTCGTATATTGAAGGCTAAATACTATCCAACAACTACTTTTCTTGAGGCCACTGAGGGTCATAATCCTTCTTTTCTTTGGAATAGTATTTTGTTGGGCAGAGAGCTACTACTTAAAGGGATGCGTTGGTAGGTCGGTGATGGACATTCAATTCGTTTATTTCAAGATCCATGGTTGCATAGACCACGGGGTTTCCGTCCCATTACTCCTCCTGGACCTCTTATTAATATGACAGTCAACCAATTACTTTCCTCTATGGGACACTGGGATTGGGAGGTTATCAATAGTGTGATATGGCCAGCTGATCGAGAAGAGATAAGACGTATTCCACGTGGAACAAGTGGGAGACATGATATTTTGGTCTGGCACTATGAATCAAATGGTGTTTACTCCGTTAAAAATTTGCTTACGAAACAAGCAGTGGAAACACTTCTGGGATGGTAAAATGTCTCCAGAAGTTGTGGGGTTTAAGAGTTCCAAGCAAGGTCTTTATTCACTTGTGGAGAGCCATTTACGACGCTTTACCAACGAGAGTCCTTCTTACTCGTCGCGGTCTTAAAATCAATTCACTTTATCCCAGGTGTAGTTCCTATCCATAAGACATTTTTCATGCATTATGGAAATGTAAGGCATCACGATCTGTTTGGAAATCTTCGGCAATTTGGCCAATGCTTGTTCAATTCAAAGCAGGTACTTTTTTGGAGTTGTTTTGTTGGGTGGTAGAACATGGCCATTTGACTGATCTAAAAAATTTCACTATGTTATGTTGGAGTATTTGGCTAGATCGAAATCAGTTTTTATTTGCAAATAGCTGCACTACACCTCACGATGACGTTCAACGAGCTGGGTACTTACTGTGTGATTTCATGTCATGTAGACAACATAGACTTTCAGGCCATAATTTGGCAATGATGTGTGGCCTCCTCCCCACAGAGGCAGCGGCAAAATTAATACTGATGCAACAGTTATTCCATCTTTACCTTATTTTGGTGTGGGTAGAGATGAGAATGGAGTGGTGTTGTTTGGGTTAAGCTAGTGTATATCCGGTGTATATTCTTCTCATTTGGTGGAATTTATGCCCTTATTCTTCTCATTTGGTGGAATTTATGCCCTTCGTGAAGGGGTGTTGGCAGCAACACGTTTTGTCAGCCAACCTTGGATTGTGGAGACAGATGCATCTGCAGTGGTAAATGCCATCCATAAACATGAACCATTGGCTGTGGAAGCTCCGATCATCGATTATATTCGCAAAGCTTTTGTTCACATTATCAAGGGTCTTCCATTCTATATTGTCGCCATTCTGGAAATCGGGTAGCACATTTTCTAGCACAGATGGGTCTTTGTCAAAGGATTTCTTTCCCTTGTTTTGAAAATTGTCAATTTGGACATGGTTCAATGGTAATTTAATATATCTACTATCAAAAAAAATATTCAAATGCAATTTTTTTATATTTTAACAAGTAAAATTTAACAATTTATCACATTTTGTCTCTTAAGTTCGAAGCCCAACATAAAAAAATAGGTCTATTGTGAAATTTAATTTTTTATATAAAATAAATAGATCAATCCGATTTAACCAAATTTATATAATAATAATAACCGAAATTGAACCAAACTTTTTCTGTAGTTCGATTATTTCGGTTTAATAGAAATTTTGCTCGTTCTTATTATAGTATTAATATAATAAAAATATAGGGACTAAGAATGTACTAAATATAATATTAGGGGTACGAATGCAAAGTAAAACGTTTCCCGATTCCCATTTCGCCCTTCTTTTTATATTTTATTTTTCCATATTTTAAATTCAATCAATGTCGTCGGAGTTTCTGGCGCAACGAGGCATCCTCTCCTCTGAGTTAACTCGCTCATTTCATCGTTGCGAAGCCAATCCCCAAACTCTTTGTAAATATATGCAATTATTGTGGCATTTTCATTTACTTGTGTTGATTTGGGGATAACTTGATTAATTCCGCCGATGTATCAACTTTTGTTTTTGTTTTTCATTGAGCAGAGCTGCTGGAAGAAAAAATGAGCGAGATTTATGGAGGATATGAGCGGCAGTATTGTGACCTATCTGCAAATTTGTCGAGAAAATGTAACGCTGCGGCTGCTCTTCCCGATGGAGGTACTTTAAAGTAATGAAGCCTTTGGATTTAGGATTTAGACCTTAATCTGATATTTTTTTTTATCATAGTTACTTTAGTAACAGTTTTTCTTTTTTAATTATATTTGGTTTGCTTACTTTCAGCCTTGTTCGATTTTGTGTTGATATTTATCTTAGAAGTTGGTTGGCTATTGAAGTAAATCTTTGCTGCTCTCAGCCTATGCGGAAATAATCAGAGTGATCTATGATATGAATATTGGCTCTCTTGTAACACTTTTTGTGTTGAATGATTTTGTTTATAACTTGAAATTACTTGTAATTCATGATTTTCAGTTATTATAAAGTTTCTTAACAAATAATAGTCATAGATTTTAGTTCAATAGCAAGATCCTTGTGTTTTTCAAACAAAGAATATAGTGCAGCGAACTTAGATCCAAAGAGTTGGAATTATCCAAGCTCTGGCCCTTGCTCAATTTCAATCTTTCGATTTAGTTGGCAATAAAGAGTGGACTTAGATTTTTTAATTATATATTAAAACATTTAGGTCTTCCTACATGTAAAAAACAAATAGACTCATTATTAAGTAAAATCCTTGGATTGAGTTGACAATAAGGAGTGGAGGTAGAGTTTTGAATCATATCACAATATTTAGTTTTTCCTGCATGCAGGAAAAGATAGACTCATTGTTAAGCATAAAATTATTGGTAGACTACCTTCCTCGAGCTCAAACTTTTGGAAAAAATGTTTTTTAACATGTTATTTGAGTCGATGGCCACAGCCGTAAGCATTTGGTGTGCAATATATGTATATATATATATATATCCTTAAATTGATCTTTGGCGCATATAGCTAAGCCTTTGTTGCCTAATACCTGATCATCATGCTCGTGGATGTTGCATACATTTTCCCAATTTTTGTCTATCAAAGAAATGACTTGATAAAGTTTAAAATTATTGTTAGCTACATTCCATGAGCTCAATTGTTTTGGGAAAAGTGGTTTCCAACACTCATTAAGTCAAATATATAGAAAGTGCAGTAAGCTACATGGAAATTTGAAGATCTACATTTTATAAAATATATATTGCTTTGAAATGAAATTGGTTATCTTGATTGGGTTGTGATTGGAACTTGGTAGTCTGTGAACCAAATGATGAATATTGTGAAAGTTGGAGTGATTGGGTGGGGAATTAATCCGTTAATTGTCCTAAAATCTTGCCTCAATCTTTGATTCCACTACTGTTGCAGCTTTTCCCATACCCATACGATTTTGGCTGGTGGTATTATTGCTGATTATTGATCAATGCATGGAGTCTTTGCCCATGTGATTTATTGAAAAAGTTGGCTGAAGAAGTAGGCTAATGGAGGCATTAATCCGAGGCAGATAATTTAATATATTTTGAGTAGTCACTAGAACTTACATTTTGGAAAAATTGAATTTATGTGAATTTATTTATTCGAGAGGATGATGTGTCATCTACAAATTTTATTTTCCGAAAGTGTATGAATGTTGTCAGTGTGTTAATTTATAACCTTGTTAGCATTCAAAATTTCTGTTTTTGTGGTTGCTAAAAAGTGTCAAGAGGGTGGGGCAATTTTTGGGTAACTACATTTTTCTTTGAATTTTTTTCTATTTTTGCTGGATTGTGGAGATTGGTGAAGGTGTTGCTTTGATCTGCAGAGAAAAAGAAACAAGAGGTCACTGAACTCCAAGCTGGATTGGATGATGCTGATGTTCTGGTAGGACACAAGCTTCATATTTTCAAGTTGCTGAAATTATATTTACCTTTTTTAAGTGATGATTTTATTTAGTTTTCAGATGGGTTGATGCGTTTGTTTTACCAGATTCGAAAAATGGATCTTGAGGCCCGAAGTTTGCAGCCAAGCTTGAAAGCCTCACTACTTGCTAAGCTCAGGGAATATAAATTTGATTTGAATAAGCTGAAAAGGGAAGTGAAGAAATTGACATTGCTTAATTCTAATCAACCTTCTAATGAAGATTTAGAATCTGGAATGGCTGGTGAACACACGGTATGCATATTTCACGTGCCCATATCTTTCAAGATCTTTCAATGCTTGAACGTTTTCATCATTCCTGGTAGCTATGCATCAGTTGCTTATGATTCAAATCTATCAAGAATAACAAACAATTTTCACAGGCTTCTTCAAATCAAAGGGACCGATTGACAATGTCAACTGAGAGGCTAGACCAATCAACTGACAGATTGATGGAGAGTCGGAGGGCTGCACTGGAAACAGAACAGCTTGGTGTGTCGATCCTTGAAGATTTGCATCAGCAACGTGAAACTCTTTTACACTCTCACAAGAAGGCAAGCAACACACACTATTTCCGATAGTTTCTTGTAGAATCATCTAGCTTCTCTTTTGTGGATAAATGATTCGTTTTGATCCTCTTGTGCAAGCCATCTTTAACCTAATCTTGTTTCTTTGATCTCTTTTTCGTATCCAGGAGATTATGGTTCTGATTGGTTTCTCTTCATTTGCAGCTCTCCGATGTAGATAGCGCAATTGACAAGAGTAAAAAGGTTTTGACTTCCATGTCTAGAAGGATCAGCCGGAATAAGTGGATTGTTGGCTCCATAATTGCTGCAGTTATCGTTTCCATCGTCATTGTTCTGTATTTTAAAATTTTTCATTGATGTTCAGTTTCTGCTGGCATGTATCTAATACTGTCTATTGAGCCAAAATCGTGCCTGATTCGTGTTGCAGGAGACCAAGTAAGACATTGCTACTTCCAAGTCATACAAAGTGCTACCTAATGCTTGTTGTGGATGACTCATTCTTAAATTTCTTTATATATTTAAAATATTTTTATGTATTATAGACATAAACCATAAAATTCGTCTCGTCCCCTAATTTTTGAAATTTAATTTTGCTTCTCTGCTGGTAACTTATAGCTCCGCCGCTGAACACGGGGCGAAGATAGTGTATTGGGAAGATGGTCACTTCATCCCGTGTACTTCCACATTTTTGTACTCATTCCCTGATGATACTCTTGGTACTGGAGGCCCATCACCTCTTTTGGACCCGAACTTTTTTGGGCCGGAAAAGCACAATCTTGGGAGGGCCCAGTTGCTCATCAGGTCAGTACCCTGTTGAGTGCCACCCTCGTCCTCCGTAGCCGAGTCCGGCCTAGAGGCACGCATCACCTCGGCAATCGAGGTGAAAGGTCGTCCATTTCAAACCATTAGCCGAGGTGATTCCACCCGACCTGAGCCCAAACATTCATCTCCCATTGAGGCAATCATGAGTCATTTGGACGGCCCTGGGCTGAGTCCTATCCATCATCCTAGGGTGTGGCCATCTGACACACCTATGTTGGTCCTGTGTACCAGGACTAGGGCTGCAGGAGTCGGGCACCTATTAAAGCAAGGCTACATCCATCAACCAATCAGGAGACGATCAAGTACACCGAGTATAGGCAGAATATGTAACTGTATAGCCTAGCCTTCAGTGCTTGCACAATCGACCTATTGGTGACACCTGCATGCCCATTATTTTGCGAGTAACTCACTGATGTGAAGACCTGCTCGATCTTTCATTTCCTTGCACCAAGCCATCAATTTATGCTTGGAAGTGCCTTCCATTGTGTGATATCAATTTCCTTGGCAACCCAAAACGACACAATGTTTTTCCATAGAAAGTCCAGCACGTCCTCCTTCGCAATCCTACCTAGGGGCTCGGCCTCGACCCATTTCGAAAAATAATCCACAGTCACAACTGGTCGAAAGGACATGCCGTTGTTACCGATTTCATTAACCTTGCTGGCCTCAACTTGAACCTACTGTTCCTCTGACAACCCTCACAAGTAATTGTGATCCTTATCACATCACTTCTCAGGGTTGGCCAAAGATATCCAGCAAAAGAGTTTTCTTGGCCAACGCCAATCCCCCAAGGTGATCTCCACAACATCCCTTATGTATTTCTCGGAGGACATTCTCTGCCTCTTCCACTCACAGACATCTGAGCAATGGCCCGACAAATGACCTTTTATACAGAACATCCTCAATCAGAACAAATCGGAAAGCCTGCATCTGTAACCGTCGTGCTTGGTTCCTATCATTGGGCAGCTCGGACTTTTTTAAGTAACTCAAGATCGGGGTCATCCATCCCATGACCTCGGGAGGTTCTGTCCTGGGCTGGGTGGATGGAACCAGCTCGGTCTGAAATATGAATTCCCTTTGGGACAAAGGTATTAGGGTCATAGCCCACTTGGAAAGCTCACCAACCTCGTGATTTTCCTCCCTAGGGATCTGCATCATGGTCCATTCCACGAAGCTTTCTGAAATCTCCTGGATAGCCGTCAAATATTCTATCATCTTTTCGCTCTTGGCCTCATAATTCCCTTTCACTTGCTGGGTTGCCAACTGGGAGTCCGAATGAAGGACTACCCGGCTGGCACCGACCTCCCTGGCCAACCCTAGCCCAATCAGCACAGCCTCGTACTATGTTTCGTTGTTCGAGGCCCGAAAATCCAATCTGACGATGACCTTCATCTTCTCCCCCGTGGGGGAGACCAGAACAATTTCTACTCCTCTGCCCTCGTGGTTTGCTGCCCCATCTACATATACTTTCCATGGCTCTTCTGTTTCGACTTCGATCATCTCCGCGAGGAAGTTTGACAAAGCCTGGGCTTTGATGGACGACCTGGGTTGATAAGTCACGTCATACTCACCGAACTCAATCGTCCACTTTACCAACCTCTCTGACACGTCAGACTGGGTCACCCAAGTGTATGAGGCCTTGGCAAAATAAAAAGTGCATGTCAGCACTGTCACTAAAGCCCAAGTGTATGAGGCTTTGGCAAAATAAAAAGTGCAGGTCAGTCATGTCACTAAAGCGCAAGTGTGTGAGGCCTTTGCAAAATAAAAAGTGCAGGTCAGCCCTGTTACTAAACCCAAGTGTATGAGGCATTGCCAAAATAAAAAGTGAAGGGCAGCCATGTCACTCAAGCCCAAGTGTATGAGGCATTGGCAAAATAAAAAAAGTGTAGGCCATCCCTGCCACTAAAGCCCAAGTGTATGAGGCATTGGCAAAATAAAAAGTGCAGGTCAGTCCTGTTACTCAAGCCCAAGGGATTAGGCATTGGCAAAATAAAAAGTGCAGGTCAGCCCTGTCACTAAATCCCAAGTGTATGTGGCCTTGACAAAATAAAAAGTGCAGGTCAGCCCTGTCTTTAAACCCAAGTGTACGAGGCATTGGCAAAATAAAAAGTGCAGGTCAGCCCTGTCACTCAAGCCCAAGTGTATGAGACCTTGGCAAAATAAAAAGTGCAGATCAGCCCTGTCACTCAAGCCCAAGTGTATGAGGTCTTGGCAAAATAAATTGTGTTGTAAGGGCCCATTGCTAATTAATCCAGATTAACGATAATTAAGCGAACCCGAATAATTAAAAGTATAGACTTTGAATTAAGGTGTCCCGGACTACGATGAGTAAAGCAACTAGTGGAACATGTTTGTAGTGCTTGTGCATGTACATAATCACATGGCACTTGGAGAACACATGTCATTAATTAATTTAACTCATGCTTAATACATGATTTTTGACCATTAATCTTGCAAGATAGTGATGTATTGACACATGGATTCCACAATACATCAAATAGTTAAAAATCATGAAAATTGCATAGCAACTCAAGCCACTACCCCCATTTTTCAGATTGGGAATTCCTAAGCATGCAAACATATTCTCTCTCTTAAAGAAAATCACTCCTTCTCTCTTCTAGCAAATTTCGAAAATTTCAGCTCCTTTCCCCCCCATAATCCTCTTGAAATTGTGAGTGCATGTCACATTCAAAGATGGATTTGAATGCTACTAAGCTTGGGGAACAAGATGTAGCAAGAAAAATTCAAGTTTGGAGCAACATTGAAGCAAAATTTGAGTAGCAGCGGATTGGGGAAAGATGTTCTACCATTGGTTCGGTTTTGGTGGTTGATCAAGCTTCAAATCATGAAGATAACTGAAGGTATATCATTATCCTTGAGTTTTATTAACTTGGATTTAGGTATGAGGGTCGAACCATGGTGTTTACTTATGAAAAAGTTGCTGTCAAATCTGTTTCAGCTAGTAGGTAGTGCACATAGTCTGGTATTTCGAGTTTCACGCATGGTTGAACTTCGAATTTGAAGATGACTCCCCTAATAAAAGTTGTCGTATTTTGTGTTAGCTTTAATTGGCCACCAAAACAGCTAATATGGATTTAATATGAAAACGTTATGGTTGTTTTACCACAATGTATACAATCTGAAATTTCAGTGCATGTGAGTTTTTATGCATCATGTTCTTCAATTTTCTGGGAATAATGGCTACGAATTTGAAGTTTTAGGCTCTAATAAGAGTTTTAGTATTCGATGTTAGCTTTTATCTGTAATTGGCCTCACTCAATTTGGAGTTCATATGCAAAAGTTATGCTAATTTTACCACATTATGCTCAATCTAGAAAAGGATTACATACGAGTTTTTAGGCTTATGCGTTTTTCAAATAATGTAAATCAAGATGAACTAATTATCTTAAAGCTCATAAGAGATGTATTGTAGGATTTTGAGTTAGCTAAATTATCCAACTAAAATCAGGTCAATTGGATGTCGTATGAATTATGTATGAAGTTTCTACGAAAAGTGGTCAATCTGAAATTTAGAATTTTCCCTGTTTTGCATAAATAATGTTTAGACCCAATTTGCCTTAGGTAAATGAACGAATTTGGGGAAGTGTCAAACATATGAAATGTCACATTTTGAGTTAGCTTTCAAGCTAAATTAGACCCTGCGATTTGGTTAAGTATTGGAAAATTTATGAGCCAATTACTATAAGCATGTAAACTGAAAATTTAAGAAATTTTCTAAGGGTCAATGTTTGGAAACTTGATATTGGAAATAATTGAACACTTTGATGATATAATTGAGGTGTAAATGATCAGATTAACAGATCTCGGTTGATTCAAGGAGTACTCGGTAGGTTATCTTTGGTCTGAGGTACGTGGAAATGAGTTTTATCATGAAGTCTGACGAAGACGTGTGATGATGCTATTGTATGATTTTACATGTCATTAATTGATTTATATGATTTAGTTGTCACTATATGATTCTTATGTGACTATATGACATGTTGAGATACATTGTAGTACATGATAAGTGAATTACATGATATGTATTGATTTTCACATGAGATTGCATGGCATAATGAGTCACATATGTCATATGATGCATACATTATTCATGGCATATCATATTGATCTATCTACTTCTTTGATATCCATGATAATGACTGAATTGATTTACTCTGAGTGTCGGGGACGACGGGCACGGCGATGACATGCAGTATATGTAGCGACTGTAGTCACGCGCGTTGCTACCGAGCCTAAACACGAGGGATGACGAGTACATCACATGATGATTCTCCTAGCGCAAAGTGTGTGATGTCACCTTCTGTTCGAGCTGATATTGATTGATGATGCCTTCCTTTTGACTCCGATATTGGTATCTTGAGATTCGATTCTTTATACCCATTAATACATAGCATTCATACATGGTATGCATTGCATGATACTTTGTCACTCTTGACATGATTTATTTATTTCTCGTACTGGGTTCTGACCCCCTTCGCGGGGGGCTGTCACGTCTTTATTGTATGGGCATGACAGGTGGTACATGTGGACGTACTGCGGATGCTCGAGGTGAAGCATTGATGAATACCAGAGCTCCGTGAGAGCGAGCTCAGGTTTATGTTTTAGGTTTTGAGTCCCAGTAATTGTTAGATTACTTTTAATTACATTTTAAATTACCGGGGTATGCCCCGAGTATCTGTATTTTAAGTATTATATTACTGGTTGGTTATATACTTGCTTATGTGATGAGCAACATGTTGAATTGGGAAATACAATTACATAATTTTAGTATCAGTATATATGTGTTAGTTCCGAATTTTAAAGATGACAAAACAAATCAGAACGGATCGAGGGAAATCAGACTGACCAGATCGATCGCTCAAAGCAGATCAAGCTGATATGGTATATTGCAAATCAGATCGGATCGATGGAAATCAGCCTGACCAGATCGAAGCTTCAGATCGATCTTAACTATTATCAGATCAGAGCAAACAAGGCTGAATAAGATTTGCTCTTCAGTTCGAATCATTAACGACTATTTATTGAAGCATTTAATGTTGCAATTAATGCTGAAAAAGACCAAGGACTGAAGATTACCATAAAAGGTAAGAAGACAAAGAAGAGCTTACCTGACAGTCGCCGAAAGCATGAACCAGAATGGCAAGTACCCAAAAGAATAAGACTGCAGCTTACTCAGAGTTTGAGCAGAGTCAAGAGTTGCACATAAAGGGAAATAATGTCGTTGGTACATGCAACTATATAAGGATGCAACAGAAGAGCTCAAGAGAGAGTCTGAAAAATCGAAAAACGCAAAAGAAAGCAAAACAGCACACGCTTACAAGCTCGGACATTCTCGAGCTGAAAATCTTCATAAGCACAAGCATATTGTAATATTTGATCATCTTAGGATCATTGTGTGCATAGCCTAAATTAGTCTATCTTTTGTATTCTGTACTAAGATAAAGAAGTGAGAATCAATTGTAACTGTCAGACAGAGTGTGCCTGAACAGATCGAGAGACTAGGAGTTTCAGTCTGGTAGTGAGGTAAATCCAGCTGAATTGGGTTTGTACAACAGGATTGTATAAATCAAAGTCTTCTAGTGGAATCCTTCCTTAATTGGAAGAAGGGGAGGCGTAGAAGGATTACACCACCTTCGAACTTCCAGAAACATATTCTGTCTTTTATCATTCTGCACTTGTTTTACTATTCAAGCCATCGAGCCGTTCTTACTAGCCTAAGAACAGATCGTTCCGCACTAAATCATTCAGTGATCTGTTCTGCAGAAAAGTTGATTAAGAAACAGATTTCTTTCACTAATCCGAAAGAAATCACAAAGGATTATTTTTAATAGGAGTGTTCATTCACCCCCCCCCCCCCTCTAAACACTCCCGATCCTAACAAGTGGTATCAGAGCCAGGTCGTCTTAATCATCACAAAGACACTTGAGCTGATGGCATCATTCAACAAAATTCCTATGTTCTCAAAAGAAGACTATGATGATTGGAGAATCAGAATGCAAGCTCATCTGGCAGCACAGGATGACGATATGTGGTTCGTCATCACTGATGGACCAATGAAAATTCTGAAAGTCAATACAGCAGCCTCCATTACTGGTGGTGAACCCCAAATGGTCGAAAATGACAGATCCCTCTGGACGAATGAAGAAAGAAAGAAAGCAAATCTAGACAATGTTGCCAAAGACATCTTGTTCAAGACGTTGGACAAGAATATGTTCAGTAAAATCAAAATGTGCTCTATTGCCAAAGAAATTTGGGAGAAAATAGCACAGCTATGTGAAGGGAACGACCAGACCAAGGAAAACAAGCTGACTGTTGCTCTTCAAAATTTGAGAGCATAAAAATGAAGATTGGAGAAACTCTAAACGAGTTTGATGAAAGAGTTACTGGTATTATCAATGAACTGAATGGTCTGGGCAAGGAATACTCTAACAGAGAGATTGCTCTGAAAGTAATGAGAGCTTTGCCAAAAGAATGGGATGTAAAGACCATTGCAATGAGGGAATCTAAAGATCTGAACAAAGTTGAACTTCATGATCTATTCGCAGATCTTAAGGCTTATGAGTTCGAACTGATCACCAGAGGTGAAGCAGAGCCATTCATCTCTCAACCAAACAAAGCACTGGCAGCCATTCCAGACCAGACCACCCCCACAACAGATCGATCTATCGAACAGATAAGTAATGATGCTATGTCGTTATTTATCAAGAAATTTGGTAAATTTATGTCTAAGAATAAAAGGAACTTTAAACCTTCTCATCATTATAAATCAAGAAAAGACGATGTTGTTAATGATCAGGCTTGCTACAATTGTGGTAAGATCGGACACTTTATTGCAGATTGCACCAGACCGAAGAAAGAAGAACGTAAAGAAAGGCATCGTGATGACAAGAAAAAGAAGCACTACAAATATCGTAAAAGTCATCATGGTAAGTCCCAAAAGGTCCTAGTAGCAGAGGAAGGAAACAGCAAGTGAGCTCAGACTGATTCAGATTCAGAAAGCTCCGAATATTCTTCCAGCGAAAGCGAAGAAGATATTCAATGTCTAATGGTAGACGAAGAAATGAGTCAAACAGACGAGGTATTCGATCTTGACTCAAATGAATTTACACGTGATGAGCTTATGTCCGCACTGCAAGACATGGCTAATGATTATAGAATCTTAGCTGAATCATTTGAGAAAACTAAAGCTAAAGCCAATGATCAAATGTATGAGCACATCAAACCAAGCTGTTCTGAGCTAGGTGAGTGCAATAATCTACAGATCGAGCTGAACAAGCTGAAAATCTCTTACGATCATTCCATGAAGAAAACAAGAGAATTAGCACACAAAATGCTAAGCTTTCTCATATTTTCAAAACATGGACAAAATCAAGAGCATCATTGGAAGAATTGCAAGAAGTACAAAGAAATGTCGGTGATGTCACCGGCATAGGCTTTGATATCAAAGACTGCACCAAAGATGAATCTGAACTGTTGCTGGTAAAGAACAAAATCAAACAAATGACATTTGTTAAATCCAGCACAGTATATGAAACTGAAGCACCTACAATTCAAACGGGAGTCTCCTTCGGGGATCAAGGTTTGAGAAGAGGAATTGGGTATGTTAACCAAGCCAAAGAAAAGGCATCAGCAAGCTTTGTGTCTATCAGACCAAATCTAAAGGTGCAAGATCTAAGGCAAGGAAGACCATCCAATTACTTTAACTCAAAACCAGTTCAACGAAGATATAGACTACCTTATAAGAATCAAAGGTTTCCATATCACACACATTATCACACACAACATCGAAACAGATCAGCTCACAGCACACCAGACACACACAAGCCATTAAAGTTGATACAGGTGTGGGTTCCCAAAGGGCTAATCCGTTCTGGACCCAAGTAGGATTGGGTACCAACAATAATTATGTTTGATGACAGGTACCGATGAATCTTATATCAGACTGGTACTTAGACAGTGGGTGTTCACGTCACATGACTGGAAACGTCGAGCTGCTGTCTGAAGTCACAGAATGTACTGGACCCAAGATCATCTTTGGGGATAACTCAAAGGGTAAGACCGTGGGCAAGGGTAAGATTGTCCATGGTAATATTACTATCAATGATGTGCTGTTAGTTGAAAATTTATGCTATAATCTGATCAGTATAAGTCAACTATGTGATAATGGTTATGCTGTAGAATTTCACAAACACGCTTGCACTGTTAAATCGTCAGACGGTATGACCATGCTTGTAGGAATCAAAAATGGAAATACATATAAGATTAACTGGAATTTTGCTCAACCTGATAATCCTACTTGCTTCATCGTGAATAATGATAATAAACACTGGCTATGTCATAAACGCTTGAATCATCTCTACTTTAAGACTATCTCTAGCCTGTGTAAACATGATCTAGTTGTCGGTCTGCCCAAGATCGATTTTGCTAAGGATAAGATCTGTGAAGCTTGCCAAATGGGCAAACAGATCAGATCATCCTTCAAAAACAAGAATGCCAAATCCTCCTCACGCTGTTTAGAACTATTGCATATGGACTTGTTTGGTCCTATACCAATAACAAGTTTAGGGGGAATGCGGTATACTCTTGTTGTTATTGATGATTACTCACGCTTTATTTGGACTATATTTTTTAGCAGTAAAGATCAGACCGATTCGAAATTGATCAAGCTGCTAAAACGCACTCAGAATGAGAAATCATCAAGCATAGACAGGATTCGAAGCAACAAAGGCACTGAATTTTCAAATCAGAATCTTGAATCCTTTCTAGAAGATCAAGGAATTAAGCATGAATTTTCAGCCGCTCGAACTCCTCAACAAAATGAAGTTGATGAACGAAGGAACAGAACGCTTAAAGAGGCAGCAAGAACAATGCTTGCTGATTCTGGAATTTCGCAAAAGTTCTGGGCAGAAGCTGTGAATACTGCTTGCTACACTCAAAATCGGTCTATGATCAACAAGAAGTTGAATCTTACTCCATATGAAGTATGGACTGGTAACAGACCATCAATCTCTCACCTTCATGTATTTGGCTGCAAATGCTTCGTTCACAATAATGGTAAGAATCATCTTACAGCATTTGAAGCTAAATCAGATAATGGAATATTCTTAGGATATTCATCTAATAGCAAAGCTTTTCGAGTTTTCAATAATCGCACTTTAACTGTAGAAGAATCAGTTCATGTAGTGTTTGATGAATCTTTATGTATTGAGGGTAACAAGGAATCATTTCAAAATCAGATGGAAAATATCTATCTCGAAGCTAACAGTGATGATGAGATTGTAGCTAACAGGTCAAGAGACAATCCACTGGAACCTGAAGTACCAGATAGACCGGATTAAGGCAATGAAGCTCCTTCAGATCGAGCCGATCCGGATGTTCTTAACTCCAATGTTAAAGCAGATGCTGATAATGCTGCTACTACTCATCCTTCTGGACCAGATAATCCATAATCAAGCTATCGATGGACAAAGAGGCATCCATCCGATCTAGTAATTGGAAGTCCTTCTGCACCTATAAGAACCAGAGGACAGATGATGGATGAATTCACTCATGCCGCTTTCATATCAAATCTGGAACCTAAAAAGATTGATGAAGCTTTGACTGATTACAACTGGATTAAAGCCATGCAAGAAGAGCTTAATCAATTTGAACAAAATCAAGTCTGGAGTCTAACCCCCAGGCCTAGTGATCTGCCTGTTATTGGAACCAGATGGGTTTTCAGAAACAAGCTAGACGCAGATGGAGTTGTGGTTAGAAACAAGGCCAGACTGGTGGCGCAAGGATTCAGACAAGAAGAATGAATTGACTTCGATGAATCTTTTGCACCAGTCGCCAGACTTGAAGCAATCCAAATATTTCTTGCATATGCTGCTTTTAAAGACTTCAAGGTATATCAAATGGACGTTAAGAGCGCCTTTCTTAATGGTAAGCTTCAGGAGGAAGTCTACATTGAGCAACCTCCTGGATTTCAGAACCACTCATTTCCAGATCATGTATATCTACTGAATAAAGCAGTATATGGACTGAAACAAGCTCCAAGAGCCTGGTATGACACTCTATCTCAATTTCTGCTGAACCATGATTTTCAGATCGGCTCAGTGGATAAAACTCTATTTAAATTTATTAAGGGGGAACATACTTTGTTAGTTCAAATCTATGTTGACGATATCATTTTTGGGTCAACTAACCCCAAATTATGCGAGAAATTCTCTAAGTTAATGCAGGGACAGTTTGAGATGAGTATGATGGGAGAACTTTTATTCTTTTTGGGTCTTCAAGTCAAACAGCTCAACAATGACATTTTCATAAATCAAACCAAATATACCAAAGAGCTTATCAAGAGATTCGGAATGGAAACTTGTTCAACTGCATCAACTCCAATGAGTCCTTCAATCAAGCTAGATAAAGACGAAGGGGGAACAGCAGTTGAAGTAACGATGTATCGAGGACTGATCGGATCGCTCTTGTATCTTACAGGGAACCGGCCTGATATAATGTTCTCAGTCTGTATGTGCGCTAGATTTTAGTCAGATCCAAAACAATCACATTTTATTGTTGCTAAGCGTATTCTTAAATACTTAAAAGGATCTCAGAACGTTGGTCTTTGGTATTCCAAAGATTCAAATTTCAGCTTAATCGGATATTTAGACGCTGACTATGCTGGCTGTAAGATTGATCGCAAAAGCACCAGTGGAACATGTCAATTCTTAGGTGAAAGATTGATCTCATGGTTTAGCAAGAAGCAAACATCTATTGCCACATCTACAGCTGAAGCAGAATATCTTGCCGCTGGAAGCTGTTGCGCTCAAATGCTCTGGATTCAACACCAGCTCAAAGACTATGGCATTCAAGCTGTTGAATCTCCGATATTTTGTGACAACACCAGTGCAATTGCTATAACGTATAATCCAGTGTTGCACTCTCGAACAAAGCATATTGATATAAGACATCATTTTATTCGAGATCATGTTGGCAAAAAGGAAATTCGGATCGAGCATATTTCAACAGACCAGCAAGCAGCAGATATCTTCACCAAACCACTTCCTGAGGCTAAGTTTAATTATCCTGATGTTTTAGAGGTATCTTTCTTTTCGCTTTTAAAGATTATATGCTGGCACAGATCGATAATACAATGATTAGATAGACACAGACCGGTCCGACCTTTCAGACCGATCTTTGTCCAATCTGATGTTATCCCATGATCTGTCTGGTCAACAAATCTTTAAATAAAGTAATTATTTAAAACAGTCCGGACTGATCGCAATTTTAACCGCCTTATCTCTCTATCATCCTGACCGTTTATTTTGAATTATTTCAATATCAGTCATCGAGATAAAGACACGTGTCTTCTCTCTCCTATTTAGCGGGCTGAACATTTCACTTTCATTTCACTTTTTACGAATTACTACTGTCTGCTCTCTAACTATCAAATATTTTTTCAAACTCTCCGTATTCTTCATTACACTCAAATGGCTACTATCACTCACAATTCTCTATCTGTTGAGTTCAATGAAATCTATAGGGCTGAAGATCCGGAAATGGTCTCAATATTCAAATCCTTAGAGTCTTTTAGATTAAGGAACTTTCTGGAATACGGAACGGTGGTTTACGAGTCGGAGATTCGAGAGTTGTTTGCAAATGCTGTGTCTCAAAAGACATTCATCTCCACCACCGTCAAGGGCAAATCATTTGACATCTCTCCGTCGACGCTGTCAAAGACCTTTGGTCTTCCCAGCACCGGACTGACTGAGTTTGGCCATATTTCTCAGGCCTCTATCACCGATCTTCAGGGGAAGGTATCCATTCTTGGCCACCGCCTGCAGCCATCATTCAAAAAGAAGGAAATGTTCTTTCATTTCCAAGTTTTATGCGAGATTGTTGGCAAGCCATTTTTGGGCAAAGCCGGAAGCTATGACGCTGTTACTGCCGAGAAATTCTGGGCCATGGCTGCTATTCACTCGGGACAGAATGAATTGGTCTGCAATCTTGTTTGGAGTCTTGCTTGAAACTGTTATCGCCTCCAAACAGGCTGTGTGCTTTGCAGTTCCCCTCAGCAAGCTCTTAGAGACTTTGAACATCGAGCTGGGGAAGCCGTCTGCTTTGAGTCCCTTCAAAATTCTCAACCCCAAGGGATTGGCACTGCTGAAGTCTAAAGGTGCTCCACCCACTTCTTCCGATCTGGTGGCTGTCAAGATCGAACAAGGAGAAGAACAGGCTGCTGGTCGAAGAACTCGAGTCAAGCGTAAATTGACTATTCAGACTGACTCCGAGGAAACTCAGTCTGCTCCTTCATCTCCAGCCAAGCCCCCTCCTAAGAAGCCAAGAACCCAGATCACATAGCCAATCAAAACCTTACCTCTTAAAGCCTTACCTATATTGCCATCCACAAAAGCCACCCCTGCACCCCAAACTACAACCCAACCTTCAACAACTCCAACCATGTACCCAAAGTAACCATCAGAGTACCATCTGCCATTCCTGTGGTCAAAGGTATTGTTATCACCGAGTTGGGAAACTACACTCAATCGGGGATCAAGACCCCATCTCCCACCGAAAAAGGCAAAAATATCCTCACTGAACCCATCTCTTCAAAACCCAAATCTGCCGCGCAGACAGCCATCGACATCGCAATGGAAGATGTTGACAAAAAGGTGAAGGAGCTCACTGTGGTGTTTGATGAATATGTCGAATACAGAACGATCAACCACATTGATATGTTCTTCGGCAAGCTGCGAAGACTACAAAAGATGGAACAAGAAGTCCTTAAGGGGACAGAGACTGATGACGTCAAAATTGCTGTGCAGCGCAAAGATCTGTTCCAGGCCAACCAAAGATTCAGACTGGCAAATCTGCTGATTGCAGCTAAGAAGGCGAATTTTGATCCGAGCAATCCGACTGCCAAAGATGATGGTGCCGTCATTGCTCAGCTGGAATGGATGTTCATGCTCTACATTTGGCTGTTCGCTTTCAACGACAGAAGCTTAACATATCCACTCCAGTTCCCAGCCCGGATCACCCATCTGCGAGCAAGACTTTGGCTGAACCTTTCATTGAGCAAATTCCTTCTGAGTCAGCTGAGAAGACAGTGAAGCAGACAGCGGAGCAGTCACTGCATAATGCTCCGTCTGCAGCTGACACTGAAGCAATGGATGTATTATTGGACTCTCCAACAACTTCCATCCCCATTGCACCCTCAGTCTCCCAAATTCAGCACAGTCCAACCGCTGCACATACAACGGTCATCTCCCCAGACTTCGTCGATCCGGATCTGGTGGTGTCCACTGTTGTTGCCGCATTACAGGTTGAGGAGCCTACCAGACCTATCACTCCTCCGGATCAGCCTGCTGAAGATATGGCATTTTTAGAAGAATTCTCTTCAGACTTGGTTACCTTGATCTGATCCGAAATCTGCCAATCTGCCGTTTCCACAATCATACCAGTTGAAGCAGCAGTTGATCCACCTGAGTCATCTTCTGATCACTCTTCAGACCACTTATATGTCGACGCTCCATCCCTGGCCAAGTCCCTTCAACATCTTTCGGATAACTGTCTCTCTCTCTCTCAACGAGTCATAGAAGTTCATCAAAGTCAGAGGACTACAGACTTGGATTTTGAGTCTTTCAAAGAAAAGATGACAGCAAGTATAAGCAGCATTCAGCGCGGACTAAATGATCTGTTCTCTCAGCAAGCTACTTATAAAAACAGTCTGAGAAAAGAGCAGATCGAGCTGACCACTGAAGTCAGAGCCTCCGTCGCAAAGTCCCTTCTTGCTCAAGACACTCATCTTGATGCTATCAACGCTCAGCTCGCCCAGATTGTCGACTTTCTTCAAGAGGTTGCTGCTGACAAAAAGGGAGAAAAGAGAAAAGACATCAAGCCACCTCAGTCTTCAGCAAGAAAGTAGCAGTCTTTATAAGTCAGACTTGTCTGTATTTGTATATAAGATTTATTGCTCAATAAAAATCTAAGTTCTTAGTTAAGTCCTTGTTCATTTATTTTGAACTAAATGGCTTAATCAATCCGAACTTCAACTTAACTGTGTTCATTTATTTTGAACAAGAAGAAGTAATTGATCCGCAAGTATACGCTTCAGAGTTCTTAAAAGACTGAATAAAAAGATTTAGAAGCTAGGTTTTGTGATCATCAAAAAGGGGGAATTTGTTAGATCCGGATTTTAAAGATGACAAAACAAATCAGAACGGATCGAGGGAAATCAGACTGACCAGATCGATCGCTCAAAGCAGATCAAGATGATATGGTATATCGCAAATCAGATCGGATCGATGGAAATCAGCCTGATCAGATCGAAGCTTCAGATCGATCTTAACTATTATCAGATCAGAGCAAACAAGGCTGAATAAGATTTGCTCTTCAGTCTGAATCATTAACGGCTATTTATTAAAGCATTTAATGTTGCAATTAATGCTGAAAAAGACCAAGGACTGAAGATTACCATAAAAGGTAAGAAGACAAAGAAGAGCTCGCCTGACAGTCGCCGAAAGCATGAACCAGAATGGCAAGTACCCAAAAGAATAAGACCGCAGCTTACTCAGAGTTTGAGCAGAGTCAAGATTTGTACATAAAGGGAAATAATGTTGTTGGTACATGCAACTATATAAATATGAAACAGAAGAGCTCAAGAGAGAGTCTGAAAAATCGAAAAAACGCAAAAGAAAGCAAAACAGCACAAGGTTACAAGCTCAGACATTCTCGAGCTGAAAATTTTCATAAGCACAAGCATATTGTAATATTTGATCATCTTAGGATCATTGTGTGCATAGACTAAATTAGTCTATCTTTTGTATTCTGTACTAAGATAAAGAAGTGAGAATCAATTGTAACTGTCAAACAGAGTGTGTCTGAACAGATCGAGAGACTAGGAGTTTCAGTCTGGTAGTGAGGTAAATCCAGCTGAATTGGGTTTGTACAACAGGATTGTATAAATCAAAGTCATCTAGTGGAATCCTTCCTTAATTGGAAGAAGGGGAGACGTAGAAGGATTACACCACCTTCGAACTTCCAGAAACATATTCTGTCTTTTATTATTCTGCACTTGTTTTACTATTCAAGCCATCGAGCCGTTCTTACTAGCCTAAGAACAGACCGTTCTGCACTAAATCATTCAGTGGTCTGTCCTGCAGAAAAGTTGATTAAGAAACAGATTTCTTTCACTAATCCGAAAGAAATCACAAAGGATTATTTTTAATAGGAGTGTTCATTCACCCCCCCTCTAAACACTCCGTACCGATCCTAACAATATGTATCACCTAAAAACGAATTTTTTTTAGGGCCATTTGACAGAACATTTGAAACAAATCTTCCGCTGTTTACGCAAATTAATCATTGTGTGATAATTAAACACCACATTAGGATCGGACCCTCACAAGTGCAGATCAGCCATTTCACTAAAGCCCAAGTATATGAGGCATGGCAAAATAAAAAAGTGCAGGCCAGCCCTTCACTAAAGCCCAAGTGTATGAGACCTTGTGTTGGGTTTTGGAAACCCGAATAATCTTGGTTTTGATGTTAACAAAACTTGTTATTGTGTTGCTAACATATTTCATCAAGTGTGCAGTTCATAGATCATATTTAAGAGCTTGATGAATTACAAAGAAGTAGCTTGAAAATATCAAGCTGGACCAAGACTGAAATTCTAGCAGAGCGGATTGTTTCAATCATATCTCATAGCTCAGATATCGAAATGGCGTGCTTCCAAAGAGGTTGAACAGCCAACTCAAAATACTAAAAGTCATATTTCACAATAGATCGGCTAGTTCGAATGTTATCAAGGAGAAAAGACGCCTACAAGATCGAGCTGTACCTTTAAGAAACAGCAAGCTGTTTCAGCAAGCAACTGTCAGTCTGTTGGGCATAACTCTTAGCTCGCTTATTGGAACGGAACGATTCAGTATGATTGGAAAGCTAAGATAAAGATCTACAAGTCATCTTTGGAAGTCAAAGACTGAATCAGATGTTACGATGTCCAAAAAGCTTCTGCAAGTCACGCCATGTGACGCCTGTAAGATCGAGCTGTTACAGCAAGCGACTGTCAGTCTGTTGGCCATAACTCTCAGATCGCTTATCGAAACGAGATAATTCAGTATGGGTTGGAACGCTAAGACAAAGATCTACAAGTCATCTTTGGAAGTCAAAGACTAAATCGTATATTAAGATGGCCAAAAAGATTCTGCAAGTCACGTCATGTGATGCTGCATCCAGCAAACAGACAGCAGGAGCATCGCCTCGTATTTCGAGCATAACTCTCTCATACGAACTCGAAATCGAGCGATTCTTGATTCCGTGGAAAGCTAAGAGAAAGGGATACAACTTTCATGTAGATTACTTTACCCAGAAATCAAAGAATCAAGAGCTACAAGCAACAGATCAGAAGAGCAAGTTTATCAATCTGTTTTGTATCAAGCTGATTGTCCACATTGATCCGAACCAGACTGATCCGGACCAGAATGATCCGGACCAGACTGATCTTCCCATGCTGTTCTGCCCAGACTGATCTGCCAATGCTGATCCGGCCAGACTGATCTGCCCATGCTGATCCGGCCAGTCCGGTCCGAAATACAAAGAGCCCAGAAACCAGAATATGACTGTTGCAAGCTCGAGAATGGTGCAGAACCTTTTCCAACGGGCATATTCTTGTGTCTAACATATATATCATTACTTGGGGCTATATATACATGATTTGGAAGCTCAATAACAACTGATTGAAGATCAATCCAAGCCTTCCAAAGCAAACCCACTTGGGATTCATTTGGGGAACTTCAAAGACAAAAGTTGCTAAATGAAGAGCACTCCCCAAACCTTTGGCACCTCTTACCTTGCTGTATCAGATCTAGTTAGAGATCATTTGTGCCTTTGTATTCACTCTATTCATTGTATTTGAGAGCTTAATAGAAGAGTGAATACCATTGTAACGGTTGATGATTTATCACAACCGATGAGAGGTCTTTGTATGTGAGACATTAAAGAACATACATAGTTGAGTTGCTAGGAGTTCTAGTTGGATGGGGCATTCCCAACTGGATCGGGTTTGTACAACGGGATTGTATAAATCAAAGTCTTCTAGTGGAATCCTTCCATGAGGTGGAAGAAGGGGAGACATAGAAGAATTACACCACCTTCGAACTTCCATAAACAAATGCTTGTTTATTTACTTTAATTGCATATCTTTAAAATGCCTTTCAAATGTTTAATCGGTTATAGAGCGGGTTATGTCGAGTGTCTTCCGCTCGGTTTTGTAACCGAACTCGATATAATCTCTCGGTGCAATTATTTTAAGAACACGAGCTATTGAAGCTCAAGTTGGTTGAACCCGTGTGTGGAATGGCAACCCACCCCCGGACCGATCCTGACACCTTGGCAAAATAAAAAATTACAGGTCGGTCATGTCACTCAAGCCCAAGTGTATGAGGCATTGACAAAATATGAAGTGCAGATCAGCCCTGTCACTAAAGCCCAAATGTATGGGGCATTGGCAAAATAAAAAAAATGCAGGTCAGCCCTATTACTAAAGCCCAAGTGTATGAGGCCTTCGTAAAATAAAAAAGTGCAGGTCCGCCATATCACTAAAGTCCAAGTGTACGACGCCTTGGCAAAATAAAAAATTGCAGGTCAACCCTGTCACTAAAGCCTAAGTGTATAGGCCTTGGCACAATAAAGCATGACATATTTATTAAGCCCTGGATGTCCAGATGTTTATTAGCTCTAAAGTTCAGGCGAGCATTATTTGCTCATGTTTTTCATGTGGAGTTCAGCTCAGCTCGGACCAGTACTATTAGCTCATGCATGTCTCAGATCAGGTCGGGCGAGCAATATTTGTTCATATCGGATTATATCTTTTGAACTTTTCAATTGTTTAGGGGCCGGGTTGGTCGTATGCCTTAGTTATCGTAAGTTTTAACCGATTCGATTACCTAACTTGCCAATGAGCGGATTGTTTTCACCCAGTCATTTCAAGGTCTGGTCGGTTTCATGCGTTTCAATTCTTAAAATCATGTCGGGGTTATTCCAGGTATGTCCAAAAGAAATCATTGGATGAACACAATAGTTAGCATTCAAAATGAGTTCTTTACAATGGGGAACACACCCCGAGCATGATACAAATCCAAAAGCATGATAAAGCGGGGAAGGGGGAACAGTTACGACTAGTCTAGTCGGTGAAGTCATGAGGGATGCTAGTAACAATCGCGTTAAGGTCCAGGAATTCGTCCGGGTCCTGGTCATCAGGAAGGAAGCCCTGACCCTTAAACTAGCCTTTGCACCCCTCAAATCCTTGGAGGCCAGCATGCGCGTAAACTCCTCCGATTTGATGAAGGCCTCCTGTCGGGCTGACTCCCCCGCCACATAGTCGGCTAGCTCAGCTTTGACACGTCCCAGCTTGGCCACAATGTCTGACAGAGCTTGCTCTTTTCCTACCAGCGCATCTCGAAGCTGTTCGGTATCGGCTTGGAGTCAAGTCACCGCAGCCCGGAGAGCTTCCAATTCCGCAGCATCATCCTCAGATTTGGCCTCGAGAGCTATAGCCTCGGATTGGGCCTCCCGTGCCATTTTCTTGGCACCCCGGGACGACTGACCATAGTTTGCTCCCCGGCGAATGCTCTCGCACATCATAACCAGACCCTGAAGAACAGTTCAAAGTCAGCATCAAGAAAGCTTCACGCAGGGCTCGAGATATCCCTTCCTTAGCAAGGGGTTTCCACCTCAGCTCTGCTAGAACTTGCTGATCGGCGACAGAGGTCAAGCACTCCACAATTTGAACAGGAAGACCCGAGGGGGCAGAGTTGATCAGACTTATCTCGCGGGTGTAACTCAGTGGCACGCCTAGGGAACCTGGGTTGGCGGGAGTGGCTAACTGATGGCTCAGAGGAGAAGCAGGTGTAGTGTCAACCTCATGAATACGAAGGAAGCAACCACCTTTTCCCGGGCTGAGGTTCTAGCTACGTTCTTTCCCCTCTTCCTTTTGCGCAGGCCAGTAGCCTCCCCACTTCTTTCCGAACGAGGTGGGCTTGTCCCCAGGGGAAGCGGTGGGGGGAAGATGACCGAGATAGAAGGGGGCTGGCCGGAGGGGCAGCCCCAACCACCCCTTTCCCTGCTTTCTTCTGGGACACCATGGCTGATAGGAACTGTTTGAGAGATATATTATCTGCAATAGAATGAACTCAGGTCAGACGTATCATTAAAAAAAAAAGGAGAAATAGAGCACAAAGAGGAAGAACATACCACCAGGAACGTCTGGATAGGAGCTCAGCCCAAAACGCTTGAGTACGTCCTCCCTGATCAGAGCAGCTGAATCAAAATACCGAGCTCCAATGGTTGAGATAACTGTTTGGAAGAACGCGTCCTCTTTGCACTTTTTGGGCAAGGGTCGTGGAGTCGGTAACGAATCCCTCCAGGCAATGGGACAAGCCCATAGACGAGGTGGATTGACAAAGAAAAAGGTTTGTTTCCATCCTTTGCTGGAGCTCGGGATGTTATTTAAGAATTTATAAAAGGTCCGGGCACCAAAATAGCACACCCATGGAGACTGGATTTTCTTCACTTGAAAAAAGTAGTGAAGATGGGTATGGGAGAAGGGGAGGTCGAGAGATCGAAGAGGGCAGTTGCGGAAACTAGGCTCTGGTAAGAATTAGGGGTAAGTTGACACAATGATACAACGTGGAAATGAGAAAACTCCTGATAAGAGAGGGGGCATAGAAAAGAAGAGTCCGCTCTTAAGCTGCTCGGTAAAGAAAGGGAAGTACCCAGGTGGGGGGAGATGTGGACGCTCCTCAGCTCTAGGGATCCGACGTCGTGGTCCGGTGGGATGAACGGAGAAGGTGTTCGGCATTGATGGAAACCCCAGAGTCGAGTATTTCGTACCAAGAAAGTCCGGCTTGAGCTAGACTCCTCGGGTCGATAACTTCAAAATTAGGGGGAGGGGGATCGAAGACAGGTGGGGCGACTTGTCGGAGCGGCGCCACCTCAGGAATGTATTCCTCGGCAGTTTCCGACCTCCGACCTGCCCAGGAAAGAGGGCTCAGAGGTGGAGGGTATGGAATTTGACATAAAAGGAAAGAGAAGAATGCGGAACTGACTTACAAGGAGGGCAAGCAATCCGACTAGAGCAAGAATGAGTGAAAATGACAAGGGAGCCGGTATTTATAAGGGACGAGATAAATGGGCCCAAAAGGCCAGGCCCAGGCGAACAGTACATATCAAGGGATATGAACCGTCGAAGCACCGGATGAGAGCATGTGGCGGGACAACTCATCCTAGGTTTTTGCGCTAGACATCTCTGATCTTGGAGCCGTGACTTGTCCAATCTGAGGACCTGGGCATCAGGAGGTAATAAAGTCCGGGTCACAAAGCGCATTTCCCAACAATCAAGACAACGCTACTCTAGCTCGACTAGGAGGGGATACTGATGATACCCTTGGTACTGGAGGCCCAACACCTCTTTTGGACCCGAACTTTGTTGGGACGAATAAGAATAATCTTGGGAGGCCCAGTTGCTCATCGGGTTGGTACACGTGCTGAGTGCCACCCTCGTCCTCTGATCGCTTTTATTTTAAGCAATTAATTCCAGTGTAGCGATTTTAGACCGCAAGTGCACGGTGTCAAGTTTTAGTATAGTGATTTAGAAATAGGGATGTCGTACCACAGGGACTAACATATAAGTACCAAATAAAATTAGAAAAATTATATTTAGCCTACGAAATATATGAATAATTATATAATTAAACTAAAAACTTAAAAACTCAAAATTTAATCAACTCCGTTGAAGATGCGAAGGAATTCCACTCAAGAAATTTATCAAGATGTCGGTTCACTTGTGTTATTGTCAATGATTTATTTGTAAAAACAATTACTAACCAATTAATTCTTAAGGTGACGGATTCCCTAATATAATCAATATACTTTCTCAAGCTATATTGAAACTAACATTAAATTGAAGCAAGTAACTCTCGCTCACTTAAACCAATTTAATATTGAATAAATATCGATGAAAATCGTTAACTTTAAATCTTTCAAATCAAAGTGATCACATATGTGATTTAATCTCTCGATCTAAATCTTTAACATACAACATGAATTATTATAGCGTATTATAATTTTATCTCTCGATCTCAATTATAATTCACAAATTCAATCAAAGTTAGCAAGGCTTTGATACCATTAAGATTATAATTCATGAACAAAAGAATTAATCCACTCAAACAACATTCAAATCAATGACTCAATCACAATCTTCCCTAACCTTGATAAAATAAACTTAATTTATGTTCAAATCAAACTAACATGATGAATAATTGTTTCTCAACCTCATAACATCAATAAATTTGAAAATCAAAATAAATAAAGCTTAGAAGTACGATAACATAGGAGTTGAATCCATGCGTTGAAACGTTACTTCTTCCCTTGCTTCCTTCCTTGCACTTCAAAGGCTTTTCTCGTAATTTGTATGGATGTTGGAGGATGAAATGAGGCTGATATATGGTGTATGATATGATCTTGGTATTTTGAATTCATGCCATAGGCCCCTTATTTATAGAAGAGGATGTGGATGGAAGTGTTCCCAATAGATCAAACTCAATCAAATCTTTTTTTTTCTGAAAATTCTGTTGCTCGATCGATCGGTAAAATTGTCTCGATCAATCGAGCTTTCTTCAATCTCGCTCAACAAATCTTCTGCAATGCTTGATCAATCGAGCATAATCTTCCGATCGACCGAGCTCCTCTTTTTCTTGTTGGCCAAAACTCTGTCTTCTTCGATCGATCGCGCTCCACTACAGATTGATCGGTTATGTCAGAATTCAAATTCTTCAATTCTTGCCTCGGTTTGATCCGTTTTCTTCCTTATAGCTTAATTCTTCCATTTTCCACCTAGATTCCTGAAACAAACAAATAAATACCAAAAAGTGTAACATCATCCATGAACCAACACGAAAATATATGCATATCACTACAAAAATACACGTAATATTCAACCTTATCAACTCCCCCAAACTTAGACTTGATCGTCCTCGAGCAAGCATTAAGATCAAAATGCAAAGTTCATCATTAATACTTTAAATGAATTAACATAGCAACTCAAATGTAAAAGCTCAGAAATCCCACTAACACATCAACCATAAGTCAACCCAAAACTCAACAAGAAGTGTTTTCTCCTAAGCCAAGCAATATATCGCAAAATCGGAACGTGCGTGTGTGTTAATGTCAATCTTGAGTTTCATATATACTTTCAGGATCAAATAATGCTATTAAACTCAAAGTCAAGATTGCTATTAAACACTCCATAAGCCTACTTTTCAAGCACTTCTCCACTAATGTAATTATTCCCTAGACTTGGATCAATAGGTCTTTTAAAGCTTGTAATGTTAGGCCTAGGTGTTTGGCTTCAAAGAATAGATAGGGTAACACAAAGAAGAGAGTATAATCATGTAAAATTCAAATTTTTAGCACAACTTGAGCTTCTCTTCTTTTTTTCTTTTAGCATTGGCCACTTTGGGTCTTATTTAGTCACTTTTTTCTCAAGGATTTATATCTATCTTTTTCTTTTCTCATTCATCATTTTTTCAATAATAAGCTCATCAACATATAGCAATTTATGTGCATCTAATGATATTCATTATACTCCCTTTAGGTAAGGATGAATTCTTTCAATTTAAGCTTATAAAGGTGGATATAATGAGTTGTCAAAAAATTGTTGAATGTGGGCTAATAGTATGTTAAACATACTCCATTCTTTTTCAATTAGGCTCAAATTGGGATACTAGAGATTGATATATACATGGTAAGCTTGAAAGGCTCAAACTTTCCAAAGATCGCCTAAATCATGTCCAAGTCAAGTTCCTAATTATAAAATTTCGCTTCAAAGTGCCCTCAAATAGGTTCTAAAGTGTTTTAAGATCCTCAAGACAAATCATAGTTAACAAAATTTCCAATATATATTTCCCTCAATCATGATTCAAAAGTGCTCAAGATGTTCCTCAATTTTGGAATATTAACTCAACCACAGATATTCACAAACAAGTCAAAAATCTTCAAGACTTTAGTTGAGATGAGGATTAATATCATCATGCAATGCCGTTGCAATTCTAATTCATTACTTCTTAGTGATTAACTCATTTTTCAATTTTTTTTTATGTGCTAAAAAACAATCTAATCTCATGATAGACTAGGCATGCAAGATAAGTAACAAGAGAAAATAGCAGATACCAGTAAACGCCCCCCCAAACTTTGCACATGCATTACCCTCAATGTATAGTAAACAATAAGCGCAAAACCAAAACACATACCTCGACGACGATCGTCAGCGATCGTCGTCCTTATCATGCTCCTGTGGGGGTACTGGGTAATAAGGCTCCTCTGGCTGGTACGGTGGATATGGCGGATAATCAGGTGGTGGTGGCTGGTATGGCTGGAAGTTGGCTCATGTGGAAACTGGATAGCTGGGAAACCTTGGGCCAATGCAGTGTTCCATGCATACTGATAATGCATGAACTCCATATGTTGCTGACTTATCTGCTCTTGGTCCCACCGTATTTCCATCTGCAAATTTCGGAAGCCCTGCTGCTCCAGGCGTATGTCTTGGAGATCCCTGTGGAGGGAGTCCAAGGTGATAGATGAATGCTCTGCAGTGAAAGATGAGGACGGCCCAGCAAGTCTGCTGCTCGAAGGCCGCGGCTCGGCCCTACGTCGACCTGTAGGCGGTGGTGGTCCATCAACCACTATTGGTCCTTTTGGTGGTAGGAGTTCTTCATCGGCACCCCACTTCACTCCGCAGCTCTTGCGAAGAGCAGTGATAGTAGATGGGAAAGGTAATTCGGAGGTGGGCGGACTCCTGCCGATGTCACCGATGTGGTCATTTATAATGTACCCAAATCCACCGTTTGCCCAATGAGTATGGCAAATACCAGGGCAGCTCTCTCCTTGGTGACCTCAGAAGTGTGGGTCGATGGCATGACCCGGGAGGCTATGAAGGAAAACCATGCTTGTGCCTCTGGTTTCAAATGTTTCTTTAGGACCAACTGGGGCTCTCCATTGCTGTTCCTTTGTCAATCAGTCCCCTCAACACTGATTACAGAGAGTACCTCATCATAATTGATTTGGCTCGTCTTGAAAGCTTTGTACTCAATCTTCTTTATTGACGGCATCCGAAAAATTGCATTAATTTTAAACTGATCAAACTCCGCATCCTTACCCCGTACAAACACAACCTCCCTTGAATTTTGGTGGACTGTCCTTAGATTTGCATAGAATTCCCTCACAACAGGGACCACCGCATCAATAGGCTGTTGAATAAACTCAAACCAACCTCATCGCCTTTGCTTCTTGAATCACAGGGCATTCAAGTCGTTCTAAACTCATTCCCCTTTCGCGACTGAGGGGTTTTCGGTGATAACTGGGGTATAATTCCGCCGCTATGGAATTCACAAATCGACGCTCATCATAATCTTGAGACGAAGTGGTGGCTTCGACTTGCTTTTGTTTTTTCTTTGGAGCCATTTATCAGTTCACTATTCACACTGCTTCAATCCCAACCACAACAAGAACTCGCCAAAATAACCAACCAACACTTCAATTACCCAAAATTAGCTACTCAACTATCTTAATTTCACCAAATTCACCAAAACTCCAATCCTTGTATACCCAAACAAAAATATTCACTAATTTATGAATATGTAGAAGGGTTGAAGCCAAATACCATGGAAATCTAGGTGATATTGTAGCATAGGCTTGAGTTCCTCCTTTTTGATGAAATTTCCCAATTTAGCTTTGGATCTTCAAATCTGTTGCAAAAAGTGTAATTAGGAGAAGCTTTGAAGCATAAATTGTAAGATTTGTGAGTTGTGGGAAAGATTATAGAAGGAATTTGGGGATTAGGGCAAATAATTCGATTTTTTCTGTGAAATACTGAGAGGGTTTTGTAAGAAATCTGCTGAAATCGATTTAAAAAAACAAATTTATCTGTTGCTCGATCGCTCGAGAGTTTCTTCTCGATCGATCGAGCGAGACAGAAAAGTTTTTTTTTTAACCTTCCTCGATCGATCGAGCGTGGTCTCTCGATCGATCGACAACTCTAGAAAATTTTTTTCTTTGTAATCCATGGTCGATCGATCGAGCCCTCTTTTCGATCGATCGACTATTCGATTTGCCCCACCAATTTGATTCATTCCATTTTCTGCATAAAAATTAATACACGGAGTTAGGCTCGAAAAATTAAATTAACAAGAAAGAAGATGAACAATTGAATTAAAAATGAAAAACAAACTAGAGATAGAGAGAAGAAAGTTCTTAATTTATAGTCTCAAGATGGACTGCCACCTCCTTTTCAGTGGTCCAATTTTTCTTGCTCCTTCGGGTTTTTCACTTTATCAGTATGTAGTGTCCCTTGAGCTCGTCCATGAATTATTGATGCAAGTTGCCCCACTTGTACCTCCAAGTTTTTTATAGATGCATCCTGATTTTGCATCCTAGTTTCTGTCGATGATATTAACTTGGTCAAGAGCTTCTCCATACTCGGCTTAGGTACATATCCCGGTTTTTGTTGTGGGTTCAACACGTTGTTTGGTTGGACCATTGCAACTTTGGATGATTCCTCCATCCCGGGTTGTAAGTGTTTGAGTACGGGTTATTGGGCTGCCTGTTTCCTACATAATTAGCAGACTCATTAGACTGAGTATATGGATTACCTGTCTGGCATTCGATGCTTGGATGATTGCTTCCACATAAGTCACAGGTGATAACTTGAGCTTGCATTGCTATCATGCTCATGCTATCTATCTTTTTATTCAATGCTTCCAACTGTGCCGAAAGAGCGGTGATGTCGTCAATTTGATGAACTCCACTCGGTTTCTTTGGCACATTCCTCTCTGATTGCCATTGATAGCTATTAGAAGCCATATCTTCCAAGAGTTCATAAGCTGCTTCCGATGTTTTTCGCATGATGGATCCTCCTGAGGATGCATCAATCATAGAACGGTTAGATGAAAATAAACCGTTATAAAAGGTTTGTACCTGGAGCCAAATAGGAAGACCATGATGTGGGCATCTCCTAAGCAAGTCCTTGAAACAATCCCACACCTCATATAAAGTTTCAGGATCATATTGCCCAAACGTGGTGATATCGTTTCTCATCTTCGGAGTTTTGGAAGGGGGAAAATATTTAGACAAGAACGCTTGTGTCATCCCCTCCCAAGTGGTAATAGATCCTGCAGGTAAAGAATTTAACCATGCTTTAGCTTTATCTTTTAATGAAAAAGGGAAATAACCGTAACCTGATGGCGTCGTCAGAAATGCCATTGTGTTTGAAGGTGTCACAAATCTTCAAGAAGTTGGAGATGTGAGTGTTTGGGTCATCAGTGGCTACTCCCCCAAACATCACTAAATGCTGGATCATCTGAATTATTGGAGGCTTTATCTCAAAATTGTTAGCTTGAATACTTGGCCTCGTTATGCTTGACAGTGATCCATGGAAAGCTGGTTGAGCAAAATCCATCATAGATCTTGGATTCGGTGCTTCATTATTTGCGCCTCCTTCTTGATTGTTATCCGCCATTGTTCGAGCTTCCTGTATTTTCCTTAGAAACGTTCGCTCAATTTCTGGGTCAAACGGCTCGAGTGTGGGGTTGCTACTCCTTAGCATGCACCAAGAAGATGACAACCTGTAAAAATCAACCCAAAAGGAGAAACACAAATGTAGTAAACTCAATAGTCAAAGTTGACAAACAAACAAAACAAAAAAAAAAATTGGCTAAATTACAATTAACTAATCTCGTATGATATTATACAAATTAGTCCACGGCAACGGCGCCAAAAACTTGATCGCTTTTATTTTAAATAATTAATTCCAGTGTAGCGATTTTAGACCGCAAGTGCACGGTGTCAGGTTTTAATATAGTGATTTAGAAATAGGGATGCCGTACCCACAGGGACTAACATATAAGTACCAAATAAAATTAGAAAAATTATATTAGCCTACGAAATATATGAATAATTATCTAATTAAACTAAAAACTTAAAAACTCAAAATTTAATCAATTCCTTTGAAGATGCGAAGGATTTTCACTCAAGAAATTTATCAAGATGTCGGTTCACTTGTGTTATTGTCAATGATTTGTAAAAACAATTACTAACCAATTAATTCTTAAGGTCCCTAATATAATCAATATACTTTCTCAAGCTAGATTGAAACTAACATTATATTGAAGCAAGTAACTCTCGTTCACTTAAACCAATTTAATATTGAATAAATATCGATGAAAACCGTTAACTTTAAATCTTTCAATTCAAAGTGATCACATATGTGATTTAATCTCTCGATCTAAATCTTTAACATACAACATGAATTATTATAGCGTATTATAATTTTATCTCTCGATCTCAATTATAATTCAAAAATTCAATCAAAGTTAGCAAGGCTTTGATACCATTAAGATTATAATTCATGAACAAAAGAATTAATCCACTCAAACAACATTCAAATCAATGACTCAATCACAATCTTCCCTAACCTTGATAAAATAAACTTAATTTATGTTCAAATCAAACTAACATGATGAATAATTGTTTCTCAACCTCATAAACATCAATAAATTTGAAAATCAAAATAAATAAAGCTTAGAACGATAACGTAGGAGTTGAATCCGTGCGTTGAAACGTTACTTCTTCCCTTGCTTCCTTCCTTGCACTTCAAAGGCTTTTCTCTTAATTTGTATGGATGTTGGAGGATGAAATGAGGCTGATATATGGTGTATGATATGATCTTGGTCTTTTGAATTCGTGCCATAGGTCCCTTATTTATAGAAGAGTGTGTGGATGGAAGTGTTCCCAATAGATCAAACTCAATCAAGTCTTTTTTTTCTGAAAATTCTGTTGCTCGATCGATCGGTAAAATTGTCTCGATCGATCGAGCTTTCTTCAATCTCGCTCAACAAATATTCTGCCATGCTCGATCGATCGAGCATAATCTTCCGATCGATCGAGCTCCTCTTTTTCTTGTTGGCCAAAACTCTGTCTCCTTCGATCGATCACGCTCCATTACCGATCGGTCGGTTATGTCAGAATTCAAATTCTTCAATTCTTGCCTCGATTTGATCAGTTTTCTTCCTTCTAGCTTAATTCTTCAACTTTCCACCTAGATTCCTGAAACAAACAAATAAATACCAAAAAACGTAACATCATCCAGGAATCAACACGAAAATATATACATATCACTGCAAAAATACACGTAATATTCAACCTTATCATCCTCCGTAGCAGAGTCCGGCCCAGAGGCGCGCATCACCTCGGCAGCAAGGTGAAAGGTCGTCCATTTCAAACCATCAGCCGAGGTGATTCCGCCCGACCCGAGCCCAAACATTCATCTCCCATTGAGGCAATCATAAGTCATCTGGACGGCCCCGGGCTGAGCCCTATCCATCATCCCGGGGTGTGGCCATCTGACACACCTATGGTGGTCCTGTGTACCAGGACTAGGGCACGCCGGAGTCAGGCACCTATTAAAGCAAGGCTACATCCATCAACCAATCAGGAGACGATCAAGTACACCGAGTACATGCAGAATATGTAACCGTTGTCTGTGGTCCCCTAACCTGTGGCTCTCATCCCCGCCCCCCAACAACAAGTATTGTCCCTTAAGCCCTAGGCAAGCCGTTAAATGTTGTTCTATCTTCTCTTATAAACTGAGGTTTGTTAGTTTGAACAAACACATTTTTATCCTGCAAATTGATTCTATTATGTTGCTACTTTCTTTCCAGTACTGACTTGGTCGTCGGAGGGATTTTGCCGGAGAACTCCTCTCTGGTTCCCGTCTAACATCTTGTTTTGCAGGATAGCTCATCCTACCTTCAAGGGAGAGCTATTGTTTACTTTGAAAACACCCCCTACCATATTTTCAGGTGACACCTTGAATTTTTTAATTTTTTTGAAAAATAGAACCAAAATTTAGTTTTTGACCCCTTAATTCATAACTTCAAAATTGCGACGCCTAGCCTCTGGGCTTGGAGGTACTCGGCGAGTGAGCATTGAAGGAAATTGTGCATTTGTTCCATTTTGGTTGGGAGAAGAAAAACATGAACTCCTATGCTATACAAGTTTAAGTGCATCAGTCAATTATTTGTGTAACAACTACTGACTTTAAGATTAAGAAAATTCTTCTTTTATTTTAGAATCTTGTAAAATTCTGATTATGTGGTTGCAGCTTTTACTAATCTTCCACGCCATAAAAGATTTTATTAAATGTCTTTCTTGTAAAGATGAGATATGTGAGTTGTAAAGTGTGGTTAATGAGAAAATTTTATGGGTAGACAAGATAAATTTGTGCGTTTGTAACAATATTTCACATAATGCATTTTCATTTTTGTTCTGGATGGTTTTTTCACCTTTAAATTTTGTTATTATTTCTCTTTCTTGCCTTCTTTGTTTTTTTTTTTTTTTTAAATATAGATCCTAGGGATGAATTTGGACCCATTCTAATTTTGCGATGCACACATCATATGCAGAGAAATGTGATGCATTATACAATGGTTGTATTTTAAATTAATAGAGGCCAATTTTAACCTTGTGAATGGGATCAAAATATTCAAAATGACTCGAGGAATTAAATGATTCTATTTGAATATATCAATTACACCGTATTGCGAATTTTACAAAGCAAATAGTGAATATGAATACTAAAAACAATGAAATATGCATATATGTAATAAATCAATTAATAATAATAATAATTAAAACTCACTCCCAGATAATATTTCCTAAAACGCAGTCCCACAATATACTAACGACATGTGAATTAACTACGTTATGATACCGTTTGACTAACACGTAGTAATAAATCCTTAATACATACCACGTTAATAATTAATCTATGAGGACTTCGTAAAAAATGAATCAATCACAAGTTTACTGTATTATTACAATCTATGCATATATATAGATGTTCGGGCCAAATTAACCATGATGACTTATCTTACAAAATAAATTATATTTTCTTAAATTCCAAATGGGTTCAAACCTACTGTAATTTTGTTAGACTAGTTTGAGGAACGTGTGTTGCACTTTAAGATCAGTAAGTTATATACTATTACGAATTCTAGAGTTGAAAATATGATGTTGTCATTGCGAATTTTTTTATCATATATGTAAAATTAGCAATTAATTGTTAATATTTGATATTATAGGGCCATGTTTATTTCATTTTTAGTATTTTTAGAGGTATTTCAAAGATGTATTTTTAAATACTATTGCCCATACATTAGCCTCTCATGTTATTTATGCTGGACCCATTCAGACTACCGTGGATTGTTGCCCCATTGTATCTTTGTACTTTGTCCACGTTGGATGATTTCTAATGAGAATGTTATGTTTTCCCAAAAACAAATGATATGTAATTACTTTTATTTTCTAAAGAAAGTATATTTTTTTTAGATTATAGATTATCGATTGTATATCATCTAAAGTTAAGATGGATTATTGAATCAACCACAAATCTACTGGTTAGTATTTTGGGACAACTCTGTTGTTTAAGACCATGGGGTAACAAAATTCACAAAGCAACTACAAATCTACTGGTTAAGAATCAACGAAAACAACCCTTCAACCACACATTATTGACAAATACACTAACATTTCTAAGACGAAAATTTTGTAACAAGAAACCGCAGGTTGTCTTTCCTTTACAAAACACAGGCCACCAGCCTACCAGGTTCCAGCCAACTTTTAAAGAACATACACATTTTTAAATAAAAATTCGTGAAAATGAGCTCTACCTTAGAAAATAGTTGGTCATCTTTCAAAATAAAATCCCGATTCCGCCCGAGCTAGCAAATTCTCATTGAAAGTTAAGCAAGCAATGATGCAAGTACAACAGTTGCCTTATCTTTTTCTCCAAGTGAGAAATCCTGGTTGTTCGAGGATGCTATTGCTTAGTATATTTTACAAAGCTAACGTCTCATTTTGCTTTATACATACTTGATACTCCTCATAGGAATATATTCTCGTACTTAATATGGTTATTATTATAATGTCTGGTTTATACACTATTAACCATTTTTAGTCTTGCATATACATTATATTTTCTTAGAAATTGCATTTTCTTTCGAGTTTGTATACTGTTTTGTGAGTTTAGAGTACGAACTGTATGCGTATTTTCTTGAAATGACTATGTAGTTTCAAGAAAAATGGTGTGATACATACATTTTTGGTTTAAAAAAATCAGTTGTAACCATGTCTTTGATTGGTTTAGTCTCTGCTTGGAACAAGCGTAAAAGAAGCAAGTCTGAAGATCAGATCAATCTGTGTATGTCTCATCCCCATTTTCGAATAAATTTTTTATGTTATGCAAGATTTTACATCTTGGTTTGGAATAAAATTCTTGGTTTCAGGGATATATAAGCCACTGGAATACAGGAAAAATGAATGCGGGAATCCGCCTGCAAAAAGGCGTAACGCCTCATCTGTTTTTAAGCTTCGAGAAATGGAGGAGGCGACTTGTTCTTTAAGCCATGAAAATTTCCTAGGAAAGGGTGGATTTGGCAGAGTATACAGAGGAACACTGCGTTCTGGAGAGGTATGTTCTAGCATGAATTTATTGATCGTTTTAGTGGTGAATGCTTGCCTCGAATAGATTATAAATAACTCTCTTGGTATTACAAGGTTGTAGCAATCAAGAAAATGGAGCTTCCGCGGTTCAAAGAAGAGGAAGGGGAACGAGAATTTCGGGTGGAGGTTGATATTTTAAGCAGATTAGACCATCCAAATCTTGTAACATTGATAGGGTATTGTGCAGATGGGAGGCACAGGTTTGTTGTTTATGAATATATGGACAAAGGGAACTTGCAAGATCACCTGAATGGTTGGTCTTTTACTTTTTATTTTTTGACCATAGTTGTTCCAACATGTCGTATTATGGGGCACTTGATGAATATTCAGAGAGTATAATAGAAGAAAGGAAATTAAAATTAGCAAAATATTTGAGATGATTTGATGATGGGATTTTAGGGATAGGAGAAGTGAAGATGGATTGGTCTGTAAGATTGAAAGTGGCTATTGGAGCTGCTAGGGGACTTGCATATCTGCATTCAAGTTCTGCTGTTGGAATTCCTATTGTTCACAGAGACTTCAAATCCACCAACATTCTTCTTGACAGTAACTATGAAGCAAAGTTAAGAAACAAGTGATTTACAGTATCCGTAGGGGCGGATCCACAAATTTTTTTCATTTTTCGTTCATACTTTGATCCACTCTTAAGGAGAGAAACTGCAAAATTATAGCTGATTTACGAGGTTTATTTTTTTTGTTTTGCACGGATGAGTGCAGATATCAGATTTTGGCTTAGCAAAGCTGATGCCAGAGGGCCAAGAAACATGTGTGACAGCTAGAGTGCTTGGTACTTTCGGCTATTTTGATCCGGAGTATACATTGGTATGAGTATGTTTTCAAGAAAATAAGACAACTTCTATCATTTTCTATTGCAAGAGCATGACTTGGACAAAGATTTTCCAGTAATTAATCCCAAGATCAGAACTTTTTACTCCTGTGTTTTTTTTAATGAACTTAAAAAAATTTAGGGTCTCCTATCCTAGCTTTAACTTCATATAATGACTGAAAAGGGGGTTTTTACTTGATATATTTTGTAACTCATTTCTTTGGTTGGGAATTAGAAACTAAGAACAGAAGGTCTAAATCTAACTTTAATAGACAAAATGGCAAGAGAAATTGAGCTATTGATGTGTATATACCTTGGAAACAGACAGGAAAACTCACTTTAGAAAGTGATGTATATGCATTTGGAGTCGTTCTACTCGAGCTTTTGACTGGAAGGCGAGCAGTAGACCTAAACCAAGGACCAAGCGATCAAAACTTAGTGCTACAGGTACTTTCAGAACAACATGACTCTCATAGGATCGATATAGAATGTTCAAAAACCAGTTAAAATTTACAAGCACTAGTAAATAACAGTTCATGTACTTGAGACTTTGACAGGTTAGGCACATTTTGAATGACAAGAAGAAGTTGAAGTAGGTGATTGATCAAGAAATGGAACGGGGTTCGTACACGATGGAATCAACAACCATGTTTGCAAATCTAGCATCGAGATGTGTCCGACCAGACAGTAGAGAACGGCCCTCGATGGCTGAATGTGTTAAGTGTAAGTAATCCAACAAGCATGGTACGCAGCGGAATATAAATTTTATGGATTACAAGACACCGGATCTATACATAGGTTATCATATCGGATTAGGGATTACAAAAGTCTCACCCTTGTAGCGTGTTTGAGCAGATTCCAAGAAGCAGCACCACGTCCAACGCCTCCTTCGAGTCACTAGCAAAAATTATCAAGTTTTACATCAACGGTATCCACACGATCAAATCAGGTGAAGGGATAGTCTAAGAACAAGTTGCTATACTCGTTCTTAAACCGGAACAAGAAGCACACTCGATTCTAAATCGAAAGGATGGCCGGAATCAACAAGGTTTCTCTTCGGCTATGAAAAACCGAGAGCAAGTCGAGGTGGTGCGGCCGTGTGCTTCTTTTAGGTTGGAATGAATAAATTGTGTTAATCTCATTAATCACATTGTAATCAAATTATATATGATTTAATTAAAGGCTTTCACAAAGCCTCATGGGCCCAAACCCATGATTTAATTAAATCTTTATATTCATTTAATTAAGACTCTTCTTAATTAATTAATTCATCCAATGAATTTAATTCCCTTTTAATCTTTTGTGCGACCCGATAGGATCTTGTAATGTTGGCAGTGACATAAAATCTCATTTTACGTTACAAGCAAAGAGCGGTGTCTAGCAACACATCAAGGCTACCCAAATTACAAGAATGTCAATGACTCGACATAACCTTTAGGATAATGATAATATTAACCATGTAACTTAATCCCTTTGTCCTTTGTGTCATACTCGTATATTCAATCTTTATTTCTTGATCTCCAAGTAGAACTAGAATAAACGAATAAGCTCGATATCTCATATCGACTCATTCGAGCATGGCCATGCATTTTAGTCTTATTTGATCAAGGACCCAAACACTTCTCCTGTTATATAGGAGGGACAAATCATATCTCGATCAATCAACATCCCTCTACATAATTCGTAGTGTATCCAATAGTCGCCTTTATAGTTTACCCTGTTACGGGTAACGTTTGACAATATCAAGATACATAACTCATTATGTTGGGATCTCTGATGATCACAAGTCGTAAGGATTACATACATTATTATCACTATGAGAATTGCATATGACAATCATATAACTATCCATGTTGCATTCTCATGGTGGGTCTGTCCAGTACATCTTTCTCTAACATGTACCCATGTGTTGATTTGATATCTCATATCAATGAACAATTCATCAATCAACACATACTAGTCTATATGTATTATCATTATCCCGATTCATTATAATACTTGACTAGGGACAATGTTTAAGAATAATACAATATTATTCTAAGGACATTAACATATATATTAATTCACATTGCACAGTTAAACGAATAATATATAATAATGAATTGTCATTCATAAAATCATAAACATTGTATGTCAAAACAATCATCCAATGACATGTCTTAGGGCATATCCCAACAAATCTCCCACTTGCACTAAGACCACTCAGACATATACCTAATGCCTAGAGATCTAGTATGACGATCATGCTTCTGCTGTGACAGTGGCTTCGTCAATGGGTCAGATACGTTATCATCTGTTGGTACTTTGCATATTTTAACATCTCCCCTTTCAACGATTTCTCGAATGAAATGAAAGCGCCGAAGTATGTGCTTGGATCTTTGGTGAAATCTAGGTTCATTAGCCAATGCGATCACTTCATTGTTGTCACAATAGAGTTCTATCGGATCTTTAATGCTAGGCACCACTCCAAGTTCAGAAATGAACTTCCTGATCCAAACAGCTTCCTTTGCTGCATCCGAGTCAGCAATATATTCAGCTTCCGTTGTAGAATCGGCTACTGTCTCTTGCTTTGAACTCTTCCAGCTCACAGCACCTCCATTTAGGCAATACACATATCCAGATTGCGATCGATAATCATCTTTGTAGGTTTGGAAGCTTGCATCAGTGTAACCCATTACATTGAGCTCTTCCTCACCTCCATAAATCAAGAATGTATCATTAGTTCTTCTCAAGTACTTCAGGATATTCTTGACAGCAATCCAGTGACCTTCACCTGGATCAACTTGATATCTGCTCATCATGCTCAAAGCATACGATACATCGGGACGAGTACATATCATGGCATACATGATAGATCCAATAGCTGACGCATATGGGATCTTACTCATGCGTTGTCTCTCATCTGGTGTTGAAGGACACTGTTCATTCGAGAGATATATACCATGTTTCATAGGCACGAATCCTTTCTTTGATTCTTGCATGCTAAACCTTTTAAGCACTTTGTCTATGTATGTACTTTGACTTAGGCCAAGAAGCCTTCTTGATCTATCTCTATAGATCTTGATTCCTAATACATAGGTGGCTTCTCCCAAGTCTTTCATCGAAAACCAATTCCCTAGCCAAATCTTTACAGATTGTAAGGCAGGGATATCATTCCCAATGAGAAGTATGTCATCTACATACAATATTAGGAAGATAATTATGCTCCCACTGACCTTCTTGTAGACACAAGGTTCATCTACGTTTTTGATGAAACCAAACTCTTTGACTGCATCATCAAAACGAGGATTCCAACTCCGAGAAGCTTGCTTCAATCCATAAATGGATCGTTGTAGCTTGTATACCTTTCCAGCATCCTTTGGATCGACAAAACCCTCGGGTTGTGTCATGTACACATCCTCGAGCAGATTTCCATTAAGGAAAGCTGTTTAGACATCCATCTGCCAGATTTCATAATCATGAAATGCAACTATTGCAAGTAAGATCCTAATGGATTTAACCATGGCAACTGGTGAAAATGTTTCATCATAGTCAATACCATGAATTTGTTTGAAATCTTTTGCAACCAGTCGACCTTTATAGGTTTGTACATTACCATCCATGTCGGTCTTTCTTTTGAAAATCCATTTGCACCCTATGGGTCATACCCCTTCAGGTGGGTCAACCAAAGTCCATACTTGGTTTGAATACATGGATTCCATCTCAGATTTCATGGCCTCTTGCCATTTCTCAGAATCAGTCCCCATTATAGCTTCTTGATAAGATGACGGCTCATCCTCATCAATAAGTAGTAAGTCACCTTGTTGAGTCACAAGAAATCCATATCTCTGTAGCTCCCGGTGTTCTCTTACAGACCTACGCTGGGCTTGTGTCTCTTGAGCATGCATTTTATCCACAACAACTTGTGGTGTCTGCTCTGTTTCCATCTCAATCTCAGGTTCAGTGTTCTCTTGTGGTTGAACTTCACTAAGTTCTATTTGTCTCCCACTGGTTTTTCTAGAAATAAATTCTCTTTCAAGAAATACACCAGTTCGAGCAACAACAACTTTGTTCTCGGTGGGATAATAGAAATAGTATCCTTTAGTTTCCTTAGGATACCCCACAAATAAACACTTATCAGATTTGGGTCCAAGTTTGTTAGAGACGTGACGTCTCACGAAAGCCTCACAACCCCAAATCTTCATAAAAGACATACTAGGACGCTTCCCAGTCCATATCTCATATGGTGTCTTTTCCACTGATTTAGATGGAACACGGTTCAGTAAGAATATTGCTGTTTCTAAAGCATGTCCCCAAAAGGATATCGGAAGATATGCATGACTCATCATTGATCGAACCATGTCCAACAAAGTTCGATTTCTCCTCTCGGATACACCATTCCATTGTGGAGTATACGGAGGAGTGAGTTGTGGGACTATCCCACACTCCTTTAGATAGTCATGAAACTCTTGACTTAAGTATTCACCTCCTCGATCTGATCGAAGGATTTTGATACCTTTGCCAAGTTGGTTTTGTACTTCATTCTTGAAATCTTTGAACTTTTCAAAGGTTTCATGCTTATGCTTCATTAGGTACACATACTCATATCTACTGAAGTCATCAGTAAATGTAACAAAGTATTGAAAACCACCTCTAGCTTGTGTACTTATTGGTCCACATACATCACTATGTATTAGTCCCAATAACACATTTGCCGTTTCAACATGTCCCTTGAAAGGGGCTTTAGTCATCTTGCCCATTAAACAAGACTCACATGTTTCATATGATTCAAAATCAAATGAATCTAATACTCCATCCTTATGAAGTTTAGATATGCGGTTCTCGTTTATGTGGCCCAAGCGACAATGCCAGAGATAAGTTGGATTACAATCATTATTTTTAATCCTTTTAGTATTTATGTTATAGATAGGCATATCAAGATTTAATACATAAAGACCATTAATCATTTGTGCACTAGCATAAAACATATCATTTAAATAAATAGAACAACAGTTGTCCTTTATCATAAATGAAAATCCACACTTGTCTAAACAAGAAATAGAAATAATGTTTTTGGTAATAGAAGGCACAAAATAGCAGTCTTTTAAAATCAACGATAAACCAGAAGGTAAAGCTAAACAATAATCTCCTATAGCTAATGCAGCAACTCTTGCTCAATTTCCAACTCGGAGATCAACTTCACCTTTCGCCAACAATCTACTCTTTTTGAGGTCCTGCACATTTACACAAATGTGAGATCCACATCCAGTATCTAATACCCATGATGAAGAAGTATATAAATTGACTTCTATAACAAAAATACCTGAAGTGGAAGTCACACTTCCTTTCTTAAGATCCTCCAGATATACTTTGCAGTTCCTTTTCCAATGACCGGTCTCACCGCAATGGAAACAGTTCCCTTCCTTTGCTATTCCTCCCTTTGGCTTCAGTGCAGAAGACTTTGGCTTAGATTTAACAAAGACCTTCTTGTTCTTCTTGAAGCTCTTAGCTTTAGTCTTTCCTTTGCTCTTATTCACAATAAGAATATTTGTAGGCTTAGACTTCTTGCTATTTGCTTCAAAAGTTCTAAGCATGCCAAGTAACTGTGGTAGAGTCTTTTAAATTTCAATCATATTGTAATTTAAGACAAATTGACTGAAGCTTTCAGGCAACGATTGCAAGATCACGTCAGTGGCCAACTCTTGGTCCAAAGGAAAACCCAGCTTCTCCAGATTCTCAATATACCCAATCATCTTGAGTACATGAGTTCCAACCAGACTTCCTTCTACCATTCTACACTAGAATAACGCCTTCGAGACGTCATACATCTCTTGTCTTGCTTGTTGTTGGTACAGTTGCTTAAGGTGCTCGATCATATCGAACGCCTCCATTTCCTCATGTTGCTTCTGAAGCTCAGAGTTCATGGTGGCAAGCATAAGGCACCCAACATCAAGTGCGTCACTTTGATGCTTCTTGTAAGCATCTTTATCGGCTCTAGTAGCCGTTAGGGGAGGTTTCCTCACGTGGCTAAGCCGTGGGTCAAGTGCACTAGGTGGTGGCCGAAACATCATGCAATTGATTCGATTATTCGCTTCGTGTATCGTATACATCAAAAATCAATTATATCAAATATAATTTCATGATAATTTCACAAACTTAATATTAACATATCATATATGTTCATACAGTTTTAAATAGCATGCAATATTAATTCTAATATGATTAAAACAATTTAACCATATAAATCCGATATGAGCCTTGTACACGGCTCTGATACCACTGTAAGTAATCCAACAAGCATGATACGCAGCGGAATATAAATTTTATGGATTACAAGACACCGGATCTATACATAGGTTATCATATCGGATTAGGGATTACAAAAGTCTCACCCTTGTAGCGTGTTTGAGCAGATTCCACGAAGCAGCACCACGTCCAACGCCTCCTTCGAGTCACTAGCAAAACTTATCAAGTTTTGCCTCAACGGTATCCACACGATCAAATCAGGTGAAGGGATAGTCTAAGAACAAGTTGCTAGACTCGTTCTTAAACCGGAACAAGAAGCACACTCGATTCTAAATCGAAAGGATGGCCGGAATCAACAAGGTTTCTCTTCGGCTATGAAAAACCGAGAGCAAGTCGAGGTGGTGCGGCTGTGTGCTTCTTTTAGGTTGGAATGAATAAATTGTGTTAATCTCATTAATCACATTGTAATCAAATTATATATGATTTAATTAAAGGCTTTCACAAAGCCTCATGGGCCCAAACCCATGATTTAATTAAATCTTTATATTCATTTAATTAAGACTCTTCTTAATTAATTAATTCATCCAATGAATTTAATTCCCTTTTAATCTTTTGTGCGACCCGATAGGATCTTGTAATGTTGGCAGTGACATAAAATCTCATTTTACGTTACAAGCAAAGAGCGGTGTCTAGCAACACATCAAGGCTACCCAAATTACAAGAATGTCAATGACTCGACATAACCTTTAGGATAATGATAATATTAACCATGTAACTTAATCCCTTTGTCCTTTGTGTTTAGATTAAACACGAGTCATGGAATAGTCATACTCGTATATTCAATCTTTATTTCTTGATCTCCAAGTAGAACTAGAATAAACGAATAAGCTCGATATCTCATATCGACTCATTCGAGCATGGCCATGCATTTTAGTCTTATTTGATCAAGGACCCAAACACTTCTCCTGTTATATAGGAGGGACAAATCCTATCTCGATCAATCAACATCCCTCTACATAATTCGTAGTGTATCCAATAGTCGCCTTTATAGTTTACCCTGTTACGGGTAACGTTTGACAATATCAAGATACATAACTCATTATGTTGGGATCTCTGATGATCACAAGTCGTAAGGATTACATACATTATTATCACTATGAGAATTGCATATGACAATCATATAACTATCCATGTTGCATTCTCATGGTGGGTCTGTCCAGTACATCTTTCTCTAACATGTACCCATGTGTTGATTTGATATCTCATATCAATGAACAATTCATCAATCAACACATACTAGTCTCTATGTATTATCATTATCCCGATTCATGATAACACTTGACTAGGGACAATGTTTAAGAATAATACAATATTATTCTAAGGACATTAACATATATAGTTAAACGAATAATATATAATAATGAATTGCCATTCATAAAATCATAAACATTGTATATCAAAACAGTCATCCAATGACATGTCTTAGGGCATATCCCAACATTAAGGAACTTCAAGTTCTCAGGTACATTAATTATAAAGGACTAGGGATGGCTATGCATACACTTAGAATGATATGAAGACTTGTTCAGTTCAAACAGAAAGGGGAACAGCACATGGTAATCTCTGATTCTTGAATTCATACTGTAATATCAAAGGTAATAAAAGATTAGCAAATCAGACTTAACAAATATGTTTGTAAGACCATCATCCAATCACAAACCAATTTCAAAAGTGAATCTCCACTGTCACATCTACAACTTTGCTATTACTTCATTCAACAATTTAAAACAATCTTTATCAATGCAACTCACTTCAATATTTTCTTCATATTAATATACCTTTAAATATTTTATGTTTATTTGTAATATAGCTTTAATTATAAATATTTTATAATAATTATTTACTTTAATTATAAATATTATCTACTAATTATTTACTTTAATTAGAAATATTATATTTATATATAATATCTATAATATTTATATTATTTATATAGTGTATTTACACTTTAATTATATAATAATAAAATTCATATAAAATTTATAATTATTGTAAATATAATATTTATATTTCTAAAAATAATATATATAATATTTATATATTTTAATAATAGTATTTTTAATATTATTTATACTTTAATTTAGGTATAACAATTAAAGTAATTATAAATATAATATTTATAAATTAATTTGAATTTTTAGTTTTAAAAAAATTGTACTTGCGATGCAATTGCAAATGCAATTTCAAATATTGGAATCTTACAAATTTGCAAGTGGCATTTTTATCCATGCAATCTCACTTGCGGTTGTCATATTTGGACTTACAATTGTCAATGTGACAATTTGCATGTAGGATAAAGATTGTCTAAATTTTCATTAATTATAAAGATTGAGGAGATAAATGTGTCTGCATCTTTATATAGAATTGAATATTTAATGTTCCATGGTTTCAATACTAGTGAACAATGTAATAATCAAATATATGACATGTATTGTTTTTTAACAAGAAGATATTATATTAACGAGAGGAAGCCCCAAACTATAGTTACATCAATAAACAAACATAAAAACCAATATTCCAATCTAGCGGGAAGATGTCTGAAAGACACAACTGAACATACGAAAAAAGCATCAACAACATTTGTCAATAAACTTGAAACACTGCAGAATCACAAGAAGTTGGCGCGGTGAGTGTGGGGACTGCCCGATCCATAGTAGACTCCATCATACCATGTATTCCAGGATGTGGTCGAACAATGGACCTATATTCCAATATATTTGAAGGTACTGTCAAAGATAGAAGAGAGACGTAAACTGATAAAAGACAAATAAAACATAAATTCTCTTAGCAATATTCAATCACCGAAACAAATCGATCTGGGAGCATCACAGGGTGGCAATCGAAACCGAACCATAACAAAGACATATGTATTAAATGCCAGTACAAATCGCCTAATTGGCATCATCATCAACTAAAGCATATAATTTGTTAGAAAAAATGAATGTTGTAGTCTTGTTGAATAAGATAGTTCCCTACTACTTCATTTGATATTTTCATTTTCCCTAGAACGTACCTTAAATGTGTGCACATATAACTAGTTTACATTAAATTTTGAAATTTATTATTCTCAAATAAAAACAGGTAAAATGAGTAATTTCGTTTATCCTCATTTAATTTCAAAATTTCCATTTGTCTTTATTAAAGTATTAATTCACCATGATTTTTAATATTAATTATTGATTTTCTTTATTTTTTGGATGACTATTATTATTAATATTTTAAAAAATTATTTAAAGAAGCAATTGTGTACGAAATGCTTAGTTTGTTAATGGGGATTGGGCCAGTTAGGCCCATTTTTTGGTTCATCATATTTGGCCCAATCTCAATGCTGTCAACACTCATCTTATCAGACATTTATATAGGACTAACTGATATCGACAAACGCACAGACATTGCTTTGTCGCTCAAGAATCCAGTAGAAAATGCTGAGCCTTGGGAAATTTCCAATACACTTGCGGCATAACACTGTGTTTCTCAACCCCACGTCGCAAAACCTCCAAGTCCCGTCTAAATCCCACGTCTCATGCTGTGTCAACAAACTGAATCCCTTCGATTCAGTTGCTCTGCCGGCCCAAAAATCTAGTGGGTTCTGCTCAAATGCCTTGAAAACCAAGGAAAATGGTGGATTTACTGTGCCAGAAATGGAGGGTGTTGATAATTTTGAAGATGGTTTTGATGAAGACGAGTTTATAGATGTAGAAGATGACGGTGAATTTGAGGATGGTGATGATGAGGTGATTGTACCTCTGCAGAATATGAAGAATTGGCTTCAGAATAGGCCGCGTGGATTTGGTGAAGGCAAAGTGTATGATACTTTAGTTGAGGATAAGCTTATGGAAGATATAGAGCAGAGTAGAAAAGCTCAGCTTGCTAATGTCAATAAACTGAAAAGTAATTCCATGATAGACAATTCCAAGAAAGAGTTACTTAAGCAGGATAAAGGTGAGCTATTTCTTGATTTGATATTCTATTGTAGCTAGGTTGTGTTTTGTTTCTTTTATCGTAATGATATTCTATTATATTTGTCTAATTGGGTTAATTTAATTTCAAAATAATTAAATAAAAATTATAATGCTAAAAAAACTTTAACATACCAGGGAATTGATTGATAATTACTTCTTGATAGTTACAAAATTGAATAGAATCAAATAGAGAGGCTGGGGAAGCTTAAATCTTTGCAAGCAACTGAAGGATACAATTTAACATGTAATTAGATTTTTCGTGGTCGATATTCTGTATTTGCATTTATATACCTAACTATTTTTTATATTCCATTTTCACATTTATATCCCTAGCTATTTTTATTTGTATATAACATTATAGAATAATAGAGAAAATTCGTTAATTCGCAATTGGGAAACTTTACCCTTTGATTCACAAGTTTATATATATATATATATATGATACTTCTTTGTGCTTTGACATTGATATGGCACATTTTATGTATTGGATTAAAATGTAATAATATGGAGAGGAGCCGTCTACAGATGCAAGTTTCGCCCCCTCGATTGTAATTGTTTAACAGTGTGGTCTTCTCAATAAATTAGATTGAAGGAGTGCAGAAAATTGAACTAAATTTGCTTCGACTTGCTAGCAAGCTCCCTTTTGTCAGTCATGGAATAGCTAGAACTTCTTGAATTGTTGTAGAGTTGTCTTACTATCGTGGTGAGCTTGTGTTGGTGTCAAATAAATGATGATTTTTGTCGACCAACAAACTACTTTGTCACTCATTTCCTCATGTTGCAAATATTCGTTATTTTACTTTATCAGATCAGTGAAAACCGAAAGGAAGGATAGGAAGGACATAGTGAACGAATTGTTTAGGTTAGGCAGCGAGTAGGGTGAGACACATATAGCTTTTATTTCACAAACAAGTATGCCTCTTAAAGTTCAGACTATATGGATGGCACTTCAGACAGCTTTGTTTGGGAGCAAGTGCAATATTGTTTTTGTTTTGAAGTATAACTGTCTGTCTGTAAACAAGGTGCAACGTGGATTTTGTTTTGAAGTATAATGCTTTGCAAATATAAGTCCTTAGTTATGTTATCAACATTATTGATTGCCATTGCTTGTAAAGAAGTGTTCTCTTGGTAAGTCTACCTCCTTTATTTTGCCCTTACCCAGTGGATGGAACTGGGTAAGTCTACCTCCTTTATTTCAAAGGTGTATATTGAATTGTTTTGAGGTTGCAGACATAGGTTGCTTTAATTTGGATAGTATCGTTTAGATTATGTCATGTGGAATCTTGTCTCTTGCCTTCTGCTTCCGGTGCGTGAGAATTTCATTTCATGCTCCTTTGAGTATGATATAACTAGCCATGCTGAGACCTTGCAGCTTCTACGCACATACCAAATGGTTTTCGCGTGCAAATGGTCAATCTTCCTAAGAAGATGAACATCCACAAGGATCTACGACTGGCTTTTGAAGGAGTTCATGGCATACTAAACATAGTGCCAGTTGTTTCTGGAAACGAAAAAACCAGAGATCCAGTTTGCAAAGGCCTTGCTTTCATTGACTTCAAGTACCAAGATCAAGCTAAGAGGTAATATCCTGTACATCAATTAATTTTGTTGGAGCTAGTGTATGGTTGGAATTTGGAAATAGCACCAAAAAATCTTTATCGGTGCTATCATGGAGTAGTGCTTAAGTTCGAGATGCCGTTTTGAACATCTTTTTGGAAGAACAGCAGCCTATTATATCTGCATTGTCGTGCTTTTAAGATTTTACTGCTCAACCGTTTGGGCTGGGAAATGCATTTTGTGTTTTTTATTTTTTTATTGTGTTTGATAGGTTTGTGGAGGATTTTTCTGGCAAAAGTTTAAGCTTTGGTAAGGTTCAAAAGCAGATAAAATGTGAGCTGCTGGATTCCAAGTCACAGCCAGCAAGCGATATTCTGAATTCCAAGTCGCAAAAACCAGCAAGAGATCGATTAAGTAAAAAGGCCAATTGCCTTCCTAAACAAGCAGTTCTCAGTTCAGATAATGGCTTTCAAGCCATTGTTGACACGAACATTTCATTCTTAAGTTCACAAGAAGAAGACGTCTTGAGTGTAAATGACGATGCAGATGAGAATTACGTGGTAGCACAGTGGGAAGAAGACGATGAAGAAATAATGTCCAAGTTCAGTGAAGAACATGAAACAAGACAAGAATCTGCGGTCAAATCGTCATCCTCGAAGCATGGAAGGAAAATCAGACAAAACGATAGAAAGGGGGCTCCCGATACGAAGAAAGACAAGACACCGAAACTACACATCCCAGGATCTGCTAAGAGGTAGACTACTATACATTATAATGATGTACTCTTTGGTGATGCTTCTGAACTATTATTTGAGAAGAAGTTGATATTGTGTGTATTGTATTCTTTGCAGGTTAAAGATAAGAGAGAAATCAGTGCTTAGTGGTGTATTATCCAAATATGGAGCAAAAGCTTTATCAACTGTCAAAGAACAAATCAGGTGATTGATGGATGAATCCCGGCCGGTCTGTCTAACTATTTTATTTATCATTTATATTAAATTTATATCAAATTATTAAGAGAGACAGTGGGCTCATTACCATGTTAGAATATCGTGTCACAAGTATTTTAAGAAGAAAGAAAAAATTCCAAATTCAACTTGATTGAATATTCCTACTATTCCTAATCTAAAAAGAAAAGAGAGAATTCCAGAGAAAAATGAATATTATTAGAAAATATTCCTTATTATTTTCTTTACGATAGTTCTAGTCTAAACTTATTATGCATATCATTCTTATGTTTAGTTAATTAAGCAAATAATATTATAAATTTTAGTTATACATTTATTAATGTATAATGCAATTAATTACATGAACTAAATAATAAATAAAGAAAGAAAGAAAATCAACTGAGATTGGCATAGAAGTGGCACACCATCCCTAACAATTCATCTGGTTGGAGGCCAAAATGGAACGCCATTTTAGCAATGATGCCCAATCTGAGAGCGTCATTTTGGTGCCCATAAACCAAGTTAAACTTAACTGACAACATGATCTTGATCTAACAGTTCTCATTTATTTTCAAATATAAGAGGTATCGAGTTCGATTCTTTCCTATCCCTTCAAGTTAAACTTAACTCTTGTACTGATTTGTGTGCATGATAAGACTCAACATCATTAATTTTCTAGCATTTAATTCGATTTCTACACTGATTGAAGTTAAAAATACTTTTATCTATATCTTTCAATTTATTATCTACATGATATAGATATTTCGTTATCTTCTCTAGGAGTAAAATGATTGTACCTACTAAGAGGGTAGATCATTTGATATTTGCGGAATAAAAATAAATTTTAATGATTTCACTTTGTAAAAAAATTGAAATCCATTTTATGAAGTTCAAGAATTTGATTTGAATTTTATATTGGGAATTTTTTGAATCGAAATGTCCTAATAATTTGTGTTTTCCAAAATAAAAAAGAGAGAAAATAGGGAGCCAAAATTAACCACCACCTCTTATTCAAATTCTCCATTCATTTTCCATACCCTTCTCAATTTTCTTCCATGACAAAATCAGAAAATATATCCATAATCTATCCATTTCTTTCACAAATATTAGAGGCCATTGAAAGGACATCTCTGTTCTCCTCCGCCACCGGAAAAAATGGCCTCGACGCTCCTCCTCCCGCTCCTCTTCATCATTCCATTACTTCTGCCAGCAGAATCAAGGCTCACCCTCGATTACTACAAAAAATCATGCCCTCAATTCTCCAAGATCGTCCAAGAAGTGTCATTGGATAAACAGTTAACCGTCCCCACCACCGCAGCCGGTGCCCTCAGGCTCTTCTTCCACGACTGCGTCGTTGGCGGCTGCGACGCTTCCCTCCTCCTCTCCTCCAACTCATTCAACACCGCCGAACGGGACCACGACATCAATAAAGCCCTCCCAGGCGACGCATTCGACCTCATTATCCGGGCGAAATCCAAGCTCGAACTTCAATGCCCTGGGATAGTTTCTTGCTCCGACATCCTCGCCGAAGCCACGCGTGACCTCGTGACCATCATCGGTGGACCCTACTACCCCGTCCGCCTAGGCCGAAAAGACAGCTTCGGATCACGAGCCGCCGACGTGGAAGGCCACATTGCTCGCGCCAACATGTCTCTAACTCACATAATTGACATCTTCGCCGCGAAAGGATTCGACGTCCGAGAAATGGTGACCCTTTCCGGCGCCCACACGATTGGATTCTCCCATTGCAAAGAATTCGCCGACAGAATCTTCAGCTCCCATCCCGATACCACCTTGAATCCTGAATACGCAAAAGGGTTGAGAAAATTGTGCGAGAACTACAAAACAGATGAAACTATAGCGGCGTTTAATGATCCAATGTCGCCGGGGAAATTCGACAACACTTATTATACGAACTTGCAGAATGGTCTGGTATTGTTGGCTACTGATCAAGCTATGGCTTTTGATGCAAGAACGAAGCATGTGGTGGATTTGTATGCGGCCAATCAAGCTGCGTTTTTCGATGCTTTTGCTCATGCATTGGAGAAAGTGAGTGTTCTTGATGTGAAAACTGGTCGACAGGGAGAGGTGCGGCGGAGGTGTGATGTCCCAAATTCGTTGCCCTCTAATAAAATTTGAATTTTTTTTCTTATCTATCACAAATACGAAAGAAAATTTAAGAATCCAGCAAATTGGTTGGTCAGCAAGTTATTGTGATTTGATGAAAAGGGTCAGAATTTGTATTTTATTTTTGTTTTAGGATTCGATTATTATAATATTTATATTTAATATATTATTTTTTATTTTGGTTTTGCATATTTTCACAGTTTGATGGATGTTGCGGTTCAACAATTGTATCTGCTTTCTGATCGGTCGAACACATGGCGCTTGTGCCAGTGTATGGTTGAAAAGATTGATGTTGTGTCATTACCCTTAACTATAGTTATTGGTAAAGCGGTAAGCGCTCGATCCTGCAATTGGTGTCAGAGCCAAGGTCGTGTGTTCGATTCTCATGAGTTGCAGAGAGTGCAATTTTTGGGGGAGTGATTGTTGGGGTTCAACAATTGTCTCTGCTTTGTGATCAGTCGAACACGTGGCTCTTGCGCCAATGTATGGTTGAAAATATTGATGTTGCGTCATTACCCTTAACTATAGTTATTGGTAAAGCGGTAAGCGCTCGATCCTACAATGGATATGACATATCATCTCTTTTGTAGAAGGTGATAAAGGCTTTTTTCAACTAAAATATTATCCAACAAACGAGCATATTTGGTTAAATATCATTGCAAAATTGGAACAAAGCCTTTTATGCAACATTTATTAGTTGATTTTAGATGTTAGTGACATAAATATTTGATATGTGAGAAAAATAATTAATATGTAGGTATAAGCTTTAATAAATATGTAATAGTCACTTGAAATTTAGGTTGCATTTGTATTAGTGTCTATGTGGGTGGGTTTGGGTTGGTAGCCATTAAAAAATCACTTAACTCTATATATGCGAGTTATTAAATTGTTAAACTACAATTGCATACAAAATTACGAGGTTTGGGTGGATGTGGGTGCGGACAAATGCGGGTTGTTCGTTAGTAGGTTAAATAAACTAAGATATTTAATATATCAGATAATAAAACAAAATTAAAACTAAGTAAAATGAAATGGTAGCGTAAAACAAATCAATCATGTACTAAATCTGAAACTGACGAACAAATAACATAATAAATTAAAGTATCAAAATCGTCCACCATCAAATTAAAACATGATAAGTGTCATATTTACAATTATATTTGTATATGTTTCTTGCTATTTTTGTAGTGATTCTTGGACAATTTTACGCTTTTGGTTGTATTTTTGTATAATTTCAGGACTCCAGTGAAAGTACAAAAATTGCTCGAAAAACGACCCCATATATCGACTGAAAGATGGAAACGAAACGAAACGAGCCAAGTCATTGGAAAGATGGTGAGAATTCTTGGGTCCAGATGAAAATGAAGCAGGCGATCGACCGCAACAAAGAGGCGATCGATCTCAACAAGGGCAGAAAGTTGGTGAAAATTATGAAGAAGAGGCGATTGACCGAACAAGAGGAGATAGATCACCTCAAGGGCAGAATGTTGAGAAGAATTTCTGGACAGCAAGCGATCGATCGCCACTCAGCAAGACATCAGCAAGAGATCGATTGCCACAGAGAAAAACGAAGAGGTAATCGATCGCCACTCAGGAAGAGATCGATTGGCGATCGATTGCGACAGAGTTCTGCGTGAATAAAAAGTTTCCTTTTTAAAAGTTGGGCTATTTTGTTTTCTAGAATTTCATGGGCTCGATTTTTCCAATATAAAAGGGAGGTTTTCCAGCATATTGAGGACTTTTCATCAGATTTTACCCTAGAGATTGGGAGGAGCCGCCATATACAAGATTGGAGATTCAAAGCAAAGCAGCTAGAGACGGAATACCGGATCAACACAAGAGTCAACGTCTAGCGATTTTCTGTATTTCTGAAATTTGTTTTGGTTTATTATTCAAGTTTCAATGTTTATTATTGTGTTTAATATGATAAAACATTGTTCTTGCTTTATTATGCTAGGCTAAGTTAGTTTATCGAGACAATGGAATCTTTTGTATGAACCCACGATTTTTGTGGGGTCCTCTTTACTTAATCCATTATGTATTTCATTAAGCATACATATGTGAGTCTGAATTAAGTAATAACATACACTGATTAAGAGTATCTTACTAGTTAAGTTGTTACAGATGTACCAAACCACTAGTGTACAAAAACCAACTAACTTTTCTATACATACATGACATAGAAAATGAACAACCTAAGCCAGTACAACTCCTATGCAGTGGTTCACCTCGCAGCGGAATAAGACTCACGATTCCCACGTCTATGCAATCCTACAGAAACATTCACAAAACGTGAGTATAGATAAACAACTATCTCCAGTGCAATATCAAAACACAATATCAATAATAATGATAAAGCACAATAAATCATCTCATGTGAATGTTCTGTATCATGCATCCACAAATGCACCATGTCATGACATGTCTCAACAAATACCCTATTATCACGAGACTAAAATGATATGCCTATTCAGCTCAATATGTCAGTGGAACCACCTCACATCTTCATATTAGCAGCACATATCATAGTACCGTCCTCAAATGATAATAGCCATAGCATATACCCAAAAACCGGCGTATATCGCTATATAGCATAACCGAGCATATACCCAAACCAGGCGTATATCTCTCTGTCACATAACCGAGCATATATCCAAACCAGGCATATATCTCTATGTAACATAACCAAGCATATACCCAATACCAGACGTATATCTCAAATACATAACCGAGCATATACCCAATACCAGGCGTATATCTCTAACACATGATATCCATGAATGTACAGGCATATGATACTACCAATCATATCATAATAACATAACACAATTCATATGATATCAATCTCATAACATCATCACACAATATCTATACTCCGTACGTCAACACGTACCTGTACTGCGACACAAACGAGATAAATTAGGCGTCACTGGCTAAGTGCCTCGTTGTCCTGTCCCCTGAGATGATGCTACAACAATGCCAACAATATATCATGTTATCATAGGCATTAAAATCAAATTCTACAAAAATATAAATTTTTTCAACATTCTGGCACTGGCGATCGATCGCTATTTCTCACCGATCGATCGCCATACTGTTCTGCCCCCTCGCGATCGATCGCCATCTCTCGCGATCGATCTCCAAAGTGTTCTGTTGCTCGCGATCGATCGCCACATTTTCACCGATCGATCGCTACATGTATAAACCGCCTTATATTTTACTCTGTCTCGGCGATCGATCGCCACAAAGCTCGCGATCGATCGCCGATGTCCAGAAAGTTCAGAACATGGCGATTTTGAGCTTATCTTCCTAGCTCTTCTCCTACAACTCGAAATTTAACATGTAAATAGGTTTCATGCATTCCCCAAGACCATAACAACATGTTTCCCCCATCTTACAATCCAATTACTAGCATATAAACATGTTATGATTCTTCACATGAACCTTTTATATTTCACTTCACACACATCAATATCAATGACATAATTCAAGTGTAAAACCATGAATTTCTTACCAAGAGTGTACAATTTCACTTCACCCAACTTCTTAGCTCAAGTCACAAGTGAAAAACCAAGCTTCAACCAAGAAAATCTCCAAGGATTGGAGAGGAGCTTGTGTAGTATTTTAGTAGGTGTAGAATGAGAACTATGTGATTCTCTTCCCTAAATCACCTTGATATAAGGTCATTAGTTTCTCTAACCACTTGTTATCATTTTGTTTGGAGTTAATGACATGTTATCTAACATGTACATGAAATGAACTTCAAATTCAAATACAACTCCAATTCAAATTAAAGTCACATGCATACTCAATTGCCTACTAGTTCATGACTTGATATGTTATTAAATCATTGTACACCATGTTTCATTCCTTGCCCTTGTCATATATCATTTCATACATGTTTTAATTCATTCTTGGTTCCACCCGAACCCCCATTATCATACCGCCAAGTGATATAATTACAATCGAGGCATTACAATTCTCCCATACTCATTGAATTTCGTCCTCGAAATTTCATATACAAACAGGCATGTATAGGTATGCAACGCAACAATCCTACTACATGAAGAAAGGAAAACATGATCATGTATGCAACAGTACAGTACGTATGTACCAACAGTATCATAAAACTGTAAAATCATACCAGAAAACAAATCCGGATACCGTTGCATCATATGCTGCTCCGTCTCCCACGTTGCCTCTTCGACACCCCTTCTGTCCCACTGTACTTTCACCATAGGAATCACTTTATTACGCAACCTGCGTTCAGCTCGATCCAAGATCATAACCGGTCGTTCCTCATACGACACATCTGTATCCAACTGTACATCAGGTATCTGTAATACATGACTCGGATCTGGTTCATACTTCCTCAACAGTGACACATGAAAGACATCATGAATACTACTCAAAGCCGGTGGTAGTGCCAATCGATATGCCAACGTACCAATACGTTGCAACACCTCATATGGACCAACATACCGTGGAGACAATTTTCCACGCTTACCAAACCGTACTACACCTTTAAAAGGTGAGATTTTCAAGAACACACGGTCACCAACTTGAAATTCAAGTGGTCTACGTCGCTTATTGGCATAAGCAGCCTGTCTGTCCTGAGCAGCTTTAAGTTTCAATCGAATTAACTTTACTTTCTCTTCCATTTAATGAATCATATCCGGTCCATGTAAGGAAGACTGATCCACATCATCCCAATACAATGACGATCTGCATCGTCGCCCATACAAAGCCTCAAATGGTGCCATCTGTATACTAGATTGATAACTATTGTTATATGAAAATTCCACTAATGGCAATGACTCTTGCCAAGAGATATCAAACTCTAATACACAGGCACGCAACATATCCTCAAGCGTCTGTATCGTACGCTCTGTTTGTCCATCTGTCTGAGGATGATATGATGTACTCAAGCGCACTTCAGTTCCCAACGCTGTCTGTAACCCTTCCCAGAAATGAGAAGTAAATCTCGGATCCCTATCCGATACAATGGAAACTGGAATACCATGTAATCTCACTACATGTTGAATGTACAACTGTGACATTCGCAGATATGTAAACGTCATACACTATGGCACAAAATGAGATACTTTGGTGAGTCGGTCAACAATCACCCAAATAGCATCGCAACCAGAAGACGTCCGTGGCAAATGAGTCACAAAATCCATCGTGATATGTTCCCATTTCCACTGAGGAATGTCCAAACTATGTAATTCACCTCCTGGTCTCTGTCTTTCCGCTTTCACTTGTTGACAGATCAAACACCGTTTCACAAAGCTCAACACATCCTGTTTCATACGTTTCCACCAAAATTGTGTAAGTAAATCATGATACATTTTCTTTCCTCCAGGATGTATACTGTATCTACTACAATGAGCACGTTGTAGTAGTTCTTGGCGTAGTCCTAATGAAGCAGGTACTACCCAACAGTTTGTGACAAAGTTCCATCACTTGTAAGTACAAATTGAGATGTTTGTCCTTGACTTATCCTTTCCTTCCACTGTTGTACTTCATCATCAGTCAGTTGTGCCGTTCTGATTTTCTCAAAAACGTCGGGTTCAACCAACAATGTTGATACCCGTACTGGCACTATTTCCACATCAAAATCATAACCCAAAGTACAACAAGAAGTCATCAAGGTGGATAAATGAATCATCTCATCAGCCGTATGATGTACCTTTCGACTCAAAGCATCTGTTGTAAGATTAGCCTTTCCTGGATGATATTCAATCTCACAATCATAATCTTTCAACAGATCTATCCATCTCCTTTGTCTCATATTCAACTCCGCTTGAGTGAATAGAAATTTTAGACTCTTATGATCTGTGTATATGGTAAACGACGTACCATATAAATAATGTCGCCATATCTTCAATGCAAAGACAATGGCAGCCAATTCCAGATCATGCACTGGATATCTCATTTCATGTGGCTTCAACTGTCGTGATGCATAAGCCACTACATGTTTGTCCTGCATCAATACACAACCCAAACCAAGTAAAGATGCATCAGTATATAATGCAAACCTATCATGTTCTGATGGAATGATCAAGACTGGAGCTGTAGTCAATCGATGTTTTAATTCCTGAAAACTACGCTCACAAGCCTCTGACCATTGAAATGATACTCCCTTCTGTGTCAAATGTGTCAATGGTTTGGCGATCGCTGAAAATCCTTCAACAAACCGTCTATAATATCCAGCCAAACCCAAGAAACTACGAATCTCTGGCACAGAAGTAGGTGCTGACCAATTCAACACTGCTTCCACTTTCTTTGGATCAACTGAGATACATATTACATGTCCCAAAAAGCCGACACTAGTCAACCAAAACTCACACTTACTGAGTTTGGCATACAACTGATGTGTCCTCAACAATTGCAATACCATATGCAAATGTTGAACATGTTCTGCATCACTCCGTGAATAGATCAGTATATCATCGATAAAGACAATGACAAATCGATCAAGGTATTCCTGGAAAACCCGATTCATTAAACTCATAAAGACAGCAGGAGCATTTGTCACTCCAAATGGCATTACCAGAAACTCATAATGTCCATAACGAGTTCTGAATGCTTTCTTCTGTATATCTCCTTCTCTCACACGTATTTGATGATATCCTGACCTCAAATCAATCTTAGAATAAATCCTTGAACCCTGCAACTGATCAAACAAATCATCAATACGAGGAAGAGGATATTTATTCTTTATTGTTACCTTGTTCAATTGTCGATAATCAATACACAATCGCATTGTCCCATCCTTCTTTTTAACAAATAAGACCGGAGCACCCCAAGGCGATACACTAGGACGTATGTACCCCTTGTCCAATAAATCTTGCAATTGAGTTTTCAACTCTTTCAATTCAGTTGGTGCCATCCGATAAGGAGCCCGTGAAATTGCAGAAGTACCAGGTATTACATCAATACCAAATTCTACTTCTCGACTCGGTGGAAATCCAGGTATCTCATCTGGAAACACATCCGCATATTCTGCAACCACTGGTATCTCCTCCACTTTCCTTTCTCTTTTCGGTTCAGTTATATCCAAGGCATAAATCAAATAACCCGCATGTCCACGTTCTAACAAACGCGACATTCGGATTGCTGATATCAAAGGAATCCTTGCCCTCGATCCTTGGTCATAGAAGAACCATTGATTTCCAGTATCAGACTGAAATCTCACAATCTTCTGACTACAATCCACAACAGACTGATATTTACTCAATACATCAATTCCAAGAATGCAATCAAAATATGTCATGGCTAACACAATCAAATCAGCCTGGAGCCCAAACTCAGTCTCAAACTGAAAAGTACAATCAGACACACTCTGACAAGTCATCACAGTAGTTCCCATGGGTGTCGAGACATAAAAAGGCATCAACAGTGGAGACGAGCATATATGATACATCAATAAATGCTTGTGCAATAAAAGAATGTGATGCACCAGTATCAATCAACAGTAAAGCAGGATAAGTAAACAAAGTACACTTACCCGCTATCACATCATCAGGAGCTGCCTCTGCTTCCTCCCTGTTCAGTGCATACACCTGAGCCTGAGGTGGTCATGTTCTCTGTCCTCCACCAGACTGTGGTACACTCTGTGGTCTCTGTTGTACTGTAGTCTCTGACATGGGTCCTCTCCTCTGTTGTCCACCCACTTGAGGACAATCACGGATCACATGTCCTGGCCTCCCACAACGGAAACAAACGACTGGATTCAATTGAGGACAATCTCGTTTCAAATGTTGTCCACCACATTTAAAGCATTGCACACCACTGCCACTACTACTACCTTGGAACTGTCCCTTAGATTTTCGATCACCCCCTTTTTGTGATCCAAAACGTTTCCCACTAAACCGAGATGAAGATGCACCACCTCGTGGTGATTTAAATGGTTCTCCTCTCGGTCTCATACTATCAGATGTAGGTGGTTGGGCTTGTCCAACATCCTCGTATACCCCTACGGCAATCTCAGCCATCTCAGCCCTAGTCAATGCTTCTTCATATGATGTAGGGTTATTGGACATGACCCTATCAAACAATTCAGGCCTCAAACCTTTCACAAATTGTCTGATCTTTGCCTTGGTGTTAACAGCAATATGTGGCACATACCGGAGCAAGGAAGAATAGTGTACCGCATAATCCGATACGGTCATTGCTCCCTGTCTCAAATTTGTAAATTCATCCTCTTTCCTCTGCCTTGCAGCAACAGAGAAATAATGCTCCAAGAACTTCGTTCGAAACACATCCCAGTTAACTGTCTGTCCTTGAGCCCTCAACTCAAGTACTGTGGATTTCCACCACATCATAGCTTTCTTAGCTAACTGGAATTCAGCTAGACGTAACCAAGCAGTCTTAGCACACGGTGCTGACACAAATATCTGTTCCACGCGTTCTAGCCACTCCTCTGCCAGTTCCCCTGATTCAGTCCCCTCAAACCTGGGTGGCTGATAACTCAGAAACTGCGTCAAAGTCAATTCTCCAGGCAACAGTACCTGTTCCACTGGCCCTTGCTCAATCGGTGGTGGTGGCACAGGCGCCATCCTCACACTCGCATTGCCACTCATGGCATCCCCAACATCCTCATGATACCCTCTGTCTGTCATAGCTGTAGATCAAGGGTTAACAATAACATTCATAATTATATAACATGTTAGAATAACATCATATTCCACATACTAACATGCTAGTACCATTCTCAAAGTGTTTAGGTAACTCCCTAATACACTTCCTCTACCCATGTTCACCCCGTTCTCGAACCACTGCTCTGATACCACTAATGTGGGGTCCTCTTTACTTAATCCATTATGTATTTCATTAAGCATACATATGTGAGTCTGAATTAAGTAATAACATACACTGATTAAGAGTATCTTACTAGTTAAGTTGTTACAGATGTACCAAACCACTAGTGTACAAAAACCAACTAACTTTTCTATACATACATGACATAGAAAATGAACAACCTAAGCCAGTACAACTCCTATGCAGTGGTTCACCTCGCAGCGGAATAAGACTCACGATTCCCACGTCTATGCAATCCTACAGAAACATTCACAAAACGTGAGTATAGATAAACAACTATCTCCAGTGCAATATCAAAACACAATATCAATAATAATGATAAAGCACAATAAATCATCTCATGTGAATGTTCTGTATCATGCATCCACAAATGCACCATGTCATGACATGTCTCAACAAATACCCTATTATCACGAGACTAAAATGATATGCCTATTCAGCTCAATATGTCAGTGGAACCACCTCACATCTTCATATTAGCAGCACATATCATAGTACCGTCCTCAAATGATAATAGCCATAGCATATACCCAAAAACCGGCGTATATCGCTATATAGCATAACCGAGCATATACCCAAACCAGGCGTATATCTCTCTGTCACATAACCGAGCATATATCCAAACCAGGCATATATCTCTATGTAACATAACCAAGCATATACCCAATACCAGACGTATATCTCAAATACATAACCGAGCATATACCCAATACCAGGCGTATATCTCTAACACATGATATCCATGAATGTACAGGCATATGATACTACCAATCATATCATAATAACATAACACAATTCATATGATATCAATCTCATAACATCATCACACAATATCTATACTCCGTACGTCAACACGTACCTGTACTGCGACACAAACGAGATAAATTAGGCGTCACTGGCTAAGTGCCTCGTTGTCCTGTCCCCTGAGATGATGCTACAACAATGCCAATAATATATCATGTTATCATAGGCATTAAAATCAAATTCTACAAAAATATAAAATTTTTCAACATTCTGGCACTGGCGATCGATCGCTATTTCTCACCGATCGATCGCCATACTGTTCTGCCCCCTCGCGATCGATCGCCATCTCTCGCGATCGATCGCCAAAGTGTTCTGTTGCTCGCGATCGATCGCCACATTTTCACCGATCGATCGCTACATGTATAAACCGCCTTATATTTTACTCTGTCTCGGCGATCGATCGCCACAAAGCTCGCGATCGATCGCCGATGTCCAGAAAGTTCAGAACATGGCGATTTTGAGCATATCTTCCTAGCTCTTCTCCTACAACTCGAAATTTAACATGTAAATAGGTTTCATGCATTCCCCAAGACCATAACAACATGTTCCCCCATCTTACAATCCAATTACTAGCATATAAACATGTTATGATTCTTCACATGAACCTTTTATATTTCACTTCACACACATCAATATCAATGACATAATTCAAGTGTAAAACCATGAATTTCTTACCAAGAGTGTACAATTTCACTTCACCCAACTTCTTAGCTCAAGTCACAAGTGAAAAACCAAGCTTCAACCAAGAAAATCTCCAAGGATTGGAGAGGAGCTTGTGTAGTATTTTAGTAGGTGTAGAATGAGAACTATGTGATTCTCTTCCCTAAATCACCTTGATATAAGGTCATTAGTTTCTCTAACCACTTGTTATCATATTGTTTGGAGTTAATGACATGTTATCTAACATGTACATGAAATGAACTTCAAATTCAAATACAACTCCAATTCAAATTAAAGTCACATGCATACTCAATTGCCTACTAGTTCATGACTTGATATGTTATTAAATCATTGTACACCATGTTTCATTCCTTGCCCTTGTCATATATCATTTCATACATGTTTTAATTCATTCTTGGTTCCACCCGAACCCCCATTATCATACCGCCAAGTTATATAATTACAATCGAGGCATTACAATTTTAATTCTAGTTTTTTATTGAGTTTTTGCTATCTTTGCCTTTGTGTTATGATTTTATTGCTTTTAAGAAATGTGTTACCCTTTGAATGCTATAAAATTGCGATTGAGATCGAGGGATAATATTGTAATACGGAACGAATAACTCATACCGTGAATTTCAGACCGATATCGAAAGATGACGTCAATTACATGTGTGATAGCTATAGATATCTAGTATTCGAAGGCTAGAAGTTTTCACAAAGCTTTTGCAATATTAATTTGTTATTTAAATGAACGAGAGTTACTTACTGCAAATTGGTATTAGGTTTAATATAGCTCGAGATAGTAAATTAGATATAACCGAAAACTCGTCACATTTGATGCATTAATCTCGAGTAGAATTAGTAGATGAATTGTGGGGGATTACTTAAGTGAACCGAAGTCTCGATATTTTTCTCTAATGTTTACTCTATTATCTTTTTGTGGTTTTGTTATTTTTGAATTTTAGTTAATAATTAGTCAATTATTCATAATAAATTCGTAGGCCAAATATAATTAAGCTAATTAAATTTGGTAATTACTTATCGTCCACGTGGGTACGACATCCCTACTTTCATATCATTATACTAAAACTTGACACCGTGCACTTGCGGTCTAATCACACATTGAATTGAATTGGTATTTTGTGTTATTAAAGAAATGCGATCAAGTTTTTAGCGCCGTTGTCTGGGACTAGTTGAGTAATATTATATACTATTACTTGACTGAAATTTAGCCATTTTTTTTTTGTTTAGTTTTTCAATTGCATTCATTGTTTTCCTTTTATCTTGCTTTTTATTTTTTTTTATCGGTTACACCGGTTAGTGTTTGCTTTGTTCCGGCAGATTATTGCTTCTTTTATGCTAAGAAGTGAAGGACCTATACTCGAACCTTTTGATTCAGAGATCGAAAGGTCGTAGGAACCGAAAGCAAGTTCGAATTCAATTGGCAGAACAAGATCAAAACACCGAGAACAATGATGTCCAACCTCGCTCACTCATGGATTATGCTCAGCCTTCATTCCAAGGCCTTCATTCGAGTGTGACCAGACCGCGAGTCGAGGCTACCACTTTTGAGATCAAACCTGCGATTATTGAGATGATCCAGCACTCCGTACAGTTTGAAGGATCGGCCACTGATGATCCCAACTCTCACATCTCAAACGTCTTGCGATACTTCCAAATATAATGGTGTTACAGGCGATGCCATCAGGTTAAGATTGTTCCCTTTTTCTCTAAAAGATAAAGTTAAAGCATGGTTAAATTATTTGCATGCATGGTCAACCACGACTTGGGATGGGAGCACAAGCTTTTCTGACAAAATACTTTCCCCCATCCAAGAATGTGAAGATGCGCAATGATATCACTACTTTTGCTCATAATGACCCAGATACGTTATATGAGGCATGGGAACGATTCAAGGAGTTGCTTAGGAGATGCCCTCATCATGGACTTACAATATGGCTTCAGGAACAAACATTCTATAATGGTTTATTTGCTTCTAACCGTGCCATGATTGATGCAGCAGCTGGAGGAACGTCATGAGAAATACGCCAGAGGATGCTTATGACTTGTTGGAAGAAATGGCAGCAAACAGATGACAATGGTACTCCGAGAGGAACGTACCAACGAAGGTTGCAGGTTTACTCCAAGTCGACACTTTCACTGCTCTCACCACCCAGATTGAAGTGCTGACAAAGAAGATTGACAGCTTAAGTGCACCAGTGATGCAAGTGCAAGCCATTACCTGTGAACATACCAAGGACCACATCTGAGCATCGAATGCCAAGTAGGTAACCTGTTTGAAAAAAACTAACGAAGCTGTTAATTACGTATGGAACAGACAGCCCCAGCAGTACCCATACTTGAACACTTATCATCCGGGTCTTCCAAATCTTTCCTATTCAAATCAGCAGAACGTACTGCAACCGCCCTGGATTTCAAGGAGATGGAAAGTCGAGCATGGAGGAACTCCTGACCAAATTCATAGGTGCAACAGAAACAAGGATGCAAAATCAAGGTGTAACCATAAAGAATTTGCAAGTTCAACTGGGACAGATGATGAATTCGTCAGCCGGGAAAGCTCAAGCCACACCGTCGACTAATACTTGTGAGCAAGCCAATGCAATCACACTGAGGAGTGGCAAGGAACTTGGCCCACAACATGATGCGGAGAACGAGCAAGAAAGTGACTGAATTGCAGCCGAGGTTGAGCACCCTATCAAGCAAAAGGCTGCCAAAGACAAGCCAAAGGAAAACACGAGCGACAAAGGTAAGTCTTCTACCACCACACCTATCACACCACCCACACCAGTACACATCCCACCTCATTTTCTCGCTGCATTAAAGCTAAGGTAGATACTAGGTTTGCAAAGTTTCTTGAAGTTTTCAAGAAGTGACATATTGATATACAGTTTGTTGATGCTCTATTTCAAATATCGGGTTTTGCTAAGTTCATGAAGGAGATCTTATCAAAAAAAGAGGAGTCTGGGAGAGCAAGAGAATCAATTTAACGGAGGAATGCTCTGCAATAGTCCAAAATAAATTGCCTCCGAAATTGAAAGATCCATGGATTTTCTCTATAATTTACACGATTGGTGTCCTTTTCATTTCAAAATCTATGTGTGATTTAAGTGCAAACATTAATTTAATGCGTTTGTCATTTTTCATGAGACTGTGTATAGGAGAGCTGAAGCCCACTCAAGTTTCATTGCATATGGCAGACAAGTCTGTCACTTATCCTCGAGGAATCATCGAGGACGTACCAGTAAAGGTTACTGATTACATTTTTCCTATGGATTTCCTCGTATTGGACATGCCAGAGGACGTAGACATGCAGCTGATACTTGGGAGGCCCTTCTTTGCTACTGGGAGGACACTGATTGATGTTCAAGAAGGGAAGTTGATCCTCCATGTAGGAGAGGATCAAGTTACTTTTGATATGTTTAAAACACCACCACACGCACACAACTTGCACACTTGCTTTATTATTGATGAAATTAACATTTTGCTTGTTGATATTATGCAAGGAGAGGCAAAGGGCGAGGTATGACCATGGCAAGAAGAAGAAGAGGGCCAAGAAGAAGGAGAAAATGAAGATCTGCGAGGGAGACGTTGTTGAATTCCATAAATCTCCACCACCTCGCATTTTTCAAATCAGGTGAAAGGCTTAATGGGTTGGACCATTCACTGTTACTAAGGTATACCAGCATGGAGCCATTTAGTTAGTTTGCATTTTAATTTTATTTGTTTGTGTTGACTCCAATTTTGATCACACTCCACCAATGATGAAGAAGCTGAATATGAGAGTGACGATTACTGACGGTTGTCACCATAGGTGTTTCGTTGTCCCTCATTTTCAATCTTATTATATTGAGGACAATGCAATATTTATGTTTTGGGGAATAGTGAGTCGTTGGTTGATTATTTTTCTTGAGCTACTACGAATATTTAGATTACTCTTGATCTTGAATTGTCCTATGAAGAGCATACAAAAAAAAAAAAAATTTATGGTGTAATTTGCATTTAAAGTAGCGACTCTATGCCATGATGATACTAGTTTTACTCTACATATGGCTTGAGTCTTGATAACTGTAGACTTGTTGTGAATATCTTGAGTTGAGTTGACATGTTGAAAATGAGGAATGTTTTGAGCACTCCGAGTCATGAACTTGTTGATTGCATTTGGAGTAGTGATAATGTGTGTGAACTTGATTACATGTCTTGAGCTTCTGAGGCGAAATTGTATAATTATGTACTTGACTTGGATATTATTTAGGAGATCTTTGGAACGTTTGATTCTTTCAAGCTTACCTAGTTCACATCATTCTCTAGTGTCCCCGTTGAGCCTTATTGTAAAGGAATGGCGTATGTGATGCATACGATTAGACCACCTTTCGACATTCATTTATAAGCACATTATACCTACCCGTTATGAACCTAATTTGAATTTTATCCTTCACACTAAGGGAGTATAATTAATATATTTCTTTGTGCTTGATTTGTCGATATTCCTGAGGAGTCTATAAGATATGTGCTACAAGAATACAAAAGAATGCCCAAAACAAAAGGGGGCAAAAAATAATAATAATAATAACAAGAAGGCATTGAGTGGGTTTGGTCAAGTATGAAAGGATGAACATTTTGAGGGTTTATATAATAAAAGTTAACTCAGCCCAATGCTTGATTGAGTTACATCCCATGTTTTTCAAGAAAGGGCCAAAACCACCACATTAGAAGAAGAGCTTGAACTGCACTTGAGTATAAATATACATATTATACTCTCTTTGTTGCAATTAACTGACATTTTCTTTGAAACAGACACCAAAAGACCTAACATTATAAGCTTAAAAAGACCTTTTGGTCCAAGTCTAGGAATTAATTACATTAGTGGAGAAGTGCTTGAAAAATAGGCCTATGGGATGCTCGATGATAATCTTGACTGTTGTTAATTAACATTGTTTGATCTATGAAAAATTGTATGATACTTGTGATTGACAATAGCACACACACACGTTCCGAGTTTGAGGCATGTTGCTTGATTTAAAGAGAAAAAACTTCGTCTAGAACTGTTGGATGGACTATTGTTGTTGTATGAGTGAAATTCATGAGATAAACATTTGAGCACAAAATAATCCATGTCACATATCATTTATGAGCTTCACTGTTTTTAATTCTATTCTTCCTCGAGGACGATTAAGAGCTAAGTTTGGGGGAGTTGATAAGTGTCATATTTGCACTTATATTTGTATATGTTTCTTGCTATTTTTATAGTGATTCTTGGACGATTCTACGTTTTTGGTTGTTTTTTTGTATAATTCCAGGAATCCAGTGAAAAGTGCAAGAATTGCTCGAAAAACCTCATATATCGACCGAAAGGTGAAAACGAAACGAAACGAGCCAAGTCATTGGAAAGAGGGTGAGAATTCTTGGGTACAATGAAAATGAAGCAGGCGATCTACCACAACAAAAGAGGTGATCGGTCTCAACAATGGCAGAAAGTTGGTGAAAATTCTGAAGAAGAGGCGATCGAACCGCAACAAAGAGGAGATCAATCGCCTCAAGGTCAGAATGTTGAGAAGAATTTCTGGACAAGAAGCGATCGATCGCCACTCAACAAGAGATCGACCTCCATAGAAAAAAAACAAAGAGGCGATCGATCGCTGCTGAGGAAGAGATCGATCGCGACAGAGTCCTGTGTGAAGAAGGGTTTCCTTTTTAAAATTGAGCTATTTTTGGTTCCTAGAATTTCATGGGCTCGATTTTTCCAATATAAAAAGGAGGTTTTCCAGCATAATGAAGACTTTTCATCAGATTTTACCCTGGAGATTGGGAGGAGCCGCCATATACAAAATTGGAGATTCAAAGCAACGCAGCTAGAGACGGAATATAGGATCAACGCAAGAGTCAAAGCCTAGCGATTTTCTGTATTTCTAAACTTTGTTTTGGTTTATTGTTCAAGTTTCAATGTTTATTATGTTGTTTAAAATGATAAAACATTGTTCTTGCTTTATTATACTAGGCTAAGTTAGTTTATCGAGACGAGGGAATTTTTTGTATGAACCAACGATTTTAATTCTAGTTTTTGATAGAGTTTTTGTTACCTTTGCATTTGTGTTATGATTTTATTGCTTTTAAGGGATTTGGTACTCTTTGAATGATATTCGTATTGGGATTGAGATCGATAGATAATATTGTCATACAGAACGTGTAACTCATACCGTGGATTTTCAGACCGAGATCGAAAGATGACTTCAAATACATGTGTGATAGCTATAGATATCTAGTAATCGAAGGCTAGAAGTTTTCATAAAGCTTTTGCAATATTAATTTGTTAATTAAGTGAACGGGAGTTACTTACTGCAAATTGGTATTAGTTTAATATAGCTCGAGATAGTATATTAGATATAACCAGAAAACTCGTCACCTTAGATGCATTAATCTCGATTAGAATTAGTAGATGAATTGTGGGAGATTACTTAAGTGAACCGGAGTCTCGATATTTTCCTCTACTGTTTACTCTATTCTTTTTTTATGTGCTTTGGCTATTTCTTGAATTTTAGTTATTAAGTAGTCAATTATTCATAACAAATTCGTAGGCCAAATGTAGTTAAGCTAATTAAATCTAGTAATTACTGATAGTCTATGTGGGTACGACATCCTCACTTTCATATCATTATAATAAAACTTAACACAGTGAACTTTCGGTTTAATCACACATTGAATTGGATTGGTATTTATTTTGTGTTAAAGAAAAGTGCGATCAAAACGTCAAACAACTTTAAATATTAACATACACAAAAGAAAACGATATTTCATAAAATCACAAAATAAAAGCATTTCTTGTTACTACAAGATGCATAATTAAAGAACTTGAAACTATTGTTATTCAATAAATCAACGTCGTTTTTAATCGTCAAAATTAATTATATTAAAAAGATGAATACGAGTTATACTCTAAATGTACAGACGAAATAAGCACATTGAAGTATTGATGTGTTTAAATATTACAATTTTCAATTTAAACCCATAAATTTAAAGATGCGGGCAGATTGAGTGGGTAGACGGTGGAGGTGCAATAATCCACTACCGCCCACATAAATACGAGTTGCTCAATTTTTCAACTGCAACTCCATTTTTCGAAGGGTAAAACAGATGGATACGAGTTGGTGAATGCGAGTCAGGCGGATAGGTTGTGTTATGCGATTGTACACCCTAATTTGGGGAAAATACATTAAAATGTACCTTTTGTTTGGGTCTAAAATTTTTATAATTTTCTCAATTCAGTCCTCAACGTTAAAGGGACGTTAAGTCGACCATAAGAAACAAGCAGATGGATGGAATCAATAATATTTTTAAAACTTTAGGACTGGATTGGGAAGAAACCAGACATACTTTAATCCCTAAAGTTTTAAAAATATTAACGAACCAATCCACCTTCGCTTGCTTCTCACGGACGACTTAACGTCGAAAACTGAACCAAGAATTTTTTAAAAAACTTTAAGGGTTGAATCAGGAATGAATCCAAACTGTATAGACGTTTTAATTTGTTATCCCCTAATTTGGTAAGAAATATTTTATAAAAATGTGCAAGTATGTTTATATAACCAAACGCAGAAATATAACAAGTATTGACTATTTTAACTCCACCTATATTTCACGCCATAGAAAGAAAAAAAAAAAAGAAGACTAATTTCGAAGGAATAACTTTTGAGAAAGAAGCTCGTGGTCTCTTTTGTAGTCCATAAATTGCAATTAAATTCATAATTTTGCATGAGAAGTTCAGAAGGAAGAGACAAAATAGATTTTGACAGCTCAATCTTTATTTACACAATCAGAGTTCTCAAAATCCCTCAACCTGGTCCAGTGGTTCGATCCCACGTTCAGAAAAATGATCAATAAACATCATATCCAGGGTAAGTACACAATCATCAGAACATTTTTCTTTATAAATTTAACATGATCAAATTTCCCAACTTCATACATGGAAATTTGCTTTTGGTACGATAATATTATCGACTTCAATATAGACTGGTTAGGCACCAATCTTAAGGAGTAGGACGTCCAAAAAATGTGAAATTTACAAGAACGGCTACAGGGAATCGAAAAGATAGAATATATAAATCATATGGAGCAAGAAGAGGCATCATTGAAATACCGGTGGATGTATGAGCTCTCAACCGTTCAGCAAGGCTTCTTTTTGTCCACCTTTAAGGGAAGATTGTACCATCTTTTCTTTTTTGGCCGGTCCCTGGACGGTTTCTTATCCTTCAACGTGCCATCTTCGCTTTCCTTGAATGTGGCCTTGTTCTTGCGTCGATTACTACTGCTACGCTTTATTTGTGGCGCAGTTGTATATGAAGCTTGAATGTCGGTCCTCTGTTTAAGAAGCTCATCGATCTACACAATATCCAATAATAACAGATCATGCAAAAGTTTAAAAATGATGGCCTGCTCTAATAGTTTTCAAGGGCACTGACTTACAGATTGCATTTCTTGAGCGTATCTACTCGTCATCTCAGTAAACTGTGCTAGAACCTTCAAATTTTAAAATTTCATGAAATAAGGAACCTTGACATAAACGGCATATATATATTTATGCTGGAAAACTTACCTCCCTATACTCCGTTTCAAACTTAGAGAGCTCCGCCCTTTTTGACAAAATTTGAGCTTCCACTGTCCTAAGATTCTGTTTCTCTTCAGGAAAAGGTGCGGCACAAAGAACTTCTATGGTGTAGTTTATGCTTTTAAAAAAATTATCACCTGCATAATCATGTAAGCAAGTCCAATATAAAAGAGCAATCAAAATTTATTCCATTGCATATAATCTGGATATTGAACTAGAAAAGATGAGAATATCAACAAAAAATCGGGTTCTTTTAAACAAGTCACTTCTCTGTTTTTCCAGTAGATATTATTCGCATTGTTTACTTCTTGTTTACATAGTGAGCTACGACAATATGCTCAAATTAACAAACATCTTATACATAAATTGAAATCCAAAGAAACATGGGTACCATAAACAGCAAAATAATGGGTCCCAGCTTTTGGCTCGGTTATTTCACATGGCAGAAATCCATCCAATTTTTTGAAGAAAGCTGTATCTGGATCTTTTACAGCTGCCATCTGAATCATTAACAAGAAATCATATGCGTGGATGAATTTTGAATATGAAAAGGGTAAAAGAGGGATATGGAGCGGACTGAAAATCACATTTACTCACTGAGTTATGGGATGGATCCATTCGGTAAACAGGAAACCCAAGAAAATACATCCCAGCCGATGTAACCTTTCCGGTTTTTGAGCTATCTTCCTGCATGGAAAAAATAGTATAATTCACATGAACAACCATTAAGTGGTGCTACGATAATAGACAAAAAGAAAATTTTACAAACTTTGCATCTGCCATCTGGTACACCACAACAGAAAGTATATAACCAGTACTATTGAAGATTGGAAACAACCCAGACAACAGATCTTCACCCATGGGTAAAGATGATTGGAAACGGAATACAGAAAAATGAACAGTACTGACATGCAGAGGCACAATATTCAGGCGTGTAATAAGTAATAGTGATCTTACTAAGAATTGGCAGTGATGATACTATAGCAAATATTTACTTTTCTTAATCAGAAGTCTCCATTCAGTGATAATCTCTCTACAAGATGATAAGAGACAATGCCTCCAGTATTACCAAGCCAAACATGAAACCCTAAGAAATTAGGAGAAGCGCTTTTATCTATTAATGGAATCTCCATTTAGAAGCTTATGATGTATTTCCTATCAATTAACAATGATTGCAAAAAGAACGGCAACATGCGAAAGATAGGGATCAACCTGCAGAGCAAGGCTCAATCCACCATTACTTTCTGAATCAAAATACAGTAGCTGCAAAATTAAACACAACAATAATGCTTCATCATAGTCTTCTAAAAAACTAGACAAAGATAGAGACAAATACTAAATATTTTTTTTCTAACAAGATAATCAAATGAAAGGAGAGACTTCAAACTTAAAATGAAGCTATGCACATAGACAATAAAAAAAAGTATATATATAGAGGAGAGATTTATAAATCATTCGATAATAGTCATTTTCCGAAAAAAAATAATAATTTCAATATATCAGCAAGAAATGCTTCTGAAACTTTGTTGCCAGCTTTAAGGTTCCAGTACGTATAGCTCTTTACAAAAGGTTTGTAAATGAAGCAGTTTATTTAGAAAGATATAGGTTTTATCCACAAAAAAATAACAAAAAACGTAGTATGTAGAAGTTTTTAACATAGTAGGTCTTAAAATAACTAATAGCTCCTGCAAGTCAAAGCCAAATCACTTCACAAGTCACATACACATAAAAAAGGATAAGATGACTTGGACAAAATTCAGTCATCCAATGCAAAAAAGAGAAACTTCAGAGTACCATATGTCAATACAATTAACATATATATACTCCCCTTTATCGAATTTTCAAATTCAACTTTCACTAAACAAATCCAAGAATTTTCTTCTTTTTTTTTTCATTTCTTTTACAAGCGACAATCTCCTGGGAAAAGCTAATGAAACACTTGAAAGTGTCCAGGAGATTGAATCTTCTTCTGGGGAACAGTCAAGCTACCCCTGCCTGATTAATCTGATCTCTAGAATAACATGTAACTCACAAGAGGAATGTTGAACATCATTATGGAGTAATGCTAATCAACTAACACATTAAGAAGAAAAGCTCATAGTTATAGAATTATTTAACCACTCTGATAAATAGAACAAAATGGTGATCAGTTCAACTAGTTAACCAAAAAATCAAAAGCATGTAGCTAGCAAGAACAAGTATGAACAACTAAATTAACATACCTTAAACTTACTTCTGTCTGGTGAATAAACTCTGCAAATAAGTCCTCCTCGTGCTTCATTTTCTGTTATTGGAACAGAATAAAAATGAGCAGACTGCTTCTCAACCTGTTTAAATAAGAACTCATTGTTCAATAAACCATTTTTAAGATTCATGAACACATAAGAAAGGATACAGAGTCATACCTTCCGAGACAGAGGTTGCCCAAGTGGAAGTGGCCGAAGTGTAACTACACCATTCAACGCTTCTTCCAAAACAGTGGCTGATACTGTAGTTTTAATGGGAACACCAAGTTTGCTGCTTACAAGAATATTTTATAATTTTTCATCATTTTAAGGACATGTCGTTCTGCTATCATACAAGGACCACGATGGCAAATAACAAAAAAAGCTTCGAAAAACTGATGATTACTAACCTGAAAAGTGCTGCAAACATAGTATTGACAGCCCCTAGACTTGAAAGATCTAGTTCCAGATCCTGGCTTTCTGATTCAACAGCCTGACCAAAAGTAAGTAATCAAACTGAAAGTAAAAAAATATAATAGCGTGAGAAAAAAGTAAATTCTAAACCAATGTTGAGGTCTGAAGCATTAACCTCAAAACCAGCTGTGTCGTATTGTCTCCTTTTATCTGGATCAGATAAAATGTTATATGAAAATGTAATCTCTTTGAACATATCTGCAGCTTTAGCATCATTTGCATTCTTGTCAGGATGGTACCTATTTTTTTTTAACAAAATCATAAATAACTAACAATTATTTTATCTCAACAAATAAGGCCGGACACCTGTGAATTCCACATACACGACACATAACAAAACATACCCTTAAACCGATCAACGAGCGTATTACTAACGGAGAGGGGCTGATGAATTCATCAACTTAATTCAAAACAAACTTCCAATTCTTCCATTCGCTAAATTATTACGTTTTCCATCCAATTATCTTACTTAGGAACCATAAAAATTACAATAACTCAAAAACAAGTCTTGATTCTGGAACTCCTAAATGAAGTACGATCTAGAAAAGCTATCTAGAGCGTGCAATCAAGCCTCAGTTGAATTTCCAAAAAAGCCTGACATGTAAAGGCAAGATACTCCACATGGTGTTAATCACCCATTTCCATCACTTCTTTTTACTCTGATTTAACTAGACGAGAATGCTAAAGCCACAAAATTTATCTATTAGGATACAAGCATAGCATCAGATTAAGCATTTCCTTCTTAAGTTGATCTGTTTGGTCAGCTGTTTTCGGAAATTGAACATACAAAAAATGCAAACTGAAACTAAAAAAAAAATCTCAAACAGCAGTATCCAGTAATCAGAATCCTTTTAACAGCTACAAAACTACATACCGAACAAAGCACACATCTAAAACTAAAGCATAAACGATTTAGTGCAATGCGACCAGAAATAAAGCTAAATTAAATAAAAATATAGTATTATCATACTTCAGAGCCAGTTTTCTATAAGCACTTTTAATTTCCTGGTCCGTAGAATTTAAGTTGACTCCCAAAACCTCGTATGGGTCTCTCCGAAGCTGCTTCTCCGCATCACTATTGTCCGCCTTAGATTTACGACCAGGCATTTTCTCCTCCAAACTTCACCCGCAAAAAAACAATATAATTGGAAAGTACCCAATCTTAGGTCAAATCTCAACCCGAATTCAGAAAATCCCGCATCTTATCCACAAATGTCGCAATTTTCAAAACTTTTCTGCAAAATAAATGCTTGAAACCTCAATAGTGAAAACACAGAAAAACCTTCCGGCTTGACAACACGAATCTTTAAATCAACCGAACCAATGTGATCACATTTCGGGTTTCCATTGAAGAATTGATGATTTTTTTGGGGAAACCCTAAGAAAGAGGGGGACACAGCTGGAGAGGATGGAGGGGAAATTAGGTGGTATTTATGTTTTTTGATGCCGTATGTTATTATTTAAATATTATTATTATATATATATATTTTTTCAGTGGCTGTTTAGAAATTCAAATTACAGATTGATCCTGCTAAAATACGCAGTGGTCAATGTACGCTTCTTCGTAATATCAGTAGATTCGTATCGAATAGAGGAAACGAAACAAGGCGTATACAAAGGAAGGGTAAATATTTATATGGATCGGGTTTGGAACATAAATACGCATTCAGATATGAAAATTTGACATGTCAATTAAACCATAGTCAGACAATATTAATTTTTTTGGTTCTTCATTTAAAATGGGTCTATACATGGAATTAAAACCAATCCATAAAAAAATGAGATCGCTTTCATTTATTATCATCATATTAATCCATTTTTTACAAATTCTATATATCAATCAATCAAGTATTTATATCATTGGGTGATATCGATGATATCATGATCCATATATAAGAAATATACAAAAATTCTTCATCGTCTAGTTAACTAACACAATCTTCTCAGTTTAGCCGAGCTTGTGAGCGATCATATCGGAGTAACAATCATTTGTTAAAAAATGAGTACATCATATAACAAATAGTGATATTAGTACACTTAATTAATAAATTTTATACATTACATTAAGTTTAATAACATAAATTAAAATATAAATAACATAAAATTTAAAAAATTTAAGTTAGAACCCGCACCAATCCTCTCTCAAGTAGGGATAACTAAAATTAGAAATAAAGTATATTATTTCCTTATATTATGTTTTCTATTAGTCAATCCCACTTTGAAGATGATGACAACCATTAAGCTAAATATTTGGTATCAAAAAATATTCTATTTTAATATTTTAATTTAATAATAATGAGAAACATGTGGGGAAATGAAAAGGCTTTTGCAATATCACGACATTAAAAAATAATTATTTATTTAATTTAATCTTCCATAAAAAAAAGGTTATTATAGACCCCTATAATTAAACAATAATGAATTTCACTAATCTAGTTAAAACAATATTGTCTATCTCATCTGCTATGTATTTTATGTCAAAACATATGGAAGGTAGTTGCAAATTTTCTTATATCTATTACAAACTAGATGTGTTGATATTATAATGTATATATTCTATATGTGGTTCATCCGTTATTGTTCAAATCAGAGATCAAATGGTATAATAATCTTTTTTATTGGAGAGAGAACTCTAATCTTTTCTTTAAAAAAAAAATAAGTCAAAAAAGAAATGTGAAGTATCATTTATCATCATTTATGTAGAATTTTCTTGAGATAGGGAATGAAGTAGATGAGATCATCAGATTCATAATGATTAGTGAATTAAAAGGTAAGACATTTAAATCTCAATCCAGTGGGTTGAGAATGATAACGAAACTCCACCTCATAAATATTAATTATAATATAATATATAGTAATTATGCAATTATCACTGTCCTAAAAATGGTAATAATATGATTGAAAAGTAAATATACCTTAGACAAATTTAATTAAGTTTTATAAAATTATAAACAATTATATTAAAATTATTTGTGATTATTTAGTTATAATTTGGATAATGTTTGATCTTTTAAGAAAAATAATGGTGTAACTATGTTAAATATATTTGTAATTTGTACAGATTGATGTGTGGATTTTTGAATTTTGAAAAGTGGACATGATATAGTAGTTATGGATTACTTATAAATTTACTAAAATATATTTTTATGGTCTTTTTTATTAAATGAGATAAAGATATTGGTTCTTTAATAGTCAATTTGACATCATCATTGTTTTGGTCTTTTACGTAGTCAAATTTAAGCATTAATCTGTATCTTTACTTGTTTTACAATTTTAGTTTTTATTTTCGTAATTTTAACCTTTTTTTTTTCGCAAGCATGGTGATATGGTGCTAATATGGTGTTGTTAATTGCTAACATTTTCAGTATCAGATCAGTACTCATCAAGAAAAAATGAAAATTGTAAAACAAACAAAGATAACATACCAAGACCAAATTGACAAGTTAATTGACCAATTTTCCCTTATATGACATGTATAAATTATAACCAAATATGAAAAAAATCATATATAATAGAGTTAATTGTAGAAGCTATTTTGAAGAAAAAAAATAGGACTTCATATAGAGAGTATCGACAAATCTAATATATAAAATATGGTTTGTTGGCACGCAACAATTGTTCTTGCATAGATAACGATCGAAACGTGACGCTTGAATTATTATACGATTTAAAATATTTGAGTTGTATTGTTACTATCACATATAACATTTGGTAAGTATCAAATGTGTGAGGGTCCAATCCTAATAATGTGATTAATTATCACACAATAATTATTTTACTGTAAACAATGGAAAATTAAGTTAATATTTTTCAACACGTGACCCTAAAAATTCGTCATGATATCATCATACGAGAAACATACCACGTGTCTTACATATATCCATATATACACATTGAAAATATATAATGCAAATTCACATCCATCATTATAATATATCACATACCATCAGGGGCGGCTCCGGTATTAAGTTATTAAGGCTTTTGCCTTTACAACAAGGCTCATTATTTTAATATTTATATATATTAATTATATTATAAAAATAAAAAATTCAAATCCCTACTAAGGAGATATTTTTAAAGTTAAATTTTAATATTTTAATTTAATATTTATCAAAATTTTTAGCTTTAGTTACATGTCTTTGTTTCAATTATTTATCGTGCATTTTGACTATTATGAAGATAATTTTTAAGTTTTTTTTTTGTCATTTGGATCACAAGAATTTGCAGCGATCAAGATTAGATGCTGAAAATCATGTATTTGACATGAGAATAGAGACATATAAATGAAGATGATATTGTATATGTATTTGTTGAGAAAATCTATATTAGTTTATGAGATAATGCATGCTTGATATGACCTTATTTTGTAATTTGTCTAAGGCCTCCGCAAAGTTTGAGTCGTCCCTACATATCAATCAAACATAAAAGCTCCCAGTAAAAAGCATGTCCACACATAATTGAAACAAAATAAATAAATATATATATATATATATATATATATATATATATATATCTACTTCTCACATCCGAGAGACACGCCCCTGATATACATATACATATAACTATACTCGGGATAAATGACAAAATGACCTTTATTTTATGTTTTACAATAACTTTATTTCATATTATTTATATTTATATTTGTTATTGTTAATATGTTTTATATTAAATTATTATTATTATTATTTCCATTTTACTATTATTCTTACTTCTTCATATTATAAATTATTATTATTATTATTATTAAAATAAATAGTTTATAAGTTCTATTTTAATTTTATTTAATGACTAAAATAATAATTTTGAATTTAATTTAATATGTATCTATATTAATAAATTTATAAATAAATATTTTATAGAAAAAAAATTATTCTAAATAAAATGATATGGAATATCATAACGAATAAATTCAAACTCATTCAAGGGTATTTTAGTCATTTTATTACCTACTTTACATCTTTACAATATTTAATCAACCACACCAAACAAATTATTATTTTTCCTTGTATTACTATCATAGACACCAAACACAAGATTATTTATCTATACTTTAATAATTACATCTTTATCCGTCAGATTATCTATCATTCACTTATCTACACACGAACCAAGCGCACCTTAAATGTTTTTTCTACTTCATATTCAAATTGTGGAATGTAAACTCAACCCTAATTGAAGATCTAAAGATTCACCATCACTAATCTTCTTGAACTAGGCCAAGAGGATGACCAAATCTTCTCCTTCATCGACCTCTTCGCTGGCTTTGGTTGAGCCAAGGATCGATCCACGGGTAGAGACGAGTCGTGCCACCTCCAACTTTCATGACCAATAATACTATTATCATCTGAACCGTAAGGGAGAAACTTATTTGCGATGAAAAGGGTGCGGATTCAGGATAAGCATGACATGAGGGATCATAAAGCCATGTCAAGTTAGATCCAAAATAATTCGAATTATATTTGTTATTAGAACTAATTTTATCATTGTAAAAGGGTTGGATGTAATAACTAAAGCTGGCCTTTCTTGCTTGAAGTTGAAGCCTCTTTTTCCTCATCCTCTCCTTATGATCATTTTGATGCCCTCCTAATGCTTGGGAATTTCCAAAAACCTTGAAACAATATTGGCACTCCAATTTCTTGTCCTCCGGCTCGAGCACTTCGATTGAGGTTATGTCCAAACCCAACTGCTCCATCATCGAAGAGGACATCGGCGATGATGAATTCACGCTCTCATGATCGCCTTGTGCTAACCCTTTTTTCCCGATTCGTCTCACGACCATGTTCGGGCTCGAGCTCGAGCCCGAATAGTCTAACCTTGCAAGATTTTGAAGTGGATTCCTCCAAGAGAGACATTTTTCAGTGGAGAAATGAGGTGTAGATTTCTTTATTCAATTGATGCACCTAAAATGTTCTGCCCCCTCTTCCTTATATAGCAAAACTTATTGGTATTTGACTGTGCATGACTTTGCTTAACATAAGAATTAATATTTTATATTTACATAGGTCAATATTTAAAAAGAACTAAAGGAAAATTGTCTCATTCAAAGTATTATTTAATCTGAATAGTAAATTAATGTAGTAGAAATCATAAACTTTTTCCTTACCAAAGTGGATTTAGTGTGTGTAATTACATAAATTTGAAAAAGATATGCAACCACTAGAGCAAATAAATACACGTATTCGTTGCTTAAAAGGAGGAAAAATATTATATTGTATTAATGGACATGAACAAAAGTCAAAAGAAAAGATTGGGGGATGTAATAAACTGATACCACTGTTCTTAAAAATGATTTGGAAAATGTCTTTAGTTTATTGGATTCATGTATTATTGTCTGCTCAACGACTTCGGATAGTTTGAAAAATGATCTTTTCAAACATGTCTTTTTGTTGTGATATTTCTTAAATTGTTTTTTTGCACAATAACGTCAAATACTTACAAAAACAGAAATCAAACAAATATAAGAAATTAAAAATAATATACTTCAAAATCTTGATCAAACAACGATTATCTTCTAAAATAATCTTTTAAAAAAATATCTTTAGAAATAAAATAATTACAAATAATTGAGAAAACATGCACGAATATGTATATATAATAGGGATGTTTATCAGGCCGGATCAACCCGGACCTAGACCGGAACCAAACCGCTTAGCCCGGTTCGAAACCGGAATCGAGCAAACTGGTTCCGGACCGCTCCGAAATCGGTAGCATACCGGTCCGAAGTGGTTTCAAGGTTTGAAATCGGTAGCACCACCGGTTCCGATTCAAAACCGGTAGTTCTTGAAAAATAAAAAACCTTGCAATGCAACGGCTGAAATAGACGTTGCATTTGTTTACGTTGGCAACAGCTATTTTAGCAGTTGCCAAACGTGTTTTTTAATTTTTTTTCTTTTTTTTTAAATTACATTTTAAAATCTATAAATAGTTGTGTTGTGTTGTTTGTACACACAATTCTATCTTTCAAAGTTCTATACTTCTACTATCTAATATATTTCTCTACATTGCGCATTAATAATGACATCTTCATCTAGCAGTGCTGGTTGAAGCAGGAGTCGCAGACATGGTCTCGTCCCGGGTCGCCTATCATCGGCAATGAATTTGTCTGTGCCAATTCCCTAGTTAAATGAAAGTTTTGATTATTTTGTTGATCTTAATGTTGGAGGTTCATCTATGAACGTCGAAACGCAAGAACCCGAACAACATGTTGAACCTCCTGCTGCCCAAGAGAGAACAAATAGACAACCGATTCGTGCCAAAAGAAGTAAAATACGGGAGCACTTTGAACTCGCTCAAAATGTGACATCCCCGAAATGGTTAATTGCTATTGGGCTTTAATTGTGTTTACATGATTAATTATGTGGTAATTGATTATGTGTTGGGATTTATTTACCTTATGGAAAATGCATGGTCATATGGATAGGGTGACCCGGGGTTGCATTTCAGGGTGCATATGGTGCATGTTGGGTAAATATTATGGGAAGCATGATTTATTTGCCTTGGTTAGCAATTTATTAGAAATCATGTGTTAATTGATATTATGGTGCATTTTGAGTAAATGCTTTGAAAAATATCATGTTGGGGTGTTTTATACACCATGGATTATTTTGGGTATCATTTTAAATTACCTCACATTTAATACTCAAACCCCACTTTACATCCATCCACTCTTACTTTTCAAAATCAACACCCAAACCCTTACTTTCCCTTCCCATTTTCGAGCTCCACCTTTGAGGTGAAGAGGAGACCTTGCAAACTTTGATTTGTGGAAGATTGTTGGGTGATTTGAGATCCCCAAGAGGTATGGGTACCTCATGTATTAATTTTGTAAGGTTTTGGTTGAGTTTAGTTTGGTTTTAAAGGGTTTAAAATGGGTTGTGTTGGGTGTTGTGGTTTTGGTAATATTTTGGTTGGATGTGGTATATTTGAGTTTGTTATGATGTTTAGTGTTGGTTTTGAGTTATTGGTATTGGTTGGTGTTGGTGTATGTGGGTTTAGATGAGTTGGGGAAAGAGATGGGTGAATAGTGCCCGAATCTCGATTTCCCGCAGCTCGGCGATCGATCGGCGATTTTCTCGCGATCGATCGCGAGCAACAGGGCTGAGGCAGTAAGCCTCAGCGATCGATCGCGAGCTGGGCGCGATCGATCGGCGAGGCCGCGATCGATCGGCGCTAGCTCCGCGATCGATCGCGGATTGTGCATTTTTGTTGCCCGAGGCAGTGTGTTCTCGCGATCGATCGGGGCTTGATGGCGATCGATCGCGAGACACCAAAAATGGTATTTTTGGGTGTTTTTGTGGGATTTTTGGTATTGGACTATTATTGGGTTCTAATATTGGTATTTGTGAATATGTAGAACCAACCCAGGTGGCAACGCAGCCAAGGAATTGAGGTCCAACCACATTCCACATTTTGGAAAGGTACGTAGTGGACGTACGGGCACCCAACGGTAACATGTATTTTATATACTCATTGTTTATGCATTGTGGATGCGGGTATATATGTGGTATTGCATAGTGGATGCATATACATGTTGATTTATGCCATATGAGGTATTGCATAGTGGATGCATATACATGGTAATTTATGCATATTGATGTTAGATGCATATTATGATTATTGGATGCACATCCCATGAGTCGTGGTCATCCTTTGATGATTTTAATGCTTGCCGCTTTTTGTATTGGTTCCGCCAAATGTGAAGCGAGGGGTGGGAGCGCCGCATGTCACATTTGAGCGTGGTTGTCATATGGGGCGAGGAAAGGGTATTTGCCGCTCTCTGTGAAGCGAGGGGTGGGAGCGCCGCATGTCCATTGTAGCGAGGTTATCCTATGCCGCCCATATGAATATAAGCGAGGGGCATTAAAATACACTGTGATGGACAGACTAGGGAATGTTGACCAATATTTGGTACTGTTGAGATGGTATATGATGTCATGACATGTTTTGGCCATTAAAAATAATCTGTTGATTATACTCATGAGTTATGGTACAGGGACAACCAAACGGGAAGCGTTTGAAATGCATGGGAAAACAGGAAGTGTTTTATATTGATTATGCATTTACGCTTTAACTTCATATTGTGTTGAATATGAATGATTATTATTGCTCATGTTTGGGGGTTGTCCTTGTAGGTACCTTTTTGGCATGATAGATGGGCTTGAACGGGTTGAGACAGTGAGCTTCTCGAGCATCTTTGGTAGATGAAAGGACAGGATTCTTTTGTATAGTTCCTACTCTAGGAGTAGCGTAAAACTATAGTGGACACATTCATTTGTTGGAATGTAATTAATCCTTTTTGGTAGTCCTTTATTTTGGCATGTAAATGCTTAAGCTCACAAACTCAACTTGTTTATTCTACTCTGATCATTTGTCTAGCTCTATTATGCCTTTATTCCGCATTTAAGGATTAGGGTCCTTACACAAAATGAATAACTAATGAATATGTTACAATTTGTAAATTATGTAAGATACAATATTCATATAAAGATGTGGGTTCCAGTGGAGACAGCGAAACATTTAAAAAACACTTAGTAAAAAAATATAATTTTGATTTAGACAAATTAGGTAGAGAAGCAACACACACAAATTAATGTTCTCACTGTCACGGATTTTTTTTAACTGCTGAAATTAACCGTAAGTCACTTGTTAGATATGTTATTAGATGTGAACTACCTTTTATACAAGCTGAACATGCTAGTTTTATTGAATTTGCTTCGTTCATACAACCCATGTTTAAACATATTTCTAGGCATACACTAAAAAGAAATCGTATGAACGTATTTATTGAATATAGAAATACATTGATTGAACATCTTTTTAGTTAGCCTTGTATGGTTAACTTAACAATCGATATTTGGACAAATGTAAAATCGGATTCATATCTTGTTGTCACTTATCATTGGATTGATGATAATTGTTGTATGCAAAAAAGGATTTTGTCTTTAGATGAGTTAGATTGTGCACATACTGGTTATGTAATTGCTAAATATATATTCAACACCTGTAGACTTTATGGAAATCAGGATAAGATGTTTTCAATCACATTAGACAATACTGCGAATAGCAACAATGCGATGCGTGATATAAAGACCTATCTGAAACCAATGCTTGATGGTGTTTTTTTTCCATGTTAGATGTGCATGTCATGTCATTAATTTGGCTGTTAAAGTTGGTTATGAGAATAATCACTCAGCATGTATTGAGAAAATGAAATATTGACTAAATGGTTATTAAATGGTTACGCAAATTATGTTTATCTAATGGTTTTAAGAATCTTCTTTTTCATCACCAATAGAAACTATGTGGAATTCGTTGTACAATATGTTGAATGTTATGTTGCCTTACAAAGATACTTTAACTCCATTTTATAATTTATATCAAATGCCTGATACCGATGAATATGAGGATTGTGAATTTATTGAAAATTGTGTATCATTGTTAGGTACTTTCAAATAAGGGACGGAACGCTTCTCCGGTGTTACTTATCCAACTTCTGTTTATTTTCTTCCTTTAGTAATTAACATATTTGATAAGTTTATAGAAGTTAGAGATTATTATGACTTGCATACTTTTGTTAGTGCAATGTAAATTAAATTTATAAAGTATTTGGAACAAATCCCACATGTGCACTGCATCACAACTTTACTAGATCATAGTAAATGTTTAGCTTCATTTGAAATATTTTTTTGAAATATTATGCTAAATTTTTGGGGAAGGTTGTTGACAATCAAAAGATGTCTATAATGCAATCTATCCAAAAATATGTTTCAATTGTATTATGATCAACATGTAAGTGAATCGTCGCAACAAAGGGCTGTTGAAGAACCCCAAGCTCAATCCAGATCCGGAGGCATCAATTTGCTTAGGATGCTGGGCAGGAAAAAACTGAAGGAAAAATGACATTCCACTAGCATGTCGATTGAGTTACAAATTTATCTGAATTATCAATTTCTAACGGAAGATAATTTTGACGTCCTACAATGGTGGATGACAAATGCAGCACAATTACCAATCTTAGCCAAATGGCTAGAGACGTTTATGCGGTAGAAGCTTCAAGCGTCGCTTCTAAATCGGTATTCTCAACATGTGGCCGAATTATTGAAGAATACAGAAGTAATCTATCTACTAATTCATTATGCATGCTCAAATTACTGAAAGATGGTTTGAAACATAATGTAAGAATAGAAGAGATGGGGCGGTTGACGAATTTGTAAATCATTATGACTAGCAAAAAGAAGAAAACTTCAAAACAATACTTATCAATTATGAAGAGTGCTAAGTATTAATGTTTATTAATTGCAAAAGTGCAACTATTGTTTGTATAAGCATTTATATTAGCAAATGAAGAAGAAATATATTGAGTTTATTACGAATATTGTGGATACATATACGAGGTCGATACATATAATATATATATATATATATATAAGCATGGAATCGGATCGACTCGGTCTGATCATAAAATTGGTTGGAATCGGAATCAACCGGTTCCGGACCGGACCGATTCTAACCGGTAAGCATCCCTAATATATAATATAATAAAACGTTTCATTTTGTTTTGGGAAAATAATATATTTTGTTTTGTGTAAATAGAATTATTATTATAAATATCAAATCATGTCATAAACTATTGGATTAAAGTATCTTAAAATTATTGTATTTTGGATATAATATTATATTATAATAAAGTTTTTTTAGAATTGATGAAAAATATTTAATTAAAGTATTTGATTATATTGGGTTTGAGAATCCTATTAATCCGGATTTTAAATGTTAATATAACTTGTTCGTTATGTTACTAATAAATCTATTGAATGTGAGTATCAGCGAAGTTGATAAAAATTCACTTCTTAGAAGTCAAGATAGCAAGTGATCAGTAGCAGTGCTCAAACATTTCATAGCAGTTGACTTGAGTCTAGATGAGGATTGACACAACTAATCTACATCAGGACAACAAAATAGTCTATAGTACTTTAATAAAGAAATGATAGTCAACTTATAAGTGGAGTGTAAAAAAATCTACATCACTGAGTAGAAGAAAGCATTGGAGTATTCAACTCAATTAATACAGACGAATACTAGTCAATTTCCTTAACAGATCAGACTAGTTGAGTGTTCAACTCAATTGAACAAAAGCAAACCAGTAGAATCGTCAACAACTAAATTGCAGAAAGCCAACGACTGAAATATGACCATTGAATATACTACGGAGATAGGGAGCTCCAAAATACGTATCAGCTTAGTAGAGCATACACCAAATACATGCACTATCGTTGAATAGAATAGCTGGTCATGTATATGATCAATTGTGCATTACAAACATGCTATTCGTGTACACAGTGAGCTCAAATATAAAGAGTGATTTGTGTAATTGTCCAACATGTTGTCTAGAATAATTAAGAGATAAGATGAGTTAGACTGTGGTTGAGCAGTGGAGTAGCTAGGAGTTTCAAGGAAGTGAGACTTAGCCGAAGTGTGTTTGTACAAGTGGTTGCACTAATCAAGTCTTCTAGTGCAATCCTTTCATGTAGTGAAAAAAGGGAGACAAAATGATTACAGTATTTTCGAACTTCCAAAAACAAATCTTTGTGCATCTTTATTTTCCGACTTATCTTTCTGTTTCAAATGTTTTACTCTGATTTTCTTAAATGTCTAATCATGCTCTTAGTTTGAGCATCTTCCACTTGGTTTTCTTAACCAAACTTGATTTAATCTCTCGATATATTCATTTTAATAACACGAGCTGTTAAAACTCAACTTATAATACCTCAGTTAGGTGGAATGATGAATCCCCGATCCCAACAACTTATGTCGGGACATGCGAGTAAAAGTCCCCAAGGAAAATGTATACTACGGAGAAAAAATAAAAATGAATAAAAGAGTTTTCTTTTAAAGTGGGGATCACAAAAATATTTTCAGAAAATAGGAACAAATAATTCCATTATCTATGTAGAAAATCAAAGCAAAAATTGTCAAGAATAGATGGGGTTTCAACGTAAAACCAATTGACAATGAATGTAGTAACTCGTATATCTTATAAAGAGTTAGCATAGCTTCTAGTTTTCCAAAGTGGGATAACTCTCAACACGCACCCTCACATATGACATTATATAAGTCAAACAGGTGCATTGGTAACGCGGGTGACGGTGAGCAATGCATGTCGAATAACTAATCACATGAAAAGCTGACTATGATACCATGTCAAGAATAAATGGGGTTCCAACTCAAAATCAATTGGCAATTAGTGGAGTAACACATATATCTTATAAATAGCTAACGTAGCTTCTAATTTTTCAATGTATGACAACTCTCAACAAAAATTAATAAATAAAGTATATTTTAGAAGGTGATATTTTTTATTATCCAGCACTTAAAATGAAGTTTCTTTGTAATTTCTGCAATCTCTCCACTCGCAATTTTTAAAAGTTTTATCTTGACCAAGATTTTGGGATACATTTTTTAAAAAAGGATTAAGTGTGAAAGATGTTGGAAATTTGAATTAAATGAATGGAAAAAGAAAAGAAAAAAAAATTGGCCGACAGATAGCGGCATAAGCCGCGATCGATCGAGCGAGACAACAACTTTTCAGGTGTTGGTAACAGGGACGAGATCGATTGCATCTCAAGCCGCGATCGACCGCGTCCTACACGGGTTGCTTGTTTTCACGTTTGGCTGCATTTCATGTTGATATGCTCCTATCACAAATCATAGTCGTTGTATCTTGGGAGACAAATTGACAATTGAACAGTTAGCACCGTAGCGGGGTAATATTATCTTAAGGACGGAGATTCTAAATCTCGCCTCGATATTCCTACTATAAAGTCATTGTTGTTATTGCTTGCTACTTTTCTAAGATACACACCCATAAAGTTTTGAACAACAATCTTGAGACAATATCTGCAACAAATGGCTTTTTCAAGCGGTGGCAGCAAAAGATGTTGTTTTACTTGACAACCTTGGGGTTGGCAAGGTTCCTCAATGAGGATACTCTATTGTCTTGGATGATGAAACCGACAGCCAAAAGAGGGCCGCGTTTGATGCGTAGAATCAAAGTGGTTTCCTGTGCAAGAATTATATTCTCAATGGACTAGACAACATATTGTACAATGTGTATTGTCTAGTGAAGAAGGCCAAAGTAGCAATCCTTGGAGGAAAAGTATAGATCTGAGGATGCCTGTATGAAGAAATTCATCGTTGGGTGATTCCTGGATTTCCAAATGGTTGACACAAAGCCGATGATGGTGCAAGCGCAAGATTTGTAAATAATCATTCACGAAATCCAAGCGGAGAGAATGGTTCTAAGTGATTCATTCCAAGTGGCTGCAAAGATTGAAAAGTTGTCTCCATCATGGAAGGACTTCAAGAACTATCTCAAGCACAAAAGAAAAGATATGAATCTTGAAGACCTTGTGGTACATTTGAGAATCGAAGAGGACAACATAATTTTCGGAAGGAATGAAAATTGGCACCAACATGAAGCACAAGTGAACTTAGTGGAAAAACCCATCGGAACAAAGCACAAGTTTGACGGCATGGCCTACAAATCTGGAAATGCGAAGAAGTTCAAAGGCAAGTGCTACAAATGTGGAAAACCCAATCACATGGTGAAGGATTGTCACAATAAAGACGATCGTGTGAAGACTATGGATCAAGTAAAAGTGACCGAATAAGATCGTATCTCAAATAGTCAAATGATTTGGATGATCTAGTGCTTACTGCTTAATTAGATTGTGTATCTTCAAAAGTTGTAAAGTCGAAGAATGTAGTGATTCTAAACAAATGTAATGACGATATTTGTTGAAAGCAATACAATTTATGTTATTACTTCTTGTATTGAATTGTTTGTGACGTGATTGTTAGGATCATATAAACCATGATTCGCATCAAAAATTGTAATGTTAAATTTATTGCTTGGGTGGGCACTAAGTTAACAAAATCGTCATTCATTTGTTAGAAGAATCATAATGTCTCTAGAGTTAATTCAAAATGATGTTTGTGATGGAAAGATTGCGCAAACTAGAGATGTGGGAAAAGTAATTTGTTACTTTATCAATATTTGTACATGATATTGTTGTGACTTCTTTGTTATGAAGCAAAACCGAGGCCAATGAGGTGTTTAAATACTTTAAGAATGAGATTGCAATCAAATTTAGCAAATGAGGTTTGCTATGAAAAATTGTGAGTGAACTATACTTGTGTTGTCTAAAAATCTGACGCTTAAGCTAGAATTTGCAAGACAATAAAATCTTGAATTCGAGTTTCTAAGCTTTGTACGCTTAAAACACAAGTGATGAATCGAAGCCACAAATTTTGACTAGGCGTTGTAATATCTCAATTGGTTCATTTTGAATTTCTAAACTAGTACGCTTAAAACATGAATTTACAAGATATAAAAATCTTGAATTCAAGTTTTCTAAGTTACTGCGCTTAAATTGCAAATTGTGAACCGAGTTTGAGAATGTTATCCAAAGTTTCAACTTTTGTAAGTTAGTACGCTTAAATCCGAAATTTTAAGAAATAAAAGCTTGAATTTGGATTTATAAGATGATAATGCTTAGAACTTGAAACACGAAAGTTTGAACGTCAGTGCAATTCGTAACTATCCCGAAGTTGTGGGGGTTGCAATTCTATGAGTCAATCACATCCTAAGTGTCACATTTAGGCAATGACAAAAAACCTTGTGTTTGAAGGAAAAGAGAGTTTCCTACAATATTTGAAATGTGGGGGTGCTTGGTTAAAATAGAAATACGAAGGCCAAAATGAAGTCATAACAAACGCCAAATAAATGACATGAAGAGTTTGACAAATAATATTGTCAAATAGATTAACGAGTGGACAAATGTGTACACACTTAAGCATATGTATGCTTGTGTATTCATGATATGCTCATTGGATAAGCAACTTAAAAATCATCAAGTAACAAAGAAAAATGTTAACGAGACATTTTTGACATGTGTGCATCAAGAACATAACATGAAATTAAAGTTTCCAAGACATTTGAAGAATGAAAACTCAAGGATAAATTCGAGTTTCAAATTTTAAGCTTTGCGCTTAAATTTCAAGTTTGCAAGAAGTAGAATCTTGAACTTGCAGTTTTAAGTCTATATGAGCTTAAAATTTTTGAATTGTGAATTCAAGTTGAGTATTTCTTTTGGTCTCGAATTTTGTAAGAAATAACACGTTAACAATGCTTAAAATTCGATGATGGAAATATCCTAAAAGGATAAAATGATGCAAGTGAGGTAATGTGATTACCAAAATTGAAGATATACTTTTGTGGAAAATTCTCTATGCAAAACATATAAAGCTTCTTCGGCTGAATGACTTTACAAGTTTTTAGAGAAAAATTATGTATATGCAACTAAAATGTGTTGCGCTAATGCTATATGACAAAATGATCTCTAGTGGCATAATCATGAGTGATTATGTGTAACTGCGACTCCACATTTGAAACGGTTAACCGAGAGATAATATGAAAGTTTATCGAGGAGAATGAGGTTAAAACCCTATAATCAAAATCTCATAGTGGATGTCCAACCTTGTTGACTGGAGATCTCAAGATCTAGGTTCAAAAGGGACAACTAAATTATGAGATTATATAAACACTTTGGAGATCAATCTTCAACCCAGTCCTATGATAAGTAGTGTAGCATGCAAAAGGGGTACGAGGATAGGCAAACATCATTTAATGATTCATAAGACATATAAGAATATATTGGAGTATAACGTGATACTCTTCTAGAAGATCACATACGCAAGTGCAAAGTGTGGCGCTTCAAAGATGGAAAGCACTTATGAAACCAAGCGTGGTCCAAGGCCGGAATGGACACAACCATAAAAATCAATACGAAGGTTATAATAGATATGGTGTGGGCTCAATTGTCTAGGTTTACATCAACGACTAAATAGTTTAAGACTTTAAGTTCACTATTAAGTCAAGTAAATCCGATTGAATACTACTACGGAAGATTCAAAGCCTCAAGCTATCTCTCCAGATACCATAATAGTTCGTTACAAATACTCAATTGCATACATGCATTAATTTAATTCATATGAGGGATTGTTGGAAATTTGAATTAAATCAAAGGAAAAAGAAAAGAAAAAATTGGGCAATCGATCATGGGTTATGCCGCGATCGATCGAGCGAGGTAGCAACTTTTCATGTGTTGGAAACAGGGGCATGATCGATAGCGCCCCAAGCCACGATCAATCGCTCCCTGCACAGGTTTTGTGTTTTCGCGTTTGATTATGTTTTTTCATGTTGAGATGTCTCCAAATGGTGTCTCTTTGGACATATCTCTTGGTATACTATAACTATAACATCCCTCACTTGATTTAGAGATTGTTTTAAAATTCACACCATATTTGAAGATCAAAATTTGAGTAATTTTGTGGTTCTTCATCATTGTTCTTGTTGAGTGTGTTTAAACCTTTGTGGTTTAAAGATTTGTGATTTGGTGTGCTCCTATCACAAATCATAGTCGTTGTATCTTGGGAGACAAATTGTCAATTGAACCGTTAGTACCGTGACGGGACAAATTTTGTCTTAAGGTCAGAGATTCCAAATCTTGCCTCGACATTCCTACTATAATATCATTGTTGTTATTACTTGCTACTTTTCTAAGATACACACACCATAAAGTTTTGAACAACAAAAGATGTAAGAATAAATATTTCAGTGACAGATCTTAGCATATCTTCTTAGAACATGTTAAACCTTATTTTAATACACCCAAAAGTATATGTTTAAATTGAATTAATACATCATTTAACATTAATGTAAGTGAATATGTTGGACATTTTTTTGGAATTTGGTCCCACCAATTTTAGAAAACCCTATACAAAATAGTGTTGTTTTATTCCATTGTCTATTTTATAATATTTTTAATATTCTTTGTGGGTGTCGTAATTTTTTACATATAAAATTACGACTTTTTTGACAGCTATTAATAAATAGCACCACGTAATAATCTTATAATCACCTTTCCTAAAATACCATATATGAATAGCTGCTATCTTTGATAGTTTGAATTGTTTTTTCCCCAATTTCTGTGACACATGTTTCATCTAATTAATTTTTAACAGTTGAAATTAATAAAATATATAGTAATTATACATATTATAGTATTCAGAGAAAAAAATAAGACAATGAAAATAAAAAAATAGATAGGATAAAAATTACTTACTTTGGGAGATTCTGGGAATTGGCATGGTCAAACTTTTTTTTTTAAATAGCTATGTATTTTATCTTATATATCATATTAAAATTTAATAAGTATCTATGTGCCAATAATTAATAGTATATATATATTGAAAGAAATAATTGTCCTTGCTTGAAAAACTATCAAAATATGACTTTTGGGCTGTTATATGGTTTAAATGTTAGAGTTGCATTGTTACCACCAGCTATAACTTTTGGTAAAACGACAAGTGTTTGATCCTATAATTGATATCAGAATCAAGGTCACGGTTTGATTGTCATGAGTTGCAAGTTTGTGCAATTATTGTGAGAGAATTTGTTGGAGTGCGATAATTGTCCCTTTTGGAGAGTGATTGAAACGTGGCACTTGGCTACTATACAATTTAAAGATTAGAGTTGCATTGTTACCACCAGTTATAACTTTTAGTAAAGCGGCAAACGCTCGATCTTACAGTATATATTGTAAATATGTCAACACATGTAACAAGGATACTAATTCACTTTGTTAGATTATCTTCCACCAATAAACTAGTGATCTTTTTGTTTATGGTCTAATTAATCTCGATGGCGTTTTTCTGATTGGGTCAGAGAACTTATAGTATGTTTATATAGTTCAGAGTTACCATATTGCTTGACAACATTTTTATGATATACTTGTAATTTAAGATATCGATCCTCATATTCAGGTCATTGTATCGTATACAGTCGCAGAAAACTAATAGAAAATATTACTTTGTAATAAACTATGAAGGATTTTGTGTAGTTAGTTGTTTTACTGGATAAATTCTAACGATCCTCTATGTTATCTTAAATGTACCGAAATCTTAGTGTGAAAAATAAATAAGCTAAAATCCCATAATCTCTAAATTTATAATTAAAATCCCACATAAAAGAATATATGAAATGAAACCTCCCTACATTTTTAAATTTGTAGCTAATACATCCTCCATGAAAAATAAATGAAATAAAAATTCCTGTATTTTAGTACTGAAATATTATATTGAGTTTGGTTTACAAAACAAAGCATAAGAAATATCATTTAAGTAAACCAGCAGGTAAAATAAGACGGAAAAGTAAATGCACACTAATTTGTTCCTGGAAATTCGAAGGTGTTGTAATTCTTTTATGCCTCTCATTCTTTCATCGAATGAAAGAATACACTAAAATACTTTGATTTATACAAAAACTTCTACAAACCCACTTCGGGTGAACATTCCTCATCCAGCTGAAACTCCTGGCAACCAACTACTCAAGAGCAATTCAGCTCAACTAAGCTTTTAATCTGTGCAGACTGCAAGTCTAACAGTTATAATCCACTCTTAATACTATTTCAGCTCATTGATACAAAACATAGGAGTGTATTGGATTGACACAGATGATCTTATAATAGATCCGATATAGCTTGGTATGAGGTGCCGATTTTGAGGTATGCTCTCATATAGCTTACTAATGCTTTGAAGCTCCCAATGTATCGATCTTTCCCAAAGATAAGTTTCTGATGAGCTGCGAGTTGTCTGAGATTGTCCACTTCTTTATCATCTATCTTCAAATGTATATATATGACCTTGCAATAGATAAGTCCTTTAGATATAAGAATATTTTTTGTTGGAAAAGGTCTTGTACGAGTTCTGGCTTTGTTATCTTTTCTCTGACTTTCCAATGATCATATTGACTTTGTTTGCTTGGTTGAATACTTAGCTAGTTTGTATATCACGTTGGACTAATTACATCAATTTGGACGGATTGATTTAGTTCTGTTGATTTGGTGTGTCTGATTAAGCTCTTGCTTGGCATTTAACTGCCCTAATTAGATCAGTTCTGCTGATCACTCAGCTCCCCTAGGTTCAACTGGTCCGGATTGATCATTGATAATGATTATTGCTTGGATTGACCAGTTCTTCTGATCACTCAGCTAACCTAGTTCTTGTTGATCAGTTATTGTCGATCACTTCAGCTGACTTGACTTCGCTGAGCTGAATCCTTCTAAAAATGATTTATTCTGGATAATAAATAGTAGGAAAATATTCAATAGGGATTGAATATATGTATATATTTGGGATCAAACACTTACAAAAAACTATAGCTGATTGTAAGAGTGCAACTCAAATATTTTAAACCCTATAATCACTCAACCGTCATGTGCCAATCACTCGTCTAGTAGACATGATTATGGCACCTAATTGTGTATATATATATTCTTTTTTTTTTAAATAAAAGGGATGGAGATTATCGGAATGAATTCATGACCTCTCCATTTTTTTGGAAGGTGGTGCCCATGAATGGGGTGACCATATATTATGTTTTTTTAACTTTTCGTTTTAGATTATATTTGAAGGTCATTACAAAATTAAAAAGATCATAATTAAAACTATTTAAAAGCGAGACAATTATTTAATTTTGCAGCAAATAATACACTCCGTGACACATACTCTATTATGTTGATTGAATGCTCATAATATCATAATGACACAAAATAAACATTCAATCACAAGACGAATTAAATGGTAAACATTGACGGGAACGGAGAATGAAACAGCAGATGTTCTATCACAGCCACTTCAAGTCTATTTTTCGACAAATAACACCGCTATACCTCGACATATTCACCATTAGGATTTAACAAGTAACTCGGACTAGTCGAAAAAACTGTACTGTCGTTTCCTTCTTTGTCCGAAAGCGGGAATCTTCAACTGCACTTCGCAACACAGTCACATAATCGTCATTTGAACACCAAAAGGGACTTACGATATCTTCATATCCCGAAGAGAAAGCAATTAGAAAAGCAGGGAAGAAACAACGCACTTTCTTCCACTTGAAGAGGCTGCCTGAAAGGATTTAGCTGAATCTGCAAAAGAGGAAATGGAAATGCGTATCAGTTTCATACGAAGTTGAAGGTGGCCGAAAGCAGAATTTTTGCAACACAAAATGTAAAGAAACAAACCGGGATTTTTGGAGCAGTGCCGGTGGCAGAGGTTATGCAATGAGCAGCCAAATGAGAAGCCTCTTCACAGTAATCAGAAAAAACTGCTGGAACTTTGATCTCCTTGATTAGATTCTAAAGTAGATTGACCGATGGTCAAAACATATAAGTTAGCTTCTTGGCAAAGACTAGTACACATAAATGTTTAAAATTATCCCTGATGAGAGGCAGATCCAAATGTTTAGTCAAGATAGTTGAGGATTGGAGCTAATTTATTTTTCGGTTTTAAGGGGTGTTTTGCCTTTTGGGTAGAGTGGGGGAGGGGGGAAATTCACTCACAATAGTTGGTAACCAGCTCATGTAGGCAGCAATACCAGCATTTGGGGCAATGATTATATAAGGAAATGAGTCCTACAAATAAATAAAAAATCATGATATATGAGAAACATTTCGAAAACAAGGAATACACGTCTCGAAGATTGGGACAACCTTCACCAATTCTCCAAAGCGATCGTGGTAAAGACCAGCGTGAAGCTGTAATGTAATTGCTTGAAAATTGCATAATGTAAAGCCCTTGCTATCTTTTTCAACTTGACATTTGCACTGACAATCTATCAGATTACATTGAGCATAGGAGTAAAGATCAACCTTTTCTCCATCCCTGTATAAAAATGTGAGATGGGTTTAAACTTGATAAATTTTGGCTTGTGTTGAAACACGTGTTATAAAGTAAAACACAAGTAAAAAAATATGCACAAACACCTAACCTATGATTCGGAATTTCAGGACCAACAAAGTCTATATGCAATTTTACTCCTGGAAAGAGTGCACGCAGTTCTCCAAACACTGCCAATTGATGCAACTCTTTTTCTGGCCCTTCGAGAATTTATTCCACAAATCAAAATATGAAGTTAATACCAGCAGCGATACAAGAAAAATGAAATCAAGATGATTAATTGAAGAGCAAAAAAGGGTAACTAACTAGAGACAAGAAGTAAGCAACCGTGGTAGACAAACACAAATGACTTCAACATGCCAGCAAAGAAGCAAGACTTCTCAAAAGTACTTTTATTGAAACAATTGTTCAAATGGGTCATGCCGAACGCAATGTTTCATTGTCTGATATTACCCATAAGGCGTGTATGTACTACATGATTTCAAATCATATGAAATTTCAAAGTTTCACAGGAGAATAACTGCTATAATATGCACCCCTGTTAGATAATTCAAGAGCCTAATCTGCATGTCAGAAAACAAAGATTACATATGGCACACGATTAGCTACAGTAATTGTAAATACCAATAATTTACCAACAAGCACAGATATTAATTGAATGTTTTCTTCGTCAGAAAGAAATAGTAAAATGCACCCAACCGTTCTCAGACAATACAGTTCATATAGTGGTCTTAATACAAGTAGAACTTTGGTTCTAGGATGGCACAGTTTGGGACCATGATGGCTTTAACTGCCAAATTTTGTAAGTCTGTAGAAGAATTTGAAACTCAACGAAAGCTAAAGGGCAGATTTTGATGCTAAATTTGCAAAGACAAGATACCTAAGTAATGTATGCGCAGTTCATTGCTGGTTTCAGAATTCGAGCTTTCAGGAGTAGCAAGTTGAATAGCCCAATATATTGTGAGTGGCTGGAACAAGTGAATTCACAAAAGAATGCATCTATAGTCCGCAATCAATAAAACACATTTACGATGAGATGCATAATGCAGAGACAAAGCCACATATATCTACATGTTTTGATTCCAGAGGTCGAGAACAGTCACAGGAATTGCATACTTTTTTGAAGTAATTTACAGGCTTTGAAACCCATGAATTTACATCAACAAGAGGTCATATAAATTCATTTCTTATACAACTGTCGTATATGAAAATAGCACTCATAAAGAACAAAAAGAAAAAAAAAAAAAAAATATATATATATATATGTATATAAAATGCATAAAATCTATCTTTGGTCTGGCCAGTTATTTTCAACAATGCAAATTAACATACCCAGTGAAGAAGTACAGCTGCCGGAGAATTAAGTGGGATGCACCTCCACTCACAGTACTCCTTCCAGCCAGTCAGTTGTTTGGTAATTGGAGAGGAAGGACCTGAACCATCACATGCAATCCATTCTAGTAACACATGCATTAAAGCTTCATGCTAGTATTCAACAAGCAAAAACTATTACCTTTACACGGGCACAATGCGCTACCAAGATTCCAACTGTGAATCAACCTACAAAACAAATTATTCGGGTTAATGATTGGTTCCTTCAACCACATATTTGTCTTGGTTTATAAGGTGATATTTTTTACCGTAATGGGTTCGAGTACCCCTTGTACCCATTTTAATATATTTTTGTCTTATAAAAAAAAACCTATAAAATAAATTTATGAAAATCCTAAGAGATAGGATAGCATCTCAAGCTAGCATATTCCCCCAATATCTTATGATCCCGGGATAATCCTTCATTGAACCATAATTTATTGGTATTTAAAAAAATACAAGGTTATAAATTTATATACCGTATACCATCATATTTTTAAAAGCATCATGTGCAGTTCTAGAAACCCAAAATTACTGCATTTCTTTCTATTCAAGACGCAATGCGACAAAATTCGGTGAATGTCTTTCAATCGGTTAGCTCAAATACCTTGATTGATCAAAACTATCAGTTGAAGTTCCACAGCTACATTCACACATCCACATTCCTACTCGGTGAATTCCATGCTTTATCAACAACGAACACCGCCTCTCCTAATGCCAAAATCAGACAAATAATCAAAAATTCGCACGTAAAAAAAAACCCAAATAAAACAAAATCAAGCGAATGATTTTTTTTTTTTTTAAAAAAAGCAAAATTAACCTGAATTTGAGCAGCGTCCTGAACAAAGGTAAACGGGAAATCATTCAAAACATCAGCACACTTCATTTGCCGTTGAAACCTTCCACACTCGTTTCTATGCACGCTCCAGTGCGAAATCTTAAATAGTTTATTACAACGCAGAAAAAGCTTAAAATTATTCCACGGAGCATGGAAAGCTCAAATGCTAGCACATGCGAGTAGACACGAATACTTGCATACGCGGGTCGGTAAAGTACCTGGTGAGAGACGGAGCAATAAGCAACGGCTCGGCAGCGGTGGCAGCGCCTGGTGGGCGGGCCGGAGCACGTGGTCTGGCTTCCCCTTCCGGCGCATTCCATTTTTCACACCAACACTTTAAAAAATCGCTAGAGATACAATGCGATTTCTATAGGGAGTGAATCCCCACTGAATCTGGATTAATAATAAATATACCGATTGAACATTTCCGCAAAAACAATAAATAATAAATATACCGACAGATATTATATTGGGCCTGACGGGTTTATACTTGGACTGTCCAACTATTCACAAATCTCGGCCTAATGTGAACGACGTGCTGGTATTTTAGCTCGACAAGGAAAATGGATTAATCTGGTTACGAACGGAATCGGTTCGAAAAATATTTAATTTATATCCGATATCATCAAATTGGAGTTGACCTTGAATAAATTCAAATTTTTTCGAGCCGAATTACAACCCAATTATTCTGTTCACGAGCTTTAATATTTATTAATATAAATATAATTGTATGAGCCATCATAACAATTCGGACAAGCCACACGAAAATAATCGTCTTTCATCAGGTCACCTCCAGGAGAGGAAAAGCTGTTCAAGGAAGGCCAATATTGTAATTACATCCTCCTAAAAGGAAAGGTTCGAGCTCATCTTGGTCATGGGTTGAGAACCACCTCCTAAAAGGAAAGGTTCGAGCTCATCTTGGTCATGGGTTGAGAACCATAATTGAACTCTAAAAGATATAATCTCACATTGTTCTTCGCTAGCCCAGTGGTAGGGTGGTTAGCATACATATTTTAATCATTTCAAGACTTTATTTTCGATTAATACTTACAAAATACTTGAAAGCTTCAAGCCGAGCTCGAGCTCTAATTTGAGCCAAAAGTTTTTAACTAATCGAGGTCAGAGCTCAAATATACTTATTCAAGCCTGGGATTTTTTCTAATATTAGTGAAATAACACACTTTTGCTTACTACCCCCGAAGGCCCACAGAAGGCAGAATGACTAGTGAATCAACATTCATATTGTCGGATTAGTTCTTGCTACCGTAAAGGTACAACCTTAGCTTTACATCCCACATTATTTGTTCAATGGGGTCTATGTTCATTTTTTTTCCAGCGGAACAAATAATTTTGGGTCATTGGATATATCACGTTCCCCATATTATTTTAGTCACCGAATGCCACGCGGGTGATTACGCATTGCCATGCATTTTTCATCCCAAATGCGCCGATTCATATTCTGTTATTTGAAAGAGCCATCTGATTATCATTTGGGACATAATTACATATATATGATCCTTCCAACATGGATAAAAGACCAGAATTTCTATGTGAAAAATTCCTCCAAAAGCTCAACCAGTCTCTCTTTGCAGAAACACACATACATACTCTTTAAGTCTCCAAAATGGCTGCTGCATAAGGCTGATTTCGATATTGTGTAGCAAAGATGCATCAACTATTTGATGATGCAGCAGCAGGACGACAATGAGGCGTCTCATTGCCAGCACTCTTCTGCAAAATCATCGCATATGAATCGGTTGAGCATGAGAAATATTGATGCAACTCCATTCAAAACTCATAATATATATCACTCAATAACTCATAATATCTATCACACAATATTTCAATGCCATCTAGACACGCATACACACTCGCAAAAAAATAAAAGAGAGAACTTGAAAAAGAAATAAATGCTATATGAACATGGAAACGGGAACGTATATGTGTCTTTCGTATTTGATTAGAAGGATATTATTGCAAATGCAACTCTAATGACAAATTATGGGAACTGTGATAAATCATCAAATTTCCAACAAGGGATAATTTGTCAGGCAAATTGTCAACAGTATACACTTTTTGCGGTTTCCACTGGGGGCAATTTAGGAACTAACCTTAAAATTATTATTATTTTTAAATATGACCCTCCCCAGTGTTACTAAAACTGAGGAGATCATGCTTTTTGAAAGGAAAAAAAAAATTGGGGGAGGTTAGTTTTTTAACTGTCCCCATCACTGGACAACCAAACATTAGATAAAAAGTGATTATTGATCTATCACACCTTTATCACATCTACCAAACACGCCGTAAGATCAAGCCCTCGCATGATAACAGTGTCATCACTTTCCAGACAGAAAAAAAGCAGCTGTCATAAGGTGAGATCTATTATCCTTTCATGCAATCTCAACTGTGACGGAGGGAGCGGGAAGGGGAGGTGGTATACCTTTTCTGAATGATCTTTTCCTTGACGTCTATAAAAAGATGGCAGAGGTGTGGCCTTGAAGTTAAGAGATTGTCTCAACTTTCTAATCTCAGACGGTTTCTCCTCCTGGATCGAATGAGTCTTGTTTAGTTGTAGTTGATATGCAAATGGGGTGAGACATCAACTGTTAAAAGGTCTAACACATTGAAATGGAGTATCCTTCTCAATTTTTCATGTAAATAAAGTATACCTTTGATTTTGCACTTCTTTGTGCAGTTTCTGCCACTCTGGCAATTGATTTAGCCTCCAAGTTCCTTAGAAACTGCTTCAAGATCAATATCAGTGGCACAAATGAGCAAACCACTGACAAGATTTATAGATGAAAGCACCAAATCAACATGTGCAGATGCTAACGAAGGATAGGTTTGGTATAAATACCTCCTTTCGTTTCTCAGCTTTTTCGTCACTTTTCAAGCCAATAGACGGAGAGACACCTATTGTACTTTTTTTGTCCAGTACGGAACTTTTATGTGATCTGCTGTAGTCTTAGGATAGTCAGTTCAAGGACAAGATCCTAGTTTGGAAATTTTTTATATAACCGAGATAATTATAAAGTTTACCCAAAAATGTTCGAAAATTAGTGAAAAGGTAAGTTAGTTATGTTCTCAGTTTCTTTCCTCCTTACAACTTCGTATTTTGAAAATCATGCAACTAAATGTTATTAAAGGAAGGGTCCAGTAAAAGAAAGGATCCACTGGTTGCTCATACTGCTGGAAAGACGATTATGGATACATTCCACTAATTTGAAGAATAAGAAGAAAAATTGTGTTTCAAGTACGGATTTGAAACACTTTTCAAGAAAATATAACAAGGAACTAATCTATATGTACTCACCCATGCAACTAGTACAGAAATCAAATATTTACAAACCACTGGTTAAAGGTGTAAGATATAAGAAATCTTACCCCGAGAGCAAAAGCTTTGATTGCTGATCCGACTGATTCCTTCGAGTCACCGTCTTTTCTGCAGCATTTCTCAGTCTACAGTTGAAATGATAAATCAATACCACATACAAGCTGAAAGCAGTGAAAGAATGGGGAGGGAAACAAATTGGTTCATTTGTTACCGGCCAATAATACTTCATAAATGGCAAGTGCATCAGTAAAAAACATCGGGGTATCTTGTTTGTCTAAAATAGATTGTTCGGTATACTTTCACGGGAATCTTTATATTACCAAAACAATTCTCAGTTACAAACAAAAACTGTTTTTGATCTAGATTTCCTACTCAAAACAAAAACTGAATAGACCAATAAGGAATGTCTATCACAATTGCTTCAGTTGCATAATCGATAGGAGATTTGAAGATAGAATAGATATTGGAAACTTTTCCCAGCAGATAATGAGAAAATTGATTACCCTCTATTTTCCTTTCGAGGAGATGGAGAAGGGGAGATTTTCATCTCAGATGCTATTGATACCTGGCAAAATACATTATTAAAAAATCAAGTTACATGCATACATACGACGGTAAAAACAAAACACAGAGACATAAATACATCACTCTTTAATGGAAAGCAGCAATCCACTAAAAACATACAAAACCTGCTTTAATGTACTAGGATTATATCCATTTATTTGACTCTGGAAACTCTTGAAAGCTCGCTTTACAATATCCTTATCCCCCATTTTCTCCATTATCAGAGACTTCCTAGTGATAGCTGAAGGAGTTGAAGAGTTTGCAGGTCCCAAGCTAAGAGACATGTGCAGGGATGTTGGAGCAGCTCTCTTGCTTTCTACCACCATTGACTGGTTCACCTTCTTCTTTCCGCACAGGGAGGCAGAGGTGACCGTGGAAATTAAAGATGGTTTTGAATATTTAGGTGTGGTAGCCTGTGAATGCTTGGCAGCAGGTGATACAACTTTCATTTTTGTACCAGTCAAATTTCTCTCCGACTTAGTTTGGGCCACCTAGCCACCAGAAACAATAATAATATAAACCAGATCGATTTAGTTGTTGTATACTGATAACGTGGTTACTGAAGCAAGAAGTAGGCAGTGCCAATATCTTACCTTTTGATTTAAATTCCCTGCATTGAGCTTGGAACTTCGTTTCCTTGGTTCGGCTAACTGTTCAACTGTATTCTTGCTTTCAGGTGGATGTTCTGCATGTTTAGAATCCTTAGGAGTCTCTTCCTTAACTGGTGCAGCTTCTTCTCTGATGTCCAACCCGCAGTCAGCAACGAAAACATTCAAATCCTTCTTAGGTTCCTCATCCATGGGGTTTAGACCCTCCACAGCAGTAGAAGCTGACTCCTTTTCCTTTTCCATAATGGTCACATCCGTCAAGCCATTTCTGCAGGCTCCCTGCTCAACCACCACAGTTGATGTGTCTTCATCTTTTGCCTCATCGACCATGGTTTCCGGCGTAATTGTACCGTCTGACTTCTTTCCATTGCATAATTCAATGTTAGAATCCATCCCAGATGAATTTTCAAGATAATATTCGATGGTTGGCTCATCTTGACTAGGAGCAACAGGTTCCATTGGATTTTCCTGCTCGAATTGCTCGGATTTCTGAGCAGCAATCTTCTTGTAGTGGGCTTCAAAGTAAGCTTTCTTCTGGGCTACTGATCCAGGAGTTGATAGACTTCCAGCTTCATCCAAATACTTATTTGGAGAAAAAGATGACCACTTCTCCCAAGAAAGCGCATCATTCTCAAACCTACCAAACGAAACCGACACTTCAAGCCTAGAGTCAGATTTCACAGGCTCATCCATCTGCTCCTATAAATAAAGATCTTTACCTCAGTCAAAAGTTAATGGAGGTCAAGAATTACAACTTCCAACAACACAAGGGCAAGCTAGGGGAATAATCAATTATGTATGATTCCTCACGATTCAACAACAAACACAGAAGGGATCAAACTGTAATGAAATGGACCACCATTAATATTTCAAAGAAACAAAAATTCTATCCAAGATCAGGGATGATTGATCAGAAAGCTACCTCAGTTGAAGCAAGAATGGGCATAACATCATTCCCCAGAATAAAGAAAAAGAGGTCACAATCAAGACAAATAGAAGACAATAAATATGCTGCCAGTTGAAAACAACACCCATCTGCCGTGTTTCTTACTGCTACAAAGTATCCACAAAATTGCAACTTTTTACAGTTGCATACATAGTTGTACGTCACAAATTTTAACCTAAATCTAACAAACCAACCTCAATCATTTGCACACAAAAAAGTGCAGAAAAAATCTAAAAGAACGTACAAATATCTGCACATAAATACACAGATCAGGAAGTAAAAAAGGTAATCCTTTTGCCTCTCACCTTTTACACTGAAAACCCACTTTCTAAAATGAGCAAAACTTGATCCGTTGCAATCTTCGAGTCTGCAAAGAACATTCAACACCATATTTAACGGGTTAACTGGAGAAAAACTTCACACGAATGCCACATTTAACCATATAATTAAAGGGTTAAATCTAAATTAAGTACTGAATTGATTAAATAGAAGGGGAATCGAGTTTTTTACTTAAAGAATCGTTAAGGTAATGATGATTATAGAGTGGATAGAGATGGGTAAGACGGCCCACTGGAAGGGAGAGTGAAGTACAATGAACAAGTAAAGAGTATGAAAACGGCATCGCACGTGCCACATCTTATGGATCAATCATGGAGTGAGATTGGGGCACGTGTGGGCCCTCGAGATATAAATGGGTAATTATTCAAATTTCAAATATTGTGAGAAAACTTTAGTTAAGAAATCACGTGACGTTTTCGGCAACTAATCCTCTTTCATTTTTCAAATTAGCGGTTTATAAATAGTTATTTACTCAATATAATTTTCAAAATAATCAATTTATCATATATGATTTGAAAACATAAAGATTATCATTTTAGTTTGTGAATACACTCATCCGCGTATGATTTGTTTGAGGGCAGCGTGTTATATTTTGCAAATCGAATTGGGTAAAATGCATATTTACAAACTGCATGAGGATAAAGTGGTGATTATCAATACCACATGATGTAAAATACACATTTACAAACCACGGGAATAAAATGTCAATTAGTGATACCACATAAGTTAAATTGTAACTTGTATGACACTAATTTCTACATTTTTTTCAATTAACCAATATACTTGATCAAACTTTGCATGTAATATCGTTGTTTTCCTCTTTGTCTTGGTATGGAAAGTGAATCACATCCTGACTAGAATTCCCTCCATTATCCTAAATTTTCAAGACCATTTCACACATATTTATTTTGAAGGGAAATCAGTTGCGAATAGTTTACTGAATTTGGCTTCTTGAAGAAAGATAGATTCAATTAATCAAAGAGGATATATACATGCTCAATAGCCTTATCAAAGATCTTTGCAAACTTGATCGAATTGGTTGGTCATATCGTACTTGTGTTCTTCTTCCAATGTATGCCATTTAGTAGTATTTGGTTGGTTTTTATCTAGTTTAGTTGTTGTATTTTGGGGGATTTTGGCCTAATTCCTCTGCAATGTACGTTGTTTTGTAGTATTTTACAAAAAATTACTTGGTATTTAAGCAAGTTTTAGTATTAAGATTAATTATGTTATATTAGAAAAAGCTTACCCTCTAGGATAAATTCTATCTAAGCATAAAATACCATATATATTGTTTCATATAAATAAAAAAGTTTATACTAGCATAAATTCCATAATGTAATAGTGTGAAGCTACAATATAAGATAATGTTCTAGCTAATTCATAATGCGTCTTTCCACATTTATGATCGTTATGGCTTGACTAGGGGTACATTGTATAGGAAAAGTTTTCAAGTGATTAGGTGCTCTCAGCTCTATAAAGTGTCAACTTGTCTATCAACTGTCACTCCCCGAGACCGGGGTCAATAACATCGGCATTGATTTCCATTACAACTAAGAAACCAATAAGCCTCGTAATATCATAACAACTGAAAAGCCAGTCTTTTTCATAAAAATAAAAAACCATTGTCTTTACAATGAATAAAGAAATACGGAATTAAAAACTTAACGACTGAATAAATAAAATTGTCTTAAAACTGGAAAACTTTAAAACATAAAAGATCTTAATCTACGCAGCGGACTTGATTTCACCAACCCCAAAATTGGTGCTCTTCTTCTTGCTCTAATTCTTCTTCGGCTTTATCTGGGGATGTAGAGTAAGGGGTTGAGTGCTTTGGAAAACACTCAGCAAGTGGGGGACAATCGATATCATACATATACATAATTTTCATAAACTTGGATCATAAAACTTGCATAAACCGATATGAATGTATCTTAACATACTTGATTTGCCCTTACGAGCCATGACATAACATATCGTTTCATAATTTTCATATACTTAAGCACAGTAAAGCATTCTACTCTCTTCTTGGTACTGATATCAGTCTCTAGACTTAACCCTCATAGAGATGAGGTCATAACATCGGCTAACCCACGAATAAAGGGTCTGGATAATCCAGAAACAACGGATTACCACCGTATAAGGTTCTTTTAGCGGTTACATCCCACCGCATCAGGGTCATGGGGATCCAAATCCAATTAGATTTTGAGTTTAACGTGCTTACAAAATAATACTTTCATAATTTCAACATAATACATATCGATTGGGAATTTAAAACATACTATATGATTTTTAGAAAACGAAACGAATATATATATAACAAAAGCTCACTTACAGTGATGGTATACGTGCTTGATTGGTAAGGTATTACACAAACGGATTCAAATCTTCCCTTGGCTTAAAAAAATCCGAACACTCCCTCTCGAACGGATTCTTCTCCTTCCTTGGCTTGCCAACAACACACACTGAATATTAAATCTTCGCACCGATTCTGGAACTACTTTGAACAGAATGTTGGTTGCTGTCAATGCTACGATGGCTTGGTCGCTGGATTATTGAAACAGCTCTTCGATTTGTTGGACAGAAACCGTGGGATTCTCGGCCTCTGTGGGAGTATTATGATGGCTTAATATCTACTTTCGAATCCATAATGTTGAAGGGATTTCTGGAAACAGAAAGGGTGCAGAAGTTTCTATTTTGTGGAGGGATTATTCGAAGGCGTTTAGCTACTGGAAGGGAATGGCTTATGTGATGGTTTTCTTCTCGGTTTAGATGGCTGGAAGAAGATGGTTTATGATGAATAACACTACCGATGCTGGCTCTATTTAAAGGCAAAAGTGGAGGCCAAGTCTAAGAGTTGGATTAGGATTCAAACTCGAAAATGAAGGGAATAGATTAGAGCAGATTGCGAAGTGGAAGTCTGATTCTGTTTCAAACTTGATGGCTTCATGGGTGGAGTCTTTCGAATACTTTGGTGCGTAATTATGTGGCTTGAGGAGAGCTTGAGTTTCGATATTTGATGCTACTAAAAGAGAGGATTCTTCGAAGGATTGAATGGCTTGGACTCTTTGAACATAAAGAGATAGAGGCGTGCAGATTTCTTGAGGGTGAGGGGAGGAATTCTAGTCGATCTTTAAGTTGCATCTTTGGAGGAGTTTAAGCGGTATTAATGTAGATGGTTTGGTGGTAACTTGGAAGAGTTATCAGCTGGTTTGCTTCCCTAAAACATCGGGCATCAAGGTGTGAAGAAAGAAGAAGAATCGAGAAGATGCGTGCTGATATGGAACCAAATCTGATTGTATAAATCGGATTTTTGGTTCGATTCTATCTACTTAAATCGAGGGGTATATGGATGAGTTTGTACTGCTTAAGGACTCCTTGAAGAATTGTAACTCTTTGGTTAGTGTTTAAAAAATTTTAAACTCTTTTTAATCATGTTCTTAGTTATCCCATAACTAAAAATCCGGGTCTTTACATCAACGATCATATTTTTCGATAGGTCTTTCCTTCCTCACATGTGTCTCATCTATTGAATGAGTAATGAGTATATGCTCATCAATATTGAATGTGAATATACACATCCAATGGATGAATTTAACAAATGGGAAAGCAAAGATCAATTCCCTCACATGATAATAAATTCAACAGTTCTTTCCGAAAATTCTTATATTAGATCAGATGTGAGTGTATTGGTGCATGGATTGGGTACCCACACCCGATCCATGTAAGAATTTCTCCAATTCTTTCTAATTGAATTCTAATTATGTTACACATTCTTGTTGTGGCATTCCTTTCATATAATTCTTTTGGTTAATGAATATGACAATCATGATTCATTCGTTCACTTAAAGTCAAAACTTCCAAAGAAACAACATTATATGAATTTTAAAACTTCCTTAGAACTTTTGTATATAAGTTTTCATTTCATAGTAATAGAAACCCCTAATAGAAGTGCATCCTAAAGGATAGGTGATAGTGCCTAAACTCCCAAGAGTTTCCCACACACAATGCCAATGAACATAGAAAATCACTCAAGGACTTATCCAAAGGCGGATTTGTAGGAGCTTTAGTAGGGACGTGTATCTTAGGAAGGACAAAGAGTAGAACTCTTCCATCGACATCCTACAAAGTCATTGTTACATTGCTTGCTATTATTAACCCGCTATGGTGTTCACGGTTAGCGGCAATCGTTTCCCAAGATACAACGAATTTGTGATATCGGCACTTCAAATCACAAAATCTTAAATCACAAAGTTTAAAATCACTCAACCAACAAATATAATATGAACAATATGAATATGCAAAATTTTTGCTCTCAATGATGAATTTGATCTTGCAAAAAAATAATTCAACCATGGGATTTTCCTTTTATAGTAAATCAGAAGACACCATCAAAAGACACATTTGGAAGTGTTTTCCATGAAAAATCGCATATATACACGAAAAAGGTACACAATCATTCATGAAAAACCCGAAACTGCATGTTGGACAGAAAACACGACGATACGGCCCCTGCCTACTGCCTAGGCAATGCCCAGGCAACATGCATCGCTGCCTACACTGCCTATCCTGGCAGTGTTTTCTCGCCCGGTTTCGCCCGTTTTTCATCCATTCGTATTTTTTGATTTTTTTCATACTTAATTTCAATTTATTAGGCACATTTTTTCAACAATCCCCCACATGAATTAAAATTAATGCATGAATGCAATAAGCGCCTTTAATAAATCATTATAACATCTGGAGAGGTAGCTTGTGGCTTGAACCTTCCGTAATTGTATTCAGCCGGATTTACTAACTTAATAGTGAACTTAAAGTCTTGAACTATTTATTCGTTGGTGTAAACCGAGACGATTGAACACACGCAATAACTACTATAACCTCCGTTTTCGTTTTTACGGTTGTCTCAGTTTCGGCCATGGGCCACGCTTGGTTTCATAAGTGTTTCCATCTTTGAAGTGGCCACACTTCGAACTTGCGTATCTGATCTCCTAAAAAGTATCCCGCTATACTCCAACATATTCTTATATGTCTTAGGAATCATTAAAGACGTTTTGTCTATCCACGTACTCTTTTTTGCAGGCTACAACACTTATCATAGGAATGAGTTGGAGGTTGATCTCCAAGTTATTTATAAAATCTCATAATTTAGTTGTCCCTAGATATTGGGATCTCCAGTCAACAAGGTTAGGTATCCACTATGAGATTTTGATTATAGGGTTTTAACCATATTCCCCTCGATAAACTATATACTTGATCTCTAGGCAAACCTTTCGTAAGCGGATCGGCAATATTCTTCTTTGACGTCACGTAGTCAATGGATATAATGCCATTAGAGATCAACTGTTTAATGGTATTATGTCTACGACGTATATGTCTAGACTTACCATTATACATGCTACTATATGCCCTTCATATATCATGTTGGCTATTGTAATGTATTTTAATTGCAGGTACGGGTTTATCCCAGCAAGGAGTTTCTTCCAAGAAACTTCTAAGTCATTCAGCTTCTTCTCCCATTTTATCAAATGCTATGAATTCAGATTTCGTAGTGGATCTAGCAATACAAGTTTGCTTGGTAGATTTTCACGACACAGCAGCCCCTCCAATAGTAAACACATAACCACTTATGGACTTTGAATCTTTTGTGTCCGATATCCAATTCGCAACATTGTATCCATCTAATACAACATGATATCTTGTATAGTGCAATCCATAACTTAAGGTGTACCTTAGATATTTGTTGAGCCTTAAACGCATGGATAAGTTTAATGCTTAATTTATCCCCGGATTATTTTTGAGTTTTGATGATCAACAAAACTTGTGTTTGTTATATTAATGTGTCTACTTAGTGTACAGGTTTATTGGATGAAAAGTGGATTGATTCGAGAAAACCAATTGTGCAAGGCTTAGGGCAGATCGCCTCAGGCGATGGCAGCCAGGCGGGGCATCGCCACGCACATCGACAGAGGCGACGTCGAGGCTCGCGCGCAGGGGGAGTTTGCCCGAGGCGATGGCTGGATCGCCTAAGGCGATGGCCTGAACGCCTAAGGCGATGGGAGCTTCGCCTGAGGCGATGAAAGATTTTGAGCAACCGAGGCTACGGCATTGATTTGTGCTATTGATCGCCTGAGGCGATTTGTGCTAGATTATGATCGTTGAGGCGCGGCGATGGTGATCGCCCGAGGCGATGTCCGAGGCGATCTTGGAGTGATTCAAGCCTTAAGTGTAGCAACGGCTAGTAGGAGCTTTGGGGGCCTCCTACACTATAAATATGGATGCTTTGGAGCATTTTGAAGACAAGAAACAACTATATAAACTTCAAGAAAGCTTTGCTTATTCAAATTTTATCTAGCATTGCAAACTCCATACATTTGTGTTGTATTGGAGTTTGTGATTCATTTCTTGTATGAGAGTCCTGTGTTCTTCGTGTTGTTACACCGTGAAGGTGTTGTTGATTTATTTGTAAGGTCCTCCAACACCGACGCAAGTTGGAAATTGTAAAAGTCATCCACAAGTAAAGTTGGTGCATGTGTCGTGGCTATCATTGAAGCCCTTAAGGCCAAGAAGACTCGTGAAGAGTGTGGGTAACTCAGGAAGAGTTTTGTGTGGCTATCCTTGGAGCCCTTAAGGCCAAGAAGACTCGTGAAGCGTGTGGTGCTCGTGAAGAGCTAGTTTACTCGGGAAGAGTTGTATTGTGGCTAACTTGGAGCCCTTTAGGCCAAGATCATTTTCGTTCTAGTGGAACCTCGGTTAAAGGTTTTCTAACCGGGAAGAGGAGACGTAGGCGATTCATCGCCGAACTTCTATAACAAATACTCTTGTCATTTACCGCTTTATTTAATTTACGCATTTATTTATTACTTCATTTTATTTATTGTTCGATTGACTTGAAGTCTTCCGTAGCGCAAACTCGACTTTTTGCCAATTCATTTTAAAACGCTAAAGTAGCCAAGAAACCTCATTCACCCCCCCTCTTCTGTTCCAACAAGTGGTATCAGAGCCATTTGATTTTTGTTTTAAATCAAAAAAATTTCTATGGCTAATCTAGCAAATGAGTTTGCTCAAGGTCAATCGACAAATAGACCTCCGCTTTTCACGGGTGATAACTACGGTTATTGGAAGAATAGAATTTCTCTATACATCCAATCCGTAGATTATGATCTATGAAAGATTATTGTGAAAGGTCCACACATTCCTTTGAAGGAAGTTGGAGGAATAAGTATTCCCAAAGAAATGGACGATTTTACAAGAGCGGATATGATTTTAATTTCGCAAAATGCTAAAGCTATTAATATTTTACATTGTGCTTTAGATATGAAGGAGTACAACCGGATATCGATGTGCTCAACCGCAAAGAAAATATGGGACAAATTACAAATTTGTCATGAGGGTACAAATCAAGTGAATGAGGCAAAGATATATCTACTACAACTCAAGTATGAGACATTTGAGATGGAATTTGGAGAAGATGTTGACTCGATGTTTAGAAGGCTCACCTAAATCATAAATGAGCTTGCACAACTTGGTGAGAAGTGCCCTCCAAAGCAAATATGGAGAAGAACACTAAGAGCCTTGCCAAAGGAATGGGATGCAAAGAGGACGGCCATCATTGAATCCAACAAAGGAGAAAGTGCATCTTATGATCTTGATGAACTTCATGGTACATTGGTGACCCATGAACTTGAAGTGTCAACAAGGAAGGGAATAAAGGAGGATGAGAGATCCATAAGAAAGGGAATCGCCTTGGTTGGGAGGAAAGATCAATCCGATGATGATGATGATGAAGAGATGATATTGTTTACTAGAAAGTTCAAGAAATTCTTCAACAAACACAACAAGCCAAAGGCCTCCGGTGCTACCAAACATGATTCAAAACAAGAGGTAACTTGTTATAATTGTCAAGATAAAGGTCATTACACTAATAAATGTCATAGGAAGAAGAATAAGGACAAAGAGAAGAAGAAGGCTCTTATAGCCACATGGAGTGATAGTGACCCCGATGAAGAAGAAGCAACAAATCTTTGTCTAATGGCTCTTGGAGATGAAGATGAAGAGGATGATGATGAGGTACCATCTTATGATGATTTCTTAGATGCTTATAATGAACTCATTGCTTGTCTTGGTAGAACCAAGAAGAGCAATAAATTGCTTAAGCCAGACTTGGCTAAGAAGGAAGAAGAAAATATTACTTTGAAAAATCAAGTGCATGATTTAAAGATATCTTTTGCCAAGTTTAGTGATAGTAGTTTAAAGATGAATGAATTGCTTGGCTTGCAACGTTGTAGCTTTGATAAAGCCGGACTAGGCTTTTCAAGCAAATCTAAAACATTTTCAAGCTTGTTGGCTAAAGCCAAGCATGATTCTCCTACTTGCACTTATTGTTGCAAAGATGGTCATACTAAGAATAAATGTAGGTTTGCTAAAATCCAATACCGACCTAACAAAAGGTGGAAATGGATTCCAAAGGTATTGATGAAAGCTAACACACAAGGACCCAAAAATCAAATGGGTACCAAAGATCCTCCTATTGTTAATTTGTTTTGTAGGGACAACAAAGAGATGGATAATGAAGGGACTAGCACCTCAAGGAAGGAAACCATCTCATGCACCACAATAGAAGAAGCGCGAGGTATAGGACCAATGACAAGAACGTACTCTTGTCATCGAAGGTAAATTTATTTTTGTGCATTTTAAAAGAGCAATTCAAAATTTCATTGGCATGAATTAATTGTGACCAATAAATAATGAAGCTCAATATTAATTGATAGTAAAAAGTATTTCCCCTTAGCATGTGCACATATAAAATGTTTTGATGCATGATTTATGCTTATCTCTTTATAGTAAGTATCTTGATATGTCTTGAGTTCAAATTTGAATAATGCTATGTGAAAATGTGAAATTATGTGATTAAGCATGCTATAAGTGTTTGGATGCTCAATCTTTGATATAATGCTATCATATTGTTGAGCCTTAAACGCATGGTTGCGTTTAGTGCGTTAAATTATCCCCGGTCAATCTTTGAGTTTTGATGATCAACAGAACTTGTGTTTGTTATACTAATGCATTTACTTAGTGTGCAGATTAAGTGATGAAAAGTGGATTGGAATGACGAATTTCAAGTGTGCATATTCTGGCCTGGATCGCGCAAGGCGATGGTGATCATCGCCCCAGGCGATGGGTGCCAGGCCAGGCATCGCCACGCACATCGATAGAGGCGATGGCTAGGCGAGCATGCGAGGAGGATCGCCTGAGGCGATGGTGAACAACGCCTGAGGCGATGGCAATCTTCTGGCACTTCGCCCCGCACATCGACTGGAGCGAGGCCGAGGCATGGCGCAGGCATGCGCACAAGGAGATCGTCCGAGGCGATGGGCTGAACGCCCGAGGCGATGGCACGAACGCCTGAGGCGATCTGGAGTTCGTTTGAGGCGATGCAAGATTTGAAGGAGCTGAGGCTACGACCTTGATTTTGGCATTGGATCGCCTGAGGCGATCCAGCGATCGCCTGAGGTGATGCGTGATTTTTGGTGACCGTTGGGGCACGGCGATGGTGATCGCCTGAGGCGATGTCCGAGGCGATCTTGGAGTGATTTCAGCCTTATGAGTAGCAACGGCTAGTAGGAGCTTTGGAGGCCTTCTACACTATAAATATGGATGCTTTGGAGCATTTTGAAGCTAAGGAACAAGCCTACAACTTATACCAAAGTCTTGATAATTATTATTTGATTTAAGCTTTGCAATCTTCATACATTGTTATTGTATTGGATCTTGTAATTCTTTTATTGTGTGTGAGTCTTGTTCACTTCGTGTTGGTACACCGTGAAGGTGTTTTTTGGTTTGATTTCTTGTAAAGGTCCTCCAACACCAAAGCAAGTTGGAAAATTGTAAAGTCATCAACAAGTCTAGTTGGTGCAAGTGTGTGGCTAACCTTGGAGCCCTTAAGGCCAAGAAGACTCGTGAAGAGTGTTGGTAACTCGGGAAGAGCTTTGTATACTCGGGAAGAGTATTGTGCTCGGGAAGAGCTTGTGTACTCGGGAAGAGCGTTGTAAACTCGGGAAGAGTTGTTGTGTGGCTAACTTGGAGCCCTCAAGGCCAAGACCAGTTATTCTAGTGGAACCTCGGTTGGAGGTTATCTAACCGGGAAGAGGAGACGTAGGCGATTCATCGCCGAACTTCTATAACAAATCCTTTTGTTATTTATTGCTTTATTTCTTTACGCATTTATTTATTTTGTTCTTTTTATTTATCGATTGACTAAAGGCTTCCGCAAGCGCAAAAATATTTTATTTTACAAACTCATTTTAAAACGCTAAAGTAGCCAAGGAATCTCATTCACCCCCCCTCTTCGATTCCAACAAGTGGTATCAGAGCCATTTGATTTTTGTTTTTAAATCAAAATATTTTTATGGCTAATCTAGCAAATGAGTTTGCTCAAGGTCAATCGACAAATCGCCCTCCGCTCTTCACGGGTAATAATTACGGCTATTGGAAAAATAGAATTTCTCTATACATCCAATCCGTAGATTATGACCTTTGGAAGATCATAGTGAAAGGTCCACATACTCCTTTAAAGGAAGTTGGGGGAATTAGTGTTCCCAAAGAAATGGACGATTTCACTAGAGCAGATATGATTTTAATTCTCAAAATGCTAAAGCTATTAATATTTTACATTGTGCTTTAGATATGAAGGAGTACAACCGGATCTCAATGTGCTCAACGGCAAAGGAGATATGGGACAAATTACAAATTTGTCATGAAGGAACCAACCAAGTAAAGGAGACAAAGATAGACCTCCTTCAACTCAAATATGAGACATTTGAGATGGATTCCGGAGAAGATGTGGATTCTATGTTTAGGAGGCTCACCCTTATCATAAATGAGCTTGCCCAACTTGGAGAGAAGTACCCTCCAAAGCAAATATGGAGGAGAGCACTAAGGGCCTTACCTAAAGAATGGGATGCAAAGAGGACGGCCATTATCGAGCCCAACAAAGGAGAAAGTGCTTCCTATGATCTTGATGAGCTCCATGGCACATTGGTGACTCATGAGCTTGAAGTTGCCACAAGGAGAGAAGTAAAGGAGGAGATAGATCCAAGAGAAATGGGATTGCCTTGGTTGGAAGGAAAGACCACTCCGATGATGAAGAAGATGATGATGATGATGAGATGATCCTATTCACAAAGAAGTTCAAGAAGCTCTTCACCAAACATAGCAAGTCAAAGACCTCAAGTGCAACCAAAAATGAATCCAAAAATGAGGTAACTTGTTATAATTGTAATGATAAAGGTCATTATGCTAACAAATGCCCTAGGAAGAAGAATGAGGACAAAGGGAAGAAGAAGGCATTTATAGCCACATGGAGTGATAGCGACTCCGATGAAGAAGAAGCCACCAATCTATGTCTAATGGCTCTTGGAGATGAAGGAGATGAAAGTGACAATGAGGTACCTTCATTTGATGAACTTTTAGTTGAGTTGATGATTTCTAAATTGCTTCACACTATGAGCATATCATCAACATACAAGCATATTATCACATATGTTTTATGCGTGTCTTTCATATATACACATTTATGACACTCGTTAATTTTGAAACCATTTGACAACATAGTCTTGTCGAATTTTTCATACCATTGTTTGGCGATTGCTTAAGCCTATACAATGACTTAACGAGTCTACACACATTTTCCTATTGTCCGGGTACCACAAACCCTTCAGGTTGTCTCATTTAGATTTCTTCCTCAAGTTCCCCATTGACGAATGTCGTTGTAACATCCATTTGATGTATCTCTAAATTATTTAGAGTGGCGATAATATTAACACTCTAATGGATGTTATCCTTTTGACTGGCGAATATGTGTAAAAGTAATCAAGGCTTTTTTTTTGTCCATATCATTTCACCACAAGTCTTGCCTTGTACTTATTAATTGAACCATCGATTTTATATTTCTTTTTCAAAATACATTTGCATTCTAATGATTTACTAACGGGTCGAAGATCCACCAATTCCCACGTATGATTTTGCATTATGGATCCGATCTCGCCAATAATAGCCTCCTTCCACATAGGAGCATCGGAGCTAGATAATGCATCACTAACCGACCTTGGTTCATTTTCTAATACATATGCCATGAAGTCAGGATCATAAGTCTTTGCCACTTTGATCCTCTTGCTACGTCATGGCTCTTCAATTTCATTTGATTCATCGTTAACTTCTTCAAATGTCCTTTTTCTTAGGACCAATTTCCTTGTTTTCTTTGTAAGGAAATGTGTCTACAAAAAATACCACATTTTTTTATTCAACGATTGTACCTTCATGCACTTATTTCATATTTTTGTAGCAAAAATTAATATGCACTACTACTGTTAGCATAACCAATAAATACACAATCTATTATTTTGGGTCCAATCTTTACTTGCTTTGATTTTGGTACTTCTACCTTAGCAAGCAACCCTACACTTTTAAGTATTCATAGGAAGGTTTGTGACCCTTCCATAATTCATAAGAAGTTTCATTCTTATTCTTGTGTGGTATTTTGTTTAGAATGTAGTTGACCAATAGGATTGCCTCCCCCACATGTTTTGGGGTAATCCAGAACTTATCAACATATCATTCATCATCTCCTTCAGAGTACGATTTTTACGTTCGGCTATACCATTTGATTGTGGTGAATAAGGGGCAGTGGTTTGGTGAATAATTCCATGAATAGAACAAAATTCAACAAACGGTGCCCCATTTTCTCCACCTCTATCACTTCGAACATTCTTTATCTTTTTTGCTTAGTTGATTTTCAACTTCATTCTTGTAGTATTTAAACACTTCCAAGGCCTCGTCTTTGCTACGCAGCAAATAGACATAACAATATATTATACCTTCATCAATAAAAGTAATGAAGTACTTTTGCACACCTCTAGTTTGCATAAACTTTAGATCACGCATATCCGTAAGAATTAATTCAAGAAGTGTGGTTGTTCTTTCAATTGATGAAATGGCGATTTCATAACTTAGCATACACACAAGTCTCACACTTATGTTTTAAGTTAACATTCATTGAAGGCAATAAGTTCTACTTTACTAATTTGTTAAGTAAATTATAATTAATATGACACAATCGATCATGCCATAAATCACACGACTCAATCAAATAAGTAGAAGCATTATCACTTTCAAACTGACGATTACCGTCATTCCATTCATCTTGAAAATGATTTCTCCATATAGTCTTTTCCTACAAAAACTCCATTTTTGGAGAGTAGAATTTTTTCATATTCTAAAACTAGTCTAAAACCCGCATTGACTAGTGCAGAAATCAAGTTCTTTAGGATGTCAGGAACATATAGAACATCAATGAGAGTCAATTCATTTCCCCAAGTCATCTTTAGAACCACATTCCCCAATCCAACAAACGGAGATGTTGTAGAGTTTCTCATGTATAGTTGACGCCCACTTATTGCAGTGTACGATGAGAACATGCTCTTTTCAGAGCATGCATGTCGGGTAGGACCGGAATCAACAAACAATTCATTAGGATTGTCCACCAAATTTGCCTCAAAGACCACGACGGTTAGCATTAAATCATTCAAGTCATCCGATAGCCGATCATGTTCGGCCATATTGACTTGATCATTTGCTTTCATACGATCATCTTTGTTACGACAATCATTGGCCATGTAATTTGGCTTACCACATTTGTAGCACTTTTCTTTGAACTTTTTCGCCTTTCCACTTTTGGAGGTCATACCGTCAAACTTTTGCTTTGTTCCGGTATTGCAGCTTTGTTCAACCAAGTTCGCACGTGCTTCCATTTGTTGTCTACCCGCTTTTCTCTCGGACATCTTGTTGTCCTCCTCGATTCACAATTGAACCACAAGGTCTTCAAGACTCATCTCCTTTCGCTTGAGTTTGAGATAATTCTGAAAGTCCTTCCATATAGGAGGCAACTTTTCAATCATCACGGCCACTTGGAATGAATCACTTAGACTCATTCCCTCAGCGTGAATATCATGCAAGCTCACTTGTAAATCTTGCACTTGAACCATCACCCCTTGGTGTCAACCATCTTGAAATCCAAGAACTGTACAACAATGAATTTCTTCACGCTGGCATCCTCAAATTTGTACTTCTTTTCCAAGAGATTCCCAAGGTCCTTTGCTATTTTCATAAGACAACATTATATAATTTATTGTCTATGCATCAAGTATAGCCCTCTTTTGGGTGTCAGTTTCTCCATCTTCAACTATAAGAGCATCCTCGGTTAAGAACATTGTCAAACTTAGTGTGGTTAAGTAAAAGAACATCTTTTGTTGTCATCTCTTGAAGTCGGTTCCTTTGAACTTCACAGGCCTTTCGCAATGATGAACGGTAGTCGTTGTTCCACTCGATGAAGCCATTTGTTACAGATAACGTTTCAAGATTGTAGGAATCTTAGTAGGGATGTGTATCTTAGGAATAATAGTAAGCAATATAACAATGGTTTTCTAGGATGTCAAGACAAGAGTTTTACTCTTTGTCATTGAAATGATATTACCCCGCTATGGTGCTCACGGTTAGCGGCAATCGTTTACCAAGATACAACGACTATAATTTGTGATAACAACACTTCAAATCACAAATTCTTAAACCACAAAAGTTTAAATGCACTCAACCAACAAATGGAAGATGAACAATATGAATATGCATAATTTTTGCTCTCAATGATGAATTTGATCTTGCAAAAAATTGTTTTAATTCAACCATGAGATGTTGCTTTTATAGTAAATCAGAAGACACCATCAAAAGACACTTTTGGAAATGTTTTTCGGTGAAAAACCGCATCTATACGCGAAAGGGTACACAAATATTCATGAAAAACCCGAAACTGCATGTTGGACAGAAAACACAGCGCTAGGGCGCCTGCCCTACTGCCTGGGCAACGCCCAGGTACCAGGCAGCGCCCCAGCGCTGCCGGGCAGTGTTTTCTCGCCCGCTTTCGCCAGTTTTTTCTCAATTCGTATTTTCTGATTTTTACATGCTTAATTTCACTTTATTAAGCACATTTTTCCAACATGATTCACTGGAGGATGGATGGGAATAATCGCCCTCCCTAAAATAAAAATGTTTTGAATCCATCAAAAGGTGGATAAGGGCCATATGTATTCTGTTTTAAAAATATCATGGTTGCCCGAACAATATATTTAGGAGAGGTGTTAGAGCGATTGCTCGTCCTCAGACTAAATTCGCCCTATTCATGTTTGTTACTCAAGTTCTGTATAATCTGGATAATGTCCTGATAACCTTGACATCTTTGTTAAACCTCTCAGGGCTCTATATATTTCTTCTGTTCTTGAATATTTCATCAAATGAACAAAACTCTACGGTTTCATCTTCGGTCTCAATCAAGCTGCACCCTAGCTGTTTCTTGGATCCCATATCCCTCATCGCAATTGTTAACCACGCCAAGTGTTCCCACTTCTTTGCATCCCCATATACATTAGACAACATATTTGTGGATCAAGTTCAAGGGTTTCTGAAGAGACAATTCCGCAAATTTGATGTTCTTGTGAACCCGAGAAGCTGCAAGTAAGGCGCTCCAAATGACACTATCTAGTTCAATAGGCATCAAACTCCACAGCTTGCTCCAAAACCCCAGAATCTGGTTTTTCTCCACATTTTTCATCACATGGAAGAGGCTCAATGCCTCAGCTCCATTACCGTGAACCGCCAAACAATTAATTATCGTGTTCCATGATATTCAATCTTTCGTAATCATGCCCCTAATCATGTCAACTGTCTCACCAACCCACCTTTTGCATGCATTTCGATTAAGCAATTACAAACATAAATATTCGTTTTGTACCCAATGTTTTCGGCATATATGCGCCCATTTACCAAAATCAATAGCTCCTAGTCTCGCACAAGCAGTTAACACATTAACAAGCGTTGCATAATTGGGCTGCACATTATTCTATTTCAGCATCCTTTTAAACAGACCAAGAACCTCGACGAAACGCCCATTGTGAGCATATCCTCCAATCACTCCATTCCAAGAGAAAATATTCCTCTCCTGCATCTCCTCAAACAACCTCTCACGTCCTTCAACATCCCCATTCTTCAGATATCCATACAACAAAGTATTCCACGGGACCAAATCTTTACCTGGCATGAGTACAAAAAGCTTCTTAGCTTCCACCATATCTCCACATTCTATGTACACCGAAACCATCTTGTTCCACAGCACAACATCCCTTTGAGGTGCCAAATCAAAACAAATAGCTTCCTCCCTGAAACCAAATCACCATTTGCAACATACCCAAGTATCATTGCCTCACCTTATCTGAAAGTCAATAACTTGCAGCACGACTTCAGGACCATCCGAAATGTATAGCAGTTGGGCTTCACATTCTGCCTCATCATATCACTAAACAACACTATCACTTCCACGTACACATCATTATCGAGACACCCTTTTGACATCACATTCCAAAGAGAAGTGTATCTTGGGTTGGCCAATTGGTCGAACACTTTCCGGGCGTAACAAAGTTCCTTCAACGCGGAACACTTGAGCAGAAAATGGGAGGTAAGGCGGTGATTTGCGAATCAACAGCATTTTATATGATCTATTGATCTGGGATTGAATTTGTCGGAGCTGCTTGGGGGTTTTACATGATTTGACGAGGAAGATTAGTTTTCGCTCTAGTGCTTGCAAAGAATTTGGATTCAAGTTTGGAGCAAATTTATCAGCTATTTTGAAATTGAAAATGGTGCTATGGACAAAAAATAACGTGGACAAAAAATTATAGGAGAAAATCTAAAACATCGGATCCAAGGGCACGATTCAGTTCAATGAAATTTGGATTAGTTGTCAGAATAAAAATGGATAACTACTTCCCACAAGAACCCAACCTTTTAAATTACACAACACACAATCTTATGCTGTCATCTTTGCTTCTATTTTCTGGAAAGAAAAAGATATACAGCCAAAAAAATCCCAGCCTCCATTAGTTCTCTGGAGTGTACATAAGTGAACTCCAAATAGAAGAATGATGTAGAAAATCACCCTCCAACATACAACAGTGACATAACTGCAAACGATTGTTACAAACGGCTGAAAAGAGGTTCCTGGTTCACAAAAAATAATCCGGAGTTTTGCGCGTAGCATCAGGTTCAATCTGCCGAGGAGCTGGATCAAACTGGAGGAAATTCTGCTCCATCTTCTCCCCGATTTCGAGTATCGCAGCCATATTTCCACAACGGTAACAATAGTTTGGAGCGCTAAAGACTGTCACTACGTTCTTGTCCTGCAAATACATGAAAGGGATAAACGAGTAATGAAGATGTTGCTTGAATTGAAGGGTGATGTGCTTGTGTGATTCGGGTTACTGGCAAACCTGGCACCAATTGAAGCCCTCCATAACAAGCTGGTGGGCTCTTGAAATTAGGGAGAGACCATTTGTGTGGTTAAATTGAGCTGCAATATCTTGTCCAAAAGTGTAGCCAGCGCCACGTGGAGATATGCCCCAACCACAACGATCATCAGGATCAGACCATAACAAATCGCACATTGGTCCTTCATGTGGAACCTACATGCCAGTCAACAAGTATATCGATCAAGAACACGTGTCAGAAAAAAATTCACAATGCAAGAGGATCACAGAGATGATACTGAGGCGTCTCAGCTATCTCTAGCTAAGAACAAAATGGCAATATAGTTGAGGAAAAAGGCAAGATTTGTGTTTCTAATGGGACAAAATATAAAAATTACAGGATTGCTCCAAACCCAAATCACCCCATCACCTCATAAAAGCAAGGATAAAAAACATAAAACAGGAAATATAATAGATGAACCAGAGACACAATAAAGACGCTTCAAGCGACAAAAAAAACTCTGTACCTCCTGTATACGGTCCAAAGCTCGGATATTGTCTAGTGTATCAAGAGACGGTGAAAGACCTCCATGCAAACAAAATATCTACAAAGAAATAATGCAAGGCATCAGACATTAAGTTATTCACTTGACAAAATCAAAATAGAGGAGTACAGCAACTATCCACACCTGACTCTCAATAAGTGCTGTCAAGGGTAGATAATCAAAAAGATCCGTAAAATACTTCCAGACGTTGGCATTGCCATACTTCCTCAAGCATTCATCATAGAACCCGTAACTGGCAAGTAAGAGGTACATTAGTAAAACCTGGAGATGATCAAACTAATAGGAATATAGTCTTCAAAAATTTTGGAAATTGTCAAGAAAATTGGTGGCTTCAACCTTCCATCTAATAAGAACATTCAGTGAGTAAATGTGGCATCTAAGAAAAAGTTCGCATGTAAGACTCTAAAACGATGCCCATTTTTATCCATCAATTTTGGTTTATAGCAATAAGTCAACAGCTTTTCGTTAAATTTTGATGCCTTGATACCAATTGAATCATGTTAACTTAGTTTGCTAATGATACATCGAACATTTGGCAGTCTTATAAAAATAGAGAAAGTATGCATAATAAGCTTCATAAAGAACTACTGTGTCACTGACATTTTATCTGATATACCAAATGAAAATGCAGCAAACTGTTCTGCAGAACAGCATAATTTATGCCACTTCAAGGGATCAGTAGAAGCATACCAAAGAAAGTAAAGGTCTTACACTTGAGTGATTTGCCGACTTTCATGATTCCCTCTAAGAATAGTAATTCTATCTCTATAACGAACTTTCAAAGCAACTAAAAGTGTTACGGTCTCCACTGAGTAATATCCACGGTCTGCGTTACACGAAATATATTATTAGCGAACTGCTATGGTGGCCTTTCTAACAAGCTATCTAATTAACAGAACGACATTATTTGAAGAAACCAAAAATATTGCTCATTAGAAAGGATCAATCAAATACAAGAGATACCGCAAGGATACACCACACAAAAAAATCCATAATTAGTGAAGCATGATTCAATAATTGTGACAAAACTCATTCAAACATTTGGTTGAGAGACTTCTATCTTTGAATTCCAATAACGAAGGACATGTGTGGACGAGGATAGATATTAAAACCATCCATCAATATTAGAGAAAATTCAGTACAAACCCTCCAAACTTGCATATCTATAGTCATAACTGAAGTAAAGCCAAGTGAAGTTCCATAAATGTTCTAAGAAATCAATTCTCATTCACACCTCGTTGATTTTGCTTCCAGCAAAATTTAATGCCCATAAATAATAGAAACAGTACGAAGTAAAAACTACTTATCTTCCCAAAATACCAAAGGTAGACAACAAGAAGCAAGAAGAAACCCATCCACGGACCACGATTCATCCAAGTCACAAACAATTAGCTAAAACCTCCTACAGATCCAGTTCATATGCATCAAACAAATTATATAGACCAAAATAAGCTTTTCCATAAAATTATCCAAAAGCCACGTAAAACTCACCAACATAGTCTCCCATGAAAAGGTAATTAGTATCGGGAGCGTTTCCACCTATCCGAAAAAGCTCGATCAGATCGTAAAACTGCCCGTGAATATCGCCGCACACTGTCACGGGGCATTTCACCGGCTGCACGTTCCATTCCTCCACTAAAATCGCCCGGGCTTGCTCGCACAGAGACTTCACATCCGCTTCCGATAGCGGCTTGCACTCCATCAACTGCTCTATTTGTCTATCCAAATCCCCATGACCCGGCATTTCTCTATGATTTTTATCAAAAACACACCAGCTATGTTTCTGTTGCTTGAATTTCGAACCCTTATATCTGAAAATTTGGAGTTTGGACTCAAATTTAGATTTACAGAACTATATAATTAAAAACGACCTCCAGATCACCGTAGATGATTTGAGAGATTTACGACAAAATTTGCCATAAACTTCTTCTAGCTTTCAGCAATCGAGATTCGCCTCTATTACAGGATAATCAATACCCATAATCTGCTGTATTATTTAATAAACTTCGAGAAAATCTTCTGCCGATATCACGTGGTGATACGTGTGTAACAATCTGCTGGAGGGATGAAAAAAGAGGAAATGGTAAAATGCGAAATGAAACTCAAATGAACTCGAAATAAATAAATATGAAAAAGTCGATTGCTGATTGCTTACTTTTTGTGGAAATACTTATATACTCATATAGCATAGTTAATTAGTTACATTACGTATTCTTCCATCTAGTTTACAAAGGATTAATGAAATATTACAATTATCTTCCTTATGATTTAGAATAAAAATATATAGCAGTTGATGTGATCTTGTATTTTCGCTACTCAGTAGAAAAAGTGCAATAAAAAATAAAGAGGACACAATAATTTTTTACGTGTAAATTCTTCAAGACTGATATACCTAAGAGAGGTCAGTACAGCCTCAACCCTAATTGACCCGACCTTGCCTCATCCGTTACTGCGCAGGGCCACCTCGTTGGATATCTTGGTGCTCCAGATCCAAGCCTGTCCTCATGAACTCAGCGCGTCACCTAAACCTTAGCTCAGCCATGAACTTCCACCCTCAGCCAACCAATCCGACCCTGGCTGCCTCACATGAGTCGCACGCTGTAACCGAGCAGGAGTGCCAAATCAGGGCGGATCCCTTGGCCCCTGTTATGTTCAGCATCGGCAGTGCCATCAAGGGCACTAGAGTGTCCCTCGTCCGAGTTATCTACATCTGATTTTGTCCTAGAATAGGGGACTACGCATAAATAAGCCAATCAAAAAGTGACCAGTACCAGGGAATATTTTGTAGTACTATCAAGATCTCGCCGGTAGGATGTCGTACGATGTGTACAGTATTTGTCGGTGGTCCCCATCCTCTGAAACAAAAAGACGCAGAGGAATGTCTGCCGGCGGTAGCAGGTTGTCCTTCTCACACCCTCACTATATATATGTCTGAGGTATCATGTTTGAAAATGATGATTTATTTTTTACTTCTTCCCGACTTTCGCACAACTAAAAGCTTCCATTCATATATCCTCTATCCTGACTTGATCGTTGGAGGGGCCCCGCCAGAGAATCCTCTCCTGCCCCCTTTCTAACTTTTCCTTTTCAGGATAGCTTACCTTCGTTGAAGGAGTTATTGTTAACCGAGGAAGACACCCTACCAAAATCTGAGGTAACAATTGACGCCGTCTGTGGGAACAAGAGCATAAGGCGTTGATAGAAATGGTAAACACGCGGAGGACGAACCAGGAGACGAATAATGAACGCCGAGCACCGTTGGTGAATGGAGATGGGCCACCGCCGGCGGAGGGCATGACAGTGGGGGCACTAACTTTCGAACAGCTCACGCGCCTCATCTCAATAACAGTTGAGAAAGCAATGAAGCGAGCTATAGATCAGTCTGAAAGCGGCCGGGGGGAGAGCATTCGACAAAATGAACAACCCAAGCACATAGCCACATCTCACCCTCCACCCAACGGGGGCCTCAACCTCGAGGTTGAGATGGAAGGATTGAGAGAGGAGGTCAGAGTAATGAAGAAGGGGATCGGGGGACATTGCACCCGCAGAAGGGTATGCCTTTCTCCCCAGAGATCGTGGAGGAAGAGCTCCCAAACAACTTCCGACTCCGGATGCTGGGGAATATGACGGGAGCACGGATCCGGAGGAACACCTGGGCAGATTTGAGAACGCTGCCATGTTGCATTGCTATTCGGACCGTCTAAAGTGCAAAGTTTTCCTCACAACCCTGGTAAAATCAGCCCAACAATGGTTCAATCAACTCGAACCATCTTCAATATCCTCTTTCTCAGAGTTCAGCTCGGTTTTTCTTCACCAGTTCACCAGCAGTAAGCGGTATAAGAAAACCTCGCTAAGCCTGTTTGAAATGAGACAGATTGAGGGAGAACCCCTTCGAGAGTACATTCGGCGATTTAATGTTGTCAGCCTGAAGGTGCCTACCTGCCTAGCAGAGATTTTGATTATCGCTTTCACCTAGGGCTTGAAGGCGGGGGAGTTTTTTCGTTCCTTGATCAAGAGACCTCCCATCACGTATGACGATCTCCTGACACGAGCTGAGAAGTATATTAATGTGGAGGAGGCCCAGGGCATGAGAAGAAAGGAAGGTGTAAAAGTTGGTGACAAGCAGCTCAGGCCTGCAGAAAAAAGGCCCGCGGAGGACGCAAGGCTCGGGCGTTTCTCCCACTATACACCCCTGAAGATTGCTAAAGAAGGAACGGTCCGGATTTGTGAAGAACAAACCCCTCGGAAATCACCACGAGAAGACGGACCGAGCAAGGGGTCGGCAGAGAAGTATTGTGATTTCCATCGGACTCCTAGACATAGTACGCAAGAATGTCGTAACCTGGATAATGGACAGGAGCTGACTATGCGGAATGATCCTCAGTATAGTCAGGGGATATCTCGACCAAACACCCCCTATGAAAGCCATTCACGAGGGAGGGGCCGAGGTCCCTACCGAGGAAGGGGCAGAGTTGGACGTACTAATTTTCGTGGCTCCTTTCAGGGCCGGGGACGAGGACGGGGGCCAGTAAGGAGGCCAGAAGAGCAGGAACCACATAGGAGCAACTCCCCCTCCAGAGGCTTTATTAACATGATTTCCGGATGAGCCACTGACGGGAATTCCAACAGAGCCCGGAAGGCTATGAGTAGGAGGGAGGTGTTGAGTGTAGAAAGGGCTATCAATGCCGAGGAGGAGGTCGTAATTAGCTTCGGTCCCAGGGATATGGAGGGGGTGAAAACGCCACATAATGATGCCCTTGTCATCAGGGCAACAATCGCTAATTACGAGGTCGGCAGAGTTTTTGTGGATTCCGGGAGTTCTGTAAATGTGCTATTCCGAGAGGCTTTCCAGCAAATGGAGTTAGGGGAGTACCATCTTGAGCAAATCTCTACTCCCCTTTTTGGTTTTGCAGGTCATACAGTTTATCCCCTCGGGCAGATCACCCTACCCATATCCATGGGTGTGGGGGAAGGCAGAAAGACTCGGCTAACCTCCTTCACCATAGTGGAAGCCCCGCCCTCCTATAACGTCATTTTGGGAAGGCCAGCCATGCACGAGTTCAGGGCTGTAGCGTCTACATTCCATCAAAAAATCAAATTTCCGGTCGGGAAGAGGGTCGGAGAAGTAAAGGGAGATCAGCCGTCGTCGAAGAGATGTTACACGGAGACAGTGAGGGTGGAAGTAAAGAGGTCAAGACATGAGGAAGGCAGCGGCGACCAGGGAGATCGACGGGTTAACCTTATACAGAGAATCCAGAAGACGCAAGAGGTACATGCAGTGTTGGAAGAAGAAGAAGAGGTTGCCCTGGTTCCTGGTCGCCCTGAACAAACAACAAGGGTAGCCTCGGATCTAAGCATGGATCTGAGACATGAGCTGCTGAGTTGTCTGTCCAGGCATGTTGACGTGTTCTCATGGCCTTCAGCAGAGTTGACAGGGATTCATCCTGAAGTGGCGCAGCACAGACTTAGTGTCGATCCAGGGATCAAAGTAACAAGACAGAAGAAGAGACATTTTGGACCAGAGAAAGATAGGGTTATAAGCAAGGAAGTTCAGACACTGTTAAAGGCCGGGCAAATTCGCGAAGTGCAGTTTCCCACCTGGCTGTCCAATGTGATTTTAGTACCAAAGTCCGCCGGAAAGTGGATGATGTGCATTGACTTCAGAGATTGAACAAGGCCTGCCCCAAAGATTGTTACCCGCTGCCTCGCATAGATCAGCTCGTGGATTCTACTTCGGGATATGAGCTGTTGTGCTTTATGGATGCTTACCAAGGTTACCACCAGATCCCCTTAGCGCAGAAGGATCAGGAGAAAGTAAGCTTCATCACCTCAGAAGGGACATCATCACCTCAGAAGGGACATACTACTATGTGGTCACGCCATTCGGCCTCAAAAACGCGGGGGCCATGTATCAAAGACTGATGGATAAGGTATCGTGGGGCAAGCAGGGCGGAACGTCGAGGTCTACGTTGATGATATACTGGTCAAATCAAGGAACAGGTCAGATCTCATACCTGATTTGGAGGAAACATTCGCTACCCTGAAAAGGTTCGGGCTGAAATTGAACCCTGCCAAATGTGTATTTGGGGTAAAGATTGGAAATTTTTTGGGTTTTATGGTAACGGACAGAGGAATTGAGGTCAACCCGGAGAAAGTCAGAGCGGTGCTGGATATGGCTTCCCCTAGAAGCATAAGGGAGGTCCAGAAACTGACCGGTCGGATTGCTTCTTTAGCGCGGTTCATTTCCAGATCGGCACATAGGAGTTATCCTTTTTTTCAAGTGCTAAGGAAAGCTAAGAAATTTGAGTGGATGAAGGATGCGAGTAGGCATTCACCGACCTGAAGAAGCATTTGGCCGAACTACCTGTGTTGGTCAAACCTAATCCAGGAGAAAAGTTGTGGGTTTACCTCTCCGCCACAGAACATGCCGTCAGCTCTGTCTTGATCAAATAGGAGGGGACGGATCAGAAGCCGATTTATTATGTCAGCCACGCCCTGCGAGGGGCAGAACTCAGGTACCCAGAGAATGAAAAACTTGCTTTTGCTCTGGTCATAACCGCGAGAAGGTTGAGACCGTACTTCCTGTCCCACCCCATCTCGGTATTGACAAATAGCCCAATAAGGAGGATCGTGACTGTGGGGTCCTCGTTACTTAATCCATTATGTATCATATTCACATACATATGTGAGTCTGAATTAAGTAAGAACAGGCACTGATTAAGAGTATCGTACTAGTTAAGTTGTTACAGGGTTTATAAAAACATATCCACTACATATCATATGTACAAACACCACCTACTACAAGATAACTCCTAGGCAGTGGTTCAGCTCGCAGCGGAAAATGACTCACATCCCGTCCTCCCACATCTATAAGTCCCTACAAAAACATTCACACAACATGAGTATAGATAAACAACTATCTCAGTGCGATATCAAAACACAATATCAATGATAAAGCAATAATAATCATATCTAATGTGAATGCTTACATGTATTAATTCATTCTTGGTTCCACCCGAACCCTCATTATCATACCGCCATTTGATATAATTACACCATAATCATATCATATGTGTATAAAACAAATCGAGGCATTACAGTGACACAACCCGAGGTATCAGGAAGGCTGGTCAAATGGACGATCGAACTCGGAGAGTACGATATATCATATCAAGCCAGAACATCTATTAAAGGTCAGGCGTTATCTGATTTTTTGGCGGAAATGACCACGCCAGAGCAGGAAGCATGGAAAGTATATGTTGATGGAGCCTCGAACAACGAGGGGTGTGGAGTTGGAATAGTGCTGATCTCCCCGACCAGTGAGAAAATGAAGGTGGCGGTGAGGTTGAGTTTCCGAGCCTCCAACAACGAGGCAGAGTATGAAGCAGTCCTAACTGGGCTCAAGCTAGCTCGGGAGGTTGGTGCTACTAGAGTAGTTCTCCACTCTGACTCCCAGTTAGCAACCCAGCAGGTGAATGGAAATTTCGAAGTTAAGAGTGAAAGATTGATGGACTATTTGAAAGCAATACAAGAGATGTCCAAAATTTTTTCTGAGTGGAGCATAGTGCAAGTACCGCGGACCAAAAATCATGAAGCAGACCAACTCGCAAAGTGGCCACGGCGTTAGGGCCTGTGTGTCAAAGGGAGGCCGTATTCCAGACGGAGCTAGCACCATTGACCCCACCATCAGAGCCCTCTGAAACTCCCCGAGTCGAAAGCTGGATGACTCCTCTCCTAAAATATCTGGGGAGCTCTGAACTCCCTTCAGATAAGAATGAGGCAAGGAGGGTAAAAAGGCAGGTTTTCTGATTCGTTTTGATCGGGGATACCTTGTACAAAAGACTTTCGCAGGACCTCTGCTCAGGTGCCTGGCCGGGGAAGAGGCTAGTTACGTACTTCATGAGATACATGAGGGCTGCTGCGGGGATCACCTAGGCTGCCTGGCCCTGTCTCGAAAAACTCTCTTGGCCGGTTACTTTTGGCCCACTTTAAGAAGAGACACAGCAAAAGTTGTGGCCACTTGTGAGGGCTGCCAGAGACATGGAAAGTTCCAACCACGACCGGCTCAGTTCATGAGATCTATGGTAGCGGCTTGTCCATTCGACCAGTAGGGAATGGACATTGTGGGACCTTTTCCTATTGCTCCAAGACAGAAAAAATTCCTGATAGTGGCTATTGATTACTTTTCAAAATGGGCTGAGGCTGAGGCCCTAGCTAGGATTACTGAGGAAGACGTGCTGAGTTTCTTATGGAAGAATGTCGTGTGTCGGTTTGGGGTTCCAAGGAAGCTGATCTCCGACAACGGGAGACAGTTTCAAGGGCGAAAGCTGGCAGTCTGGTGCTAGGAGATGAAGATCGAACAAGCCTTTACCTCAGTGGCATACCCTCAAAGCAATGGCCAGCCGGAAGTTACCAACCGATCTATAGTGCAAGCATTGAAGGCAAGGCTATACGGGGTAGTAAATATTGAGTTGACGAACTTCCTAGTGTACTGTGGGCTTACCGAACTACGCCCCGAACTCCTACGGGGGAGACGCCTTTCAGTATGGTTTATGGTTCGGAAGTAGTTCTACCAGTTGAAATAGGAGCGACCTCGGCCAGGGTACAAGCTTATGACGATGACAATGACGAACGACGAGCTCTAGACCTAGACATGATATGCGAAAGAAGGGAGAGGGCAGTGATCAGGATGGAGTCCTATCGAAACAAAGTAGTCAAGGCTTATAACAAGCGAGTGATACCTCGGAGTTTCCAGGTCGGAGACCTTGTACTCAAAAAGGTCCAGTCCACAGAAATCAGAAAGCTTGACCCTAAATTGGAAGGACCCTATAAAGTAGTTCAGAAAGTGAGCTCTGGAGCATACTACTTAGAAGATGCAGAGGGAAAAAAGCTGAAGAGGCCGTGGAACGCGTTTCATCTTAGGGAATATTATTCTTAAGCACGGTGTATTTCTATGATGTATGAGCCCACAACGACAAATTATTAAATGAAATGTTATTCGAAAGTGTAGTCCAATGGATAAGTTAAAGAAAAAGTTAAGGTCCGCCCTGACTATGAAAGTTAAGGTCCGCCCTAACTACGAAAAAGTTAAGGTCCGCCATGACTATGAAAGTTAAGGTCCGCCCTGACTACGATAAAAAGTTAAGGTCCGCCCTGACTAAGAAAAAGTTAAGGTCCGCCCTGACTATGAAAGTTAAGGTCCGCCCTGACTACGATAAAAGTTAAGGTCCGCCCTGACTATGAAAGTTAAGGTCCGCCCTGACTACGATAAAAAGTTAAGGTCCGCCCTGACTAAGAAAAAGTTAAGGTCCGCCCTGACTATGAAAGTTAAGGTCCGCCCTGGCTACGATAAAAAAGTTAAGGTCCGCCCTGACTAAGAAAAAGTTAAGGTCCGCCCTGACTATGAAAGTTAAGGTCCGCCCTGACTAAGATAAAAAGTTAAGGTCCGCCCTGACTATGAAAGTTAAGGTCCGCCCTGACTACGATAAAAAGTTAAGGTCCGCCCTGACTAAGAAAAGTTAAGGTCCGCCCTGACAGGGAAAATTAAGTTCCGTCCGGCCTGGAGCGATCAGGGTTTAATCAAACGAACAACTATGGCTAGAGCCCGCCTTCAGCCCGTGGTTATCATAGCCTACATTAAAGGTTATAGCTGGCAAGGGCCACGTGCTCGTGCACCTTGCATAAATTTGGAACAGGCCAGCCTCATTATTATTTAAATAGACAACAATTTTAGAATCACAGAATTATTGCGGCAGGGCAGCTCGTTTTCATATTAAGTTAAATTCAATTATTCTGAGAATAGGCGGGTGTTTTTACTTCTGCTCAGGATAACAATACAGCTCGGCATAATAAAAATTTCATTAAATAAAATTATGCAAGCAGCACCGATTACATTTCAGGGAATAAAATGTCTTAAAGATAGACTTATCGACTACCCTAATTAATAAAGTCGGGAGGGATGTTGGCCACAATGGCCTGAAGGATCTTGATCCTCGGGAGGGAAGCCCTGCGCCTTGAACTGCTCCTTGCAGCCTTTGAAACCAAGGTCGAGGAATCGAAACGCCTTCTCTGCAAGGAGTTTCTTGAACTCCTCCGACTTCAGGAAAGCATCTTTCCGCCTGACCTCTCCAGCAATGTACGACTCCACCTCTGCTTGAGATCTGTTCAGCTATGCGGTAGAGTTTGTCAGGACATTGTCTTTCTCAGATAGTACAGAGCGGAGTCGATCAAACTCAGCACGATACTTGCTCAACTCGGTCTCCAGGGTCGTTAGCCGTTGGGACTACAGCTCATTAACCTCCCTAAGTTCAGCTTCGGCAGCCTCAGCTCGCTTGGTAGCTTCCCGGAGTTTCTTTCTAACATCGGACGAAGACTGGCCATAATTGGATCCCCTCCGAATGCTTTCGCGCAGCATTATCAAGCTCTGAATAAGAATAATGATAAGAAAGTATAAGGCAATAGAGGGCGCCCGTAGAAGATCAGTACTAACACATACCGATAGGGTTCGTGCCAGCCCTTCCCTAGCCAAGGGCCTCCACTTCATCCTGGCCATGGCCTGTTGATCCGCGCCCGTAGTAATGCATTCTAGTATCTCAGCCGGAATTCCGGAAACGGGGTCACTAATCAGGCTCGTGGATTGGGTATATTCAACTGGGAGGCCTGGAGATCCCGGCCCGGCTGTTCGAGCCGATTGCGGGCTCTGGAGGGAGTCTTCCGACATTTCAGCATGGGGTGCTAAGGAGGTGGCTACTTCTTCCCGGACCGAGGCTACGGGGGCTTTCCCGTCCCTTTTCCTTTTGCGCTGAAAAGGGCAGCTTCACCCCTTTCTTCAGAGTGAAGGGTTACTACAGCGGCGGCCTGAGGAGCAGGAGGGGGTGAGGGAGCTCGTTCTTCAGCCTGGTGCTTGGGAGCCGCTCTCCCTTTCCCTTTCTTTTGAGAAACCATGGCGGACAGCATCTGATTGAAAGACATGGTACCTACATAGAAGCAAGAGACATGAGTAGAAGGACAGTATAACAAGCTGTATATAAGTTCAGATCGATGAGGACGCACCAGGAAGAGGACTAGCTGGGTAAGAGCTCAGCCTGTAGCGCCTGAGTACGTCCTCTCGAATCAGGATGGTGTTATCGTATTGTCGACCCCCTATGGCTGACATGACCTTCTGATAAAAGACGTCTTCCTTATATCTGTGCGGGAGAGGGCGAGCCTCGGGAAGAGAATCCCTCCAAGCCATAGGACAAGACCAAAGTCGGGGTGGTTTGACAAAAAAATAAGTTTCCTTCCACCCTTTGTGGGAACTTGGAATTTTTTCCAAAAACTTACAGGACGGCCTAGACCCAAAGTAAAACAGGCCTGGGAAGGTGTTATTCTTGTCATGGAAAAAATAGTGCAGAAGGGCAGGAGAAAAGGGGAGATTCAAAGATTGGAACAGGGCAGCTGTGGCAGCCATATTTTGATAAGAGTTGGGACTGAGCTGACTAAGGGAAACACAAAAATAACTAGATAAGTCTTGGTACAGAGAGGGGACGGGGAAGCGCAGCCCGCTCCTGATTTGCTCAATAAAGAAAGGAAAAAAGCCTGGAGGGGGAACGTGGGGACGATCTCCCAACCCTAGTATTCATACCTTGTGGTCAGGAGGAATGAAATGGGAACGAAGAAGAGCTTCAGCCGAAACCCGGGAACTCAAGACCTCATACCAGGGTACTCCAGCCCGAACCAAGTCTCGAGGGTCAACCTCGAAATATGAGGAAATGGCTCGGGATTAGGACGAGGAGGGACTTGGAGAATAGGGATGGCGCTAACAACCTCCCTCACTGGCCTACTACGGGTCGGAGAGCTCGAAAGCCCAGACCCCGAGGCGTCCCCGGCCGAACCCCTGAGGGCGGCTCCGGAGGTAGAAGAAGTCGAATTCGACATAAGGAAAATAAAAAGAAAGCATTTACTAGAATCAAAGCGAAGCGAGCGAGAAGAGCAGGAGGAGGCGAGCGGCGAGATAAAAGTGAAACAAACGAGGGGGATTAGGATATATATAGGCCACCGAAGCGGTGGGCCTTTTGGGCCTGGCCCATTCGAACGGCAAGGATCGAGGGAGACCAAGCGTCGCGAGCGCAGATGTGGACGCGTGGCAGCTTCATCGATTGAGACGCATGTCACCAGTCACTTCCTGCTGACAACATGTCCCATCAAGAGTGAGTATAAAGACTGACAACTAGAAACGGGTCTCGGTCTGACACGAACAGTCAAGAACAGCGCCACTCTAGCTCGACTAGAGGGGGATACTCATGATATACCTAAGAGAGGTCAGTACAGCCTCAACCCTAATTTTATGGGTGTGACCCGACGTTGCCTCATCCGTTACTGCGCAGGGCCACCTCGTTGGATATCTTGGTGCTCCAGATCCAAGCCCGTCCTCATGAACTCAGCGCGTCACCTAAACCTTAGCTCAGCCCTGAACTTCCACCCTCAGCCAACCAATCCGACCCTGGCTGCCTCACATGAGTCGCACGCTGTAGCCGAGCGGGAGTGCCAAATCAGGGCGGATCCCTTGGCCCCTGTTCTGTTCAGCGTCGGCAGTGCCATCAAGGGCACTAGAGTGGTCCCTCGTCCGAGTTATCTATAACTGATTTTGTCCTAGAATATGGGACTACGCATAAATAAGCCAATCAAAAAGTGACCAGTACCAGGGAATATTTTGTAGTACTATCAAGATCTCGCCGGTAGGATGTCGTACGATGTGTACAGTATTTGTCGGTGGTCCCCATCCTCTGAAATAAAAAGACGCAGAGGAATGTCTGCAGTGGTCCCCCTAAACATCCGCCGGCGGTAGCAGGTTGTCCTTCTCACACCCTCACTATATATACATCTGAGGTGTCATGTTTGAAAATGATGATTTATTTTTTACTTCTTCCCGACTTTCGCACAACTAAAAGCTTCCATTCATATATCATCTATCCTGACTTGATCGTAGGAGGGGCCCTGCCGGAGAATCCTTTCCGGCCCCCTTTCTAACTTTTCCTTTTCAGGATAGCTTACCTTCGTTGAAGGAGTTATTGTTAACCGAGGAAGACACCCTACCAAAATCTGAGTAACAAAGACGAAGGGAAAATCCATGGGACCTAGTCCAGTATAAATTCCACTTTAGAATGTTTGTATAAGAGACGATGATACATGAAAAGGGAAAATTTGTGAAGAAAAACCCTCCTAAAAGTGCACCATCAGCCCTCCTTATATAAGGAAATACTCCCCTATAATTCTGCCCCATTCACTTCCCCACTTACACAATGAGAGCCCTCTTTACCGCTCACTAACAGCTCCTCCATCACCCACCATTTAAGAAGGATAATGGGTCCATCACATTACTACCATCCTCCTCTAGCCAAGTCGACGAGGTAATCGATGAGACTCGATAAAAGGAAGGAAGTATAAAATGATTGTCTCTATATGCTGTTCGTGACAATGTCCATTGATAAGTAGTCAGAAATCCCAGAGAAAACAGTATGTAAGAAATCAGAGCCGACTTCAAGCAATGATATATGAAATCTAATATGAAATATAAAACACATCCTGAGATGACTGGGTCGACTGAATATTATGTTGACTTTAAATACTGACGGGTGAGATCCAATAAAAAACACCCCGAGCAAATAAAGCTTAACTAATCTCCAGAGCTAATATGAGCCAGACTTCATCCTGAAACACTCCTGATACCTTCTAAAGTGGCTCATTTCTGTGTGTATATGTATAGATATGCATATGCAAATATTTATATATTTATCGATTTATGTAATGTATTTGCCCTAGGCATGTTTTTTGGTAACTCCTTAATGTCTTTTTAATGAATAAGATTAGTTATTTTTTTAAAATAATATTAGTTAGTTTTTTATGTTTGAGGCGATGACTATTTTGATGACATACATTTGGTATATCAATCAAAATATTAGTAATAGAATCAAGCAAGTCTATCAGAAGGCTGTCTTGAAAATTTTAATTAAAGTTGGACCAATATCAATGGATGAATATACATTTGCAAACAATAAAGCTTGAACTTTATTGAATGTTCACTTGTAGTTTTGAATACATCCCAATTACAGACAACTTTGACACAGATGATACCATAAGTAATAACTTGGCACAGGCCTTACACAAGGTCGCGGGTTCTTGGAATCTTCTATTCTACCGAGCGAGGAGACGAAGCCTGTTATAAGACGTAACCATCTTCCACATTGTAAATGGATTTTTGTTTATGGAATTATATTATGGTTCAAGAAATAAGTATAAGTTGCAGTTTCTCGAGGAAGATACATAGCGTTTCGATTTGATTTCAAGATGTTCGTTCAAATCTGCCACCTGTCTGCATATGCAGCCATTCTGGAGACAGACTCCTACCATATTCGGTTGCACCTTGGGAACTATATGTCATACCAGGAGCATCAAAATTTTGCTGAGCGAACTGCAAATTCGAAATTGACTCAACACAAGTTGGAAAATTTAAGGCATGGATATAAGTTTTCCTGAACATCAATCAATAAGAATGACAGCAAATTTGAGCAGTTGATAATTGTGTTACAAGAACTTACATCTTTTGAAGGATACCCTTCAAGGCCTACTCTCGAAGTAACTGCTTCGAGCTTCATTGACAGGAACTGTGGGACACCATCAACTATATATGATTAAATGGTAATTTAAGAGCAATTATCTATAGAAATCCATGCTGTAAAATGTGTGGGTACAAGTTAGGTATACTGAGGAAAGGTGGAGTTGAGAGAGAAGACGAAGAGTCAGAAATTACCTCAACCTGATGTTGTAATGATTGGATATAATTAATTATCTCATCAAGCACTAGTGCTTTGCCAATAACCTGAAGCTCAATGAACCATCCATTCAATTTGTCATTCCAGAAAAGAAAATGAACTAAATTCAGGAGTATATAAGTCATAATAGATAGGGATTTTACACTAAAATAGTTGAATTTTTTTCACATTTTGCGCTCAATAAAAATCCTACAATTTTGTCCCCTCAATCTCAAGGCTAGATTTCGCCACAGATGGACTGAACAAAGTGAGTAAATTATGGAATTTGACTCGGAAACAAAAATACAAGTCATGCTCTCCCTGCCACGAGCTGGACCTAGAATTAAGGTATACAATTACCCTATACCACTTCCAAGAGCGCGATAACAACTGGAATTGACAATTATCTCTATAGTACACACAAGCAGTTCATTTGCATTTCTGGTTTATGTTTCTGATCCTCAAAAATGTTCATTCCGATGAAATTTTGGACATTGCAGGAAACACCAAGTTCCTTGTGCAACAAAAGATGAATACATAATCAAATACTCATAAAACTGTTCCTGTGCGAGTCAAATTTTTGTGACTTCACATTAACATCTTTACAGAGCACTACTGAACACGGCACAAAGTCTTCAAACTTGAGAACGACCGAAAGGCGCTTTTCACAGAAAATATGGAAACAGACAAATACTAAGTTGGATAAGAGAATTAGAAATGGTCACATGGCAAACTCCTACACCGTGGACTCAAAGACTCTCCTCTTTGTCCATCAATTCAATAGAAGTACTCCTATATCCAAGAGGAAATGACAAACCTAAAGTTGATGTCTACAAGGCAAACAAGTATAGTCCGGAATATATGTCAAGAAGTAACAGAAATGGAAAATTCATAGATTAAGCTCACCAGGGCTATTATCCTTAAATGCAATACGAACATATCTTTACTAATGAAGTTCAAAAGATGTCAACACTCACTTTATTACAGCCAGGCACTATATCTTGGAGAACTTTCATCCTCTCGCTAATCTTTTCTCTCCTAGCCTGCACACAGAGGCAAAAGAAAACAATGGAAAATAATTATTTTGTTTTCACCAATAATGTTATATGCTGAGAAATCCAGGAAAGATAAAACCTTTACACATAAACCAAATTTAATTAGAGTAAGGCCATTACTCTTTCAGCCAAACTATGACTATCAGTAGCTTGGCCCCTTCTCGCTCGCACATGGATGTAGCCTTGCTTCGGCTGTTCCACTTGTTTTGGAAGTTGATCTGCTGCTTTTCCTGTATTTCCCTCTAAATCTAATTTGTTTTCGTTTTCCTCATTCGATCCTTCAGCCTTAAGCCTTTTACTCTCACCGTCATACTGCTCAATGCCAAAACTATTATCAAAGTTGAACACAAAACAAAACAAGAAAAATCATTGTAAAATTAAGGATGGAAAATTTCAGGGAATGTTAGTGATTTTGCTACAATTAGCTGATCAAATCCACAGAATGTTAAAACAATCCCAGACATAGCAAACAATCGTTCTCACTATCTAATCCACATTCAAATAAAAATTCCAAATCTATTATGCGAAAAAAAGAGGAATTAGTCAGCTGAAACACTACCGAAACATCATTATTGTTGACATAGCAGTTGCTGGTGGAAGCTCCTCCTTTCGCACAATCATCCTCCTCGCGGCGCTTCCTCGAATTATGGTTGGACGGACAATGATTCGATCCGTGGTCCACCACCATCGGATCCACATTATACGACGCCGCATTGGCATTCAACTGAAAACCCGGCCAGATCTCCGAGTAGTAAACTCCTCCGCCATTCATCATCCCCTCCTGCGGATCCATTTTTCCAACCCGAATCACAGAAAATGGAAGCAGTGGAGTTGTTTGGGAGTGCGTACTGTACCTAGCGGCGTACAATTGCCAACACCAGCAACATTCAGTAGCTCAGCTCTTTATTGTTCAGTGTGGAGAGAGAAATTTGGAAGCTGGAAAAGAAGTGACTTCGAGATTTATTCGGAGCGGTGTACTAAGCAAGCCGAGTGTATTCCTCTGTCACTGGTTCACGTGGACCGAATTGTTTGGTGTCAAAGTCAACGACTGATTAGCGAATTAAGTTCGATATTAGCGGACATTAATTTCTCGTCTTATATATTAATAAAAAATAGCTAAATTATTATTATTGTATGCATAATAATAATAATAACAATAAATATAATATCTTACAATAAAACCGAGCAATTGCTAAAGGTTGAGAATTGAATAGTTCTAATCTGTTTTATAATAATTTTCCTATGCTATTTCAATTTTTGGAGTTATGTATACATTAGTGTTCCTTCATATGCAATCTATGTATCCGGGGCGTATTTATAATTTAAGTTGAGAACGACAAAAAAATAATAAAATTAAAAATGAGGCGAAATTTTTTTCGTAGGTGACGTAAAATGTAATTTTAGGAGGTAACTACAATAAATAATTTTATTTTTTTTGAGAGAAAACGCCCTCAACTGCCTTCACTTGCATCTGCCCCTATATGTAACTATAAGTGTAATTTTAAGTATACATAAATTTTGTGTAAAATATAATTATGATGAAATAATTTTTTCTACTAACTTTGAGCTTATTGCATTGTGTTTTATTTTTCATAAAAGTAAGATTATTATAGGAAGAAGTATTTAGAGAAAAAATTGGACTTAATTTTAAAGCGAAAATAGTTATTCTAAGAATCTCAAATCAAACTATTTTCGCTTTAAAATTAAGTTGTATAGGAAATATCAAAATACATTTCTGGAAAGAAAATATGAAAAATGGATAAATTTATTAGTTAATCATAATAACTTATAATTAACATTTTAAATAATAAAACGGATAAATTAACAAAAGACAAGCTCAAATTTAAAAAAATATAATCCAAAATATAATAATTAATCTGAGAACAAAATGGATAGGAGACATCAATTTGCTTTTTTTGATTGGTTAGTTCAGAATAATAAATAAGTAATATGGGATTAAAAGTGTGTTTAATGATGTCTTGATTATGATTAAGGAAGCAATTTGATAGCAAGATTAGTGATAAATGTATGCAGGATTTGTATTATGTTTCATTTTGATTTTTATTTAATATTCTTATTTTTTAAAAAATATTTAAAATAAAACATTTTTTATTGAACAATTGGGGGTTGGTGCAGCAAAATTATTTAAATAAAGGATTTTTTTTTTAACAATTGGGTGGGGCAGCATAAATTAAGGGGCGTGATTAAGGATGTATTCAGGCAAAAGATTTAATGATTTTTTAAAATGACAGAGTTATAAAATTTTGTATAAGCTTTTGTAGATTCTTTTATTGAATTTTGTGAAATTTTATTATAAGATTTTAGATATTTATAAGTATGCATAAGAACCAATTGATTTCGTGTATAATTTTTTTCTCACGTGGACTTTTTAATACATCGTGTATATGAATGTGCAAAAAACGGAAGATCATGTTTTGTTTTTAAATCAAAGTCATTTAACTTTATGATATTTTCGAAGCCATTTTAGAACAATATTTTGATAAAAAAATTAATTTTAGTAAACATTTGTTGATTTTTATATTTATTTGATAGAAAAAATTGAAGTAAAAAAATCATTTAGAAAACAGCATGCAAAGAATTGTCTACATGAAATTTCTTAAAAGTTAATATATTATAATATTGTTAAAGAAATAAAAAAAAAAGATATTTTAGTTAAATATTGGGGAGATTGGTTTGAAAAACTAAAAATTTGATACGCATGATGATATACATTTGATAATAACTTTTTATTATAAAAAAAATGAAACACTGTAAATGGCATTTGAATTTAAAATCATTCTCTTTTGCATGCTCTCGCCCGCTTCACTCCCCATGACAGTGATGGATGGATATATCTCCAGACCAATAGTGGAGGAGAAGATTTCATATTCCATAATATCTGCAACACGCCGACCTCCCTTCCCATATCAGTCGACCCCATGCATTAAGCCCTACCCCTATCGTAGCTCTGGCAAGAAGAACTCCCCACTGGAGAAAGCTATCTTATGCGAATCCCCGCTCGACAACCTGGACCTCGGCCCGTTATTACTTAAGCTGGTGCGCGACACAATGCGAAGAGCCTCAAGCAATGCGCCATTGAAGGGGAGCCGAGCTTGGATTTGGTTATGAGTTTTGTGGCGGTAATCACTATATGTAGAGGCGAGGTGTGGAGTGAGAGTCTGTGTGTGAGAGGTATTCTTTAATATTTAATAAAAGTCTGTGCAAATCTTTAGGGTTAGTTGATTTTTTTTTAAATAGTTGTATCTAAAGTTTTAAAGTTTATACTAAAGAATTTTATAAAAGTCATTAAAAATCTAGTGAAATTTTGAATACCATGGATTTTTATAGAATTTTAGAAAGTTAAGTTTGAATAAATACACCCTGCTAAATTAAGAAATTTTACTGAAAATTTGAGGGAAATGTATGTGTATATATATATATTTATTTATTTGAAGACAATAAGCAAAAAAATAATTAAAAAAATAATTAAAAGAGAGAATGGTTTCGTAGTCCCATCAAATGAGCGATCGGTTGGGAGGGTTTGTTTGATGATGCTTTTAAGAGCAGTGTCCTTAGGGGCATCATCACCATTCATTTGGAATCTTTTTTTTAAAAGGAAAAAAAAGATTCCATTTGAATGTTGGATGTTGCTCCTGAGGGCAACGCCCTTAAGGGTAGCAACAAAGTTTCCGGTTGGGAGATAGTTCCTCGGGAGCACGAAGTACGGCTTGTATGTGCGCATTTAAGATATTGCTGACCCTATTTAAGATGCTATAAAGTTTATTTATTTTAAAGTTCACAAATTTATATTTATCAATTTTTTAATTAATATTTAATAGCATCGAAGCACCGTATAAATTTGGTAACTATTATTTAAACATTTCTCGTATATATTTGCATGAAGCTGAGCACGACAGACACAAAACTTTCAATGAAAGAAAAATAAAATTTATTTTTTTGAATATCTGTTGATTCAGTTCGGTTTGCTCGATTTTGATTAAAAATATGCTTGGTTCGGCTTGTTGATAAAACTTTGGGTTCTAGTTATGCAAACTTCGGTTCAATCATTAATCAAGTTAACGGAATATGCACCCTTACCCGACATCCATTCATGATACGCAAAAATGTCGATGAAGAGTATGACTTAATATGTGTTAGAACGCATGTGGTTCAAACTCAAAATCAATTGTTAACGAGTGAATAACACATGTATTTTATAAAGAGGTATCATATATTGTACATTCTCAATATGAGACAATTCTCAACACGCCTCTCATGTGTGACATTATATAAGTCAAACACGTGGATTGATAACGCGTGACGGTAGGACAGCTTAACGGGCCGGGTCAATCCGGACCCGGCCCAAAACGGACCGGTTAGCCCGGTTCGGAACCAGAACTGGGCTAACCGGTTCCGAACCGGTCCGAAACCGGTAAGATATCGGGCCGGATCGGTTCTACGAATTCAGATCCGGTATCTTACCTGTTCCGGACCAAATGGATCCGGTTTCGGGCTGAACCGAAATCGGATCCATTATTTTTTTTAAAAAAAAATAATTCTAATATATATTCGAAAATTCGAGAAAAAAAATTCGAAAAAATCGGTTCTGGGTTGGAACCGGTCCAACCCGAAACCGATTGGATCGGAACCGGATCCGATCCGGATCCTTTTCGGGATTATCTGATCCGGAATCGACTGGTTTCGGATCGGATCAACCCGTTAACCACCCCTACTTGACGGTGAGCATGCGGACGGAATAGTCAATCACATGAAAAACCTGCTCTGCTACCATGTTAAAAATATATGTGGTTCCGAGTCAATATCAATTAGTAATGAGCGTAGCAACTCATATATATCTTATAAAGAGCTAGCATAACTTGTAAATTGTGAATGTAGGGCAACTATCACCAATATGTTTGAAAGAAAATAAATTTTTAATTTTTAAAAACATTATTTAAACTTTCGAATAAATTATTTATTTAAACCATTCCCTGTTAGTAACCGGTGGAACTAATGTCCATTAATTCTACTTTAGATTTAATTCACTTCATCTCCACATATTCCATAACCGATAGAAGATGAATGCTCTTGATGGTATGAGCCTATAAATACATATGGTTGAGTCCTTAAATCAATAATCTCATCCAGTACCATATACACCATCGGGAGACTGTGAATGTTTAGAAGACCTAATAAACCAGAAAAAAGCATTTCTCAAGCAAAGAAGAGCGATAGCTGGAGGTATAAATTTAATCTATTTTAATCCGCATTTGATCTAATAAAACATGTTAAGATCATATAGAAATACTATTAGATCAAATACGGATTAAAATGAATCAAATTTATACCTCCAGCCATTGCTCTTCTTGCTTGTGAAATGCTTTTCTTTTCTGGTTTATTGGGTCTTCTAAACATTCACAGTCTCCCTTAGATGGTGTATATGGTATTGAATGAGATTGTTGATTTAAGGACTTAACCATATATATTTATAGACTAGGCTCATACCATCAAGAACATTCATCTTCCACCGGTTATGGAATATGTGGAGATGAAGTGAATTAAATCTAAAGTAGAATTAATGGATAACTAAATGAACATTAGTTCCATCGGTTACTAACATCCCCCACAAAACGTTTTCTTCTATCTGAATAAAAGCAAGATTTTAAAATTTAAATGGATGAGTTGTTGAAAAGTTTGATGGGAGATGTTTTGCCAACTGCAATGCTGAAATTGAAATTATTAAGATTGAAATGAAAGGAAACCAAGGACCCAAAATGCAGACATCTACAGCTAATATAAGCTATCACAAAACAAAATACCCCACTATTGAGTGTTGATGGATGAAATTTGAATACATTACCAAAATGAAGAGAATTCATACATGGGACAACAAGATCCAACCACCTTAAATGTTTTGGGATCATTGATCTGGTCTGGGTCGCCACTCCCCTAAATGAATGGACCCTTTTGTTACCAAATTATTAGATGGTTGATAAGGTAATCTAAATGGATATTTGGGGCCGTTGATCTGGGCTAGGTCGACCATCCCTAAATGACTGGGCCCCTTTGTAAGGAAATTATTAGATGGTAAAACATTTGACCAAAATGAAGGCGGAAGCAATGAATGCTCTTTTGACGACATGAGGTCTAAAGTGGTCGACTTCTTTTTGACCCCATATAGTATAAGTTGCGTGCATCATATTTGCCCTTTATGTTGTTCTGATTTGTGGAAGTTGCTTTGTGGAAGTTGCGAGAGGAAAGGGACAACTGAAAAAGATATTGATTGAATTTATATACAAATATTTGGAGTCCAAACGGATCAACGAGAAAATTCTGATTGAAAAAAATTCTTGAAAAAGACTAACACATGTTAAAATTATGTGCACCACTAAAATCACCAATTTGTTAAAATTGCGTGCACCAACTTGTTAAAATTACATGCACCACCTTGTCAAAATTACTTGCATCACCTTGTTAAAATCATCAAATTGTTATTATGTGCACCAACTTGCTAAAATTACATGCACCACCTTGTAAAAATTACCAACTTGTTACAATTACGTGCACCACTTGTAAAAATCATAAATTTATTAAAATTACGTGCACCACCTTGTAACACTATGTTCTTAAAATTACGTGCATCACATTGTTAAAATCAACAATCTGTTAAAATTAGGTGTACCACAATATTAAAATTACAAGTTGTCTGAGAAGAATTTGGTTTCCTGGACATCAACGTGCGTAGCATATACGATTAATAGACTATCAAGGATGAGAGGCGAAGATGGCTCTGATTCATTCGACTTTCTTCCCCTCCACAAAAAAAATTTATGTCCCTTCAATTTATTTGCTCGGATATTGAGCAAAGATGACCCAACAAAATGTGGTGATTTTTTATGCCAATTCAAGGATCAACATGGCCCTGATGGTGGCGGTCGGTGTTGTTTTCGGGCTCCACCCTTTACACCACGGCTCCACAAAAGCCACTGGTGGTGATGCGCAATGCTTACAACACTACTTCAATGCAGTATGAGCTATATCACTGAATTCGAAGGAAAAATGATTTGCTTTGAAACTCTAGCTAAAGTCGTGCTTTCAAAGCCTTATTGTGGCAATTCTGTGAAAAAATCCATGGCCCCGCTCTCCACGACGGCAATGACTCGTGGAACCAAGAAATTGGAAGTGGTGAGAAAGATGAACCGCGTAGATACGAGCTAAAATTACAGAAGAAATGGAACTTTGAATTTGTTTTTTGGATGATGGAAGACGAGCTGAAGTGTTTTTGAATTGGCATGGGGTTCTTTTGTCTATTTTGATAATTTAATGTCAAATTAGATTTATATGGTTTGAAGTTTTTTTGTTGGACTAAGTTGAATTAAGTTTTTCCAACAGGTATCGACCCGAAGTTTCCTTTTTCTAAAATACTTAATTAATCTACCAAACACTATATAATTAATCTCATTATATTATCTATACTCATCTATCATTTTCTTCTCTGATTATTTATCAACTGATAATCTCATCACATATACCAAACTATATTTTATTGTGGGGATATTTTGGGTATTTAAAGAATCGATGGAATCATGTTTACATTCCCAATACGAAATACAAATCTACAAAATTCTATAATTCAAATTAATACTACTTTATCATAATTTAAATTGGTTTTATTACAAATTACCTGACAATCTTTTTTTAGCAGTACTTGACAATCTTTTAATAAAACATATATTAGTATAATAATTAATACAATACAATTTATTAAAAAGTAAATAAAAAAATTTTATATTAATTTTATACACCTTTCTTTAAAAGTTTGAATATCATAAAGTAGTGAAGTTCACTACTGAAGTTCACAACATCCGCCATTCAGCTAGCCTACGCATCCGGAAGGTTGACGACCCGCCGACTCTCGCCGCTTACCAATTTCAATTTTCACCCTCATCCATTCATTATAGGCACTAACATTCAAGAAAATCGAAACTTTACTCGCGAAAATGGGCGTTGATTGTTATAACATCCTGAAAGTTACAAGAAACGCCGGCAAATAAGACATCAAGAAATCTTACAAGCATGGTTTACAGAATCGGTATCGTAACGGTCTTTTCTAAACCGGATTGTCATCAACCTGTTCGGCGTTCCAGCATAAATGTGCATCTGTAAATGCGTTTTCCCCCCAAAATCGGTATCGGAACGGTTTTTTAGCTAGAGAACGGTGGAACGGAACGTTTTGCTTGCTTTAGAACGACAGAACGGCCATTTTAGGTGCATCCAATTAATATTTTTTCCCTAAAATATTTAATTTTTAATTTTTTGATAATTTTTAAAAAAATCTGTTTCATTACAGTTATGTGAAATGTCATAGGTACCGGAATGGAGGCTCCGTTCCGGTCACCGTTCCCACGACAGCGAACCATGTCTACAAGAGATTGGCGATGAAATGGCATTCTGACAAGAATTCAGTGAACACCCAGGAAGCGGAGGCGAAGTTCAAGCAGATATCTGAGGCTTACGATGTGTTCAGTGATCCACAGAAGAGGCAGATCTATGATTTGCACGGAGAACAAGGGCTGAAATTTGGGTTGTATCTGCCGCCGAAATATTACGGCGGTAGAGGAGGAGGAGGGTGTTGGGAATTTGACCATCCAAATCCACTCCACAAGATGCACCTTTTATGTGGAAAGCAAGCAAAAGAAGAAATAATAACAACACAATGATTTAATTTGGAAAACTCCCAAATCAGGAGAAAAACCACCAAGACCAGAGAAGAAAACACACTATAAGGAAAATTATTACAACCACATAATTTCTCTTCTCACCCCAAACACACCCACAAACCTTTTCCCACTAGCCACTTTATAAATCACACCCCTCACCTTACAAGAAAGACATCTAGTAAAATCTTTTATGATGTGGAAGTTCAGCCACAGCTGCAACCACAGAGCATACTAAGAATTTTACTAGATTCTAAAACAATAGAGAAATGTATCTAAAGCCAAAAGTGCTAGACAAGCTATTGACTGGTGCACTGAAACCAAAGGCTCCAAGCCTTCTTTTATACCCAAAAGTTTGGCCACTTTAGTTCATTTTTTCAATGTGAGATAAAACTAAAGCCCAAACCAACAATCTCCACCTTGGGCTTTGTTGTCCCACAACATTCCACCACGATGAAAATCTTCATAGCTTCCGCTACTAACACTGCAAGGCAGTCATAATTCTCAACGTAGAGAATTACCATGCTCCACCATAAAAGCATACTCACTCAAAAGAAACCATTCCAAGCATTTCAATTCGGCCCATGTCGAAAAATAACATTGTTGAAAAATTATGGTGCAACTCCCACTTTTTGGCTCTCCTGGAAGTTAATCAGCCATCGACATGAATTTCCACCACACACACTGCATCAATGCCAAACCAATGCCCGTGTGTAAACTGTAGACCCGCTAACATTTTACATCCTTTTTCATGACAACTTGGGGACAACGGCATGCCATAATGATGTACATGTCCTTTTCATAGGGCATCAAAAGATGAGACAATGTTAGCTTCATTATCAGTATCTCCACTTGCTGATACAGAGCAATTTGTCGAACCTGCTCTAGCTCTTGACAATTTTTCTTGACATGACCAGGTTGTCCACATCCCCAACAGGATTTCTTCAATGAGTTCTTCTTCTTCCAATTTTGAGTCACCATTGCAAAACTTTCATGTGAACTGTTAAGTCTCCTCTCTTCAGAAAGAAGCTTACCAGTAACCTCTGAGAAAATGATTTTGACCTTTCCATGAATCAGTATCGGCTTCATGTGCTCATACGAACGTGGAAAAGACTAGATGCTTGATCATCATCATCAATTCTAACTCTAATGGATTCCAGCTCTGAAACAATGCCAGTGAGAATGCTTAAATGATCTGAAATAGTAGTACCTTCATTCATTCGCAATGTATGAAACTGCTCTTTCAGATACACCCGATTTGAGACGCCCTTTGTCTGATACAACTCTTCCAGTTTTTCCCAGAGTTCCTTGACCGTAGACATTCCATTCACATTTGCAAGAACATTTTTGGCCAGGCACAGACGGATAGCACTTGCTGATCTCAAATCCAGATCCTCCCAATCTTCATTGCTCATTCCAGTTTTACCTATTGCACTAGTCGTTCCACCAGTCGAACTAGTATCACTGCTGCTTTCAAGGAATACTCTGTCCTTCAACGCCTTGTGTAAACCAAACTGAATCAACACATCCCTGGCTTGCACTTGCCACAAGCCAAAGTTGATTTTCCCATCAAATTTTCCACATCAAATCTGACTGCATTTGAAACACTGCTTCCCGACATTGTCTTGTGATACTTCGATGAATTTTACCGTAGACCTGAATAGTACACACTAAGTAAACTCCCAGGAAAGAGAGAATCTCGATCTTTCCTAGACAGAACTTCAAGGTTCCCAGGTAAATTGGTGGGGTCATAATGGTCCCACTTAAATAATTTTCCTAGACAGAACCTCCTTAGTAACTACGTATTCACATACCACACCAAAGCTCCACCGCCGCAAAAGAACCTGGCTTTGATACCACTTGTTGGGAATTTGACCCTCCAAATTCACTCCCCAGTATGCACCTTTTATGTGGAAAGCAAACAAAAGAAGAAATAATAACAACACAAGGATTTAACGTGGAAAACTCCGAAATCAGGAGATAATTATTACAACCACATAATTTCTCTTCTCACCCCAAACACACCCACAAAGCTTTTCCCACTAGCCACACTTTATAACTCACACCCCTCACCTTACAAGAAAGGCATCTAGTAAAATCTTTTCTGATGTGGAAGTTCAACCACAGCTGCAACCACAGAGCATACTAAGAATTTTACTAGATTCTAAAACAAGAGAGAAATGCAGACAAGTTATTGACTGATACACTAAAACCAAAGGCCACAAGCCTTCTTTTATACCCAAAAGTTTGGCCACTTTAGTTCATTTTTTCAATGTTGGATAAAACTAAAGCCCAAACCAACAGAGGGGGGATGGGGTTTAGTCCTAGGCAGGGGCAGATCTGTTAAGGGGCAAGGGGGGGCAAGTGCCCCCCTGCCCCAAAAAAATAATTTTGTTATCTTAAAAAAATATTTTTTTTAAAAACAATTGCTATTTACCCTAAAAAATTATAAATTGCCCCTTAAACATTACATTTTGCCCCCCTTAAATTATATTTTGACCTCTAAATTTTTTTTTTGCCCTAAATTTTTTATTTTAAATTTTTTTGCCCCCCCCTCCTAAAAATCCTGCATCCGCCACTGGTCCTAAGGATGCGGAGGATATTTTTGAGGAGTTTTTGGTGAGTTGGATGGCGGGACAGGGAGAAGTACTGGTGTTAGCGGCGTCGGCGGTGGTGTACGGAGGTTGGTGAAGGAGGAGGCGATCGAGAGTAAGTTGCCGTGTAGTTTGTGGTGGTCTCTTTGCATGATACACTGGCATGCAAGATTAGCTATTTCCTCCGCACCTTTACAAACCTCCATAAATTAATACACGCTGAATTAATATTCTCCCTAATATATGTTTTTTCCTGTGATTTAACATTCATGTTCTTTCTTGGTGAATATTGTTTCCAATGGATGATATGTTGATTCGTAAAGGCTAGTGCAAATTATTTAACACTCATGTTCTTTGGTGATTCTGGTGAATATGGTTTCCAAAGGATGATATGTTGATTCGTAACGTTTCTCTCTAGCTTCTGATTGTCACTGCTACTCAAGTGTTGAAACCTTCGACCATGTTTTCTCTTCTGGGATGGTTGCACACAAAATCTGGCATTTCTTTGGAACTATCTTCGAGATGAATATTCCGGATTTGAATGATATGTATATATTTTTAGCGTTTGGAAACAAGGTGTTCAATGAGAGATTTCTTGCAATCTTTGGGAATCCATCCCTTTTATCACTTTTTTGTATCTTATGGAAGGGTAGGAATTAATCTAAGCATAATCAGTATCATTTAATCAAGTTATCCATCTGACTTCAACATTTGTTCGAATAGCTTCTATTACTGATCTTATTAAACCATGTTCGTGAAATCCAGGAGCTGCTAGGTTCTTTGGATTCACGGGTTGCTCCTCAACTTCCCTTGAAACTCGTGCTGTGCGTTGGCTCAACCCACTTCTTCAGTGTTTTCAATTAAATGTGGATGGCCGTGCAAGAGGAAATCCATGCAAATTACCAATTGGAGGGGTGATCCGAGATTGTCATAGAAAGCTCCTCACGCGAATACGTTGTCTCGGGATTGAACCTAGTTCAGTATAAATCTTGGTTTTGGATTAGGCATAGAAGTAGCTCTAGATTCTCTTATGGACTTCCTGATTGGGTGAATGAACCTAGAGTTTGTTTATTAGCATCTTGATTTATATTTTCCGGACCAAGGAGTATTTGGAACTTTTGTAGTACCTCTGGTACTCTTATATATATTATGTCTATTTTTCCGACCAAAAAATAAAATGGCCATCTGATGGGTTTTTTTAAATGTCAAGGACTTCAATTTTTGTCTCACTTTGGGTTGAAACGGATTCTGTAGTGCGATCGATATTATCAAATTCTTGAAGACAACGTTGGGACCTTGAACACATCACTCTTGCTATTTGAACCTTCCTTGATTCTCGACCATGCTTATAACTCATATCTATAGGGAAGGTGATCAAGTTGCGGACGACTTGGATCGTGAGGCACACATTCATTGGTCATCTAAATTTTTTTTATTTAAAAAGTATTCATAGGCATACTTTTAGTATAATATTCGATATAAGTGATTTAATTTATTTACGTTGTAAATTTGCCTAATTTTTGAGAAAATATTGGTTTAATCGCCTCCTCTTTTCGGTTTATATTAATGAACATATTGGGATTGGGATCTGCCAAACCTTCAGTCACGACCCTGCCGGTGCTTTTGTTTTTGTTTTTTTAGAAAAAAGAAGCAATATAGCCATGAAAGTTATATCTAAGAGACAAGTATCCTGATGGTTAAATTATGACAAAATCTTCTTGTTAATCATATGTTATATAAAATCATATTAGTTACACATCATATTTCATGTCTAAAGGACTTTATAATGAAAACTAAAATATATTAATATAATTGTAAATTGGAATAATTTTCCATGTTACATCCTCTTCACCACATGAAGATACAAAACTAGGCGGAGACAACATCTTCGTAATTCAAGCATCAATTAATCTGATACGTGGTTGACCAACGAACACAATGATAGTCTTCGATTTTTCACGGCAATGCCATGTAACTCGAGCCGATATGCTGAATTTGATTTTCGACTACTTCAGAATAGTGAATGGTTGGTTCAAAATTCAACCTGCATTACAGAAAGACTAATGAATTTTCTTACCATGAAGATTTCCCTTAGTGTTCAACGTCCAAAGGAAGCCTGGCCTTTCCTCCATAAACATACTGCAACTCCGCCACCCATGTCTGCAAAATGCCCCATCAGAGAAGGTAGAATTTGAAGGTAACTAGCATATTACAATGAGTTTGGATACGATTTTCAACTAAAATTACGCCCAACGCTTCCAAATTCCAATGTTCGTAAAGATTTATACCACATTAGGTAATTTGAGGGGAAAAAACGAATGAAAGCTAACCTCGTGTCTGAAGGAAATGCGTATGTTTGGTACATTTGTCTTGTGTATATCGTTTCCAAGAGGGCCACTTTTGAAATATTGATCCCCAAGCCAGTGTAACTAAAAGCACGATCAAAATCATACGCTATTAACAACCAAAACTTTGAAGAAATGTCCAAATTGATTGTTTCTATGATATACTTGTCGAAAGCCCCATGAAAATTTTAATAAGCTTAGGTAATGTCAGTTATTTACTTTTATTCAAGTTAAATAAAAGTCATTAAACTTCTTGGAGTTCCTGCGTGTGTTTTTACATTTAAACAAAATTTGACAATCATGCCAAATTGTAATGCTAACAAAATCATCATATCTTAAAAATTCTAACCTTGGCTGCATGAGGAAAACCAGACTGGTAGACAGAATTTCGAGCTATCTCGCAGAGATCACATGAACTAAGCTTCCACACCTGATAATTATTTTGTAAGATATATGCATGTAGTGGAAATGAATATGGGAGAGGAAGAAAGAAAGAAACCTTTGCAGCTACACTATATTCTTCCACAAGAGGCTCTTTTGTCAAGTGAATTTGTAGAGGATCATCAGTGGAAAGGGAGACATTTAAGCCACGTTGGAAGAACATAGGAAATGGATTGCGATGGTAATCCAAGAAGAGTGAGTTGTTGCTTAGCGGAGACATAGCTAGACCAATCTGAAAACGCAAATCAGATCTCTGACACTTGCTAAATATCAAATGCAAAAAATACAGGAAGAAAGAAATCAAAATAGGAGTAATTAGAGGACAAATTCGGAACACAGAATAGCACTCAGATGATTTACAACAAATTCGCGGCCACTGGAAAATGCTCAATCAAACAGTCTATCACACATTTGCTTTTATATCCAGAAATGCATGCAATGAGAATTTACAAATAGATGGGCACTTGATCGAGGAGTGTTTATTTTTAAAAACTAGCTTATGCAATAGTAAGTAATATAGCACTTTTCAGAATTAAAAAGTTTAAGTTGTGCATAAGAATTCCATTTCATATGTTCTGCATGAATTTATAAAAGTGTTATGCTTGGTCTCAGCTTAGTGATGAAGCAACAGTGAGTAAAAAACCTGAGCAAGATAGTAAAGATATTGCAAGACTGGAGTTTTCCGCAAATTAATTCCATGTGATATATTATGGCATAAAAGAAACCCAGCGGCTAAATGGTCAATATCACCAGCCTGCATGACAAGAACAAATATTAGAAATATTCTAAAAACTACAAGACATCTTCATGCGAGACAAAGGTGGCTCAGAATACAACCTCCCCGCAGTGAGGCCTAAATCTTATTGTTGGCAATCCTTTTACTTCACGGAGCTGAGGAAATTTATACAAAAATAAAGTAACAGAATAAACATTAGACACTCGTTTTGTATGACATAAAAATGAAAAGAAGTGCTGCAATAGTAATTTTCCATGGTTCTGCACTTAATCTAACTGCATTTTCTTGCTATCAACACTATCAACTACTTTTCTCCTGGAAATTTTTTATAAAGAATTGAGATATTTCTCCAAGCTATCATCTAATGCAGTTTACTTAATTTAAATAAAACTGACCTTGTTAAGTGTATACAAGTTTGCGTAGCAGTAATAAGCATAATAAGAAAAGGCAGGATTGAATTCATTGGTCCACTCTGAAGGATGTGGCATGTGTTTTGTAGGACGTCTCTCTAGTTTACTTTCATCATCTACGACGTCGAATCCTACAACCTTCATTGAGAAACAGTAGGCATAAAGTTAGCTATCTCATAAGAGAATATAAAAGTCACAGCACACAAAGACAAGGAGGAGAATTCATACAGTGTTGACGCAAATAACAGTAAAATGATTATTAGGATTTTGGGAAACAATTTTGACAGCATGTTGGCAAATTGAATTAGAAAATCAAAGCTTATTTCATGCTAGTTGCACGAGGGTTTGTCATTCGTTTTATAAAACAAGTGAAGAACATGCATACCTGTAGATTTTAAACGTGGTTGACATGAAAAAACATCAAAAATACCAATCATCCAGACTAAAACCTCAAGAAATTTGACCAACAACCATGCAAAAAGTAAGCATAAGATGCAAAAAACCAGAGTTAAATTAATATCCTCATATCTGTCGGGAATCATGATCATAAAAAGAAAACTAGAAAATTGACAAAAATATTTAATGTTCAATAAAATCATAAATCAGTCAAATAATTGTGATGGGCCTCCAAAACTGGGCTTAATTAAATAAATCCCTTGGGGAGAGGGAAGTGTGTATCATGAGAAATCAGATTTAATGCACCAAGGAGAGAATTAACAAAGCCATAATAATAAATGTTGAATTATCCTCAACTACACGTAAACCATAAAAAGTGTCTGGACTGTGGTCAATAAAGCAAAAGGCTTATACAAGAAATTGTGATGATTAATCAAATAATAAAGGGTAAGAAGAAAGGAGAGAAGTCTAAAGCAAACCTGCAATAAGAAAAGATGCAGGTGAGGGTGTGAATTTGGATCCACTGTGACTTCAAAAAGAGGAATAAAGATATTGTCCAATATATTCTGAAAGGATGTGACCGTTCCCATACTCCTGTATACATTGTATAATCTCGGCAGCTGCACAATTGAACCAATAAAATAAACGTGTTAAGAATTCAAAAACCAAACACAACTCTAAGAAATTCGTCTGATACAAACTAGTAGAAACATGGTAATGGTAGGTGCAACCCAAAAGCTACAAAGGGAGCTAGAGGAGGCAGACGACTACATGAGGAAACAAATAGATGAACAGCTCAAAAGCTGCAACAGAGATGGGCTAAAAAAATAAAAAGGACAAGATCATGCAACCAAACCAGCAAACATTTTCCATGTTAGTCCAGTTGGCTACTTTGCCCATAAAGGTGAGGCCTCATGCAATGAGGTATGAGTAATTCAGCAATGAAGAAAAGCTTAAGTGGCTAAATGTTCGTAACCAACTATTGTAAAATAATCATTACAGATACATTCATCAACTAAACACCTGGATTCGGCAAGAATTACAAACACATAAATTAAATTTGAAGCTGTTAAAAAGAAAGAGCAAAAATAAAGTATTATATAGACAATAATTTAATTTCATGTCAGGCATGATAGATATTGACAAAAACATCACTTTAAGCTACCTGAATCAACCAAACTGCATTTTCACTAGAAATACAATTGTTTACGAACCAACTTGCCAGCTGATCCCATTCACTCTGTTTCCTCCCATAGATTGAAATCCGGTACTCAGCCATCTGAAAGGAATACGATGAAATTAGAATTCATGGAAACTGAGTACAGTTAGCGACATTCAACAATCTAATTTCATCAACTACGACTTAAATATTTGACCTGTCAAAATCTCTGTTACAAAATTGCAAGTTGATTCTTTTACAATAATGGACAATACAACATATAAATCCTCATCTGGTACTTCGTTTATGGATCTCAAACAAAAATTAGCATTTAGCTAAGAGTAATAGTGGCCTCATTTTGCATATATATTTGCATTGATTTCAAATATAAAGTTAAAATAAGCATTTCATATGTATGGCAAGAGACTTCATTCCATTGCAGCGTTAAACATTGCCACCTCATCTGGAGAAAAGACTTTGTTCGTGTTAAAAGTAATCTAACAAAAGAAAACTGCATTCTTTGCCATTAACCAAGAGATGATTGATAATGACAAACACCAAATCATGTGACACTAGATCCCAGAAACATAGCATTGTCTCAAAACACAACTGACTGAAAAAATTTACTGTCATAATTTTCAAACACCAGTCAGACCACATATATAAGGTAAATTTAAGTGATGTTATTGGTTTGCCAGAGTAACATTTTTGTTCGCCTATGATTTGACCTTTCAAGATGATGTAAAGTGAACGAAAAATCACTCATCTTATCCATAATAATGGAGGTAATGACCACTAGGCGATCAAATGGAGAACATAAGCATCCTACCTTGAGAGATCAAGGATGTGCATCGAAGGATTTAAATAGCATTATGTTCCAAAAGCAAGAAACGGCAGTATGACCGTGAAGCATTAAAAATTTAATAGCTGTCTTGATTGGATTCGTCTGTTAAATTCTTAAGCATCCAGAATCTTGTGAACGCATATGATTCCATCAGTACACCACATTTTATTTAAAATGTAGGTCATAGGAAGCGATGCACTGGCTAATTGAGTATCTTTCAAAAGCATCCAAAAGAAAATTCACAGCACAAATGCAACCTCACCTGGTACTTACTTGCTTCCAGATCTGAGAGGACCTGCTTCGTCATTTCAGCCAGGAAGCGCCCTGGAAAGAAAAGACAATTTGATGTCATTCTATCCTTAAGACTTTGAAGTATTCCGAATCGAGTTTCTCAAAAGGAAAAGCTCCGAAGATCATTTCTAGTAATCCCACCACTGATTAGAATGAATACTTAGCATCGTCGTAAAGCAGTGAAATATAGACTATCTAACATCACGTTAACAGATTTCGCAGTTCCATTTTTATTGTCATCATAATGGTCGGAAACACATGGCGGCGCTTGAAGTCAGCAGTGATAATACAATAAGAAGTGTCTATTTTTTATATCTAATGGCCAAAAATCATATGGTAGATACAATTACTCTTCAAAAAGTATCTAAGTGAACAGGTGACAAGTATTAAAAGATTTTGTATAGGGAGACTAATTTTTCTGCTCATATCAGTATTTCCCACAAACTAGGCACATTATTAGACGTTATTAAAAAGCGCTTTAAAATGTAATGTTGACGCACACATATACTTCTTTGGCAACGAAACAGACCTTGGATGAGATTATCCTGCTTCAGAAAGATCTCCCTAAGTCGACTCTGTCCACAAGGATTGTACTTGAGATTGAATTTATCAAATCGGTGAAAGGTACTCTTATCAGCATGCACATCTAACAAATCGACATTAAGATCATACCTGAAAGAGAGTCGACCATTATATCAATTAATAAAATAATAAAAGGTAAACAGCGAAAAAATACGTAGGGACAATCAGTAATTCAAACCCAGTTAAGTCCAAACTGTCAAAGACTTCCTTCAGTGTGAGATACTGTCCATCACGATATATGACAACCTGTTGCGCAACAAAGATAGCATTCAATGGAGCATCAAAGGGAGGAAAGTTAATGCTGAAACTATAGAAAGGACTCAGATATGTACACAACAACTAATGTGCAACATAATGTAAGCAATAACATCACAATTTTTATACCTCATCGGGTTCTTTTCTTAGTTTTGATTTGATGAACCGGAGAAGAAGCTTCTGGTTCATGCAAGCAGAGTGATGCACGTGAGTGTCAACTTTCCTGATATTGTAGAAATCGCGATGAGGTGCGCTCTTCTGAGCTACAAACTCCCTGTCCGCAGTCACCAGCAAGTGGAGGCGAAATTTCTGTAAATATGTAATTCATAATTGGCCAAACTGATGACGACTATCAGATACTCAAAAACACGGTGGTATTCAGGAATATTACTTCTTCCAGAAGTCGTAATCGATGGTGGCATGCAGAACGAGCATTTCCAACAGACATTACTTTTAGGAGATAATGCATATCTGTGAAGAAAGTGGTTGAACTTGGAACAGGAAAAAGTTCTTCAGTATCTGAAATGTTTTAAAGAAAATACAGTTGGTGAATTATAAACATCATTAAGAATGGAGCCGCATACAAGTCTATTTAATCTATGGCTAGTAGCCTCCTGAGAGTTTACCCCTCTTCGTTGCATAAACATGGACTACTCCATCTTCCATTTTGAAGTGATGCTGTATGCAAGAAACAGAACTGAGTCACATAACTAATTATTACACAACTAAGTGATATATTTTACAGCTAATTACCGCAGTTGAGAGAGCTAGGACAACTCACAGATGTTGCTTCAAGAGGGGTAAAGTGAAAATGTTTTTCTTCGACTATAGATGAAACAGATTTCTCCAAATTTTTTGACCAGGGAGCAAGTGTTTCCCGAAATACATACTTCTCCCGCAATTCTAAGCATTCACAAATCAGCTTCAGTACTTCTAGTTCTTCAATGCTCACTGTGTCTGATTTTGAACATTTTGACGAGCATTAGAAATGAAACGTAGTACTGACAAAGAGTCTTTAAAATCAAAAATTCCCTGACAAATCCTTGAATAACAGGAAGGTAAAATACCATGCATAAGAAAAAAATTGTTGCTTGAAACAGTATCATTCCCCAAAACATTTACTAGAGCTGTATCAACCTTTATGGCACCATGATCCATATTAGCCATTGTTTCAGTCACTAATACATCAGTTTCTAGAACATGAATGTGACTCCCATTTTCTGTTTGTGCTGGACCAACAGATGTATCTTGAGCAACTGCATTAACATCCTGAAAATCACAGATAATTTTCATAAGCAACATGATAATTGATAAACATTTTAGTGCTAAAGAAGGGAAACACAGAAATGAATACCAATTAGTGCTTCAATCCAGAAATTTGAAATTTTATATTTTCCATTACTCCAAGTAGGGAGTGGAATGCCACCTAAGTTTCGCTAAGAAGAAATAAATACCAGTTTTAGCCCCCACAATCACAAAACAATTCCATTATGCATTGTGTTATCTTGCAATACTTCTTAAAGTCCGTAAAAACTAATAGAAAACAAAAAAGTGTATACACATGAAATTAACCGTCAAAACTATATATAATAACCTGGGACCAACTTTACATTGTCATAAGATAGATCATGATCTTCTCTTTTTGAAAGCTCAGTTATTTCATCATCAGAATCTCCGGTACTTTCAAATGCATAACCACCAGTTGATCTTGGGGTCACCAGCCTGCCAGCCGATCCAACCCGCAAAGTTGGACCACAGTTACTGACATATAGCTCCTCTCCTGTACAGAGGAAGATCAGTTAAAACACACAATTCGTCCTACAACGCATAGAACATATCAAGACTACAAGAAGCATAAACTTTACGCAACAATTTACATTAAGTTACCAAAAAATCTAAACTACTCCAACAACTACAGTGAAATACACCAAATAGTTTAATCTTGTAACCAATAACATTACATGACTGAGATGAATGACATTATCACACGTGTTTAGGAATCGACAACTTTATTTCATAAACACACATCATTCATTTACTCATTGTGAAACAGAATATTCAGAATGGTCGCGAAAAGGTATTGAAAGTTGAGTATTAAAGAAAAAAAGTAACATACTATCTCTTTGCTCTGACCGAGGTGGCGGGAAATCCGAAACAAGCGAACTAATCTTATCCAATGATTTTGACACCGCTCGCGTATACGCACCAGATACCTCATTCCTCCACTTGTCCTTCGAAATACTCACATTTGGCACCGAAGATGAAACTTTACACTCTCGACTATAATTATCCTCCTTATTATGAAATGAACTCGATACATTATTATCGTTCTGACAAATAATTACACTGCTAATACTGTCATTGCAATCTCGAAATTCCAATTCTTCTTCATCGGAGAGAGGTTGAGATTCGGGATGGCAGCGGCGGAGGTTGACGAGGCGATCGAGAACTTGATTGACGCTGCGCTTGTGGATGTAGAACGCAGAGATCGCCATAACGGAGGCGCCGAATAAGGCCGCCACCGCCAGCTGAAGCGGCGAAACCGGCGGCGATGAGGAGGAAAGTGGAGGCGCTTGTGATTTCATATTCTATTCGGAGTTTGGCGTGTGTGGGTTTAGCTCGGGGTTAGTGTAAACAGCCGGGGAAAATTTAGTAATTTACTCACAAGTTAAATACTTCTTTCAAACACGGCTTACACTCTTATTGGCATCAAAAAATTTCTTAATCACTAATTCACTATTATCTACGGACACGGATTCTTGGGCACATAGATACCAACATGGATGAATCTAACCTAAAATTTAAGGAGGTAAAAAATAATAATATAAAAAATTGAGAATAATTTTTTTTAAAGGATTAAAATTAATATAATTTCAAGATGATGAATACAATTTTTTTAACTTTTTTTTAGCTAATAATTTTTTTTGAAAAGGCAACATAAAATTGCCCCTGGATATGATTATAGTTGAACATGATTTTTTACAGTTCTACCATATGATATGATATTTCTGGATATAACAATTATATATATATATATATATATATATATATATAATATTTAGAAAATTTGGTCCAAATTCATTTTGTAAGAAAGTTGAGGATTTAAACTAATTGTTGCAAGATGAAACTTACCAAACTATAGTATTTTTGTATAATTTTTCCTAAATATTATTGTTGTATATATATAATAGATAAATAAATATTGTCGTATACAAACGTATAGTATCCTATTAATTTTAAAAACATTGTGTAATTCATGAAAGTTGATGATGTAAAATGTAAACTTTTTCAAACAATGGTTACAAAGTGAAATATAACCATCATTATTATTTATAATTAGCCTAAATTGTAATATTTATAAGAAATCAAGTGTCAAACATATAATCAACATTAAACAAATTAAAATTCAAAATAATAAAGTTGGCGGATCTTGACCGTGTCGGATATGGTATTAGACATATCTTGATCGTGTCCAGACACGTCTCGCAGATTAAAAATTAATTTTAAATTTTGTATACGCCATTCGGTGTTTTCGATATATCCGAGTCAGACGTATCTTGACTATTTCCAGTCATGTTTTGAGATTAAAAAATTGATATTTAATTCAGATATGCCAAATGTATCTGTGCAGTATTCGTATGTATCCATATCCCAAATATATCTGACACGTGATTTTAAAATTTTAGGAGTATTCATACATCATATTTTAATCTTAAATAAATATACAAAGTTTTATATGGAGTAAACCCATTTTTGGATTTCATAAATTGAGAACTGATGGATGTTCGAGAGGAAATCTAGGAGAATCAGTTGTAGGAGGAATCATTTGACTCCTCAGGTCGGTTTGTGAATGGATACTTGGATTACGTTGGAATTGGGAATAACATCAGAGCTGAGTTGCTTGCTATTCTCAAAGGTTTGGAGCTTTGTCTATAATTTGGATTTTTTCCGGTTTGGGTGGAGACGAATTCCACGGTTGCTATGTCAATTATTAAGGCATCTCATACTTGATGACTTATACGTTCAGTCGTGCCTGTTCATTGTCAGATATGCTCGGAAAGGATTTTTCGTTGTAGTTTTGACCGATAACCTGAGCAGATATTGACCTTCTCGGATAACATGTTGTTCGAAACTTTGTGTTCGGGGTATTTATTATTCAATATTATATGAGATTTTACACAGAGAAACTTATTCATGGCCTCACTAGTCTTGATTAAATTTTTTGATCATTTTCCAAAAGCATTATAAAAATTGTCTTAATTAAACTTTTTGATCATTTTCCAAAAGCATTATAAAAATTAAAAACTATTATAATCTGAAAAAAAAAATTCTTCCAAAATTAATATCAATGAAAAGTCGTTCGGTCAATGTATTTGAATTTATTTCTCTTCTGTGGTTTATCATGTTTTTTTCTACCAACTCGGTTGCTTTCACAAGTTCTAAAGATGAGAGATGTTACTTTACTGAGATAGTTTGAGCAGATAATCTTTATGTTCAACAATTCACAGTAGAGAGAATTCGCTACTCCATAGCCGATCTCTGTATTCGACTCTGTTTTTGGCGAACCGTGATCGTTATCAGTCTCGATCAGGGAAATTCGCTATCCTTTTTATGCTTTTTGTTATTTTGTCATTTGCATTTGATTCATCCTTTATCCTCGTGTTCTGTTTATAACTGTCCATGGATTTTCTGAAAAGTATGAATTGTGTCAGTTTGTGTGATTTTTGATGCATCAGAATTCTTGAAGTTGAAGCCCTAGGTTACCTCTACATAATCGATGTATGTGCATGTGTTGAAAAAACTTTGTTATTTATATTTGGTTTGAAACAAATGTTTCGAGAATTTGCTTCTGTATAAATTAGCATTTTGTGCATGGAAACGCTTAAATATTAGCCGCAGTTTCGTTTTTGGAGTTCCGTATACAGCTAGCAGATCGAAAAATGTTGTTCTGAAGATAATATATGCATGTGGATTCTGGTGCCAAAAGATTTTAAGTTAAAAATGTATGGTGTGTTATATAACTTATATTATTGGTTGCAAAATGAAGATCGGACTTCTTTGCAGTATGAAATATTTGAATTTAAAAGTTGCAATCTTGTTTGGTGTTGCAGGAAGAATTTTGGTGGAAAATGAATTTTCTGATGTTGAGATCTCATAGTCAGACGGCAATTCAGGAGCCGCCGTCCGTTGCAAATGAGGAGTCAAGACCCATTGCTACTTTAGAGGGTCTTCTTTCTGATGATTCATTCCCAGAGAGGACAACTTCTGGAATTCGCCATGCAGAAAATCATGAGTACAAGGGTGGCAGTGTCACAGGTTCTAGTGGAGAGAGTAATTCTCAAGTTAATAGCCATGTAGATGTTGCAGAAGAGGATGGTTTGATAATTATTCCATGTAGTAAGGCTCCTTGCTCTATCTTAAATGCTTGCTTCATTTAATCATGTAGTATGGTTAAGGATGGCTATTTAAGCAGTTTTTCTTATCTTGTTCCTTATCATTGACATATTTTTTTATATTACAGTATTGCTTCTTTTTTTGTTGTAAAATATTTATCAAGTGCAAAAACGAAGATCTGCAGATTGAATATATAGCGTCTTTAGTTACCCCATCCTATCAGACTAGTTGGTTTCTTTTGTTTCAATCATTGTTTTTGCTTACTCTGGCACGTGTGTTTCTGAAAATCTGGAGCTTTGTTAGGAACTAATCTAATGGTGTGTCGCTGGATGCATATAAAAAAATCAACTGTGAGACCGGTGAAATGGCACTGTTATGGTAGCCAAATCCACAGATAACAGAAAATAAAGATTTTGGTTTATCAAATAAAATTACAAGATTGAGTTGATCTTTTATTCTCTTGTAATTTTATCTTTTAGGATTGGTTTTTAATTTAGTATTAGGATTGGTTTCACTCTAAAGAGTTTATTTAGTTTTAAATTGTTAGCTATGATATTTCATTTCAGATTGAGAGTTATCTAGTTAGGTATTTTGAATTTTTAGGATTTTGGAGTCTTTGTTGTATATATAGGACTCATCATTAAAAAGAAAAGCATTGAGTTTGTCTTCCAAAAAAATATTGCTAATAGAAAGGGATCGCCAGGTCCACCATATCAAGCCCATTTGATCTAAGGAAAGCAAGGCCGGAACACGAATAAAAAGCAAGACCCTTTGAAAAGTTGCATTGGAGTAGTTTAAACATTGAAATCTGATCTAGCCAGATGCTTGTCTATGCTTGCCTGAATTAAAAATGAGATGTTCTTTGTTAGGCTGCTGGTTTTGGCCACACAAAATAGTATAAGAACAGCAAACAACACACGAATAATCAAGCACCAGAAATGAAGAACAAGGAAATTAATATGAACTGAAATGGAATTGCATGAGATGGAATGAAAGTAACTGGTCCCAGAGATGATTCTCTGTACAGAAGGTTATACCCTAGCAACAGCTAGTCACGTTTACAATTATCAAAGCATAACCAACTCTACTCCTCTCTCTCCCCTTTTTAATCCCTCATCTCATGTGCATCTCCCCTTTTGTGCCTTCTAGAATAAACTTACTAATGATGTGCCTATCACTCATACCCGTAACATTCTTCCTTAAAAAAATGGATGTTCCGGTATTTGCATCTTTATTTCCTTTCGTGAGGAGCTAAATTGACAGCATGAAGATTAAGTGTTTACTCATTAGTTGTATGATGCTAATTTGGACTGCATGTCCAAGTGCATTGTTGGTTAAAGCTCCGGTGGAAAAATTCAAATGTTAGTCTCAAGTTTGGAAGATGGAATGAAACTGATTATGCTTGGAGCTATTTATTTAGCGTCTACAAAAAATGTTGACTTGTATGAAATTCATGAATGGTTCATGAAAGACGACCTGAACGAAATGCTAGGTTATCTCTGATAACAGCAAAGTTTAGAGGCATTTCTTGTATTGATTAAAAAAATATAAAGTTACGATTTCTTGACCCAGTCATTGAGGCAGAGACTCTTATATTTCTGTAAGCTTATGTCAGTTTGTCAGCATTTTTGTTTCAAGGTATCTGCTTAAATTGGCTTTTTGTGTAGACGAAAGAAGTTTTGCAACTACTTTCGCTTGAATTAAATTTTAGATTCTGTCCCTTTTGGATATTATTGGTTTAACAGGGATAAGAAGTTTGTCTTTGCTGCTTCCTTTGTGTATACTTATTAGAGGTTCTGTTTGACAGCAAATATCTGGTGAAAGGATCAGATATATCTTCCCTTAGACGTGATTATCATGTTATATCTTCATTGTCTTGAATTATTTCAAGACAATAATTTCATTTTGCATCTATTTTATTTTTTCCACAAGTTGCAATATTACATGAACAAATTTTAATTCATGATTTGCTTTTCGCAGAAGAAGTACCTGCGAAATGGATGGAATCGCCAGACATACTTTCTCTCCGCTCCTTGGATCGCAACTTTGTTTTTCCAGGTAACTTTTTAATATTTGTTCACTCTGTTCCTCTGACTAGCAAATATTAAAAAGTTCCAGGAATTTTGCTTTCTTATACACTCGCCTTTGTCCTTAGGTGAACTAATCCGTATACTTGTATGTCTGTCTGCATGTAAGCAAGATACTGAAATTATTACACCATTTAAAGTTGCTGCTTTTATGAATAAAAATTGGATTGGAAAAGGCAATAATAAACAAAATGGAGAGGTTGAAGGTCCAAAATATCCAGTTTCTCATAGAGTGGACTCGAGTGCTGGTGGGCAAGATGATCAAAATGGTGAAAATGGGATGGAAGGGGTTGATTCTCAAAAAGATGTTCCAACCGGTGAATCTCTCCTTAGAATGGAAGATTATAGACGGCGGACGAAAAAATTGTTGCAAAAACTCAAAAGTTCACATTTTTCGCTCGAATTGCGGAGTTAGATGAACCACTTTGGACTAAAAGAGGAGTGCAGAACGCCAAACTCGCAACTTCTGAAACATTTGAAAGAAATTTGACTGGAGATTCTGTTAGGTGTACGTTCCGCTTTGGATCTCGATTGATAACCTGCAACCAATACAAGAAAACAATCACAGTATACAATTCCCAAATAACTATAAAACTGAAATTCAAACAAGAGTATGGGAATAGGGCTCAGGTCGAGCAGGGTTTCCTTTCTACGTCGTCACCGGGGAACCAAGGTATCGTAGCCAAAAGATGGAGACACACACACTGCCCTAAGCACTGCCCGAACACACCATCAGTAGGTGACAGCCGAACACAGCAAGGGGAACCACACACAGGGTTACACCAAGACACACACAGTCGACTTGGACAGCAAGGAAATAGCACACGCACTGCCTCAAGCACTCCACAGCCTCACACAGTGAGCTACACCAGAAATCTAAAGGTCAAGACTCACGGCAGCCACCACCTCACTCTCACGAAGAAAGCTCACGGCCAACCACCACGACAGAGACGTGAAAGAAGGAAAAGGGGGGAACGAAAAATACACAAAGGATTTCGGACTTCAGACCTTACCTCATCATGGAACAAATCCATGATTAATAGCAGCAAGGGAGACGAAGAGAAGGGGAGCAAGTCCCAAGGAAAAACGCGGTCAAGCGAGTCCAGCCGAGGAGACGCACGATCGAGAAGCTTCTGTGTGGGTGAGATGAAGAGGCAACTGGATGAAGGAAAAAGGGGGGGGGGGGGGGGGGGGGGGGGGGCTCGGGAATGAAAGAAAAGGGGCCAAGGCCCAATAGGAATAAAAGGTAATGGGCCAAACCCAACAAATCTCCACCTTGGCACAATACCGGCTCCACCTCAACGTAAGGAAAACCCATAGATGACTCATCATCGCCCAAAGGGTCCCCACAACACACAAAGCATTGTGTGGACCAAATTCCTGTCATAGCACAAAGCACAGACAAAGAACACAGACAATAACCAACAGAAAGGAGGTTAAAGTCAATAACCGGGGTAACAATTCTATAACTCGCACAAAGCAGTTATATAACACCAACATAGACAGCAACACTAATCAATCACCTGTATCCAAATTCAAAATTTTTAGACATGATTGCAATTTAGAAATAGGTAAACACTTAGTTCCCATATCAGCAGGATTATATTCAGAAGGAATCTTTTCAAGATTAACTAATCCTTTAGCCACTACATCCCTAATGTAATGAAATCTAACATCAATATGCTTAGTGCGATCATGAAAAACAGGATTCTTACACAATTGAATGCCGGACTGAGTATCAGAAAATACCTCTACCTTACCTTCGAGCAAGCTAAGTTCAGAGATCAAACCTTTCAGCCAGACAGCTTCCTTCAAAGCTTCTGTTACAGCAACATATTCTGATTCCGTTGTCGACAAGGCAACGATATGCTGCAGCTGCGATTTCCAACTTATACATGCTCCACACAAAGTAAAAACATATGAAGTATTAGATTTTCTATTGTCCTTATCATTAGCATAATTAGAATCAACATAACCTTTCAACTTGACACCATCAGCATATTTAGAAAAACATAAGCCATAATGCATAGAGTTTTTCAAATATCACAACAACCATTTAACAGCATTCCAATGTACCACACCAGGATTAGACATATATCTACTTAAGCAGCTAACAGCATAAGCAATGTCAGATCTAGTGCTAACCATCAAATACATTATAGAACCAATTGCATTTGAGTACGGTACATTTTCCATGGCATCAAAGTTAACATCAGTTTTGGGACTTTGATCTTTACTTAGCACAAAATGAGCAGCTAAGGGCACGTTAACAGGTTTTGCATCAAACATGGAAAATTTCTTTAAAATTTTCTCTACATAAGAAGTTTGCTTTAACCAGAGAGTAGATTCCTTTCTATCTCTAACAATGTCCATGCCTAGGATTCTACTAGCACCACCTAAGAACTTCATATCAAATTTATCACTTAAACAGTTCTTAATATGCTCAATGGATTTCAGACAAGGACTAGCAATCAACATGTCATCCACATAAATCAACAAGAAAAAAGGCACTGGCATTTTATCCTTAAAATACAAGCAATGATCAAAAGAGCTTCTTTTAAATTTTAAGGTAAGCATGCATTCATCAAACTTCTTATTCCATTGCCTAGGTGACTGCTTTAGGCCATACAAAGATTTATTAAGCAAACAAACGTGATTAGGGTTCTTTGAGTCAACAAAACCATCAGGTTGTTTCATGTAAATCTTTTCATCTAAGTCACCATGCAAAAAAGCAGTTTTAACATCCATCTGTTTAAGTTCCCAATTAAAGTGAGCAACAAGTGATAATAAAATTCTCACAGTAGTAAACTTAACAACAGGAGCAAAGATTTCAGTATAGTCAATACCCTCTCTTTGATTAAAACCTTTTGCAACTAGCCTAGCTTTATATCTAACAGAATCAACTTCATTCTTTACCTTAAATAACCATTTGCAATCTACCAAAGAGCAATTAACAGGTTTAGGTACAAGAGTCCATGTATGATTCACAACTAAAGAATGCATTTCATCTTTCATGGCACTAAGCCAATGCACAGCATTTTTAGATTTCAAAGCTTCATTATAGGTCTTAGGCTCACAATTATCAATAGACTCAAACATATTGAAAACATGCGATGTGAGGTGAAAATCATTAAGCCTAGCAGGTTGTTTCACATTTCTTTTAACCCTATCCCTAGTCAACATATAATCATGCAGATCTTCATGTTCATTAGCAACCAATTCATTATGCACATGTTCGTCAACATTTTCATGTAAATCAGGTTCATTAACAGGCAAGTTCTCATGATTCATATTAGGGAGCACATCGTTTTCAATAACAGGGGTAACAATAGGCAAAGACTCCACCTTGCTCGGTGTAGTCTCAGACTCACAGTCAGATTCAGGCAAAGATGGAAGCAAGCAAGGCATTTCAGATTCATTAAAAATGACATCCTTACTTATAATAGTTTTGAAACCAGGTTCACATCTTAACCAAAGCCTATATCCTTTTACACCCTCGGGATAACCAAGAAAGACGCACTTAACTGACCTAGGTTCAAGTTTGTCTCCTTTCCTATGCACAAAAGCAGAACAACCAAACACTTTAAGATTTGAAAAATCTAATTTCTTACCAGAAAAAACACTTTCGGGACACTTACCATTCAGAGGTACGGAAGGGGATCTATTTATCAAATAAGAAGCTGTCACGACAGCTTCGCCCCAGAACTTCTTTGAGAGTCCAGAAGATGCAAGCATACTTCTAACTCTCTCGAGTAAAGTTCTGTTCATCCTCTCAGCAACACCATTCTGCTGGGGAGTATAGGGCACAGTCTTGTGTCTCGGAATCCCAGATTCACAGCACAAGTCATCAAACAAGATATTGCAGAATTCCATTCCATTATCTGTCCTAAGCCGTTTAATCTTTTTTCCAGTTTGGTTTTCAATCAAAATCTTCCAGTTTTTAAATTTATCAAAAACATCAGATTTATTCTTCATTAGAAAAATCCACACTTTTCTATAGTAATCATTAATGATAGACAAAAAATACCTATTACCACCTTGAGTTGGGACAGGTGAAGGTCCCCAAACATCAGCATGCAGGTATTCAAGTATATCAGAACATTTAGTCACATTGGGGGAAGGGGAGATAGAGAATTTAACTCTTTGCTGTTTGCCTAAAACACAGGAATCACAAAAAGTCATGCAAGACAGTTTATCCCTACCAAAACAACCATCTTTGTGTAAAATCTCTAATCCTTTAGAACTCATATGACCTAACCTTTTATGCCATAAATCAGTTAAATCATCTGACACAGAATTAGCACAGATTTTATCACAGACTGTTTTGCAAACATACAAATTCCTCATTTTCTCAGCCTTAAAAGCTACCAAAGACCCCCGCGTTATTTTCATGCAACCATTTTCCCTTTTACCCTCATAACCATCAGACTCTAAAGCTGCACAAGACATCAAGTTATTGCACAAAGCAGGAACATGTCTAACATCTTTCAAAGTCACAGAATAACCAGATTCAAATTTCAGACAAATATTACCAATACCAGAAACTTTACACAATTTCTCATTGGCCATAGAAACAGAAGCATGCTCAATTTCTCTCTAGCTAGAAAACAAATTTTTAAGTGGTGTCATGTGATAAGTGCAACCTGAATCAATAAGCCATTCATTTTCACACACAGGTAATGAAAGCACAGAGTTCACAGAATCACATAATTCAGTCACCATAAAAATATCCCCCATGTTTTCCCCAGAGGTAGAAGCAATGTTCGCTTGTTCATTTGTCTGATTTCCATTTTTATTCTGATTCTTCTTTTTAGGGCAATCTTTTATGAAATGATTTGGGTCCCCACAATTGTAACATTTCTTCTTACTAGGCCTAGATTTCGATCTAGCCTTACTCTTTCCTCTTTTATCACATTTTTGGTATTGGTAATTGTTATTATGCCTATGTTGTGATCTACCACGAACGTGCATAATTTCACCAGAGGATTGTCTATTGCCTTTGTTAACTTTTAAATCTAATTTCTTGCTTTTTAGGCCGTTCATTACAGTATCCAATGTAATAGAATCTCTACCGTACTTAATGGAGGATTTTACATCACTATAATTTTCAGGAATAGCATTTAAAAGAACAATAGGTGAATAGTCGTCAATGTTCTTATCTCCTGTCAATTTAATATCTTGAATTAACTTAGTAAACACATCCAAATTTTCATCTACGTCTTTGTTCAAGTCTAGCTTGAATCTGAAAAATTTTTCTAACAAGAAAAGTTTACTTGGCAAAGATTTTTCAGTAAACATTTCTTCTAATTTTTCCCAAAGATCTTTTGCAGATGATAGTTTACCACATTTCCTGAGCACAAAGTCAGATAAGTTCAAGATAATAGAAGAATAAGCATATTCGTCATCTTCAAGTTTCTTAGCAGATGTAATGTTTTCAGCCCAATTACCGTCAATAGCTTTAAATACTTTTTGCTGTATTAAGATTCCTTTCATCTTTTGTTGCCATATCGAAAAATCAGATTTTCCATTAAAGGGTTCAAGGTTATATCCAGAAATTGAAGCCATCACAAATAAGCAAGGAGGCACACACAATTTCAAATAACCAGTCAGCAGAAGCAAGGACCACAAGGCACAAACACAATATGAAAGAATCAATCAAGCTAAGGGGAGGAAAAATCGATATCACCCACAAGATCACAATACACTCAACGGTGTACGAGCATGGGGCTTCAGATAGAGATTTTCCTACGGGTAAGGGACACAATTACTTAGAAACAACGTAGTAAACAGATAATCACTTACTACCCAGAGACAAAGCTCTGGGGTGACGAAAACCACACTGCCCGAAGCACCGAAGGCACTGCCCGAGATCTGCCCGAGATTCCAGTCGCTGCCCGAGCACTCCAGCCGCTGCCCGAACACTCCTGCTGCTGCCCGCCGCTTCCCGAACACTCCAGCCACTGCCCGAGGTCTGCCCGAGCACTCCACCAGGCACGGAACGCTCTGATACCACTGTTAGTTGTACGTTCCGCTTTGGATCTCGATTGATAACCTGCAACCAATACAAGAAAACAATCACAGTATATAATTCACAAAGAACTATAAAACTGAAATTCAAACAAGAGTAAGGGAATAGGGTTCAGGTCGAGCAGGGTTTCCTTTCTACGTCGTCACCGGAGAACCAAGGTATCGTAGCCAAAAGATGGAGACACACACACTGCCCTAAGCACTGCCCGAACACACCATCAGTAGGTGACAGCCGAACACAGCAAGGGGAACCACACACAGGGTTACACCAAGACACACACAGTCGACTTGGACAGTAAGGGAATAGCACACGCACTGCCTCAAGCACTCCACAGCCTCACACAGTGAGCTACACCAGAAATCTAACCACAAAGGTCAAGACTCACGGCAGCCACCACCTCACTCTCACGAAGAAAGCTCACGGCCAACCACCACGACAGAGACGTGAAAGAAGGAAAAGGGGGGGAACGAAAAATACACAAAGGATTTCGGACTTCAGACCTTACCTCATCATGGAACAAATCCATGATTAATAGCAGCAAGGGAGACGAAGAGAAGGGGAGCAAGTCCCAAGGAAAAACGCGGTCAAGCGAGTCCAGCCGAGGAGACGCACGATCGAGAAGCTTCTGTGTGGGTGAGATGAAGAGGCAACTGGATGAAGGAAAAAGGGGGGGGGGGGGGGGCTCGGGAATGAAAGAAAAGGGGCCAAGGCCCAATAGGAATAAAAGGTAATGGGCCAAACCCAACAGATTCTTTAGAAACGGAAAGGATTGTGAAAAAGAAGAATTCATTTAATGCCGCGATTGACCGAGGAAAATTTGATGCTCGTATATCCAGGGGATTGGTAAGAGATCCTGCCAAGTGCTGTTCCCTTCCAAACGGAGACATAGGTTTAACAGAAACTTAAAATAATTTCACAGGTCTTATTTCTATGTCAGACGATGTACTTGCTGCATAGATTATATAGTTGATCATATATCTTTCTCATTACTATGTAATTAGCCACTAAGAATTCTTGTATTGATGATGACTGGAGCATTAACCATGCAGTTCAAGTGTGGGCTAGGGCATCTTTGTGATGGCTAACTCATTTGTTTTGGCAATCACTATTGTGTGGCTGTGGGGGTACTCATTGATGCGTTGCTTTCAAAGTAGAATCTTCCAGTTATGAGTCTTATGACTTTTATCGTGCAGTATTTGTTTAACAAATGAGTTCAAAGATAAAGTTTAGTAAACATGAAGTTTAAATGAAAATCGTCATATTCACATGTACAAGACACCATGAGGTTTTACGTTGTTCGTTTACCTTCTCTTTACTTTAATCATTATGCTTGCAAGATTATGGGCAATTTTGGTTTTAATTATTGTTTTATTTGAAAAGTGGAGCTAATGAATTTCCCTCTTAGTTCTTGATTTATTTAAGTACCGTTCCTTTTCTTTTCACACAACTGGCTACCTTGATTTGCAGGTATCACTACTTATTTGAATTCTGCTTTCTTTTTTGGAAGGATGCAGGTGTTATTACAGGTAAATATCGGTGTTGACTTTGCGAGAGATCCCATCCTGGAGATTCTTCAATTTGAAATGTATCAAGAAAGAAATTCGATTCTGGAGAACCAGCATGCTCTGACTTCTGAGAATCTGGATACTTCTGGAGATCTGTTAAAATGGCTGCTTCCTGTGGATAATTCTATTATTCCACCAGCTCGAGCTGTATCTCCTCCTGTATTGAGCTCTGGTTCAGGTATTCGTAACACATCCACAAAACCTACCCTATCTGGGTCTTCTGGTTCTCAACTATTTTATTTTGGTAATCTTAGAAGTTATCCATGTCCCCACTTCCACAAAATTCAACACTACCTCCATCTGTCACAACTACTAATGCAAAACCAAGTTTTGACCTAGAAGATTGTAATCAAGTTTCCTTTTGTAAGTTTGTAGAAAGTGGAAGAAGTGGAAATGAATGTACCATTGGAGCCAGAGAGATTTTCTGTTAGGTGTGGTTTAGAAGGAATTTTTACACCTGGGAGAAGGTGGAGGAAACAGATAGAAATAATTCAACCCGTAGAAATCAATTCTGTTCTGTTGATTGCAATACGAATGATCTTCTTTGTGTTCATGTAAAGGTGTGTTCTTACTATTTCTATTTGTCCTCAGTCCCGTCCTCTCATATTTATTTCTTACATTGATTGAAGTCTGAAGATTAGTCTTTATGAATGCCTTTTCAATAGGAAAAGCCAAGTATTTCTGATTGGCCAAGTGTTTCTGATGGGTTTTGTTTAGGCTTTTATACACTAATTGATATAACTTTTTTTTATTCCGCAGAATGTTTCCCCAGAATATGCTTCAGATATTGTGGTGTTTATAGATGGCATAACAATAATTTTTGAAGAGATATCAACTGATGGACCACAGTGTAATTTACGATTGCATGCATAGAAGCTGGGAATGACCACCACTTGCCAAATTTAGCACTGAGGTTTGTGTTTGCTTTGAAAATATATTAACTGGAAAAATGCAACTTGAAAAATCTGGAACTTCGTCTATTGACATGTTTGCTTCATGTCTCTGTATCTGTTAAAGTCTCAAGCTCAGGATTGTGAAGCTCGTGCGAAGGGTTTCTCTACTTTCACTTGCTTTATGGGATTGGAACCTAGAAATATTTGACGCTGCAGATGTGATAACTTATCTCCCAAGCTCTAACAAATACATCAAGACTAGAGTATATATGGATCTATTTCTTTGAGTCACTTAAAAAAGGGATAGAACTATTTGCTTTCTCAGTAGAAGCTTGTGTTTGATCTCTTACGAGCTTTTATTATTTTTTAACTTGCAGGTTCCTCATCCATAAGTAGTATTTTTTTATGTTAATAGCAGATGAGCACTTGCTTTAATTTGCAGTTGGTGCTTGACCAAAAAGTTTTAAACGATTAAAAGTTGTATAAAATTGTGGCAGGAGAGGCGAAGAACATTCTTTTATTCACAAACCAGCAACTTCTTTGTGGAAAGGTCCCAAGGGTAATAGTGGCAGTAATTCACGACCATCACGCTTGCCAACTGATCTAGTAGGCAAAACTACTCCATTGCTGAAGGAAAACACTCTGGATCATCAGCTGATCAATATGCTATTCTTGTATCATGTAGATGCAATTATACTGGTATAAGTTCAATATTACTTGTTTCCAAGGATAACTCTGAAGAGAACCTAATAATCATCGTACTTATATTCTGTGTCCATATTTGCAGAATCAAAGTTGTTCTTCAAGCAGACAACAAGTTGGCGGCCTTGGATGTGAAGAGATCTTATGATCTCTGTTGCATCTGAAATGTCTAGACAAACTCTTGGGTCAGATGGGACCAAACTTCCGGTTCAGGTTATTTATGAATACGAATAACCAATTTTATTCAATATAAAATTTCAAGATCCATCATAAGGGATTCAAATTTTCAGGTCTTAACTCTTCAAGCATCAAATATGATATCAGAAGATCTGACCTTGACAGTTCTTGCACCCGCATCATTTACTTCTCCTCCTTCTGTGGTGTCTTTGGTTAATTCGCTGTCCTCACCACTGAATCCTTTTGCTTCTCCTGTTGAGTTGTCAGAGAGAGTGAATCCTGACAGGCAAGGAACTGCTGTGCGGCACCTGGGCTCAGTGTCTGTGGATCAAGGGCAGAAAGTGGAAGATGGTCTACAATCAGTTCCGTTGAATGAGCAACTCAGTTATTTACCTGATGCGGTTCCTAGTAATGATCTTGGTTGTACACATTTATGGTTGCAGAGTAGACTTCCTCTCGGGTAATCATCTCTCATCCAATTTTTCTCTTGGGATTCAGTCTCATCCTAATGACACTTAAGGTATATTTCACTTTGGACCAGATCCGTCCCTTCCAACTCTATGGCAACCATCAAGCTTGAAGTTTTCCCATTGACAGATGGCATAATTACTCTTGATTCTCTGCAAATTGATGTCAAGGAGAAAGGTAAACAAAACTTGTTTTTAATCATATCTGTTTCTGACTCTAATTCTTTCGGCCTTCCATTTTTTAATCATGCTGTAATACAATTTTAGTGCCAATGTAAGTGAATACCGTTTCATGAAGTAGTCAGTAATTTTACGGAGTACTGTTTTTAGGTTTTATGTTATGACTACATCTTACATTTCTTCCGTAGTAAAATTATAGCTTTCAGCCAAACCTGGTCTCTTCTTATCGTTCTATTCATTTTGTTTGAGACTGTTAATAGTGGTAAGATGACTACGACTGATATTTTGTTATTCGTTTTCGTATTGGATTAGGGACCAGTTGCTTGTTTATTAGCTTAATAGTATGGAGATTATTATCTTATGTGTATTATTGCTTTGTAATTTTTTGGGTATTTCTTGTACTCTATTTTATATAATAATCTTTTACCTGATAAAAAAAATAGTGATAATATGAAGTCCCGAGCAATCTATGGTATATGTTTGCTTAATCTTAGCAATGAAGTCAATTCTTATTGATTCTAGTTCAATTTTTTTCTTTAACCCTATGAGCTATGCAAATTCTATCTCAACGCTTTAATCAGTGTCAGTCTGAATATTCTTACCTACGAGTATTAAACTTACCAGAGAGTTGGAGCTATAGGCATTTTGATGAGGATGAATATTTCTAGCTATAATACTAAAGAGAAAATATAATAATATATTAGAAAATTTATAAGTTGGGATTTTCTTCTTTATGTAGATAGAGGTCATTGCCTGTCCTTGCCCTGTTGCATCCGTCTTGATTCTGGTTCAAATTCAACATTGATGGACAATCACTTATATTTGCACGAATGATTTGAATTGGTGTTCTTATAGATGAATAAGATCAAGAGATGCTCGTTATTGCCTTTCTAGTCCTTATTTGATGACAATTTCTCATGTTGCTCGACTAACCCGTTTAAGCATTTTGCACTCTTCTCATTTGTTCAGTTTATTTATGTATGCAGAGTCAGAAACCGAACTAAAGTCTGGAAAATTTTTTGGTATTTGGTATGACAGGGCTTACTTATGTACCCGAGCATTCACCGAAGATTTATGCAACTTCCAGCATCTCCACTGGTGTGATTTGAGGTGTTTTAATTGTTTAATATCATGTTGGAAACACAAGGCAAAATGATACACGTTCCTAATTTCGGCTCTTTTTCATTTGACCGGATAATGTTAGTGTAGGAGTTATATATCTTGTGAAAGGCCAAATACAAGTCCAAATTTGTCAGAGTTGGCTTTATGTTGTGTTTTTACTTGAAACTGAAGCCTCTTGGAAAAAAAACAAAAGGAAAGGAAGAAGTCTTGGCGACTTCAAAATCTACAAAATCTTGCTTAATAGCCTCGTCTTTTACCATTTTATAGTCTTTTGGGTTTTGTCTCAAAATCTCCTCTCTGTGACTCGGTCAAAACTTGAGTTGAGTTAGATTAATTCAAGTACCATCTCAAATTGAGTAGCTTGAGGATCATTTTAAAGCAAGCTTAAGTGTTGTTATCTCCGGCTTCATCATTAACTCGGTTGATCATTAGTTTGATATTTTTCTTTACCTTCTAAATATCCATTTTATATTTATTTTTCATGAATTATACGTTTCAAAAATGATAAAAGTTGGAAGGATATTTTCTTCTGTAGTGTTAGAAGTCGAGCTTGAGCTGAAAGTCAGATTTGCCTTGATTTATTCAAAAACTAGTCGAATTCAGCTTCTGTTTAGTAATTACCAGATTGTGGTTAACTAGTGATTTGTTTTTGCTCAAATCGATGGCAGCTTGAGTAGGTTGAACTTGAGCTCGATTAAGAAGTTTGATTGCACCTTAACTTTGCATTGAACTTTGGGATTTTGAGTCTGATAAACTTGAGCTCGGTTGAATGTGAAGGATATCAATGCATATTCAACTTCGAGCTTAAAATTACGCTGAAAGTGCCCTTGCTTCATCGTCTTTCTTACCCTATTTTGTTAGGTAGATGACTTTTTTGTAATAGAAATTATAGAATAGAATTGATGCATTTAGTCCACGGGAAATAAACCTGATTGCATGATTGGGGGTGAAAATCAACGGACAAATAATTCATTAATTTACTCGAAATACGTGTGTGAAGTGCTATGAGTTAGGCAGGGTGAGTGGAAAGGTTGACAGTTTTTTTGGGACCAAATTTCAGTATTATTTCCGTAAAAATTATATACTTCTAATAGAGTTGTAATCTTGGTCTGAACTTCAATCAGATATAGTGTTTTAAGTATCAATGTCGGTTGTGTAAGCGACATTTTTATACAATTATTATTTCTCAACAACTTTTATGTTATCTATTCCGAAATTGAAAATAATCCAAAAATTACCTTGGACTTGTTGGCCAAGAGAAAGTAATGTTTGGCACGACCAAAGGGAGGGTGATGGACGAGCGATGTATTTGTTTAAAGTAAATATAAAATCATTGGATACATTATATACAAAAAAATAAAAAGGGGAATGTGATGCAATTAGGTTGATTATGCAAGTAGGCGACTTTCGGGATGCCACCTTTCGATGATAAAGGTGACGAATTCCACGTGTAAGTCAACGGTGCACCGGACAATTAATAGACAAAAAGTCAAGATTCATGTAAGTTGCCATATCCGAAGCATAATTATAATTTTAAATCATTATGCAGGGAATCTTAAATATTTGCTCTTGTAAAATTAATCAGAATTTTCAAATATACTAGTGTTGTGAGGCTGAGTCGCAAAATTTAGTTGGTTTTAGTGAAAATCTAAGAATAACACACAATACAAAATACCTCAAATTATAGATATTTGGACGAGATATAAAATTTTAAGATTCATGAATCAGGGTCGTGTATATTTGATATCACCAAAAAGTGTGACTACATTCTGATGACAATAGGAAGTGAACAATACATTCATGTGTCTTTAACGCAAATAATAACGTCAATATAGCTTTTGATCCTCACATGAAATCACGAAATAAATGTTAGAAAGGGGCCGGAAGTTTTTCGACTTATCCCCTCCGACGCTCAAGTCAGGCGAGAGGATACGAGAAAATATATACTTGTAAAGTAATATGATTGTGAATGAATGAGTTGATACCCCAAACCTGGTATTTATATGCAGAGATCCAAGAGTTATCATGCAACAAGGACTCATTCCATGTTTATCCAAATCTTATCCAGATATGCTAAGATCTTGTGAATACAATCAAATCTCAGATATTGCTCCGCGGATCTAGGACTTGCCTAGTTTAGGGGAATCTGTTTCCCTGTTCTGCTATGTATCAAACAGGGAATGAGAAGAGCTCGGCCAATGAGCTCGGGTTCCAAAAGAGGTCGCCGAGAAGTTTGGCGAAGGGACAACAGGTAAGGTGAAACACGTCGACCAAACAGGTCGGTCCTAACAAAGAGCGCGGACGAACAAACGAGATCTTTTGAAGAAGGTCAAGTAATATACGACGGAGTCAGGTCGGCTCATTAGGCGGTGTCTTCTTATTTAGGGGTATCACAGTCCCCCCTCCCAGTCGAGCTGACATTGTAGACCAGAAGTTCGTATGTGCTAAGTTATCCTGATGAGCTACCTCTTCTGATATCCCCTAATTTAGGCGGGAAATAACGGCTAAATAATTTGAATTTTGACTTCCAAATTTCGATCGTTGGGCTGTCTGTCTGTATCCCGAGGCCAATCCTGACCGTACAACGCATCAGAGATCAACGACCCTGATTCGGAGAGGTCCCTCTATATATATAGTATGCCCGCTCCCTCATTGTCTACTTTTGCAACTTTTGAAACAGATCGGCTCCAACCTCTTTCACATTATTCTCTCTGAAAACTCCTAGGTACGTTTATTCTTAGCTGTTTTGTTTAATAATGTCTTCCTCCCTGATCAATTATTTCCTTCCCCTCTAGCTGACGAGGATCTTAGGGCAGTAGACCAGTATGGTTCTTTTTATCATGAAGGGGTTGCCGTCCCCGATGGAGTTTTTTGAACTGAGAAAGTTGAACTAACTGAGGAAGTTGTGCGATCTGAGGACCCCCAGGAAGCTGGGACCTCGGTTGGACACGAACTTCAGATTGCTGAAGCAAGCCCTAATCTTAGATCTGAGTCCCCACCTGGTAACTATCCCTGGTACGAACTGTATGTTCCTGCTTTGGATGATTCAGATGAGGGCCAAATACGCAAGCTCAGCCAAACCCCTTCTGATTATGAATTCATGTTCCCCTCTACCTCCCAACGGCCGCACCAACCTCCTGAGGGTTACCATACCTTTTAGCGCGGGCAACTGGAGGGGGGTTTACACTTTCCTCTTCCTGAGTTCTTTCAGGAGCTCAGTATCTTTTATCAGCTTAACCTTAGTCAATTTTCCCCCAACTCCTTCCGTATTTTGTGCAGTCTTGTTGTTATTTTTAGGGCGTTGGGATTACCTTACGACAACCCCTCCCTCTTTTACTTCTTCCATATCAAGAGATCCGATGAGGGACCCTGGTATGTGACCAGCCGACCGTGCCTTTGTTGGGGGGTACCCTAGTAAGATCAAGGATTGGAAGAACGATTTCTTTTTTGTTAAACATTATCAGCCATGGGTCTGCTGTACTGATTTGCTAGATCATCTCCGGTTCTCCCCTCTTCACCTAAAATTTTCAAAAAGAGCCCCATCTACTTAGATGTAATGAGAGCTATTGGGGGCCACTGCTTCAATTCATCTAAGCTGTTGGTGGAGGAGCTCATTTGTTTCGTTGGGCTGAGTCCGACCGATCTGACTTTGAGGAGGGGAGCTGGTACTTGTTCTAGCAAGCTTTAATAGCTATTTTATTCCAAGTTTTCTGCTAGGTCTGGCTGATCTCTTTACTTGTTTATTCAGGGGACAGAGTCATGAGCTCGTTAGTGCTGTAAGTTATTCAAAAGAGAGAGCAAAAACAGGTCCCACTCCGAAGCAGCCGAGGGAGTGACTATTGTGGACGTTGTGGCTGACAGTCCTACCGACGAGGAGGCTCAACTCTCCAGGAAAAAACGGGCTGCACCAGAGGGATCTGCAGGGTCTGCAGCTGCAGAAGCTGACCCTCCGACGGCAGGTGAGAAAAGGGGTGAGCCAGCTCGGGTCGAGAGGCATCGTGAGCGGGTGATGGAGGCCTACAGAGGAGGAGTTAGACTTGTTGGGGAGGGGCCGATCACAGTTGCCTTAGCTATGGCTCGTGACCTGGCTAATGCGGAGGATGCTCTCTCTATATGAACCAACTAAGCTGGGGTGACCTGATTACCCATACTGGTAGCCGTCTTACCGAGGCCATGCTCTTGATGGGGGAGTTTACATCTAGGGCTTCTTTCATCCGAAGACAATCTCTGAAAGACACCAAGGTCTTTGAGGCTATGCAAGACTCACTGGCCGAGGCCAAATCCTTGCATGAGAAGGAAGTCTCTGAGCTTAAAGCTCAGATCGACAAGAAGACCGTTGCTGAGGCCGAGGCTCGTTCCTTGATTGAGGCACAGAAACGCCAGCATGAAAACGTCCTGCGGGAGCTTCGTAATGAGCTTGCCCTGGCTAAGGGATTAGCTGACTCTGCCGAGCAGGAGCTTGCTAAGGCTCAGAAGGAGGCAGCTGAGGAGAAATTAAAATCTGACAAGATGGTGGGGGAGAAGCTTCTTACTTTTATTGAGGCTGGTTTCCAAGGATGTCTCAGTCAGATTCAAGAGCGATGTTGTCTTGTACCTGACGTCCCTCTGGACTTTCTGGATATAGAGAAAGTAGCTTCCGCTCTCCCCCTGACCTTTAGATATGACTTCGCCCTTTTTGTTGGTACTTTGTTTTCGTAATCCCTTAGAATTGCTCTTGATCTTTAATGTGAGTTTATTTTTAACATCCTTGTCTTTTTTGTATGGCAAAGTGAAAACAGATATGACCAAGCATGAATTAGCTCGGCCACGTTTAATAAATCACCACGTAATGGCAAAGTTTAAACAGGTAGGACCAAGCATGACTTAGCTCGGACACGTTTAATAAATTACCATGTAATGACAAAGTTTAAACAGGTAGGACCAAGCATGACTTAGCTCGGCCATGTTTAATAAATTACAATGTAATGTCAAAGTTTAAACAGGTAGGACCAAGCATGAGAATGACTTAGATCGGCCACTTTTAAATCACCACGTAATGGCAAAGTTAAAACAGATAGGACCAAGCATGAATTAGCCCGGCTACGTTTAATAACTTACCACGTAATGGAAAAGTTTAAACAAGTATGACCAAGCCTGAGTTAGCTCGGCCACGTTTAATAAATTACCACGTAATGGTAAAGTTTAAACATGTAAGACCAAGCATGAATTAGCTCGGCTACGTTTAATAAATTACCACGTAATGACAAAGTTTAAACATGTAGAACCAATCATGAATTAGCTCAGCTATGTTTAATAAATTACCACGTAATGTCAAAGTTTAAAAAGGTTGGAGCAAGCATGAATTAGCTCGGCCACGTTTAATAAATTACCACGTAATTGTAAAGTTTAAACAGGTAGAACCAATCATGACTTAGCTCGGCCACGTTTAATAAATTACCATGTAATGGCAAAGTTTAAACATGTAGGACCAAGCATGACTTAGTTCGCCATGTTTAATAAATTACCATGTAATGACAAAGTTTAAACATGTGGGACCAAGCATGAGCATGACTTAGATCGGCCACTTTTAAATCACCACGTAATGGCAAAGTTAAAACAGATGAGACTAAGCATGAATTAGATCGGCTACGTTTAATAAATTACCTGGTAATAGAAAAGTTTAAACAGGTAGGACCAAGCATGAATTTGCTTGGCCGCGTTTAATAAATTACCACGTAATGGTAAAGTTTAAACAGGTAGGACCAAGCATGACTTAGCTCAGCCACGTTTAATAAATTACCATGTAATGACAAAGTTTAAACAGGTAGGACCAAGCATGACTTAGCTCGGCCATGTTTAATAAATTATCATGTAATGGCAAAGTTTAAACAGGTAGGACCAATCATGACTTAGCTCGGCCATGTTTAATAAATTACCATGTAATGTCAAAGTTTAAACAGGTAGGACCAAGCATGAGCATGACTTAGATCGGCCACGTTTTAAGCACCACATAGTGGTAAAGTTAAAACAGATGAGACCAAGCATGAATTAACTCGGCTACGTTTAATAAATTACCATGTAATGGAAAATTTTAAACAGGTAGGGCCAATCATGAATTTACTCGGCCACGTTTAATAAATTACCACGTAATGATAAAGTTTAAACAGGTAGACCAAGCATGAGTTAGCTCGGCCACGTTTAATAAATTACCACGTAATGATAAAGTTTAAACATGTAAGACCAAGCATGAATTAGCTCGGACATGTTCAAGTGAAAACCCTTGAGTCTGGCGTAACCAGGGCTGAGGTGAGTTCGTTCGTAAACGTGCTCCTGAGGTAAGGTGAAAACCCTTGCTCCTAGCGTAACCAGGGCTGAGGTGAGCTCGTCGTAAACGTGCTCCCGAGGTATGGTGAAAACACTTGCTCCTGGCGTAACCAGGGTTGAGGTGAGCTCGTCGTAAACGTGCTCCTGAGGTAGGGTGAAAACCCTTGCTTTAATTTAGACAATAACTTGTAGGAAAAAATTATAAAACTTGTACTGCAATAATGAAAGAGTATATCATCCCAAAAAACCACAATCTTTGCAAAAAGAAAAAAACTAAAAGAGGTGAACTAAGAATAATATTTTTGGAGGTGATATGCGTTCCAGATGCGTTCCAGGGTCTCTTTAATATCTTCCCATCAGGGCCTTCTAGGTAATAAGCTCCTGAACTTAGCTTTTCAACCATCTTAAAAGGACTCTCCCACTTGGGGTCTAGCTTGCTCACTTGAACCTCTTGCATCTTAGTATGAGATCGCCGACCTGGAACGTTTTCTGAATAACTCGTCGGTTATACATCCGTGTAATTCGATTACGATAGGCGCTTCCATTCTGATGGCAGCAGTTTCCCTTCTTTCTTCAATTAAATCAAGGTCAGCAGCTCTTCTCTCACTGCTTTGTTCATCATAGAAATGTACTCTAGATGATTCTGCTCCAATTTCAGCTGGGAGTACCGCTTCATTTCCATAGACCATACCGAATGGTGTTTCACCTGTTCCCGTCCTTGGTGTAGTTCGATAGGACCATATGACACTGGGTAGTTCTTCCACCCAATTTCCTTTCTGTTGGAACCGAAGAGGGGGGTGAATGAGGTTTCTTGGCTACTTTAGCTTTTTAAAATGAGTTTGCAAAAATAAAAGAGTTTGCGCTGCGGAAGACTTCAAGTCAATCGATAAATAAATAAAATGAGAAGTAAATAAATGCGTAATTTAAATAAAGATAAAGAACAAAGATTTGTTATAGAAGTTCGGCGATGAATCGCCTACGTCTCCTCTTCCCGGTTAGAAAACGTTTAACCGAGGTTCCACTAGAACGAATGATCTTGGCCTTGAGGGCTCCAAGTTAGCCACAATACAACTCTTCCCGAGTACACAAAGCTCTTCACGAGCACAACACTCTTCACGAGTCTTCTTGGCCTTAAGGGCTCCAAGGATAGCCACACAAAAACTCTTCCCGAGTTACGAACACTCTTCACGAGTCTTCTTGGCCTTAAGGGCTCCAAGGATAGCCACAACACATGCACCAACTTTACTTGTTGATGACTTTACAATTTCCAACTTGCGTCGGTGTTGGAGGACCTTACAATAACTCAACAAACACCTTCACGGTGTATCAACACGAAGAACACAAGACTCTATCAAAAGAAAAGAATCACAAACTCCAATACAACACAAATGTATGGAGATTGCAATGCTATTTGAAATTTGAATTAGCAAAGCTTTGTTGAAGTTTGTAGGATTGTTTCTTGTCTTCAAAATGCTCCAAAAGATCAACATTTATAGTGTAGGAGGCCCCCAAGGCTCCTACTAGCCGTTTCTACACATAAGGCTGAAATCACTCCTCGATTGCCTCAGACATCGCCTCGGGCGATCACCATCGCCGTGCCCCAACGGTCGCCAATCTCCACAGATCGCCTCAGGCGATGTATAGATCGCCTCAGGCGATCTAAGCCAAAATTCAATATCGTAGCCTCAGCTTCTCAAAATCTTTCATCGCCTCAGGCGAAGTCCACATCGCCTCAGGTGTTCAACGTATAGCCTCAGGCGATCAAGCCATCGCCTCGGGCGAACTCCCCCTGCACGCGAGCCTCGGCGTCGCCTCTGTCGATGTGCTTGGCGATGCCCCGCCTGGCTGCATCGCCTGGGGCGATCCAGCCCAGATTTTGCATACTTGATTTTCTTCAATCAAACCACTTTTTAATCACTAAATCTGCACACTAAGTACACACATTAGTATAACAAACACATTAGTATAACAAACACAAGTTTTGTTGATCATCAAAACTCAAAAATAATTCGGAGTTAAATTAAAGCATTAAACACAACCATGCGTTTAAGGCTCAACAATCTCCCCCTTTTTGATGATCACCAAACTTGATAAACTTGAATATGCAATATGCATAAAATGTGAGTAAACATGACTCCCCCTTAACAATTGCATAGCACATACAAGATTACCAAGTAAATCATACAACAAACAACTCTCCCCCTCAAACCATGCATACACAAGCTCTCCCCCTCAAACTATGCATGGATTAATCTTCAAGTTTATCACAAAATTCTCCCCCTTTTTGTGATAATCAAAAATGACAAAATTTAAATAAACATAGCATAAATATATGTTGACACATAGCCATATTTTAACAATTTTACACATGTTCCTCATCAAGCATGTAATAGACATAACAAGCATAAGATTAAATCATTTAGAGGAACAACAAACATGCGTTTAAGGCAATCAACGATAAATTCTAAGTGTTTCAACGTGTGCATATGTTCATGCACCTCATGCCCAATAGATATTATAATTCTCAATGCATCATTAAATAATATTAATAAAATTATTAATCACATAATTGCACATTTCCACATTGCATATTCAAATTTGAATTTTAGGCACATCAAGATATATACCATAAGAGATAAGCAAAAATCATGCATCAAAATAATTTATATGTGCATATGCTAAGGGGTAATGCATTTTACAACCAATGAATATTGAGCTTCATTATTTATTGGTCACAATTAATTTGTGCCAATGAAATTTGAATTGCTCTTTTAAAATGTATAAAATAATTTTACCTATGATGACAAGAGTGCATTCTTGTCATTGGTCCTATGCCTCGTGCTTCCTCTATAGTGGTGAATAAGATGGTTTCCTCCCTTGAGGTGCTTGTGCCTTCATCCTTCATCCCTTTGTTGTCCCTACAAAACAAATTTACAATTGGAGGGTCTTTGGTACCCATTTGATTTTTGGGTCCTTGAGGGTTAGCTTTCATTGGCGCCTTTGGAATCCATTTCCACCTTTTGTTAGGTTGGTATTGGATTTTGGCAAACCTACACTTATTCTTAGAATGACCATCTTTGCAACAATAAGTGCAAGTAGGAGAATTATGCTTTGCTTTAGCCAACAAGCTTGAAAAGGTTTTAGTTTTGTTTGAGAAGCCTAGTCTGGCTTTATCAAAGCTACAACGTTGCAAGCCAAGCAATTCATTCATCTTTAAACTACTTTCACTAAATTTGCAAAAAGATTTCTTCAAAGAATTTAATTCATTTTTCAATAAATTATTTTCTTCATCTTTCTTGGCTACCTCAAGTTTGAGTAATTTGTTACTCATCTTGGTTTTGCCAAGAACCTCAATAAGCTCATGATAAGAATCTAGTAATTCATCAAAAGATGGTACCTCATCATCGCTTTCATATTCTTCATCATTAGCTTCATCTTTGGCCATGAGACAAAGGTTTGTTCCTTCATCATCGGAGTCACTATCACTCCATGTGGCTATAAGGGCTTTCTTCTTCCCTTTGTCCTCATTCTTCTTCCTAGGATATTTATTAGCATAATGACTTTTTTCTTGACAATTATAACAAGTTACCTCTTGTTTGGAATCATGGTTGATAGCACTAGAGGTATTTGGCTTGTTGTGTTTGTTGAAGAGTTTCTTGAACTTTCTAGTGAACAAGATCATCTCTTCATCATCATCTTCATCCTCGGATTGATCTTTCCTCCCGACCAAGGCAATCCTTTTTCTTGTGGATCTATCATCCTCTTTTATTCCTTTCCTTGTTGACACTTCAAGCTCATGGGTCACCAATGTGCCATGAAGTTCATCAAGGTCATAAGATGCACTTTCTCCTTTGTTAGACTCAATGATGGACGTCCTCTTTGCATCCCATTCTTTTGGCAATGCTCTTAGAGCTCTTCTCCATATTTGCTTTGGAGGATACTTGATCGCTTTTATTTTAAACAATTATTTCCAATCTAGCGATTTTAGACCGCAAGTGCACGGTGTCAAGTTTTAGTATAGATAGGAAGATACGGATTGTCGAACCCACAAGGACTAACAAGCAAGTACCAAATAAGATGTCTTTTAACTATATTTAACCTACGATAATTAATTTATAATTAACAACTAATTAATTAATATAAACTACTAATCCAACCAAGTCAATCAAAGTAAACGAGAAAAATCCACAAGAGAAGATTATCGAGACTTTGGCTCACCAATGCAATTCCCTACAATTCTCGATTGAACATTCAAATATTTCTAAGGTGACGAGTTCTCCAAATTTATCTAATATACTCTCTCGAGCTATATTAAACCTAATATCAAATTGCAGTAAGTCACTCTCGTGCACTCATTGAACAACTCGATATTGCATAAGATCCATGAAAACTCCTAGCTTTCGATTACTAGATATCTATAGCTATCACGCATGTATTTGACGTCATCTCTCGATCTCGGTCTTAAATCCATGGTATGAGTTATTAATTCAGTATCATAAAATCATCTCTCGATCTCAATTACGATACTAACATCATTCAAAGGTGATCAATCCTCTAAAAGCATGAAGAACATAAAACATACGCAAAGAACTATAAGAATTCAATTAAATCATCAAATCGAAGGTTCATAACAAAGGATTTGCCTAGTCTCGATAAATAATTTTAGTTCCTCATAATAAATCAAAACAAAACAAAACTAAGAATTTAAAGACAAAGAAAAACTCCCAGCGTCGACTCCGGTTGTAGATCCTCGCTCCTTCTCTTGCTTCCTTCTCGATCGTCTCTTTTTATCGCCTTGTTGGCTTGTTCCAATTCCTAGGGTGAAGGGTTGAAGGATGGATTGATGGTAGAAGGATGGAGGCTGGACGTGTGAATTGTGAGTGGAAGAATGATGGAGGCTGGACGTGTGAATTGTGGAATTGAAGGAAGGAGATGGAGGCTGGACGTGTGAATTGTGGAATTGAAGAAATGAGATGGAGGCTGGACGTGTGAATTGTGGAATTGAAGGAAGGATATGGGATGAGATGGAGGCTGTGATGTGTTCCCTAGGTTAAAATCTGATGTCTGGGTTGTAATTTTCGTTTGTAATATATAGGGGAAGGAAATCAAGGACTTCCTTGTTGGAAACAAACTCTATAAGGAAGTTATTTTAATGAAAATTCATTCCACCGATCGATCCGGACGAAGTGGCCGATCGATCGAGCCTTCCAGTAAGAATTTCGTGGCTTTTTCTGCCCATCTCGATCGATCGGAAATCCTTGTTCGATCGATCGAACTTCACAGTAAGTTTTCTTCGCCTTTTTCAGCTTCTGGCGAGTTTCGTATTTTGGCCGTAACTTTCTCATACAAACTCAAAATTTGATGAATCAGCTGTCCACGCGAAGATAAGAGAAAGTTATACAACTTTTATATGGACCACATTTCCAAAACATGGCTCGAACATATAGTAATTTGAGGAGAAAGGAGCAACATGTGTCTTGGATTCTGGTTTTTTCCTCTTTTCTTCAACTTTATTCATTTTTTCATCATTTTTGCTTGATTTTTCACCTTTCCCTACATTTCAACATTGATTCCTGAAATAGAGAAATATATACCATAAACCATAAAATAATCCAAGAATCAACATGAAAACATATACATATCATAGCCTAAAAACGCGTAATATTCAACCCTATCAATACTTCTCTCCAAGTTGGGCAAGCTCGTTTATGATTTGGGTGAGCCTTCTAAACATCGAATCAACCTCTTCTCCGGCCTCCATCTCAAATGTCTCATATTTGAGTTGTAGTAGGTCTATCTTGGTCTCCTTCACATGATTAGTGCCCTCATGACAAATTTTCAATTTGTACCAAATTTCTTTTGCGGTTGAGCACATCGAGATCCGGTTGTACTCCTTCATATCTAAAGCACAATGTAAAATATTAATAGCTTTAGCATTTTGAGAAATTAAAATCATGTCCGCTCTTGTAAAATCGTCTGTTGAGAAAATGATTTCTAAGTTTTGGTGATTACAAACTCCTACCGGATGTTAAAGTCCTACTGGATGAAGTCCTACCGGGTGATAAAGACCAACTGGATGAAGACTCCTACCGATGTTAAAGTCCTACTGGATGAAGTCCTACCTGGTGATAAAGACCAACTGGATGAAGACTCCTACCGTATGTTAAAGTCCTACTGGATGAAGTCCTACCGGGTGACAAAGACCAACTGAATGAAGTCCTACCGGGTAATGAACACCTACCGGATATTGAAGTCTTACCGGGTGATAAAGATCAACTGGATGAACATCTACCGGGTGAAGACACCAAACCAACTGGATAGACATTAACTGGACAAGACATCAACTGGATGGCTACCAACTGGATAGACATCAACTGGACAAGACATTAACTGGACAAGACATCAACTGGATGGCTACCAACTGGACAAGACATTAACTGGACAAGACATCAACTGGATGGCTACCAACTGGATAGACATCAACTGGATGGCTACCAACTGGATAGACATCAACTGGACAAGACATCAACTGGATGGCTACCAACTGGATAGACATCAACTGGACAAGACATCAACTGGATAACCACCAACTGGACAGACATCTACTGGACAACTATCAACCGGATAGTCCCACTGAATAAAGACATCAACTGGTCATAAGATGAACGACCAGTTGAACAAAGAAAACCAGCAGAAGTCTAAACTTCCAGTAAGAGCACTAAGCAATAAGATAAAATAAGTACAACATTCTCTGACAAAGGTACAACAGAGCGGCGCACCCTGCTATATCTCCGCCACCATTACCGTCAGAGTGAAAAGAGTCGTTGCTTAACAAAATAGGAAAGAAGACAATATGAATTTGGAAAGCTAATCTCTTCCATATACAGAAAAGCTACCGTTGGACAACCAAACCTATAAATACGTCCAAGCAGAGAATGAAGAGATGCTGAGCGATTTTCAACAAAGAGATATACTTCAAAGCAAAACAAGAAAATCATATTACTGATATTCCAAACGTTCAGCAAAGAGCAGACAAGCAGTGAAACTGAATCTGTGATAGATTATTTCCAATTGAAGTCTGCTGCTCAAAAACACTCGAAGCTAGAAAGTTTATTCTGTAAGGAGTGTTATAGAATCTTTTGTAATCAAAAGTTAAGAAGATTGTGATTGCTAGGAGTTTAGGCCAAGTGTGTTAGTGCCTAAGAAGGTTGTATACTGTAAAAGTGTAAACCAAGTCTTCTAGTGAATCCTTCCTGCAAAGGAAGAAGGGGAGACGTAGAAGCGTTGTGCTTCGAACTTCCAGAAACAACTCTGTGTTATTTGTTCATTGCTTTATTACCTCAGTTTTATTCCTCACAAGTTCAGTAGACGTATTCCGCACTATAACAAGTGTCTGCTGACTTGCCTAATATTGAGAAGCAACTGTAATACTTAACAGTTTACAGTTAACCAGGAACAGAAATCGAAATTGAATCTAGTGTTTATTCAACCCCCCTTCTAAACACTACCCCGATCCTAACAAGTGGTATCAGAGCTTAGGTCTTCTCAATCTTGAGAAATTACCAATTGCCAAAAACTGATGGCCTCATTCAGCAAGATTCCAATGTTCAAGAAAGACGAATATGATGACTGAAGAATCTGTATGCAAGCACATCTAAGTGCTCAAGATGATGATATGTGGTATGTAATCACTGAAGGACCTATGAAGATCATGAAAATCAATACAGCTGTTTCTATCACAAGTGGTGATCCACAAATGGTAGAAAAGGAAAGATCTCAATGGTCAAACGAAGAAAAGAAAAAAGCAAATCTGGACAACGTTGCTAAGGACATTATGTTCAAAACTTTGGACAAAAATATGTTCAACAAAATAAAAATGTGCTCAACAGCCAAAGAAATCTGGGAGAAGATTGCCCAACTCTGTGAAGAAAATGATCAAACCAAAGAAAACAAGCTTACTGTGGCTTTACAGAAGTTTGAGCATATCAAGATGATGAATGGAGAAACTCTCAACGAGTATGATGAAAGAGTGACTGGAATAATTAATGAACTCAGCAGTCTGGGTAAGGAGTTACCTAACAGAGAAGTCACTCTCAAAGTAATGAGAGGTCTCCCAAGAGAATGGGATGTCAAGACCATTGCTATGAGAGAATCGAAGGACATCAACAAGATAGATCTACATGATCTGTTTGCTGATTTAAAAGCCTATGAATTCGAATTAGGCATTCGGGTTGAAGATGAACCAAATACCAGTCAACCAACCAAAGCTCTCACTGCATCAGAGTCTCTGCCTACTTCTACAGAGATGACTCCAGAAAAGATGTGTAATGATGCTATGGCAATGTTCGTAAAGAAATTTGGGAAATTCATGAAGAAGAACCAGAGATCTTATCAATCATATCCTCGAAGGCAGAGTTCCAAAGGAAATTCAGAAGAAGAAGAGCGAGTATGCTTCAACTGCCTCAAACCAGGGCACTTCATTGCGGACTGTCCAAAACCTAAAAATGATGATCACAAAAGAGGATCCAAGGATCACAGAAAATCCAAGGAAACTAGAAGATCATCCAAAAGGGACAGAGATCAAAAGGTTTTGATGGCAGAAGAAAGCAAGAGCAAGTGGGCTGATTCTGAATCAGAATCAGAGGAATCAACCAGCTCGTCCAGCGAAAGTGAAGACGAGGAAGTCCACTGCTTAATGGCAAATGATGAAATTGAGGTACACGAGTCTAACCTATCTGAATTCACACATAGTGAACTTACCAATGCTTTGCAGGACATGATCAATGAGTATCGGACGCTATATGAATCTTTTGAAAGCTATAAGACTGAGCACTCAATCCCAATTGAAACGCATAAAAACAAACTTGATTGTGAACAATCGAGGGAGTTGAACTGCTTAAGGGAAACAGTCAGTCTCCTAGTGAAAGAAAGAGACGAAGCCAAGTGTGCCTACCAGAAACTTAGCAAACTGGTTAGCACTTGGAATGCGTCCACTACCAGAAAGGATGAAATGCTTGAATCTATAAGGCTTGCTGGTGATTTAACCGGCATAGGCTATAATAGTAATGAAAGCAGTTCATCAGGTAATAAACCTCAACTGTGTATAACAAAAAGCAAGATTCAATCAATGAACTTTGTAAGATCTAGCACAGTATATGACCCTTATGAACGGGTTAAAGAACCTGTTAAAGCAACACTCATCAAGGAACAGGCACAGCACAGGGGTATCGGTTATGTAGAACCACTCAAAGAGGCTAAACCGAGGCAAAAGTTCAGAAATGAACTTAAACCCACTGGTCGAGCAGTTAGAGATGTTAAACCCAACTGGTACTACAACTGTAAGCCTGTCCAGAAGAGATATATGCTCAATAACAGGAACTACAAACCAAAAGCACATGCATACACATATTATCACACTCCACAGTCAAGATCATCACCATCATTTATAAATGCACACACATTTCAGAACACACACCGACCTAAGTCACTCAGGGTCATACAAGTGTGGGTTCCGAAAGGACTAATCCTACCCGGACCCAAGTAGGATTGGGTACCAATCATATTATCGCTTTAATTGCAGGAAACTAGAATGCATCAAGTTCGGAGCTCAGAATGGTTCCTGGACAGCGGATGCTCTAGACATATGACAGGAAATGCGAGCTTATTGTCTGAACTGGTGGATTCCACCGGACCCAGAATAACTTTCGGAGATAACGCGAAAGGTAGAACCGTGGGTAAGGGTAAGATTATCTACGGTAACATCATCATTAAAGATATTCTTTTAGTTGAAAATCTGTGTTATAACTTGATTAGCATAAGTCAACTGTGTGACAATGGTCATTCCGTAGAATTCAATCAGCACTCATGCACAATTAAATCTACTGATGGCAGTATATTACTTGTAGGTAGAAGGCATGATAACACATATAAAATTGATTGGAATCTTAATCAGCCTACCTCCTCTACTTGCTTAGCTGCCCTGAATTCTTCCAAAAATTGGCTTTGGCACAAACGGTTGAGTCACTTAAATTTTAAAACTATTGCCAGTCTGCGTAAACTTGATCTAGTTATTGGACTGCCTCAAATTGAGTTCTCAAAAGACAAGATCTGTGCAGCATGCCAACTTGGTAAGCAAATCAGATCCTCCTTTAAGAACAAAGGGAGTAAATCTTCTTCTCGGTGTCTAGAGTTGCTGCATATGGATCTGTTTGGTCCTATACCAGTAACAAGTCTAGGGGGAATGAAGTATACTCTAGTGTTGATAGACGATTACACTCGTTTTACGTGGGTCTTGTTCCTAAGTGGCAAAGATCAGGCTACTCCAAAGCTGATCAAATTACTGAAAAGACTCCAAAATGAGAAATCGTGTGGGATAGATAGAATTCGTAGTGATAAAGGTACTGAGTTCACCAATCAATCACTCAAATCATATCTAGATGACCTTGGTATTAAACACGAATACTCTGCTGCTAGAACTCCTCAACAAAACAGAGTTGCTGAGCGTAGGAACCTCACTTTGAAAGAAGCTGCATGAACTATGCTCGCGGAATCAGAAATATCGCAGAAATTTTGGGCAGAAGCTGTCAACACAGCATGTTATACGCAGAACAGATCAATGATTAATAAGCGAGCAAATAAAACCCCTTATGAGATCTGGAATGGCAGTAAGCCAAATATTTCCTATTTTCATGTGTTTGGTTGCAAATGTTTTATTCACAACAATGGAAAGACTCATCTCACCGCTTTTGATGCCAAATCTGATGCTGGAATATTCCTTGGCTATTCTACAGTTAGTAAGGCCTTCAGAGTATTTAATAATAGAACGCTTACTGTAGAAGAATCAGTGCATGTAAAATTTGATGAACCTACTGACTGTACAGTATCTAATCTGCAAATCAACAATTTAAGTAATCGACTGGAAAGCACTTATATTGATGAAAAAGTTGATGAGATAGATTACAGAAGCAGGACTGACTGCACCTTGGAACCAGAAGTTCCTGAAGCACAAGCAGAGGAGTCTGCTGGCCAACAAGCACTGCAGCCAGCCACCAATGAAACAGTTGCATCTACCCCTACTGCAGTAGAAGGAACAAATGAGAAAGATGAGTCTATCAGAACCTCTGATGTGCCCACTCATATCCAGCCAAGTGAAGAACTCAATCCTCATGGACCTTCGCTCCGGTGGAAGAAGGATCATCCACCCGAGCAGGTCATCGGTAACCCTCTTGCTCCTCTACGCACCAGAGGACAAATGATTAATGAATTTCTTCATGCTGCATTCATATCTCATATAGAACCTAAGAAGATTGATGAAGCTATATTAGACCCAAGTTGGGTAGAAGCAATGCAGGAAGAACTAAATCAGTTTGAGCGAAACAAAGTATGGCATTTAGTTCCACGTCCATCTCATCACACAATTATTGGCACTAAATGGGTATTTAGAAATAAGCTAGATGAAAATGGTACAGTAATTAGGAATAAAGCAAGACTAGTTGCACAGGGATACAAGCAGGAAGAAGGCATTGATTTTGATGAAACCTTTGCCCCTGTAGCCCGATTAGAAGCCATTCACATATTTCTTGCCTTTGCTGCATTTAAAGACTTTAAGGTCTATCAGATGGATGTTAAGAGTGCATTTCTTAACGGCAATCTCCAGGAAGAAGTATATGTTGAACAACCTCCTGGATTTGAAAACCATCTGCAACCATCTTATGTTTATCATCTGAACAAAGCTTTGTATGGTCTGAAGCAAGCCCCCCGTGCATGGTATGAAACTCTATCAAAATATTTAATTGATCATGACTTCACCATTGGCACGGTGGACAAAACTTTATTTAAATTTACAAAGGGAGACCATACTCTGCTAGTTCAGATATATGTTGATGATATTATTTTTGGCAGTACTAATCCAAAATTATGTGAAAGATTTTCAAAGATAATGCAGGACCAATTTGAGATGAGCATGATGGGAGAATTATCATTTTTCTTAGGATTGCAAGTCAAGCAATCTAGTGAAGGAATCTTGATAAATCAGTCTAAATACACTAAAGAGCTGCTCAAGAAATATGGAATGAGCACCAGCTCAGCTGCTGCTACACCAATGAGCTCATCTGCCAAACTCGACTTGGATAATTCAGGAATACCAGTCGAAGTTACAATGTATCGAGGCATTATCGGATCTTTATTATATTTGACAGCCAGCCGACCAGATATTATGTTTGCAGTGTGTATGTGCGCCCGGTTTCAAGCAAATCCCAAGCAGTCGCACTTCACTGCTGTCAAAAGGATCCTCAAATATTTGAAAGGCACTGAGAATGTTGGTCTATGGTATCCAAGAGACTCAACTTTTAATCTTATTGGATACTCAGATGCTGGCTATGCTGGATGCAAAATTGACAGAAAAAGCACCAGTGGGTATTGTCAATTCCTTGGTGATCGATTGATATCATGGGGATGCAAGAAACAGACATCCATAGCAACTTCCACTGCAGAGGCAGAGTACCTTGCTGCTGAAAGCTGCTGTGCTCAATTGCTCTGGATTCAGCAACAACTAAGAGATTATGGAATTGAGTCCACAGAGGCTCCCATCTTTTGTGATAATACGTCTGCCATTGCTATAACATACAATCCAGTTCTCCATACTCGTACTAAACATATTGACATCCGTCATCATTTTATCAGAGATCATGTTATGAAGAAATAAATTCGGCTGGAGTATATTTCTACCGAACAACAGGCAGCAGACATTTTCACAAAACCCCTACCGGACGCTAAGTTTTCTTACTCGAAATATTCTTGGTTTAATTGAAATTAATTCTTGATTATTTTGTTTTGGTAATAAATTCAGGGGGAACTAGTTAGTTTATTTGCATAAATTTAGGGGGAATTTCAGTTATAATCCTATCATGGTTATTTAAGCTCAGCTGGTAATACAATGGTCAGCTGCAGTAGGTGTACCCGTACCAGTAGGACTCTACATCCAGTAGATGCTTTCCTATCAGTCGAACCCTACATACCAGCAGATGTTACCAAATATGCTTTGACAAAAATAACCCTCGATACTTATTAACCTAATGAACGTCGGAATTCAAAATTACTTTTGTGTAAAATAAATTATTTCACTCCCGCCTAAATCCTGTCCTTTTATTTATTGGTTAATTTTTTTTAATCGTTAGATGATCGCCACGTATACATGTGTCCGCTCATCTACAGTACGACGTTACATATACTTTCATTTTAACCGCCATTAGTTTCACTACTCTTCTTCTCCAACAATTCACTGCAATTATCTTTTCTTTCAGAAAATTACTCTAACAAGATTGCTGCTTTTCTTTCTCATATTCATCCAAAATGTCAAAGAATATACAGCCAAGCTTCATCACCAATGCTGTTCACGTAGATTTTCATTCTATATACACATCATCTGATGAGGAGACAAAAGGAGCTGATTCAAAAGCTGGATACCTCAGGACTCTTGGTAATCCTGAGCCAGGCCCCCTCATTCTACAAGGACGAGCTACACGAGTTCTTTGCTACGGCCAAAGTTGTTGATGACACCGTGGTGGCATCCGTATCTGGACAGTTGGTTACAATCACCCAACCTGAATTTACCACACACCTGTGCCTTCCCTCCACCGGACTTACTGATTTTTCCACTGTTCCAGTAGAACTACGAGAAGAGATGCGCCTCACAGCTTCTGACTCTGCTCATCGCCTTCAACGTCCCCCATTCAGGAAAGTATTAATGAAGAGTCACTATCGACAACTGGCGGACATCATCTCCAAGGGGCTCCTATGTAAAGCTGGATCATTTGATATGATCACCCCTGAAAAATTTGATGTTATGAGTGCAATATGCAAAGGATTGGAGATAAACTGGTCAGCTGTGTTATTTCAAATTCTGACTAGTCTCGTAGTCTCTGGCAAGGGTCAATCAGGCTTTGCTCTCCCGCTAAGCAGCCTTTTTGACAGCAAACACATAAGACAGGGGCTCTCTCCAACCTCCATCCGGGGAGACTTATCACTGCCAAGTATCTTCAGCTTCACAGGCAGAGAAGTGGCAGAGACGTTGGGGTAACTAAGCGCCGATTGACACAAGTCATCAGCGACTCTGAACAAACCGTCTCAGAATCCGCTGAGTCTTCTCCTCCTCCTCCCCCTTCAGAAGCCCAGAACAAGAAAAGCTGCTCCTCCGGCTGTCCGACAGAAAGACATTGCAGCTTCTGATACCATCTCCTCCGCCGGTCCGACAGAAAACATTCCTGATAGAGAACCCAGACCTGCAAATCCTCCAACTGAGGAACCCACTGCTTCATTAGCCATGGTGCCTGCTCCATCAATGATTCCAGTTGACACTCTGTCAGCACTGGTGAGCTCTCAACAAGCACCAGGCTCTATCAGCTTTACGACACCCAAGTCCTTGTGTCCGTACTGTCATCCAAAGACCACCCCTGCTGGCAAAGGAAAAACTCTTACGACTCCAGTGTCCACTCCTGTTGCCTTCGAGATCCAAATGGTCATGGATACAGTTGAAGCCAAACTGCAACCACAGCTAGATATTTTTGATCGTTGGGTAAAGGCTCGAGTAAAAGTTCGATTTGATGATTTTGATCCTATACTGGATCAGGCCAGGGAAGATGAGAACCAAATCTTGGCCTATCTTCAAATCTCCGACCCCGAGAAAAGCCTGAAGCTGCGGGATGTTTTTCGCCTGATGAACTATGTGGGCGAACTTCAAGCCCTTGTTGAAACCCGCCTTCAACCCTTCAACGGTGATTCAGGCACAGCGAAGCATGATAGAGCCGTTCTAAATGCTCTTGGACCCAAGCTAGAAATGGTTGAGCTCGCTCTTCATGATATTCGCATATCCACTGGAATTCACTCATGCTCCACTACTGAAAATGTTGCAAGCCCCGACCAGCCGTATTTACAAATGGCTATTGCAAATTTGGAGATTGTCCCCTCTACTGTGGAGATCACTTCTACTGTCCTAGAGACCACTCCCTCTGGAGCGGAGACATCATCACCTGCCTTGGAGGCAGCCTCTTCTGCTAAAGAACTCCCCTCTGCTCCCAGCTCTTATAATGATCAACCTCCCCAACCGATGGTTGTTGATCACACCAATGTGGACACAGTGATTCAGATGGTAGTTCAGCAAGTTACCATTTCCTCTGGCAACCATGAACCCAGTGAGTCTTCACATTCCAATGATCACACCCAGTCGTCTGTTGATGCGGTTGACCAAGCCACTGCTGATATGGCTGCCCCACTAAATGAAGCAACTGCTACTATAACTGCTACTATCTCAGACTCCCCAGCTGCCCCACTTATTGAAAAAACTGGTTTTCTATCCACTGCAGTTGTAGATGCTCATCCCGATACTTTTGTTCCTACTGCTGATACTCAAATGATTGCCGTGGATCCGTCCATGGCTCAAGAACTTTCAGAGGATTTCTTTGTCTTTACAAACCCTCTGGACGAGCCACCAAACATCGCTGCACAGATAGCCAATCTATCCAATGCAATTTCAGCACTAGCCAGCGATGTCAATAAACTCAAACAGGAAGAGCGCACTGCGACTCTCATTCTAGGAACCCATCAGCAGCACACAGACTCTCAATTCTAGCAAGTCTACAGGGACTTAAGTAGTTTAACAACTACTGTCACCAGACTTCAAACTTTTGCTGAAAACACAATGGCGGACACTCTTTCTCGAATTGGCCAGGCTCGTCTTCAGATTACTCAAAATAATGAATCTCTTCATGCTGTCACATCCCTGGCTCTTGGAGAAAAGATTGAAGACGCCAAGAAAGTCTTAACCGATCAGTTGGCCACCATGTAGGCAACATTTGCTTCTCAGATTCAAGATATATGCAACAGCCTGCCTGCAGCTCCTCAAATAATCCGCAGACTGCCTGAACCCAGCAGAACTGCCCCGTCATCACAGCGGGCTTCAAGTTCAGCTGGTCGTTCATCCCCTGCAACTGGAGCACTCACTCAGTCCAGATCAACTGCTCAACAAAGATCTCGAAGTCCGCGCCAACCGCCTACCGAGAAGCGCGACTATTCCCAACATTGGTTAGGGAGAAAATAGTAGCATTTTCTGATCCCTCTTTAATTACTCTTATCTATTTACTGTTTTTAGTTGACTTTTTCTTTGTATTTACTGAAACAACATAAATGCATTCACACTAATTGAAACCTTTTTCTGTAAATAACGACTCTTGTTTGCTTTCATAACTCACATTCACGAATCATGATTCTTTTCAACTCTTTGAAAATTCCTTGGTTTACATCCTACAATTGTTCAGTTTCATGGGTTTATTACTTATCTAAATCAACCCCTCATGGGTTGATTACTTATCTAACCCAGCTCTGTTAAGCTTCAGCGTTTGGATCCTGCTCTGATGCTCATCATCAGTCAGGAACTGCAATCAGGAGTTATCTGGGTGCTGATGACAAAAAGGGGGAAGACAGAGATAGAGTATTCTCAACAGAGATAGAGTATTTTCATTAGGTGAATCCATAAACCATGGAGGCCTGATGTATATACATTTGAACTCTTCCCGACTTCCTCTCTGAAATAAGGTAGACCGGAAGACAGAGTCATGGAGGCCAGATGAATATACATTTGACTCTTCCTGACTTCATCTCTGAAACAAGGTGGATCGAGCTCTTCCTCTATATCAAGGTGGATCGAGCTCTTCCTCTATGACATTAGGTGGATCGAAGCTCTCCGGGTCTACAGTGCTTGTTTAAAAATCTGTCATGTATCAGCTATATTGTGTAAAACTAGATTTGTCTTAGATTCTATTCAAGTTATTAGAATTCATCTTAAATAAAGACGAATCTCTCTAAATTGTCAAGTTTGATTACAACTTGTAATCTGCTTAAATTTATAACATATGAAAATTTCTTTTCCATTATGTCTTCAAGTATTTTCAGGATTCTCGTCTTATTTACTCGAGTAGGAAATCAATTATTGCTTAGTTTTGTCATCACCAAAAAGGGGGAAATTGTTGAGAAAACGATTTCTAAGTTTTGGTGATTACAAACTCCTACCGGATGTTAAAGTCCTACTGGATGAAGTCCTACCGGGTGATAAAGACCAACTGGATGAAGACTCCTACCGATGTTAAAGTCCTACTGGATGAAGTCCTACCGGGTGATAAAGACCCACTGGATGAAGACTCCTACCGGATGTTAAAGTCCTACTGGATGAAGTCCTACCGGGTGACAAAGACCAACTAGATGAAGTCCTACCGGGTAATGAACACATATCGGATATTGAAGTCTTACCGGGTGATAAAGATCAACTGGATGAACATCTACCGGGTGAAGACACCAAACCAACTGGATAGACATTAACTGGACAAGACATCAACTGGATGGCTACCAACTGGATAGACATCAACTGGACAAGACATTAACTGGACAAGACATCAACTGGATGGCTACCAACTGGACAAGACATTAACTGGACAAGACATCAACTGGATGGCTACCAACTAGATAGACATCAACTGGACAAGACATCAACTGGATGGCTACCAACTGGATAGACATCAACTGGACAAGACATCAACTGGATAACCACCAACTGGACAGACATCTACTGGACAACTATCAACCGGATAGTCCCACTGAACAAAGACATCAACTGGTCATAACATGATGAACGACCAGTTGAACAAAGAAAACTAGCAGAAGTCTAAACTTCCAGTAAGTGCACTAAGCAACGAGACAAAATAAGTACAACATTCTCTGACAAAGGTACAACAGAGCGGCGCACTCTGCTATATCTCCGCCACCATTACCGTCAGAGTGAAAAGAGCCGTTGCTTAACAAAATAGGAAAGAAGACAATATGAATTTGGAAAGCTAATCTCTTCCATATACAGAAAAGCTACCGTTGGACAACCAAACCTATAAATACGTCCAAGCAGAGAATGAAGAGATGCTGAGCGATTTTCAACAAAGAGATATACTTCAAAGCAGAACAAGAAAATCATATTACTGATATTCCAAACGTTCAGCAAAGAGCAGACAAGCAGTGAAACTGAATCTATGATAGATTATTTCCAATTGAAGTCTGCTGCTCAAAAACGCTCGAAGCTAGAAAGTTTATTCTGTAAGGAGTGTTATAGAATCTTTTGTAATCAAAAGTTAAGAAGATTGGGATTGCTAGGAGTTTAGGCCAAGTGTGTTAGTGCCTAAGAAGGTTGTATACTGTAAAAGTGTAAACCAAGTCTTCTAGTGAATCCTTCCTGCAAAGGAAGAAGGGGAGACGTAGAAGCGTTGTGCTTCGAACTTCCAGAAACAACTCTGTGTTATTTGTTCATTGCTTTATTACCTCAGTTTTATTCCTCACAAGTTCAGTAGACGTATTCTGCACTATAACAAGTGTCTGCTGACTTGCCTAATATTGAGAAGCAACTGTAATACTTAACAGTTTACAGTTAACTAGAAAAAGAAATCGAAATTGAATCTAGTGTTTATTCAACCCCCCTTCTAAACACTACCCCGATCCTAACATCGTCCATTTCTTTGGGAATACTCATTCCCCCAACTTCCTTTAAAGGAATATGTGGACCTTTCACAATAATCTTCCATAGGTCATAATCTACGGATTTGATATATAGAGAAATTCTATTTTTCCAATATCCGTAATTATCACCCATGAAAAGCGGAGGGCGATTGGTCGATTGACCTTGAGCAAACTCATTTGCTAGATTAGTCATAGAATTTTTTTGATTTAAAACAAAAATCAAATGGCTCTGATACCACTTGTTGGAACCGAAGAGGGGGGTGAATGAGGTTCCTTGGCTACTTTAGCATTTTAAAATGAGTTTGCAAAAATAAAAGAGTTTGCGCTGCGGAAGACTTCAAGTCAATCGATAAATAAATAAAATGAAGAAGTAAATAAATGCGTAATTTAAATAAAGATAAAGAACAAAGATTTGTTATAGAAGTTCGGCGATGAATCGCCTATGTCTCCTCTTCCCGGTTAGAAAACGTTTAACCGAGGTTCCACTAGAACGAATGATCTTGGCCTTGAGGGCTCCAAGTTAGCCACAATACAACTCTTTCCGAGTACACACAGCTCTTCACGAGCACAACACTCTTTACGAGTCTTCTTGGACTTAAGGGCTCCAAGGATAGCCACACAAAAACTCTTCCCGAGTTACCAACACTCTTCACGAGTCTTCTACTTTACTTGTTGAGACTTTACAATTTCCAACTTGCGTCGGTGTTGGAGGACTTTACAATAAATCAACAAACACCTTCATGGTGTATCAACACGAAGAACACAAGACTCTATCAAAAGAAAAGAATCACAAACTCCAATACAACACAATTGTATGGAGATTGCAATGCTATTTGAAATTTGAATTAGCAAAGCTTTGTTGAAGTTTGTAGGCTTGTTTCTTGTCTTCAAAATGCTCCAAAAGATCAATATTTATAGTGTAGGAGGCCCCCAAGGCTCCTACTAGCCGTTGCTACACATAAGGCTGAAATCACTCCTCGATCACCTCGGACATCGCCTCGGGCGATCACCATTGCCTCGGGCGATCACCATCGCCGCGCCCCAACGGTCGCCAATCTCCACAGATCGCCTAAGGCGATGTATGGATCGCCTCAGGCGATCTAAGCCAAAATTCAATGTCGTAGCCTCACTTCTCAAAATCTTTCATCGCCTCAGCGAAGTCCACATCGCCTCAAGCGTTCAACGTATCGCCTCAGGCGATCAAGCCATCGCCTCGGGCGAACTCCCCCTGTGTGCGAGCCTCGGCGTTGCCTCTGTCGATGTGCGTGACGATGCCCCGCCTGGCTGCCATCGCCTGGGGCGATCCAGCCCAGATTTTGCATACTTGATTTTCTTCAATCAATCCACTTTTTAATCACTAAATCTGCACACTAAGTACACACATTAGTATAACAAACACAAGTTTTGTTGATCATCAAAACTCAAAAATAATCCGGAGATAAATTAAAGCATTAAACACAACCACGCGTTTAAGGCTCAACACTTTCGCTTTCCCCAACCTAACTTTAATTATCTGCACCAGAGACCTGTTGGTGACCTCTACCTGACCATTGCTTTGAGGATACGTAACGGAAGTAAAAGCCTGATGGAATTTTAACTCTTCACACCATGCCCGTAGTAAAGCTCCCTGGAATTGCCTTCCGTTATCAGAGATGATTTTCCTTGAGACACCATATCGACAGACGATGTTTTTCCAAATGAAGTTGAAGATCTCTTTCTCAATGATTCTGGCTAATTATCAGCTTCAACCCACTTCGAGAAATAATCAATAGCCACAATTAAAAATCTCTTCTGAGCTTTACCTGTTGGAAAGGGTCCTACTATATCAATGCCCCACTGGTCAAACGGGCATGCTGCCACAATCGCTTTCATCATCCTGGCTGGTTGATGCTGAAGTCTAGAGTGTCTCTGACAACTATCACATGATATAACCGTAGTAGTAGAGTCCTTCTAAATTGTAGACCAAAAATATCCAGCAAGGAGCACCTTCTTTGCCAGGAAATATGCTCCTAGATGATTTCCACAGCATCCCTCATGGATTTCTCTCAATACATAATCAGATTCTTTCGGACCCAGTCATCGCAGAAGTGGTTGAGCAAAAGTCCTCTTGTACAAGATTCCTTCAATGAGTATGAATATTTGACTCCTCTGCTTGAGCCTGTAGGCCTTTTGGGATCACTCGGGAGCTTATCATTGGTAAGATAGTCTAAGAGATCTGTTTTCCAATCATTTTCTTCAAGAGATTCAGGTGGATCATACTGACTAGGGGTTAATTCAACTTGAAACACCACGTCTCTATTTTGCCAAGTACGGAGAGCACTAGTCATTCTTACCAAGCTGTCGGCTTTTCTATTCTCTTCTCTTGGGATCTGTTTGAATATTACTTCTAGAAATCCCTCTTTGATTTTTTCTATGGTACTTGCATATTGAATTAACTTCTCATTCTTAACCTCATAGCCACATTCAACTGTTGGGCTACTAGCTTAAAATCAGAGAAGACATGTATGTGCTTAGCTCCAACATTTCGAGCAACCCTCAATCTTGTTAATACTGTCTCATACTCTGCTTCATTGTTGGAGGCCCGAAAATCCAATCTTACTGCCAGCTGGACCTCATCTCCCGTGGGAGAGATCAGCACAACCCCAATTTCGCTTCCCTCATTACAAGAAGAACCATCAACAAATGCTTTCTATAACTCTTCTTTCTCGGGATGCATAGTTTCCGCAATGAAGTATGCTAAAGCCTGAGCTTTGATAGTCGTGCGTGGCTCATACTGTTTATCATACTCTCATAGCTCAGTTGTCCATTTGACTAGTCGTCCAGAGACATCTGCACGACTGAGTATTTTCCCAGGGAGCTGTTTGTTAACACCGTTATAGGATGCGACAGGAAATACGGCCTGCGTCGCCTAGCTGTCATGATCAGCATTATGGCCAACTTTTCGATCTCTGAATACCTCAGCTCAGCATCTTTTAAGGCATGAGATAAGTAATAGATAGGTTGCTGATCTGATTCCATCTCTTTTACTAGAACCGAGCTGATTGCTTCCTCAGTTGCTGATAAGTAGATAAATAATCGCTCCGCCAGCAGAGGCTTAGCTAGTATAGGGAGTTCAGCCAAGTATTTTTTCAATTCTTCGAATGCTTCCCCCCATTTTTCATTCCAATTCAATCTTATCAGCTTTCCGGAGTATCTTGAAAAAAGGGAGACTTCTATGAGCTGATCTAGAGATAAACCGTGACAAAGCAACAATTTTTCCTGTGAGGCGTTGTACCTCTTGAAGGTTCTTCGGAGGAGATGGTAGCGTTTATCGCGTACGCCCAAATTAACCCTCTCAAGTTAATAACAGTAATGAATGTAGTAGCGTGAGTAGGGATCGATCCCACGAGGAAGGTTATATCTTTGTGTTAACTTATGCAAACGAAAACAAAAAGGGGTTTTGAAGTCAAAGTAATAATACTACGATGCAAAATCAAACTAATATGCAAAATTATCTAGATGAATTAACTTATGAGAAAAGTGTGATTCTCGGTTTTCGGTTAACTTTACAATTGGCGTTTACTATCTCGATCATCGATCTTCACAAATGGTTCAATTTCCATATGCATATTCATCGTGGACGTTTGATCCAATAATCAAAGTCCTATCTCACCTTAAGTTTAGTTAAGTAGCCCAAGCGTTCTAGTTTAACCCTTATCACACAATCAATCAAAATACAAGCGATTAAGATTTAAATCGATGATAGCATATGAACTAGTGAGATCGATGAAGCTAAACAACATAATCCAAGCGTCTATGTTTAATCTAGTCAATTGTTTACCCTAAGAATTTAACAAACTCACAAACGGAATTTAATCAATCTTAGTTGCTTCGTAAATTAGAGGGATCAAACGATTCAGTATTTGATATCTAATTTAGCTTTAAATTGTATGAACAATAGCTAGGTGATCAGTCCAACAATCATGCATAACAATCATGACAATCAAATCAGAAAAACAATTGATACTCAATGCAAATCAACAATCAAAACTTATCTCACAAGAATCGTAAACATCCAATGTTACGTTTTCCTTAACCGAGAATCACAAAAGTATTTAGCTACTCATAACTAGATTAACAATAACCAAAATTAATCTAAAAAAAACATCAAACTAATAGGAGAAGAAAGAGTTACTAAAAGGAAGCACGATTCCGGCTTGTCGATTCCGTCCTCGTTCTTCGTTGTTCTTGAAGAAAACTTGAAAGCAAATTAATCTAAAATCTAAAATTATTCTAAGAGTATCAAAAACTATCAAAAACTGCTGCTAATGAGGCTTAGTCTCGAGTTTTAGGGTATGGGAGTGATAAATATGGGATACAATCTTTTAAACATGGTAAAAGACTCAATTTCCAAATTTCCGGACTCCTCGGCGATCGATCGCCTGATGTGTGGCGATCGATCGCGAGGCTTTTATTTTTCAGAAAAACCCTTGAGGCGATCGATCGCTATAAAGTGGCGATCGATCGCCGAGCTCCAGTAGACTTTGGCGATCGATCGCCACTTCTTCGCGATCGATCGCTGGCTCTTCAATTTTGATGCAAATGTTTCTGTCCATAGGCGATCGATCTCCTCTTCGTGGCAATCGATCTCCTCCTTCAAAATTACATTTTTGCCCTTTTCTTGATCAACTTTTAGTCCTTGTCATGTCCATGTCTCTTCTTGCAAATATACGATTAGGTAGCATACGTATCAAATTATCTATCAAAACCTACCAAATCGTAGACAATTAAGCACTAAAGATGTGTCTATTTCTAGTCACATCAAACTCCACCATACTTACTCTTTACTCGACCTCGAGTAAACAAATAAAACTACAATATTTTTGGTTGGCTCATAGGTTCATAACAAAGCAACTTGTCCTCACTTTAATGCCTCAACAATTTTTAACATGCATAATAATGAACGGCGGTGAAAAATTAACAGTGGAACAAGTTCAATCCCTAAACATTTCGTACCCAACGAAGTAGTGAACGTGTGTGTGTGGTCATAAACAAGTGTTGTGTACAAATCATAGATCCAAAATATGCAAAGCCATAATAGTTCAAGTCATACACTAACACAAGTATAAGCTCACTTGCACACTATTCTCCACTATCTTAGCTACTTTGCAAACATAAATCAAGTAGATCTTTATTAGCTTGTAGCTTGGCCTAGGTATTGGCTTATGAAAGAAAGGGTAAGGATATTCAAACAAGAGAGTACGATGAAATGCACACTAAAAGCTTCTCTTCTTGTATGAATTTTTCAACTTTGTTCTTTTTCACCAGGTTTATTTCAACACTTTGCTTCTTTTGTGCCTTGGCTCCCCTTGGAGTCCTATTTTCATCTATTTTTTCAAGGCATCCCTTTTTCTTTCATGCATTCCATTCTTTTGACAATTAAGCTCACAAATATACTTCAATGATTCTCACGTGCATTTGAATGAAATACATCATACTCCCTTAAAAGGTATGGATTAAAATCACATTTAGGCTTAAAGGGTAGGATGATAAGCTAGTCAAGAAATATTGAATGGGGGTCTTTAGTATGCTTAGCATACTACCATTCTTTTACATTTAAGGCTCAAAATAGGTACTAGAGAATAATTTTGTTTACATGGTAGGCTTGAAAGGCACAAACGCATCAAAGATCGCCTATATCACTTTCATATTTGCAAGTAGTCTAGACATACGCCTCAAAGAGCATGTAGTTAAGTTCTAGCATGTATTAGAGACTTCTTAAGACTATCACAAAGTTCACACAATCTTCACTAAGTTATGCACACTTCACAAGTCATGACAATAATGTACTCAAAATATTCAACTTACTAAGTTAAAGTACACTTTGCATTAGAGTTCAAAGTGTTCCAAGGTTAACAATTCACCTATGTTCAAAAGCATGCATGATATCAATTAGGTTTCATCATGGGCTAGTGATTCTAAGCATGTGTTCATTACTAACTATGAGCTCAAAATTTTCAAAATTTTCGATTTTTTTTTATTTTCGAAATAAGAAAAACAATAACACACTACTAATCCCTCCCCCATACTTAAATCTTACATTGTCCCCAATGTAAGGCAAAAATACAAGAAAATAGAAAAGTCTAACTACTAAAGCAATAGAAATAAAAGGGAGAAAAGAAACTAACTCCCCTTGGGTTGCCTCACAAGCAGCGCCTCTGTTTAACGTCGGTGGCCCGACGCCAGTTCATTGATCACGTGATGCTTGGTGGATCTTCAAGATCCACTTATCCACTTCTCCTTCTTTGGCGGCATGGAAACCTTCATAGTATGGTTTCAGTCTATGTCCGTTCACCTTGAATGTTTTATCTTTTGCTAGGCTTTGGACTTCAACTGCACCATGTGGAAAAACAGCAGTTACTATAAAAAGGTCCAACCCATCGAGAACGTAATTTACCTGGAAAGAGACGAAGGCGGGAAAGGTAGAGGAGGACTTTTTGACCAAAGACAAATTCCTTCCTCGAGATTATCTTGTCATGAAATGTCTTCGTTTTTTCTTTGTAAAGCTTTGCACTTTCATACGCATCATTGCGGATCTCTTCTAATTCTTGCAATTGCAGCTTTCTATGTTCCCCGCTCTTGTCCATAGCCATGTTTAAGTGTTTGATGGCCCAAAATGCTCGATGCTCCAACTCTACAGGCAAATGACAGGGTTTACCAAAGATTAGTCTATAAGGAGACATACCTATTGGCGTTTTGTATGCCGTTCGATAAGCCCATAGTGCATCGTCTAGTCTCAAGCTCCAATCCTTTCTAGTGGGATTCACAGTCTTTTCCAAGATAGATTTGATTTCTCGATTTGAAACTTCAGCTTGTCCATTTGTTTGCGGATGGTAGGCGGTGGACACCTTGTGTGTCACATGGTACTTCTTTAATAGACTCTCCACCGTCCTATTGCAAAAATGGGCGCCTCGATCACTTATGATTGCTCTTGGACTCCCAAACCTAGAGAAAATGTTATGCTTTATAAAACCTGCAACCACTTTCGAATCATCAGTACGGGTGGCTAAAGCTTCCACCCATTTCGACACATAATCCATAGCAAGTAAAATGTAAATGTGGCCAAAAGATTGTGGAAATGGTCCCATGAAGTCGATGCCCCATACATCAAATATTTCACAATAAAGTATGGGTTGTTGGGGCATCTCATTACGTCGAGATATGTTGCCTGTCTTTTGACACTCATTGCACGATTTGCAGAAATTATATGCATCATGAAACAAAGTTGGCCAAAAGAATCCACATTCTAATACTTTATGTGCCGTTCTTTTGGCTCCAAAGTGGCCACCAACCTCATGGGAATGACAAAATTGGAGTATAGAAGATACCTCATTGTCCGGAATGCAACGCCTGATGACTTGATCCGCACAATGTTTCCATAAGTATGGCTCATCCCAAACATAATACTCGGCGTCGCTTCAAATTTTCCCGCGTTGATTCCTATTCAATCCATTAGGAAAAGTGTTAGTGGCCAAAAAATTAGCAATACCTGCATACCATGGTAAAATGTCGTGTACAGCAAATAGTCGTTCATCCGGGAATTCTTCTTTTAGACACGGTGTATCATTCACATTAACCAAACGACTTAGGTGATCCGCCACTTTATTTTCTGCGCCTCGCTTATCTTTGATTTCGACATCAAATTCACTCAACAGTAAGATCCATCTTATGAGTCTCGGCTTTGCTTCCTTCTTTGTCATCAAGTACCGCAAGGCTGCATGATCAGAATAAATGACAACTTTAGCCCCGAGTAAATAAGATCGAAATTTTTCTAAAGAAAACACAACAGCTAATAGCTCCTTTTCAGTAGTGGAATAGTGCCGCTGAGCATCATTCAAGGTCATGGAAGCATAGTAGATGGCATGAGAAATCTTCCCAATCTTTTGACCCAAAACGGCGCCCACTGCATAGTCGCTTGCATCACACATGATCTCAAACGGCTTACTCCAGTCAGGAGGTTGGATAATGGGTGTGGATGTCAAGGATGTCTTTAATGTATCAAATGCGGTCTTGCATGCCTCATCAAATTCGAATGCCATATCCTTTTGTAATAATTTGCATAATGGTGATGCTATCTTGGCGAAGTCCTTGATATACCTCCGATAGAAACCTGCATGGCCAAGAAAAGAACGTACATCCCGCACACAAATAGGATAAAGTAGAGACTGAATAATATCAATTTTCGCTTTATCTACCTCCATACCCTTTGATGAGACCACATGACCCAAAACAATACCTTGCTCTACCATAAAGTGGCATTTTTCAGAATTTAGCACCAGGTTTGTTTCTATGCAACGCTTTAGGACAAGAGTAAGGTTAGTTAGACAAGCATTGAATGAGTCACCATAGACAGTAAAGTCATCCATGAATACCTCTAATATGTGCTCAGTGAACTCAGAAAATATACTAACCATACACCGTTGAAATGTGGCCGGTGCGTTGCAAAGTCCAAAGGGCATGCGCCTATAAGCGAAGGTTCCAAAGGGGCATGTGAACGTGGTCTTTTCTTGATCTTCCGGAGCAATTGCAATCTGGAAATAACCGGAATATCCATCAAGAAAACAGTAATAAGAATGACATGCTAACCTTTCAAGCATTTGATCAATGAAGGGCAATGGAAAATGGTCCTTGCGGGTCACGGTGTTCAATTTGCGGTAGTCAATGCAAACTCTCCACCCATTCTGAATGCGGGTGGTCACTAATTCATCGTCTTTGTTCCTCACCACTGTAATGCCAGTCTTCTTTGGAACTACTTGGACAGGGCTGACCCACTGGCTATCAGAAATAGGGTATATCATTCCAACTGCAAGAAGCTTTAAGATTTCCTCTTTCACTACTTCCATCATCGGTGGGTTGAGTTTCCTTTGCGGTTGGCGTGTAGGTTTTGATCCTTCTTCAGTAGAATCCTATGCATGCATGTCGAGGGGCTTATTCCTTTGATGTCAGCAATGGTCCATCCTATCGCGGTCTTGTGCTCCTCTAGCACTTGAATGAGCTCCTTCTCTTTGCTATCTCCCAACTTGCTAGAGATTATCACCGGTAATGTGTTTCCTTCTCCAAGGAACACATACTTTAGGTGACTTGGTAATTGCTTCAACGCAATAGTGGGTGCCCGCGATACCGAAGGGAGAGGTCTAGAGTTAGGAATAGGCAATGACACAAAAGAAATATTACCTTGTATCTCGGGCGTGGTATCCAACGCAATGATGTTGTGTTCCACTTCATCTCTAAGTGGCAACTCGTCCTCAAAATGATCTAGAGGGGTGATGAGGGCCATCTCCAACTCGTCTTTACCTGCAGTCTCAAAGATCCCTTGGGACAAGTAATCAATAATATCGATAGAGTAAACAATATCATCATCATCACAAGGATATTTCATGGCATCATGTATATTGAATTTAACGACCTCACCATCAAACTCCATCGTAAGTGTGCCACTATGAACATCTATCTTAGTCTTGGATGTTTTCAAGAAGGATCTCCCTAACAATATAGGACTATTATTGTCCCCCTTTGACATATCAAGCACATAAAAATCAGCGGGAAATACCAACTCATTTACCTGTACTAAGACATCCTCTAAAATTCCCCTAGGGTATGCATTAGATTTATCGGCTAACTGAACAACTACCCTTGTGTCACTTAAAGGTCCTAGATTCAAAGAAGCATAGAGAGAGTATGGCATGACATTTATCGATGCTCCTAGATCTAGCATAGCTTTTTCAAGACGTGTTGTGCCAATTGTGCATGGAATGGTGAACATACATGGGTCCTTGCACTTGGTAGGGATTTCCTTTGGATGACTGCTGAGATGTTCTCCCCCAACTCAACCTTGTGGCATCCTTTAAGCCTTTGTTTCCTCTTGGCGGTGCACAACTCCTTTAAGAACTTTGCATAGCGCGGCACTTGCTTTATCGCATCCAACAGTGGAATGTTCACCTCACATCTTCGAAATGTTTCGTATAGGTCCTTGATGCTTTCATTCCTCCTATCTTCCTGATATGCGAGAGGGAAAGGGGGCTCAATCTTATACTCACGGAGTGGAGGAGACTCACCTTTTGGTTCTTCTTCTTGCATGGAATTATTTCCCGTAGGTTTGATCTCTTTCTCTTCATCTTCTTTTTCGAGTTCCTTCCCACTCCTTAGTTTAATTGCGCTTGCATTGTGACGGGAGAGTGTTTGATCTTTGAGAATCAATGCGATTTATTATTGTTGCCATCTGACCCAATTGAGTAGTCAAGCTTTGGATGCTTGCTCTTGTCTCCTGTTGAAATTTTAGAGATCCATTAGCAAGTTCCTTAACAATATTTTCTAAATACTCACCAGGTGTTGGGGTTGGAATGGCTTGTTGTGGCCTTTGGAATGGTGGCTTATATGGTGGTGGGTGTTGTTGCATCTGTGGCTCATTTTGATTCCCATATCTCAAATTTGGATGATCTCGTCATCCTGGGTTGCAAGTGCTAGAATAGGGATCATACTTCCGTTGTGGTTGTCCCGGAAATCCGCCTGCCGTATTTGCTTCCTCAAATGAAGGTTCTTGAAGTTTGGGGCAAGCGTCAATTGGATGACTCGGTAGTGCACAAATTCCACATACCTTAGCACTTTGTCCCATTCCGATCGCAAGTTGTTTCACAATACCTGTTAAATCAATCAATTGTTGTCCGACGCTAGAAACATTTACCTCGCCTTGCTTCCTAAGTTTATGGTCCGATCGAGCAGTTCCAAACTGTTGAGAGTTGGCTGCCATGTTCGCAATCAAGTGTCTTGCTTCCGTTGGCGTCTTATCTACAAATGCTCCTCCACTAGCAGCGTCCACCAAATTCCTGTCATTTGGCAAAAGACCCTCATAAAAATATTGAATCAGTAAATGTTCACTTATCTGATGTTGAGGGCAGCTTGCACAAAGTTTTTTGAAGCGCTCCCAATATTCATGCAGTGATTCCTCTTGGAGTTGTCTAATGCCGTATATATCTTTGCGGATATTCGTCGCTCCTGATGCAGGAAAGTATTTCTCCAAGAAGGTTCTTTTCAACTCGTTCCATGTAGTGATGGATCCAGAAGGTAAATAGAAGAGCCAATCTTTAGCCGCGTCCTTCAAAGAGAACGGAAAAGCACGTAATTTGATTTGTTCCTCGGTTATTCCAGTCGGCTTCATTGTAGTGCACACTACATGGAATTCCATCAAATGCTTATGCGGATCCTCACCTGCAAGGCCATGAAAAGAAGGTAAAAGATGTATTAGGCCATATTTTAATTCAAAAAGCAAGTGTAGGAAAGGTTATGCAGAGAGGCTGCTGATCCAAAGTAGGATTAGCTAGCTGTCGTAGGCTTTGATTCTCTGCCATGATGGTCCTGTCCTCTTCTTCTTTCACTTGTCTTCGATTTTCTCGTCTTAGGTGGTATAAAGTCCTTTCTATCTCGGGATCGTATTGATGTTCGTCCTCCTCAAATGAAAACTCGCCTGCGTGCATGAACAAACAGGTAAAAAGCACGGGAAGAAGAATATCAATAAAAGTTAACACAAATTAATAAAATTGCCTTCCCCGGCAACGGCGCCAAAATTTGGTAGCGTTTATCGCGTACGCCCAAATTAACCCTCTCAAGTTAATAACAGTAATGAATGTAGTATCGTGAGTAGGGATCGATCCCACGAGGAAGGTTATATCTTTGTGTTAACTTATGCAAACGAAAACAAAAAGGGGTTTTGAAGTCAAAGTAATAATACTACGATGCAAAATCAAACTAATATGCAAAATTATCTAGATGAATTAACTTATGAGAAAAGTGTGATTCTCGGTTTTCGGTTAACTTTACAATTGGCGTTTACTATCTCGATCATCGATCTTCACAAATGGTTCAATTTCCATATGAATATTCATCGTGGACGTTTGATCCAATAATCAAAGTCCTATCTCACCTTAAGTTTAGTTAAGTAGCCCAAGCGTTCTAGTTTAACCCTTATCACACAATCAATCAAAATACAAGCGATTAAGATTTAAATCGATGATAGCATATGAACTAGTGAGATCGATGAAGCTAAACAACATAATCCAAGCGTCTATGTTTAATCTAGTCAATTGTTTACCCTAAGAATTTAACAAACTCACAAACGGAATTTAATCAATCTTAGCTGCTTCGTAAATTAGAGGGATCAAACGATTCCGTATTTGATATCTAATTTAGCTTTAAATTGTATGAACAATAGCTAGGTGATCAGTCCAACAATCATGCATAACAATCATGACAATCAAATCAGAAAAACAATTGATACTCAATGCAAATCAACAATCAAAACTTATCTCACAAGAATCGTAAACATCCAATGTATCGTTTTCCTTAACCGAGAATCACAAAAGTATTTAGCTACTCATAACTAGATTAACAATAACCAAAATTAATCTAAAAAAAACATCAAACTAATAGGAGAAGAAAGAGTTACTAAAAGGAAGCACGATTCCGGCTTGTCGATTCCGTCCTCGTTCTTCGTTGTTCTTGAAGAAAACTTGAAAGCAAATTAATCTAAAATCTAAAATTATTCTAAGAGTATCAAAAACTATCAAAAACTGCTGCTAATGAGGCTTAGTCTCGAGTTTTAGGGTATGAGAGTGATAAATATGGGATACAATCTTTTAAACATGGTAAAAGACTCAATTTCCAAATTTCCGGACTCCTCGGCGATCGATCGCCTGATGTGTGGCGATCGATCGCGAGACTTTTATTTTTCAAAAAAACCCTTGAGGCGATCGATCGCTATAAAGTGGCGATCGATCGCCGAGCTCCAGTAGACTTTGGCGATGGATCGCCACTTCTTCGCGATCGATCGCTGGCTCTTCAATTTTGATGCAAATGTTTCTGTCCATAGGCGATCGATCTCCTCTTCGTGGCAATCGATCTCCTCCTTCAAAATTACATTTTTGCCCTTTTCTTGATCAACTTTTAGTCCTTGTCATGTCCATGTCTCTTCTTGGTCTTTACACATCGTTTTTAGCTCGTTTTCTTCAATTGTACCTACAATTACACAAATATACGATTAGGTAGCATACATATCAAATTATCTATCAAAACCTACCAAATCGTAGACAATTAAGCACTAAAGATGTGTCTATTTCTAGTCACATCAGGAGACATCTCACTGATAGCTTTCACTTTTTCTAGATTAGCTTCAATACCCCTCTCTTTCCCAGAAACTTTCCACTTTTTACCCCAAACACACATTTCTGGGGATTTAACTTTAATACATAATACCTGAGAGTGGAGAAAGTCTCCGTCAGATCGGTTATTAGATCGGTGCCACTTTTTGATTTTACCATAATGTCGTCTACATATACTTCCACATTTCGGCCTAGCTGTTCTGAAAATCCCTTGTCCATCAACCGCTAGTAAGTAGCCCCTGCATTCTTGAGCCCGAAGGGCATAACAACATAGCAGAAGGTCTCATCCGAGGTGACAAAACCTTATCTGATCTTCCTCAGCCAAAGAGATTTGATGATATCCCTGGTAGACATCCATTAAACACAAGTACTGGTGACCTGCAGTGGAGTCAACCGACTGATCAATCAATGGTAATGGGTAACAATCCTTTGGGCATGTCTTATTTAGATCTCGAAAGTCTATGCACATCCTCCACTTTCCCGAGCTCTTGGGAACCAGAACCAAGTTTTAGAGCCATGTTGAAAATTGAATTTCTCGAATATGACCTGCCCGAAGGAGTTCCTCCACTTGTTCTCTTACTATTTTATCATTTTCAGGTCCAAAGTGTCTTTTCTTCTATTTTTACAGGTTGGGCTCCTGAAAACACATTCAAACGATGTTCTAGGACGTCGGGGATGATTCCCCTCAGATCACGAGCCCTCCAAGCAAAGATATCCTCATTCTTGATCAGACATAAGATGAGATCTGCTCTTATATTTGTTTCCAAGTCCCTGGCTACTTTTATTTTCTGATCAGTGGTGCCGAGCTCAACTATTTCTGGCTCTTCATCTAAGCTGTTTGGGACACCTATGTCAATAGTAATACTATACCCAGTTCTTTCAACACAACCGACCTCTCGACGAGCTCGTTTTCTATCTTCTTTTACCTCATCCACATAACATTAGCGGGTTGTTTTCTGATCACCACAAAGAACCCCGACCTCTCTACCCACTAGGAATTTTAGTTTCTGATGATATGTAGAAGCTACTGCTTTGAAGTCCTTCATAGCAGGTCGGCCTAGGATAGCATTATATGAGGAAGGTGCCTCAACCATAGTGAAATTAACCATTTTTGTTTTGCGTGACATCCCATGACCAAGAGATAAGGGCAGGATGATCTGTCCAAGAGGTTGAGTTGCATGCCCAGTGAACCCGTACAAAGGAGTTGTAATATGTTCAAACTTTGACCCCTCTATCTGCATCTTTTCTAAAGTGTCTTTGAACAAAACATTAATTGAGCTCCCGGTATCAATAAAGATCCTGCTACGTCATTGTTTGTTATGGTTACAGTGACCACTAGAGCATCATTGTGCGGTGTTGCAACTCCTTTCAGATCATCAGGCCCAAAGCTTATGATAGGCTCATCTCTTGAGATTACCTCTTTCGACACTTCGAAACTTTCCAAACTTCTACCATGACTTTTCCGAGCTCTGCCCGAGTCTCCATCAGTGGGTCTCCCAGAGATCATATTGATAGTTCCTTGGGTGGGATTGTTCTCCACCGTTCGACCCTTCTCCTTTGATTATCTGTTTCTCTAGGAGGAATATCCCTCTCACGGGATCTAGTTCGGCAATCATGTGGTGTTTTTTCTCTTCTGTTACCTCGATATCGGCTTCTGATAGGCTTAGATATTACGTGTTTTTAGCTGTAATTTCTTACCATTTTTCATACTTTTTCCTGGATGAAATTACGATTTTTGGTATTTATTTGCTTGTTTCAGGAAATAGGTCGGAAATGGTAGAAATGAGCTAAAATGAAGAAAACGGGTGAAATCGAGGCGAAAAAGAGAAGATTTCAGATTTTGCAAAGCACCGATCGATCGAGAATATTTCTCGATCGATCGATCCGGACAGAGAATTCAGCAACAAGTTTATCGAAGTGTCGATCGATCGGAACCAAAATTTCGATCGATCGATCGAGGCAGAGAGTTTAAAACGCTGAAATGAACAGTGCACCGATCGACCTGACAATCTTTTCGATCGATCGATACACGAATTTTTAAAAATCTTATCTTCCATATTTGATGGATTCTCGGTGGTTTTAAAAGGGAGACATTTCCATATAAAATGATATCATATCAGAGAGGGAAAAAAGGGCCGAAAAATCAAAAGAGAGAACCCTAGTAGCCGCCGAGAAGAACCCGAGGAAAAACCATCTTCCTCCGTTCTCCGTCCGAGCTTGAGCGAGTCACTTCCGGAGTGCAAGGTGCAACACGCGGATTTGTTCCCACATTTATCGTATTTCTAAACTCTGATTTATTTGATTTTCATATTCATTTGATGTTTTTGAGGTTGATAGACAATTAAACATCTCATTTATTTGATTTGATTTGAATTGAGTTTATTTTATCGAGTTTGAGTACAATTGTGTTTGAGTTATTGATTCGAATGTGTTTGAGTGGATTGATTTCTTATTGTTCATGAATTATATGCTTAATGATATCAAAGCCTAGCTAACTTTGATTGAATTTGTGAGTTATAACCGAGATCGAGAGATAACGTTATAATACGCTACAATAATTCATGATGTATGTTTAAGATTGAGATGGAGAGATAAAATCACATACGTGAGCACTTTGAATCGAGAGGTTTAGAGTAACTAGGTTTTGAAGATTTTTGCAATATCGGATTAGTAAATAAGTGAACGAGAGTTACTTGTTCTAAGCTGATATTAGTTTCTTTACAGCTCGAGAGAGTGTATTGAATAACAGCGAAAGCCTTTCACCTTAAGAATCGATTGTTTAGTAGTTGCTTATTCAAACGAATCATTGACGAAAACACAGTTGAACGAAGAGCTAGATAAATTTCTCGAGCGAAATTCCTTTGCATATCCGGAAACCATTTATTTTATTTATTCTTGTTTTATTTGGGTTCTTTAGTTCTAAATTTGCATTAGTTAATCTCCCCCATGTTTAATCGTAGGCTAAATATAATTTTACTAGTTTTATTTGGTACTTATACGTTAGTCCCTCTGGATTCGACAACCCTTACTTTCATTTAACTATACTAAAACTTGACACCGTGCACTTGCGGTAGAATCGCTACACTGAGAAATTTTCTGTTTAAAAAATAAGCGGTCAGCTTCTACCATGATTTTTGTGATAAGGTTCCCGAATCTTTGTTAGTAGAGTTTTTATTTCAGAATCTCTTTTAATGATTCTCTCTACCTCATCTTCAAGCTTCTGACACTCATTAGTTATATGATCGTACTCTCTATGGATTCCACAGTACTTCAGATGGAGGCAGACGGGGACCCTTGTCCGACTTCCTTGGTCTTTCCAGTTTCTTTCTATCATCACATATTTCCATAGCTCTTTCCAAGCTCATGGAAAGAGGTGCACGCGAAGCAAATTGGTTCTAGGTCGACCACTGTCGTCGGTCCTATCAGCCGGTCTTTTCTTGCTTACCTCTAACTTCTCTTTCTTCTCTGATGGCCGTAGATCAGCCATTCTCTGTCTCTAAGCATCTTCGAGATTGATGTACTTTTCAGCTCGCCCTAGAAGTTCGTCATAACTGCGAGGGGATTTCTTTACCAATGATTTAAAAAACTCTTCTGCCTTAAGCCCTTGTGTGAAGACATTAATAAGGACATCTACCGTTGCAGTGGGGACCTCTAAGGCCGCCCATTGAAGTTGTTGTACGAACTCCCTCAAGGATTCCTGTTCATTCTGCTTGGTAGTGAACAGACTGAAAGAAGTTTTTTGATACCTCTTGCTACTGGCGAATTGGTTTAGAAAAGCTGAACTGAGTTTCTCAAAGTAATGTATAGCATTTGGCTTAATTAGATTAAACCACTGTTGTGCTGATCTAACAATGGTGGTAAGGAAAACACAGGATTTGATCCCATCAGAATACCGATGCAACAGGGCAGCATTATCAAATCTTCCAAGGTGTTCTTACGGTTCTGTACTTCCGTCATATTCCCCCACCGCAGGTTGTCTGAAATTTGGCGGGAGATAGCTTGGGAGAAAGGACTTTCTCTCCTAGCCATTGGAGTTCGGCCACCTAGATGTTGATCCAATCGCCTTATCTCTCCCCATACAACTTCCATTGGATCTATCAGTGGAGGCTCTACTCGTTTATCTGCATCAGCACTTGCTACCCTATTATTTTCAGGGGCCTGCTCTAGTTGAACAGGCGGTGGTGCCTGATTGGTTTGTGGAGGGGGTGGAACTTGGTTAAGTTCCGGAGGTAATGGAACATGGTTAGGTTCCGGAGGTAGTGGAACTTGGTGTTGGAAACAAGTGTTCAGCATGGCTCGATTGATGAACTGTGACAGTTGCTCCATAGTCAGATCTCCCACGTTCCTAACAGGAGGAGGTGGTTGATCTTCTTGATGTGGAGGGATATCATGATTTTCCATGCTAGGACTTTCTCTTCCTCCAAGATTCCTCCTGATTCCACACCCACATCCACGTCGTCCAGCCATATCAACGTCTTCAATTCAATGTTCCCACAGACGGTGCCAATTGATATCACCAAAAAAGTGTGACTACCTTCTGATAACAATAGGAAGTGAACAATACCTCCATGTGTCTTTAACGCAAATAATAACGTCAATATCGCTTAGGATCCTCACCTGAAATCACGAAATAGACGTGAGAAGTGGGCCTAAAGTTTTCCGACGTGTCCCCTCAGACGCTCAAGTCAGACGAGAGGATACAAGAAAATATATACTTGTAAAGTAATATGATTGTGAATGAATGAGTTGATATCCCAAACCTTGTACTTATAGGCAGAGATCCAAGAGTTATCATGCAGCAAGAACTCCTTCCATGTTATCAAGATCTTGTCCAGATATGCTAAGATCTTGTGAATACAATCAAATCTTAGATATTGCTCTTCGGATCTAGAACTTGCCAAGTTTAGGGGACTCTATTTCCCTGTTCTGCCTATCAAGCAGGGAATGAGAAGAGCTCGGCCAATGAGCTCGGGTTCCAAAAGAGGTCGCCGAGAAGTTTGGTGGAAGGACAACAGGTAAGTTGAAACACGTTGGCCAAACAGGTCGGTCCTAACAAAGAGTGCGGACGAACATGCGAGATCTTTTGAAGAAAGTCAAGTAATACACGGCGGAGTCAGGTCGGCTCATTAGGAGTGATGTCTTCTTATTTAGGGGGTATAAATATTAAAAGTTAAAACACCAATATTTGTGATATGGATTTTGAGAGTGCAAGCCAAAAGAATTCGTTATACGTCGAAGTTATGTATTTTCACCAACCCTTTTCTGTTGCTGACAAATAACATCATATAAAAATGTTAGGTGTCTCACTCATAAAATCTTTTTGGGCTGCGCTTGGATCGAAGAAATTAGATTTGATAAAATGATTTGGAAGAAATGTTTTAAATACTTAATTTTATGAATTTAAAATCCATTACATTTGCTAAGAAATAAGTAAAATATGTAAACAGATTGATTTAAAATCTATACATTTCAAGAGTAAATAAACAAGTTGGATAAATTTATTATTATAGATTTGAAAAGAATTCTAATCCATTATTCCAAATTACAACGTTCAAGAAATGGAATAACAAAATCCAAAGATTAGTCAGGCGAAAGCCTGGATACCTTGTAAATAAAAAAAAATGGAATAGCAATTAAAAAGTGCACCTCTCGTTCACGCGCGTGTGGTAGCGTCCGCACACAAAAAGCTTGACACGTCACCATTCATGTGGGTCCCGCCTCATATTATCTCCTCTTGACCGGACTGCCCACTCAATGAAAACTGACCGCTTCATCCAACCCACATTTATGTATTTCCCATTCAATCCTACCTACATTTTTGTCATGTTTTCTAAATAAAAATATTCATATTTTGATTTAAATCAACATAAAGTTACTAAAAAAATATTTTACAGTTTTCGGGAGCATTATAAAATTTCTTTTTAACTGATCCAATCATCCAATAATTCACACCACTCACATTTTGATATAAATTTTTAGAGATACATATGAACAAAAAATGGTAAAAAAATGTAATTGGAAACTTAATTAAGATGCATGGCTTGGTAGTTATCAACTTATCATGTTACCTTGTCCTTAATTATGAGTTATAGCAAGGACTTTTTCGAATAAGCCAATTTATTGGGATCCTGCGGATCAGCTCTTTTTCCTATTCAAATATTAGCCCGCCCCCGACTCTGTGTTTTCACATCGAAAAATTTTGATCGAACCTATATTTTCTCAATGGATACAATCGGTTCATGGTAAAAATAAAAAAAAAATAAAAAGTCTAGATTACGATGTCTATGTACAACTGAACCAATGACTTCATGATTCCATAATTGAATCAATCTATCATATGAGTTACCGTTCATGATATAAATAAGGATTGTAAATATAGATGGTTGAGACAATTGCTATTAGTGTATCTTTTGTCATTATCCCTTGTTGCTTGGGAAAACCATAGTGTTGATTTTTCCTGCACAGTCTGAAATTTTTAGAACGGAAGTCTATAATCATAGACTACTATAATATACGAATATGTATACTTTATCTATGCTTAATTTAATATTTTCTTTCAAAATATAAGTACATGTGCACTTTTCTTGCTAGGAATCAGAACTATAATTTTTTCATAGACTGATGGTGATATAATGAGCTTGATTGCTTTCATAGATATTATAAATCTTATTAAACAAGTTTTGAGAGATTTATTCCATAAGAAGGAAGAGAGCTCAAATTTAAGCATGTTATTCAACTCTCTGCCTGTATTCTCCGGGCAGCTCCCATTTTCTTATATTTGGTCTTAGATTCTTTATAAAGAAAAAGGTTAGAATTCTTGGAATACTTTAATTTTTTTTCTTTACAGGTAATACCATATACTTATATATTATTATATACGTTAAAAAATTATTGATAATAATTATTTATATGTATATATATTTATTTCTTAAGCATTGAAATGGCCAGTATATTTAGTTTTTGTTAAGATTTCGGTTTCTTTTTGAGGAGGGAGGGATATTAGCATAGCAAAATAGTTTTACTTTTTGAACCGATAGTGTTGTTGTCTGATTCCAGCTTTGCTTGTTGTACAGTGCGGAGGGCTAAAGTTCTCTACTTCGAAGGTAAATAATGTGATCTGCAGTAACCGAGTTCCTTTGAATCTTTTTGGTGTAATATTCACTCGTTTTTTCCATCTGGGCTGAACAATTTCAGCAATTTTATTGCTGGTTTGCTTTTTTCTTCCGTTTATTTTTCTGGGTTTTAACTAATCTTTCATGTTATTCGAAAAATTGTTCGAAATTTGATTAAAAATCTTTTCTTGAAGGCAAATAAGAAAGGGTACCTTTTTCTCGTTGTCGATTTCGGGTTTGGAGTGGGTTCTCGATTGTTATCTCTGATCAATTTACTGAAATGGATTTGAGTTGTTTCAGGTGATTTTGTGGGGGATTTTTGTATGAAATTGAATTGGAATTGAGGTCTACTTCCCAAATATAGCTAGGAGGAGAGTGGGATTTCTGGAGAATTTGTTTTGGGAAGATGGGACTAAATGGCGATGGTTTAAAGGGGGAATCTAGGAATGCAAAGAAAGCAAAAGGGGTTAAGGAAAAAGATGATTCTGTGGAGACAGGTTGCTGTATTAAGTTCAGGTTTATTGGTAGCTGTATTTCTTCAAGATCTAAAGTGGACAGCACTATTAGTGGCATCAGCACACATGGTGATCCATCTACCTATCTCCTAAATTCAGCGTGCTTTTTGTTTGTTGATTTTTTTTTTTTGGAACTTCAAGATTCAATCTTTCTTTAGGTTATGACAAGTACTTTTTATGTGATTTATATGTTGACAGCTTGTATTGATTGACATTAGAGTATGTTTTGTGAGCTAAATTGACTCATGAATGTTGGAGACTTAAGAGGCATCCAGAAGAAGATATTATGATGTTATTGAAGTTGTGGTAGGCATATAATACAACGTTAGCACTTATGATGTACTTTTGATGTACTTTTAGGTGATAATCGGTGCTACATCATTGTTTGGTTAAAAATGTCTAATTCTATGATCATACTTAAATTTTTTCTATCTATATAATGTGCATTGTCTTTGCTCTTATCTCTTGTTTTGCATGTAAACAGAAAGTAAATCCCCAAATGGTACCAGTATAGACCGACCAGCTACCACTGAGATCCCATCCACTACTACAAGCTATGCTGAAAGTAATTCATCGAGCTTCAAACTGGAAGATGAACTTAAAGTGTCTTCCCGGCTGAGAAAATTTACATTTAATGACCTTAAGTTGGCAACCAGAAATTTTCGACCAGAATCACTTCTTGGAGAAGGGGGTTTTGGCTGTGTATTTAAAGGGTGGATTGAAGAGAATGGCACGGCACCAGTTAAGCCCGGTACAGGGCTTACCGTTGCTGTCAAAACCCTGAATCATGATGGTCTTCAGGGTCACAAAGAATGGATGGTTTGATACATTTGCAATTGATTTTCTTGAATTAGCTTTCTTGCCTGCTTTAGTTTTCTGACCTTTTGATGGTTCGAGTGTTCTAAAGTGCGATTTCATATGGCAGGCTGAAGTAAACTATCTTGGGGACCTTATTCATCCTAATTTAGTTAAATTGATTGGTTACTGTATTGAAGATGATCAGAGGCTTTTAGTTTACGAGTTTATGCCTAGAGGAAGCTTGGAGAATCACCTATTCAGAAGTACGCATCTAGCTTGATCTCGGTGCAATTTACAATGAAATTTTCTGGTGTCAAATAATTTGGTTCTTTACCCCAATGATTTTTCAAATGGAAACCCCAAAATCACTCTGAGAGATACATAATTTGATTTGTGATATGATGCACTGCTGAGCTAATCTAAGTACTGTAATTTGTAGGGTCTCTCCCTCTTCCATGGTCTATCAGGATGAAAATTGCTCTAGGTGCTGCAAAGGGTCTTGCTTTTCTTCACGAAGAAGCAGAAAAACCGGTTATATATCGTGATTTTAAGACATCAAACATCCTGTTAGATGCTGTGAGTATCGTACACTGAATAAACTCAATTCTTCTAAAAATGTACTCTGGCACGATATTTTTTCTGAATGCATGAAAGGATTTTTTGTTTGATTATCTTAAACTTTTTTTAGGAGTATAATGCCAAACTTTCTGATTTTGGACTTGCTAAAGATGCTCCAGATGAAGGAAAAACTCATGTTTCTACACGTGTTATGGGCACATACGGTTATGCGGCCCCAGAATATGTCATGACAGGTACCTTTTTTAGTCTTCGATCTCAATGTTAGATCGGTGCTTTAGAGGCGGTTCTACCAAAAACCCACTTACAAATGCTAGTGAACTATTTTTATGAATATAAGTTTTCAACAACGTGAAAAGATAGTAATACACAGATACGTGCAATAATTGATGGAAGAAAGTTTATTATATACATTTATGACCACTTATTTTTTGAGGATTTTGAGAACAGATCGCTTATTTCTCTGTCGCTCTCTGTTTCTTTCTATTTCAGGACATCTTACATCAAAAAGTGATGTGTATAGTTTTGGAGTAGTCCTCCTTGAAATGATCACGGGCAGAAGATCAATGGACAAGAACCGGCCTAATGGGGAGCATAACCTTGTAGAATGGGCTAGGCCTCATCTTGGTGAAAGGAGACGTTTTTACCGTTTGATAGACCCACGACTTGAAGGTCATTTCTCAATTAAAGGTGCTCAAAAAGCTGCACAGTTAGCTGCTTGTTGCCTTAAGCGAGATTCCAAAGTAAGGCCTCTAATGAGTGAAGTTGTCGAAGCTTTGAAGCCTTTGCCAAATCTCAAAGACATGGCTAGCTCGTCTTACTACTTCCAAACAATGCAAGCTGATCGAGTAGGGTGCAGTCCAAATGGCAAAAGTAGTCTCAAAACTCGAGGGTTGATTTCAAGAAACGGGCAGTATCATCCAAGAAGCCTTTCAATACCAAATGGTTCTCTTGCTTCACCATATCATCAGTTTGCTCATAATTCACCAAAACCGAATGGTAATCCATAAGGTCGGGTTGGTTGGTTGGTTAGCTTTGCATTTTCTTCGCCATTCTTGTTTCCATGAGCATCCAATTTGAAAGGAAACTCTCTCTCTCTCTCTCTCTCTCTCTCTCTCTCTCTCTCTCTCTCTCTCTCTCCTTATTGTATGATACATCACACGGTTTAACAGCTGAAAAGTGCATTTTGATGTTGAAGTAATGTTCAAGATATCATGTCTATGTCTTGTATTGATAAACATGGGTGTGTCCATTATTTGAAGTGCATTTTTAATATATCTTCGCTCAATTTATTGCACGTTTTGTTGGTCTCATTGATTGAGAAACCGTGTGTCAACTCTACTCCCATTGCTATAGTAATGGTTTGGTACCTTGGTCTATGTTATTACGAAGAAATTCTCATAATATACCATATATTGTTGTATTTATGGAGTCCACTTATATTTTATTTAAGATTTACGTAGTTTTTTATGCAAACAAAGATGTGACATAATTAGCGGAAAGAAACACGACTTACTGAACATGGGGCATCCAATATTGTCCATAGTCCATACACTGGTGGCTGTATGTCTATGCTACACCACACATCATCTGCAACAAATAGCATTCGATCACTCAGTCAGTCACCAAGCGCAGCCTAGCTGTGTGGCCATCTTACTGTGTACAGCCACGCCAAACCCACTGAATCACGTCTGCTACACTAGCCCAGCCGAGCACCATGGTGCCACGACCCGTCAGTTAATCTCCTGGCTTGCACCGGCTCGGCTTTTTGCTGCCCTTGCCTCAGCTACTAGCTGCCTCCTACTCATCCCAGCACCCTTTTGCACCACCGTCTGTGGAGCCTCCAGCTGGCTGCTCCAATATTTCATATCGATGTCATTGTTAATTTGAACGTAGGAAGGTATGTCATTGGCGACCTTAACTTAGTAATTGGTTTCCGATTGTTTCTCGCCGTATGTTGTTCATTACCTCCTTTGTAGCGTATATCGTCGCATCATCCTTGTCTTTCCTAGTTTTTGCATATTCCCACGTTTCACTGTTATAAAACCAAAAATCTCATTAAAATTGCTACTTCCTTCAAGAGCGAATCAGTGGTGCAAACTATCCAGTGATTCGACCTGAAATTTAACGAAGCTGTAGTAGTAAAATAAATTTCTTGATAGAGCTTACATATATGTAATGGCTCTTGGTAATCATCAATATTGTTAGGTGTTATATGTATCGCGTGGCTACACTGCCACAGCCGACGGGTTGTCACTAAATGACAGCCAGAAAACCATCTCAATAACCCGCTATACAGAAAATGAAACCAACCCCGCCACTCGCCATACAACGAGCTGATGGACCCAGGTCATAATCGATCACTAAGGCTACTGTTAATCATTGATAAACACCATCTTAAACAATGCAAATTAGTTATTATGTTTTGACAGAATGAAGAAGAAAGTAAATTGAGCGTGAAAAATGAATCATTATCATTACAGTGAACAATAAGTTTGTTTATTTACAGTAAGAAAATACATCATTATCATTACAATGAACAATCAGTTTGTTTATATATAGTAAGGAAATACAAAATCGTATACTAAACAAATATAACTAATTATAACTCCCATGTAACTGCATGCAACTGTTGAACATGCGTGCAACTCTCATGTAACTGCTAAAAGTGCTAATACGCCCCCTCAATATGGATGGTAAATGTTCTTGAGTGCCATCTTGGAAAGCAGAGGAAATAACAAAGAGGATGGTATAGCTTTCGTGAAAATATCAGCCAACTGAAGCCGAGAACAGACATGAAAAAGTTTGATGGACATGCAGAAGTTTGATGGTGCCCTTGCAGAACTTGTCTCTGATGAAAAGTAGCAATCAATCTCAATATGTTTTGTTCTTTCATGGAATATAGGGTTGGAGGCAATATGAATAGCTGCAGTTATCGCAGAAGATCACCGCAGGCAATGTAAGAGTAATAGATAATAAGTTTGATTAATCCAAACAATAGTGGCTAAAGCTCGGTACTCCGCTTCAGCAGAGGATCGAAACCGTTGTTTGTTTCTCTGATTTCCTTGAGACTAAAGAATCACCTAAAAAAATATAAAAACCAGTGATAGATTTACGTGAACCGGAGCATGTTCCCCAGTCGGCATCAGAGAAAGCTTTCAATTGAAGATTATTATGAGCAGACAGAAATAATCCTTGACCAGGGTTTGCCTTCAAATATCTCAACAAATGATGAGCAGCTTGTAGATTGGAGTCCATGGATGAGCCAAAAATTGACTCAACTGATGAATTGCAAATGTGATATCAGGTCGAGTCAATGTAAGATATAGTAAAATGTCCAACTAAGCGACGGTATGCTATAAGATCTTATAAAGGTTCTTCATCAACAAAATTAAGAGTTATCAACATATTGCGACTCCAATTGGGGAACTTGTCCGATGACTAGGAGGTCGATCACTTGATATTGTACTAAGCTGGGAGAGTCATTACTTTCATGGAGAACAAAGAAACAACATAATGTTTCACGTTCATCCGCGAAAGCCGAATATAGATTGATGGCTAATACGACATGTGAATTGGTATGGATTGCTGGATTGTTATGGGAAGGGAGTTAGTTCTACCAGTCACATTGCATTGTGATAATAAACAAAGCAGCGATGCAAATAGCGGCAAACCTACAATTTCATGAAAGAACGAAGCTAATTGATTGCTATTTAGTGAGGGAAAAGATTCAAGAAATAGCATATATAGCAACAAATGAGCAGCCAACCGATATCTTCACAAAGGCATCAGGCAAGAGTCAACAAGATACTTATTGTCTAAGCTTGGCATGGTGAATCCAAGCTTGAGGGGAGCGTTAAAGTTGTTAAATGTATTTATATAACAAATAAGAAAACGTGTTTTTATCTTTTGTACAGTTGTATGTATAAATAGCTTAGTTCAGATATCTTTGTAACTAATTTTCATAAGGTATAATTAGCCTAGTTCAGATATATTTATAACTAATTTTAATTTTTCATTCTCAGTATGAAGCTCAAATGAGCATTCTTCCATATGCTCTTTGTATCGATAAATTCAATATTCAATTTTTTTATTTATAAACCATTAAACCTATTTTTAAATTATTAACTTAATCTTATAATTTACCAATATAATAAGAGCCATATGCTAGCAACAGTATTATGAGTCTAATTTCTTTGAAGTGATGAACAGTGATTTCTCAGCCTTTCTTTTTTTTCTCTCTTTTTCCTTTTGTCAAATTTGTTATTACTATTTGTTTCTTCCAAGGACCACAGTAATACATTAAATGAGGAGTCTTCCATCTTTCTTTCTCGTCTAACGAGGCAGAGACACTGTATCAATCTTTTCATCTTGCTTTTCCATTTTATTGGCAACTGATTTAAAAGCTTGGGGAATCCATTTCGGGGTGGAAAAGCAAGAACGAGAGGAGATACAGTTCTTGTGTTCACTGAGTAGTCATTCAAGCACCTACGAATCCCCATTCAAGATGTAAAATCAAGAACTCCACAGAAGTTTCAGCCACAGCATAAGCTAGAGATGATTATCATTCTAACTACAGCCAATTCTCTTCAGGTATATAGAAGCGCTGAAGGTATGCTCTATGTGTTCGAGTAATCTTCCACAAAAATTATGCAGCATTGTCATTTAAGTATATTGTTTTCAGTTTTTTAGTGTCGCATTCAGTAGAACTGACCATACTCCAACAACCCTGTCCTGTAAAAATAGAGTATTTGGGTTGTGCCCCGTATAATGCTATCAGAAGTATTTTTATCCTTCACCCTTGATTCTAATAAAATTCTTCATCAAATGTGGTTTTCTTGCTATTGTATATAATAATTTGTAATCGGTCTCTGTCTCTCTCTCTCTTCTTCAGGAAAGAGGTTTTTCCAGGAGTTGGATCGAGATGGAGATGGACAAGCTACATTGGAAGATCTTGAAGTTGCTATGAGAAAGAGAAAACTGCGTAAGAGATATGCACATGAGTTTATGCGCCATGCTAGAACTCAGTTGTTCTCAAAATCTTTTGGTTGGAAACAATTCTTATCCTTGATGGAACAGAAAGAACCAACAAATCAACAATACTTCGCTTACCAATTTGTTTTTTGGGTCCTTGAGGGTTAGCTTTCATTGACACCTTTGGAATCCATTTCCACCTCTTGTTAGGTTTGTATTGGATTTTAGCAAACCTACATTTATTTTTAGTATGACCATTTTTGCAACAATAAGTGCAAGTAGGGGAATTATGCTTGGCTTTAGCCAACAAGCTTGAAAAAGTTTCAGTTTTGCTTGAGAAGCCTAGTCCGGTTTTAACGAAGCTACAATGTTGCAAGCCAAGCAATTCATCATCTTTAAACTACTCTCACTAAATTTGCAAAATGATTTCTTCAAAGAATTTAACTCATTTTTCAATAAATTATTTTCTTCATCTTTCTTGGATATCTCAAGTTTGAGTGATTTGTTACTCATCTTGGTTTTGCCAAGAACATCAATAAGCTCATGATAGAATCTAATAATTAATCAAAAGATGGTAACTCATCGTCGCTTTCATCTCCTTCATCATTTGCGTCATCTTTGGCCATGAGACAAAGGTTAGTTCCTTCTTCATCGGAGTCACTATCACTCCATGTGGCTATGAGAGCTTTCTTCTTCCATTTGTCCTCATTCTTCTTCCTAGGACATTTATTAGCATAATGACCTTTATCTTGATAATTATAACATGTTACCTCTTGTTTGGAATCATGTTTGGTAGCACCATAGGTCTTTGACATAGTGAACAAGATCATATCTTCATCATCATCTTCTTCTTCATCCTCGGATTGATCTTTCCTCCCGACCAAGGCGATCCCCTTTCTTATGGATCTCTCATCCTCCTTTATTCCCTTCTTTGTTGACACTTTAAGCTCATGGGTCACCAAAGTGCCATGAAGTTCATCAAGATCATAAGATGCACTTTTTCCTTTGTTTGATTCAATGATGGCCGTCCTCTTTGCATCACATTCCTTTGGCAAGGCTCTTAGTGCTCTTCTCCATATTTGCTTTGGAGGGTACTTCTCTCCAAGTTGGGCAAGCTCGTTTATGATTTGGGTGAGCCTTCTAAACATCGAATCAACCTATTCTCCGGACTCCATCTCACATGTCTCATATTTGAGTTGTAGTAGGTCTATCTTTGTCTCCTTCACTTGATTTGTGCCTCATGACAAATTTGTAATTTGTCTCATATCTCCTTTGCAGTTGAACACATCGAGATCCGGTTGTACTCATTCATATCTAAAGCACAGTGTAAAATATTAATAACTTTAGTATTTTGCGAAATTAAAATCATATCCGCTCTTGTGAACTCGTCCATTTCTTTGGGAATACTTATTCCCTCAACTTCCTTTAAAGGAATATGTGGACCTTTCACAATGATCTTCCATAGGTCATAATATACGGATTGGATGTATAGAGAAATTATATTTTTCCAATAACCGTAATTATCACCCTTGAAGAGCGGACGGCGATTTGTCGATTGACCTTAAGCAAACTCATTTGCTAGATTAGCCATAAAAATTTTGATTTAAAACAAAAATCAAATGTCTCTGATACCACTTGTTGGAACAGAAGAGGGGGGGGGGGGGGGGGGGGGTGAATGAGGTTCCTTGGCTACTTTAGCGTTTTAAAATGAGTTTGCAAAAATGTTGAGTTTGCGCTGTGGAAGACTTAAGTCAATCGATAAATAAATGAGGAAGTAAATAAATGCGTAAATTAAATAAAGCGATAAAAGACAAGAAAATTTGTTATAGAAGTTTGGCGATGAATCGCCTACGTCTCCTCTTCCCGGTTAGAAAACCTTTAACCGAGGTTCCACTAGAACGAAAATGATCTTGGCCTTAAGGGCTCCAAGTTAGCCACAATACAACTCTTCCCGAGTAAACTAGCTCTTCACGAGCACCACACTCTTCACGAGTCTTCTTGGCATTAAGAGCTCCAAGGATAGCAACACAAAACTCTTCCCGAGTTACCAACACGCTTCACGAGTCTTCTTGGCCTTAAGGGCTCCAAGGATAGCCACAACACTTGCACCAACTTTACTTGTTGATGACTTTACAATTTCCAACTTGCGTCGGTGTTGGAGGACCTTACAATTAAATCAACAACACATTCATGGTGTAACAACATGAAGAACACAAGACTCTCACAAAAGAAATGTCACAAACTCCATGACAACACAAATGTATGGAGTTTGCAATGCTAGATGAGATTTGAATAAGCAAAGCTTTCTTGAAGTTTGTAGGCTTGTTTCTTCTCTTCAAAATGCTCCAAAGCATCCATATTTATAGTGTAGAAGGCCCCCAAGGCACCTACTAGCCGTTGCTACACATAAGGCTGAAATCACTCCACGATCGCCTCGGACATCGCCTCGGGCGATCACCATCGCCGCGCCCCAACGATCATTATAATGCCGCATCGCCTCAGGCGATGTGTCGATCACCTCAGGCGATCAATTCCATAAATCAATGTCGTAGCCTCGGTCGGTCCAAAATCTTCATCGCCTCAGGCGAAGCACCCATCGCCGCAGGCTTTCAGGCCATCGCCTCAGGCGATCAAGCCATCGCCTCGGGCGAACTCCCCCTACGTGCGAGCCTCGGCGTCACCTCTGTCGATGTGCGTGGCGATGCCCCGCCTGGCTGCCATCGCCTGGGGCGATCCAGCCCAGGTTGTGCACACTTAATTTTCATCAATCAATCCACTTTCCAACCAATAAATCTGCACACTAAGTAGTCACATTAGTATAACAAACATAAGTTTTGTTGATCATCAAAACTCAAAAATAATCCGGGGATAAAGTAAGCATTAAACTCAACCATGCGTTTAAGGCTCAACAGATTGTTAAATAATATAGATAGTTGATGGTTGTTTATTAATTGTTCATGCATGTTGATCTAGTCGTCATGACAAGCGGTCAAAATTAACCGGTTGGATTCTCTCCCATTTACGGGACGCCCACCTAAACTTGAGTCCTGATATGACTGTTGCGCATATCCCAAGAAAGGTATGTTATCTATGCATGATATCTGCAATGGTATGACATTGATGTATTATTTATAAATTACTTACCAGTTTACATTTTAATTTCCTGAATTTGTTTATATATTTTAGGTCCGCAGAATTACTCTCAGAACTTTTCTCAAAAAAAAAAAAAAAAGAATTATTCTGAATGGCATCCACAATTGTTACCTTGAACTAATTAGATTAAGGTACCATCCTAAACTCTATGGGTATCCCCAATGGCAGTGGGTGCAAAGCTTCCTCCTAGAGACTTTATTTCTGGTGTGCATCAATTGAAGTCTTTATAGAAATGGCCTGAGATGGGCATCAATTGAAGTCTTTGTTTTATTATCCATAAATTTGCTCTTTTGGAGTTAGTCTGCTGATTGCCCAATGGTTGTTACTTCATTCGCATGCATTTATCGTTATTTTATCTCCACCAAACCAGGTGATCACGCGGTGCAAGAGAAAACTAGTTATTATATATATTTAAACAAACGAAAAGAAACAAAAAGAAAAAAGATAGCTCGAACTTGCTCCAATTTAACTAAGATTTGGCGTTGCATCGGAGCATGTGAATGTTGTCATGTTGGTTTGTTTGATGTCACTCTGATAATTCATTGCCGTGGCCCACATGGAAAGATCAAAGATATCAAATACGAGTGATTAGTTTTCTTCAAACTATGGAGTCTGGTGAGTGGTGAGCATGTATTTTTCTAACTACCGTTGCCCCAAATTGAAGTGGTCAAGTGGGTTTTTGTTTTTTGTTATGCATTTATGTATAGATATAGGAAGTTTTAGATCTGGGAATTATATGGAACGGAGCGGAGAATCGAGTGAGCATGTCAAATGGTGAGCATGTATGTTTCTACTTACTGTTGCCTCAAATCTATGGCAAACTGAGTGAATCTTGCTGGTGCTTCTGCAAAAAGTAATCGTCAATTGAAATCAGTTCGAGAAGTTGAAATTAATGATTTGATAGCATCGAGGGAAGTTGAGACTGATACTTGAACTAATCAAGAAGCTTTTCCGATACGAGATGGAGCTACTCATTGGAGTTCATATTTTTACTATGTTTGAAGATTAATTGATTTATTTGGTTCGATGTGGACACTTATTCAAGATCTTGTTGATGGAGGTTTGAATTGTAATATTCGTGGAGAGGCTAAATGTTTATATTTAGGGATAGAATCTTTATAATTTGCATTTATTTTACTTTCGATGCACGAAGTGTTGGGGGTATCTGATATATGTGTCAAACATTGAAAAGGATAACATATATATTTTGAGTACTATGAATTTAGTCTACACTATTAAGTCAGTTCTTCAAGAAATCTGTGATGATAGATGGGAAAATTTTCTTTGGACTGTTGTTGAGTTTTGTGAAAGTAATGATATTGTGGTGCCTGACTTAGATGGCCGATATATGCAAGGTACAAAGCGTTCTTGTCAGCAAAAGAATAATATACAAATATGCTATCACTATCATTTTGATATATTCAATGTTGTTATAGATTTTCATTTAATGGAATTGAACGACAGCTTTTCAGATAATACAATGGAACTGCTTACTCTTAGTAATGCTCTGAGTTCTGTCGATGGGTTCAAATCATTTTCACCATACGCTATTTGTTCTCTGGTTAATAAGTTTTATTTTCGAGACTTTACTAAGGAGGAAAGAGAAAATTTGGGAGACAGTTGGATCATTATAAGTTTGATGCGCTTCGTCACACACAATTTCAGAAACTTGATTCTCTTCATCACTTGTATCATACATTGACTACAATGAAAAAATCAAACATTTATCCCTTGATTGATAGGTTGATTCGCTGGTATTGACACTTTCAGTTTCTACGGCAACCACAGAGCAAGCTTTTTATGGGATAAAACTCATCAAGACACCACTTCGCAATAAAATGGAAAATGGATTTCTTACCAATTCCATGATTATTTATATTGAAAGGGAGATTGCTCTTACCATTGATACATACTCCATCATTGATAAGTTTGATATTTTGAAGAATCGTAGGCTGCGACTAAACTAATATTATATTTTTATTGTTTCAGTACTTTCTATTTTTGTTCCTCAAGTTAATATAGTATATATCATATTATTTTTCTATGTTTATACATGTACTCAGATTAAAAAAATTTGGTTACGTCCCTGTTTTTATGGACAACATCAAACAAGAAAATATATATAACTTGATATCGTCTAGGGGATCACATAAAAAACGGTGGACGTTGGAGATGCCATATGAGGGAATTTTTGATGTCGCCCTTAAGCACAATGTCCTTAGGGGCGGCATCTCACGGCAACGTTGGGAAGACTGCGACACCAATAACAGGCAAGCCCGATTCAACGCTTGGTTCTGTAATAGACACACTCGCTTCCATGGCAGTTCATAGAATATACGTTGTTTCAGGCCAAGGAAACGAAGTTGTCGGGGCAATTACGCTGAGAGATGTTATTTCGTGTTTTATCACAAAACCTCCTAACTTCTTCGATGATTACTTTGGATTTGCTGCTCAAGAAATATTGAAAAAGTGAGATGTCTAAGAGCTTAATCTGATAATTTTGCAGTTGAACATTAAAGACACTGACATCAAAAAAGAGCAGTCAATAAATAAGTTATAGTTCTAGTTTGTAATCTTCAGGCTTCTGTCTACCAGTGTAATTCCCATTAAAGTTTTCCTAGTCCAATTTAGTTAGCCATTGAATCATTTGGTTTGTAAAACATTCATTATGATGCAAGAAACAGATAAAATCTAATTACAAACACTGCAGCATTAGTTTATGACAACTTTGTGCTGATATTTCCACTAAGGTTTCCACTGAGATTTCCACTGTTTGTCCACCCCTCCTGAACTTGAACTGAGTACTGCATATGCCAAAGCACATCCTCTATTGTTGGGCGCCCGCTCGGATCTTTACACAGGCATTGTAATGTGATCTGCACCATCGTTTTCAGTGACTCATATGCAAACGTGCCGCGTATGGAAGGGTCAATCATATCACGTAGTTTTGATGGTGATTCGGCTAAGCTCCTTTCGAGCTGTAACACGAAAATGCATAAATGTTGGATGAAGTATGAGGGAAATGGAACAAAAAACTATGGAGATAGGGGTTGCACTACCTGAAATTTCAGGTCATCTATTTCAGTTTGAGAATTTATAGGTCTACCAAGGATAACTTCAAGTAGGATCACTCCTAGCTGATAGATGTCTTCTTTTTCTGGATTTTCACTGCAGATAAATGCAATTCTTCCAAGAATCAAGGCGAAGGATCTTTTCGGGGAGCCGGACAAAAATCATACATGAAATTTGATTTTTTTAAAAGGGTTTTTCGTGCCTGGATGTAAGGATCATGAAAAAGTTACCTGTTTAACTGATTTGAGTTAACTTGTCCATTAAGAGGGCTTTCTGCACCAACCTGTTTCACGAATAAAACAGATTACAAAAAGAAAAATTTGCTCTGTTTTATACTGTGATGCTACTAAACATACCATCCTTTTGAATGTTGTCACGATGAAGTTAATATAGTGATATTTAGTTTCGGATTCAAGTCACGTGAAATGCATAATGAACGCACCTTAGAAGGTAAGTTTAAGTTATAGCTGCTTATTTTCGCGGTTAAGGTCTCATCCAACAAGACATTGTCGATTTTCAGGTCGTTTCCATGGATATCTCCAGTATGCAAGTACTGTATCCCTCTTGAAATTCCCAGTGTAATAGCCATTCTCTGTGGCCATTTCAAGACATCCCTTTTCCTCCAATCTGCCAAAAATGAAGTCAGTAAGTTGGCAAGTGCTCATTTATTCAAGTTTCAGACATGAGTAAATGAACTTCCTTAAAAAGCAAGTCCTCTATACCTGTAATATGATCCTTTAATGACCCACAGGCATTATTTTCGAGCACAATAAACACTGTGCTAGCTGTGTTGGGATGGTCCTGATACGTGACGATACAGTGCCCCAAAACGCTCACCAGATGCCGATGCCTTAGCTTTGATACAACTGTCTCCATGTGCTGCTGCAGAGTTTGTGATGAATGCTTCTGTTTCAGTTTTAGGCACTTCACTAGGACCACTGACCCATCTCTAAGCCACCCTTTGTAGAGCTGTGAAAGTGATTGCCCAATCACATAAGATTATAATATTATTGCCCAGCCATTTTTATGAGCTTAAACTTCCAAGAAAAATGATTTCTAACATGAGTCCACATGTGTACTATTTCCTAGTTTTAGACTTACATGCGAGAATGCATGTTAGTATAAAATTATAGTTGCACCACTTCCATTCAACCATAAATACGAAAAAGAAACTTAAATCCAAAAGCCTAGCTCTTCATTTGGTATAATACTCAAACGTATTAGCACTCTACAACTGTATGCAAAACGGAAGTGAGATATATAAAGTTGCATATTCCGTCTACGGTTCATATAGCCAACCCCGATTTATTGAGATTAAAGGTTTAGTTGTAGTAGTAGTTATTATTGTATTCTTGATAGCCGATGCTCACGGGAATCATTCTAGACACATGTTAACTGACTAAAGTAAAACGTTCACAAGGATGATACACTGACAGTGATATGGTGTTAGAACTTTTATATGGCGTGTCTTCCTACGTCGATTATCAATAAGAGCACCCAGATTCTAGTACTCAGATACGAGAGTTCCTCTAGTTTACAAGTCCGTCCACCCGCCTCGAATTACGGCTCTACGAAATATTGGGTATGCTTGAATCTTAACATTGGAAGAGAAAATCTTATACCTGGCCTTGACATCCTTCTACTATCAAACTAGATGGATCAAAGTTGTTTGTTGCCTCTTCCATTTCCTCGAGAGTGAAGATATGATAAGGTGGAAGTCCTAGTGATGACATCCGCATTGGCTGTGGCACATTCCCTGAATATATGCAATCACATTCTCATATCCCAGAATTAATTGTAGTCTTTTAATTCACAACTAAATTTTATTTTTCGTATTCTCAATATTGTATGATTTTGAACTAAAATGACTTCAACTCCACTATATATCAATAATAAAAGTACAAACTAATTAAAGAAAAACTGAGAAATATAATTAGGTTGATGGAAATCATCCAGATTATCGCCTCGAATATTGGCGATAATAAAATCTGATCGGTTCGCGATCCGTATTATGCCTCACATTTTTTGAAATTTTGATGATACCCCCATGACAGTGCCCTGTGTATATTAATGTGGAATATTCCATGATGATTATGTATTTAAGGCAACATCAAACTAATCCATATTTTTTGTTCGGGAATATAACATTTCTTTTAATTTGCTAAATGGAAGGAGAAACATTTTTAAAGACAGATTCAAAATGGTTAAAATAAAAATATATATAAGTTTAAACTATTACATCATAGTCTAGATTCCAACTTCTTTTCCAAAATTAATTTAAAAATAATAATAATGGCATAACAAAATAAATTACAAAAAATTTAAAATGATGAACCCCATTATAATATGGCAAAACGACAGTAAAGATCATCATAAAATGTGACAGTGATCATATTATACATCATAACATATGAGAAGTATCAAAAATAAAATAAAGATGGAAAATTTAGGGGAAATACGTTGAAACGGCATGTAGTGTGGGTTTATCGGTTCAGTCCCGACGTTTAGTCGATCATAAGAAGCAAACATAGATAGACTGAACCAGGAATATTTTAAAATTTAGGCACTGAATCGGGAACAAACCCAATTTAGTCCCTAGCTTTAAAACTATTCTCTAATCAGTCCTCTCCGTTTGCTTTTCACGACCTACTTAACGATGGGGATTGAATCATGAATTTTTTTAAACTTTAGGAACTAAATCAAATCACTGAAAACTTTAGGGGATGAATCGAGAATGAACCGAAATTAAATAGGCGTTCTAACGTATTATATCGAAACAATTTAAATAACATTTAATCTGTATGAATATTTGCAAGAAATTGAAGAAAATAAGACACAGATGAAAAGATTAATTGGAAAACTTACTTCCGATAGGAGACCCACGAACTGAAGTTTTCTCGATCACAAAGCTGTCGCATCTGTTCTTGCCAGCACTTTTCCTCTGTACTCTCTTCAAGATTACAAGAATAAAGAACCCTAATGCCACCAAGATCCCCACAATTCCGCCGATAATCCCAAGTACAATCCCAAGTTTCAGAGTTGATTCCTGCTTCTCGGCGTTCCCGCTTCTTGCCGGAGGCTCAACTGCCAATGCATCTTTTTGACAGAAAGAAGAAGGTCGTTGATACTTTGATGTTGTGTTTGAGAGACAATTAAACACAATGATAACTGTTTTGTTTCCCGCATTTGGCGCGAGGCAAGAGGGCAGTTTCCCGATCAAAAAGTTGTTCGAAATGTCCAGAAAAGTGAGATTTCTGCTGCAGGAAGTATCCATCGCGAGTGTTCCACTTAACTGGTTTTTCGCAAGATTGATGTATTGGATTGATGGCATGGAGAATAAGAAAGAAGGGATTGGCCCGATGAGTTTGTTTGATGACGCGTCGAGTACTTGGAGCCTGTTCATTTTCCTGAAATCTTGTGGGATTTCAGATCTGAAAGAGTTGTTTGCGATAGAAATGGAAACAAGATTGTCGCCTAAAGATGGGGTTTTTGGACCGAGAAAATTGTTGTTCAAATCCAGGTTTTCAAGAACCGACAAGCTACTTAGATCTGGAACACTTCCATTAAGCAAATTTTTGCTCAGAACAAGACTTTTCAAGCCCTGAAAAGTGGATACTGATTCTGGGATGCTTCCGTATATGAAATTTGAGCTGATATTCAACACTACAAGGGATCGAAACCGGTTGATTTTCCAAGGCAATGGTCCCCATAATCCTAAAGAAACTAGTGAAAGTTTCTGTAAACCAGAGAGTTTAGTCAACACAGTGAAGAATGAATCCAGTGAGAATTTAGCTGAAAGAGTCTGATCAGAAACTGCAAAATATGATGGATTTTGAGAAGGGGAGCTTTTGTTTCCAACTATGGTTAACTCAGTAACGTGATTGTCTGAACAGGTGATTGTAAGAGAAGGGTTCAGGGGAAGAAAACAGAAGCTTGTCCAGTTGCTCCATTGTTGAAGAACTGGTGGGTATTCGAGAAGCTGCTGAATTTGGAAGAGGATTCTGGTTTCCACCGGAGCGAGTAGGGAGTTGGAAACTGGGATTGAGAGAAGGAAAATTAATGAAGAAACCAAGAATCTCATGTGGATCCGTGAGTTCTCCATTGTTATGGAGGATCAGGCTCAGTGCCGGTGACGAATCTCAGAATTTCTAAGTTTTGACTAGAAGGTCAGAAAAGGAAGTGATTTCAAGAAAATGTGCTGAAAATCCTTGAAAATCATGAGAAAAGAAGAGTTCAAATTTCAAATGAGAAGAAAGCCTATTTTCATTCCTTTTTTTTCTTCTTGTTGATATTGTGCAAAAAGTTGAGTGAAATTAATGATTGGTGGGACTTTGGAAATAATTTACCTCCTTTTTGCCTAATGTTCAAGTGCAACTTCTAGCTGTACATGTACTCTGAGCATTCGAATATACATGTAATATCATGTTCTGTATCGGTTCTGACTGACTTGTATCATAATCTTGCATATTCCAATTCGAGGTGGAGGGTACGGGCGATTCTACATTTCCTCTAGGAATAGCTGTCCAAAAAAAAAAAAATTATCTATCTATTAATTACATTTTATCCCACTAAATTTTTTTTTACCCCAACTTTATATTATTATTTTGTATCCCCCTCAACAACAACCACCAAGATTCTAGTTCTAATGGGTTGTGGTATGCTACATGAATCATATAATACATCTAATCGGGTTGTGCACATACGTCAATCTTCTCCAATAGCTTTTATCTGTCAGAATATCCTCGTTGATTCTTTTTTACTCCAAATCTTGTATATAACTTCGAATCATATTCGACTTTATTTATATATATATATATATATATATATATATATATATATATATATATATATATATAAACCAGCTAAAGTCGAATAGAATTGTGTGACTGAAGTCTCCGAGTATTAAGATCAGACCAGTTGGTGCTCTGATTTTTTCTTGGTGTTCATACTTCATACTAAAAACCTTTCCCTGTGCGACGCGGATGATAATATTAAATGGCGGTGTTGTTTAAACCGTTGATTTTGTATGAATGGACGGTGGTGATGTCAAGTCAACGTAACTCTTAAGTCAAACGCTTCAAATTGTAGCATCTTATTTGACCTGTTCTCCGTGTCCCAACTCCCTATATTTTAAAATATTTTTATTAGTAATATATATATATATAATGCAGGGTTTTAATGGTCAGATCATTTCAGAATAATGTATAATTATACTCATACCCGTACCATTAATATGTTAGTAATATTTAGAATTTGTTAAGAGTTGATAACAAAATTATTAAATAACTTGTTGTCAAATAGTCATTTTCAATATGACTTGAAGGATGTTTACATGCATTCTTTTTCTTTAATATAATTAATGTTATTATGATGTACACATACGTCTTTTTCCTTGGTTCATTGTCACAATTAATTGAAATTAATACGTTGTATAAATCAAAGTAGCATGTGTGCTTTTTAGGCTGATTGTCGCAGTTAATTTAAATTATATTGTTGCCATCACGTTTCTATAAATCGGCGATAATTGAACATTAATTGTGGTTTTTAAAATTTTAAATCAAGCTATCAAATAATTAGACCCGACCACGGTTCTAACAACTGGTTATACGACTCTAAAAACATCAACATTTAACATTAACCTTATTTGACGGTTCCTGTTACAGTTCATGAACCGCCTGTTACGGTTCCGATTACGGTTAACCAACGGTTACGATTTTGACCCTTGTTTTTCTTAAAAAACTAAAAATATTATTAAAATTTAAACTAAAGTGTAAAAAGTGTTTGCATGTGTTTTCATCCATGAATTAAATATAAAGTAACGTTAAATAAATTCAAGCTCATATAATCAAAATGTGTAAGATATATAATGTTTGATTAATATATATAAATTATAACACTATATTTAGATAAACAAGACTTTTATAGCTTAGTGGTTGAAGCTAATTATTCAAGTTGAGGTCGTGAGTTCAAATCTACATCATAACATATATTTTAAATTTAAAAGTAAAAAAAATTAAAATAAACCCTTGAACCGCCGGCACAGGTTAACAAAATGATGACTCTTATCGGCCCTTCTATAGACGGTTCGATTATGGGTCCGATCTTTCAACCCGTTAACCACGGGCCGGTTCAGGGTCAATGACGACCCTTGGTCGGGTCTACAAATAATGTAAATATATTGGATTTTGAAAACCCAAATAACTTTATTTTAATGTTAACAAAACTTATTACTGTGTTGTTAACATGTTTTATCAAATATGCAAATTATAGATGATATTTTACAGCTTTCCGCCGTGGATTTTTTGTCACAATTGGGTGCTTATTATCACTACTAGTCATTATTATTGGCCATTTTCAATATTAATGTTCTCGGAGCTTAAAGTCTACAATTGATAACCCAACTATTTTATGCTCATAATTAGAACGGTTTAACTTAATTGTTGATGTATGTATCTACATTATTTATAATACAACAAGCTACTTATATTTTCGCCATTTTTATTTTCCAAAACATAATCAAATCGAAACGCATGACACCTAAAAATAAACTAAAATAAAGAACCCGAAATAAAATTACAAAATAAATTTTATTTAAAGATTTAAAAACATAAAAACCATTCAAACAAATAAATACAAATACATTTTTAAATTATATATATTTATCTAATATTTACTACACATGGAAAAACAATTAAAATATAGACACTTCCAAAACATTTGTGTAGAATTTGTTGGAGTGTAATAATTATAATTGGAAGCGAATTACATATAGACCACATCACATCTGGTTGAATAAGTAAGAATTTCTCCCTCTAGTTAAAATAGCGTCCACTTTCTCTACTATGTATTTTAGTCAAATCATAAAGGGAGACAACAATAATATTTCTTCATTCTGTTACAAATCAGAGGGAGGAATTCGTAATACAACTAACTAAATGTGATACATCCGTTATTATTCAAACTAGAGGTTAAAAGTGGTAGTAAAACTATTCTACATGTAAAGCATATTTAATTTTCTCTTACTGTGGAGAAATGGTTGAAACGTGTCGTTTGAGCTGTTAAATTTAGAATATTTGAATTACATTATTATCCTCACGTATAGTTTTTGATACTTCGTTAAGTAAATAATTTTACAATTACATCTTATATGTTCAAAATTGCATTTTTGTGTAGGGGACTCTCTTGAATGCGACTACACAAGTATTCTACTTTCTTGTTATTAGAATCATATGCGATGCTAATTTTATGAGACCCCACGTTTTACATAAATTATAAAATAAAATTTTTATTTATACAACTTGCTTATAAGAAGGTAATATGTATGAATAACTATCTAATTTCAACTGAAAATTATTAAAGTTTAAATTTCAATGAAATTTGATCAATAGACTTTGAACTAACTCTTAGAATTAATTGTTTGGAGAATATAATGTTCGCTGTAAATTGTTTTGATGTTCTTTAACTTAGAATATATCTTGTTTTTTAATAGTTAGGGTATGAAAAAGAAAGAGACATTTTGGGTAGAGGCCAAATTGAGTAGAGGGATTAGGTGGTTCCAATTCATCCATCACTAAAGTTGTCTACCCCTACCGACATACTTCATTTGCCTTGCCATGTCTTAACCGGTAATTAATATATTTGGTTATCGGACAAGAAAATTAATACATAGAAAACCGGAATTATTTAAGTTGGTCACTTTGTGATTTTGGTCATGCGAGTTATCACTTTGCATCTTGGTGGAATATTTTTTGAAATTTTAATCCTTTTTTTCGTCGGAGAACTAATGTGACACTTGATATTGTCGACGTGTTTGACGCCACATCAGCATTCGGGTGAAAAATGATCAAAATTGTTTTTTTAAAAAGTTATTACTAATAAAACTACAGGTACAACGAGGAAGTCTGAAGCCCACATTGACTTGGACTAAGAAACGTAATTCTCGCCCGTGAAACTTCGCCAACAATCATCGCACCAGGGTTGTCACTAGGCGAAGGAAGAACGGTGATGAATTATCCTCGGCCGGATTGAGCGAAGTATCCATTGAGTTAAAACTCGTGATTGGAGTCGGGATTAGGTGATTGCTCCATCAGAATCAAGAAAAAAACGCAAAATCACAAAAGAGGAACGATTAGGTTGTGCGGGAAGAACAAATCGTAGGTCGATTATCATTGCGCGAATGATACCATGTTAAATTCATAATTGAAGAGAGAACTTTAATAAATTTGGATTGAATTCAACGAAATGTAAAAATACAAAACTGAATGAATAATTGGAATCAGATTTTTTGTTTATATTCACAGATGAATGGTATATTAGTAATATTATATTTCTTGATCAAAATCGTGGTTCTTGGAGAAAAGCGTGTGTTGCTTCTTTGGTTCTTCTTTGATTGAGTTATTATATTGACATATGGAAAAATTGGTTCATTCTATACTATTGAATATGCAGTTCGAATAAGACCTCCACTCCAGCATCGAATGAATCCAGCTCAGCCTTGGTTATCTATCACTCGAGCTATCGAAGTTCTGAATTCATATATGTGTATTTGACTTTTATTTTAAACTTGGTTCATTTAAAAATTTCAAATATTTTGTTAAGACCATGAACTGCAAGAGTATTTAGTTTATACTTGTTAACTAATGGAAATGACCTAAATCTTACATCTCAATCTACTATATTACACTCATTTTGTTTGAAAATATGCAGTTTACCTTATGTGATTTCAGAATAGACGGTTTACCCCATGTGGTTTGACATATGTAGTTTGCCGGTCGTGGTTTTTGAAAATAGAAAGTTTACCCTTTATAGATTGTGAATATGTACGAAATATCACATCCATATATGCTATGTTTTGTAAACCACACAAAGGGGTAAAGTACATATTTTGAAAACCATATGACTAAAGTGTATTAAATTTATTATAGATGGATAAATTATTTATTTTGTAAACCAATTCAATAAATTATCACTAACTCAAAAAATTATATATTCTTTAAAAGTAGTGACAGGCTTCTGCACATACCACCAAAATTTAATGTATTTTATATTTAATGCCTGTATTCATTTAATTTATGTGCAAATTTAAGACAAGTTTCTTGAATTTAATTATTTGGCTGCCTCGAGATTCACTAGCATTCTCCCACTTCATAAGATACCTCATGTTTCTACAAGTTTCTTGCATAAAAAGCTTGAAGAAAATATTATTTTATAATCTCTCTCATATATATGCCACTTTTAAATTTTTTTGACTTTTTCTATAAGTTTAATTTTTTTTATAAATATGATTGCTAGCATGTCACCGATAATTGCTCATTGAGCATCAGATATTACTGATATAGCTTGTGCCAAGTTACTACTTCTATAAAAAATATGTATTTGCAGAAGAAAACTTCATGAACAATTTTAAAAACTTTTTATTTAATTAAGATTATTCGTTTTTTCCTGGTTACACCACACCTATTTGTGAGTTGTTTCAGTTGGTTTTCACTGATTTAAGGATTTTTAATGTTATTATTATTATTATTATTTGCATTATAGAACTGTGATTTCATAAATATTATTGGTGGTATCACTGTGTTTAATATATTTTATGTATAAAAATTATAATGATTTGTTGAAGGAATCTAGATAAACCAGATATATTTTTATGGGATCGATACTGGGTCAAGCTAAGCTTTAACAGCTCATATTCTTGATATTTTTTCATGGATATATTAGATCAGATTTGATTTTAAAAAACAAGCGAAAAACATCCAAATTAACATGCTTATTAGTGATTAAACAAAGTAATAAAATCAGAGTAAAAGCACATGAAACATAAAGGTAATGCAGAAAATAAAAATACACAGGTATTTGTTTATGGAAGCTCGAAGGTGATATAATCATTCTACGTCTTCCATTTTCACGTCATGGAACGATTTCACTAGAAGACTTTGATTTATACAACTCTGTGTACAAACTCACTCAGACCAATGTCACTTTTATGATATAAGCTCCTGGTATCTCAACTATCGTATCTTAATGTCAAATATACAAAGACCATGTGTAGTATGTCTAACATTTACAACAATCACTCATCTATTGAGCTCACTTTTATAATGAATATGTAAAGGCAAAAATGATCTTCTAACAGATCTAATTCAGTTCGGTAAGTGGTGACAAAAGTTGGGTTGTCTCTCATCTCAACCTTTCTCTATATAGCTCCCCTTTTTGAATCGTCATCCGAGTTTTCTTTTTCCACTCTTGGATTTATGATTTGAGCTTTCAAATTTTGTATGCATGGCTTCCAACAATGATATATATGTAAGATACAAAAATACAGTCGTTTGGAAAAAGTTCTGCACGATTCACGATATTACAACTGTCATATTCGGGTTTTGGGCCATTTTTTGGATTGCAACTAGGTTGGTCCAACAAGGTAAATCGTACCAGCTAGGTGGTCTAAGCACATGTAATAGGGTAGCAAGCTGTCTAGCCGGGTTACCTACCTGATTCTGGGTAAAGTTATGAACTAAAAGTCAGAGCCATTTGTCTCGGCTTTTCAGATAATCGAGAATCACTCGATTTCGACATCGTATGAGATTGTGCGACTAAAAATACCAGAGTATACACTCATGTTTCAGCAACAGGACCAGCAACTTGCTGAAGCATTTTCACCATCTTAGACTCTGATTCCGCGTTTGACTTCTAACCATTATTTGTAGATCATCGTCTCAGCTTTCAAACACATACTGAATCGCTCCGTTTTGAGAAGCAAGCTGGGAGAATATCCTAAATACCAGAGCCGCTCCAACCTCGTTGCTTGCTGTTACACTTTGCATCAGTAAAGTCTTGAAGATGAGTTTTCCTCCTATTAGCATCGTTGGTCCGAACCACAACTTTTGGTATTTTGAGTTGGTTATCCAACCTATTTGTAATCACGTAATTTTGTTGTCGTGAGATGTGATCAATTTAATCTGTTGCACTCAGGGTCTATCTAGGTTGAATTTGTGGTTCAGCAACCAACCATTGTCGAGTGAAATACTAATAAGCATCCTCTAGTTTGAACAATAACAAATTATATCCCTCTAATTTAAACAAAAACGTTTGCATCTCATACTTTGTATTTTTACGCTAAATCCCAGGGGAGACAATTGCATTTTTTCATATATCTATTGCAATTAGAGGAAGTGATATTGTAATTATTCTACATGTGATTCATCCATTATTGTTCAAGCTAGAGGTAAAACATTGTGATAAAAATTTTTTCTACATGAGAGTTAGTTGTCATTTATTCATTCATTTATTTAAGTCTATGAGACTAACATTATTTATGGCACTCATGTGATAATTTGTGGTCTCATGTGATTATAATATTATGCCATGGAAACCCAATTAGGAGAAGTATTATATGATTCTACCACTAAAAATGGTAATTCACATTTCAATCAGAGGTGTAATTATAATAGTTATATTTCAATCAGACTAATTATTCTAACCAAATCACTTAACACTAGAACATCTTCACAATTCAAGATTAATAATTGAGCATCAGATTGAAGGTGATTTAAGCCTACACATATATGTACATCCGTGACAATTTTTTAAAATATTAATAATTGAGCATAAGATGAGATTGTGCTAAACAATGGGATCTTCTAACGTACAGCACAGTGCGGGCCTCGAGCATATGTGATAATAATCTTGGCTAAAGGCCATTCTTAACTTTGGGGGTGTAAACATCAACATTGTGATTAATAATAATGTCACCCGTGGATGTATGTCATTCTTTGGCCGAACCACGTAAATGTTGTGTTATTGTTTATATATTCGTTAGTGCATGTACTTTTGATTCGTTTGAGTTCATATTGCATCGGTAAATTGATTAGGAAACGATCTGAATCTGCTGCTGTACAAATCCGGGTTCGAGTTAATCGTTGTTAATTAACACAAATAAAGAAGAAGATTTCTCAACATTTTTTGTTAAAAATCTATGTTCATATGCCTATCAATGCATCATAGTTTCCCATTTATATATTTTAAAAACTTTTATTCATTTGAAATAGTTGATATTGTATAACGGAGATTGGGTATTTATTTTTAACTAAGTGAAAGATAACAAAAAGATGATTTATTCTATTTATATACAAAAGTCTATTTTCTTACTCCTTGGCATCACGTCAATTTATTATGAATAATTATTATATAACAGTCATGTTTTTGGTTAAATCAATCCAAATTCAAAGAAGTTTCATTATATAAGTTGATGCGATACTCAGGAAATTTTATATCAAATACATAGAATATATATTACATGATCCAAAATCATCTATATATTGAATAATTCATATCATTCTTAATTATTTTACATACATTCAGAAATCTAATCAGACTGATAAATCCACTGCAATATATTTTTTATTATATTAAATTATACGGTATTTGATTAGCTTGTTGGAACCTCGTAAAGACAAAGAAATCCTTAACCATGTCTTTTGCAATCTCCATGAAATATATCCTTCGCAACCCTCGTCGAAATCTTCCAATATCAAATCCGCAATCCAATTACATTGGCATTATTTTCCTCAAAAATATGTTCGTGTACCACGTCGAAAGGGATATGTAGATCCAGAACACGGTGGCCGGAGGCGGCAAGAACACCTGTTGCGGTCTCGACAGCAAAATTGATCAATTCTTCATGCATCTGATAAGACATGGGATAATCTCTGAGCAGTTCATCAAATTTTTCATTGGCTTCTTCCCAGTTATTGAAATCTTGCAAGTCCACAAGGATTGATTTTGTGATGGTGGGTGAAACCTCGTAGTTAACGAACTCTGCATGCCCATAATCGTGGGATGTGATCATATAAATGTACACGGGAGTGCAAGAAAAACTGAAATTGATTGTATAAAATTTCTGATCCTTGGCTGCTTCTGTTCTTGAGACTGGAGTTTCAAATTCTAATCCTTGGTGACATTCATCCACGTTTTCTTCCATCATCATGGTTTCGATTAAAATTCAAAAGGGTTTTTGCAGAGGAAAGAAATAGATGTTCTTCACACAATTATATGGTAGATTTAATGGCTTTGTTGGGAATCCTTCAATTTATATAAAAATGTACAATGTAGTGTTTGCTGTTCATTGGACTTCTGCGTATATTTGGAAAGAAATACTTTTCTTTTATGAATTCAGGTTTTAGGGATTTTATTTATTTGCTAAGATTTTCTTCCATCATATATCATGGTTTCAAGATTCAAAAGGGTTTTCGGTTAGATGTGTTTCTCACAATTATAATGTTGGGGGTAAAATATTATTTCTGCTGATTTGATGACTTTGTGGTTTCCTTTAATTTATATAAAATATATGGTATGGTGTTTGTTGTTCATCAGACTTCGCATATGGTTGGATTCTTTCCTTTTATGAATTCAGGTTTTGAGGGATTTTATTTATTTTTTCAAGATTTTCTTGAAGTGTCTGAATGTGTTAGGAATTTCATTATTTTTTATGTATGATTATTGCACACTTACCCAAAATAACGGAAGAATATTATATTTATATTCTAATAGAAATTTTGAATTTAATTATTGGACTATAAAGAAAAATAACAATTTAGTTCTTTAACTTGTCGTGTTTTGATTTTCATCATTTAACTTGTAAAAATTGGAATTTAGTGCAATAATTTTGCTCTTTTCTTGTTTTTTGTCTTATTTCATCGGAGTGCTGACGTCACACCGAACCCGTCAACAGCTTACAGCCACACTCAGTAATTTATGGTCTTACTCAATAGTTCATGGCCAATGTTAGCATTCCAGGGAAATATAACTAAAAAATAAAATCAAAGTTACTGCACTAAGACCCAATTTTGACAAGTTAAAGGACTTCATGGTAGTTTCCATTGCATCTTGTTCTCTTCATTCAACTTCCAAATTCTGTAGCATCCATTTGAGTTCAATAAGCAATCATGTAGTCATGAAGGAACTATGTTTCTGAAAGTATTCAGAACCTTGCTTGTCTAAAATTAGTGAATATGGGATGAAGGTACCCTAAGACAAATGCTTGGGAATGAACTTATGAGGTACTATTTACAACATTATATTCATGTTCGGATTGCCAAACGTAATGGGATACCTTTAAATTGGGACGGAATCAGGATTCAAAATTAACTTGGGCTGACCGGTCTAGATAGGGCTAAATAAATATCATAATTTAGAGGATTAAACTAAAAAACTAAACTTTCAAAAATAACACTAAAAAATCTATTTTCCAAAAATTTGCATGGGGCTGGAGCTCCCCAGCCCCTAGGGTGGCTCCGTCCAAGCCATGCATATTTCTAGAAAAATGGTTTCTCGAGAAGTGAAAACGAGCCATGTTGTACGTGAAAGATTTTATCTTTCTTTTCCTTTATGTTAATGATATCATGTATGCAAACTTTGTAACTCTCTTGTGGCTGAGTTTAAGGCACATATGATGAATTGAGTTTGAAATATCGGACATGAATTTACTACATTATTTCCTTGGGCTTGAAACTCAATAAGTAGAAGATGAGATTCTTGAGAAATTTGGCATAACAAATTTGTAAACCCGTAGCTACACCCATGAATATTAATAAAAAATTGCAGCATGAAGATGGGGCAGAGATGTATGATGCAGAAAAGGTTTAGGAGCTTGGTTGGAGGCTTAATTTATCTAACTCACACTCGACCCGATATTCTGTTGGTAAGATCTCCAGGTTTATGTAACATCCTCCAAGGATTCATTTTGGAGAATTAAAACGAGTCTTACATTACATTGATAGAACCGTGGATCATGGAATTTGGTACTCAAAAGTTCATATTATGTGGGTTCACAAACAATGATTGGACAAGTTCGTTTGAGGACAGGAGATGTGTTTCAGCAAATGTTTTAACATTGAGTTTGGAATAATTACTTGGAGCTCAAAAAAGCAAGGCATTTTCTTCCTCGGAGGCTGAATATATCAACAAAGATATTATGTGACAACAAATGACTTAGTGGGTTATGTTATGTTGGTGTTTAGTGGTTAATTCTGCTGTGTAGCCTATATACACGCATAATATAGAGCAATTATTCGATTGAAATAATTTCTGGATAATAATCCAATAAAACATTTGCACAACTCTTTAATAAATCTATAATTGATGAAAAGTTATCAAAAGAGAGGGATTTGGAACTTAATGATATACTTATTATTGATGGATTATGATTAAAAATTTAAGTTTTAATATAAAATATATATAGACATAACGTATTAAATATTTGTAAATAGAGGCACAAAATTTAACTTCCTCATATACTATACAAAAATTAATGATTGTTTTATAAAAAATATGGCAATTCTCATGAAATGTAGCAGCCACTTGTTTGGGGCATGATAGAGATTAGGGTCGAGGGTTGCTTATTCGTTTTGTTGATTTTAAGGTACATATGGAGTACGAGCAGATATGATGCCAAATAATTATATGCAGGGGTGGACCCAAGGAGAAAAATATGTTTATATATATATATATATATATATACTAGTTGTGGGGGCACCGCACAAGGTGTGGTGCCAGGCTTGATCGATTAACCTAATAATCTGAAAACTGTTTGAAATACAATAAGATATCACAGCGAAGCTCGAAAATACATCCAGCCAGACCTTAGCCAATTTTTTGGTTGTTCAACTGTATTTATTATGTCATCATTATACACAAAAGTATACTCCACACAACACAATTGATCAATCCAAACGAAACCAGGTTGGCATGGAAAAAAGTTAGAACATCATAAATTCAAATTCCAAGAGGGAAAAACTTACATCATCTCTTCTTCACAAAGAACATCAATGCCGAAGAATTTATATTATCTTGTGGAACTTGGAGCATGATCTGCACTTTCAACTTCATGGGTGCTATCTTGGCTTTGCCATCTTCATCTCCAACCTGAATCGCCAAGTATTAAACATCAATCTTGGTTTCCAGCTTCCTTAAGTCGTACAAGAAATTTCATAATGGCAGCAGTGTTAAGCGAATTAAGTTTCTAAATACAAGAACAAGATTCACACAGTATTGTGGTGATAAGAAAACTATGATAAGAAGACTAATTGAAAAGCAGTTTAGATTCATCGGCAGATATCGATTGGAAAAAGGAAAAAAGGTGATGAGATTTTGATAAGAACTCACATTTTGTCCCCAGAAGCCGATAATATGAATAAATCTTTTCCTTGCTCAGTAGAACATTATGATTTCAATTTGCACAGGATTTTCATAGAAGCCTGCAAAGCTCACTAATCTCCAATAATTTGACACAAGGCCGCGTAAAGTATCAAGTCCCATATATCATGATCAATGTTTTTTCAACAAATATAGGAATAATTAACAAGACACTGAATCCATAACCTTATAAAGTTAATTCAAAATGTGGCTCATATTAATGGAGCAGACGGAAGCATGTACATAGGGACAAAACTAAATGTATTCCCAAAAGTAGATCATACACCATGCATGCGCAGAAATCACAAAAAGCTAACAGGTAATTTGGTGTTTCCAAAAATATGCTGGATATTTCTCAGCTAGTAGATGGCATGGTATATCTAGTTGAATTGCTTGGGCCTAATGACCCTTCCCCTTTTGGATCTCTTTGGACTTGATTTTTTTTCAGCAGTATCTACAACATAGAACATGAGAAAATGTTAAGGGTTGGTGGGGAAAAGGCAGGTAAGATACGAATAGCACGTATGTGATATGAGGTTTGGGGAAAAACCTTTAACAGGGTTCACGGATTGTTTGATTTTTTTTTCCAGAATTGGGGTCTTCCTCGGAGCTGGTATCGTCAATAACAACATGTTTCAAAGACCTCTTTGATCGATTCCTGTTTGGGCTCCCAACTGCATGATGCCATGGGCTATCAGGCACATAATCATTTTGATTCCAATAGAGAAAGGAAAAGTTGGCTGGACAAGCAAAACGATTATTCTATTAGTTTTTTTTTGTATATTTCCTTGGGAAGTACCTTTCTCAAGTTTCACGGGCACAGGTAAGACAGTTTCCATGCAAGCTGTAGTTTACAAAATATGAAAGTAGCTCAAACACATGAAAATAGCTAAATTTTTAATTTGGCTTGGTAAATAACTTTAATTAGAACAAGAAAGGAACTTCGAAATGATGTACCTTCAGTCAACCTATTTTCGTAATCAGTGGGTGGTTCAAGATGGCTGGAATGTTGCATGATGGACGCCCTTTTTTTGGGTAAGCGATGTTTTTTCCTTGTTCGAACGAGTTCTATAACATACAAACATTACGTAAGCATTATTCTTTTTTAGAAGTTTGTACCTTTTTTCCCCCTTGTGGGAATAACCTAATTAGAGAATTAACATTTACAACCTGCAAGGAAAAGCTCATCGTCTTCAGCTCCTGCCGCCCGCAATGCAGTGGGGTGTACTATGTTGTCGGCGAACCCTGCGAAAACTAATGTTTGTATTGCGTTAGTTCATTTTTATGAGTGATGCAAAAAGATTCTTACCAGTTTTTTGCTCCACATCTACTTCACCAATTTTAGATTTCCCCTGGTTGACAAGGCGCCTTCTTACTGATGTATCAGCTATGAATAAACTCGAATCAGTTTTTTTTGTTGACAACATATTATAATTGTTGGTCCATATGGGATGATAATAAGGAAAATAAGTGGCTAACCTATCTCGCAAATGTCTATCGGCTTCTCCAAATCAAGTGTATGAGGATCCTCATCTGTTGGCATGAGCGAGTCTCCAAAATTAAGCTTTCTCTTAGTTGAGGTACCGGAGGCTGAAGAAATGATGTTTGTTGTTTTTGGGTACAATATCATGCGAACATAACAAATGGCTAATAAAGTTTGTGGGTAAAAAGAACCTTCATGTTCATGGCCGGTATGCAAAGCAACAGCCGAATGTCTCGTGGGGGTAGGTGTTAGCATCAGATCACAACTGGAGAAGGTATTAGCAGGTTCCATAGCCAACAAGTTGTACACAATTATGTCATTTCCACTTTTCCCTCGGAAAAGGCTCGATCTTATTTTCATCAACATGAAAAGATCATTCAACCTGTCGTTGACTAAATGAATGGGAGGCGTACCTTCCTATGAGTTCAAGTGACATTGAATTGTTATACAATATGCAAATATATTGAAATGGGTAATAAGATGTAAAGTTTTAATAACATTACCTTGGCAGTTCGGTCATGGAATTCATGGGAAGACATTCCAAGAATTAGTTCACCATCCTTTCCGAATACAGTCACCTCCAACGATCCAGTGTGATCAAAAACACTTAGACGGAACCTAAATCTATAAAAAAATGTTGTCCACATTAATTTGGGCACAAGCTGAGTTCGGTAAATGACATACAAGTATATGCTTGACCACATTGATTACCTGGGTTTGGCGGTGCGATTTTCCTGACATGTGTTGCATTTGAATAAGGTATCATAACCAACATTTATGCCAAAGCGGCATACCTCACAACACATGTACAAAAAACTCTGTGTCTTATTCTCCAAGCATCCCTTGACCCTGATATTGTACCTACGAAGCTGCAAGGAAGAAATCACAGAAGGCTGGTAGACTTGGAGTTATTTGCAAAAAGGATAATTAGTTAGAGACACGTTGGAAAGCAATATAACCTCAGAACTTTGAAGGATTTCGAAGATAGTGCTGACTGGTAACGCTTCCCCTGCTTTCAACTCTATCTTCTCCTCAAAAAACCCACCTCTCTCAACCATATCATCAATGAACATCCTCTCCTCTGCACGCCTGGGGGTAAAAATTAGGCAGGCACCATATAAAGCATATTGTAAGTATGTATAAATTCAAAAATGTATAGAGATAAAGTAGTACCATTCTTGCATATCCAGAAATGATTGGATGTCAACATGCTCCAACACAACTGAGGTGGATGTTGAGCTAAGAGATAATCCTATGAAAAGAGCACAATAATGATAGATAGGAAAAAACGACAATTACAAGTTCGTAAGACATATAGCATATTGCACTAACCATAGTAGCCCTTGACAATAAAATTGAGTAAAGCAATGACTGGTCGTCTATGGATGGCATTGAGGGTGGCGTACATGTTATCAGGGACAACATTGTTCCAAAAAGTAACCACAAAGGGGGTCCTTCTGCAACGATCAATCAAAGAAATTTGAGCATGCATAAAATCATGTAGTATCGAGCTTTGCGCAAAATTAAAATAATTGACTTACAATTTATCGATGGCCGCGTACTCGTAAAGTACATGTTGTTGACCCCGTATGAGTATCTTTCTGGGAGGCCTTTTCTCAAGGACCACACAGATGGTGTCTACAAGGGAAGAATGTAGATGATTTAAGGCTGGAAGTTTGGAGACAAAATTAGGTGAAGAACAAAAAAAAAATGAAGGACGTACTAATTAGTTTTTTAGATTCCAAGAATAAAGCAAAGTTGCTGTGGTCAATGAATTCTGGCCGGAAGGCTGATGAAGGAATGATGTCGTCAATAATAGGCATGATTGCTGTTTGTGAAGTGATGATCCACTGGAATTGACTGCTGACTAAGTCATTTTTGTAAAGATCTTTGACTTTCTTGACTTGGGCATTGGAGATTTGGTATGTCTTGTTCTCTTCAAGGTTATCTTTGTAAAGATCGACGTCATTTTTGAAAATGATGGCCTCGGCGGTATCGCCCTTATTTGGAATGGTATAAAAGATGAAATATATAGTGCTTCCCATGAATAAAAGCTAGTAGAATAGTCAATGAAATAATGTGAACTTCTTACATTTGTGTCTGCAAAGACCATCTTTTGATACTTGGTAGGAGAAGCAAGTGCAGTCCTAACAGCGAGCTTGCTTACGACCCGAACCTTTGATGACCATTGTCTTGTTGTGTCAGTGATTGAACTAATAGGCATCAATTTTGCATCCGTTTTGTAACTTCCTGGACCTTCCTAAACACACAACATGTTACGTAATTAAATGGATAGAGTTCATTAGAATGGATGACTTATATAATATTGATAAGATGAGATGACATATAAGAAACGATATTTGCACATGAAAAATGAAAAAAACAAATAATGGCCTCAAGATAGTGAAAATGATTGATTGAAAATGTATTTAAGATGTCATACTATATACATGAAACAATTCAATGTAGTGTAAAGGGGAAAACACAAAACTACATACCGGAAATCGATTACCACGCAAATAGTTGATTAGAACCCCTCACTTTGAAGCATTGAGAATTTCCTTATAAACGACATTCCTAGTTTGGAAGTGAGTAGGGGAAAAGGCAGTTGTGGGCTTGACCAGGACTTTTACACAGTTGGCCTTTCTGACCCTAGACAACGCAACATATAGTTGGCCGTGCGAGAAAACGGGTTGTGGTAGGTAAATGCCAACTTTATCAAGAGTCTGGCCCTGTGCTTTGTTAATGCTCATGGCGAAACAAAGGCGTATAGGAAATTGATGTCTTCTAAAGGGTACGGGACATTTTATGTTGTCGGATGGTTCCAATGGGATTCTCGGTATGAAGATATATTTACCAGTTTGTTCCCCAGCTGCAATAACGGCACCAATTATTTTTTTACCCAGTTCACGACAGATAAGGCGTGTCCCGTTGCATAGGCCTTCAGAGGGATTTATATTTCGTAAGAGCATTATAGGGCAATTTTTTTTTAGGCGAAGAACATGAGGTGGTAGCCCTGGTATAGAAACTCCGTTCAAGAAATCTTGATACTGACATTGTTGATGTATGTTTTTCGTCACATCGTTGCTAACATATTCAACAAGAGTGCCAGGGAATTTATCGATCATAGCATTATTAATGTTATCCATGCAATCATTTTTTGGTGTCAGAATTGCTCTATCGATAACCGAGAAAGGCTCTGTGTAAATGTCATGGAAAGAAGGGAATATTTGTTCGATGAGGTGATCCAAAGGTTCATCACAATCAACATAAGGTACACACATATTCGTTGGGAGTGTGATTTCGTCATTGGAATTTGTTGGTTCAGTTCCATCGCCAAGGCGAAGCAACAAGTCTGTGAAAAAAGGATCTTCCCGTGCACGCATGTTTTCCATCAGGTGGTATTTGTGAATAGAAGGCCACAACCGTGAATTGACAAGACAAGAATCGACCGCATCGTCCCGTGAACCCCCGACAATGATAGGGATGGTCTGTCTGAAATCACCACCAAGTACAACTGTCTTACCTTCGAACAAGATTGGGTTTTCTGTGAGGTCACGCAAGAACAAGTCTAATGCTTCGATACACCTTCGATTGGCCATTGAAGCCTCATCCCAAATAATTAATTTGGACGATTGAATAAGTTGAGCATGCACGCTTTGTTTCTTTATTGCACAAGACATCGATTGGTCAACAATGGTCGGAAGTTTAAATCGTGAATGAGCGGTTCTACCACCGGGGAGTAAAGATGCAGCTACGCCTGAAGATGCGACTGCAAGGGCGACGCCACGTGTGGTTCGCACAACTGCCAAAAGAGACCTATACAGGAAAGTTTTCCCAGTTCCGCCCGGGCCATCAATGAAAAAAGCGCCTCCATCCGGATGATCGATGCACGCCAGGATTTGATCAAATGCTTCCCGTTGCCTAGAATTCAACCGTGACACAGAATTCAAATCCTCCTCGGATACAGAAATGTTAAGTTCATCAGCGTAATCTTTGCTCCGCATTTCGTCCTCGTTAACCCAATTTTTGAATGGCACGAGGTTGAAATCATCAATGCTCTTACCCATTGATTGGAGGAAAACATCTATCGAACGAAGAGAACGGTCAAATGCAACATCTTCAGGTAAGCCATTCTTCCCCAAGAAATCCTCGGACAGATGGGACCGAAACTCCATCCACAAAGAGACAGGGTCAGAAGGAAGGTTGTACACGAGGATTGTGGCAAACAACCTACGCAAAAGTGTATGGAACCTGATAAGTTGAAGCCTCTTCTATGGACGAACGGATGTCGTTGTCCGCAATTAACAGGCCATGGTGTAAAGCAGATTCGCGAAAACTGTCATAAAGAACGCCATTATGGGTCTTGAGGTGTTCGAATGATATGGGCGATCTTAAATGGTTTAGTAACAACCTCAAATAGTATCTTTCAATTTCCACAGGGCTTACTGTGACAAGCCGACCAAGGGCAGTCCCGCGTTTGCGGGGGGTCCATTTTTTATGTGTCGCTTGCCAAACAAAGTGCTTGGGGAAATCACGGTAAAGAAGATCCAAAGCTCTTACATCTGGATCATTAGCATTTATGAAGAAGAACTGTGTCAACTGAGTCTTCATATTATTATGGTTAGATAAGATGCTCTCCAAGGACCGGGCAGCATGGAAAAAAAGGTAATGGGAATTTGGCAAATGGACATGCAGTTGAATAACAGTAGGATGCATCTCGTATAGTGTGTAGCCATAAATGCGCCACATTGATTCCGGCGCGCAAAGCCAACGTGCAGATTGGAAGTCGCGTATCTCATCCATGTCTTGCAGTGCGGGCGTGTCTACGACATTGAATGCAACCTTATCATTCCCCTTGCATACATATTTGTACAAATACTTGATGACCTTAACATCTGCACATATCTCAACATTAATGTGACAATCGAATTTTGCCAATAAATAAGAGTTGTATGGAATAACCCAGCGATTATCCAAGGATTTCCTTCTTGCAACAACATATCTACCGTTATCGCTGCGCCTGTATGCTGGATAAGAATCATTGCGATGTGTAGTGGACTCAATAAATGCTTTTGGATAATGATTTTTACAAGAACCAGCTCTCATGCAAACATTTGTTGGGTTCATATCTCCACAAGGGCCATGCATCATGTGCTTGGAGACACAGCAATGAAGATGAGGATAAGCAACAGGATCAGGGATTTCGGCCGAGACAAAGCGATCATATGCTTCAACGGAAGTAATCTTGAATTTGTTTTTCATAATAACAAGCCAATGCACGTGCGGAAGCCCTCTTTTTTGGAACTCAATGACATACAGGTAGGCCGCCACCTTCCCAAAAATTTCTTTGGAAACAATTTCATCCTTTAACTCTTCATTTTTTGCCCGAAAGATACGGGCAAGTAAATCAGCTCGGTTATGTGCCTTTTCTCCTGGCAGGAGCTCGTCCTGGATTTCTGACCAATTTGGGTTGCATGTCATGGTGATGAAAAAATCAGGCCGGCCGAATGTGCTAACCAAGGCAAGCGCGTTCATGTAACGCCGTCGAAGATCCCTCGGGCCACCCAGAAAGGAAGCAGGTAAAACAGTACGCTGGCCGATGGATTTACCATATGTCACGCCATCACATGCCATGCTGTCAACTATACCTTGAAATGATTCCATCCGAATATCATTCTGGATTTGTGACTTGCGCAAGTAATCCAAACGTTGCGTCTCTATCTTTACATACATGTCAATCTGGTATTGTTGAATAAGGCGACCAGCATGAAGTATGTTGGTCATGTCAGCGTGGCGTAGTTGAAATCTGTAACAGTAGAATTCCCGTGCAGCCACATTCTTTTGGTTATCCCAATTGCGTTCCAGATCTGAAAAGAAAGAGTAGATGGAACATGGAAAAATGTAATATTGGGCTTGGTATGAGTAAAAGTTAAGGAAACGATGAGTACAAAAGTAATAGGGACGTACTCTCATGTTCAGCACTCAACAGCGATTCACAAGAATCATGCTGGCAAGGCAAGATTGTGGCCGGCTCTTCTCCGGGCATGAGGGAATGAACCTCTGAATCATCACTAGTGGACCATGTTTTGCGGATTCCTGTATGCCATCCAGGCTCGCCAAATGGGAATAAGAGCGGATATTGCAAGGGGTCATAACAACCATAATAGTAGTGGACGGGCTGCGTGCTGTTCGATTTTGTGTAGACACGAACGTCGTGAGGACGATCTGAAGGAAGGTCGGTCAGTTCATTCCAGATGGCCGCAACATGATCGACCACAGGCAAATTGTACACCCTATGATCTAAAGAAGGATCAGCACGCAAAACGATTTTGTATGAACCAAGGTCGGGCATATCTCGCAAGCTCCTAAAGAAATTTGCATATGGATTGAGCTTCATCGAGTCCATTATGAATGATATGACCTTTGCATCCAGATCTCCCGATTGGGCCAATCGATTATCAGCTTCATTTTCTGTCCCATAGAAATACAGCTGGAGTTGACGACCACATCCCTCTGCAGGGACCAAATCCCTAATAAAATGGTAAATACCGCCTTGGACCTTGAATGTGTAAATGCCCTTACCTGCGCTGCATAACGCATGATCATAATAAATCCCAAGTGAAGTAAATGCCGATGAGTTGTTATATGTGCGACAACGTTGGCGAAAATGTTCAGCGAGGTGAGAGGTATCATCGATGTAGAGCTGCCACAAACGCAAAGGCATCTTCGTGCATCCAAGGTCTATCTTTCCATTTCCACAACAGAAGCCCGGTGGTTCCCTGAATATCCGACGTGCACCACAATATTCACAATCGGAAGCTGTAGGCAGGCGTCACACTTCTGTTGGGATTTGATCGGTCCTGTGTATGAACTTACGAGACTTTCGTTGCCTAGTGTATGCTTGCCTACCGCCAGTGTTTGTTCGAGAGGATGGAACTCGTTGGGCAAGACCGAACAGAGCATGTGCTACTGAAGAGGAGGCTGAAATAACAAAGAGAAGGTAGATAGATGAGAAATCCCTGAGCAAAACGTCGAGGTTAAGTAATTTTTTTTTAAATTTTGAAACACAAGTGCAATGGTATCCAAATACCGGGTCCGACTGGGGTTATTTCAAATGGTTTTCAAGGTAAAATTATATCGAGACATATGAATGTGTAATCTGGTAAAAGGGCCAAACCCTCCACATGCAATATGAACGGATGTACGTCACGCATGGAAGGTAAGCCAAAGGAAAGCGTAACTCTAGGGAATGAAGGTGCATACACGTACCTCGGGGAGGGATGCGCCTTGACTTGTAGGTAATATCATTGAACGGAGTGATGGGCGGATCTACAGCGGCAGGAGGTGGGACAGCTTGGGAAGAAGATGGCATGCCTGTAACAAAGGATTAAGGCAAGCCGATGTATGAGAGAGGAACCGGTGGAAACGTAAAAGTAGACAGCGTAAAATGAGAAGTTGTAACTGGGCGGTGGTGGTTTGGACCGCCTTAAGGAAACACGTGATCCTTGATGTTCACGCATCATAGTAAGAGTTGATCGGGATGCAGGAGCAGCAAAGCTAGAGTACCAGGCTCCCGACACGATGGGCCTAAAGATCAAATGCAAAATAATGATGAGAAGCATAATGTAGAAAAATCACGAATGGATCAACTCCTAACGATAACGATAATGAATTCCGATCTGTTTTTTTGTGATAGACAACGTATGACTGAATCCCATTTTTCATCTGCACAGTCTTCTTTTCTTTTTCCCTAATTTTCCCTTTTCAATAATAAGGATACGCAATTCTCTCCTCCACAGGGCTTAGGACTCTTCTCTTTTATGTTAGCAACCAAATTTATATAAAAAGTACATGCTTTTTTTTTTGCCAAAAAACTGTAGCCGAATCCAATATACATGCGTACATATATAAGACGTATGTTAGACAACAAGTGGAGTTCATTAGATCAAATGTATGACAAGACCGGCTTTGTAGCCTAACTCTTGATACGAATGCATCATTAATAGTAATGTATCATTAATGCTTAGACTCATGAAAGCCAAAACAGAAAAGAGTTTTTTATTGTGGGAGAAGAGCCAACTCATCACATTTTAGGCAAAATCTAATTAGGTTTTTTTTTCCACAAAGAAAATAAACAACCTAGCATGTTTTTTAGCGCTTATTTTTTTTTTTTGTTCCCCAAAAAAAAAAATTAGGCGCTGTATTGTAAAAAAAAACCATCCCTTTTTTAAAAAAAAACTTAAACAGCATTTATCGAAAAAATTGTTCCCCCAAAAACGGCATTTATATATATATATAAATATTTTCAGAACAATTAATGGGTAACAACCAACGAGCATATCCAAAAATACATATATATTTGTTGAATGGTTGGATCCACCACATTGAACAACATGGGTGACCACCGGCATTTCCTATTTGTTTTACAGAAATCGAAGCAGGGCAGAAAATTTAAAATGTAATTTAGCGAGTAATGGCAAGTATCCAACCTAACCCATCTCTAGCCAATCACATCCCTCCTCTTTATTTTTCTTGATGACATTAAACTTTCACTCTTCACCCATTTCTTATCTCTCCACCCTCTTATCTAAACACAAAGTCAATACATTTGAATCCCTCGCCAAGAGTTTCTTGCTAAAAAGGCATATATATGGCAAGAAGTGGAGTCCATAGGATCAAATGATATTAACCACAAAAAATTAGGCTATTTTCTTGCAAACGAACCCAACCTAACATTTCTTTAAAAGCTGAAACACCATTTAGAATAAATACCTTACCCCTTAAAAAATAATTGGCACAAGCAAGGAGGCTGTTTTGCTTAAACATGTATGACTCTCAGTTTTTTGCTTCATAGATTGAGCACTTACAATACAGGAAATAAAGGGCATCAATATTCCAAGAATCTTAAAACAAAAGGCCACACTTGGTAGGTAATTGAACGAACCATATAGGCCCAAGGAAATGATTTACATTATGTAGGGTATCGCCACACACAAGATGGGAATCACTTAAGCAATCTGTTTACATTAACAGCCATGTTTGTGGAGTTTTTGACCTGGCCCTTTGGCTAGTATTCGTATATCAGCCTTCGCAATATGCGCACGCATACAACAGAAGACAAAAGTGCATGTTTGTGAGACTATTGACCCTTAATCAAGGTGGATGTTAGAGCCAAACTGGCCTTGTGATTCAAATTCATTTCCTTGCTCATTTTCATATCTTCAATGTTCTGCAGTGATTCACATTCGTAGCAGAGGGAACAAGATTGGCTCGTTTGAAGGAAACTCAGGCTGCAATGACTGATAAACAGAGTAGTAGAATTGATCATATTACTATGTCTATTAAAGATTTTTCATTTGGATTACAGACATCAGATGCAAAGGCAGAACAATCTTTGAAGCGTCCGCTCACATTCAATTCCGTACTGCCTCCATCACCACGACATAATTTCGAGACTCAGTCGTGGCCACAAACACACATGATCAATCGAATTTTCATAAGTTTGGAAGTGCCGAGGTTCTCCGGGGGCAATCCTATTGCCTGGATTTCTCGCATCCGACATTATTTTGGTTTTTACAAGAAGGTCAAATGTTGAAGGGTACATGGCTGGGTCAAGCGAAGATGAAAAAAATAACTGCCACTCCCACAGAAACAACGCACGCAGGAAGACGCAAATATGATATCATCTAACAACCAAGCATGAGACCAAATTATCAAGGCAAAGAACAGCTTGAAGACAAAAAAATCATCAACTCGAATCGAGAACAAAACAACAAATACAAACACTGTAAGGAGTACTGAAGAAGCCAACGATTTAATTTTTTTCAAGAAGTGGCAATATGGTTCATTGTTAACAAAACTATACCAACTCAACTCCAACCATTTGCCCAAAAAATTAAAGAAATCAGCATACATGACAATCCCGTGTTCACGTCAAAGCAAATTGCCCCAAGTTAAACCAACCAAGAACATGATTTCTTCTTTGTTTTCAATAAAACAATTACAAATCAAAATGGTCAACCTACCAATTCGCTCCCCCGTTATTTCTAAAATAGAAAACCAAAACCTCAATAAATTTCAGAATGTTAGCAACCGTAAAAAAAAACAAACGAGGATGCAGAAGCCAACCTGAAATTCGAAACGGCTGGAAGAAAACGAGACCTACTCTGTGGGATGCAGAAGAACGGAAATATAGTGAGCTATGGCTTTATGAACGCAAGATTTACACAAAGGGCAAAAACATGGAGCAACCTACCTGGTCATGTCAAAGGCGGCGAGACGCGCACAGCAGGCACCACAGAGAAGCATTAAATGACAGCACACAATCGCAGGCGGACCAACGGACAAAGAGACGCACATGGCCATGACCGCCGGACAAAACTGAGCGAAGCGAAGCGAAATCCATCGGGCAAGCAGCAAGATGGAAAGATAAAGATAAATGGGCCAAAACATTAACCAAGCCCAACCTGAAGCCCAACTCCCAACTAATCCAACCAATAAATCAATAAACCATTGCCCACTTAAGTTGCCCAATACCATTAAGGTAATTACTGTTCATTTGAACAGTAATTAGAGACAAAACACTGTTCACATTGCTATTCTCTTATTATATTGTTCTAATATATACATATATCTAATTTAACAATAACGTTCATTATAGCGTGGTGGTGGATAGCATAACATGCAATTTGAGCCACCCAAGTTCGATCTGTGCCTGCAACAAATAATTTGGCAGGTTATTCTTTTTTCTCCTATTTGCTAAAATGCCATTGGTTTGCTCCTTATTTACTAGAATGCCATTGCAACATAATCTTATTCCTGGTAAATTTTTTATGATAGTGATTTATTTTTAAATTTATATCATATTTATTATGTATTTTATAAGAAAAAATACATTAGAATGATTATTCTGAGAAAATTCTGTGTTTAAAAAATAAAAACTTATTATTAAAAAAACTTAATAAATAAATTATTTATCTTATTATGTTTTTGCTTCTGTGTGTGCGTATGTGTTTGTAGTGAAGCCGGGTGCTAAGGTAGATGTGTGGCGGAACTGGTGTAATCGAATTTTTTCGCCCCCTCAAATTTATTTTTCTGGTTCCGCCCCTGATTATATGCTTATGATTACATGTGTTGTCTGCTATAACGTGTAAAGCAAATTATGGAATATATGAGTTGAGTTAATGTTGTTGGTTATGTAAATGAAAGTAATGGAATGCTTGACTAGACTTGGATGCCTAGGGCATGATGAGAATGAGAAATGGATGTGAATCTTCTTGGATGATGGGACATATTGGCATTGTAATGGTATTAGTTATGGTTGAATACATGATGTTGTGATGTTAAATTATCAACTTATATTAATGATGAGCATTGCGTTATAAATGATGGTAACGAGCTTTGTAATTTGTGAAGTTATGAATCTGGAACAATTTGAGGGATCTTTCACTATTTCAGGAAAACAAACAGGAAGTGTTCCTTTATGATACTGTATCACTCTTTTTGCGGTTATGAATGATATCCATATGTTTATTATGTTGGTATATGCTCACCCCGTGTGTGGGCTCATCCTCAAGAACCTTAGGTAACAAAACCTCAATCCTCGATTTCTCAATCCCTGTAACACTTTTTAAAAATCAAATCCGGGTAATTGATCTTCATGTTATTATGGACAAAACCCCTCTGTAAAATTGGAGTTACGATCATCGAGCTATTGCGAATTTTCGAATCAAAATCGCGCCTTTTTTTTTTATTTCTCAACCACCGAAACACATTTTTTCAATCCGACTCGTGTTTGTGATTCTAAAAACATTTGCTTTAAAAGTCCTCTGAAAATTTTGAATTCCAGGAATCGATCGACGATGAAAGCCTTGAGCGAAAATCGCATCACGTGAACCCTAAAATTTCAAAATTTCAGAGTTCGATTTCTCCGGCACATCGAAATTCATTTCCTTTTAACCCTATGCAATATGTCTCATGGGCAATTCAATTTCATATCTTGGTCGAAATTCGGATACACCACATGACGTATTCGATATGTTAGAATCAGAAGTATCTTGAAGTAACTAGACAAGTATTCAAAAAAATTAATTTTTAATCCAGATACATCATGTGGCGTATCGGACAAGTATTCGTGAGTATCGGTATCCAAAAAATATCGGATACGTGACCGTGAAAATTTAAAAATATCGGTGCATAATAATGGGTACACAGGATTAAAAGGCGAGGCACTGAGGTAGTAACCCTAATAATCACACTATTTAGCTATTTTAACATATTATATTATATATATAATCGGTTTTATTTTAATTTAATAACAAAAAAACTGAACCAAAAACCGAAATTTGCAAAATTAAAGACCGAAACCGACAAAAAAATATTTTAAACTTACGGTTCAATCGGTTTTGTCAATTAAACGAAAAGCACCCGCTAAAAAGACGGTTCAATCGGTTTTTTCAATTAACGAAAAAGCACCCGCTAAAAAGATCCGATTTTCAGTAAACCACATTCAGTCTCCGGAAAATGAATCTGATTCACATGCGACTTACAACCATTCTCAGAAAACCCCGCCCTAGTCCAACAGCCGCCGCCGAGCGACGTCAATCCACCAATCGGCCGACAAAAAACAACAGTACCGGAGAGGACGAGTGGAATGAGGCGTGGGAAACAGCGTGGCTTCCCGACGATATCTCCGGCAAATCACAACGAGCCCCGTGGGAATCTGACGTCTCTTTCTCTCTCCCCACCCCCGACCAAAATCTCCATCAAGAAGAAATCGACACTGGGACCAAGGCTTTCGTGGAGGAAATGAACGAGAATTGGGATCAAAGGAAGGGCAAAGCGGTCAAAAAAGATGACGAAAATGCGAATACCTCGTCCACTTTTTCTTCATCTTCTTCGCTTTATAGCTTGGAAAATGTTAAGAGGGATTACAGATTGAAGAAGCAGAAAATACACGCTGGGCTTTGGGTGAAGGAGATTGAGAAACAGGAGGAAGCTAAATTGGGGAACTTCGTTTCAGGTGGCGATGATATCGAAAAATTGCTCGACAGCTGCTCTGAGTATGTCATTTTTCCCTGGGCCATCAAAATTGAAGTTCTACAATGAGTAGATGGAATTTACTTGTTAATTATGTTAATCATCTGCTGTTTTTTTTTTTTTATGTTTTTGAATTATGCTTTTATTAGATGGAAGTGAATGATTTGAGCTAAAAAAAATTTTGCTTGGAAATTCCTTGTCTTGTAGATGCATTTCGTAGGAATTGCATGAATTTGTTATTAATTCAGTAATGGAATAGCTTAAACTTGTGTTCTGTCAATAAATGTCTAGGATTTTTATTTAGACTCACTTCTCAGGCTTGAAATGTTAACATGTATTATTGAGAGAATGCAGCACACGGATCACGTAGATAAGGCAACCTTTATTTGTAGGTTGCACTGAATTGTGATGTAGATAAGGGCTACCCTTTATTTTTAGGTTTTACCAATTTGCCGTAGGCATGTTTTAGTCATGGACTCTGGAAGAACTTGTGGGGTGTGCTACTTAATTTGATTGACTCTCCAGCTTCACAGGCTAGTTCTTTGTGTTGGTTTTCAGGATATAGTCTTTCGTTAGGTTGAGCAAAATATATGATCAAAGCTTGAAAGAGCTGAAAATTCAAGATAAAACTTCATTCGTATGGCAATTTGACCTATTTCATCTCATGGAGTTATATTTTTGCCGATAATAGATATTTATTTATTTGATTTTTATAGTTTTTAAAGTGGGAAGGCATGTGAAAACACTTGTGAGTTCTTGAAATTACGACCTTTGATGAAATTTGCTCTTTGTGGGAAACTTTGGGGAACTAAGAGTGACGGACTTGAACTCCCTGAATTCAATAAATGCAGGATATTTGATCCTGCTCACAATGATTTGGGCAAGTCACAAATTCCCAGTTCTGAGTTCAAGAACAAGCCTGATGGCTGGGAAACAACATCAAAAACACCAGATGGCAATCTCTGGGATATGTCGCAGAGAGAGGAAGATATCCTGGTTCAAGAATTTGAGCGTCGAATCGCATTCAATAAGTTCCAGGTTGGTGTAGTAATACCGTTTTGACTTATTGGTTACAACCCATATGTTGTTTAGTGTAAGCATTAACCTGAATTAGAAACAAAATTTGCAATTTTTTCACAAAATGCTCCCTTTCTAAATCTCTCATTAATTTTTAACCTTTGATGTGGTTCAGATTGCTAGCTTTTTAAAAACACACATATTCAGCCGAAGAAGACCGATTGATGGGTGGAAGTACATGATAGAGGAAATCGGACCAAATTCAAGAAAAGGGAAGGGAAGTGTTTCAAGATTGCCTAGCGTATCAGATGAATCCACTCAACCTTTCAGAGAGGAGAAGGTTAACTTTGTTGCCTCTTATCCTTCTAATAAGGGGAGATGATTCCCCGCTTTTTGTGCTTGTTGCATTGCGTGAAATGCTTTGTCGAGACTAGCAAGTGTCACCAAACACGCGACTCTTATGTTAAAATTCTTTGGCATTATCGTTCGAAGGGCTACCATAAGGAAAGCAGAGGAGATGAGAAAACAGTGTATGTAGATGAACAATGTTTAAGTAGCTTTACTTTTCAATAGGATTGCCAACAGGCCAGAAGATCAGTAAAGAATAAGAGCGACAACAAACAGACATGAAAGATCGAGATCGAATATGGGCACGAATGTTGTTCCAGTCTCCAGACATTGTATTATTAGACTAATCAATCCAAGAAACTTAAAGCTATTGACCTTTAATTTCTGATGAATCATCTGAAAACACTCAGAAGATGGAAATGCTTCAAACAATTAGATACAAGGTTGACGCACAACCAAACAAGAAACCAAGCGAGAAAATATAAGTGTTATCCCTAAAAAAAAGTTTATTACCCTAAAAATTAAATTTTGTTATGTTAAAATTGCAGATTACTCATATTTTGCGACCTAAATTACATAAGTTATACGTTGCTGTTATCGAGTAGAAAATAGAGCTGAGAATGATGCAGGGTCGGATCATGATTGGATCCGACCGTGTAAGTTTCGGATCCTGTCGTTATAAAAAAGAATTTAGACAGAAAAAAGTAGCGGGTGTTGGAAGCCTACATCTGATTATTACCCTAAAAAAAAGTTTATTACCCTAAAAATTAAATTTTGTTATGCTAAAATTGCAGATTACTCATATTTTGCGACCTAAATTACATAAGTTATACGTTGCTGTTATCGAGTAGAAAATAGAGCTGAGAATGATGCAGGGTCGGATCATGATTGGATCCGACCGTGTAAGTTTCGGATCCTGTCGTTATAAAAAAGAATTTAGACAGAAAAAAGTAGCGGGTGTTGGAAGCCCACATCTGATTATCAGAGCCAGGTTTCGATCCTGGGACCTGTGGGTTATGGGCCCACCACGCTTCCGCTGCGCCACTCTGATTTGTTGACATTGCTAGTCCAATAAATATACTATATACATAAATCAAAATATTCAAGTCAATTGAGCCGGCGGCATATCTTTCTAACTAAGGAAGACGCCCGATAATTTTGAACTTTTCTTATATTTTCTAGAAGTCAACATTGGAAATTTTCTTATATATCCCGTTTCAATTCTCATTTTTCCAGCAAATCCCGTTAATCCCACACACTTGATCCAGGCTTCGTGTCTGGATCTAGGGTTTTTTCAATCCAATTTTCCTTTTTCCCCCTTTCTTTTAGTTTTCGATATAATATAGATAAGAAACGAACTCATAATCCAACACCAATCCGGCGTTCTTTTTAATCGATTCCCACGTTTAATTTATTCCGGAGAGGAAGAGTTTTTAATTAGGAATGGAGATAATGAAGGGTGCATTGAATATCTCAGATGAAATATTGGGCACATTTGCACCGATAATTGTATACTGGGTTTATTCAGGAATATATATTATGCTAGGATTTCTTGATAATTACAGGCTGCACACAAGGAAAGATGAAGATGAGAAAAATTTGGCGTCCAAGAGAGATGTGGTCAAAGGGGTCCTTCTTCAGCAGGCTGTTCAGGCAGTTGTCGCCACCGTTCTCTTTGCCGTAAGTTGTTTTTTGTTTTCTTAAATTTGTTTATATTTATGTTGATCGAATTTTTGGGGATTTAACGATGATGGGGGAGTATAAGATGCCATATATACGAGCCTCGCTTAGTGACACAGTGACTATTGTGCTCCGCAAAAGTATATTATTTACTAAGAATTGTTTATCTAGTTTGTCTATTTGTTTAGGTTCTCTGTAAGGAAGTACTGTTATGATTATAAATAGTCGTTATTCTGGTGGTTTTATTGTTTAAAAGTCTTGTCTTTAGCATTTTAAGAAGTATATCATATGTCAAGTAGCTTAAGAGTTTTATATGTTTGTTTGCTTATTGAGGTTTACTTCATGATAATGCTGTTTATGAGCATAACCGCATAAATAATTGCTATTCTAGTTGTTTTATTGTTTATAAAGTGCTCCTTGTTTGTGATATTTTGAAGAATGGCTTCCTTTTTTGGATTTATCTAATTTTGCATCCTTGTCGTTTGTACGAGGTAGATTATTGGCGCCCCCAAAAGAATTGGCATTAAATATTGTTTCTTCTCGAAATTATTCAATGACTTAACCAAAACAATAACCTATTGGTGCCTTTAGATGCGACATTCATTGAGAAAGTTATTCAACTTTTGTTCACATTTCCTTGTCGCCGACTATTTTAATGTTTGTTCTGTCGTATTTGTTGTCAATGCTAAAAACAAGCCTTGTTATCTTCTATCCAAATATATAATTCACGTTTTAGTTGTTATCCAAATCTTAAAGCACTCACTGAACATTATAAACCTTGAAACTTAGATAAGTATCTTACTTCTCAAATTTTGTTGTTAACTTTTTAGATTGCTGAAGGTAGGTTTTAGAGTACGCTCTCTCTCTGCTAATCTTTTTAGATAATGTACCCAGCTTGTTTGAAAGCACTGGGATTAGATCCGGGATGAAAAGTAACTTTCCAAATCTTTTCTGCCTCATATATATTGAAATGTGAGAAAGTATATATGGAAATTAACTGTAAATTCATTGCTATTTTGTTGCATAGAGGAGTGGTGGTGATTTGACTTCTTTCCTTTTTTAGTTATTTTTTTTGCAAGGACTCAGCACCATAGAATTTCCCCTTTACTCATTTCAACTAAATGCATGGTTGTTCTGGTTGATCAATTAGATTTGTCCATTTATGACTTGTGATTCCTGTTTATTTTATATATATTCATAACATATTTTTGCTTTTGTTGGGGATCAGAGACGCTAGTGTATGAATAAATTTGTCATTCCATGATTGGCTACTTTGTTTTTGTTAGAGACGCTGTGAATTTGGAGACACATGCTGATATATTATATTGTGATTTTACTCCCTGATCAAGTTTTCCTTCGCCATTCACAGATATATTTATAATCTCACCTTAAGAGTTGGATACTTGGATTCACCTCCACAGAACGGAAAACTTTTTAATTTCGTAGGAGATCAAATCAAGATGCTGCTAGTTTAAAATTTATTGTTTTGTCTGCAATCATGAGATGAAACCCAGAAATTTACCAGTACATATACTTCTGAAGTTCGATACATAAATCCAGTAAATTTACCGATGTAAATATAATTTCTTTGATCATGTGCAAGCATAAAAATAGTGACCGATGGGTGTCCAAATTCATTTGAAATATATCACGATTCAAAAGCTGGGTTAGCGCTTGCAATCAATTTTGATGCAATTTTGGTGCAAAAGTTATGCTGTGGTGGATTCCATAGTAAATGTTTAGGTGAAAAGAATATGCACGGTGACTGTACTGAGGTGTTATAAGTTACTTCATTTGGAAATATTTTGAGTGATTAATGGGTGAAATTGATTATGAAATGGATCTGAAGTACGATCTTTCATTTTTTTGGCCGATTTGGCCTCTTTCGGACTTTGTATATTTTGGCACATAACCTTGGGTGTTCCTGTCAGGAAACATGTTTAAGATGTCTTGAATTATCTATATATTGGCCTTTTTAAGAAATAAATCTCCAATCATGTTCCATGCCTTAAAGTATGGGAGTATCTAGATCAATACGTGTATATTTGTCATGTAGGTCACTGGAAGTGACGATGAAGCTTCTGCACAAGCTCAACATGCCTCCCTCATTGTTCTTGCCCGACAGTTTTTTGTCGCTATGGTGGTGTTAGACACCTGGCAATATTTCATGCACCGTTACATGCACCACAACAAGTTCTTGTACCGGCATATCCATTCTCAACATCACCGGCTCGTTGTCCCATATGCCTTTGGAGCTTTGTACAACCACCCTTTGGAGGGCCTTCTTCTGGACACAATCGGTGGAGCTTTATCATTCCTGGTCTCAGGCATGTCTCCTCGAGCTTCTATCTTCTTCTTTTCCTTTGCTACGATTAAAACGGTTGATGATCACTGTGGGCTATGGCTACCCGGAAATCTTTTCCACATTTTATTTAGAAACAATTCTGCCTATCATGATATTCACCATCAGTTCTACGGCAACAAGTATAACTTTTCGCAGCCATTCTTTGTGACATGGGATAGAATTCTTGGAACTTACATGCCTTATTCACTCGTGAAAAGAACAACTGGGGGTTTTGAAGCTCAGCCTGTAAAAGTTTGCAAGGAAAACTAAGATGAGCCACTGCCAGCCACCAGAGTGTATTTTTTGACCATATTCAGTAATTCAGTGATTTGGTGTTTAATGTTTTGTGCATATCTCTATGTTTAACATTACGTATGATGTACTATATTCGGTTTTCCCGCCTAGAAATGTTTGAAATAAATGATGGAGGTGGAAGCTTTTCTTGGAGACAGCGGTCAGCAGAATTTCACGCTACATGGTCTTGGCCTTTAAATATATATTCTTATTTGCTCCTTGTAACCTCTAATTTGAATCTTGACTGCGTCTATGGTTTCAATATGGTTCTTTCACTAGCAGATTAAATACTGCATCTATGGATTCAATATGGTTCTTTCACTAGCAGATTAAATACTGCATCTATGGTTTCAATATGGTTCTTTCACTAGCATACTACCTTATTTGTGATGATGGGTCAAACTAACTTAACGATTTGATTCAGAGTCCATAGCAGATTAAACCCATTAATGAGTCAATGTTTTCGCTAGGAAATGGCTCCTGATATTGAGTTGCCAAATGTATGATGATATTTAAGGGTCTTTATACTTTGTAGTTGCTTCTAGTATGGAGCTAGTGACAAATAACCCTTTGTGATTTGCCAAATAGACAAATTACCTCTGTGGTTTGAAAATATGTATTTTACCCCCCGTGGTTTACAAAATAGGTATTTTACCCCCTGTGATTTGTGAAAATATGCATTTTACCTCCTGTGGTTTACAAAATAAGCAGTTTACCCCCTGTGTAGGGTGTATTTCACATCTATTCACAAACTATAAGGGGTAAACTGTCTATTTTCACAAACCACAGGGGTTAAAATACATATTTTCAAACCAAAGTTGGTAAACTGTTTATTTTATAAACAACAGAGGGATAAAATACATATTTTTAAATCACAGGGAGTAATTTACCTATTTGACAATTCACAACGTGTTATTTGTCACTAGCTCTCTAGCATGATTGAGGATTTTCACTTAGAAGAGGACTTGGATTAATGTCCCCGTCGACTGGGACCCTTTCTGGATTTAATTTATTGGAGCTGCGCCGCAGATGGTTGTCGTCTTCTGACTTCTTTCAGAATTAATCCTGTTTTCAGAATTTGCTGCAGTTGTATTGATCAGCATTTACAGCAAAATATCCTTGTCGGTGCCTCTTCTTGCTAGTGTTTGGTTGGTACTATCTCTAAATCATAGGGTACAAATCAACTCTTAGATAAAAATGTTCTCATCTATAGATAGCTATCACATGACACTTTTCATGGGATATCAACTACTCAACTCTTATTGTCCACCTTAGTTTCCTTTTGATTTAAGCCTTACAGTATGTTATAAATATCCCGAATACATAGTCGAATACGAATATTACAATATAAAACAGGTCATAGGACTTACGTCTTACTGTGACATTCGCAAGTCGAACGTGTTGAAGTCCAATTTTTTTTACATGACGATTATTTATGAATGATTTTGAATTTCATTCATTAATTGGTGTTAAGAGTTTGTGGTCCTAACAGTGTGGTGTAAGTTGTGCAAGTTTAATTATGAAATTTTTCTGGACTAGTGGTGGTACCACTACTAGCCTAGCGGGGGTGTGGAGTAGTGTTTTCAAAATTAGATCTGACATAAAATCGATGTCATTATTGGTTATATGTTCGATCGTTTTGATCGGTTGAACCATTTGTTCAACATGTGATGACATTAGTATTATGTAATATCTATGTTTACCATATATGACATAGTTTCAAATTGTTCACAATAACAGAATATCATTACACCAATATAATATGTCGAACTTCAAACAATTATATCAAACTAGATGTACAACATAAAAAGAAAATAACATGTCAAAAAATAACAAGCAATACCAAAAAATAACAATTTCCCAAAATCATAAAAAAACTAATAAAATATGAAATTATTCACATAATTTATAATTTACCAGAAATTAAACCTATTTATGTATAATATAAAAAAGGCACCTATTGTCGAGTTATATGGATTTGTTGATAGGACACAAAATGTTATTTTATTATCAATAAATTATAGATAATACATTATTTGTCTAAAATTTTGACCTATAATTTCAACAAAAATAAAAAAAGAAAAAGAAAAAAAATGTTGGATGGTCCATCCGCCATCACTCTTCCTTTTTTCATCCATTGACTGCTGCTGTTTCTGCATTTAAGTTTTTGGCACTTGCAATATCTCAGTGCATTATTTCCTGACAATACTTACTACATCAACTCTTTTGTTTGCATTGATTAGCACGTTGAATCTTTAAAACATGATGACATGCGAGTAGAGAACAACAGCAAGGTTAAGCTAGTCATACATATTGTCCTCTGGCCATCTTCTAGTCTGATTTAAGTTGGTACTAATTAACCAATCCAGAGATTCTGAGTTCAATTTGAATTATAGAGTCATCATGGTTCGTCGATACGATCTCCAATTATAACCTAGGTTTGAACTAAGGTGTTTCGCCACTACACTATTAATGATGGTAGGAGGAGTCAACTGTTTTAGTTCAATTGATATTTCACGAAATAGTCACGTTGACTATTGGTTCACTGTTGATTTTTGTAGAAAAAATTAAAAATAGCCAACCCCGAAATACCAACAAGAAATCAAAACTAGATAAAGGTTCCGTGATGGCCGGTACCATTCATAATGCCAAGAAATCACAATGATCCGTTTAAAAATATTCTGTTGCTAGACTTCATAAAGGAGAAAACGTTCCAATTATAGTCATGGTCAGCCGACACGGTCGCGGAGGTTGTTGTTGCAGTTCCAACGAAAATTCATGAAACTGTCATGGTTATTGACGCGAAATTTTTTTAAATTAAAATTAAAAATATTTAGATAATTTTGGACAAATTATTTATAAAAAAATCAAAAAAATTGGAACTTTATAGTTACAGATCAATTTTAACATTGAACTTTATCGCGACAACAACAGTTTTTGCGAACGAAGATTATAGCCAATACTTTAGACTCGGTTCCGGGGCTGATGCCACCAAACTATGAGTGCATATGGCCTTAATATCACGGAGTCAAGACATTATAAGTGGGTTTTATCAGAACAGGTCGAAGATTGTGGTAAGTGATATTATAATAAAGGACCCAATGGAAAAATTTAGTGATGGGATGGAGTAGAATAAATTATTGATTATGTATCATGTCAACCTTTTTTTCTGAAACAGATCAAAACCAGCAACTTTCCCTTTATTATCTTCTTTTTTTCCTTATATGTCAATAATATATTTCGTGTTCAAATAGTGAAAATGTACAGTCAATGTGTTTCTGAAGTCTTGAACTTCTCATGTCGTGAAGCTAGGGGTGTAAACGAATCGAATCGAGTCGAATATGCAGAAAATTTTAAGGTTCGAATTCGCCTCGAAATAGTTATATTCGAGTTCGAGTTCGAGTTCGAAGTTCGAATAGTTTCAAAAATTTGGCTCGAGTTCGGCTCGAATCAAAGTTCGAGCTCAAGTTCAGCTCGAATCAAAGTTCGAGTTCGAGTTCGGCTCGAAAACGTTCGAACATGTTCTCGAGTTATTCGAATTATTGTTTGAAAATAAATACCCGAAAGGTTCGAAATATATTTATTTAATATATAATTATATTATATTAATAAAATATTAAAGTTCGCGAGCGGCTCGCGAAATATCGAACAAAATAATTTGGGCTCGAGTTCGGCTCGCTCGCGAAATATCGAACAAAATAATTTGGGCTCGAGTTCGGCTCGAAACAAGTTCGAACATGTTCGACTTCGGCTCTAATTCGAGAATTTCGAATCCGAATCAAATATTTATCGAGTCGGCTCAAAAAGTTCGTGAACATGTTCGATTCGTTTACACCCATACGTGAAGCGATGATGGCGGGTTAAGAAGGGTCCATTTCATTAATATAAGCATAAGGTGGGTGTGGATATATCTACAGCTACAGTGCAAAGATCGTTATATCAGTGAATGTTTTACAGTTAAAGTGCATCTACTGTCTGTGTGCATGTGTATATGTAAAAAACACAAATGACCATTTGTATTCGAATTGAAATCTTAAATTTTTGCAAAGAGAATAGGCTCACAGGGTATTGACTTTTAGGACAGATACGAATTGCAAAGAGAATAGCGTTGATATAAATATTATATTCGTGAAAAATTCACAAACCTGGTATGCGATTCCTGTTTTTAATTTTTTTTAAGAAAATCAAAAAATCTTAAAATTTACAATCTTTGTTTGCAAATTACAATGGAATTCGCAATCTATATATGTGAAAAACATTTTTTTAAAAAAATATCAAATCTTAAAATTTGCAATGTGGGTAAGTAAATCACCATAGAATTCGCATTCGGAGTTTGCAAATCTATTATCTACTATCTATATAAAAGTGTGGATATAAGGGTAAAATTTTGTATTGTGTTCTTACTACTTTGATTATAAGTTGTGTGTTTTTGGATTAAATGCATGGACATTGGATGGAAACTAGGTACAAACAATTATGGTCAAAGATGGAATGTCATATTTTTTTACAAGAACCCAACAATAAACACAATAACAATTAAATTTTATAAAATATATTTATTACCTATCATATTACCATACGTCCAACGAAAAGAAGATGAACAATCATGTGGGAGAAAATACATGCACCCAATAATACATATAATAACCATTAAATTATACACCATAAATCATCACAATGAACCATACAAAAGGAAAATGACAAACATACCCATAGATCTACCAATAGAGACATAAGTCACGGATACAAATCAGTGAAGAAACAATTCAAATTAAAATAAAATGTTTTGTGCTAAATGCTTATACTTACAGTTGTTCATTTTGTTAAAATTTATCAAAATTTTGAATTTTTTAAATAACATTAATTATACTACCTACCATTTTTTTGACATGAAATAAGTTACTATATAATTTAAGTAAAGCCAAGATGTAACCATTAAATGAACTATCGTAAGCCCATTGGATAATTCTAATAATTAATAGTTTTTTAAAATAAAGAATGAATAAATAAATGTTCATAATGAACAAATAAATAAGATTTTATTTCTTGCATGATTTTATATACATTGAGTTATGGTCTCACCATTTTTGCATAGGTATTTATACATCTTATTAATTGTTATGTTTGATTGTTTGTTCATGATTCAAATTATAAGTATTTCATTTTTATTTATTACTTAAAAATGTAAAATTATACTAACTTAATAAGGAATGAATTTATAACGTAATTTGCCCCTATCATCTATATAAATGAAAGCCATCACCAAAAAAATAAAAAAAAATATGACTTCACAATGCGATATATAGAAAAAAGTTATTTGGATTAAGTTTTATTCTTATAATTTATTTGAGTATATTGGGAGCCCACTTAATTTATAATTTATATTAATATGTAGTTGATTGGATCTATTTTACTCCCATTTGGAATAAATGAATAATAATGAAGATATCTAAAAAATAATAATGAATTGTTACTATAATTACAATAGAATATGAATGAATTAGAAAAGTTACAATATAATATGAAGTGCCACTAATAACAATTTTAAATTTAGTAACTTAGGATCATTTCTACTTTAATTTATATATAATCTAACCGATATTTAAGTGCGTCGCAGAACAATTGTATCAAAACAATATCAAAACTAAGAAATGAAATTAGATAATAAAAAAGCAATCAGAATATTATGAATTCCAAATTATTCTTTCAAATTTGGTATCAGAGCCATAATAAATAAATAAACAAGCTTTGATAAACCCTAAGCAGTCGGCGAATTGTTGCGGCGTCGGCTTTCCTTTCACAAGTACTAGATGCATCCTTCTAAACTATAATTCTAGCCACTGTCCAAATCTCACCGGATTCCACCACCAGTACAGCCACAAACTCAAACCACCACTGTATAACTCCTAGATCTCGGCCGATTCAGCCACCTTTGCCTAGACGCTAGCACCTTCGCGCTCCACCGCTGCTTGCATCACGGACCTTCGCACTCCACTGCCCTGCCTGTCAAACCAAAACCAAGCCAGGCCACCGTGAGTGGATCCACCCACCTATAACTCCACCATCCGCGAACTCCACGAGCCACAAAGTGTGAACCAGATTCGCCACGAACTGCCGCAGTACAAACTAGCCAGCTGCCGTGAACCAGCCACTCGCCGCCGTCTTTCACCCACAGCCGCCGACCCATCCGCCGAGATAGGCGAGCAGCCGACGGACTCCAGGTGGTGGAGGAGTTGCTGGAAACAAAATAAAAATCCTATCATGTGCATTTTCTTATAACAGGTCATTTCCAAATTCGTTACTTTGAACTTATTGGATATTCAGATTGGTGGGACCCAACATAGCATCAGAATTCCCAGCGATCATCCACGTCCGTAGTTGCTCAAACAAAGGAATATGATGTCATCAACATTGATGGCACAATCGAACGTTTTAAGGAAAGATTGATAGCAAAATGATACACTCGAACTTATGGAATTGACTACAGTGAGACATTTGTACCTATGGCCAAACTCAAAGTCTTGTTATCTTTAGCTGCAAATTTTGATTGGTCATTACAGTAGTTAAAGAATGCATTCCTACATGGTGAACTCTTTGAAGAAGTGTACATGGATCTTCCACCAGGATGCATGGTAACAGAATGACAAAAACAGAAGGTGTTCAAGTTGAATAAATCATCATATGGATTAAAGCAGTCTGCTAGAGCATGGTTTGGACGATTCACCAAATCCATGACAACCTTTGGTTACAAATAGAGTAGATCACACGTTATTTTTAATGAAGCAGCATGGGAAAATTATTGCACTCATTATATATGTGGATGACATGATCGCCATAGGTAACGACCCATAAGAAACCAAATCTTTGACTGAGTACTTTTCCGAGGAATTTCAAATGAAAGACTTAGGCCCCTTAAAATATTTTTTGGTCATTGATGTATCTTGATCGACTAAAAGAATCTTTCTATCTCAAAGAAAGTATGATATAGATCTGCTTCATGAAACTGGTATGTCAGCATGTCAACCAGTAGATCCTTCAGTAGAAGAGGGTCTGGAGTTATGTATTGATACAAACCAAGTACCGGTAGACAGGGGGAGATACCAAAGATTCTTTGGAAGCCTAATGTACTTAGCTCACACAAGACTAGATCTCGCTTATGCAATAAGTATTGTTAGTCAATTGATGCATAATTCCGGTGAACCAATATATGGATGCAGTCATGCACATTTTGAGGTATCTAAAATATGATCTTGGAAAGAGAATTCTGTTTTCAAAAAACACAAACAAGCAAAGCATCGAGGTATATACAGATGTTGACTGGGCCGGAGCAGTTGACGATTGGTGATCAACTTCGGGATAATTTACCTGTGTAGGTGGGAACTTAGTTACATGGAGAAGCAAGAAACAAAATGTTGTTGCAAGATCTAGTGCAGAAGCTGAGTACCGAGGAATGGCCTTGAAAAATTGCGAAACTCTATGGTTGAAATTTCTCTTACAAAACCTAGGTTACTCCTTAAAGCAACCAATTCAACTCTACCGTGACAACAAAACAGCATGTGATATAGCTCATAATCCAGTTCACGTGTTACTCCTTAAAGCAACCAATTCAACTCTACTGTGACAACAAAACAGCATGTGATATAGCTCATAATCCAGTTCAACATGATCGTACGAAATATGTAGATGCAGACAGATTTTTCACTAAGGAAAAACTGGATGAAAAATATGTGGAATTACGATTTGGTCAAAAGATCAATTAGCTGATATCCTTACTAAAAGAGTAGCCAATCAGGTATTCTCAAAGTTCTTAGACAAATTGGGCATACGTGACATCTATGCACCAACTTGAGGAGAAGTGTTGAAAAGTCCATATTCCACATTATTAAAAAAAAATAAGAATAATTTAGTGCATATAACACATATTAGAGTGCAAATGACACTATTCTCAGGAGTGTTTGTTATTGCCTTTCAAAACTGTTTATCTGCTTTTCAGACCAAAAAAGCATATTTGAGTGTTTTATTTCATTATGTCTGTTATTACTTCTCTAAAAAATAAACAGGCAAAAGCAGAAGCAGATAAGCAAGTCATGAGATGTTTGTCACTGTTTTTTCTTGTGTGATGGCAACTTTTGAAGTCCATTAAACTATTTTTTTATTTTACTAACAAACACTCGATGTTTTTTTTGCTCAAAATCAACTTTTTTCAAATTTAAGTAAAAACATATAACTATTTTGAATAAATAAATGCAAACACCCTTTTGATTAAACATACAGCATAAACATGAACAAAAGTAAACATTTTACATGGTATATATGAGATTTTTTGCACCTCCAGATTGTGATCGACGTAGCTTTTTCCCGTCAAAAGATGGCCGCCTGATTTTTGCACTGAAACCCACTGCCTTATAATCCTCGTGAAATCTTAAAACTGGTGAGTTTCGGAATCCTCTTGGATTGGAAAATACCTTTGTATTAGGTTTATGCACATCTCCAGCTACTCTAACAGCTTTATGATTCTTACACCCCGACAGAAAACTGGATCCAGCTTTTGGCATTTCGTTGGACGAAGGATTTTTAACTTTCGTGCCGTTCTTCTGAGTTGCACTGGCGGTGGATTTTGCATCATCGGAATCAGACAGGATGGAAAAATCACCTGCACTGGCGGTGATCACACTCCACTCAACGCTTGCTTCACTTGGTGCGTAACAGTTTGGGCCCTCCAGGGAATCTGATCCCTGCCTGGAAAGAGAACGGCCGCCATTTTTAGGCAAGCTCTCGATTTCAAACATCTCTGAACTTGCAACGCCGTCAGTTTCATGACGGGTTTCATCAAAGCCAGTTGTCCTGGAAATTGGATTGATTTTGATCTGATTCACTGCTCTATCTGGAGAAATTGTATTCCATGCAAACATGTTAAATTTTTTATCCAGGCCTCTGGAGTATATCCTGTCATCCAGTTCCGGAGAACCAAACACTTCCAGGGATTTCCTCTTGTTATTACCATCTTCTCCATGATTTCCAGGATTTGAATTGAAAACAGGGAAGCTGAAATGGCTATCTGAGTTCAATCTCAATCCAGGCTCATCAGATTTTACACGATTATGTCCAGATTCCGAGTTCTTAACACCCTGATCCTTCGTTTTCTCTTCCCGTTCCGATTTCCAGTTTTCAAGACCGTAATCATTAATGTCAATAGAATCCTTGCTAATGCAAGAGCAGCTAATAATATCCAGAAAAGTAATCCTCTTGTTCATCTTTCCAGGCTGCTTGTTTCTTGAAACACCATGCATCAGCCTGCTCCGGCTATTACAACTCGACTCAGAATGTATGCTCGGGGAAGACGCCCACCGTCGAGTTTTCATCAAAAGAAGATCAGACGGGTCATCTTTCTTGCTCTCGACATAGGGCAAGTCTTTCTTTACGATTTTACAGGTTTGATTTGTTTCTTCGTTGAAGTATTTATGAGCATCAAACACATCGATTTCTTTGTCTTCTGTTTTCTTTCTGCCTGATAATGTAAGCACAAAGTTTTCCTCGTTGTCGTTTAAGTACGAGGAAAAGGAAGCATCCCTTCTGGCACTGTTGCTGGTAGATGATGTTAGGGTTATTACAGGCATTGCCATTTCTGTAATTTGAAATGATGAACAGAAGAGATGCTGCAAGAAAAATGGCAGAAACAGTGGAAAAAAAGAGAATTTTGCTGATAATTGTGAAATAAAGGGTTATAAAAGAAAAGTTGAGGTTTGATCTGAGTTCTTGATCAGTAATAGGAAGGCAAGTTAAATAGGAACAGGAGAAGGGGTATATGCATAAATGAGAGGGGCCTTGCAATTTGGATGGGGTCTAGAATGAATTGAGAAAATCCAAACTCATGGATATTGTTGTTTGAAGAAAACATTGAGAGAGTTAAATATGTAGATTTTTTTTGAAAAAAGCTAAAAGATTTGAGTTACACAATTACATCGATCGGAACTAATATCTTGATTACAAGAAGCATGTAATGATTGGATTGTACACAACTATTAGATCATGATAGAGTTAATTTTACATGTCAATCAGTGGTTGAATCAGGGATTGTCTTAGAAGAATCGAAACTCAAAACTTTATTTAAAAAAAAAAAAACTTTTAATATAATGATGGGGAAACTATATTTTACTCTAAAGTTAAGGAAAATACATTCAACTTCACTAAAAATTTATATTTCGAACCCTGAATCAGATTATCCTAAACTTAATATATTTTTTAATAATTCTTTTATAGAAGTATGTTTTTAAGAAAATATAAAATACCCCATTAAAATAAGCTAAAATTGATTGCCACGAGTGTTCGAAAACAATATTTACATGGATTACTTATTTGGCTGGTGGTATAGTATGAGTTGGTTGATGTCAACTCAGGTCAATTGAATAATCACTTACTTTTACTCATGAAAATGATATGCCAAGAAAGATACTGTTCTCCACTGAATATAGATTACCATATATTCGACTGTGAATTCAAGATATTGCCATGACTCCAGCATCAACAACTCTAATTTATTTTGGACCATTAAATCTGGCGTAGGACTAAGGTACAGTAATGCTCATGATTTACAAAAACAAGGGGGTGGTATAGAAGGCCCACCTCATTATATGGTCTGGATCCATTCCGGGTAGATCATACGGTGCAGTATGAAAAATCTAAAAGATCGACGTGCCTTAATTCTTTTATCGGTAAATTTTAAAAATGGTATGGTCGAATATGTGTTTTTGTAATACTAGTTTCAAACTTTTAGTATTAATCACATATAATCCCATATAAATTGTTTTTCATCAAACATAGTCCAATACTTTTGTTTTGAATCGATATTAGTCCCAATTTTTTGTTTTTAATAAAAAATTTTGTTTTTTAATCAAATATTTGACATCAAGTATATAAAATGCATGTGTTCATGAAATATTTGCATCTTCAAAAGAAGAACACAAAATTTAAACTTTTGAATTGGAAAATTTGACTGTGCTTTGTTACTTCTGTTGGATCCACTTGATTGTCCCATGTTACATTCAGTCCTGGACTGCAACATAATTATAACTATACAAACCCTTTTGCAACCATGTGAAGAATATATTTGTTTATTCAGAAAATCCCACAGCATTACAGCAAATGCCTGCCTGAATTTATAACATGTTTTAACCTGTTGAATACCAATAATAGAGAGAGAGAGAGACCATTTTCTCATGCCTTTTGTCGGTAAATATTTCGCTTGTAGATAATTGTATTTCTGTCCAAGAGCATACATAGAATTACAGGGTAACAACTTTATTTTCTTATACAGAGGTGGACATGAGAGTCTGCACCAGGTGAGTGTCAATGTGTCAGACTTGTTATGCTTTGGAAGATAGATGATTGTACTTCTGTCCACGAACGAACAAAAGAATTATTGGGTACACTATTCCAATACCAATGGCAATAACTTAGAGTACATCAACCCTTGATTTATAATATTTTAAATCAATAGTTTGATTAGCATCAAACCATGTCAATCGATACGATGTGGTTGGAGATAATATTTTTTATTTGGGTTAAATTTTTTTTTCTTCATCTACTCGGCTATAATCTGAAATTTCATTCCATGAGTAAAATATAATATAATATTTTATAATTAATCTAATAAATTAAGCTGAAACCCAAACGCCTGAACATCTCCTCTAGTTAATTAAACATGATTTTTAATGCCCTAGTAATCCTGTGAATATACGTTCATATAATTGAGTTTTTATAACATATTTTGGTATTAAGTAAACTTTGTATAAAAAATTTACAGATTATATCAAAATTAAGAATTTTAAAGATAGTTATTACAATTTTTTTGATAATTAATTATTTAAAGATGAATAATGTATGATCAACGCTTGATTTTTGACCGAAAATTATAGCTAATTGTGATGGTATAAAACAAATCTTTTAAACCGTACAACATTTCAAATAACCCAATATTGTTTAACCACAACGAGTATTTTTTTCAGGAACCAGAGGACCATCCTCGTGATCCATCATTTTGAAGTCCCATCTCATATTTCCAATCGTCTTCTTCTTCACCTTGACAAGCACATCAACTTCATCTCGGAATATAACCGCACCTTCTGGACGTAAAATTCGGTCCATCTCTAGCAACATATCTTCAAAATCACACCTGTTCAATAGAAATTTAAAAATAATCCAGGTTTTTAAAAGCATTTAGAACACATATGGACACCGGATAGTCTGGATACTCACTTGTCTTTGTACAAGCTAAAAACACCATTAGCATGGATGAGGTCATAAGTTCATGGATATGTAGAGAAGGCTTCACACCTGGACAAGAAAATTAAATTTAGCAGACCAAACATCTGTTTTAAGGTAAAACTAATCAGATTTTATAGACAAAGTAGGTAAAAATGTTTTAGGGAATAACACTAATTATCAAGCATGCAAATAGAAGATTTGTTCATATATCATGCTTATAATTAATAAAAGGATAAGCAAAAATTGAACAGAAAGAGTTAAAATGTATGGATCTTCCACATTGAAACTGAATTTTCTGAACTACATGCCAAATCTTATAATTCTGTGAGACTGGACTTACAAATAAAGCTCCGTAGGAAGTCAGCAAACAGAAAGGGGAAAAGAAGAAAGAAGCAAAAGCATACCAATCATGATAGATGCCAATCAGTCCCTGTTCAGAAACAACCCCGAGGGAACTTTTATCAGCAATAGTAGGTACAACATTCATTACCCACAACTTAGGAGACTGAAGTGCAGTGGCAAACCCTCCAAATCCAGCATTCATATCCATAATGTTACGGTATCTTCCAAGTGTCAATAATTTTGATAATCTTTATATAGGCATTGACATGCTTCTTCCATTTCTTGTTGTCCTCCAGGTAAGCCTCAATGGAAACTCCAGCAACTGATCCACTGGCAATTCTGGGGGTACAGCATGAAGCCTCTCCGGGAATGGTTTGAGATCGCCAATAGGAACTTCATCAGTTTTAACATTGTTATACAGAGTAACACATTGCTCCATTTTCTTATACCAGACATCATCGGTGTCTTCAGATTTACAGAAAGTTACTCCAACGTTTTCTTGTGCAGCGCGACAAAAATTGGCATCCATTCTCTTCTGCCATATTGCAATTTCACCATCTCAGACTTCTTTTCCCAGCTGAGAAGTTAAGCTATTTCCTCAATCTTTCTTTGTTCTTCTTGGAGTTCTTCCTCCGGAAGTTGCCAGGCTTTATAGTTACTCTTCCAATTGATTGGAGGGCCTGAAAGCACCCAGTAGCCACCAGGCCTAAGCACACGATCAACTTCTTTCATATATAGGCCATCTATATAAAAACCAAACAAAATTACAAGGTGCGACCTAGGTTAAGGATGATAGAGAATGTTTTCTTAACAAACGTGGGTGAATTTTCACATTCAAACTAATCTCAAGAGGCATTAGTGAATGCATTTTAGACACGGTTCTGTTTTTCATATCATTCAATGAAATTATGAAACAAGTGGTTGTCACCATTTGCCCCCATGGTATAAGACAACGAGAGCAATGAGCCATGTCAAAAGCTCTAGACGGATATGGCATTTGTATCGTTCCAAGAACACCAATGACTGCAGGTACACCCCTTTCAAGAGCAAATAGAACCTGGGCTTCGTCTGAATCTCTTGGTGCAAAACATCGTTATAACATTTTTCTTCCATAGATAAGTGCCCCCAACTGGCAACCTAGCAACAAAGTAGTTATAAAATTAATGCAATAGGGAAACAAACTCAATGTACAAAAGAACAAATAGATTTTTTAAGTTTAAGACTATTGTTAGTCAGCACCCACTAAGCTCGAGTCTACAGGTAACATTGTGGACTCTTAACATTGTGTTACAGTCTAAAGGTAAAAGTTTCGATGCTCATCGTGTGTAAAACCCTATATATTTCATTAAGTTGGTCTTAAGAGCTTATCAGTTGGCATCCATTGTCAAATGTCTAACCGACATACATATAATTCGGAGATGGGCATATACCCTTTGGACCCATAATTTGAGACAAGTGGTATCTAACCTAGATAGGAAATGCATATGTAATTTCCGAACAGATATAGCACTATAGCCCACAGTCAGTGTCCAGTGCAGTCCTAACAGTTCCATTTTCGATGGGTATAACCGATGCAAGCTGATCAATGTAGTATCTGCCCCCTGTGGAAATTGTGTTCCTCCACCAGGGAACCTAAACATATTGCCCTCATACTGGATCCAGTTTTGAATAGCCTTCTCCACCGTCAAGCTCTTATATGGAGCATTGGCGAAGGGAACATAATCACGACTCTTTGGCCATGGAAACAGGGTTACATCTCCGTTTGAAGCTGGAATAAGGCAACGCAACTTCACTGAAGGACAGTGTCTTTCACAGTACAGCATATTCTCCCTCGAAAATGGCATCGCTCGTCTTTGATCTTGCCACGGTGTGTAATCAGTGTAGCGACGATGCCATGGCTTACATACATTCAATTTTGGATCAGAATCATCAACAATCCCAGCTTGACCAGAATGATGGGTTTCAAAATTATGTTTCGGCAGAATATTACAGTTGGCTCCACTTTTGGTCATTTCGATGGCTATACTATCTCCCTTCCCAAACCCACTGCGCTTCCATGTTCCAAGTAAGAAAAAGAACCGCAAAGACCAGCAAACAATAGACATTGAACTCCTTGTCCTACTGTCCCCTGAATTAAACTTATTCGCCATTACCGGACCTGAAACAACAGTCGAATTCAATAAAGACACAAAAGGGTAACAGAGTTAAAAATCATTCTTTTCCTGATTTTCATTTAAAAAAATAGTCCTCTATTAACATAGTCAGGAAAAAAGACAAAATTCTCTTCGGATAATATCCCGTTAATGGCATTGCGAAAGCAAATGTCGATAAATGCCAAAAAAGGACAGAAATTAAAGCCTCCGTTATATAGATCCATCAAACATACCTAACAGCTAAATTGTAAACAAGGTGGCTGTTGCCCAAGACAAAAAAACAAATATTTCTTGCCTAAACTTCAAGAAAAATTACAACGTCGTTAAACTCGTGACTAATAAATCTAAACTACACATCCACAATTTATCGTTGAAACACCAAAAAATTGCCTACGAAAGGTTACAGACTTCAATTTAACTCCATTATTGCACATGAGAATACAGAAAGATTTCTTGAAAGATAACTAATGAAAAATGTCCATAAAAAATACTTGGAACAAGAATCAAGTATAAAAATAACAAGTTCAATTCAGAAATGAACCAAAAAACGAATATCATACCCGTCAACCAATACGAAACACAGCTTGAACGAGCTCCAAAGCTCGTATCTCTTTCCTTCTTTCACTGTAATTTCATCGAATCAGGGAAAAGGAGCGATCAACGGAAATATTTAAGACCAATTAGAACCATAACGTTGATATTTAGTGCTATCTTTCTGTATATAGATCGAGTAAGCTAGTCTCCCTACAGAATCTTGGTTCTTTGTTCTCTTCGTTGATTAACGCGCAAATCATATGAAGGGAAATTTGCAGATTGACTCACATAGAATATTGAAATATCAGATTTGCCCATTAAGTTATGTGATGTTTGCACTTTGCACTATGTATTAATTGAGTCACTCGAGCTCATCAAAAAATATATACTAGACATTATCACGGTTCGAAATTATCGGTTAGACGATTCAAAAGTGTTCAACCATTAACCTTCGTAGACGACTCCGATTACAGCTATGATTAACCTCTAGTTACGATTACGGTTCGACATTTATATTTTTTAAATTAAAAAACAGTAAAATTAAAATTTAATTTTAAAAAATGTAAAAATTACTATACAAAACCATAAAAAAAACAAAGAAAATGTAAATGGGAGGGGAGTGTTTGAACTCTTTAAGTTGTTTAAGTTGCCTACGTATCCTCTTAGGATTTAGAGGAATCAAAGTTCACGTAATTATCTTAGCTTTTAACCTTTCTTAACTTTGAAAATGGCATAGCTCAATCACTTACATTGCCCTACTGACCTCAAGCATAGGAATTCTTAATGGACATGATCAATTCGGAATCGATCCGGACTCAATCCAGTTTAATCCAGTTCAATTCGGAACCTATTATATCGGTTCAGGATTGAAGCGAATCGGATACTAATATTGAATCTAATTGGGTTGCTTGAAATGCATTCGAAATCATTTTAATCCGATCTGGTTTAATATCTTAATGGAACCGGTTTATACAAATATATTATGTAGTGAGAGTGTGTGTGTCTATATATATATATATATATATATATATATATATATATATATATTAAGAATTGAGAGTGAGGACTTGCATGTATTATTTAACATATTTTTAATTTTTGTTTGCCAAATATTGTGTCCGATGGTTGAAAAAAAATTATTCCAATTTGGCTTCGATTTGGGTTGGATTACATTCTCAATCCGGAATCAATCCAATCCGGTATCATATAGGATTGGTCTAGTTTCATCACCCCTCAAACCAAAAATAATTTAATTTGGTCTAAAATCGATTCGATACGATCTGTAACATACCTAGACTCGAGTGTCATCAAACATATTCATAAGGAACAATTTCTAAGCTCAAATTTGGGCTCATCAAAAAGCTTATGCTCAAAAACCCCTTACCTGAATTGAGTTCTGAAATAGTCTTAGTAATTTTTATTTATAATTTATCATATTGTGGTCTTATCCATCTTTTTGTTTAACTTGTACACTGCAAAAACTCTAAATAAATTTTCATCAAATATTACACACTTACATCACTTGATCATGTCTAAGTATAATAATAAATATAGAGAGCATGCACCGATTGCATAGAGGATCAATCGATTATTGATTTTTTTTTATGATTCTATTTGTGTTTTAGTAAGTGGAACTTTGCCAAATAACCCAATAAAGTTTTTTTCTAAGAAATCGGATCTGATCCGGTTCCGGATCCATCGATTCTGGGTTGGATTGGTTCTGATTTGGAACCGGTTATTAATAAAAATGTATTTTTTTTAAAAAAAATTCATTTTTTCTAGCCAAGTGACCTTTTAAATTTTTTTATATTTCTATCAGTTCCGTTCCAACCGGAACCGGTAAACACCGGTTCTAATCCATTTGAACCAATCCAATCCTGTAACTACCGGATCGGATTCGGTTCCTAACCAGTTGGCTATTTTCGTTGGGTTGAACCGGTTCGATTCCGAACAAGTTTCGGGCGAACTCAGTCCATTAAGTAGCCATACTTTAAAATGATATAATAAATAACATTATATTATTCAAAAAGTTGTTTAATATATTTTACGTTGTTGATATTTATGCATATGGTAAAACAAATATCATACCGACTGATTGGGTTTTTTTTAAAAAAAAATCATTTTAAAAAGAAAATTAATTTTCGAAATAATGTATTTTAGGAAGAGTAGTTGAAATGCAACAAAACGCCCAGTGGAATGTCCTATAATGCATGATATTTTAAAATTTTATGATACAATAAACTGTATTAACATACATGAATAATAGTGGAATATTTTTTAAAATAATGAAAAATTGGATTAAAAAGTTTTGATCATATTAATAAATATAAAGTTTCTAAAAGTTATAAAACTAAATATTATTTTAAATTTTAAAATATTAAATTCTAACCTATATATATGTATATATATGTATATATATATATATATATGTATTACTCAATAACCTTTATTATTATTGTTTTTAAATGATTACTTGTTTAGTATATTAGTTTATGATTATTATATTGTTATTGTTATTATTATTATTTTATTACTAATTTATTATTATAAATTACTGATTAAAATATTTATTTATTTGTTTACTATTATTATAAATATTAATAATTATTTATTCACGACATAGTATTATTATTAATATTTATTTTATTATTATGATGATTTATATTTTTTTTTTTTGAAAATTTATTATTATTATTGTTATTTTCCCACCACGTACCCATCTAGAACTCGCGGAAAAGTTTTGGTAGTTATTTAATTTATATTATCAAATGGATTGTTTCTTGACAAAAAGATGATATAATATACTTTTATCTCCCTCGAAAAGAGGAACATGTGATGACGGTGATGCCATGCCCTTCGCCAAACTTCTGCACTTCTCTTGTCTTCTCTCCAAATCAAGATTCTTTCTTTCCTTATCTTTCTATCTGGATTTAGCATAAGAATTCCGAGAATCAGAAATGGCGGCCACATTATGCTCGTTGCTTGCTCATTCCTCAGTTTCTAGTTTTTCCGTATCGCCAAAACTTTGCTCACCAATCAATAACCATCTTCAAATTTATCGGGGCCTTGATTTTTCTCCTTCAGCTCCTTCTTTTAGCCTTCGGATTCCCCGCACAAGGGGGCTTTTTGGTGTATCATGTTTCAACAATGGTAGCGATGAAAAGCCTTTGAAAAAGGTCAGCTTTATGGTTTATGACGATTTATTGGAAATTTTTGCGGTGTGGTTTTTTTTTTATTTTAGTCATTTATGAATAGTTTAATTGTGGAAGAAAAGGGTTTTGAGTATTTTGTGATGAGGATCATGTTTCCGATTTTTCAATTGTGTGAAAGATGTGGAATATAAATTACTCTTAGAAGGAACTGAACCGACCCTTATTTTCTTGCCCTTTTCCTTATTGAATTCCGTGATTCACATGTTTTCTAAGCATAACAATGGATAGAGATATAAGTTGTGGTAGTAATTTTCTAATGTAACAATCATGGTTCTGGTGCCCGGAACGGAGGCCTTCATTCCAGTGAAATGTCATAGTTCCAATGACATTTCATGGAACGGTCACGCCGCGGATGTTTTAAAACTATGGATTTAATATGATTGCTTTTGGATTTTTTTGGTTGTTTTAGTTAGTCAAAAGTTGAGTAGATCATATAAGATTTTCAAATTTGATTTTTTGGGTACTTTTCAAATAAATTTGATTTATGCGAAAATACTCTAATGAATGAGCGGTTTACTCTATTTAACTATTACACCAATTATGCATCGCTTCTTCATCTGGACAACTCTTTTCTCCATATATTAACTTCTTGAAAAAGCGAACACCAACTTTTCTAAAATGAAATATACAAAAATATAAAAATTATTCTGTGACAATCAATTCATTGAATATTATTTAAAATACATAAAATTTCATCCTTAAGTACCCATTCTCCACATTATTTTTTTAATAAAAAATTATAATAAAATAAAAAATCAGTTGAGAATTAGACACAAAAACTAATAATAAATTTGTTTAAAAACAAAGTTTTATTAAAATTTAATGTGAATAGAACTTCTCCCCAAATCTCATCTTCTTCATGTATCTTCTGCAAGTCTGCAACCAAGAGGGATTCTCCCTAAATTCCATATTATATTTTCATCCTAAAGCCAATCGAAGCACAACCGGCATTGTAACATCGATCAAAATTCCCAATTACCCAAAACCCCACAATTTCAAGAACCGAAACACCAAAAAATCTGGAAAGTTCAAGAAAATGAACAAACACAAAGGAATTTCAACGTAACAAATGAAGAATCAAATGGATCTCTAATTGTTCAAAATCCCATGCCAAAACTCGAAAATTAATCGACTTAATGCACAAGTTCAACAAAAAACATCAACTTTTACTGAATTCAAATTTTTTTTATTCAAATCCATTCCGCGACGTGCCGTTCCACCGTTCCAACTTCGCGCCACCGATAAATCGCCGCTTTCCGATAACATAATGCCTTTCCAGAGCAACCTACGTTACGAGCTGGAACTTTGGAACGCCCACCTCCGTTCCTGTTCTGGAACGGCCATTCCTTTCCCGAGTCTGCGAACCATGGTAACAATGAATAGAGATATAACTTGTGATAGTAAAATATACACACTTGCCTCTTTTAGTGATTAAAATTCCGTATTCCATTACTATGACTATAGCCAGTAGCCACTTATTCTTCTGTTCAGGTAGAAAAAACTGGGTTTTAGTAGTAAATTACTCCAATTTGATACCACTGTTTAGGTTGCCAGTCTCCATAACTCCATATCAGTATCTCTTCTATACAATTCAATCCTAGCGTCGGTTGTTATGGTGCGTTTGTTGTGTTTTCGCAGGAGAGTGGACTGAACTGGCAAATATTGAAACGGTGGGACGTGCCATGGAATTGGCAAACCATATCTCTCACATCCCTTGCGTGTGGATTAAGGTGCATTTACCGGCTATATGCCTATAGTATTATCTTTTAACCACAAGTAGGATTCTTTAAGATCCTGATACTTCTTGATATAGCAACTGGGTAATCTTAGTTTCACTTATACGAAAGAGAGGGCTTCTTAATCTATTGAAATATGTCGAGCTTCAGAATATATTTAAGAGTACCTGCAAAGCCTGAATATTTTGGTACCGCAGACTAAATATTCCTCAGACAGTTTTGTTTTGACAGGACTTATTGAGGCAGCCATAATACCAATTTCAGGAATCAAAATTGAAGAGTTAAGCTTGGATGAGAAGGCGGAAATTTTGTTTGTGGATCAAGCGTATGTTATACTTTATCTTTATTTGTTTGTTCTTTCGGTTATTCATTACTTATGTACCACTATAATCTTTCCCGCTGATTCTGATGTTTCGCTCCTAATCTGTTGTAGCATTGCAACTGCTGTGGTTCTTGGAGTCCTATTCAGCCTCACTAAGTCGTACTTTCCCCTTCCTGATGAAATATATCGTTACGGTAATAAACACGTGACATGTATTGTTTATTATAATATTCCCTCTTGATTGCTAAATATCAATGAAGTCAGGAGAATTGGCATGTAAATGTTTCTGCAATCAGTAACTTAAATCAACGTTTAAAGTTCAGATATACATGATTATTTATCTGATTTTTTTTTGTTGGGAATCGACAACCATAGAGTATATTACCTAAAACAGATGTCAAAATATGCGAGTTAAATATGACCACTTCATGTTTCAGATTTGAGTGAACCGTTGAATCTTAAGAAAGGTTGGTTGTTATGGGCTGGGATTGGTCTTGGTGGCGCCCTAGCCGCTATAGCCTTGACGGGAGTTGCAGTATCTTTTTTCAGTGGTGAGACTCCTCCAAGAGAGGTTAGCATATAAGTACACTGCTCTTTAGCACTTGTTTAATGCTGAAACACTGCGCATAATAAGAAAAAGGAATAGCTTTTAGGTGATTTTATGGACCTTCAATTTTGTCATCATGGGCAAAAACTTTAAACTCTAAACAGTTCCATTGCCAGAAATTGTTCCAACATTAACTGCTGTTATCAAGCAAAGGTTTTTTCAATTACTTGATCTTTAATTAACTAGTTAATCTTCTAATTTATTGACTGAAGAGTGAACCAATTTTGTTTTTGTTGTTTTACAAACCATTCTCCTCCTTTCGTATCACCTTCTACACAAGATTTAATGATACTCTTCAATTTGATATAGACTGATGCTCTCGTTCGCCTGCTTCCATTGATTGGATCTTCAACTATCAGGTGTTTCTCTAAAAAATGTTCCAATCTTTTTACGCCCATGTTCCCAAAGCCCCATCTTGTGTTTTGGGCATTCTTTTTACTCCTTAACCATGATATAATTTTGAGCATATGAAGGGGACCTGATCGTTTGCTATTTTAAATGTAGCACTGCCTGCTTGGTGGGTATTACCGGTGTACTCGCTCCCATTCTTGAGGAGACGGTCTTTAGAGGGTTCTTTATGGTGTCTTTGACCAAGTGGTATGGGACTGTGCTCATGTGTATGTTAGCTCAAAAACATGCACTGCACTCGATTTGCTCATTGGTTTTTTTTTTACCAGCCTCCCTTTTTTCCCTGCAGGCTTCCGACACCCCTTTCCGTTCTTATAAGTGCTTCGGTATTTGCAGTTGCGCATCTAACTCCTGGAGAATTTCCCCAGCTCTTTATTCTTGGTATATATCCCTCATCCTTATCATCAAGCAATAATCATAACTACATACGTGATGTGAAGCTTATTAATACTTTTTCCTGTATTTATGCAAATCTTTCGGTGAAAAATTTTAATTTGGAAAGTCGTTAATTTTTTGTGTGGAAAGTGCCTTGATTGACAACATGGCATGTAAAACAAGTTAAATGCAGCTTTCGATGAATAAGGCAATGAATTGGAGCTAAATATAAAGAACTCTTCTGTGCTATGTTCTTAAACTACAAATGAATTTAGATTAAGCTATAATATATAACCATTATATAGGAACCACCCTGGGATTTTCTTATGCTCAAACGCGTAATCTTCTAACGCCAATCACGATTCACGCCTTTTGGAATTCTGGGGTCATCTTGCTTCTAACCTTTCTTCAGGTAATACTTTGTTACGACGATGCTAACCTTATTATATATTTGATTTGTCATCGAAATGGATGATTATTTTTATTTGAATTCGACTGAGATATACTTTTTTCGGGTTTTTATAGATCCAGGGATACGATATCAAGGAGTTGTTACAATCATATTGATTCAGATATGCAATGCTGCATTGTGCTTTTACTTTTAATGTATTAGACCAATTTTGGTATACACTTTTTGTTTTACAGATGTATGTATTTTGTTCAGCTGTTGTTATAAAGGCGTTAACCTTTTAAACTAATGTCTGATATCGACATAGGATACCTTAATTGGGTTGACACAAAATTTAACATTGCACGTTAGTCAAAAAGAGAAGGCAACAAACCCATCATTTAATTTAGTGTGCTATCTTCTAAATTAAAGGCCTGTTGAGAAAACTTTGGCAAGGACAAAAAAAGTGAACTAAAAATTGCTTCGTTGTTGAGATAAAATTAAAGGGGGTAGGCACGGAAATTGAAACTTAAAATACGGGGCCTTAAATTGAGGAAATCCAGGCCATTGGTTTTTACATGCGATTATTATTTAAACAAATGAATTTCTTTTGACCATAGGTTTGAAATATATCTTCGTTTTTTTTAACTGTGGTCTTTGTTTTTTTTATTTGTTTGAAGGTCAGTTTACAAAAATATTTTTTTTAAAAAAGGTCACGATAAAAAAAATCGTATGACCAATGTTATTTTTCAAATTACCTATTGGTTACACAATCCAAGAGTTTTTTTTATATATGTATAGAAAAAACAACCATAAATTTATGTTATGCAACTGAAAGCTGAAAGTTAGGGATTACTATTGAGAGAAAATGTTAAAGCTAAGAACTATAAGTGAGGCTAATGATCGTTTAAATATATTTCCATTATATATGGGCATAATTTAGCATGAGAACATTGATGATTTTTTTCCTTATCAGATAGTACATCTTCGCTAATTGACAAATCTTGTATACGAAGCTCTCGTTATCCCGTTATGTGAAGATTCTGGACATGATCTTGAATTTGAATTATTCGCAAAAAAATAAGATGAATAAAATTTATATTTCACACCGTTTGCCACAAGGGTGACACCTAGAAGTCGACTAGTTACAAGCCAATTCGGAATCAGATAGAAAAACCCGTGTGGACCAAACGACCCAAAATGGTCAAACCTTTGTTTTAGTCAATTCCCTTTAATTCAATTATACTTCTATTTTGCAAGCTCACAAGTCGGTGGTCTGCAGCATTTTCGGGACGAGACTTTAATCTAATTGTGACGCGTCTGGCTGAAAATAATTTGGGGTGAGTTACAATTTACATCATGTGTGCTAATAGACACTTTATCCATATATGGTTTGTAAATAGACATTCATTTTGTTTTTGGACGTAAACTAAAACAAAATATTGTTCCTTAGTTAGTCATCCAAATGCATGTATATTTCTCGACTTCAAATAACTTTGATCTTTTGCCAAAGCTCAGATTTTTTTCTTGGCTCACTCATTGTTTTCAGTTCTGCATGCTTTTAGGTCACTAAATAAAACAGTTCATGTTGTGAATTGATTCAGTTTCACTGAAAAGAGAAGATATAATTCCTACAAATGCTAGTATCAATCTTAAAATGAGGTTTTTTCTGATCAAGAATGGTGATCTTTTTTCTTGATAATGATAACTTAAGCTTTTTAGTTTTTTACTTTTTTTTCGACTTTTTTTCCAGGATTCTTGGGCAATCAATAGGATTTTCAAGAAAGCTAACCCGAATACGCGAGGGCTCTAAAGAATTCTTGGACATCTCCAGTATTTAGTACAGCTACTGATAACGTTCAGTTCAATTCAACAACTTCACCCCACAAATTCGGTAGTCAGTAACGATACAGTACAATCATCCATAAACTTCCCATTTTGTGAAACAGTTTATCAGATGAAAAATGAACCAAGTCATTTGGATTTTCATCTGACGAAAAGTCATTAGCATGGCCTCTAAAAACACCATTAAAGATGCTTTGTCTTCCTTGTTAGACAGGTTGTCTTGCATTTTTTAGGAATTCGATTCAGAGATCATAAAATTCAATGCATTGCAAGAACCGTGTTGTGGCTTCTCAAGGGGTTTGGCCCGAGGAAATCCTGGCCATGGAGAAGGCATAGATTAATCACATTTGATGTGGGATTCTTCTTGTCCCACTGAATTGTCTGCTGATTTTTACACTAACAAGGGCTACACTTGAGGGAACACAGACATTTCAAATCTGTATTCAGGTTTCGTACATTTGTCTTTCTCTATATACAATTTACTTGGAATTTTTTGTCAGAAGACATACTTGCTGTAGGATTTGAATCATTTAAGGTTTGGACTAAATTTGATGGATTTACGTACTAAACACAAACTTTACAATGACTCTTAATGGATATCTGCTTCATCCAAACAAATAAGATGGATTAAGATCATCCTACCAACTACACTTGATTTAGGTTCACATATTTGAAATTGTTTGCTTTAGAATTATTCAATCCACAGACACGTTTATATTACATGAGATGAAACTCAGAAAGCAATTTGAAGCAAACGAGCTCGTCTAAACCACTCGACCAAAGCCTAATTTGAGCATACATTTTGAGAACTTTTCATAGTTTTTTATTTCTTATTTTTTCCAACAATTCCACTAAGAATATGAGCATTATGGTTACTTGGACAAAAAAAATACATGAAAACAACAATCAAGTTCGTTTAAGTGAGTTTTATTTTTTATTTTATTTTGTTTTTATTCGAGCACAAGCTCGAGCTTTTATTATTTTGAGTTCTCATCCGAACTTGTAAATTTTTCATAAGCTAAACCTCTATACGTCCCAACTCCCAAAATAAAGTAATATGTAACATAGTAAAGTCATTCGTCGGCGCCATCAAATTCTAACAAAAATTAGCAGACAACTCAAAACAAAGAAAGACCCAATACTTCTCAACGAAATTAAATGAGTTCAAATGCAGGTTGGAAAACCACAAAATCTATTGATTTTTCGACAAACTGAAGAAAGTAACAAGTCACTCTTCAAGAATCCAAAGAAAAAGCTTTAAAACCTAAAGATGCAATTCCATGGTTACTTGACCATCTGTAATCCAAAACTAGTACAGAATCTGACCTGCACTTCAGCTCTTAGCAGCAAGTTTTTCCTTTGTCTTTTGTATCTTCAAAACTTTCTTCACAATCTTTTGTTCTTCCACCAAGAAAGCTCTAATGATCCTATATCATAGCATGGACGATTGATGTAACAATTTTTCAGAAACAAACATTAAAAATGAGGTTGAATTCATAAACAAAGAACGAACCTTTCCCTGACAGCACTGCCAGACAACACTCCACCATATGGACGGTTGACAGTCCTCCGATTACGTGATAATCTAGACCTCTTGTATTCCGCAGGTCTTAAATGAGGAATCTGCAATATAAGAAATTGTAGAGTATTTGTTGATCATTAAAATCAGTACAGGAAAGCAAAGGACCAGAGTTTAGGATTTACAACATGAAAACACATATCGATAATTATAAATAAATTTCCAAATACAGAGTGCACATGGTAGGATCATGAGACAATACTAACCAACCTCACCACACATCAATAGGATACATGCTTTGCCTTGAGCAGTCGCTTCTAATAACTATGGTCCACATGTACACAGAGTGATCCTGAGTAACATTAGGTGCTCAAGCCAAATATTTTAAAGATAAACATTGACAGGAGGAAAGATTATATTCCCACATTCCTCAATCAATGTGAAACAAGCATTTCAGAGGACATCATGCATCATGAGATGTGTGCATTTCCTGAATCCATCAACACCGTACAAGACTGGTTGAATTATCAAATAGCCCACACAAAATGAGCTCACATCACATGGAACAAAACAATCAATTCATTTAATAAAGCACATCCAAATGATGGGAAAAATGATGTCTACCCCTTGAATCCTTTTTCCAGTAACAGGGCATTTAGGTCCACTTGCCCTCTTCTTAGTACTCTGGTACACTAGCTTCCCACCTATATTCATACATCACATTATTGAACCGACCAATAAAATGCAACAAATTCAGAAAAATCTAACATGAAATTCGTAAAAAAAAAAGAGCAATCTATCATATGAGAACAAATTTATATATTAAAAAAAAACAAATAACTAAAAAACAAATTCTGGCTCAAGGTTTCGAAATTACCGGGGGTTTTAACGACGCGATGTTGATTGGATTTGGTGGCATAACTATGCCGCTTCCTGTAGGTGAGCCGCTGCACCATTTTCAAGCTTGTCGACTTTGCGGATTAGGCGACTCCGAGTCGAAAGGGTATTTCACAGCACTTAGGGTTCTTATTTAAACGAAGGGGAACTGGATTGAAACCCTAGCATGTATGGTTGAGATCTTTCCTTTTGTTCGACGCCTGCGATTGGATTCTCTAAGCGTAAGTTTATTTTTGTTAAAAATGCGGGCTAAAGCAATTTGGATACGGGTAAACTATAATTTAGCCCAAACATTTCGGACCCAAGAATGCTTGAAAATCTTTTATTTCGACCCATTTAGAATTTGGGCCGACTACTAGGATTCATCATGATATTCCACGTAAGCTTAATTCCAATAGACTTCCATCGAATCAAATTACATAAATATGATGTTTAGCTAAAAGCTTATATTAAGTCCTTCTATTAATTTTGATTGTCCCTTGACGAGGAGTCACCAAAGTGGATAGTATTCGACGTTGAGATGGTCTAGAAAATCTATGTTGACAGCATGATAAAAAAAATGCAATATAGCTACCTACATTGTACTGTCCATAGGTAGCAACTACTCAACTGTTATGGTCTAGCCACACACTCCAACAAACCATGACAAAACACCCAATTTATTATTGAACTAGTATTTCTTTAATATTGTTATTTGTTTTCTGTTTAAATTGCCAAGTCCTTAGTTTCTATAGTGTTATTCCTAGTTTTTACGAGTTGTTAGTTAGTGGATTTGTTGCTTAATATTAGCTGAATGTGGGATACTTACAGTTGTGGTTCTTGTCTATATTAAGGCAATTATAAGCATCGAATAAAATATCCTTCATAAGCATTTCTCTTTTTTTTTGTATTTTACTCCATTATTGAGTGTTCTACCATCTCTGCCATTTTATTATTGTTCAATATTTGGCATCAGATACAAGTTCGATCGTGGGTAACCTATAATCGGCGGGGTGCACATATATATTGCTAAGATGGGCGATCTTAAAGTTGTTGGCGGAATCAAGAAACTCAATAACCAGAACTACAATTATTGGTCTACTTGCATAATGTCATATATGCAAGGACAAGATTTGTGGGAGGTTGTGAATGGAAATCAAGTAACACAACCAGAGGCTGAAGATGCAAATGGGACGCTGCGCAAGTGGAAGATTAAAGCTAGCAAAGCCTTGTTTGTTTTGAAGACGACGATTGAAGGGGATGTGCTGGCACACATTCGAGACGCGAAAACTCCCAACAAAGCTTCGGATGCATTTGCCAAGATGTTATCTAAAAAGAATGATACAAAGCTTCAACTCTTAGATAGTGAATTGATGTCGGTGGCGCAACGTGACATGACCATTGCTCAATACTTCCATAAATTGAAGTCGTTATGCCGAGAAATTTCTGAGTTGGATCCGGAGGCTCCTATTAGCGATACCAGGTTGAAGAGGATCATCATCCATGATTTGAAGCCAGAATTCAGGAGTTTTGTTGCTGCTGTAGGATTCGAAAATTTGCTAGCTGGTCAGGAAGCCTTAGCTAAGCGAATGGGGTGAGCCTCATTGAAATGTGAAGAAGAGGCACTCTATGCCGACAAAGGCAAGTGAAATTTCAAGTATCATACTACCAGTGGATCCAAGAAGAATGATGACAAGGAAAATGGAATGTTCCTACAGTAGAGGGTTCTAAGAATAATAGCAATGGCAAAAAGTTTGAAAGGAAGTGCTACAACTACAAGAAGAAGGGTCATATGGCAAAAGACTGCAGGTCAGAGAAGAAGGGTGTAGAGAGTAATGCAGCTACTTCCAAAAGTGAAGACGAATGGGATGTTGAGGCTTTATTTGCCGCAGATGGAGAGGAGCTAGCTTTTATAGCAACAACATTCAATCAAATCGATTATTAGAATGATTGGTTCATTGACTCAGGTTACTCAAATCACATGATCGGTGATAAAGAAAAGCTACAAAACTTGTCAGAGTACAAGGGAAGTCAAGTGGTATTAACTACAAACAACTCAAAGCTACTGATAGCTCACATTAGTAATATGGTAATCACTCCTTAGTGATACTGAAGTGTTGTTCCAAAATGTCTCTCATATCCCAGATATGAAGAAAAATCTCCTCTTAGTATCACAGTTGAAATCTTTTGGCCATTTTGTTTTGTTTGGTCCACAAGATGTGTAGATATATCGGGACATTGAGATCATAGAAGAGCCAATCATGAAGGGACAAAGATTGGAGTCAGTCTGTAATGCCCAATAATCTCATACTTAGCCAATAATAAGCATCATGCATCAAAATGCATATAGTTTAGTATTCATCGTTGATTTATGACATACAAATAGTGTCATTACATGGACATGAATACTTGCTAATTTGGCACAGAATGCATGAAATCTATTATTTATATGAGTCAACTTGTTCTAGAATAAACGTAGGTATAGTAAAAAAGTTAGTCCACAATTAAAAGAAGATTGATGTGCTAATTGTTATTTAGTTAATTACTCATATTCCTATTTATTAATGGAATATGACAATGATTAATGAGGTATGTAATTACTTGAAAAAGTTTATGCTTGAATATGAACTAAAAGTATGTGAATGGTACATTTTAATTGGTTACTTTAATAAGTTTCACTAATTCCTTGTTTTATTACATTGTGTATGATTTTAATATACCAATACATTGTTTTGTCACTATCCTAGAGTAGACACACGTTCAAAGCCCAATTTAACACTACAAAACCATAGTTAACCAATCAAGGAATTATCCTCATTTTTTTCATTTGAAAAGTCAAACTAGTAGATAAATATGTATTTATCAATATTTATCTTCAATTACCACCTGCATCCCCCAACTCATGGCCACCCTCTCTTCTTTATGCTTCTTTTTATTTCTCTTATGTATTTCATGCTCACAAAGTAAAACCAAGCTCATAAGAACCTAGAAATACAAACTATAACAAGTTCCTACCATTTATTAGCTTAAAATCCTTCATGTTTGAGGTATAATCTTGTCTTCAACAAGGTATCCTTTTCCCTACTTTTCTTGTTGTTCATCTACTATATTTGAGATAATTTTGTGCTCTAATATTGTCACTAATGGTGAAGAAGTCAAGAGAAATGCAAAGGAAGCTAAAATTAGCTAGTTTAGCTAAAATCCTACAATATAGCAATCTTAGGGAATTTATTATGTTAACTTGTCCTATTGAGGTTGTTATATTTTTATAGTATTAATAATTGAATATGATCAATATAATGGTTGTTTAGTTGTTGAATATGACAATTCAATTTAGAACTAAAGTAATGACATTTAAAGTTTTTTGTTGGGATAAGAGCAAGATTGATTCCCTATGACTTTAATATTGATGTATTGTTGATTTTAAGTCACTAAAGTCAAATTGTAATAATACTTTAAGAAGGATTGGATAGCTGTTCATTTTTAGTAACATAAAGGTTTAATTAAGAAATCATATAGATGATATGATATAGTCTAAAGACGAGCATTAAGTTTGCATTTTTTATAATCAATGTAAGAAAGGTTATAATGCCTTAAATATGATAAAAGGGTTGTCCTAATACACAAACATGGAAGTTAATTTGTTTTAAAGTAAGCTAATGAACAAGAAATAACTATTGGAAATGTGAAATATATAAAGACCTAGTTCACAATTTTAGTATGCATGAAGAATTGTTATGCTACTAGTAGAAATAACATAATTGAAATAATATAGGTCCGATAGCACATCATATCTTTTAAAAGGATTGATTTCTACATTGCACCTCACATATTGGATCGATGTAAGTTGATGCTTTCATTTGCTGCATCATAAGAATCATATAATGCTTGCAATGCCTTGAGTTGATTATTACTACTTGTTTATGTATAAAATGTTGAAACATTTATGATTTATAATGTGTGATGTTGATGTATATGTAAAGAAAAGGTTTTTGGAAATGAAAGTATGGTACTTGATTGATGGTCGGGTAGGCAAGGGACGCGGAGGGACCGGCGGACCCAGCAAATGGTGGTGAATACTTGAGGTGTAAAAACCGGTATAGGAAAACCACAATAAATGAGACATGATACGGCTAATATCATAGGGTTGAAAATCGGTATGAAAACCCCGTATTATTTCTTCTATTGGCCAATGATTATGAACAGGTTCTAAAAACAAAAGTCTATCGCTACCAATTAAGCACCACACTCAAGGGTACCCGAATAAATATAACAAAATTTTCAATTGAATAATGTATTTATTGATTAATGAATGTGATATGTGATATCTTGTTATTATATCAGTTTCAACTTATTGAGCCATTAGCTCACTAGGTTCCTATGATGCAGGTAGTAATGTACATTTGTAGAGATTGACTCAGTCTCCAGAGCGGTCAGACAGAGATTTGTTCATATGCCATGCTTCGAGCAGTTTGTAGCAATCTTAAAAACTCTGTGTTATTTTGATTAAACCGCTATGTTATGGTTTTTGTGTAAACTTATATATGTTAAACCAATATGCATGGATGGTTGTTGTTAATGTAAAGGGTTTGGTTTTCATTTCAAGAAAACCATGTTATTCTCTTACAAACCATAACATTTCACTATTTATAGAAGATTAACATTTCTTGACCTAATTGTATAACTCGGTTGAGTTCTGCAGTCTGATTAAGGGTTGTTACACAGTCTATGTGATGTATGCAGAAACCACATATGTAGACAAGATGAGAAGGAACGAGAAGACATACTTGTGGCACATGCGGCTAAGTCATGTAAGCTATTCCAAGCTAAATGTGATGATGATGAAGAGTCGATGCTAAAAGGGCTTCCACAACTTTAAGTTAGAACATACACTGTATGTGCAGTGCAAGCTGTCAGTATGGAAAGGACATCAGTTGCCATACGAAGAGTCTAAATTTAAAGCGAAGGAATCATTAGAGTTGATACACTCTGATGTGTTTGGACCAATTAAGCAAGCTTCCATTAGTGGGATTAAGTATATGATAACTTTTATTGACGATTTCTCGAGGTAAGCATGTGTTTACTTTATGAAGGAAAAATATGAAACTTTTTCAAAGTTTAAAGAGTTCAAAAAGGTCGCGGAAGCGGAGGTTGGTAGAAGAGTTCGCTATCTACTCACAGACAATGGGGGAGAATACATTTTAGAAGAATTCTCAGATTTCCTTCAGGAGTACAGAATACGCCATCAGTTCACATGTGCAAACACTCCACAACAAAATTGCATAGCAGAAAGGAAGAATAAGCACTTGGGAAAAATATGTCGAAGTATGCTTCATGCCAAGAATGTTCCGGGATGATTTTGGGCAGAAGCAATGCATACTACAACTTTTGTGATTAATAGACTTTCCCAACAAAGATCATGTTTTCTCTCATCTTTTGAAAAAATGTGGAACATAAAGCCTAATGTTGGTCATTTTCGAGTCTTTGGATGTGTATGTTACGTATTTGGACCTGATCATTTATGTAGCAAGATGGAGAAAAAGATGTTAAGTGCATCTTTGTAGGATATGACAGTCATCGGAAAGGGTGGCGATGCTGCGATCCAACAACTGGAAAATGCTACACATCTCGGAATGTAGTGTTTGATGAAGCTTCTTCGTGGTGGTCCCCAAACAAAGAAGTATTGACAGATATTAAAGATGTACTGCAATCTTCTCAAGTTCAATTGAAATCAGATGAAACTAAAGATATGACTGAAGGAGATGGTACAGAAGAAGTCGTAGCTCAAAGCCCTTGGCAAACTGGTATATATCAACAACCAAATGAAGGAAGTGATCCTAGTGTAGCTGAAACACTAATTGCACCTTTTTTAAACCCATTTTTAAGGAACTCGAAAAACAAATTGGAAAATGAAAAAGGAAGTATTTTCTAATAGTTTTCAAAGGTTGTGCTGATCCGTGATTCTCATTCCTATCTCTAGGCATCTTCTTTCTTGTCTCTTGGTTTCAGGGAGCCTATGAGCAAGAGTTCTCCCCCGAAAGTGGCTTTCTAGGAGGGAAGTGGGCCTCTCTTTCCTTTGCTCCCGTCTACCACAATGGCAGTCTCGTTGTCTACTGGACCCAGAAGATCAAGTAGAACCAGAAAGCCAAATTCAAAATATGCAAATGCCACCATAGTAGAAGAAGCAGATGCAAAAGAACCAGAGATATTTGAGGAAGCATCTCAGAATCCTAAATGGATTACATCTATGGAAGAGGAAATTGATGCATTATAGCAAAATCAGACCTGGTAACTCATACCAAAGCCGAGAGATGTGAAGCCTCTTTCTTGCAAATGGGTATACAAGGTAAAGCATCGAAAAGATGGGTCAATAGAAAGATACAAGGCTCGTTTGATAGCTCGAGGGTTCTCTTAACAATATGGACTAGACTATGATGAAACGTTTAGTCCAGTTGCAAAGCTCACAGTTGTACGAGTCTTACTAGCACTTGCAGCCAGTAAAAGTTGAAACTTGGGGCAAATGGATGTGAAGAATGCATTTTTGCATGGGGAGTTGGATTGGGAGATATACATCAACCAACCAATAGGTTTTCAGAATGTGTGCAAACTCGGGAAGGCACTTTATGGGTTAAAGCAAGCACCGATGGCATGTTATGGTAAGATTGCTGAATTTCTTACTCACAGTGGTTATACTTTGACATCTGCAGACTTTAGCTTGTTTGTCAAAGCTGAAATAAGGAAGCTAGCTATTGTGCTAGTGTATGTGGATGATTTAATCATCACAGGAGACTCTGAAGAAGAAATTCTTCAAACCAAAGAGAATTTGTCGGTTCGCTTCCAGATGAAAGAACTTGGACAACATAAACACTTTCTTGGTCTATAGATTGATCATACAGAAGAATGAATATCTCTCCAACAACAAAGGTATTCCAAAGATTTGTTAAAGAAGTTATGCTTAAGTGCAAGCCAATATCGACGCCTATGGAGCCAACCATCGAAATGTGTACTCATGAAGGGAAAGATTTGGAAGATGCTAAAATGTACCGACAATTGGTAGGTAGTCTTATCTACTTAACCTTAACAAGACCAGATATCTCCTTGTTGGTGTAATGAGCCGTTACATGCAAAATCCAAAGAAGCCTCATTTGGAAGCAACTCGAAGAATCTTGAGATATGTAAAAAGCATCCTTGGCTATGGTATTATGTACAAGAAAAGTGTAGATTGCAAGGTAGTTGGTTATTGTGATGATGATTATGCAAGTGACCATGATACCCGACGTTCCAACTACCGGGTATGTTTTTATGCTTGGGTCTAGAGCAATCTCTTGGTATAGCAAAAGACAACCAACGGTGTCTTTGTCAACTACAGAAGCGGAGTATCGAGCGGCAGCTATGGCAGCGCAAGAAAGCACTTGGCTTAAGCAATTGTTGAAGAATTTGCTTCAGCAAACAGAGCATGGTATCCCTTTGTATTTTGACAATTTGTCAGCATGGTTCGCCGTCGCGGGAACGGTGCTCGGAACGGAGGTCTCCGTTCCAGTTCCAATAACATTTCACGGAACGGTAACGGAACGGATTTTTTTAAAAAATAATCAAAAAAAATTAAAAAAATTGAATATTTTAGGAAAAAAATATGTATTAGATGCACCCAAAATATCCGTTCCGCCGTTCCAGAGCAAGAAAACGTTCCGTTCCACCGTTTTTTAGCCAAAAAACCGTTCCGATACCGATTTTGGGGTGAAAAACGCCTTTACAAGGCATAAACCTTTACGCCCTGGAACGCCGGACAGGTAGTCTCCGTTCCGGTTCCGGAACGGCCGTTCCGGCCGTTCCGATACCGATTTTGTAAACCATGTTTGTCAGCAATACGGTTGGCAGAGAATCCCGTTTTTCAGCAAGAACTTATTTTATAAGAGATAAGGTCTTGCAAGAAGAAATTCAGTTGGATAATGTCAGAACAGAAAGTCAAGCTTTACAAAAGGCTTGGGTGGAAACAAGCTTGAAAATTTCTGCAGTCAGCTCGGCATGGTGAAAAGCTAGTGTTGAGGGGAGTATTGAACAAATCAACGTCGGCTCATGGGTTGTAAACGACAAGTATTTCTTTAATATTGTTATTTGTTTCCTGTTTAAATTACCGAATCCTTAGTTTCTATCGTGTTATTCCTAGTTTTTAGGAGGAGTTAGTTAGTGGATGTGTTGCTTAATATTAGCTGAATGTGGGATACTTGCAGTTGTGGTTCTTGTCTATATAAAGACAATTATAAGCATAAAATAAAATATCATTCATAAGCATTTCTCATCTTCGGTATTTTACTTCATTATTGAGTGTTCTACCATCTCTGCCATTGTACTATTATTCAACAATAATCACATTTGCCAAAATCTCTCAGCCAACAAAATAAGTCTAGGAAAAGAACACCCATGAAACGCACTTAACAAATGCTAAAGTGATGATAGTTCCCATACCTTGCGTGTCACGCCCCGAGACCGGGGTCAATAACACCGGCATTGATTTCCATAAACAACTTGAAATCAATAAGCCTCGTAATATCGTAATAAACAAAAACCAGTCTATTTTCCATAAATAAATAACCATTGTCTTTACATTGAATTAAAAACGCGAAATTAAAACTGAAACATCTTAAACGAATTAAAATCGTACTTAATGATAAACTTAGAGTCTTAAGAAATACGCAGCGGACAAATCACCAACCCCAGAATTGATGTTCTTCTTCAGCTTCAACCTCTTCTTCAGCTTTATCTGGGGATGTAGAGTAAGGGGTTGAGTGCTTTGGAAAACACCCAGCAAGTGGGGGACAATCGATATGATATCATAATAAATACTTCATAATTTTCATAACATGAATCACAACTTGACATAAACCGATATGAATGTATCTTGACATAATTGCTCCATCGAGCCATAACATGACATCTCATATCGTTCATAAATTTTGCATATACTTAAGCACAGTAAAGCATCTAATCTCATCTTGGTACTGATATCAGTCTCTAGACTTATCCCTCATAGAGATGAGGTCATGACATCGGCTTACCCACGAAAGAATAAAGGGTCTGGAAACTCCAGAAACAACGGATAATCACCGTATAAGGTTCTTTTAGCGGTTACACCCCACCGCATCAGGGTCATGGGGAATTCCAATCCAATTAGATTTCGAGTTTAAGGTGCTTACAAATTAATATTTTTCTTAGTTTCAACATAGTTCATATCGATCGAGATTTCAAAACATACTATAGTTTTTCAAAAACGAAATGAATAAATAGCAAAAGCCCACTTATAGCGTGAAGACGTGCTTGAATAATTTAGGGTGCAACAACGACGGATTCTTACCTCCTAATATGAACAGTAATCGCACACCTTCAGTGTGTGAATACTGTGTGTATTCTTCGAAGGCTTTTAGGACTGATTTTCGAAGGTTGTTTGCTTGCTGAAAAGCTGATGAATTGAACAGATTATTTGCTCTGATTTTCGAAGGTTGCTTGCTGGAAAGTTGTTAGAATTAAAAGGCTGGAACAATGCTGGAATTCTTGGCCAATCAAAGGTAAATCCTTCGAATATATTCTGCTGAAAAGTATTGGACTTGGGGCTGGAAGTTTCGGCTATTCAAAGGACTTGCAGTTATGAAATTCGATGGCTTGAGGTTCGAAATTGTAGGCTGGAATTTTATCGAAAATTCTGCTGCAAAGCTTCTGGAAAATCAACGCAGAAGCTATGGCTTTGTGGAGGGTTATTTTTCGAGAATTAATGCTGCTGAAATTCTGGGTATAGAGGTGCAGATGCTTCGGCTTTTGTGGTAGAGTTTTCGAGAGTTTCAAGCTGCTGAAGGAGATGGTTTGTGATGTAAATATACTACCAAAGGTTGCACAATTTATAGCTAGAGGTTGGGGCAAAACTCAAGGAGTTTTAGAGGTGCAAACTATCGAAATTCTGCATAAAAATTCTGTGCAGATTGTTGATAGATATTGAGTAGATTCTGGGACGATTTTGTGGCTAGAGGAGAGGTGGAATTCGAAACTAATAAGCTGAAATCCTTGACATGGCTTATCGAGAATTTGAAGGAGAAATTATGAGGAGTTTTGAGATATTAAACCTTCGAAAATTAAGAGTAAATCTTTGCAGATTTGATGTGGTAATGTTCAGATTCTGCTCGATTCAAAGTTGCTGCAAATTGATGAGTTAATGGAAGAGTTGAGATGGTTAGGGACTCTATGATGCCTTGGTATCTCTTGGCTAGAGTTTAGAAAATTGCAAACTCCTTTTAACAAGGATTTTTATGCCTACTAGAACACTCACTATTTTATCTCTACTTAACTAGTGTTTTAGTTAAACTATAACACTAAGAATTTTAAATAACTCAAAGAGTTTAACATGGATTAGTTACCTCAATGATTCAAAAATCCCGGTCTTTACATCCCTCCCTCCTTATTGGAAGTTTCGTCCTTGAAACTCGAGTCGACTTGATCTTGGAAAAGGTAGGGATATTTCTCCCGCATTGATTCTTCTACCTCCCAAGTAGCTTCTCTTTCAGTATGGTTTGACCATTGGACTTTGACATATGGAATTGTCCTTCGTCTCAGAACTTGGTTCTTGGAATCCAGAATACGGATAGAGATTTCTTTGTATTTCAAAGTTTCGTCCAAGCTTCCTTGAGTTACTAGGGGTTCTGCTTCAAGTACATGGCTTGGGTCAGCAATGTATTTTCTTAGTTGTGATACGTGGAAGACATTGTGAATTCTTGACAAATTTGGTGGTATTGCTATTTTATAGGCTAGTGTTCCCACTTTTTCTAGTACTTCAAATGGTCCCACATATCTTGGATTTAACTTTCCCATTTTGTCAAATCGAATTACTCCTTTCATTGGAAAAATCTTCACATAGACTTTTTCACCCACTTCGATACACTGGTCTCCTTTTCAAATCAGCCCAACTTTTCTATCGGTCCTGGGCTGTCTTAAGCCTATCTCTGATGATAGCTATCTTGTGAGTAGTAGCTTGCACTAACTCAGGTCCTGTGATAGCTCTTTCTCCTACTTCATCCCAGTATAATGGCGATCGGCATTTGCGCCAATAAAGTGCTTCGTATGGCGTCATCCCGATACTACTATGGTAGCTGTTATATAAGCGAACTCGACTAGAGGTAAAAGCTCGCTCCAATTTGCAGTAAAATCCAATGCACAAGCTCTTAGCATATCTTCGAGGGTTTGGATAGTCCTCTCTGTCTGGCCATCGGTTTGTGGGTGATAGGCCGTGCTAAGAGTTACTTTACTTCCCATGGCCTGCTGAAAGCTTTTCCAGAAACGCGACACGAATCTAGGATCTCTGTCGGATAGGATGCTCACTGGGACTCCATGCAATCTCACTATATTGTCCATATATAGGGTTGCCAACTTGTCTAAGTTGTAGTTCATACGGACAGGTAGAAAGTGTGCTGACTTGGTTAGTCTATCCACAATTACCCAAATTCCGTCATGGCTCTGTTTTGACTTTGGTAGGCTCACGACGATATCCAGGGAGATGTGATCCCATTTTCATTCAGGGATTTCCAGAGGTTGAAGAAGTCATCCGGGTCTTTGATGCTCAGCTTTAACTTGTTGACATACCAAGCATCGGGCGACGAATTCTGCTACGTCCTTTTTCATGGCGTTCCACCAGAAACTTTCCTTCAAATCCTTGTACATCTTTGTACTCCCATGGTGGACTGAAAATTTTGATTTGTGCGCTTCAGACATCACTTCTTGTCTTATGTTGTTCACATTTGGTAGCACAATCGTCCTTTCATCCACATAATTCCATTGCTATCGATCTCAAAGTCAGTAATTTTTTCTCTTTGACTTGTTCTTTTAACTTTGTTAGGCTCAGATCTTGATCTTGGCTTAGTTTGATGGTCTCTCGAAGACAAGGTTGAGCTGAGACCGAAGCTAAGATCATTTTTCCTTTGCATTTCCGGCTCAAAGCGTCTGCTACTTTGTTTGCCTTGCCGGGATGGTAACTAATGGTGAGATCGTAGTCCTTTAAGAGTTCGATCCATCGTCTCTGCCTCATATTTAGTTCTTTTTGAGTGAACAAGTACTTAAGGCTTTGATGGTCTGTGAACACTTCACACTTGGCGCCATACAGATAGTCTCCAAATTTTTAAGGCGAACACCATTGCGGCTAATTCGAGGTCATGCGTATGGTAGTTTTGCTCGTGAGGCTTGAGCTGTCTTGAAGCATACGCGATTACTCTTCCTTCTTGCATGAGTACACATCCCAGTTCTTCCTTAGATGCATCACTATAAATAGTGAAACCCATGCCTTCAGTCTGTAGTACTAGTACCGGTGCAGATGAGAGCTTTTTCTTCAAAGTCTCAAAACTTTTCTCGCATTCTTCACTCCAGATAAATTTTGAGTTCTTTTGTGTGAGCCTTGTAAGAGGTACTGCTATTGACGAAAATCCTTCGACAAACTTCCGGTAGTAACCAGCTAGTCCCAAGAAGCTTCGGATTTCGGTCACTGTCGTTGGCCTATGCCAATCCAAAACTGCCTCTACCTTTTTAGGATCCACTGACACGCCTTCTTTTGATATGATGTGTCCTAAGAAAGATACACTTTCTAGCCAGAATTCACATTTATTAAATTTGGCATAGAACTCCTTCTCTCTCAATGTCTGTAGAGAGAGGCGAAGATGTTGTTCATGATCCTCATTGCTCGACGAATAAATGAGGATGTCGTCGATGAACACCACAACAAAGTCATCCAAGAATGGCTTGAATACTCGATTCATCAAGTCCATGAATACTGCTGGCGCATTTGACAAGCCAAATGGCATCACCGTGAATTCGTAATGCCCATACCTCGTTCTGAATGCTGTTTTCGGTATGTCATCAGCTTTTATCTTTAGTTGGTGATAGCCTGACCTTAGATCGAGCTTAGAAAAGACTTTAGCTCCTTTGAGTTGATCGAACAGGTCATCTATCCTTGGAAGATGGTACTTGTTCTTGATTGTGATCTTATTCAGTTCACTGTAGTCGATGCACAATCTCATGCTCCCGTCTTTCTTCTTTACAAACAACACTGGAGCTCCCCATGGGGATACACTTGGTCTGATTTGCCTCTTGTCTAAGAGCTCCTGAAGTTGTTCCTTGAGTTCCTTCAATTCTGCTGGAGCCATTCGGTATGGTGCCTTTGAAATTGGTGTAGCGTCCGGCACCAGATTGATTTCAAACTCCAATTCACGGTTTGGAACAGAACCGGGCAGTTCTTCAGGAAAGACATCCGAAAATTCTTGCACTACCGCTATGTCTTCTATCATGGGTCCATCTTCCTCTTTTACCTCGCTTATTGTTGCTAGGTATACTTCTTCACCGTTCTTCACGGCTTTCCAAGTTTGTGCTGCCGTTAGCAGAAATTTTCGTTCATTGGTTTTGCCGTGGTACACGATCTATCCCTCGTCTGGAGTTCGTAGCTTAACATTCTTGTTGCGGTAGTCAACTACCCCATGGTGTTTAGATAGCCAATCCATTCCCAGTATAACATCAAAATCCACCATGTTGAGTTGAATTAACTCAGTATTAAACATCATTTCATTAATACTGAGATTACAATCTCGGTGTATACTATGTGCTATTAGGGTTTTATTAGCGGATGTTGCTACACTGTATGGTTTACTAAGCAATTCCGGTCTAAGAGCTAGTTTCTTAGCAAACCTTTTAGATATAAACGAATGTGTGGCACCACAGTCAAACAATGTATAAGCAGGTAATTCGTTTAATAAAATGGTACCTGCCACGACGTCGTTTGCGTCCTCTGCCTCCTCATGTGATATGGCAAAGACGCGGGCATTCGGATTGTTCTCCCTTGGTTTGTTCGGAGGCCCGCCATTTCTTGCAATTGTCCCCTTTACATCAGGTTCGGGACATTCGGCAATTCGGTGGCCTATCTTCCCACATCGGAAACATGCTCCTTTTCCCTTAAGGCATTCTCCCGGATGGTTGTAGCCACAGTTGGAACATTTTGGGAACCTCTGTTGGGTTGGGCCTATCGTTGGTCCTTTTCGCTGATTGTTGGACGGGTTAGGCCTCTTGAAGTTTTGACCATTAGAGGTATGCTGACTAATGGAGGGTCGCTTGCGTTTAAATTCTTCCTCGCGACGCTTTATGTCTGCTTCAGCCCTGATGGCTGCTCCCATTAGATCTCCAAAATTTGCGGTTTCGAAAATCGCAAGGGCGGATTGGATACGACTGTTCAGTCCAATCCTGAAGCGATGTAGCTTTAGAGACTCGTCTGCCATTATGCTTGGCGCATACGTTCCCAGCGAGTTGAACTTCGCGGTGTACTTTACCACTGTCATGTCTGGCGTCTGCGTCAGGTGTTCAAATTCTCGCATTTTCTGGTTTTGTACCGCGGTTGGAAAGTACTGCTTTAGAAACGTACTTCGGAACCTTTGCCATGTGACAAGTCCCGCTTCTAACATAAGTGGTGACACGTTTTCCCACCATTTTCCAGCTTGATCAACGAGAAATGACCTGGTGACTTCCACTTTGATGTCTTCAAGTACTTCCAGCAGTCTGTGGTGGTTTTCCACTTGTTTAAGCCATGTTTGTGCCATTTCTGGGTCTGAGTTGCCATCGAAAGTTGGAACTCGGTTCTTTCGCAGTGATTCGTAGTGATACTTCACTCCCTGCGGGTGTGGCGCTGGCTGTTGGTGTGGCTGGTTAGCAGCAGGGTTAGTCATGCCCTGTAGTGTTGTAGCAACGATTGTGGCTATAGCCATCAAATCCTCGCGGCTTAATCCCACTCTAGGGGGTCGTTGGTTATCAGTAGATCTTTCCTCATCATTGTTATGAGGGGCAGCATAGTTTGGATTACGGTTGTTGCGGGTTGGACGTCCGGCCATATCCTATATTATATAAAGATCTAAAATCTTTGCGCAGAGATATAACGATAGCGGAAAGATAAAGAAGACATGATAAACAGAAATGACGATTTTATTAATCACTGAATATGTTTATCAAAACAAAACGGAAAGGAAATGCTGAACATCAAAATAATTCTTAAAAAACAAAACTCCTAAACAATGCTTTCTAGGAAACTACGGATCTATAACTTCTCCACTTTCTAACTCCTCTACGATTTCTTCCTCCATTGGTTCTTCATCTGGGTCCTCCTCTGGTCTTCATCTGACTCTACAACGTCCATGAGATCTCGCATGTGATCGTTGGCTTCCCGTAGATCACTATTGACGTTCTGGAGGTGAGTGATGATACCCCAGTATCCATTGCTTCTTATTGTCAAGCGATGGTTCGTAGCTTGGAGTGAGAGAACTCGATCTGCCATTTGCTCCAGCTGTTTCCTTTGCACTACGCATTTCTCGGCAGTAGTCCTATGGAGTTCATCTAATGTAGCAACTTCTTTGTTAGCTTCCTTACTCTGCTTGTCAGCTTGATGGTAATAGTAGCCGAGTCTATGAACATCGCCACGCAGGTGGTCTACTACCTCAAGTAGTTCAGATTTAGCTTCATTGAGCTTTTCAACTTCTTGCTCCAGGCTAAGGATCTTGACAGTCTGAGCTCGGGTTGTCATTACCTAAACCCAAATCTGAAATTATGGCTCATAACTCGAAAATTAGGGTTTCGAAATTCTTCCTAATCGATGCTCGAAATCAGAAATTGACAGAGGGCTATCGATCGACTTGCTTGGAAGATCATACAAAATTTTTAATTTCAAAAACGATCAAGATACGTTCTGAAAATCGGGAAACGAGATAATTTGGGGATTAGGGTTCTTAGATTTCAAATGCGAAATTGATCGGGCAAATCAAGTCCGATCGATCTGAAACTTGGACAGTAAGATTGACTGGAAGAGGTGGTTCCAATGGTATACTCGTCGACAGTTATCGTGGCGGCAGGCGGCGGCGGCTCTAAGGCAGCTAGGGTTTCGATTTTCGAATTTTCGAAATAAAATATTTTTTTTTTAAATTTTTTTTTCTAGGAACAGAAAAATCGTTATTCACGTGATTAATCAGATTGAACTTCTGATTATCGTAATTATCGTGAATCGATCTTTTCCCAACGGGATTATGGAACCTGGCTAGCTCTGATACCACTAAAATGTCACGCCCCGAGACCGGGGTCAATAACACCGGCATTGATTTCCATAAACAACTTGAAATCAATAAGCCTCGTAATATCGTAATAAACAAAAACCAGTCTATTTTCCATACATAAATAACCATTGTCTTTACATTGAATTAAAAACGCGAAATTAAAACTGAAACATCTTAAACGAATTAAAATCGTACTTAATGATAAACTTAGAGTCTTAAGAAATACGCAGCGGACAAATCACCAACCCCAGAATTGGTGTTCTTCTTCAGCTTCAACCTCTTCTTCAGCTTTATTTCGGGATGTAGAGTAAGGGGTTGAGTGCTTTGGAAAACACGCAGCAAGTGGGGGACAATCGATATGATATCATAATAAATACTTCATAATTTTCATAACATGAATCATAACTTGACATAAACCGATATGAATGTATCTTGACATAATTGCTCCATCGAGCCATAACATGACATCTCATATCGTTCATAAATTTTGCATATACTTAAGCACAGTAAAGCATCTAATCTCCTCTTGGTACTGATATCAGTCTCTAGACTTATCCCTCCTAGAGATGAGGTCATGACATCGGCTTACCCACGAATAAAGGGTCTGGAAACTCCAGAAACAACGGATAATCACCGTATAAGGTTCTTTTAGCGGTTACACCCCACCGCATCAGGGTCATGGGGAATTCCAATCCAATTAGATTTCGAGTTTAAGGTGCTTACAAATTAATACTTTTCTTAGTTTCAACATAGTTCATATCGATCGAGATTTCAAAACATATTATAGTTGTTCAAAAACGAAACGAATAAATAGCAAAAGCCCACTTACAGCGTGAAGACGTGCTTGAATAATTTAGGGTGCAACAACGATGGATTCTTTCCTCCTAATATGAACATTAATCGCACACCTTCAGTGTGTGAATACTGTGTGTATTCTTCGAATGCTTTTAGGACTGATTTTCGAAGGCTGTTTGCTTGCTGAAAAGCTGATGAATTGAACAGATTATTTGCTCTGATTTTTGAAGGTTGCTTGCTGGAAAGTTGTTAGAATTAAAAGGCTGGAACAATGCTGGAATTCTTGGCCAATCAAAGGTAAAACCTTCGAATATATTCTGCTGAAAAGTATTGGACTTGGGGCAGGAAGTTTCGGCTATTCAAAGGACTTACAGTTATGAAATTCGATAGCTTGAGGTTCGAAATTGTAGGCTGGAATTTTATCGAAAATTCTGCTGCAAAGCTTCTGGAAAATCAACGCAGAAGCTATGGCTTTTTGGAGGGTTATTTTCGAGAATTAGTGCTGCTGAAATTCTGGGTATAGAGGTGCAGATGCTTCGGCTTTTGTGGTAGAGTTTTCGAGAGTTTCAAGCTGCTGAAGGAGATGGTTTGTGATGTAAATATACTACCAAAGGTTGCACTATTTATAGTTAGAGGTGGGGGCAAAACTCAAGGAGTTTTAGAGGTGCAAACTATCGAAATTCTGCATAAAAATTCTGTGCAGATTGTTGATAGATATTGAGTAGATTCTGGGACGATTTTGTGGCTAGAGGAGAGGTGGAATTCGAAACTAATAAGCTGAAATCCTTGACATGGCTTATCGAGAATTTGAAGGAGAAATTATGAGGAGTTTTGCGATATTAAACCTTCGAAAATTAAGAGTAAATCTTTGCAGATTTGATGTGGTAATGTTCAGATTCTGCTCGATTCAAAGTTGCTGCAAATTGATGAGTTAATGGAAGAGTTGAGATGGTTAGGGACTCTATGATGCCTTGGTATCTATTGGCTAGAGTTTAGAAAATTGCAAACTCCTTTTAACAAGGATTTTTATGCCTACTAGAACACTCACTATTTTATCTCTACTTAACTAGTGTTTTAGTTAAACTATAATACTAAGAATTTTAAATAACTCAAAGAGTTTAACATGGATTAGTTACCTCAATGATTCAAAAATCCGGGCCTTTACATTACATACATGCTTGCATCACCACAGAGCGTGAGTACAATTTTCAAGAGGAATCAAACACTGGAGGCATACCATTTTAATATTTCGATGTGCCCCGGGTGTTTGATCTCTCCTGAAAATTGTACTCACGCTCTGTGGGATTGCAAGCATGTATGTAAGGTATGAGATCAATAGTAGATCAGCACTAAAAAATTCTATGTCTATCTGGAAGGGCTAGAGACCATGGTTCGTCCACACGGTTACGGATGGCGTCGCGAAGGCTGCCTTTCAGTTCATTTGATATTTCGCGGAACGGACGCGATTATTACCTCGGAGTTTTTTTATAAAAAAAAATTGAGAATTTGGACAAATTATTAATGAAAAAGTTGAAAATTAAAAATATTCTGCAACGGGCTTTCCTTGCCGCAAAATCGTCGTTCCAGTCAGTGATGGCCGTGAAATCACCTTTATTGTTACACATCCATTTTAGTATGGAACTTTACTGTAGCAAATGTTGTTCCCGTTCTGTAATGTTTTTGCCATGCTAGAGACAATAAGTAATCAAATGGTTATTAGATATTATATTACAAAATAAATTTTGGAAGACAAATTTATATAGCATATTATCATATTATATTACAAATATATTATATTATATTACGAAAAAAATTATGGAAGACAAATTTGCACCAAAAATTTGATATAACTATTTTTTGGATCGAGTGACATTTTATATCCATACGGTTTTGCTACTAAGCATTTTACATGATTATAAACATGCAAAACATCCACCTATGATTTTCAAAATATAGATAACTGCTCCCTCCAAAATTTTGAGCAAGTTTTATTTATTGTGACAAAAATACTCCTATTAAATTAATATTAAGCTTTGGCTTATTTGGACCGTTAGTTTATGATTAACATTATTATTTAAATATTGATTATTATACGATCTTGATGATGTCATGAATTTTATATTCTTGTGGATGAATTGACATTGTTTGATTTATGTTGATTTGATCTGTCAAATTATTTTCTAATTTTAGGTGCATATTACCATCTATGATGTTTCATAGATGCATTTTAACCCTAAAGAGTACAATCGACCTTTTAACATGTAATTTATATAGAAAATTGCAAAAGTATACCATTTATAAAAATATTTTTCAACTAAATCTGATTAAAAAACATATTTTCATATAAATCCACCTTTCAAGAAAGTTTACTCAAATATGTCAAATTTCTAAATATTTAGTCTATTAAGTACTTTAATTTTACTAAAATACCCTTATTTAAAAAAATATTTACCTTCTCTTCTTCAGAGGCTCGACTCCCTTCCCTCACTTCACTCTCCTCCTCCATTGCCGCCACCGTAGCCGCAACAATTCCCCTCCACCATCACAACCGCCAAATACGCCTCCCCCTCCGTCGCATCTCCACCTCCAAATTTATGGTTTTTACAATTAGGTTTTTACAAATATCTGCATCTTGAATTCAACCCCTCTCAAATCGGTCGATTGTTGAAAGCAGTGGCATCATTGACAACATAAAGGCGAAGATTCAGGTCGATTGTTTTCATATTCATCTATTTATTATTGCTGTAGTTTTTTTGTTTTTTTTTTGGTATTGATCATCATTTTGTTTTTATTTGAGAGTTTTATCCAATTATGTGTTTTTGGTTCGTTTTGTTACCATTCAGCTTGTTGGTTGAGTATGTCCTTTTTGTTTTCCTTTTCTGAAGTTGCTGATGATATTGAATGAATTTGTTGGATTCTAGCAATTTGTTGTTAAGGTTTTGTGATGATTAGAAATGGCCCGCACCGGTAGTATAAGACGGTGCACATAAATATCCCGTATGTATCGATAAGAGGTGCACGTAATACCCCACGTGTATCCATAGGTGGTTCAAGTAATACCCACATGTAGACCAGATAGACGGTGTACGTAAAACCCTATGTGCAACAGTATGCGGTGAATGTAACACCATGCGTGCACATGTAAACATTACACTCCCTATATGCATTGGTAGGCGGTATATGTAAATATGTAAGGCTATTTTGTCATTTCAACACGAAATGAATTTATATGAAATCATGTTTTTCTGTACACCAGACCAAAAACATATTTTTCAACTTGTACCGGCCGAATTCTCCCTAATTAATAGCCCTAAGAATATATGTGACATGCAAATCCTACGCACAATGGTGTTTCTTATATTTAAGCCGCATAATTTCAAACAACATATGAATAAACTGTCTATTTTTAAAATTACATTAATTACGTGCCAAAAAACATATTTATATATAGCATATTATCATATTATATTAAAAAATAAATGATAGAAAACAAAATTGCACACAAAATTTGATTTGAACAAATTGCATCTAAGAATTAATTGTAAACATCCAATTTTGAACAACTAAGAAAGGACAAAATCATAAGCAATATTAATTAAATAATTATAATCACGGCCATATCCTGAGTTCCGCATGTGAACCCTGAAAAGCGAGACCTCAAATCTGTTACTAGACATGTCTATCTTCTCATCTTCTGGTAGTCAAATTATAATTTATAATAAATTAATAAGTAACATATAAAAAAACAATTTTGGAATATAATAAAATAACATAAATATTAAAAAAAGTGAAGATATTTTGCAGCCAGCCAAAAGCAATATTTGACAGAGAAATGCTATTGTCAAAGGAAGCAATTTCCTGAATTTCCATTCTCGATCGGGTATTCCCGATCGGTTTGAGTCGGATATCCGATACAGGATCGAACGCTCATCTCTAAATGCTAGTATAGAATCCAATTCGAATTTAATATATAAATAATAATAATTTATCGGATTAAGATCAAGTTTAACTAAATTGGTGTCGAGATAGGCCGATTTAGAGGAGGAGTTTTGGAATTTATTTAAAATAGATATCAAATTCTACAATCTGCTTAATAAATGATTTATTATTATCAGATTATTATATGTGAGTTACGAATATTAAAATAAAATTTAAGTACTCTTAATTAGTCTAATTAATCATATCTATGTGAGGGAGTTGAACAATTATTACAAGCATGAACACGAACACCACTATCATCCTGAAAATGACTGCCAATATTATTGTTATCCTCTGATTTTATTCTCTAAGCTGATCATTTCGCCATTGATGTTAACGCTGCTGCTGTCAATTTTTTTTCTTGCCGGATGTGTTCTTGTTGTTGTGCATCCAAACCTTGAGCACCCCCTTCGCCACCGCGATTTCACGGCAGAATTCTTCGACCGCCGCTCGATCACATCCCTGCAATTTCCAACCCAGTTTCTCCGAAAAAGATTGCATTTTTTCCTTCTGTTCAAGGCTGAATTTCGTCCTGAACCGCTTTCTCCTACCCGGGTTCCCAGCCACCGGGGTCACCGGCGCCGCCTGGTGCGCCTGCTCCTCTGCTGCCACCACCGAGTTGATTGTCATCAGCATGTGTGGTGGGAAACAGTATGGCTGCGGCGTTGGGGAGGGTGAAATGGAGGACCGCCGCGGTGGGAGTGGATGTCGGAAGTCGAGAAAAGGCGGGGCGCTGACGTTTGTGGGGGAGTCCTCCGGATCTCTTCGGTGGAAGTTCCGGTGGCAGCCGCAGGCGGCGCAGGTCAGCGATGTGGGGTCGCTGTTGGTGGAGGAGGGGGAAATGATAAACTCGCCGCAACCGTCCACCGCATGGCCACCCAAGGTGGCTGCATGGTTCTTCATGCATTCCTTGTATGTCACTACCGGCGGAGGCGGTCGGTGATGCAGCTTCTTAACTCCGCCGTTGGTGATGGATAAGGGGTTAATGGATTGAATTTGCGTGTGGGGTGGGGTTTCTTTTTCAGAATAATCAAGGCTAGTGGAGGGGGTTGGGGTTAAATCCAAGTCCATAGGTTGTGTGTGCGTGTATGTTCAAGAAAATTAAGGTACAAATCTTGGTATTAGGGTTCCTAAAGTTGAAGTTTGATGAGCACCGAAAATGGAGTAAGAAATGTGATTGTGGGCGAATTTAGGGACTTGAAATTTGGGATTTTATGCGAATTTAAGGATTTGCTTTTGTATGGGATTACAATTATCTCACTAACAATTATATATTATACTACCGATACATACAGGCATAATATATAATAGTGTTTTCGTGCACGTGCTCGTGCTTGTGCTTGTACAGTGTTTTTTTAAAAAAATTAACGGTATCGTACATTAAGTTTTTTTGTTAATTTTTTTTTGATGTTAACCAAATTCTGAGGGATATTACGATAATTATATATATATATATATATATATATATATATTAATATATATATATATTTGAATCGATGTATGATTAGATGCATAAATGAAAAGTAAATTGAACAAAGATTTGGTTGGAAGAAGTGATGAGGGTGGTTAAAATAACTAAAGAAAAAGGGTCTTTCTCTAAATAATGTCAACAACTGTGGTCATGGACATTAAAGGGGATATTAAATGGTTTGTTGTCATAAAACCAAGAAATTTATAAAGAAAGATCTAAATAAATGTATTTCCTATGAGGGGCACAAGAGACTTTTAAACGATTTTTGGGTGATGAAATGAGATGGGTCTGGGATGGGTTTGCTCAAACTCAAGATCCACCTTACTATAAAAAAAATAGTCTCACATCCGCCCAGCCCCATGAACCCGTTATCATAGCTAGACAAAAAAAATGTACATCCAACAAAACTCACAACTGAAACAACATCAAATTAAAGAACACAATATTAATCTTTAGATTACACATCCCATAACAAAATAAAAGTAACTTGTCAATTCAATTTTTTAACTGATAGAGAAAACTATGAAACTAATTATATAAAATCAGCAGATCAGCATATTCTTAAGGAAAAAACGATGACCTGAGGGACGAGAGGCTGATAAAAAATATAATTAATATGTATAGTCGGGTGAATTTGGCCAAACTTGGGACCCACCACGTCCTATTGACCAAGTTAGATCCATCACAAGACTAGTTTGATCAGCTTTAGACCTGTCCAAGTTTTGGGGATGTATCCTCATGCTTAATAGTGATAAAATTAGTCAATAATGCACTATATAATATATGTACGAATGTTGTATGCATATTCTAAACTATATATCAAGCAAAAACATATTAGGAATTTTGTTTGGGCTCTGTAACTTTTCACCAATCGAGCTTACTAAAATAACCTTGATTTTAAACTATCTTACTTGATCGATAAGGGTAATTTACTAGAATTTCCCACAATATAGTGTCTTTTGTAAATAGCAGTCTAAAATTTTCATGACCAAACAAATATAGTATAAGAGAAATTGTTTTTTTAACAAAAAAAGTCTCACTACCACTTTTCCATCAAAAAACAAACGGAACACATATGTTTCGTGTAGATGAGGATATATGTCAACATTGGAATCTTTGTTCTTCACTTTTTAAAATTCAAAAACTAGTTTTTGGGCCATTTTTGTTAAAAAGAAATATTTTATGTAGGACTATAATTGTAAAACAATTTTTAAGATATCATTTTTGTTAAAAAAATTAATTTCTACGAGACTATATTTGTTTAGTTTTAAAAGTTTGGGACTATTATTGCAAAAAAACACTATTTCGTGAGATATTTTTGTAATTTACCTTATGTATAATTTTTCTTTTCTTTAATAGTATTTGAACATAATAAAATTAAGTTTCATATATTGATATTTTTCCAACATTTGTTTTAATAGTAAAGATAACAACGAATATGAAACAGATAATTTTCAGCACATAAGATTAATTAGTTTGTAGCTTGTGTGTTATGTATCGCCCACACTTTGTTTAGTTTTATCGTTTGTGTTGTGGTTTTTTCATACCCTTGAGGACATAATCAAAGGAATTCGCTTCTACAAACCTGTAGAATAACCATGAACGTTCTTGGCTGTGATAAGAAACTAATTTTTTTTGTTTTTGAGAAACATAAATAAACCCTAAAATCTAAAGTGTTGTAATTAGTAGTACTTGGAAATATGCATTGAGTAAATATATAAATATGTATTTATATAAGATAATTTTATAGAATTAAATGATTTTTTAGGAACTTGGTATATTTAAGTGGTATTCCAAAATAGTCATCAAGATAACAAAGAATAAATAAATAAATTTGGTTATATTATAATAATTGTCTACATATTTTTAAACTTCCCACAAATTCCACATCTTCTCATTAAATCTAAAAGCCCAAACTTGTAGAGAGATTTGACAATTTATTATTTATTCTCTAACTTTCCCCCTCACTTGTGGGCCGATTTGTTCCTCTTTTTTTTGGAAGGCCCATCAAGTGTACATTTAATGTGGGTGGAATTGTTGTTTGTGAGTTTTGAACTCAGGACCTTGGCGTTAACCAGAGGCTCTGATACCATAAAGAATTGCCGTCTCGTCTAAAAGCCCGAACTTATAGAGAGATTTGACAATTTATTATTTATTCTCTAACTCTCGTAACTTCCACCCTAATCCATTAAGTAGTCTCAATTACCATTATATTTGTGTACAATTTTCTATAAAAATAAATTTAATAATTAAATATATATATATATATATATATTATCAAATAAAATGTATTATTATAAGATTAAGAACGCAAACAATACCAGATATATTTATAGTAATAATGGAATTCTATCTGGTGTTCCGTTTATAGAAAGAGTCTAGATTTTTTGCAATATATTTATATTATTATATTTATGTATTATTGTCGGAACCTTATCCTCTACACGATTGACCGTATTTATGAATCGATTAATTTAAAACAAATTACAACTTGACTGACGTAGCATGAACCAGTAAACCAATCATGTGTTATTTTAATTTGTTTAGGAAAAAAAATTCTAATAAATACGTATTAGCATTGATCTACATGCAAGCATATACATTATATTCTTGTATGTGATAACAATGTATCATATCGCCATATATGTTGTCCAAGGAAAATTCGACCCTAGAACCAAGATGGATTAACGGCCCTTTGGGGCCGTGAGATCCACGACTTAACATTTGGATATCACGGTCCCAAATCAATTGAGATCGTTGAATCTTTTATCATAATATCATGTAAATCGTTATTATCCTTCAATAGTTATTAGTATAAACATATATATATATATATATATATTCTTGAAATTTAATAAGATTTTTTCAATAGTTAACTAATTGAAATATATTTTAAGTTATGTGATATTTTGTCATTTTTTAAATATATAGTGGTTTGTAAAAAAATTCATAAATTGGAATCATACAATGATACAAAATGATAATTCCAAGATACTCAATTAATGATTATTATTTTTTGATTATAATATAGTAAATATTGAACTTATTAAAAAACATACTATACGTGAATTAAATTGAAAATATTAAAACTTCAAAAAATAAAATAGAAATAGAGTGATGAGTGAATGGTACCGATTCAAAGACTTTGCATGACATTAAAGCCGTTAAATATGCAGCAATCACCAGAGGTGACAACCTACAATAATTATAAGTCAATCCCTATATTATTAAGCTATTCATTTGGTACGCGTGACAATTGCAAGTTGAGAATAGGACAATTAATCCACTTTCAAATTTAGCTTCTAAATATTTTAGAAAAGGTTAGAATAATCGTTTATCGTTTTACCAAAAAATTTAGTTAGTGATAATAATATAATCTTAATCTTATAAATTGTAAAGTAATACAAGTGTCACGTTTCGATAGCTCTATCAGCATGAACAATTATTACTGCCTATCAATCTACATTTGAATATTGCACAACCTTGCAACTCATGATAATCAAATACGTGACATTGAATCTGACACCAATTATAGAATCACGTGTTTGCCGCTTTACCAAAAAATTATAGTTAATTGTAACTATTCAACTCTAATTTTATGATGATAAAGCAACCCAAACATCACGTTTATATCAATCTTTCAGCATGTACAGTTATTTTTCCTCCTACTTTGCAACTAATGATAATCAAATACGTGACATTGAATCTTATACCAATTGTCGTACCAAGCGCTTCCCGCTTTGCCAAAAACTATGGCTAGTGTTAATGGTATAACTCTAATCTTTTCAATCGTACTGCAACCCAATCGTCACTTTTCAGTCGTTCTCCCAGCATTAACAATTGTTTCCCAATTAAAAAATTTGTTCTTATATCATTAAATCTCAATATTTTATTAAGTTGGTTTAGTGAATTGTGAGGTCTTTATTGCCTAATAAAGACATAATTGTTTGGTCACTTTTCCTTAATTTAAACATTTGGAATAAGGAATTTCTAACAAGTTGATGTCACAATAAATTATATTATTCCATTGGTATATTTTTTTATTTGTTAGTTGATTGTGATTTGTTATCTTTATTCAGGATATTTACCAAATTTTGTTTCTATTATGTGTAACGTTTTTAAATAATTAAATTGTAATCTTCAAATCTATTAGGATATGTGTGCAATTGCTTATTCAAAACACTTCTATGTTGCTTTTGCTTAAAGTTAAAAAAAATTATTTTTAAACAAAAGCATTGAGTGTTTGCTATTAAAATAAAAAAAAAATAGCTTAATAAACTTTAATTAATGACAAACTTGCCACCAAACAACTTAAAGCAGTTAAAAATATGTCATGATCTGCTTCTCAGCTTCTGCTTATTTTTAGACAAGCAATAACAGAAGCAATAAAATAAAACACTCAAAATCTATTTTTTTATCTGAAAAGCTGATAAACAGTTTGCAAAAGTATTTGTAAACACCCTTGATTAAGACTTTTTGGGAACAGACTCACTCGACCAAAGGAAGAGTAAGCGAGAAAACTCACTGTGGACCCTGGCGATGGCTGGAACACAAGGCCAACTCTTCCCACTTCCCCTTTCTTTGCTGTTGACCCATACGAACTTACAAAATATTTCAATGCTACTTTTTTTTACTAATACTAGAAGATTAAATAATTAGTAAAGTATATATGCTACACTAAATTATGCTAAAATTGCAAAAATAATAATTGGGGTCTGTTAAACAGGATGGCGGACTGGCAGTGAAAACAAGTAAATGGATTGAAAAACATTAATTAACAAAATAAAGAATTACACCACTTATAAGCATCCCCTCGACAATACATAATAGTAACTCTTTTTTTGCTTTTGCTTTTGCTTTTGCCTCACTCTCAATCTTGTTTTGTGGGGGTGTTTCAAAATCCGCAGGAAATATCGTTGCTTTGACGGGTAGTGATAGATGGTAAAAACTAATAGTTGATGCAAGTGTATAACATTTTGTCCTTAAGAAGAACTTGTCCTGCACACGGTGCTTACGGGATATAGCAATCTTCTTCTAAGATACAACGACACATTACTTGTGATAGTAGCACTACAAATCACAAGTCTCACAACCAAAATTTGTAAACTCTCTTACACAAAAGAAGAATGAACAAGATGCAGAAAAGTTGCAAGAATACTTTGATTGCTTTGATTCTCAATATGATGTGTTGTAATTTCGAAATCTGATATTTTTGCTTCATATGGGATGTTGTATATATAGTTGCCATCCATTTCCATCAAAGGGAGGCAATCATTCATGAAAAAACCGAGTCAGCATATGAAGAGACGCATCTCTTCAGGAAATCTGCCTGAGGAGATCGATTTCCTCAAAACAGAAGATCGATCTCCTCGGGCAGAAACATGCAAACACTTTTTCTGTCTTAGAAGATTGTTGACCAATAAGATTGGTCAACATTCCCCCCACACCCCCCCCCCCCCCCCCCCCCCCCCCCCCCCCACACACACACACAAAAGAATTTTAGGGCAATCTCGAACTTATCAAGATTATATTGATGTTCAAATTTCGTCATTCAAATTCTGAGCGTTATTAACTTACAAATCAAAATTCAAGAGTTTATATCTTGCAAAATTTTGATTTAAGCACACTTGCTTAAAAAATTTGAAACTTGAACAAAATTCTCGTATTTGATTCACAATTTTCATTCTAGGCGTATAAACTTAGAAGATTTGAATCCAAGATTTAATTATCTTTCAAATTCAAACCTTAAGCGTAAAATGCTTCGAAAATTCCAATAGAATCATATAGAGAAAACAACATTTTTCATAACAATCGTGGCAATTGATTCACCGTTTGCATTTTAAAAGTACAAATCTTAGAAAACTCGAATTCAAGATGTAATTCTTGCAAATTCGAGTCTTAAATGTAAAATGCTTAGAAAATTCAAATAGAATCAAACAATTTTGATGTGCACCAAAATTGACCAACAATTCTTCATTGCAAAACTTATTTGCTTAATTGGTCGACAATCTCGTTCTTGTAGTATTGAAATACTTCTATGGTCTCGTCTTTGCTTTGTAGCTAATAGCCATAACAATATCTCGTGCACTCATCAATGAAGTAACGAATTACTTTTTCCTCACCCCTAGTTTGCACAAACTTTGATTCACAAATATCAATGTGAATTAATTCTAGAGGTGTGTTTTCCAACAAATGAATGACGATTTTGTTAACTTAGCCTCTACACAAGTCTCACACTTATATTTCTAAGTTAACGTTCATAGAAAATAATAAATTTAACATTACATATTTGCGTTGCGAATTATAATTACACGACTCAAATACTCATATAATTAATCATAAGACTCAAACAAATAAGTATAATGATAAACTTTATTGCTTTCAATCGACAAGTACCGTCATTACATTTATTTTGTATACTCTCTTTATGGATAGTACAATCATGTTGAATACAAGATTTCAAGCGGTAAGCATTAGATCAGAGAAATCGTCTGGCATCTTGTCATATTCAGTTACGTTGATTTGATCCTTAGCTTTCTTCTTATTGTTTATCTTCACTCGACAATCCTTTGCTTTGTGGGTCGGTTTTCCACATATTAAGCAATTTCCCTTGAACATTTTAAAGTTCGTTGTTGACCATCATGGATCTTTCTCTTCTTTCCATGATTGCTTGATTCCACAATATTTACTCTTGCACTCATTTTGTTTATGTTGATTTTTGACTTGCGATTATCCTCTTCAATCCTCAATCGAACAATCAAGTCCTCGAGTCCCATTTCCTTTCTCTTGTGTTTAGATAGTTCATGAATTCTTTCCATAACGGATGAAGTTTCTCAATAATTGCAGCAACTTGGAATGACTCGCTTAGACTCATTCCTTCCGCATGAATCTCGTGCAAGAGTACTTGTATCTCTTGTACTTGATTTACTACGGATTTTGAGTCTACCATCTTAAAGTCCAAGAGGCGCCCCACTATGAACTTCTTAAGGCCGACATCTTCAGCCTTATATTTGGTTTAAAGCATGTTCCACAATTCCTTTGCGGTTCGGACTTGACAATACACATTGTATAGTGCATCATCAAGTCCATTCAAGATGTAGTTCTTGCATACGAAATCATTTTGATAACATGCATCTTCAGCGGCCCTCCTAGTAGTGTCCATCTCGTCATCGCCTATGGTAAACGGATCATCTTGCAGAAACTTTGACAAATGCAAAGTAGTGAGATATAAAAGCATTTTCTGTTGCCATCTCTTGAAGTCTACGCTGGTGAACTTTTACGATCTTTCTCCTTGCATCGTAGGAACATTGGTTGATGTGGACGCCATCTTTCACCAACAAATTTTGAAAAAAATTTCTTCTTAAGATTGTTACCTGGGGATGCTTCAAAATCCGCAGTAAATGTTGTTGCTTTGACGGGTAATGATAGATGGCAAGAACTAATAGTCGAGGCAAGTGTATAACAATTTATCCTTAAGAAGAAATTGCCCCGCATATGGTGGTTAGGAGATATGTCAATTTTCTCCCAAGATACAACGACTCCTTACTTGTAATAGCAGCACTATAAATCACAAGCCTCACAACCACAAAATTTGTGAACTCTCTTACACAAAAGAATAATGAACAAGATGCAGAAAAGTTGAAAGAATGGATTGATCTTGCTTTGATTCTCAATATGATGTGTTGTAATTTCGAAATCTGATGTTTATGCTTCATATGAGATGTATATATAGTTTGATATCCATTTCCATCAAAGGGAGGCAATCATTCATGGAAAAATCGAGTCAGCACATGAAGAGACGCATCTCTTCATGAGGAGATCGATTTCCCTCAAAACAGGAGATATATCTCCTCAGGCAGAAAACTCCAAGTTCGTTTTCCCCTTCATTCAGTTTTTTCCAATGCTTAATTCTAATTCATCAAGCACTTTTCCAACGAATCTTACCGTAACGAAGGCAAGCGGCATTAACGCCTTAAATAACTTGTTTTTCGAAAAAATTAAGTAATGTATATCATTGTTAATTGGTTTTTTTAGTCCATAACTAATCTCAAAAGAGTAACCAGAGACCCCCAAGAAAACCAAACGTTCATCAAATAAATAATGTTTTAGCGAAAACCCGATGTCAAACGAGAGTGATAAGCTCATCAGAAATGGGTATTAATTCATATACACACATGGAAGACAGAGAATAAGGAAAAAACTTGAATAATCTTCCGCACATTCGGATGTATGAGGCACATTAACCATCGTTTCTTTGAGGCCGTTCCTCGTGAGGATTGGCCGTTGAAGTGACCGTGGGTGCAGCAGTTGAGGCCAACAAAAGACCTCTATTTTGAGCCGCTTGAACCACTATTGTGAGTTGTGTAGCTGTTAGTGCTGCGGCCTCCTGTTCAACCAAATGGCAAATCCAAGTAAGGATAAATAAATGTCAAAGGGGTGTGTATTATATTGTTGCATTTAAAGCATATTTACCTGTTGCTGCCGCCTGCGTTGAAGGATACTGATGGCCCAGATCATGATGTAGAAGGGCAAAAGAAATCCAATTGCTCGTAGTATGATCAGCTGCACGTTATAGATTGTAATGAAACTCGAACTACAGCATGAATTGTGTTGCAAATAGCACGAAAATTAAGTTCTAATCAACTTACAGAGAAGAAAGTCATCGCATCTTCATCTGAATCACCATCATCAGTGATGGCCAGTGCTTGCTGCAGTAGCAGGAGGGCCATTAACTGGTGATTCAAAGACGAGTTATTTCCATTTCAATATCATTCATATACAGGAGTGATCTTTCGATCAAATTTCAAATAAGATTTTATTGCCTCTACTTGTCCCCAAATCCGATCTATTTGTTCTTTCATAGTCATTCTTTTGTTTATTATTTCTTATTTACATTTTCCCAGTTAGGTCTTTTGGTCCAAACTATAGATGATAAAACTGATTCCTTTAACTTTCAATCGAATATGCTACAATGACACATTATGACAAGTGGATACTTACAATTAAAGCAGATGAACGACCGAAGGCAGCACTGCTGCTGTTTGGATCATTATAATCTTCATCGTCAGCTTCAAAAAATCGACGTTCAGCATCAGCAAGTACCCGAAAACGGGGATCGTGCAGATCCAGAGGCGTGCCAGAAAGCAAGAATCCTCCGCTGCTAGAACCAATTCGCAAAACAAAGTTAACTAAGATGGTAGTCATTATTTCCATGTGAAAGAATATGAAAGTTTCCATACATATGTTTTCAAGATCATGGTTGAAAGCGACACCCAACAAAATTGTCCTCATTGATCTGTGTGGCTATCTACGTGGCAAAACAATTGAAACGTGGTGCTTGGACTGCTAGACAATTTTAAAAAAATCTAAAATATTTGAGTTGTGCAGGTACCACGGTGTATAATTTGTGATCCAATAATACTCGATCCTACACCTTAAACTATCTATTTTGTTCCCTAAAGAAAGAAAAAGCTGCTAGCTTCAAGAATGGAGCATAATTCTAACATGTAAAGCCACGACATACCCAATATCAATGGTAGTCTCCTCGGGTGGAGGCCGTGGAGGAGCAGTATAGCCAGGCTGATATGGCTGTACAACAAAATGAAGAATGATAACCCTCAGGTAGAGTATAATGTCAGAAAAATAAACTAATAATTTCACAATGAATGATATGATGCGAGGTGATTAGATCAGTATTTCCAGTTGATTAACTATTTACAAAATTCAGACCAAGATTTGATTATTGGAGTCGTTTTTAGTATTTTAAATGTAATTAGGCCATGTAGACCTTACTTATATTGTCTGGGCTTACCGTTTCCATTTATTATGCATTAGGGACAACTTCGAATATTTTTTGTATTTTCAAATTTATGCTTATAGGCCCGATTTTTTTTATAGTTCTGTCCTTTTCTCATTCCTTGTCTAGTCACAGTCAGATTCCTAGGGTTCTTGTCCCACTCGGAGATAATGGGTCAAGATACACTTCCAGATACCAAGGTTCTTGGATAGATAAGCAACGGGTAGAGGTGCGTCTCAAAATACCAAGGTTCTTATTTCCTTAACCAAGAAGTCAGGGTTAAGTATTTGCCTTGTTCTCCATCCTTGAGTGGTCCTTTGATCCTGTTTTGGAACATGTTTTGCAAATCCTTGTCGAGTTATAGACAACCTACTCGTGTTTTCGTGATTCACGTGAATGAAAACACGATTTTTCCTCTTTAATATGCTTATGGCCTCATAAGCATCGCATCAATACATTATTATCCCGTGCGTAAAGAATGTTCATGCACTGGTGTACAGCAGAAACGATACCAACTCTCTTCTTGAGAATGAAAATTAACTACAATATGCATCAATTGTGCGACAAATGAATCTAGCGGTAAAAGCAATTGGTTTCTAAGTTTTGGGTTCAAGATTTAAAATCAAGCATCTTTTTCCAGCAAAAATACATACCTGATGGCAGATCTCACATGTAATATCTCCCTTTTCATTGCACCACCGTTGAACACATTTTCTGTGAGCATACTGCGAAATAATGGCTCCCAGTAAAATATTTGAAGTTCCCAACTAAAAGAGGCTAAAGGAAAAGAAAGCTGCTTTGGGACACATAAGACAGATTAAATGGATAAACAATAATAGCACAGAACTCGAAACAAATAAGTTTCTGAGTAGAAGATCAATAAGCACCTACAATGTCGTGATCAAATTGGTTTACCCTTGATTTATGGTAGTTTAATACAGTCACCCCTCCAACAAGTGGAAACTTCCCTAGTATTTTGATATGGAAACTTATGGAGGAAAAGGGATTAATATCAGATATGCCATAAAGGTATCAAATGCAGCTGATAAATGTTGTGTTCTGGAATGAACAAGAAATGTTTCAATTGCAAAGACCACAAGGTACACATTTGAATCGAAAGTTAACACACTTAGGCTTCAATCTTAGACCTAAATTGTAAAACACCGAGATTGTGCCACCATCTTAATTTCAAATCAAATTTACCATGGTGATAAAACACTGCATAGCAAGCAACACACACAAACAGTACGCCACTAGATAAAGATCCCAGGAAAACATTAAACTACTCAAGCCAACAAAAGATATAACAAAGTAGAATCTTCACCTTAAGACTCCCACTACAAGCACAAGGACACTCCATATTCCTGACAGAATCTTCCTCCTGGCATATTCGGCACTCCCCCATTCCTATAAGCGGGGCCGCCTCGTCTGCCTCCTCGTTGTCCACCACCATCACCAGGGACGAATCGTGTTCCCCAGCAGTTGATGACGAGGACCCGTCCACCATTTCTGGCGTTTTTCCAGTGGATAGATGCGCGAAAGGCTGTGGTATCAGCCGGCCAGGCTCAGCTGCCGCAGGTTCCAACAACTGGTCGACATTCACCACCAAGTGCTCACCCATTTACACCCTTCCTAAAACCACAACAGAATCGGTAATAACCACAAGAATCCCTTTACAGAAATCACCAACACAGATCTTCAAAATTACATTCTAATAAAAAAATACCAATTCCTTTTTGTTTACAAAGTTACAATCTTTAAGTATTTACATATAATGAAACCCCGTGAAAGAAGATTCTTCAACCCAAAACAAGAAAACACATTTCAACAAACCCCTAAAACGCACATATTATCATTGAAAACATCACTCTGTTTTGCTTATCACAACGTAAATCCAACTTCTAACAAAAAGTGTTGGGTATTACAGGATAATGTCTAAATCAATAGACAAATTCACATCTGAAGTAGTAAAAAAACATCATTGGCCAACATAAATGAATTGACAACAAACAAAGGAAAGAGAAGAATATGAGAAATATTGGAAGCTACAAATTTACCTGAGGAACAAAGAAATCGATGAATCGGAAGAGAATAAGGGGTCGCGAATCTGCTGCCCCAACCGATCGAGAAATGGAGGTCAACTACGATTTTTACGCATTTTGTGCTCTTTTTTCCCAAGAACCTTTGACTAATGATGTTGTGGACGTCATCTACGCAGGCTTCGCCACGTTATCCAGCGTGTAGGACATACCAGAGAAATTGATCATATCAAATTAATCCATAAATAATTTTGAAACAATTATTTTTTTGATACAGAAACATTTACATCCAAAAATTGCTATCTTCCGTAGGCGTGTACCTTGGGCAGGATTAATGTTAATTAAATTTGCTGATTGCGACAATTTATTTATTTTTATTTTATTGCTTTCCCAATATGATGGTGATAGCTCAACGGTTAACAAAATAGGATCGAACTGGCCAACCATGTTTAATTTTCGTTGAAACTGTCTCCACCACCTACTTTCATTAATTATTAATTGAATTAAGTTATATATTTATTTAAAAATTATCACGAGTTGGGTCTTGAGTCTTTTTGGCATGGTTTATAATATTATCATACTGACCAAGCAAAAAGGAAGAAAACGAAATGGGTAAACTGAGTAAAAATCCTCACATTCAAAATTACAAATGGATTCAATCCCGGTCAAAAAAACTTAATTCAAACTTTTTACTGTAACTTAAAGTTTGTTCTAACTCTCAATCTTATTAAAATGACTATGATACCCCTCTATTAAAATTTGAATTTTTTATTTTGAGAAATCATTACAAAATATATGAAACATATACAATTTTGGTACAAATCACACATGCAATCAGTACGAAATCTAAACAATTTTGGTACAAGTTTCGCATGAAATTGATATGAAACATATACTATTTTCGGTACTTAATACACGATAAGTTGCTATGAAACATATACAATTTTGGTATTAGTTACACATGAAGTTGGTATGAAACCAATACAGTTTTGGTACTAGTTGCACATGAAATTGGTATGAAACACATACTATGTTCGTACTTATTACACGTGAAGTTGGTACCTATACAATTGTGGTACTAAGTATATATAAAATTGGTATGAAACCTAAATAATTTTGGTACTAATTACGAATAAAATTGGTACAAAAACTATACTATTTTTTGTACTTGTTATATATGAAATTGGTATGAAATCTTTACAATTCTGGTACTAGTTACACATTAAAATTGGTATGAAAACTATACATTTTGGTACAAGTTACACGTGAAGTTGTTATGAAACATATACTATTTTCTGTACTTAATACACGTGAAGTTGGTATGAAACACATATAATTTTGGTACTGGTTACACATGAAGTTGATATGAAGCTATACAATTTTGATACTAGTTATATATGAAATTGGTATGAAACCAATACTATAATCGGTACTTATTACACGTGAAGTTGATATGAAACCTATACAATTTGTGGTACTAACTATGCATAAATTGGTATGAAACCTAAATAATTTTGGTACTAATTACTAATGAAATTTGTACGAACCTATACTATTTCGGTACTTATCACAAATGAAATTGATATGAAATCTTTACAATTTTGATACTAGTTACACATGAAATTGTTATGAAACCTATACAATTTTGGTACAAGTTACACGTGAAGTTGGTAAGAAACATATACTATTTTCTGTACTTATTGCATGTGAAGTTGGTATGAAACACATATAATTTTGGTACTAGTTACACATGAAGTTTGTATGAAAGCTATACAATTTTGGTACTAGTCACATGAAATTGGTATGAAACATATACTATATTCGGTATTTATTACACATGAAGTAGATATGAACTATATAATTTTGGTACTAACTATGCATAAAATTGATATGAAACCTATATAATTTTGGTACTAATTACGAATGAAATTGGTACGAATACCAATATATTATTCGGTATTTAGTACAAATGAAATTGGTATGAAATCTTTACAATTTTGGTACTGGTTACACATGAAATTGATATGAAACATATACAATTTTGGTACAAGTTACACATGAAATTGGTATGAAACCTATACTATTTTTGGTACTTATTACATATGAATTTCGTATGAAACATATACAATTTTGGTATCAATTACACGTGAATTTTTTTGGCATATTCTCTCCGTAATTGGACTTCTCAAAAGCACACAACTTGAAATATACAATTCCACAAAATAGCTTGACATACATAATCCCACAAAATATATGACGTCTACCCAACTTAAATATGACATCAGTCACATGCACCAACACAAAATAACAAAATCATAAAGTAATACATACATGCCATATACAAATATACACCAGCTCACAGGTGAACCACGACTATTTTAAACATAAATATTTTCCTATGACAACTTTATATTACGGGACAGGGACTTATACAATTTTGGTACTAGTTACACGTGAAGTTGATATGAAACATATACTATATTCGAAACTTATTACACGTGAAGTTGGTATGAAACCTATACAATTTCGATACTAAGTATGCACAAAATTGGTATGAAACCTATATAATTTTGGTACTATTATGAATGAAATTGATATGAAACCTATATTATTTTCGGTACTTAATACATATTAAATTAGTATGAAATCTTTACAATTCTGGTACTAATTACACATGAAATTTGTGTTAAACATATACAATTTTGATACATGTTATACGTGAAATTGGTATGAAATCTATATTATTTTGGGTACTATTACACGTGAAGTTGGTATGAAACATATACAATTTTAGTACTAGTTACACATGAAGCTGGTATGGAACCTATATTATATTCGGTATTTATTACACGTGAAGTTGATGTGAAACCTATACAATTTCGGTATTAAGTATACATAAAATTGGTATGAATTACGAAACCTATGAAATATACGTACTATTAAATAGATACAATTGAAATTTGTACTGAACTTATTTAATTTGGTCCTAGTTACACACGATACGAATTAACACAAAATATATGCTCGCCTGTGAGGATAGAGATATGTTGTATATGAGTTGTATAAATGTCCTTAGCATTACTCTTTTCAATTGGGCATTGCATGCAATGGGTTTAAGAGTAAATGTGCTTGATGAATCGAATTATAGGATTCTTTGGCTAATACCAAGGACATTTATACATTGGACCCCGAGCGCTGCTCACTAAATCAATCATATCTCATAGCTCGTATATCAAAATTGTAAGACCCCAAGTCAAGTTACGAATACTTACTCACTAATGAAATGGAAAATTTGAAATTTTTGACATGAAATCCCATAAATTAGTTTCTTCAATTGATAAATGGTCACCACAACCCTTGTATTGTGATTCCTTCAACTAATATCACATTTACTTAAACAAGTTTCCAAATCATTACAAAATCTCAGGAGTATTTCAAAATAGTGTTTCATGTCTCTAGTACTGACATCAGAAGAACACATTAACAATTTTATACCAAAACATATCGGTCAACAAAAACATGACATGCAAGTTATATGTTCCTAGTCATAACATCAACCAAAAATGATCTTTTGATTCCCTTCTAGGCATGACAATCTTATCCCTCACATGTCCTTCAAAAGTCTATCCTGCCACCAGTTCCCAGGACAATTCTCACACAGGATGAACACGCCAACAATATTCATAATCACAATGAATGAAATTGCATACTTAAAACAATAAGATGTAATAACACTTCATGTACACATTGGATCCACACTTGATCCTTTAAATTGTCATTGTTCTCAACATAAATATTTCACAGCATATTTATATCAATACTGTTGGAACCTAAGAGGGGGGGGGGGGGGGGGGTGAACGAGGTTCCTTGGCTACTTTAGCGTTTTAAAATGAATTTGCAAAAATTGAGTTTGCGCTGCGGAAGACTAGTTGTCAATCGAATAATAAACAATATAATAAAATAAAGTAAATACGTAATATAATGAAAGCAATAAAGAAGACGAGAATTTGTTATAGAAGTTCGGCGATGAATCGCCTACGTCTCCTCTTCCCGGCTAGAAAACGTCCAACCGAGGATCCACTAGAACAACTTCTTCTTGGCCTTAAGGGCTCCAATGATAGCCACAACCTTGCACCAACTTCACTTGTCGGCGACTTATACAATTTTCCAACTTGCGTCGGTGTTGGAGGACCTTTACAATAATCAAATAACACCTTCACGGTGTACCAACACGAAGACAACAAGACTTTAACAAAAAGAATGAGTTACAAACTCCAATATAACAACAATGTATGGAGATTGCAAAGCTATTTAAAAATTGAATGAGCAAAGCTTTGTAGAAGTTTGTAGGCTTGTTTCTTAACTTGAAAATGCTCCAAAGCATCAATAATTATAGTGTAGGAGGCCCCCTAGGCTCCTACTAGCAGTTGCTACACAAAAGGCTGAAATCACTCGTCGATCGCCTCAGCCATCACCTCAGGCGATCACCATCGTCGCGCCCCAACGGTCAGCATAAATGACGCATCGCCTCAGGCGATGTCCCGATCGCCTCAGGCGATCCAAACCAAAATCCAATGGCGTAGCCTCAGCAGCCTAAAATCTTTCATCGCTTCAGGCGAACTCTACATCGCCTCAGGCGTTCATCTCATCGCCTCAGGCGATCAGTCCATCACCTCGGGCGAACTCCCTGCGCGCCAACCTCGGCATCGCCTCTGTCGATGTGCGGGGCGAAGTCTCGAATGGTTGCCATCGCCTGGGGCGATGATCATCATCGCCTGGGGCGATCTTCCTAGCATGCTCGCCTAGCCATCGCCTATGTCGATGGGCGTGGTGATGCCTCGCCTGGCACCCATCGCCTGGGGCGATGGCACTCATCGCCTGGGGCGATCCGTCTGAACAAAAATGTTATCTTCTCTTGGAATTTCAACACTTTGTCAATCTTCATTATGCTTAATTTGATCATAACTTATGCTGCATACTCAACATAAATCATTAGTACAAAAGCATAGGTTTTGTAATCATCGAAACAAAAATCGATAATTTTATTTAAAATAGAGGAATGAGAGTTGTAGCGTTTTAAGGCGCAACAATCTCCCCCTTTTTGATGATCACCAAACATGGTAAACTTGAAAGAAATAAAACTTATAACAATGCAATGCATAGAGAGTTTAAACTCCCCCTTAATGAATGCAATGATAAACAATGTTCCAATGTGCATTTTTTCACCTTTTAAAAATGTGTCACAAGCTGTAAAAACAATTAGGTTGCAAATAGCATTTCAACAATCAAGTTTACTCAAGTTTACAGATACTTTCTCCCCCTTTTGTGAGAATAAAAAGGGGAAAGGATTTTTTAAAAAAATTGGACAGAGTTTCCTTTATAAATTAAATAACCCATAAAACCATCAACAAGCAACCCCATATCCATTCAACATATTAAAATCCATTCAACATATACAATAAACTAATCCAACATCAATTAAACAATTTAATCCTTACAAACAATTCCAAAAAGATAAAATCTTAAAAACGCTAAAAAATACAACTCAATCCATGCCGCCATCACCTACACCATCATTCCCGTCAGTAGGATCCTCGTCCATGTGGGCACTGGAAAACTGAGAACGAAGAGCGTCTGCCTCATGTCGTAAATACGACAAATCTTCTCTTGATGAGTCTTGGTAAGCTCGAAGAGACGCAACATCATCTCGAAGTGAATGGAATTGAGAATTTATATCAACTCTCAAGGATTGAAATTGAGAGTTCATATCCTCACGAAGTGTTTGGAATTGAGAAGTGAAGAAAGCAAAGGCGTCTTGATTGAAGTCAAACGAAGAATGTGGTTGATGACTATCAGGAGCCGGAATATCCGCCCCAATATTCATCATGTCATCAAAGGTTGAGGGAGATTGATGTTGAATGGGTGGCTCCTCTTGGTTAGGTTGAAGCAAGAAAGGAAAATGAAGTCTTTGAGCACTAGACATCCTATCAATGGGTCATGATGGATGATCTTTAGGATTGAAAGCTGAAAGCAAGTTCCCCGGATCATTAACCCAACAAGAAGAGAAAGGATTCCAAGAGATTTTGTTGTAAAAGAAATACCTAAGATTGAAGGTGTCCTTAGACTTGATAGGTACTTTTTCATTGTCATTAAAAGGAAGATTGAAATGAAGAAAAATCTTGGTTAAGACACGGCCGAATGGGAGAATTACCTTTTTGGGATTATGGGCCGTGTTCTTAAATATTTGGACAAATAATCTTGGTAGGTTGAAGGGGGTCATGGTAATGATGTAATACATCAAGTATACATCAGAGAATTTCAACCTAAGACGGTCATGTTGCGCCTTAAAACCCTACAACTCTCATTCCTCTATTTTAAATAAAATTATCGTTTTTGTTTTGATGATTACAAAACCTATACATTTTGTACTAATGATTTTTATTAAGTATGCAGCATAAATTATGATCAAATTGAAGATTGTAATAGTATTGAAATGCCAAAGAAAAATTGTCTTTTGAAAGACACGGATCGCCCCAGGCGATGAGTGCCATCGCCCCAGGCGATGGGTGCCAGGCAAGGATCGCCACGCCCATCGACAGAGGCGATGGCCAGGCGAGCATGCGAGGAAGATCGCCCCAGACGATGATGACCAACACCTGAGGCGATGGCAGCCACAGGGACTTCGCTCCCGCACATCGACTGAAGCGACGCCGAGGGATGGCGCGGGCATGCGCGCAGGGAAGATCGCCCGAGGCGATGGGCTGAACGCCTGAGGCGATGGGCTGGAACGCCTGAGGCGATGTGGAGTTCGTTTGAGGCGATGCAAAATTTGGACATGCTGAAGCTACGACCTTAATTTTTGCTCTTGATCGCCTGAGGCGATCCGTGATTTTTGCTGACCGTTGGGGCGCGGCGATGGTGATCGCCCGAGGCGATGTCCGAGGCGATCGAGGAGTGATTCAAGCCTTTTGTTTAGCAACGGCTAGTAGGAGCCTAGGGGGCCTTCTACACTATAAATATGGATGCTTTGGAGCATTTTGAAGCTAAGGAACAAGCCTACAAACTTCCACAAAGTCTTGATAATTATTATTTGAATTTGCATTACAATCTCCATACATTGTTGTTGTATTGGAGCTTGTAATTCTTATCTTTCTTAGAGTCTTGTTTCTTCGTGTGAGAACACCGTGAAGGTGCTTTTGGTTTGATTTTTTGTAAAGGTCCTCCAACACCAAAGCAAGTTGGAAAATTGTAAAGTCATCAACAAGTCTAGTTGGTGCAAGTGTGTGGCTATCCTTGGAGCCCTTAAGGCCAAGAATACTCGTGAAGAGTGTTGGTAGCTCGGGAAGAGCTTTGTATACTCGTAAATGGTATTGTGCTCGGGAAGAGCGTTGTGTACTCGGGAAGAGTAGTGTTCTCGGGAAGAGCGTTGTAAACTCGGGAAGAGTTGTTGTGTGGCTAACTTGGAGCCCTCAAGGCCAAGATCTATTGTTCTAGTGGAACCTCGGTTGGAGGTTATCTAACCGGGAAGATGAGACGTAGGCGATTCATCGCCGAACTTCTATAACAAATCCTTTTGTTATTTATTGCTTTATTTCCTTTACGCATTTATTTATTTTATTCTTTGCATTTATCGATTGACTAAAGGCTTCCGCAAGCGCAAAATATTTTATTTTTACAAACTCATTTTAAAACGCTAAAGTAGCCAAGGAATCTCATTCACCCCCCCTCTTCGATTCCAACAAGTGGTATCAGAGCCATTTGATTTTTGTTTTTAAATCAAATCTTTTTTATGGCTAATCTAGCAAATGAGTTGCTCAAGGTCAATCGACAAATAGACCTCCGCTCTTCACGGGTGATAACTACGGGTATTGGAAAAATAGAATTTCTCTATATATCCAATCCGTAGATTATGACCTTTGGAAGATTATAGTGAAAGGTCCACATATTCCTTTAAAGGAAGTTGGGGGAATAAGTACTCCCAAAGAAATGGACAATTTCACTAGAGCGGACATGATTTTAATTTCACAAAATGCTAAAGCTATAAATATTTTACATTGTGCTTTAGATATGAAGGAGTACAACCGGGTCTCGATGTGCTCAACCGCAAAGGAGATATGGGACAAATTGCAAATTTGTCATGAAGGAACCAACCAAGTGAAAGAGACAAAGATTGATCTATTGCAACTCAAATATGAGACATTTGAGATGCAGTCCGGAGAAGAGGTGGATTCGATGTTTAGGAGGCTCACACAAATCATAAACGAGCTTGCCCAACTTGGAGAGAAGTACCCTCCAAAGCAAATATGGAGGAGAGCACTAAGACCTTTGCCAAAGGAATGGGATGCAAAGAGAACCGCCATCATTGAGTCCAACAAAGGAGAGAACGCATCTTATGATCTTGATGAGGTCCATGGCACATTGGTGACCCATGAGCTTGAAGTTGCCACAAGGAGAGAAGTAAAAGAGGATGATAGATCTAAAAGAAATGGGATCGCTTTGGTTGGAAGGAAAGATCACTCCGATGATGAAGAAGATGATGATGATGAGGAAATGGCATTGTTCACAAGAAAGTTCAAGAAGTTCTTCAACAAACATGGCAAGTCAAAGAACTCAAGTGCAACCAAACATGAATCCAAAAATGAGGTAACTTGCTATATTTGTCAAGAAAAAGGCCACTATGCTAACAAATGTCCTAGGAAGAAGAATGAGGACAAAGGCAAGAAGAAGGCTTTTATAGCTACATGGAGTGATAGCGACTCCGATGAAGAAGAAGCCACCAATTTTGTTTAATGGCTCTTGGAGATGAAGGAGATGAAAGCGATGATGAGGTACCTTCTTTTGATGAACTTTTAGAATCTTATAATGATCTTATTGATGCTCTTGGCAAAACCAAGATGAGTAATGAACTACTCAAACTTGAGATTGCTAAGAAAGATGAAGAAAATAATTCATTGAAAAATGAATTAAATTCTTTAAAGGTATCATTTTGCAAATTTAGTGAAAGTAGTTTAAAAATGAATGAATTGCTTGACTTGCAACGTTGTAGCTTTGATAAAGCCGGATTAGGCTTCTCAAGCAAATCAAAAACATTTTCAAGCTTGTTTGCCAATGCTAAGCATGATTCTCATACTTGTAACTATTGTTGTAAAAAGGGTCATACCAAGAACAAATGTAAATTTGCTAGAATCCAATACCAACCTAACAAAAGGTGGAAATGGATTCCAAAGGTGCCAAAGGAAGCTAACCCTCTAGGACCCAAAAATCAAATGGGTACCAAAGATCCTCCTATTGGAAATTGTAGGAACAACCATGGGAATGAGGATGAAGGGCCAAGCAACTCAAAAGAGGAGTTTATCTTGTTCACCACCATAGAAGAAGCAAGAGGCATTGGACCAATGACAAGAACGAACTCTTGTCATCGAGGGTAAACTTTATTTTTACATGTTATAAGAGCAATTCAAAATTTAATTGGCACAAATTAATTGTGACCAATAAATTATGAAGCTCAATATTCATTGGAGTAAAATGCATAACTCTTTAGCATAATTGTTTAATGCATGATGTATGCTTATCTTTTTATAGTAAGTAACTTGACATGCCATGTATTCAAATTTGAATCTGCTATGTGGAAATGTGCTATTATAGAGTTTTAACAAACTTATCTAATGATGCTTGAGAATTATCTTTTTTGGCATAGGTGCATGAACTCTTGGTAGAACATATGAACACTTTGCAAAATTTAGAATTCATTGTTGATTGCCTTAAACGCATGTTTGTCTTTCTCTAAATGATCTTATCTTATGCTTGTTATGGTTATTACATACTTGATGAGGAACATGTGTAAAGTGTTAAAATATGACTTTGTGTCAACATATACTTGTGATTATTTGATTTTTGTGCTTTTTGATTATCACAAAAAGGGGGAGAATTTTGTGATAAACTTGAAGCTTTATACATGCATGGTTTGAGGGGGAGAGCTTTTGTATGCATGGTTTGAGGGGGAGAGTTGTTTGTTTTATGCATTACTTGGTTTAATCTTGTATGTGCTATGCAATTGTTAAGGGGGAGTCTTGTTAACTCACATTTCATGCATATTACATATTCAAGTTTATCAAGTTTTGTGATCATCAAAAAGGGGGAGATTCTTGAGCCTTAAACACATGGTTGTGTTTAATGCGTTAATTTATCTCCGGTTTATTTTTGAGTTTTGATGATCAACAAAACTTGCATTTGTTGTACTAATATGTCTACTTAGTATACAGGGTTATATTGATAAATTGGTTGGGAAGACCAATGGAAGAGAACCCAAGTTATACAATAACATATGCGAGTTCATAGGACAAGCGGTGATTTTTATCAAGGAATCTATTGAGCTTGGACGAGAATGAATGACATCTATGAACAACCAATTTAAGTGTTCAACATGTGTGGAATGATGTTGGAACAATTTCTTATGATGGGATGAAGACCCACAAACCAATGGTCCGTTGGTGGGCAAATTCGTTTAGAAGCCAATTGGAGCGCAGTGCAATATTTTGATTATATCTCTTGGCTCGATGCTCCGAACAATGTGAATCCAAATATGTTGGAAATACAACTCAATATTCTAGATTTCATATTCAAACATCTCAGTCCAATTCGGATTGCATCATGGAGCAAAATGTCATGGAAGTCATAACAAGTGCAGATTGTAGCAAGGTTTGAGCGACTGTAGCATTTTGGGCATAACTTCTTCGTACATTAATGAAATGCAATGAAATATTGTCCACACCTAGATAAGAGGAAGGGCTACAACTTTCATGTTTACCACTTTTCCCAGAAACGAGCTTAAGATGGTCGAAAAGTACAAAGTTTGAGAGTGTTGAAATCTGGGAGATAGTATGAGGCGATCCGAGCCATAGTTTGAGGCGATCCGAGCCATGTTGCGCACCATCGACTGAAGCGATGGCACAGTGTGCACGCTGGCGATCAGATCGCCCCAGGCGATGGTCAAGCTCGCCCCAGGCGATCCAGAATGCTTCCTAGGCCATTTTTTTTAGGGCGATCGCCCCAGGCGATGCACGGAACGCCCGAGGCGATCCAGAACTTTACCTACGGCCTTGTTTATCATTGATGATCGCCCCAGGCGATGGGGAGATCGCCCGAGGCGATCTGGGCCAGATTTGACCGTTAAAGGGTGGCGATGGAGATCGCCCGAGGCGATGTCCGAGGCGATCGAGGAGTGATTTCAACCTTATGTTTAGCAACGGCTAGTAGGAGCCTAGGGGGCCTCCTACACTATAAATATGGATGTTTTGGAGCATTTTGAAGACAAGACGCTACAACTCTCATTCCTCTATTTTAAATAAAATTATCATTATTGTTTTGATGATTACAAAACCTATACATTTTGTACTAATGATTTTTATTAAGTATGCAGCATAAATTATGATCAAATTGAAGATTGTAATAGTATTGAAATGCCAAAGAAAATTTGTCTTTTGAAAGACACGGATCGCCCCAGGCGATGGGTGCCAGGCAAGGATCGCCACGCCCATCGACAGAGGCGATGGCCAGGCGAGCATGCGAGGAAGATCGCCCCAGGCGATGATGACCAACGCCTGAGGCGATGGCAGCCACAGGGACTTCGCTCCCGTACATCGACTAAAGCGACGCCGAGGGATGGCGCGGGCATGCGCGCAGGGAAGATCGCCCGAGGCGATGGGCTGAACGCCTGAGGCGATGGGCTGGAACGCCTGAGGCGATGTGGAGTTCGTTTGAGGCGATGCAAAATTTGGACATGCTGAAGCTACGGCCTTAATTTTTGCTCTTGATCGCCTGAGGCGATCCACCGATCGCCTGAGGCAATCCGTGATTTTTGCTGACCGTTGGGGCGCGGCGATGGTGATCGCCCGAGGCGATATCCGAGGCGATCGAGGAGTGATTCAAGCCTTTTGTTTAGCAACGGCTAGTAGGAGCCTAGGGGGCCTTCTACACTATAAATATGGATGCTTTGGAGCATTTTGAAGCTAAGGAACAAGCCTACAAACTTCCACAAAGTCTTGATAATTATTATTTGAATTTGCATTGCAATCTCCATACATTGTTGTTGTATTGGAGCTTGCAATTCTTATCTATCTTAGAGTCTTGTTTCTTCGTGTGAGTACACCGTGAAGGTGATTTTGGTTTGATTTCTTGTAAAGGTCCTCCAACACCAAAGCAAGTTGGAAAATTGTAAAGTCATCAACAAGTCTAGTTGGTGCAAGTGTGTGGCTATCCTTGGAGCCCTTAAGGCCAAGAAGACTCGTGAAGAGTGTTGGTAGCTCGGGAAGAGCTCTGTATACTCGTGAAGGGTATTGTGCTCGGGAAGAGCGTTGTGTACTCGGGAAGAGTAGTGTGCTCGGGAAGAGCGTTGTAAACTCGGGAAGAGTTGTTGTGTGGCTAACTTGGAGCCCTCAAGGCCAAGATCTATTGTTCTAGTGGAACCTCGGTTGGAGGTTATCTAACCGGGAAGATGAGACGTAGGCGATTCATCGCCGAACTTCTATAACAAATCCTTTTGTTATTTATTGCTTTATTTCCTTTACGCATTTATTTATTTTATTCTTTGCATTTATCGATTGACTAAAGGCTTCCGCAAGCGCAAAATATTTTATTTTTACAAACTCATTTTAAAACGCTAAAGTAGCCAATGAATCTCATTCACCCCCCTCTTCGATTCCAACAGGTCACCATCCCGAGGGATCATCGAGGTGATAACTATCTTGTGTAAGATTTGGTAGTTCGTAGGAATTTGGTTCACTAGGAAAGATTGGTTTGGACATTGGGGAGTACCGCCAAAAATGAGATACAAAGCTTGGGCAGGATCACATACCCCATCATTAGGCCAAGTAGCTAGAACAAATTTAGATGGACCCTCCGAAGGAATGCGAAGAATGTGTCCCAATTCGGTACTATTGAATTCAATTGGGCGATTTCAAACAATGGTTTTGATAGTTAACTCACCATCACCCTTAAACAATTCAAGATTGGCATAGAACGAATGAATCATGGATGGATACAAAAAATCGTTCTTTCTAGGAGGTTTGAAAATTTTTTCCCAACGTTGGAATTGAATCCAATCAAGAATAGGGAGCTGGGAAGTTCTAAGGAAATCAAAATCAAACACATAGCCCGGATACAATTTGCGAGTAAGATAATCTTCCGGAATTGGCTTACCATCAAGGGGAGGACCCGTATAATTCCTAGAGGATCGATTAGAGCGTCTCCTTCGGCTTGATTCTCCTTCTTCTCGGTTGCTTCTAGACATTTTAGCAAGAAATTTTGAGAGAATTGAGACAAATTTGGGTTTTTGGAAAAATGGGGTTAGGGTTGCAAAATTTCGAATTGGAAGATTTGTTGTTTGGAAAGTGAAATTGATGGTTGGGAAGTGCTTAGAATTGATTGGAGATAAGGAGGCTCGAATTATGGGAGAAAAACACGAAAATGTGCAGAAAAAATGAGCAAAAGCCGTAGCTTTCAGACTTTAAAATTCGAGATCGCCTGAGGCGATCTATAGAACGCCTGAGGCGATCGCTGAACGCCCGAGGCGATGCTAGCCATCGTTTGGGGCGATGCGAGCCACGGACGAGGCGCTGCGCACAGAATGCTGAGGCGATGGTTTGGCGATTTTGAGCCAATTTTTAGACCAAAAATTTATTTTTAATTAACCTATATCCCATTAAACCATCTAACAACACAAATAAATCACATAATCTAAAAAACACAATAATTCACAATTTGTGACTTTTAAGATGATTTCAAGATGCACTTTTGAAATTAAATGTTGAGCTACAAAATTCATTAAACATAATTAATTTATGTAAATGAATTTCACAATTGCTCTATGCAAATGATGAAGTAGAGTGGCTCCCCCTAAATATGATATCATTTCTTAAGGTATACAAACATGCTCAAAGTTCAATCATACCCAATTCACCACGAAGAAAAATAAAAGTGTTTTCGTCTAGTGGTTTTGTAAAAATTATTGGGATATGCCCTAAGACAAGTCATTAGATGATTGTTTAAGACATACAATGTTTATGATTTTATGAATGGCAATTCATTATTATATATCATTCGTTTAACTGTGCAATGTGAATTAATATATATGTTAATGTCCTTAGAATAATATTGTATTATTCTTAAAGATGTCCCTAGTCAAGTATTATCATGAATAGGGATAATGATAATACGTAGAGACTAGCATGTGTTGATTGATGAATTGTTCATTGATATGAGATATCAAATCAACACATGGGTACATGTTAGAGAACGATGTACTGGACAGACCCACCATGAGAATGCAACATGGATAGTTATATAATCGTCATATGCAATTCTCATAGTGATAATAATGTATGTAATCCTTACGACTTGTGATCATCAGAGATCCCAACATAAGGAGTTATGTATCTTGATATTGTCAAACGTTACCCGTAACAGGGTAAACTATAAAGGCGACTATTGGATACACTACGAATTATGTACAGGGATGTTGACTGATCGAGATAGGATTTGTCCCTCCTATATAACAGGAGATGTGTTTGGCCCTTGATCAAGTGAGAACTAAAATGCATGGCCATGCTCGAATGAGTCGATATGAGTTATCGAGCTTATTCGTTTATTCTAGTTCTACTTGGGGATCAAGAAATAAAGATTGAATATACGAGTATGACTATTCCATGACTCGTGTTCAATCTAAACACAAAGGACAAAGGGATTAAGTTACATGATTAATATTATCACAAGTTCTAAAGGTTATGTCGAGTCAAAGACATTCTTGTAATTTGGGTAGCCTTGATGTGTTGCTAGACACCGCTCTTTGCTTGTAACGTAAAATGAGATTTTATGTCACTGCCAACATTACAAGATCCTATCGGGTCGCACAAAAGATTAAATCGATAAAGGGAATTAAATTAATGGGATGAATTAAATAATTAAGAAGAGTCTTAATTAAATAATTATAAGGATTAAATTATAATCATGGGCTTGAGCCCATGAGGCTTTATGAAAGCCTTTAATTAAATCATATATAATTGGTTAACAAGGTGATTAATAAAATTAATCCAAGACATCAATAACCTAGCCTCCAACTTGCTCACTCTCGGCCGCCTTCTTCACGCCGTGAGAGTCTCGGCCGCCGCCATTCCTTGGTGGTTTAACGGCAGTAGTTTGATCGGTTTCGAACCGTGAGTCAAGTTCCGGTTTAAGAACGAGTCTAGTAACTTGTTCTTAAATCTCCTTTTCGATTAATCGTGTGGATACCGTTGAGGCAAGACCTTGGAGGTGTTGCTCGTGACTCGGGATCGTTGGACGTGGTGCTCCGTGGAATCTGCTCAAACACGATACAAGGGTGAGACTTTTGTAAACCTTTATCCGATATGAACCCCTATGTATAGATCCGCGGTTTAGTAATCCAAAATTTTATTATTCCGCTGCGTTCCATGCTTGTTGGATTACTTACAAAAATATCGGCAATTTGATCCTTGGTATTAACATAAAATAATTCAACATCATTTTGTTCGATATGGTCACGGATGAAATGGTGCCTTATATCGATATGCTTAGTCCGAGAGTGTTGAATTGCATTTTTAGATAAATATATGGTGCTAGTGTTGTCACAAAAAATTGGAACTTTTGAAACATCTAGCCCATAATCAAGTAATTGGCTTTTCATCCACAAGATTTGTGCACAACAATTACCGGCGGCCATATATTCGGCTTCGGTTGTTGAGAGTGCAACACAATTTTGCTTTTTGGAAAACTAAGATACCAAGCTATTACCGAGAAAGAAACAAGTACCACTAGTGCTTTTCCTATCCACCTTATATCCTCCAAAATCGGCATCGGAGTAAGCTTTCAAATCAAAGAAAGAGTTTCTAGAATACCACAAGCCGAGATTTGGAGTTTTTGAAAGATATTTAAAAATGCGTTTTAAGGCGAGCAAGTGTGATTCTTTTGGGGATGATTGAAATCTATCACATAAACAAACACTAAACATGATATCCGGCCTACTAGCCGTTAAATAAAGCAAAGAGCCAATCATACTCCTATAAAGCTTTTGACAAATTGTTTTACCTTGTTCATCCTTGTCAAGCTTGGTTGATGAGCTTATTGGTGTTGATGCACTCTTAGTATTATCCATTCCAAATTTCTTTAGCATATCTTTGACATACTTTCCTTGGCTTATAAAGATTACATATTTGCATTGTTTGATTTGCAATCCAAGAAAGTAGTTGAGTTCTCCCATCATGCTCATTTCAAAATTATCTTGCATCAATTTAGAAAACTCCTTGCACAGTATATTTGAACAATAAGTAAATCATTTCCCTTAATTAAGGTAAACAAAGTGATATCCACTTTTCCTCTTGTAAAGCCATTCTTGGTTAAGAATAAAGATAGTTTTTCATACCAAGCTCTAGGAGCTTGTTTCAAACCATACAACGCTTTATCAAGTTTAAAAACATGGTCGGGAAAATGTGGATCCTCAAAGCCGGGTGGTTGATCAACATACACCTCTTCTTTCAAATCACCATTCAAGAAGGCACTCTTGACATCCATTTGAAAGAGCTTAAAATCTTTAAAGCAAGCAAAAGCAAGTAACATGCGAATGGATTCTAAGCGAGCAACGGGTGCATATGTTTCATCAAAATCTATGCCCTCTTCTTGGCAATATCCTTTAGCTACCAACCTAGCCTTGTTTCGAATAATTGTCCCATGTTCATCCATTTTATTTCTAAATACCCATTTTGTTCCAATTATGGTGTTGTTCGAAGGCCTAGGTACAAGATTCCAAACTTTATTTCTTTTGAATTGATTTAGTTCCTCTTGCATAGCCAAGATCCAAGAATCATCAAGCAATGCATCATTAATGTCCTTAGGCTCTATGTGAGAAATGAAAGCAAGATGATTGCAAATATTGATATATGAGGATCGAGTTTTTACCCCTTTTGATGGACTACCGATAATAAGATCCATGGGATGATCCTTGGTGGTTTTCCAATCCTTTGGAAGTTCCCCATCATCTTTGGAATTACTTGACTCCATTCTTTGTTCTTCTTTGTCACCACTAAAGTCCTCAAGGGTGGTTGACTCTCTTCTTTGCTCAAGTAATTCTTCATCATCACCATCCATGGAAATTCTCGATACTCGAGGGTTAGTCTCATCAAATATAACATGGATGGATTCCTCAACAATAAGATTACGTTTATTAAATACTCTATATGCTTTACTAGTATTGGAATAACCAAGAAATATACCTTCATCCGATTTGGCATCAAACTTACCAAGGTTATCCTTACCATTGTTGTGAATGAAGCACTTTGAACCAAAAGGCTTGAAGTAAGAAATGTTAGGCTTTCTCCCCCTCCATAATTCATATGGAGTTTTCTTGAGAATTGGCCTTATTGATGAACGATTAATGATGTAACATGTGGTGCTCATCGCCTCGGCCCAAAAATATTTTGGAAGTGAATATTCACATAGCATAGTACGTGCAATTTTCACTAATGTCATATTCTTCCTTTCAACAACACCATTTTGTTGAGGTGTCCTAGGACAAGAAAAGTTGTGACCAATGCCTTTGTCATCACAAAAGTTTATAAATTTTTTTTTCTCAAATTCGGTTCCGTGGTCACTACGGATACTTTTTATTGAAAGAGTTTTCTCATTCTCAACTCTTTTTGCAAATATTTTGAAACTATCAAAGGCATCACTTTTATGGGCTAAGAACAATGTCCAAGTGAATATAGAGAAATCATCAACAATGACAAATGCATAAGATTTTCCACCTAGACTAGTTGTTCTTGAAGGACCACACAAGTCTAAATGAAGCCATTCAAGTGGCATAGAAGTGGAGATAACATTTTTATTTTTGAAAGATTCTCTAGTGTGCTTTCCTAGTTGACAAGCATCACAAATAGAATCAACTTGTAAATCAAGGTTAGGCAATCCAACAACAAGATCAAGTTTTTGAATTTTACCAATGGTGCTCAATCCAACATGACCAAGTCGTCTATGCCATAACACATTTTTGTTATCATTCAATGTTACAAGGCATTTTACATTTTGAGAAGAAAGATTATCCAAATCAACCTTGTATACATTCTCACTTCTATAACCAATGAATTTAATGGATTTGTCATGCGTGTATGATACGGTGCAATGAAGTGATGCAAATGAGACTTCATAACCTTTATCACATAATTGACTTATGCTAAGAAGGTTATGCTTAAGTCCTTTGACAAAAAGTACATCATCAATAATAGTAGAGTTAGAGTTACCAATTGAGCCAATGCCTTCAATGATTCCTTTGCTATTGTCTCCAAAGGTGACACTTCCTCCACTTTTAGCTTTTAGTGACAATAACAAGTTCTTATCACCCGTCATATGTCTTGAGCATCCACTATCGAGATACCAAGTATTGGACCTCTTACTTGTTCCTCCCTACAAAAATTTTTTTTAATATTTGGACCTTTGGTACCCAATTGTTCTTTGGGTCCATGTTGGTTAGTAACAATGGGGGATTTAGGAATCCACTTCCACCTCTTGTTTGGTTGGTATTGATTTTTGAAAAAATCTACATTTATTTCTAAAATGACCAACCTTACAACAATAGGTGCAAGTAGGGGGATTATGCTTGGCTTTGGCCAACAAGCTTGAAAATGTTTTTGATTTGCTTGAGAAGCCTAATCCGGCTTTATCAAAGCTACATATTTGCAAGCCAAGCAATTCATGAAGCATTAAACCACTATCATTAAACTTCCCAAATGATTTCTTCAAATCAAGTAGTTCATTTTTCAAAATGATATTTTCTTCATCCTTTTTAGCCAAGTCCAACTTTAACAATTTATTACCCTTTTTAGTTTTACCAAGAACATCAATAAGTTCATTATAAGCATCTAATAATTCATCATAAGATTGTACCTCATCATCTTCATCTCCATCTTCAAGAGCCATTAGACAAAGGTTTGCTACTTCTTCATCAGAGTCACTATCACTCCATGTGGCCATTAAAGCTTTCTTCTTTCCCTTATCCGCCTTCTTTCTACTTGGACATTCATTAGCATAATGACCATTTTGTTGACAATTATAACAAGTTACCTCTCGTTTGGTAGAATTCTTGTTGGATTCGGAGGTTTTTGGCTTGTTTTATTTCCGGTAGAACTTCTTGAACTTCCTTGTGAACAATGACATCTCCTCATCATCTTCGTCATCGGATTGTGCTTTCTTTCCAACCAAGGCAATCCCCTTGCCTTTTGCTTTTTCTTCCTCCTTCTTCATTTCCTTCCGGGTTGACATCTCAAGCTCATGGGTCACCAAGGTGCCATGAAGTTCTTCAATATCATATGATGCATTATCACCTTTGTTGGATTCAATGATTGACGTCCTGTTGGCATCCCATTCTTGTGGTAGGGCTCTAAGGACTCTTCTCCATATTTGCTTTGGAGGATACTTCTCTCCTAGTTGGGCAAGCTCATTGATGATTTGAGTGAGCCTTCTAAACATTGAATCAATGTTTTCTCCGGACTCCATCTCAAAAGTTTCATACTTGAGTTGCAATAGATCAATCTTGGTCTCCTTCACTTGATTAGTGCCCTCATGACAAATTTGCAATTTGTCCCAAATTTCCTTTGCGGTTGAGCACATCGAGATCCGATTGTACTCCTTCATATCTAAAGCACAATGCAAAATATTAATAGCTTTAGCATTTTGTGAAATTAAAATCATGTCCGCTCTTGTGAAATCGTCCATTTCTTTGGGAACACTTAGTCCCCCAACTTTATTTAAAGGAATATGTGGACCTTTCACAATAATCTTCCATAAGTCATAATCTACGGATTGGATGTATAGAGAAATTCTATTCTTCCAATAACCGTAATTATCACCCGTGAAGAGCGGAGGGTGATTGGTCGATTGACCTTGAGCAAACTCATTTGCTAGGTTAGCCATATAAAATTTTTGATTTAAAACAAAAATCAAATGGCTCTGATACCACTTGTTGGAACCTAAGAGGGGGGTGAATGAGGTTCCTTGGCTACTTTAGCGTTTTAAAATGAATTTGCAAAAATTGAGTTTGCGCTGCGGAAGACTAGTTGTCAATCGAATACTAAACAATATAATAAAATAAATTAAATGCGTAATATAATGAAAGCAGTAAAGAAGACGATAATTTGTTATAGAAGTTCGGCGATGAATCGCCTACGTCTCCTCTTCCCGGCTAGAAAACGTCCAACCGAGGATCTACTAGAACAACTTCTTCTTGGCCTTGAGGGCTCCAATGATAGCCACAACCTTGCACCAACTTCACTTGTTGGCGACTTATACAATTTTCCAACTTGCGTCGGTGTTGGAGGACCTTTACAATAATCAAATAACACATTCACGGTGTACCAACACGAAGACAACAAGACTTTAACAAAAAGAATGAGTTACAAACTCCAATACAACAACAATGCATGGAGATTGCAAAGTTATTTAAAAATTGAATGAGCAAAGGTTTGTAGAAGTTTGTAGGCTTGTTTCTTAACTTGAAAATGCTCCAAAGCATCAATATTTATAGTGTAGGAGGCCCCCTAGGCTCCTACTAGCTGTTGCTACACAAAAGGCTGAAATCACTCGTCGATCGCCTCAGGCGATCACCATCGCCGCGCCCCAACGGTCAGCATAAATCACGCATCGCCTCAGGCGATGTCCCGATCGCCTCAGGCGATCCAAACCAAAATCCAATGTCGTAGCCTCAGCAGCCTAAAATCTTGCATCGCTTCAAGCGAACTCTACATCGCCTCAGGCGATCAGTCCATCGCCTCGGGCGAACTCCCTGCGCGCTAGCCTCGGCATCGCCTCTGTCGATGTGCGGGGCGAAGTCTCGAATGGTTGCCAATCATCGCCTGGGGAGATGATCATCATCGCCTGGGGCGATCTTCCTAGTATTCTCGCCTAGCCATCGCCTCTGTCGATGGGCGTGGCGATGCCTCGCCTGGCACCCATCGCCTGGGGCATTGGCACTCATCGCCTGGGGTGATCCGTCTGAACAAAAATGTTATCTTCTCTTGGCATTTCAACACTTTGTCAATCTTCATTATGCTTAATTTGATCATAACTTATGCTGCATTCTCAACATAAATCATTAGTACAAAAAGCATAGGTTTTGTAATCATCAAAACAAAAATCGATAATTTTATTTAAAATAGAGGAATGAGAGTTGTAGCGTTTTAAGGCGCAACAAATACACATATCGATATACTCGTCGCTAATATAATAATGATGCCATAATACTCTTCGCTAATAACATAGCGGTCCAATAATAATCATCGCTGATAACATAGCAGTCCAATAATACCCATCGCTAATAACGTAGCAGTGCAATAATACTCATCGTTAGTAACATAGTGGTCCAATAGTACTCATCGCTTATCCCATAAGCACCACAATTTAGCTTAAAACAAATAAGCATAACTCAATATCATCACATTGTTCATACGTCACTATGTACCTGTTGGTCCAAGTTTAATATCAAGTTATCATCCTCACTATCCAGCGATCTGAGCATACTCTAGATGAAATCAACAATGCAAATAGAATTCATTATCAAGCCATTAAATCATTAAACTTCACTTCATTAGTGTAACCCTTATGTTCAATATCAAAACTGTACCTCTGATGGTTGCAAACATGCAGAGGCTCTGGTTCATACTTCCGTGGCATCGATACATGAAATACGTAATGCATACATGACATAGTAGGCGTCAGTACCAATCTATAATCCAGGTTGCCAATCCGCTGCAAAAACTCATACGGACCCACATATTTCGGTGACAATTTCCCTCGCATACCAAAGCGTACACACCCCTAAACAGAGATGTTTTAAGAAATACTCTGTCACATACTTGAAATGTTAAAGGTCATCGTTGTTTATTCGCATAACCAAACTGCCTATCCTGAGCTGCTTCCATCTTTTGTCGTATCACTTTGACATTCTCTTCCATCTCTCGAACCATATCTGGTCCACCCACATAGGTCATCCCAATATAAAGGAGACCAGCGCCCATACAATGCTTCAAACAGAGTCATCTGAATGCTCACATGATAACTGTTACTATAAGAAAATTCAATCAACGATAAGGAATCTTGCCACGAAGTGTTAAATTCCAACGCACAAGTACGCAACACATCTTCTAATGTATGGTACGCTCAGTCTGTCCATCAGTCTGAGGGTGATACGTTGTACTCAATCTCACTCACTACCCAAGACTGTTTGTAAACCTTCCCAGAAGTATGAAGTAAACCTTGGATCTCGATACGAAATAACAGACACTGGAATTTTTCATGAAGTCTCACAATATCACCAACATATAAATAGCTATCTTCACAAATGAAAAGTTCATACTATAAGGTATAAATGGGCTACTTTCGTCAATCTATCGACAATGACCCATATGGCATCATAACCTGAAGAATTCATCGGCAAATGGGCTACAAAGTCCATTGATATGTGCTCTCATTTCCAGGTTGGCACTTCCAAACTCTGTAATTCACCACCAGGTCTCTGTCTTTTTGCTTTCACTTACTGACATATCAAACATTTGTGTACAAAGTTAGTCACATCACGCTTCATCCGCTTCCACCAAAACTGGGAACTTAGATCTCTCTATATCTTCTTGCCTCGTTGATGTATACAAAAATTACTGCAATGGGCTCGTTGTAGGAGTTCTTGACGTAATCCAAGTACATTACGAACTGCACAACGATCACGAAGCCACAAAACACTATCTTCTGCTATTTTGAATTTAGATGACTGTCCTTGAGAATCGCATGCGCCCATCTTTGAATTTCCTCATCTCTTCCTTGTGCTTCTCTAATATTCCCAAAGATGATTGGTTCTGCTAAAGTGTCGATACTTGAACGGGTGACGTGGATAAGTCAAAATCATGACACAAATGGCAACAAGAACTCAATAATACCGATAGATGGCTCATATCATCAGCAGTGTGCCACACCTTAAAACTCAAAGCATCAGCTGTCAAATTTGCCCGACCACGATGATATTCAATTTCATAGTCGTAATCTATTAACAGGTCCATCCATCTCCTCTATCTAATTTTCAACTCAGCTTGAATAAACAAGAATTTCAGGCTCTTGTGATACGTGAATATAGTGAATGTGGCACCATACAAATAATGTCTCCATATTTCCAATGCAAATACAATAGTTGCTAGCTCCAAATCATGAACATGATACCTCATCTCGTGAGGTTTTAACTGCCTCGAAGCATATGCCACAACGTGCTTATCCTGCATCAAAACACATACTTGCCCCCGCAAGGACACATCAGTATACACAATGAACCTTTCATTCTCTGTCAATATGGTTAACAGTTGACACTGGAGCTGTAGTTAAACGATGCTTCAGTTCTCGAAAACTATCATCGCAAGCTTCAGACTATAAAAATTTAACTCATTTCTGGGTCCAGCAAGTAAGATCCTAGTCATTGATAGTAAGAGGGATAGGAACCAAAAGACCATGTCCTTATCTCAAGAAACCTACATTAATAAGATCCTGGAAAAATTCGGAATGTTAGACTCAAAGCAAGTGAGTACCCCTATAGCCCAACATCAAACTTTCAGCCACCCAATCTCCCCGAAATGATAGAGACACTGAATACATGAATAAAGTCCCATATGCAAATGCAGTTGGTAGTATCATGTATTGTATGATGTGTACAAGACCAGATTTGGCGTATGCTAGTTTAACGAGTTGATTTATGTCCAATCCTGGGAAGGAGCATTGACACGCATTGAAATGGATATTAAGGTACTTGGAAGGCACAATTTAAGTCGGGATTCAATATAGGGCAGAGTGAGACATTTAGGATGGTTGAAGGTTTAGTGGACTCAAATTATGGTTGGTGTTTGGATACAAGAAAGTCACTTTTCGGATATACATTTACAGCCTATGGTGGAGCTATAAGTTGGAAAGCAAGTCTACAAAAGGTGGTGTTGTTGTCAACAACTGAGGTGGAATACGTAGCTGCTACCGAAGCAATCAAAGTGGGAATGTGCTAGGAGGTTTCGTGAATGAAATGGGATTCAGTAGATAAAATATCATGTTGTATTGTGACAATCAAAGTGCAATACACCACATGAAGAATCCAACTTATCATGAGAGATCTAAGCATATTGACATATCATTCGGAACGTTACCTCAAGAGGAGAAGTAGAAGTCAAGAAAGTGTCAAAGGAATGGTTGTAGACATGTTCACAAAGAGCCTAACGTTAGCCAAGTTTAAACATTGTTTAGAATTGGTGAAGGTGGTTAAAACGTAGGCCAAAGATCAAATGGAACTAGCCAACAAGAAGGACAGCAAGTAAGACAGAAATGGAACCAATGTGGAGAAATGTTGAAGTTTGTTCAACTTCTGGGAACAACAGACACTATCAAGTGTTCTGCTAATTCATTTGATCTATACATTACTGATTTCAATTCTGAAAACTTCACGTTGAATTCACTCGAGAAATCAAGCAATCAATACAAAAGGAAAGTTCATATTCTTGAAGCATAATCCATAACACAAAGCCAAAATCAAAACAACTTATTTCAATCTCAATTAATACAGTAACCAATGTAGCAAACATGATGAATTTGAAGGCTGCTAAAATAAAATTTGGGACACATAATTTGCATACATAATCTAGATCACATAAGTCCGATGCACGCGCGGATGCGGATGCGCGAGTGCGTCAATTTACAAAAAAATTGAGTGCGGTTGCGCGTTAATGCGCATATTAAATATATATGTATATATATATATACACACACACATACATACACTAATGAAATAAAGTTAAACATACATAATATGCATCATATTTAACAAACTTACATCATTATTATTTTATTTACAAATTTACAATATGAAGTTCTTAACAATTTTTGTGTTTGCAGCTTTACCATTCTTAAAAAAACATTAAAATTGGATTTTATTGAAGAATCTAACATTTGTAACTTTGCAAAATGTTATAGCCAGTGATATAACGTAATTGAATCTTGTATTTGATCGTTCTTCTAGTAAGGATTCTCTGAAAAAAATATTTTAGAAAATGAAATGAAGTATCAAAATTTTGTTTTATTTTAAGATATAAAATAACGAGTTTGAAAAATGAAACCAAATTGTACATATATATTTCAACATGTTAGGTAATAATATGAATTTTGTTAAGAATGGCCCATATTATTTTCGGAGACTTATATTATTACCTTATGAAATGACTAATATAAACTTTTAAATTAACTCAATAAAAATAAAATTTTTATTTATAAAGTTCATTTTATTAATTTTCATGCAAAAAAATAAAATATCAAAATTATTATTATTTAGTCCGCAAAAATGTTACAAAATCACGTATTTATCCTACTTATTTTTATCACATATTTTAATCTTTCATATGTTATTGTGTTTTCATGATTCATTACATAATATTGAATATTTATCTATCTATTTACCGTATAATATAATTTGCTTACCAACCCGAAGTACCTAGAAACCATGAAAATTCATCTAAACACAAAATCGGAGAATTTTTTTTTATAATTACAAAAAAAAAATCGGAGAATTAAGGAGGACTATCAAACTTAGTAATTTAATTAATGCGCGACTTAATAAATCTTAATGCACGAATTAGGAATTCTTAGTGTGCGAATTATAAAATCTTAGTGCGCAAATTAGAAATTCTTAAAGCGCGAACTAGAAATTCTTAATTCGCCTTATGTGACTTAGTACATAATTAGTTTTCTATATCTATAAATATGTGTATTGTATTTAATTTTTGAGAATGATAAAATCATTACTCCCCATCCTTGGTTTTCAACAGCTATTACATCAGAATAATAAAACTACCTTTTGTTTCTGCGAACACTTCCATTATTTCAAAATACAAGTCATAAACCTAAATTTTAAATAAAAATTATGATTCGCGACTATTTCCCATCAAACAATACTAAAGACAAAAACCAGAAGAGAACCAAAAGTCACAATTTATAGCTTTTCACACTAAACTGCTTGACTTATCAGTTACGTAGCTTTTATCTGTCATCATTAAAAGAAACAAAACTGGCAACAACTTTTCAGGGGCATTAAGAATATCCCAAAATGATCCCTGCATAAATTATTAAGTCTCACGTTGTCTACATCCCAAGAACAGACGTGAATGTAACAAAAACTATCCAATTATTGTCTCAGTTTTCACACCTAATGAAAATGTAACACATTGATTACATTCATATTGCACATAACTTTCGACTACCCTCTATAAATATCGCGAAATTCGACGAATATATACACACAAATGGCAAAAATGAGGGAGAAATTCAGTTGTTCTTCCTTCTTAATCAAGTTGTTGATGTTGCAAAGTCTGTCTGTGCTTTCTTTCGGACAAGATTTTGATTTCTTCTACTTTGTTCTACAGGTGAGTAATTTAAAGCCCATCTGTATAATTTTTGAACATTTCAATTGAATAAATTACGAGTTACAGGACCAAAAGGTTCATTTACAAGATAGACTAACATCAAATTTCTTTTCTTTTGATGCACAGTGGCCAGGATCATACTGCGACACGAAACAAAGTTGTTGCTACCCCACAACAGGGAAGCCCGACTCAGATTTCGGCATCCATGGACTATGGCCGAATTACAAAGACGGCTCGTATCCCTCGAACTGTGATCCCAACAATCCTTTTGATCAATCAAAGGTGTATTACATACACACACTTAAAACACTTGTGAATTTCATCTTAAAATGCCAATCAAATATAAGAAACTGAATGAATTGGATCTGTGAGACAGGTATCAGATCTAATAAGCAGAATGCAGCAAAATTGGCCAACATTGGCCTGTCCTAGCGGCAGTGGCTCGACATTTTGGGCACACGAATGGGACAAACACGGAACATGCTCGGAGTCCATGATGGACCAACATGGCTACTTCAAATCTGCTCTTAACCTCAAGTCCAAACTCGATCTCCTCCATATTCTTCAATCTGCAGGTAAATTAATTAGCTCTCCACTTTTTGTTCACGTACACTCTAATCTTGCACAAATATTTAAAACCAAAAATGGTTTTTTTTTAATGTCACTTCATTGAGTATGACACGTTTTTTGTACAAAAAAAAAAAATTCAAACACATTTCTTTTCATTCCGTCCAAATGACATCGCCCTGAAGTGCGGGGAGTGGGGGTAACCCCAAAAAATGTAAGGAAATGTGGGCCCCACATTTCCAAAAACAATTAAAAACATTTTTAGCATCGACCCTCCCTGAAGTGCGACATCAAACAAATTTTAAAATATATTCAGACAGATAAACTGCCCCCGTTTTAGAGTGAAACTCGGGTTACTAACCAATATCATTCGAGTGCGACTCTTATTAATCTGATCGTATGCATAATATATATCAATATTTTGTAAATTTATTATCGATTTAATAATATGTATTTAAATATTGTTTACAGGGATCAATCCAGATGGAGGATATTATAGCTTGAGCAGCATAAAAAATGCCATTGAAAATGCAACTGGATACAATCCTTGGATAGAATGCAATGTTGATGAATCAGGGAATAGCCAACTATATCAGATATACTTTTGTATTGACACTTCTGGTTCAAATTTTATTCAATGCCCAGTGTCGCCACATGGGAAATGCGACTCTACGGTTGAGTTCCCATCATTTTAGACCGTTTTTAGTTCTCTTTACAATGAAATAACACAAACAAAGTATTGTTGTAATTTTATTTATCCGAAGGGATAATGAATTGAAGATGAAAAATACAAATTTGACCTTCTCCCTACGACAAAATCGGTTTGATTGGTTCACGTCGTGTTCGTGTCAGTGTCCCTGCATCATAGCTTTGTATTGAGTAAAATGGTTCGATCCAATCTTCGAGGTCTATCGTTGTCTTTATCAATAGAAGACTGAATAAGCTCATTTGTACATTGCTACAAGAATTCAGTTGGAAAGCTCTTCTTTTTTCGGGTTCCACTGAATTAATTTTTGGACTTTAACATTTATTTTAAAAATAATGAGCTTTAAAGTTGTTCAATATGAGGGGAAAAAAGATTATGTAATATAACTTTTTTATCTAAAATAATAATAATAATAATAATTAAAATAAATTAAAAAAACATATGTTGCGCCTCCAACATATATTATTTTATTATTATGTTGGAGGTGCCAACTCAAATTAAAAAAAACATATGCTGCGCCTCCAACATATATTATTTTATTATTATGTTGGAGGCGCCAACTGAGTTGGCACCTCAAAAATAAAAATAAATAAAATTAGGAGCTGACGCCTCAAGTTACATTATTAACTATTTTTAAATTGAGTTATTTTGTTAAAAGGAGAAAAAAAATTGGGGTTATTTTCTTAAAAAACCCTATATATTGAGTTGCATATAAAAATTTCCCCTTTGTACGCATCTATACCATCACATAGCTTGTCCACAATTATTTGAAAACAAACAAAACTTAGCTAGATACTGTATTCACAACTAAAATGCATTTTAATCAGCAGAAAAAGGAAGAAATTAGTGGGGAGTGGACAAGACATTATTTGTTGCACAATTCGCAACAGTTTCACCAAAAGACAGCAGTGAAATTGCAAGAAAGTAGAATACAAGAGTTGTGTGAGAATCAATGACATTAAAAGATCTGGCTTTGGCAATTTTCATGTCACTCGACTGAAAGAATTCCTACTGTTATCTACCCTTTTCACACTTCACATAAAAGCTGGCCTTTTTTAACAAGAATAATTCAAGACTGTAAACGAACCATTTTCAGCTTTTTTAAAACAAATTAACTCCATTTCCTCATAAGGCCCCAACTCCAAGAAAGTCTATAAATGGTGGTGCACTTCTTTCCTCTGCAGTTGGTACAATTCCTGGAACTTGTTGTGGTGATGATGAGATTTCTGAAGGATGGTTTTGTGTCTGTTGAACTGCAGACATCAGACAAGGGTATGAAGGATATTGGGGATAACAATTAATAATTGTTCCATCCCAAGATTTTGTACAGTGATTGAAAATGCCCATCATCTCACTCGTATTACTGTTGCCTGCGTCAAAACAATAGTTGAAAAATATATATATATAATAAATAAAAATATACATAAAAAGATACATATGGATATATAAAAAAATAATACATTAAAACTACCATAAGATTTGGATCTTTGTCGCGATTCAATCTCAATTTAGTCCCTAAAATTTTAAAGAATTTATCGATCGAGTCCCCGACGTTAAATCGATTAGAGATGCAAACAAAGAAGCAACGATTCGAGAATATTTCTAAATTGTGTGGTTGTTCATAATAAAATCTCTAAAGTTTTAAACTTTAAAATATTCCTGATTGAGAACATCTATCTATAATATAATATATCCAAAGTTTTAAAATATTCATGATTGAGTACATCTGTTTGCAGTACGCCAGACTTTAAGTCGATGACAGAATTGAGAAATTTTTAGAATTTTAGGGACTCCTGCACCAAAAACTATAGGGAATGAACCCAAATTCCATGGATGTTTTGATGTATTTCCAATATTATATATTTAGCAGATTTTAGCAAGTGTTGGCCGAGCCAAATTAGTGAATTTGTGTTTTCAAGAATTTGATCCAGCATATCGGGTTCCATTTTTTAAATAGAATTTGATTCAATTAATTTACAAGAAAGCTTTGTGCAAGTTTTTTCTGAACTGAACCCTACTTGAAGACTATAATAATTAAAATTTAGAGTTCACATCATTTCAATATTCAAGATATCATTTTTATGAAGATTCAGAAGCACAAAATGCACTAAAACAATGAGAATGCATACCCGTCAAGAAACCTGCAGCAGATGCCTCCGGCGCCCAGAATCCATAACCAGTACTAGGAGTTGCTCCACCGCCGTCGCCGCAAGGTCCGCCGGAGTCGCACACCACACCACCGAAATGTGGACCATTGGTCTGTACTTGAATATCCGCGGAGCCAATATAGACCGATGAGAAATCATCTCCTTCCATTCTCTTACAAACAAAATTCCCCACTTTCCTCCTCCTAAAAGCACTGGATTGCTCTCTATATTTCCTCGCCATAATAACATGCCAATGATTCTTCACTGCATTGTCTGTTCTTCCAGCAAACAGCCTTGCGATCATAGCCCATTTGTTACCATACAATCTGTGAGCAGCCATAAGTCTATCTTCTTCTTCTTCAGTGAAAGCCCTTCTGTTAATCTTTGGATCCAACTGATTAAACCATCTTAACCTACAGCTTTTGCCTACCCATATACCCAAAAAAGAATCACAAAATCAGAAAAAGAAAACGAGAGAGAGAAATTGGAAGAAGAAAAAATAAATAAAGTATCCATAGGAACTAAATTAAGGTATTTCTTTGGTTTTACCTGATCTTCCTTCTAATTTCTCAGCGATAAGGTTCCAATTCTGAGGGCCATAAATGGCTACGAGTTCTTTAAGTTTTGTGTCTTCTGCAGGTCTCCAGTGCCCTCTCGCACACAATTTTGACTGCATATTTCCATTATTTGAACAATGTTTGCCACCGCTCAGTAGCGCTGCATACAAGTTACACTCATCTTCTTCAATTAAACTTGCATTAAGATCAATAATCTCATTATTCTCTCCATACCTATCACTGGAATCTGAACATTTCCCCTCATAAGTGTGCATTTCATCCAAACAAGAAAAACCCCAGTCAGCGCTGCTGCTCCTAGTAAAAGAAGAGCTCTTCTCCATTGAATAATATTCAAACCTGTTGTTTACACTTGGTGAGTTCAAATCTTCAAGCATTATCTTATCTTCTCTAAATAAATAACCTAAACAGGTAGAAGAAGAAGGTGAGAGGTAACACTACAGGAATCCTGGGTTTTATTCTTGCTGTTAATGTTAGCTGCACACGTACCTTAAATTTATTTTTATTTTTTTATATTTTTTTACTGACAGATGATGCTGTGCTTGTACTGTTACAAGGTCATCCATCCATCATCAAGATGATCAGGTGATGAAGAGGGTGGGAAGTAAAAGATTTTTGGTGTATGCAAATTTGACAGATGTTTGAAAATGGAAAAGAGAAAAAGAGTTTCCGATGTTGAGATAGAGGAGAAAATGGAAGGGAAAATCAAAGAGCAGAGAGTATTTGTAACAGAAAGCTGTACATGGACAGACTGCTGATGTTGATCTTCGCTTCCGCCATTAGAAGAAGCCCACTGTGTTTTTGTGTGTAAATATGTTTAATTAACTTCATTATATATCACTTTATCTTGATGACCTAGTTTTTTTCCCAAGATTTATATGAAATTTTTAATTTTATGGAATAGGTACCGTGAGATCAAATCAAAGTTATATAAGATTTTACTTGATAAATTATGTTTTAAATTTGGCTTTCTTATGGATTTTCATGTTAAAAGAAGTTTTTTTTTTTTTTCCCGAACTCCGAGCTAATAGTCGATCGTAACGGTATAATTTAAATTTTTAAACAAATTGATAGGCCAAACTTTAGGTTTCAATCACTCTTCCCACTAATAGCGGAGTCATGCAAATATATATAGGGTTAATCGATTTGGACATAGTATTAACGGACTATATCGATTTAGAGGTTATGCTAAAACATAAAATTTTCAAATTTAACATTAATTTTTTTTTCAAATGTGGGTGGGGCTAGTCCCACCCGATTTATACTTATCTTCGCCTCTGCTTCCTACAATGTCAATATTTATTATTAAATTATAATTGACAAAAATTTATATGTATTGGTCCTGATCTATGCACCACCATATATAAAAAAAATTAACCATGATTTATCAAATCATAATTGACAAAAATTTATATATATTGATATATGGATCAAAATAACAGAACAATAGTTAACGTCCCTTTTTAAATTGTAGGGTATTTAGGACTTCAGATTTGTCTCCATAACAATGACAAAATTGACTCGATCTAATGATATTTGTCCTTCGTTATTTTATTTTTGTACATATTATAGATACATACATGATACATCATGTTATCAAAATTGTCAAACGGATTTAAATGCTTTGTTTGTACTTTTCCCCTTCTCTCCATTCCCATCAATCTATCATATTCAAATTTAATTCTAGACTTCCCAACATGGCTTAGTTTACATCATGAACAATTGTAAAAAAATTATAAAGATACGTTTTTCCTAAATATTGCTCTAAAGATAGTATTTAAGAACGACATCAAACAAATCATTTTAAAAAATATCGATGTAAATAATTTTACTTGCTGAGCTTCTTAGTCTTATCGAAATGGATAAAAGCTCATATCAACTTTGTATAGACTTTAATTTGAGTTACGCTTGGCACAAAATATTGATGCATCTCCTCCCCACTCAAATAATAATAATAATAAATTTACTCGCTACAAACTACAAGGCAGAACTAAATACACTTAACATTTTTTTTATAGGATGAGGGGCTAAATATTTTTTGTCGTATATTATGGGACTTAAATTCGAGTCTCTCCAAATTAGAGGTGATTAATTTACCAGGTGAGCAAGGCTAAGGAGCTCACTTGACATTAGTCTCTAATAAGTTATTTGGATAATTAAAATAGAAAATTAAAAGAAATAAAATGTTTTGCCAAGCGATTTCACAAAGACTTGGAGGCAATTTTGTTTTTATTCTGGGAATTAAATTTTTTCTGTTAGAATAAATTGAATATTGTTATCTTATTTATCACCTTATGTTCCTCTAATGCAATCATTATTTTATATTTATCTTTTATTCACTTTCAAAATAACTATATCATTATTATATTCTAATACAATTTTTAAAATTTGAAAAAAATGGCAATCTAATACTTAAGAAACCAAATAAATAACCACATTCTTACATGATACTATATTTGCAATAAAAAAAATATCTTAATTTCGAAATATAATCAATATACATCATATTTGTTTCATTTATTTCTCCAAATATTTTTTAAAAATATGGAAAGATAGCCAAAATACAATTGATTTTCCAACACAATTATTATGATTAACTAGTCATATTATTTAAGCATTTATGTGTAGAGGGACAGAAAAATTATAAAACTTGTGAAATCAATTTCATATTTGGATAATCTTCATATAAATGTCAAAAAAAATCACGATGGAAATATTTGATAACAAGAAGTCTCGAATATTTAATGTAAATTTATTTTATATGACTAATTTTGAAATTAATCAATTTTAAATCCTTCATACATGTTGGAAATTACATAACATATTCTATGTATGCTCGTAGACGAAGCGCTTATCGGCATCCATGTGGTACAACACATCATATACACATATGACTTAATACGGAACTTTATGCTGCCACTGTACGAGAAAATAAAATTGTGTTTCTTCTTACAACTATAAATTTTTCGCCTAGTGGTAAGCATATGATCATAACAATTGGTATCATAACAATGTCAAATGTTTGAGCCTATATAGAAGCAATTTATGAGGAATCTCCTGGGGGAATGTTGCGAATTAAATGATATATTCACTATCCGCATGTAGACGGAGTGCTCCTCGCCGGCTATGATATAACAAGTTTGACTTATTGGCAACCACATGATGCATTCTATTGTGTCATTTAACGCTTAGTACGGGGTTTTAAGTTGCCAGTACATAAGGAATAAAAGTAATCTCTCATAAATAGATATAACTTTTGATATAGTTGATAAAGGCTTGATTCTAACAGTTCAATATATATTTTTTATTTTATTTTTGAATAAAGACTATGCATTTTAAAAGTAAAATATTAAAATAACATGATATTCATTCAGTCTCTCAAATCAACTATTTTAATTCAATCAAAACCTAATCGAAATATGATTAATTCCAACAAAATTAATGTTGATCTCTTAAACAGAACTGTTAAAAACTTTTCACCAACTTCACTGACACTAAACCATATAATTCTTTTAAACATTAATTATCAAAGCGAGGCATAGTAACTAACTTTTCAAAAAAATATGCATTGAGATATTTTTCAATATATAAGTTCAATTATTTAACATTACAAGAATATCATACCTAAACAGTAAACACTATCTGATGGGTTATTTAATTAAATAACCTATATTTAATGAACAATTATAAAAATAACCTGAAAAATTAACAAATTTAAAAAGTAACATTAACCGCCAACTGAGTTGGCATGTCCAACATGTGACGCCAACTCAGTTGGCGTGACCATATAAAATATTGGTCACGCCAACTCAACGTAGAATAATAGTCACGCCAACTCAGTTGGCGTGACCTTTGTTTTTATACGGTCACGCCAACTGGGTTGGCGTGACATTATTATAATAGTTTCGCCAACTGAGTTGGCGGAACTATTTGTGCTATAAATAAAGCCCTCCGCCTCTCATTTCTCCAACCCATTCACGAGTCTCTTTTAATATTTTTGTTATATGATAAAATTCTGATTATGCTCTGTAGTTGCAGCTTTAGCTGATCTTCTACATCAGAAAAGATTTTATTAGCTACTAGTAATAGTTATCTATAGTTATCAAAATATGTCTATTCAAGTTTTATTTTATTGGGGGGGTGGGGGGTAATATTATACAGGATTCTGAGTTCGTCCGATATGATTGTGGTCCATCAAGAGGTACAACCATACGGCGTACAATTAATTTTCTACAATTATTAGATAAAGTATATGATATCACTGGGTTCGATCGCAACCATTTTCTTTTGAAATTATATGCTAGGCATATGTTCAAAGATTTTTCGGGGTTACGTCAGACTATTTTACCCATAGATGATGATTACAATTTAGCATGGCTACTTGATTCAGAACAGGGTCATAGTTGCTTGGAATTTTATATACAAGCAGAACCAAGGAATTATGATTATATTCCAGAAATGCCAATGAGTGGCAGTTTTTCAGAAGGATTGACGACATCAGTTATTCAAGAGACGTCTGTTGCTCGACATCAAGCTGAGGGTTCATATAGTGGTAGAGACCAAGATGATCATCTAGTATATGTTGATAATGTTGCCGATGAGCCACGAGCAGTCAGTTTTGCTGATTTTGGTGATCAAATTAATTCTGAACCAGAGGGGATTCCATCTGATGATGAGACTGATGCTGATGATGATGAAGTTGATATTGGTGTGATGGCAGAAGCAGTTGAAAACCAAGAGGAGTGGGCACCAATGAGATGAGAAGCGTCAGTTACAACCATGACAAATGTCATAATCTTTATCCAACAATCTCATTCCTTTCCATGACACATCCAGAAGTTTTTGGAGATTCGATTGACAATCCAATAGGCCGTTGGGGGAGTTTTTATGATTACTCCAAAGGTGAAATCCATCGCAACATGGTCTTCAAAGATAAATTTCATCTGCAGGCAGCTGTGAAGGATTATTCAGTACGTGCTGCAAAACGTGAGTACCACGTTGTTAAGAGTACAAAAACATTGTGGAAAGTAATATGCAAACACGGTACAGAGGATATACCTTGCAGATGGTACCTGCGTGCATGTTTGGATAAAAAAGTTGGGTTATTCAAAATAACCAAATATGGTGGTCCTCACACTTGTCTGCTGAGTGAGCTGTCGCTTGATCATTCGAACTTGGATAAGAATATGATTGCTAGCTTGTTATTGGGAATCGTTCGTCGTGATCCAGCTTATGAAATCAACTATGTGATTCAAACAGTGAAATATAAGTATGGATTTGAAATATCATATGCAAAAGGCTGGCATAATTTGAAACGTGCAGTACAGAATGTGTATGGAACCTGGGAGAGCTCGGTCAATAAATTACCTTTCTATATGGGAGCTTTGCAAAAATGGAATACAGGCACAGTCGTGGAGTGGGATCATCTTGATAATGCAAGACCAAGAGAAAAAACTTTGAGTTATGTTTTATGGGCCTTCCAACCGTGTATAGATGGTTTCCGGCACTGTCGTCAAGTTATTACAGTGGATGGCACACATCTGTATATAAAATATCAGCATAAGATGTTGATTGATGTGTCCATGGACGCGAATAATCAAGTGTTACCGCTGGCATTTTCAATTGTGGATGAAGAGAACTTTTTGTCATGGAAATGGTTCTTGGAGATGGTTAGCAAACACATTATTGGAGAATCTGGCGGCGTGTGTTTGATTTCTGATCGACATCCGGGCCTTATTGCAGCAGCCGAATGTATCCCCGACTTCAAACCCCCCCGTGGAGTGCATCGATTTTGTTTGAGACATCTTTGCTCAAACTTTAATAGTCGTTTAAAAAACGTGCACTTAAAAGACTTGTGTTGGAAAGCTGGATCAGAAAATCAACTGATAAAATTTGAGCGTACGATGGAAGAGATCAAAACCATTGAACCAAGGGCTTTTGATTACCTGAATCGGATTGATAAGTCTCAATGGACACTTGCTCATGATGAAGGATGGCGTTGTGGTATCCTAACAACAAATATGTCGGAGTGCAGAAATGGAGTAATGAAAGGTGCACGTCGCCTTCCAATCACTGCCATTGTACAATTAACATTCGATCGTTGTGTGCATTATTTTTTCGAGCGAGTGAAAAAAGCGGATAGAATGATCCAAAATAATCAAGAATGGCCGGATTATGCTTTCAAAAAATATGCTCGGGCTGATCTTCACTCCATTCATCATGAAGTTCAGAGTTTGATCGAAGGCATCTAACAGCCTCAGTTATCACAAGGATGCAAGTTGGACGTGGGGGTAATACTCATGTCGTCAAGCTCAAATCAAGGGAATGTTCTTGTGGGAAGTGGAAAGAATTTGGCATTCCTTGCTCACATGTGATACAAGTATGTCGAAATTATGGCATAAACGCAAAAATATTTGTCAATGAGTATTATAATATGCAAGAATATTGGAGCACATATCAAGGTCAATTTGAGCCATTATGGGGAGAGCAGTATTGGGAAACCCCGTCATTCAAACTGTACCACAATTCCACCTTGCGTAGGATAAGAAGACGGGGTCGAGACCGAATAACGCGCATGCAAAATGAGATGGATTGGCCTGAAGCCCGGGCAAGACGGCATATGGCATCGAGTTCCCAAAACCAATAAAGTTGTAATTGTTTTTTGATATTGTTATTGTTATTGTTATTGTTATTGTGTTATTGTTATTGTTATTGTCACATATCAAATAAGACATTCATATGGAAGTACATTCATTACATTTAATAATAAGATTGACAATAGGCAAACATGACTACATATATTAAGGCTAAAACTCTTAATGTCCCTCCAGTACCAGAACGACGCGGCTGTTTTCGTCTCTGACCGCGTCCTTCCTGAATGGCCTGGTCATCTTGCACTACAGGTACATCGTCCAGCTGGTCATCTTGTACCGCCTATGGTGTGCAGACCAGTCATTATTTGTTTTACCCTTCGGTTAACTGCATGTAATATATCATCCCCTAACCGTGGATCTGGTGGGATGTTTTGTACCATGCCGAATTGACGAAAAACCCGTTCAGGACGATGCATCTCAACTATGTCATACAAAATAAGTGGGCCGCTGTATGTCCATAACTCAGTATGCAGTCCTTCAATATAATCATCTGGGTACGGCTGCCAATTAAACTACAAATATAGTATTACATTAAGATAATGTTCAAAGACTATTATGTTTTATACATGAACATAAAAAATAAAATTACTTGGCTTAATGGTTATTGGTCAAGGATGTCCCTAATAATTCGTAATGAATGTGTGACAGTTTCTGTAAATCTTACTTTACATGTCCACCTGTGTACTCATAATCATCATAAAAAAACATAAATTATATAACAAAATATTAAATATAATATTATACATTGCAACATAATTTGTAATACATCACCTTGCACCATATGGAGCAACAGGTAAGTAATTGTCCTCGTCGATTGGTATTGGCCCAATATCAATTCTCGGGCGTCCTAGTTGAGGAGCTAAACTTTCGAGCCGCGACCATACCCAAATCTAAAACATTAACATGAAGAATATAAATTAAATATGCAAGATATATTTTTTCAGTATTTTAAAATAAAGGTAACGATTACCTGTAGGAGTTGTAATGCACCACATATTACTTTTTTCCCTCTCTCCGCTGAAGTGCACAACTCACGATATAAGAATGCCAGGACAACACTATCCCAGCTAAAATTACCAACAGAACAGATATCTTCTAATTTCTGTATGTATAATAATTTTACAGTATTGCCGGAGCTATCAGGGCACATAATCCCACCTATCATTAATAATGCACAACTTCGTGCATATTTAACAACCTCATCCGCCGTACTATGCAAATGGAGACGGATTAATCAGTAAATGATGACTCAATGCAGACATTAACAAACATGCACCTTTAAAGTGACCCGGATCTGGTGTAAATCCCAAATGACGATCACAATATTCTTCCCACTCGGGTATTGTCATATCAAAATTGGTACCTAACACTGCAAGACCATTTATTGGCAGACCCCAAATAACTGCAATGTCTTGCATTGTAATAGTCGCCTCTCCAGATCTAAGACGGAATGTGTGCGTTTCACGACGCCATCTCTCTACTAACGCCGTGATTAGATGAGGGTCAAGGGTAATCTTATTACACCTATATACACCATAAAACCCAAACTCATTTAACATACTTACAACACGTATGTCTAATGGGCAAAGATCCCAAAAATAGCCACCCGAATTTCTCACACGCAAGGGCCGATCAATATCACCTGCCCATACATCTTCAGAACGATGACATGATTGCAATGACAACAGATGATCATCGATTGGGCCTGGTACGGTCATCGGATCCATCCTATTATATGAAACAAAAAATATATTAGTACATATAGACAACATAAAGTAAACAAAATAATTTAAAACTGATAAAACATGACGAAGCATAGCAGCCACCGCCGACAACCACCAGCCATCAGCAACCGGCGGCGGCAGCGGATGGCGGCGGCCGACGGCAGCGACAAACTACGATAGAATTAATACACGGCGACAAGATTTTTACCTCTAAATTCTGAAACTATGAAGTGACTGGAAGCAAAATGAGAAAAAAACGATTGTAACCTGGAGGTTGCCGAGAAAGAAATTTAGACTGTAAGTTGGAGGTTGCCGAAGAAGAAGGGGCGGGCAAAATTTATAGCACCAAGTCATGCCAACTCAGTTGGCGTGACCATTAATTGGTCACACCAACTGAGTTGGCGTGACGCGTGATATTAATTGGTCACGCCAACTCGGTTGGCGTGACCAATTATTCACACCAACTGGAAAAAGCTGGAACCAGTTGGCGTGAAATAATGGTCACGCCAACTGGGTTGAGTTGGTGTGACCAATTATTCACACCAACTGGAAAAAGCTGGAACCAGTTGGTGTGAAATAATGGTCACGCCAACCCAGTTGGCGTGACCATTATTTTACAATGGTCACGCCAACTAAGTTGGCGTGACCAATATTTATTGTGGTCTCACCAACTCAGTTGGCGTGACACATTGAACACGCCAACTGAGTTGGCGGCTAATGTTAGTTTTTAAATTTGTTAAATTTTGAGGTTATTTTGTTATTTGTTTACTTGATTAAAGTTATTTAATTAAATAACCCCTATCTGATCATAAGCCCAATAATCAGAAATAGTATTTTTCTTTTAATTTTCTAATGTTCGAAAATGCATTTTATGGAAGAATACATATGTTATAAGTGGAAAATAAATAGGTAACTTATACACTTTGCCTTAAGAATAACAGTTGTCTAGGATTAGGGGTGCTTAACGGACCGGTCCGATCTGATCCAGAATCGGCCGGTTTCCGGATCCGTGCGTCGTTAAGCACGGAACCGGTCCGATCCGTTAAGGAACCGGATCGGGTACGATTCCCGGTCGATCCGGTCCGGTTCGTTGCTTTAATATTTTTTTATTTATTTTTGTTAAAAAAATACCGGTTCCAGTTTCGGTTCAGGAATCGAAACCGATACGCTAGCACCGGAACCGGTGGTGCTACCAGTTCCAAACCACGGAACCGCTCCGGATCGGTTTTTTACCGGTTCCGGAGCGGGTTGGAACAGGTTAGCCCGGTTCCGATTCTGAACCGGGCTAACATGTTTGGTTCTGGGTCGGTGCGGATTGACCCGGTCCGATAAGCACCCCTATCTAGGATAAAGAGTTTACAAATTTACCAAAAATTATAGTTAACAATACAAATAGAGATCTTTTAAATCATATAACATTCTAATGGTCAAGTTTCGATCGCTCACCATCCCCTCCTCAAATTAAAAAATAATAATCTTTTATACCTTAAAAAAATTACATTTTACCTCATCTAAAATTATTATTTTGTGCATCTACGTCAATTAAATATTTATATTTTCTTTAAAAAAAGTTGAAAAATTTATTTTCGTGCCCCCTAATTTAATTTTTTAATTCTGCCCCTAAAAATGCTAAGCACTTGATCCTAACAAGATACAAAATATTTAACTCAGATACTAATTATATGATCAACTTATCATTTTACCAAAAAAATATAGTTGATAGTTAAACGCTATGTTTTGTGACCGGTTAATTATTATTATATAAATTTTCACACCCGTGCGTCTTAGTATGACAAAAAGTTTAAGGTGAAATAGGTCAAATTACATTATATTTGTATCATATTTTCCTTCCATCCTTTAAAAACTCTAGGAGATAAATTAACAATACAACTATTATAGATGTATCTCATCAATTATTGTTCAAACTAAAAGGAAAATTCATAATATTGATGTTATAAGTTGGGGATACCTGTAATTTTCCCTAAAAAAACTCAATTTACTAGGATATGGACGTTACCTCAATACTAGATCCAAATCTCAAGAATTGATTTGGAGCAAAAATTTGTATATCTTATACACTCAAATCAATTCTTGATTTTTAGATTTAACATTAAGATAATATTTATATATTAGTATCTCATTTTCTGATTTTCCCCTCATATTCAATTGAATCGAGAAAAAAAAATTGAAGAGAGAAAAAATGGTAAAAAAATAAACAATTACCAGTGACCAGAACGGAAGGCAAACCCAGCTGCAGACGTCTTCATTTATTGGTGACAGAAAAGATTGACTCGAGTATTGTACTACATTTTCAGTGAAGTTTAAATGTTGTGGTCAAATTTGTTTTGAAACTTAACATTATTGTGGAAGTAAACCAGCAGAGTATTTTTGGCTTCACAACTCAGTAAAATGTTAAATGGATTTGACCTCATTCAGTGTTTCCCGAATTTCATGCCTCAATTATGGGAAATTAGCAACCATAGCAGGCATGTTTTCCCTTGGAAAATAATTTTATGGATCTGATTTGGATTTATTTATAGACCAATTTAATATAATTGACCTAAAATAATTGATATGTTAGTTTATATATTTTTATTTAAAAAAGTGTTTTATTTTAATATTAAGTTGATTTATAACTAGAGACCAATTTTTAACCAGTGTTTTTTCCTTCTGAAAATATATGCTACAACTTTTTTATCTTCCCCATAAACTATCATATTGAAATCAGATATTTCAAATATAAAAATTTAATATACAATACAATATATAAAATTTAAAATTTCATTATACATAGAATGTGTGTGCGCCGACCGCTAGTATATATAATGTGGCATTACTCCTATTGCCATACTCAAAAACATATCTTTGGATACATTCTTTGCGTTAATAATTATAATTAATAATGAACTATATAACTAAAAAAAACTTCTATTCCTATCTTTTTTTTTAAACTGAACTTTTATCATTTGAATATATCCTTAAGGGCATTAGTTGACAAACTCAGCAAACATAAATTTCCATCAATTTTTTTTTTAACATAGTTGTTTAATAATATGTAAGAAATACATAATATTCTTGTACAAAATGGAGTTTACGGAATGAAATAATATATACTAAATTATTGGTGGGTTTCCAAATTTTTTTAACTTTTTTAACAATTGGTTTCAACAAGTCTTTACGAGCAATCATCTGTTATATAATAGTTTTATTACAACTTTTGACTTCTAATTTGAACAACAGATAAATCATCTAAGTTTTGGCATGAATCACAAATTCACATCTATGCTTTAATACGGCTGAGATTCAAATCTTGAAACCATCATTCTAAAAAATGTAAAAAACTTAGTATATGAGAGTTATACTTTGTTTAAACTAGAATGACTAAAATAATAATTATTAAAACAATGAGTGTCTATATATAATTCATCATATATTAATAAGTTATAACATTTAGGATTTTTTGATGATATCTCAGAGATAGTGTCGAGTGACGCGTCTATCTTTGATCGAGAATATTTAATATTCTACATAAAATCATTCTTATAGACAACCTCAAACTTATCATGTTTAAGATATAGAAGTCCCAAAAATGATGTTATTTTAAAGTCCGAATCATTGCATGTTCATTTGTTTTTTGAACTTATGGAGATGGGGGAAGTCTCAAAACTACGACCTCAAGCCACATATTTATATGGGCAGTGGGGTTGATGCCACTTAGCCAAAGGTTGGTGACCTTGCATGTTCATGCATATTGGATATAACCCTTTTGTATCGATCTTACTTCTGTACATCTGATATTATAAATACAAATATATATATATATATATATATACATATATTTTGATCTTTATAAACACCCGATCTATTGTATAGTATAGTCGAAGAAACCAAACTGGATTTCTTGTTCTCGTTACTAATCCCACCTGTGGCCTCTTACATGGGATAACACCTCACGTGTGAGATCAGATTCATTGACTCCATGTACGATTGATTTTATCGGGTCGTTGAGCGAATTTAATAGCCATTTTCTTTATTTAGCCATGAATTTTTGTACACGATAATTTAAATTTTAATAATTTTTTATATATTTAATTATAATGATATTGAATTTTTTTTTTTTGCTTTGAAATTTGTATTTGGTTTTTATTTTGTAATGTATTAAAAATATCATGAAAAGGTGATATTTTGGAAAAAAGAAAATTCATGTGTTTTGAAAATATGATTAAATATTAATTCATATAGAAACAAGTTTTAAAAAAATTTGTATTAGAACATTCTATAGTTTTTAAACTTATGAATAACAATTTATTGTTTAGGTAAAATGCATTCCGTTTCAGTATTAGTTTACTTTTCAATTATCACATCTTTATTAAATTATTGAGTTTGATAACTATTTGGGTGACCTTTTGTTTATGTTGGGCTGCAATAATTATATCTGTTTGGAGAGCTATCGAAACATAACACTTGGAATACTCTATGGTTTAAAATATCAGATTTACACAATTACCACCAGCTATAGTTTATAGTAAAACGAACTCTGTCGAATGCTTTTTGCCACCCCGTTGTTGCTACTATTTTTTGCCTTGTCCTGCTGGCGGGTGGTGGGGCTCAATGTTTGTGGTTTTCCTTTTGGCGGTGGTTTTTTGGCAACCCCGACCCACTGTTATGAACCCATGTTTTTGGGATGCTTAAGATGTGGGAGAACCTCGTGCATTCTATAGCTTGCGGATGCTTATTCGTGAGCTCTCTTCACTTTTGTTATTCATATATAGTACTTATATTTCCTGTATGTTTTATTATGCTTGTTTATGGTGTCATATCCCTGGAGTCCTAGGCTTTCCTGCCATTTTGATTAATTGTCATGTATGCCTCTCAAAGATCTGTACTGTTTTGGGTCATTGTTTGTGCTTTGTGAATGGTGATAATATTTGCATTTGGTGGCAGCGTTTCTTTAGTGTTCGTGCTTTTTCGCTATCGAGGATTTGTTTGGTTTTGACTTTTGGAACTCTAGGTTTTGTGCACCATGCAATATCTCTTTTTGGTCGAATTATTTTTGATGATTGCTTCGGATACCGAAGCTTGCGTGTTTGGTGTCTTTTATCAGTTTATGTCTCTCGTCTATCCATATTTGTACCTTCCGGTGTTATCGAAGGAAGATCCCTTTTTCGACCGCACCGTGGCATGCCTGGTTGGAGAGGACCTCACTGGCTCTGGTAGTCCCCGCTCTTCCTAGTTCGCGGTACTGTGTGTATACTAATTTCAGCTCTACATCTGGACCATTTAGTACGACTCTTTTTGATGTATTTGTATTGCCAAGTTGGGCACATGTATGTTTCGCTGTTTCGTTTTGTTTATTGTGTATTATGGCTTTTGGTTGGAACCTCTTTGTAATTATTATTATTTAATTAAGATAAGGTCTCTTTCCGTTCTAAAAAAAAAGCTTTTAGTTTCTGTTACAATATTGCTAATATATTTAAAGTGTTTGAATAACTAACTATTTTATTAAAAGAGTGTTTTCATTATAAATTTTGTTTAGGGTAAATGTAACAATTTGAAATTGCTTTATGTTAGTTGAATACTACAAAAAAGAAAAAGAAAAGGTATAACATATGAAACTAATAAAAAAAACTAAAATAAATAAAGAGCAATTTAAATTTTTAAGCAAAAAGTGCAGTGACAACATGGATTATTATTTTTTGAACATAAATATGAAATATATTAGATTAACTAATATTACTATATAAAGACAATCAAACATCACCTGACACGACAACACAGACAAAGGATAACAATGACGACAGATGCCAATCATAGGCAATGACAAAGCCCCACCAAAGAGTAAGCGAGCAGCTAAGAGTACTTGGAAAATAGCACACCACATAAACACAAGCATCTAACTTATCAGCCGAAACTAATTCAGGTCCCCTCAAACCAAGCATCCAATATAGGGAACTAACAAGTGAACTGCCTTCAAAATAATCTGAATGAACAAATAAGGAACTATGAGAGATTGAGATTAATAAAAGGCCAACAAAAAGCAAGCACTCGCGTCCAAATCCCTCACTGAAAGCCTACATCCTAGTAACATTGCTGAAAGGAGCACAAAATCGAATGGTCTGGGAGTCATAGCCAAATGACATCCATCAGTGACATATGTGAAAATAACCACCACCAACCAGCAATATAGTGGCCCATAGACATCTAGAAACATATGCCACGATGCAACTACAAACATAAGTATATGTACCAGACAACATAAAGACTAGATAATTATAGATTAATGAAATACATACAAACACCAAAAGGGGAGCCTTCGCACAATGAAGCAGTCATGCGCAAAATAATACACATGATGCTTCCAAATCCCGCACATACAGACTAGTGGGACTCAAACCGCTAAGAGGATAAAGGAACAAAACCAAGGAAGCCAACATCCGGTGGGAGAGAACATAACCTACCACCGGTCTGAAGGCCACCACCACGGAATATAGCACAACAAGTCGACAACCGACGATGGGAAGTGCTAAAAAGTAGGAGAAGAGAGCCGCTGAGAAACGCCGATAGCCAAGCCATCTGAAGCCAACCAGTGGGAAAGTGATACCAGAAGCCCCATCATCCGCCAAAAGGAAAGTGCCACCAGAAGCACTGGAGGACTAAAATCCCATACTATTGTGGACAAACAAGAAGCCTAGCATTTGGTACTTGCATGTTTGGGATTACCATGCCAAATTTGGCCTTATAAGCCTAATGAAACAAGGCAGGATTTAAGGTATGCCATATGCTTCTTAACTAGATACTTACAAAAGTCGATGAGCTTTAAGTTTTATGATCCATCGAGTAGATTCTTTTAGAAATAAGAAATGGCAAGTTATCAAGGATGTTGACTTTAGTGCGAGTGACTAAATAGGGAAAGTCAACTCTAAGGGGATATTAATGTTCCTGTTGTTGCATTTAAACATGTTCGGGTATCAATTCCTGATTTTGATTTAGATGCAAATTCGGAGAACCAACAACTTGTTGACACACCTGATTCGTCACATGCTCATGATGAGCAATTATCTCAATAATCTTGAGTGGAAGTGACATTAAGAAGTCCACTGGAGAAAAGAGCAACACAATTTCAGATGATCATGTTGTGTATCTCGAAGAACATGAGTTTGACATGGGTATGAAAGATGATATTACATCATTTAGTTAAGTCAAATAATGTTCGAAGTTTGAAAAGTGGACTGAAGTCATAAAGAATGAGATGAAATCGATAAAGGACAATGGCATTTGAGACCTAGTCATATTGCCTAAAAGTGTGAAACATGTTGGTTGTAAACGTGTGTTTATGACCAAAAGGGCTTCAAAATGCAATGTTGACAAGGTATAAAGCACGCCTAGTCACTAAAGATTTCACTCAAAAGGATGGCAAGGATATAAAGAGACATTCTCGCTGGTTTTGATTAATGACTCTTTAAGAATCAAAATAACTCTTGTAGCTCATTTTGATTTGGAGTTGCATCAAATTTATGTTAATACAATATTCTTAATGGTGACATTAGTGAAACAATATACATGGTGCAACCGGAAAGCTTTGAATCCAAATATTCGAAGCACCTTGTATGCAAGATGAAGCAATCCATTTATGGTTTAATGTTGGTACCAATTGTATCATGAATTTGATCATGTAATAATCTCATTATGTTTAGGGAGAACATTGTTGATCTGTGCATATATGTCAAGTTCAGTGGGAGCAAATTTGTTACTCTGGTGCTTTATGTTGATGTTATTCTACTAGCGACGATAGAGGCCTGTATCGATAAAGTGCTAAGTATATATGATATTAGTGGTTGTGTACCAGAAAATATGGTTGTTGCTAAGGGTAACAAATTCAGTTTGCTCTACTATATGCGCAAGTTTGTACGTGTTCTGATATTGCATACATTGTTGAAATGTTGGCGTTATATTTAAGAAACCCAATATTGGAATATTAAGCGGGTTATACAGTATCTAAAGAGAACTAATGATTTTATGCTTATATGGAGTGATAGTGACTCCGATGAAGAAGAAACCAACCTTTGTCTCATGGCCAAAGACGACATAAATGAAGATGGAGATGAAAGCGACGATGATGTACCATCTTTTGATGAACTTTTAGATTCGTATCATGAACTTATTGATGTTCTTGGCAAAACCAAGATGAGTAACAAATTACTCAAACTTGAGGTTGCTAAGAAAGATGAAGAAAATAATTCCTTGAAAAATGAATTAAATTCTTTAAAGGTATCTTTTTGCAAATTTAGTGAAAGTAGTTTAAAGATGAATGAGTTGCTTGGCTTGCAACGTTGTAGCTTTGATAAAGTCGGGTTAGGCTTCTCAAGCAAATCAAAATCATTTTCAAGCATGTTAGCTAAAGCCAAGCATGATTCTCCTACTTGCAACTATTGTTGTAAAATTGGTCACACTAAGAATAAATGTAGGTTTGCTAGAATCCAATACCAACCTAATAAGAGGTGGAAGTGGATTCCAAATGTGCCAATGAAAGCTAACCCTCTATGACCCAAAAATCAAATGGGTACCAAAGATCATCCTATTGTAAATTGGTTTTGTAGGGACAACAATGGAATAGAGGATGAAGGCACAAGCAACTCAAGGGAGGAGTTTGTATTATTCACCTCAATAGAAGAGGCGCGAGGCATAGGACCAATGACAAGAACGCACTCTTGTCATCGGAGGTAAAATTTATTTTATAAGAGCAATTCAAAATTTAATTGGCACAAATTAATTGTGACAATAAATATGAAGCTCAATATTCATTGGAGTAAAATGCATAACCCCTTAGCATATGCACATATAAATTGTTTAATGCATGATGTATGCTTATTTTTTTATAGTAAGTATCTTGACATGACTTTGATTCAAATTTGAATATGCTGTGTAAAATTATGTGATTAAGCATGCTATAAGTGTTTAGATGCTCTATCTTTGATATAATGATCTTATCAATCTTATCTAATGATGCATTGAGAATTATATTGTTTATTGGACATAGGTGCATGAACTCTTGGTAGAACACATGCACACATGGCAACATTTAGAATTTATTGTTGATTGCCTTAAACACATGTTTGTGGTTCATCTCTATGATTTAAATCTAGGCTTGTTATGCTTATTACATGCTTGATTATGAACATGTGTAAATTGTTAAATTATGCTATGTTTATTTAAATTTTATGTTTTTTGATTATCACAAAAAGGGGGAGAATTTTGTGATAAACTTGAAGGTTAATACATGCATAGTTTAAGGGGGAGAGCTTGTGTATGCATGGTTTGAGGGGGAGAGTTGTTTACCTTATGATTTACTTGGTATCTTGTATGTGCTATGCAATTGTTAAGGGGGAGTTATGTTTACTCACATTTCATGCATAATTACATATTCAAGTTTATCAAGTTTTGTGATCATAAAAAAGGGGGAGATTGTTGAGCCTTAAACACATGGTTGTTTAATGCGTTAATTTATCCCCGGTTTATCTTTGAGTTTTGATGATCAACAAAACTTGTGTTTGTTATTCTAATATATCTACTTAGTGTGCAGATTATGTGATTAAAAGTAGATTGAATGAAGAAAATCATGTGTGCATGTTATGGCACAGATCGCCCCAGGCGATGGTGACCATCGTCCCAAGCGATGGCAGCCATGGAGGCTTCGCCACGGCCATCGACTGAAGCGATGGTCAGGACCGCGCGCAGGGGAAGAACGCCCGAGGCGATGGGCTGATCGCCCGAGGCGATGCGTTGAACGCCTGAGGCGATGTGGACTTCATGCTGAGGCTACGGCCTTGATTTATGCCTTTGATCGCCTGAGGCGATCCACCTATCGCCTGAGGCGATGCGTGTGATTTGGTGACCTTTGGGGCGAGGCGATGGAGATCGTTTGAGGCGATGGAGATCGTTTGAGGCGATGCATGAGTGATTTCAGCCTTATGTATAGCAACGGCTAGTAGGAGCCTAGTAGGCCTCCTACACTATAAATATTGATGCTTTGGAGCATTTTGAAGCTAAGAAACAAGCCTACAAACTTCTACAAAGCTTTGATTATTCAATTCTTAAATAGCTTTGCAATCTCCATACATTGTTGTTGTATTGGAGTTTGTAATTCTTTCTTTTTGATAGAGTCTTGTTGTCTTCGTGTGAGTGCACCGTGAAGGTGTTTTTGGTTTGATTTATTGTAAATGTCCTCCAACACCAAAGCAAGTTGGTAAATTGTAAAGTCGCCAACAAGTGAAGTTGGTGCATGTGTTGTGGCTATCCTTGGAGCCCTTAAGGCCAAGAAGACTCGTGAAGAGTGTTGGTAGCTCGTGAAGAGATTTGTGTACTCGAGAAGAGTAGTGTGCTCGGGAAGAGCTTTGTAAACTCGGGAAGAGTTGTTGTGTGGCTAACTTGGAGCCCTCAAGGCCAAGTTCAATTGTTCTAGTGGAATCTCGGTTGGAGGTTATCTAATCGGGAAGAGGAGACGTAGGCGATTCATCGCCGAACTTCTATAACAAATCTCTTGTCTTTTATTGCTTTAATTTCCATTACGCACTTATTTATTTTGTTCTTTTCTTTTATCGATTGACTTAAGGCTTCCGCAAGCGCAAAACTCTTTTATTTTTCAAACTCATTTTAAAACGCTAAAGTAGCCAAGGAATCTCATTCACCCCCTCTTCGATTCCAACAGATATACTTGATCATTGATGGATCTATTTACTATAAATGTAGATCGCTTTGATCCTATATTTGTATAATTGGTGAACGAGATTGTCCGGGGATGCTTTTGATAATGATAGCAAAGTTGAGCTAATAAAGTTTTACACAATTTTATAAAGTAGCATATGTGACTCAAGTGGGAGATTGTTGGAATATAATTTCTAATGTGGGTCTACATATTTAATTAATTGTGTATCATTGATATCTTAAGATTTAGCCCAAAATCAAGTTAATAAAGTTGGGCTACAAACATCTAATATACTATGGATCTTTAATGCATAGAGACATGTGAACTTTTCTATTTATTGACGGGCTTAAATAAAAACCTGAATATATAAATAAGCTGTCATGGTCCCAGGTCACACGATTGAGTCATTCTAATTGTATCTCGTCAATGGTTAGAGAGTGTGAGAGAAGATTAAATGATTCTCAAGGTTAATCGTGAAGATCTGAAGACCATTGTACTCAGATCTGTAAATATCAACTAGTGTGGATTCAGGTACGCTTTCGCATATTCATTTATATTTCTTGATGATTTTGTATGAGATTCTGGGATTAAGATGATAATTTTCATTTATAAGGTTATTCCAACACCTTAATAAATTTTTCCGAACTCCAAATAATATCTAATATTAACCATAAAGAGTAGGTTTAGTTTGATAAATCGATGGGATATATTGATAATTAAATCGACCCACCATATGGGGGTTTTTTAATTATTTAACCTTAATTTTTATTATAGTTATTAAAATAACCGGTTTTTTTTTTTTTTATAAAAGTAACCTAAGTCGCCATCTGAGATGGCGACACTAATAAAAATTTATTAATGTCGCCATCTGAGATGGCGACAACAATATCATAAATTTGTTTTTAATGTGTCGCCTTCTCAGATGGCGACATCAAAGAAATTTTTTTTTTTTTTAAACTTATGTCGCCATCTCAGATGGCGACATCAAAATTTTTTTTTTTTTTATTGATGTCGCCATCTCAGATGGCGACATCAACAAATTTTTTTTTTTATTGATGTCGCCATCTAAGATGGCGACATCAACACTAAATAAGAAACCCTACTTCATTTTATACATCGGCCGCCGCAGTGAAGCTCTTCTTGTTTACATCGGCCGCCGCAGTGAAGCTCTTCTTCAACAAGCATTCCACTCTCACTTTCCATTTTCTTTTGTTCTTCTCGTAGCATTTTCTCGTAAGATCCGGAGTGTAAAAATCAATTTCTCATCTAACTTATTTAAGGTATGTTTTTTATTTTTGTTATGCTTTGATTTTAGATAAATCATGATATTTTATTTAGAATCTTTTGTTTGATTTTTGTTATTGTTTAATTTTAGATTAAATATGATTTTGATATGTAAATTGGGAGTATATGTGTTGTTGGTTAATATTTTGACGATATTGATGTTGAAATGTTGGTTCCGGTGGGCGGGGTGAAAAAATTAATCTGTCCGGCGAGGTGGCGGCCGGCGCGGTGGCGGCCGGCGGCGGTGGCTGTTCGGCGGGGGAGGCGGTTGTTGATGGTCGTTGTGTGACGATCGTAAGTAGTCGACGGATATTGTTTGTAATGTTGAGATTAATATTTTTAATTTTTTGTGTTATATTTCAGGATGGATCAAATGAGGCAACCAGGCCCGATCGACGCACATCTTTTGTCATTGCAGTCTTCACATCGATCCGAGGATGTGTGGGCAGGTGATATGGATAGCATACTACGTAGGAGAAACCCAGATAGTTATTTTTGGGATTTGTGTCCATTAGATACACGTGTTGTTAATTTGTTGCACGTGATAGGTTTTTATGGTATATATAGGTGTGGTAAGATTGAGCTTGACATGCATCTGATCACGGCTTTAGTTGAGAGATGGCGCCGTGAAACACACACATTTCATCTCAGATCGGGAGAGGCGTCTATCACACTGCAAGACATTGCAGTAATATGGTCATTGCCGGTAGATGGCATCGTAGTGTCGGGGATTGATATTGATAGGAGTCTACCCGATTGGCAAGAATATTGCCATACATATTTAGGTTTTTTACCAGCCATAACAGACCTTAAGGGCGCACGTTTGAAATTAGTTGCTTTGTATAATCATTTGCTGCTCAATCCATTGGTTGAAAATAGTACAGCAGATGATGTTGTTAAGTTTACACGGGCTTGTGCGTTGTTGATGTTAGGGGGGATTATGTGCCCTGATACGTCAGGTAATTTTGTTAGGTTACTGTATGTACAGAAGTTGGAGGATATCGACGCTGCCCATACATATAGTTGGGGTAGTGATGTGTTGGCGTACTTGTATCGTCAGTTGTGTACGTCATCAGAGAGAGGGAAAAAAGTGATATGTGGTGCCTTGCAAATCGTACAGGTAAATATGTTTGTTTATTTTAAATAATTAAATATGTTTGTTTATTTTAAATAAATCTAACTTGTATTATTGATGTCATTACAATAAATGAGATGTGGGCATGGTCACGAATCCCAAGTTTGACTCCTCAATTGGGTGTTGAAAGATCTGATTATGGGCCACTAGTGATCGGTCCAAATAATGTGTTACCTGCTGCTCCATATGGTGCAAGGTAACAGGAATATGTCTTGTTTTATAACTGTTTGTATATGTTAATGCGTCTAATCATTTATCTGAATATATACAGGTGGTCATGTCATTTACGATTTACTGAAACTGGGAGTCATTCTATACGTATCATGAGGGACATTCTCGATGAGCAGCCAGTAACTCAAGTAAACATGCTGTTAAATTTGTTTATACAAACAACACTACTTTGATATTTTCTAAAGCAATGTTATTTTGTAGTTTATTTGGCAGCCTTACCCCGATGAGTATACTGAAGGAATTACGGAGTTAGGAACATATAAAGGCCCGTTGATTTTCTTCGATATCGTTGAGATGCAACGATCTGAGAGAATACTCCGACAATATGCTACAAGACATACCAGAAGATCCTCAATCGGGGGATGAGGCTGAGGCATTGCATCATATTGGTCGAAGGGAAAACGTCAACAAAGACTGGAGCGCTCGGCATCTCGCATACATACTTTGCTGGGAGAGGGCAAGGCAAATGATCTACGTGTTGAGAGACCACGATTTACTGATGGTGGTTACTACGTTGTTGGCGGATACACCGAGTGGTATGAACAAGTCACACGTAGATACATTGGACGTGGCCAATATTTTGTACAGACGGGATATCAACATGGTGATGGCCCGGCATGGCAGCACGTGGTACGTGAATTACGTTAAATTTGTTTGTATAATTGTGATTAGATGTATATATTTTATATTCTATATTTGGACTTTGCAGATTGAGCAGATGGAGCAATTAACTACAAGCTATGACCGACATCTGGCTGATGACTTGCCTATGACGACAGAGTCGATGAGGCAACACAGAAGTATGTTCGAGAATGTGGTGCGAGTGGCTCGTGAACGTCGAGATAGAAACTTCCCGGCATACAATGAAATCCAGTATGTTGATACACATATGCCGGCAGATGTTGCAGGTCCATCTACATGGACAGGGTCGGATATGCAGACAGATATTGCAGGTCCATCTACGTGGACGGAGCCAGATATGTATACAGACTATTATATTCCTGTGCCTGCACCATCAGAGGATATATCTCCCTTCACGCCATATCCCCCCATGTCCACTCAACCCCAGTTCAGCAGCATGGGTACAGATGTCAGTCTTGGGTTTGCGACATATGCAGCTAGGACTTCACCTTTCGATGTCTCGCCCGTTCTATTCCCTCAGTTGACGCCAATACAGGAGCCTGCCAACACACCCGTGGCAAGGCAAAGAGGCGAGGAAGTCGTTGAGCCACGAAGAGTTAGGAGACAGACAAATCCTCCTCCTTGTGGTACTGGAGGAAAACTTGCTACTCGTCGTCGTCGTTGAAGTCATAATTATGTTGTAAATTGTTACCGATTCTTGTAGTTATAAAATTAAGTTTGAAAAAAATGTTTGTTTTGTGAGCATACAAATAAAAGTCATAATTATGTTGTAACGTACAATAATTTCAGAATAACGTAAATTTATTTACACAATAAACATACAATCAATTACACGACAATAATTTATTGATTTCTAGAACTTGAAGCCATCTGTCGTCTTGCTCGGGCTTCTGGCCAATCCATCTCATTTTGGATACGTGTAGTGCGATCACGACCTACACGTTTGGACGTGCGCAGAGTGGAGTTGTGGAATAACTCGAAGCACGGGGTGTCCCAATACTGCTCTGCCCACAGTGGATTGAATTGCCCTTGATATGTGTTCCAGTACTCAGACATATTATAATACTGGATGACTAATTTTTTCGCATTTAAACCATAATGTCGACACACCTGTATCGCATGTGAACATGGTATGCCAAACTGTTTCCATTTTCCGCAAGAGCATTCCCTTGCTTTGAGGTTGACCACGTGTGTATTGCCGCCACATCCTGCTTGCTCTCTAGTGATTACAGAAGCGGTTAATTGTCTTCGGTCGAACATCCGAACATCATGGTGAATGGAATTATGATCAGCACGAGCATATTTCTCAAATACATAATCCGGCCAATCCTGATTATTCTGGATCATTCGTTCCGCTTTCTTAAGTCGTTCAAGAAAATAGAGCACACAGCGATCAAAAGTTAATTGCACAATAGCGGTGATTGGAAGGCGACGAGCACCCTTCATAACTCCGTTAATGCACTCGGACATATTTGTCGTAAGAATACCACACCGCCATCCACCATCATGTGCAAGAGTCCATTTTGACTTGTCAATCCGATTCAAATAATCAAATGCTCTTGGTTCAATACTTTTTATTTCTTCCATTGTAGAATCGAACTTTCTTAGCTGATTTTCTGAACCAGCTTTCCAGCATAAGTCTTTCAAATGAACATTTTTGAACCGACTATTAAAGTTCGAGCACACATGTCTCAAACAAAATCGATGCACTCCATGCGAGGAATTGAAGTCGGCAACACATTCAGCGGCTGCAATAAGGCCCGGATGCCTATCAGATATCAAGCACACACCATCAGATCATTTAACAATGTGCTTGCTAATCAACTCCAAAAACCATTTCCACGACAAAAAACTTTCCTCGTCAACGATTGCAAAGGCCAAAGGTAAGACTTGATTGTTAGCATCCATGGCCACGGCAATCAATATCTTATGTTGATATTTTGTATACAGATGTGTTCCATCTACACTTATAACTTTTCGACAGTGTCGGAATCCATCTGCACATGGTTGGAATGCCCAAAACACGTAATTCAAAGTCATCTCTGTTGGTCTAGCATTCGGTATGTGGTCCCATTCGACGACTGTGCCTGAGTTCCATTTTTGCAAAGCTCCCATGTAATAAGGCAGTTTTCTTACAGAGCTCTCCCATGTTCCATAAACATTTTCAACAGCACGTCTCAAACTATACCAGCCTTTTGCATATGAGATCTCAAAACCATACTTATCTTTAACAGTTTGAATAACATACTTTACCTCATAGGATGGATCACGTCGAATGATTCCCACTAGCAAACTAGCAATCATATTTTTGTCCAGATTTGCATGATCGATCGACAAATCACTCAAAAGACAAGTGTGAGAACCCCCAAATTTTGTTATTTTGAACATTCCATTTTTTTTCCCCAATGAGGCGCGTAGAAACCATCTGCAAGGCATATCTGGTGTACTATGTTTGCACACCACTTTCCATAAAGTTTTTGTACTTTTGACAACAAGATACTCACGTTTTACAATCCGTACGGAGTAATCCTTCACAGCTGCCTGAAGATGACCTTTATCTTTAAATACCATATTCAGATGGATATCTCCTTTCGAATAATCGTAATAACTCCCCCACTTACCAGTTGGAAGGTCGATCGAATCACCAAATACTTCTGCATGTGTCGTGGAGAAAAATGGAATTGTTTGATAAAGCTCAGGTTCATTTGTTGTGGTTGTGTCTGCTACAGTAACTGGCATTTCTACAATATCAACCTCATCGTCAGCAGACTCATCCTCAGATGGAATCCCCTCCGGTTCAGACCGAATATCATCTCCAAAATCCACAAAACTGTCTGCTAGTGGCTCGGGAACAACATTGTCAGCAACTATCGGAGCATCATCTTGAATCATAGAGGTAGTTGGTCTTTCTGTAACTACTACAGATGGACCACTACCAGTTGTTGGCATTTCTGTACTAAAATCATAAGCACAGGGTTCTGTTTGTATATACATCTCCAAAAAAGTATGATTTTGTTCAATATCCAATAGCCATGATAGATTGTAATCGCTGTCAACGGGAAAAATTGTTTGTTTCATCCCCGAAAAATCACTGAATATATATTTACAAGATATTTTCAGAATGAACTGGTGACGATCGATGCCAGTAATATCATATACATCGCTCAATAACTGTAAATAATTAATATTGCGAGATATTGTCATGCCTTTTGACGGACCACGATCATATCTAACAGATTCTGAATCTTGTAATATTTGGCCTCCCCAATACAACAAAACTTTAATTGACATACCTTAAAAAATAAAGATAAAATTCATAAATTAATACATGATATATAATGCTGTTAAATATAATTATTTATATAACAACGTACCTAAAATATGCTGATCGGAGCAAACAACTGGAGGATATGAAATGAGTTATATAAAATGAGCTGAAGATTTGAATGAGTTATATGAAATGAGCTGATTTCGTTCGAATAAATAGAGAAAAAATTGATTAATGTCGCCATCTCAAATGGCGACATAAAATAAAAAATGAATTTTTTTTTATTGTCGCCATCTGAGATGGCGACAATGTTATAATTATTTATATTTTTACGTCGTTTTCTGCCGACAACACGTAAAAAATATTTTATAATGGTATTGATGTCGCCATCTAAGATGGCGACATCAATAAAAAAAAATTTTTATTGGATGTCGCCATCTTAGATGGCGACATCATTAAAAAAAAAAGTTTTTATTGATGTCGCCATTCCAGATGGCGACATCAATAAAAAAAAAAAACTTTTTATAATGTCGCCATCTTAGATGGCGACATCATAAAAAAAAAAAAAAATTTATTGATGTCGCCATTCCAGATGGCGACATCAATAAAAAAAAAAAAAATTTATAATGTCGCCATCTTAGATGGCGACATTATAAAAAAAAAAAACTTTTTACTATGTCGCCATCTGAGATGGCGACAATAAAAGAATTTGGTAATTGTCGCCATCTCAGATGGCGACTTAGGTTACTTTTATAAAAAAAAAAAAAATCCGGTTATTTTAATAACTATAATAAAAATTAAGGTTAAATAATTAAAAAACCCCACCATATGGAAGTAGGACTCCTATCATTTAATAATATTGTGGGTATGGTTTTTTTTCTTGGAACCACTTTAAAAAACATAAACATGATACATGTGTTGTTTGCCATTTTTGCTGTATAGATTTACTCCTTGACACAAGGCAAAAGAAAAGTATCACCGACTAACGGGGGTAAATCTAAAATTTTGGTTTAGGAGGCAAATAATAATAATATGAAAACTAGGGCAAAAAAAATTTAGGAGGTAAAAATATAATTTTAGGAAAAAATATAACTTTAGGATGATAAATACAATTTTTTATAATACCAAATCAAGATAATAAATTTTTTTTAGGAAGCAACCCCTACACAATACATAGGTCCCATGCTGACAAGAATTTCATGATTAGGGTTAAATCATAGAAGACTATGATTTTACAAATTCGGATTGCCATCCCGGTCAATCTAATGAGGTGCCCTGGATCTGTATGTCACTTGACAAGAGTAACATGAAGCTCAAAATTTGGGGTGTAGTCAATAACCTTCATGCAAAAATAACAAAAAAATATTATCTAGATCATGCGCATAGTGTGTGCTTCGTGCACAATGTTTGCCTTTTTATTATATTTGAACTAATTAGACTACGAATCAATATCAATATAGGTATCAAAAGAAAGATTTTTTCAGGTCGAGATTGATTAAAAATTAGCTTCGATCGACTATATAATAAGAAAAATGGAATATATTGACTACGTTATGAATTGAGAAAAAAATAGTTAAATATTTGATAAGTTCATTAGTATGTATTACACTTATTAAACATTATGAATACACCGTTGAGCTTCCATATGTCCGATTATTAGATAAAAGAATGTTGAGCTTCCATATGTCCGATTATTAGATAAAAGAATAATAACATATCATCCAAGTAAGCAATGAGTTCACGGAGAACAAATTAACAGCATTCGCCTGCATTTCTTCGTGCATCAAACCTATGAAATTAACACAAGGTTTGGCCACCAGCAGTCGACTATACGTAGAAGATCACTATGAATCCGACGATAGCGATAACCCAGACACGACGCACTACAAGCATCAAGCTTTTATCAAGAACGCTTTTATCAAGAACGAAGCGCCAGAAGAAGCAGGCACAGTAGATCTACCCTTCCAATACTCAAGAACCATTGAGGTTGATGCTATAAACTGTAAATGTTCTTCGAAAAAAGGAGGATGAAAGTGTGGAATAACATCGTCCAAGATTAACTAACTTAACAGAAAACTACCTGGTCGTTTTGTAATAAACAAAGACAATTTACTTGATATCTGAGTATCTTGGTAGAAAGAAATTAAACCTTAGAAATATGTACATAAAGAAGCAAAACAAGTAGAGATTGCTAGTATCCAAACCACTTAAACTTAACTAAGCGGCGAGAAACATTGATCAATCACCACATGAGAAGATGAACTAATATAGAAAAGGCGTCGAGGTAATTCTACTTACACTGCAACTATTGTTAACATCTTCAAAAGCATAATTTGAAATGATAACAAATTTTAGTTGGTTTTCATTTTTAATAAACCAATAATAAGCTAAACACTTCTGAAGTAAACTGTTTCCATATACAGCCACCATTATTCCTCCTACTAGGTGCTTTATTCACAACTTGGTTGCTTCATTTTTGTTTCCATACTTAGTCAGTTTTTTGACGGTGCATCAACATAGAAATTGAAACCTTGGAGCTAAATGTGCGAGTCACAGGACATCCATCGCACAGATATAATGTAGCGGCCATTTAGCTAAAACAAGAGAGAATTGGGTATCAAAAATCACCTCTGGATAAAACTGATGGAATGTATTTTCGTTAGTACTCATCACACATCACACACAGTTCATTGCTTGCCTTCGTGCACCCCAGACAAACAACTATTCTCAAAGGAATATAAATTTGATTTTATAGAACCCATCAATATTACTCATAAATATTAGCTGCCTATCTCATGATCTCATCCTCCCAAGAAAGAGATGCAAAAAAATCAACAACTCTAGCTTAAATGAATTGTTAATGTGATTACGATACTAGTAATCTAAATTGACTTAGTTTCTGCATAACCCCAAAGCCTACATTATAATTAAGGGTTTACATATACCTCCCTGAGATTTGCAATAATTACAAAAACATCCAGTTAACATTGAAAACTAATATACACCTCCTGAGTTTTGTACCAATATTACATTTAGACCTTTTTAACTTTAAGAATTATATAAACCTCCATCTTAAAAGAGCGAACAGTCGTAACTTATAAAGTAGATAAAAACGTAAGGGTTATGAGGTTTATTGGTTGCTATCCCATGGGTAGCATCCTTAAAGGGCAGCAACCTTGGATGTGAATATTCACGTCCCTTAGTATCAAAGGTATATGTAATTTTTAAAGGTAGTTGTGTTTTTTTTTTGTAATTATTTAAATAACATAGGAGGTACCTACAGTTAATTTGAGACAATGTTTCACTCGTATTTTGATAAAAACAAGCACCATTACATGTAACCAAAATATCATCTTCATTTAAAGAATAATTACAATGTAAAATGTGAGACTTACAAAATACTAATACTTCCTCTCGTCCACCATCCGCAACCGTCCCTCAATCAAGCCCAAGCTGAATTCTCCATCACTGACCTTCAACATATCAGACAATGACATCGAGAATCCATACTCCACCAAAAGCTGGTGGCGCGGCATAATTTTCCTTTCCAAACTAAACGAGAAATACTGCGGAAACCTCTTCAATTCCTCCAAACCCCCATTCATCTCCTTCAAGAAATACTCTACCTTAGGAGTATAATTATTCTCTATACTAAAAGTCAGCAACCCTGGTGATCTCAACACCATATTCCTAACATCATCGTAATCCAACCCCAATTCCATCAAATACTCAATCTTCGGTTTCAGCGTAAGCTCCACACTTGAAACCAACAACAATGTGGTTTGGGATGTAAACTTATTCGAACCCGCAAAGCCCAATTTGGTTAAGAACTCGAACGTCGGCTTCAATTGCGTTTCCGGGTCCGAAACGAGGAGACGCGGGCACCGGATAATGGATTTCCTAATCTCGGGAAATGGGATTTCAACTACATTGAGCAAAAAATCAAAAATTGGATAAATATCTACATATGGGTCGGATGTGAGGAGCTGAGGGTACATGTCGAGTACGCGGCTAATGGCAGAGGATTCGAGGCCCATCGAAGCGAGGCATTGGGTGTTGGAATGGAGGGTTTGCAGCGGGGCGGAGCGAATGTTAGGGTTTTTGTAGAGGGCTTTCGTGGGATTTACCTTGAGGGATTGAAGGTAGATGAGCTTCTTCCGGAATTTGAGGCCGCAGTCCACTGTGGCGCCAGAAGCGGAAGCGTCGGATTCGAGGGCGGCGTAAAGCTGGGTGAGCTGTGATTTAAGCGTATTTAGGATATTTGCCGATTTGGGTGCGTTGAGGATTTGCAATCGGAGTGTCATCTTTGGATAAAAGGGATGAGAAATGCGAGGGTTTTCAGTTTTCTGTGACGGGAAGTTGAAATTGGTTGGATAAAATCGGAAGAATGGGATTGACAAAATTTTCATACAAGGGTTGATATGCCTACCGCATTAAGCGTATGGTAACACCTATATTATATTTTATTACATACAATATAGATAATTGGTCGGCATAAAACATTTCAAATTTCTTACATATGGATCAGGAGAATTCATATTATCGACCTCATCTGTATCAAAAAATGTATTGAATGATTAAAGGTAACATTAACTATAATTACAAGTCAGCGTAATTATAACCATATAAAAAATAATATGCCGACATAGAAGTGCTTTGATATGTTTTAAGGGAAAAACATATTTGTTTGTTGGGTTTTAAAGCATCAAATAATAGGCAATTCAAGGAGAAAGGGCACAATTTACCAAACTTAACATTGGGTTTGCAAAGCCCAATATGTTTTAAGGGGAAAAAAGGTTTCCAAAATAACTTTGTACTATGTTTTTAGCCTGACTGACATTATATATTTCAAAATTAGGACTAGTATTGATTCAACATCTTCACATTTACATTTTGCTTTTAATACAAATCAAACCATAAAAGGGAGAGGCATCCTTTATTGGAATACAATAATGGATATGCCACTTCTTAATAAGTAGTTTTCAACTCATAAATGCACTCTAATTTAAAAAGAAAAACCAATATTGTAATATATTTAAATAAAATAAAAAGACTACACAGTTAAATAAATAATTAAAAATCCTCAAGAGTTAGGAGAGCATCCCCATATTTTGAGTGCCCTCCAATCAAAATTCAAAAGACCAAGGACCATCTAAAATTTGACCCCTTCATTTTGACAATAGAGGCCAACTTGCACTCTTTAATGCCACTCTATTAATATTTGTGACCAGACCAATATATATCTAGTAAAAATATATGTAATACTAAAATATGATTATTTTTAATTTTAACCAATCTCAAGATGCTAAGCTCCGGCAAAGGTCTGTCCGAAAGACCAACTAGCTGGGGCAACATTGTTGGAGATGATAGTACGTTCATCACTCGTGATAATCTCAAACGAGAGACTCTGACCGTTAAGATATGAGTTGCTTTGCCAAGTTTGGCCCCAATTTCTTGACATGGGTTGCCAATTAGTCCTTGAGCCTTTGATGGACACAGCATGCACATCACCAGCCCCACCAACATTTGTTATGAGTACCAAGTTGAAGTAGGAGTGGCCATTGATTTGTCAGTTATGTCCGTCCGTTAATTTGTCAGTTATGTTTGGCTCTTTCGCTGCAGTTTTGACCAAAAAGTCGAGCATGGTTTAGTGGTGTTTGGGTATCTTACGCACGGGGTTTTGTCATCGGGATATTTTTTGTTCGGTACTTGCGGGGGGTTTTACCCGAGGAAACTGAGTCATCATATGACATCATTTTGTATATCAATATGCTATTGATTTTTCTCTTTTTTTGTTTGAGTGAAAATTTTGTTTTATGTAGAATTTAATTAATTATCTCATTATTTAAATAAAATTATTTTACAAAAAATTAGAAATAAAGTATCCATATTAATTACTATAATAATTTAAAATTTAAAGAATTAAGTCACCAAATCTTTTTAAGTGACCTGATTCAGTCCCTAATGTTTGCGTTAATTCCCGATTCAGTCCCTGAAGTTTTAAGTGATTTGATTCAGACCCTCTCCGTTTGTTTTAATGATGCATTTAACGTTAATGACTGATTTGTGATATATTGGAAACTAAAGAGATTAAATCGGGTCAGTGTAAATAATAGAGTAAATCAGAAATTACTACAAAAAAGATAGATCATATCATGTAGAGAAATTAAGGATTCTAACCCATCTTAAATCATTATTTTTAAAAATAGCATTATCTATTAAATAGTTTTAAATATAGCCTTTTATAATTTAAAAATCCTAAAATACCCTTTTTTTTAATAGATAAGGCTATTTTTAAAAATATGGATTTAAGATAGAATCCTTAAATTTCTCTTTTAATTATCTCTCTTGAGGCATGAATGTTACGGTCAATTGAATTTTCAAAAATTAAATATAACACGATAATCTACTCACAATATAAATTACATTTATTTAAAGAATTTCCTAGTCGATTTGAAGAACCAACTTAAATTTTGCTCAAATTCGATTTTCAATTTAATGATTTGTTCATAAATCATTAAAGTACTTCCAAATTTCTTGAGTTTTATTTTTCTTTACTTATACATTAATGGTATATACATCTATGTAAAAATCCAAAAAGTGTAAACCGTATGTATAAAATTGATGAAACACTATACTTTAAAAAATCAGGCACATTTGTCCCATATGCATAGAGTTTTATACTTGATTTTTAAAAATACTGGGATGTAAAATATTATTAATTATATATGGACTTTATTTTTTGAATTTTCGTAAGTAAGCTAAATATAAATTTTTTTAGTTGGAATGTTAATCTCTATGTGGTACACCTCGATGCAATATCAATGGGTTTAATCAAAAGCAATATCCTATTATAGAGATTTAACCTTTTAATAAGGAATAACTTTTTACTTCTTATATTATATTTCTAAAAATAATATAAACAATATGAATACTTATTTTAATATATACTTTGTTAAATAGTTTTTTTAAATATTTATATTTACTATCGTTTAAACCAAATACATAAATAAATATTTTACGTTCATAATATTTGCAACTCCCAACGAGATCACGTAAGTTTCCAACACCTTTATCTCAAAACATTCACATAATTTTTAAAACTATGGATTTAAGATGTGTTAGGATTCTTAATATTTTTTCAATACACACAATCAATTAGCTCATCATTCACTAGATAATTCTTGTAGAGTTTATAAAAACACTGTAAGAAGTATTCGACTTTGATGAAATAAACAATTTTAAAACATGTACAAACTAATTGCTAAAAATTTACAATCTAATATAACTCTATATTAGTGAGAAATAAGATATGAAAACACACACACACACAAAAATTAGAAGATGAAAGAAATGTAGAGAAATGAGATTACATTGAGAAAAATCCTTAGGAATTGAGAGATAATCTAATGAGATTGATGGTGGGAGAAAAAAAATAGGATGAGAAATTGATGTGAGAGAAGAAAATATGGTTAAAGGATATAATTGGAACTTAACATAATTAAAGGCCAATTCGATAAAATAAATTAAATAAAGACTAAAATTGATTATAACACTTCCATGGAGGCCATTTTAGAAAATACATCTATCATGTATTATCCATTTTAATGACTTGTTACACAATTTACCCTGAATTATATAATGCATAAAATTCGTTAAAAAAGACAAAAATAACATTCAAAAACCAAGAATTGGAGTCGGGGTTTAAGGAGGAGGTTTAAGAGCAGCCATGGGAGACTCTTCCCAGTCAAACCCTAGCTCCGCCATCGCAATGTCTTCCCCAAATTCCCCACAAACCCATCAACACGGACCCGAATCAGAACCGGCCCACGAATCCAGAAACCCAGAATCGGGGATCCCAGTTACAGAATCATTGAATCCACCAGAGGATACAAATCCCGAAGAAATTCAAGAAAATCCAGTCGAAGGGAATGGTGATGATGAAGCAGAAGAAGGGGAAGAAGAGGAAGGTGAGTGTGGGTTTTGTTTGTTCATGAAAGGGGGTGGATGCAAGGAGACTTTTATAGAGTGGGAGAATTGTGTGGAGGAAGGAGAGAAAAATGGGGAGGATATTGTGGAGAAGTGTTTTCAGACAACTGCTGCTTTGAGGAAGTGTATGGAGGTTCATTCTGATTATTATGCTCCATTATTGGAAGCTGAGAAAGTTGCGCAGGAGGCGGCCGAGAAGCAATTGGAGGAAGGAAAGGAGGGAGTTTCGGAGAAAAAAGAAGAGTCTTGACGAGGTTTTTGAAATTTGAGCTGTTTTTCTGTATGTTTTTTATTGATGGAAACTCTGCGAACAGAGGATTTTTATTTCTCGAGGTATTTAGCAATTGACAGTGTAAACCTGTGTTTTTTTTACAAGAATAGTAAGTTCTGAATAATTGTGTTGGATATCAAATGGAAATTCTTTCAATACATGATGGTGATTTTACCTTCAGAAGATGTAGACTTAGTTTTGGGCTTGTGCTACCTATCTATGTTTGGTGATTTTGATTATATTTCGTGAATTGAGATTTCGTGATGCTTTCTCTAACGAGAAACGAGGGATGTATGAGATTTTGGCATTTGACTTGTTCTAGTAATTGTGATGAACAACCATGATGTTGTGTCGATTGACTTGTATGTTACCAAAGATAAACAAGATTCTTGCAAGTCTGTGGTGGCTTAAAGGCTTCTTTTGAGTTAATGCACCATGTTATGATTGTGATTTGTATTTTACTAAAGATAAACAAAATGTTTGCAACTCTGTGGTGGCTTGAAGGCTTCTTTTCAGTTAATGTGCCATGATATGAAATACATGAAGAATGCAATCTGTTTGATTTGTTTGAGCCAGAATCTCATCCTGGAGTTACCTTCAAGGCTACCTGATTAAAGACTCCCTTTGCTACAGCATGCGGTGGCATTCTTGATAATTGGATAATGTTGATTGTTCAAAACTTCAAATGAACGAAGTACGCTTAAAGCCCTACTCTGATGTCATCTACCATGTTGAATTATGTGGTAAATTTGAAAGACTATATGAGACTATGCAGTGAATCTGTATAACAATTTGGATTGGTTGTTTCGTAATGTTAAGCGATATTGTTACTTGTAGATCCCATTTTGCAGATTTTTACTTGCTGGTCCTCATCTTGTGAGCTTAGGACGTAAAGAGTAATACCATAGAGGGATGTCATTAGAATGCCATGAGCTAAAATGATACAATTATGGGAGCCACCACTTGTGCGACCTCTATAATCCTGGACGAGTGGATTGATCCTAAATTGTTTCATGCCTTGATAAGGACGTCGCATTTTGAACTAGGAGTATTTGTAATATTAATATTCATGTTACGCATCAAGTTATACGAGAAGTTTGAAAGTGTATATATGACTGCTCATGGACAAACATAGCATGTTGGATTAGTTATTTTATCAAGGTAACAATCACAGTGAATTAGTAATCTTATGCAAAATCTTGCTGGCACCCCTTATTCCAATGGTTTAGCGTGTGCCAGTAATGAAATTAAAGTACTTATGAATTCCCATTTAACATTGACCATTGGACATTTCAGCCTTTAAGCCACCTCTGAATTCCAATTGCATAAAACACCAAAGGGCACTTATGAGATTTCACCATATATTCAGTCAAACTTCATGCTTAGACATGACCAGGAAAGTATCCCTCTATATATCGTTAAAAAAAACCCAAAAAAAAAGTATCCCTCTATGTAAATGACTCCAAATGCTATTATATCTATTGGTTTAAATATTACAGAACACATTTTCTATATACTTTTTTGGGCAGTCTGCAACAGCAATGGCATCCCCTGAGCAACTTGAAGTTGATCTTGAGCTGAAATGCAAATATGCAATATAGAGAAGGTATGTGATTGTATGAAAAATGCCACTGCGGTTTTGCCCGAAGCTTTCCAGCATAAATTCGATAGCTTCGAGGTAGTTGAAGGTGACAGTATACATGCTGGCACAGTTTATATTGTCAAGTTTAAACCAGGTATATGTTCTTCACTGATGTTAACGACCCCGAAACAAGCGGTTCCAGTTTACTCAATCGATTGAATTCTTGTCGTGTTTGTGCAGGGCAGCCTATTTCAACGTCCAAGGACAAGATTGAATTAGTAGATGAAGAGAATAAGATATACATAAAGAGAATTGTATATGGGGATTTCATGAAATATTTCGGAATTCTAGATCACAATAGTTCTATCTCCCAAGCGTGATGATGGAACTTTATTGAAATGGGGATGTGAATTTGTTAAAGGGAAGTGAAGATGTGCCCATAAAGGGCAGATAATATTATGGCTGATGCTGTCAACACTATTCAAGTCTTGGAGGCTTTTTATTCTTGTTTTTGGAGGCTTATATTCTTAACAAGGCATGAAAACCTAGGAGTTGATATATATATATATCAGCTCAATATTATAACACACCACATTTTAAATAAAATAATAATAAACTAACAAAGAAACTATTTTAGGCAAATTATATTAAGTTGATCCATACATGGATATCACATCGGGTATTTTCCATTTTATATACACATGCTAATTCCATATAAACAATTAAATATTATAATTAAAAAATATCAATTTTAAAAGTTTATTTTTATTTACACAATATATATGCTTTGTTTACTTGTATGATATAAAATATGAAGGCTTCATTCTAGTTAGTTAGCCCCAATCAAACTTTTGAATAATTACATTTTTTACATGGTTAGTCAATTGGAAATCAATTTTGGATCAACTCTGAGCACTGCCCTTAAGGTAACATCAAAATTTCCATTTTTCCTAGTACATAATAATTGACTACTAAGTTTTCATGTAAAGAGAAAAGAATTATGCACCTAAAAAAAAGGAGATTAAAGTGCTTCAACAAAGTCGGCAGAACATAGATAACCAGCCGGGTTTGGTCAATGAAGTCGAGCATTTCAATGTTAATAGAATAAGCAGCCTCTAGTTTCCTCCATAACAATTGGTTAAGCATGAAGAATGTGTGAAATATCATTTGAGATTTATCATTAATATATCAGGTTATTCCCTGGTATGGCTAGGTGGTATAAAATATATTCGTCTTAGTTATATAAAAAAAAACATAAAATTATTACGAACCACCTCCGGTCTAGTTGACTGGTATAAAAATATAAAACTTATTATCAATCCATATCCCATCAGATTGAACCTTTTGTGACAAGTGAAAGAATTGGCTTGCCAAAAATAAGCTCCGGATAGGATCAACATAAAAGAATGATGGGGACGACCTGAATGCTGTGTTGGGTCACGAAAGCCAATTTTATTGGATTTCAGTAGAAGAAACTGCGCTCGACGCTAGTTTGATGAGATGCAATGAACTTGGAAGGAATGAAGGACAATGAGGAATCAAACTTCCAATCACTATAACTTTTGTTCAGCATTACAAGGTAAAATGAAATAAAAGGTTTCTGGTATAAGTTCCATTTACATTTGCTGAATGGGATAAATGCTTGTAAAATAACAGATACATACATATAATTCATACTTCTTGGATCTTTTCTTGCAACAGAGGGATCCTATGGTCTGATAAATCCGTGCACCTGTCCATGTCCCCTTCTTTACCTTTCCCCCATATGACACCGTAGAAACCGGCAGTCAATATTAGTGCACCAACCAAACTGCAAGAATATTGAAACAGATTCATTAAATGTTTCAAATATCCAAGATTCATTCTTGCAGAAAACAAAATCTTTTAGTATAATGACTTGGAAATACCTTCCAAGGTAGAAAACATCGTTCATGAAGACGACCCCAATGAAAACCGCAATGACAATTGTCAAAGGCTTAAATAGAGAAACAAAGAGGGGACCTCTCTTCCATATGCACCAAGCAGTCACATAGAGTCTGTATGCTATATTAATGATTGCCTGAATAAAAAAACTAGCAACAGTATTAGAAAATATCAACTTGTAAGCCACTTCAACTACATTCGACTCAAAACGGATCCTAACTTCTCTTCGATACTAGTATATTTGATTTAATCATGCAGAGAAATAATAATTTTCCTCTTATGTTATGTGGCACAAGAATTAATTGTGGTGTTTAGGCTAGTATTACAGCTTAAAATATTTGAGTAACTCCTATAACTTGTCACGGCTAAGATGACATGTTCGCTTTTCATGAGTTGCAATTGGTGCAGTTACTGGGAGGGGGGATTGCTTATAAGTGATAAATGTCTCTATATCTTTATGTGGCTATCTATGCAGCAAAGTAATCAAAATGTGGCCTCTCTGCTGCTATACACATTAAAATGTTTTGAGTTTACAATTACAGTTTTTGGTATACTGACAATAGATGGAGGGAGATAATCATCAAGCCTGTTGCTTACCGAATAAAGAATTGCTGTTAATCCAATACTTGTTTCTATTTTCCAAGAAGTTTTATCTCTTTGAGCTATAAGAGAAACGAGTGAAGCTTGAATAGTTACAAAGAGGCAGTAAAAAGCAACCACGAACATCTGAGCTGGGTATATCTGCAGTATGGAGGCCTGAAACATATTCGATAAAAAATTATTTATTCACCAAGTCTTTTATTTTCGTGCAAATCTTGATATTCAGGAAGCTTATTTAATGTAAATGTAAACCTGTAATATGCACCAGGACGAAGTGAGAAAAGATGCAAAAGCAAGCAAAACTCCTCCCATAACCCAATTTGGCTGTGACGACAAATAGAGTTGTGTAAGAAATCTCGAACTCAACGGCCTATTGAGTATCGCTGGTCCCGTATAGAAAGTCACAACAAATGCTCCCGCAATGGAGATAGCAGTGCCAACCAGCTTTGAAATGGTACTTATCCTTCTCAAATATACCTTTTCCATCCTAAACCAACCACTTTAGTGTCAATTCTTGGTGTATAAGGGTGAGTTTTATGTTTGGATGCTTAAGCACTTCACTTGACAAAAAAACTTAATTAAGTAGAGTATCTTGAAGTGTTTTTTCTCTGTGAGCCATGCTAGGATACAAGAACACAATTAGGCAACTAATGCAAGATATGGAATGAAATTCTCTTTCACTGCAATATCAGAGGATAACTGCAACCTGAAAATAATGGCAAGGATGAACGTGAATGCAGGTACAAGATTCAACAACGCAGTACCAAGTGTTGGAGAGCTATAGTTTACGCCAGCATAACTACCAATCTCTGTAAAACATCTAACAAAAGAAAAATGGTAAACTTTGTCAGCATCCGTACTTAATTGAGTAAAAATAATGTTTAGACTCGAAAAATTGAGGTTTAATAGTCCTTGTTTACATTACAACACGATGTTCAATGTGTAATCATCTAGGAAAACCATATCGACAAGTTTATACTAGAGATTTTCCTTTACATGACTGACTAACTTAGAGATTTGAAGTTTCCAGCTTGTCTCATGCTATGCAATATCAAGTGCGGTATATGATACCGGTAACACATAAATTGTATGATTAGTAGATGAATAGAAAACTCTGTTCGAAAAATATGGCACTTTCTACGACTTGGTGCAATTGACACAACATAGAACATGGCAAGCAAAATTTCATTCCAAGGAAATCAATTATTGACATCATCTTACTTAGGGCAGATGTAGCTTCCATCATCTTTCTATTTCTATATCATTTCCTGGTATTTCTTAATATACCTAAAGAAATCAAATTTCAAGCTTATTTCCAAAATCCGTTTCATATAATCAGTACGAGACGCAGGATATGAATTAAATATCCATAGACCATCAAATACACAAATAGGCCATGATTCATATATTTCATAATCCAACAGTAACACGCGCATGTGTTGTATCCTGGTAAAGCATAAAATCATTCATTTCGAATACGTCATCCAATCTATCAAGGGAGAAAACCCTGAGGGTACCATGAATTCAAATACTTCAAATCTGGATGAATTTATATTGGGTATATTTTTAATCCAACTTTTTACTAATTTATGTCAATGTAATGGTAATTATGATTGATTTGAAATGCAACACATTCCTCCCAAAACACGAAACACAATACAAAATATCACATTCTTGGAATAAAATTAACAATACTAACAAGCACATATAATACAACAAACTTTAGTTAATGACTTACCCGAACATAGCAAGCAAGAAAATTCTCCAGATAACAGGAAAAGATAAAGGTGGGATCTTTGACCTGCAAAAAATCAAACACCCAAACCCATCAAAATATTTCCTTCAAAATCAGTACCCACGAAAATAAAGCACCGTAAAAGGTTACCTGTGAAAAAGAAAGGCGGAAGGAAAAAGAATAAGAGTGGCTAAACCATTAGAATATACAGATAAACTGTAAAAGCTGGTGCCTTTGGACATGGCCATTTTGCCGATTATCATATTAGTGGCTAAAGCAAAAACTGCAGAAACCATGGCTATGAAAGGCAGCGAGGTCTCAATCCATGGCCACTGCCTCAGCGCCATCTCCAAATTCAGCTGCCTCGAGGAATTGGAAACGAGTTTTGTGTGGGAGTTTGGATTCTTGTTGGACTTCACATTTGATTGTTTATTTATGATCTTTAGTGGCGGCTGCTACTTTTCTTTTCTAAATTCATTTTAGCCACGGATTGTAATTTATTATCATATTCATAATTTATATGAAATGTTATAAATTACTCAATTAATATCTATTTATTTATAATTAATATTCCAATTTAATCACTGCCATAATTATCAAAATAATACATGAATTGTTAAAAACTATCACATTTCTATTTGTTTTTTTTTACGGAAATTAAATTAAGTAAATTGACATAAATACCAGTTCATTCTTGACCTATTATAAATTCATCACAAACCTAAGGGCTTTACAGAATATAAAATCTTCTATCTTTAAACTATACCAGTACAAACACCCTAATCGACAATCCTCGTCATAAGCGGGCAATAGTACAATATTTCTCAAATGTCAGTTTTATTATTCAGACCTAGAATTTTTTATTCATACGAATAATAAGGACCAATTTAAGACATAAGTAGGTAGATGAGATTTATGCTAATATAAGTAAGGAATTAGCCTATCATTATTTTATTTAAAAAATTAATAGTATTGAAAGCAATACTTACAGTAATGACGATCAGAATAATTGAAGATATACCAAAAGCAAACTGTTTATTGAATTCTTGAATATATTACAGAGATGTGGATTTTTCAGTATGCCTACAAATGAAAATAAGACCTCCTTACATAGGAGAGGGACTTCGGACACCAAACTCCGGACTTAAGTCTCAAATAAAAATAGTACAAAGCAATAATTTAAAAGTACAAACAATAATTATATTAATTTACAACAGTAAACCCACTATAATAATAATGTACATAGTGGACGATAAATATGTCATCGTACAATACTTTATTAAAGTAGACGACCCCATTAGTCATGTCTATCAAAAAAGTTGTTGGCCATTTGTCAGTGAAATGCGGAATCAACATCTGATTTTTCTCATAGTGCCTTATCTTTTGATGTGGAACCAGTATCCATCATAGTTGCATTGAATGTAGCAAATATATCATCAAATGGTATATTGGGATCTTGTGAATCTTGAAGATCCTCAGAAATTGATTTTCCGGACATGTTGTCATCATCAAATCTGTTTAACAAATCTTTCTTCATTTATTCGAGATATGCCTCAACCATTTTGTCCTTTGTCATTGTTTCAGACTTCATTCGGAATTTCGAGCAATTTGTTCAAATGATGAAGTCAAAAGAATTTTTCAAACAAGAGTCCATATGATAATTTTCAATTGTGTCAACAATTAATTCCAAAGTTTTGAGACCAAATATTTGTTTAGTTTCTGGGTCTTTTTTCATTAATTTGTCCCAAAAGTCCATCTATTTAATGATTCTAAATTCTGTGATACATCATATTCTTGTAACAGATTGTTTTTTAACAGTATTTTGTCTCTTAATAATGTTTAAATTCATTTGAATAAGACTACTTGTGTTAACTCTCGTCATCTTCTACTAAACTTATTAACTGGCTCTGATACCATTCTTAACCTCTTATGAATTCATCACAAACCTAGGGGCTTTAAATAATATAAAACCGTTGAACTATACCAGTGCAAAAACCCTAATCGACAATCCGCATCATAAGCGGGCAATAGTACAATTGTTCTCAAATTTCACATTTCTATTTGTTTTATTTTTACGGAAATTAAATTAAGTAAATTGATACATAAATACAAGTTTTATTAATATTTCAAATCTTTTTCATCATTAAAATAAAAAGTAGTATGAGAAAGAGAAGTTTTACGAAAAAATGGTGTTTTTCATAAACCAAAATTAATGAATATGAATATCTCTTAATAGTATACATACTAATAATTATAATAATATATTATTATTATTTTTAAAAAACAATTAATTGCTGCTTTCAAATATCAATTATAATAATCATGTCTTTGCTCTTCCATTTAAAATCCAATTTTCTACTTCTGGATTAAAGCAATGAAATTAGAAGTCAATTGTGAATTTAAATTTTTAGTTTATAATGATGAGCTAACATTGTTATATGTCAAAATCTAAAGGTCACGGTTTGAACCGATTTGAATTGAAATTTAGTTCTGTAAATTTTAATGATCAATAAAAAAAATAATGGTATAACTAGTCAGGTAATCAAATTAATTAAATTTAATTATCTGATAGTTATATTATAAAATATAATGAATATTTAGTTTTTTACTACATAAAAGAAGGCTCATATCTAATTTTTATACAAATTAAATAGTTTAATTATGTAAGTATACCACAAGATATTAAAACTTAATGCTAATTTACGATTCTTGTTACGACACTTCTTGTTTTTAAGAACCGGAATCGAATGATCAAATGTGACTTCAAAGGGCTCACTTTTGCCACACCACATTTTGTGACCAATTAATGTCATAGGAAACTTTAGGGAGTCAAAGATCATGCGCTCAAATCACAGCCAATACTATGAAGATCAGTATAAAACTGAGCTAGTGACAATTTACCGTGGTCGATTATAGGCAATGTACCTCCTACGGTTTGTACATTGGCATCCCATGTGATTTTTCAAAATAGACACTTTACCCATATAATTTGCAAAATATAGCATACACGAAGTACCAACCACATGAGGTTAACTCTATACTTTCAAAAATCATAGGGAGGTTAACTGCTTATTTTCAAAACACGTGTAATCTGTCTATTTTTAAACCAATGGGTTTTGTTGCCAATAACCATTGCACAAAGATTTGCGTAGTTTCATGGTTCCATACTTCATATCTGTAAATGAATTAATAAAAGTGAATTCAGTGGAATGCATCATTTTCTTACCGCATATATTACAGCAACTAAGCCCATTTCCGCTTTCAACTTCCAAGCATTTACATCTTTTTTCTAAGATTAGAGCAATAACAGCAGATTGTATAGTCACAAAGACACAGTAAATCGCCACTATGCTCATCTCCACTTGATATATCTTGAGAATTGTAGCCTGAACTATAGACCACGCCGAGGTTAAAAACGCAGCCATTGCAAGCAAAATTCCTCCAAGAACCCAATTTTGTGGTGATGCTAAAACGTGTGCGGAAGAGCTTAATATTGATGGCTTCTTCAAGATTGCTGCTCCTTTGTTTGTACAGAGTCACAATAGACGCCCCCACGATTAAAACAAGAGTTCCCAATAACTTCAGTATGCCACTTGATTTATTCAGATTTAGTTTTTCTATCCTTAAGTTATCAAGATTTGTATTAGTGATTCGAGTCTCAAGCGCGAGTAGGACTAAAATCTTAGATACGAGATTGGACAACCTTAATATGACAGCAAGTATGCAAGCAAAACATGGAACAAGATTCAGCAACTCTGATCCGAGGGGACAGTTAAAACAAATTTATGGAAGTGCCCTAAAAACAATTTTTTTTTATAAGCATGACCTTAGAACAAATTATTAACATTGGCGAGGGTCATGCTTTTTTAAAAAACTTGTTTTAAGGTCACTTCCAATAATCTGTCCTGATCCCGAGTGTGGGAGAGCTATAGTTGATCCCATAACTCCCAAAATCTGCTAAGCAACTTGACACAGAAAAACATGAATAAAAAACCATAAATACGATGTTCTTGGGATTAAAACTGTATCTGCCACACAAACAACACACAAATGGTACAAAATAATGAATTACCCGCACAAAGCAAGCAAGAAAATTCTCCAAACAACAGCAAACGAAACCGGTGGGATTTTAGACCTGCAAAGAATCAAATTCCCAAATAACCCACATGAATTTCTTGAACGCCCACCAAAAATTAAGCCAAAAAAGTGTTTAACCTGCGGAGAAACAAACGCGGTGGGGAAAAGAACAAGAGTGGCCAAACCATTAGAATACACCGACAAAATGTAGAAACTGGCGCCGTTGGACAGCCATTTTGCTTACTATCATATTGCCTGCTAAAGCAGTATTGCTGTCACCATGCCCACAAAAGGCATCAAAAATGGCCACGCCATGCTACCTTCTCCGCTTCTGCGTTGCGCAGTTGGTTTCTTTCTGGCGAACAAGAATAATGGACTGGTTCGTGTGCGTGCATTCCAATTTGTGCTTTAAACTTGCAAGTTGCAACTTGTTTATACGTTGTCTCTGTTTAAAGAGCTAAAAAAATATGATTGTTTATATATAATAAGTTATATATGCATGTTAAAGATTTATGTTTAGTAAATCTTGGCATGAAACATGTGCACATAGGTTAAATTTTTAATATAAGATATAATTTGTATATAGTGAATTCTTCTTTGAATTATAACGATTTTAATACAAAATATAATTTTGTATATAGTAAATTCTTCTTTGAATTATAGCGATGTTAAGTAATGTTTTATTCAAGGTTAATGCTTGAGTTTTATTTTAGTGTAAACAGGTATAGAAAAATATTTGGTGTGGCTAATAAATCACAACATTAATGGATTTACATACCCCAGTTGAGCTCATCGTCCTTATTAGGATGGATAAGAGCTCATTGTCACGGGATAAGAACTTTCACCCAGAATTTTTGGATAGACTATTGTTATGCTACAATAAATTGAATTTTTAATATGAATTTCTATAAATGAGTTTTTCTCAACAATCCTTTGTGAAAATTTCTAAATAATTTTAAGTAAAAATATTCTTAAATTTTATGTAAAAATATTTTTCAAATAATAAATATGATCGCAACTCATCACTCGAAAGTCGAAACTCACCCTATTTCTAATTACATATATGCCTTTAAATATTGTTTTTGTTTGTGCGAGGCTGTGTGCCCATAAACGATGGCTGCCTCATGATTTTGACTTTTTGAGTGCACATTCTTCTTGTCCCCTGTAGCCTCTCTGGCCTAAAGTGCAACTGCCACGCTCTTAAATCCTCTTCTACCTCCCATTTTCTAACAATTTCTACAAAATTTCGAAGGCCAACCCTTCAGGAAATTGTAAAACTAGTTTCAAAAAACAATCGAACTCAGTGGAAATTGAAAGAGTAAGGTAAAGTCTGCGACTTTCTTGAAATAAGCTGAAAATCACTTGGTGGGTCAGCGTTTTTTAGCACCAAATTTCGTTCTAAATCATCATTTGGATCTATCTGCGTCACATAATCGGCTAAAGATTTGGGTTTCCGCTGTTTCTTGATATCGAATAAGTGTTACTCTGCTTGAGTTTCCAAAAGAGGCTGTTCTTGGAAATTCTATCAAGGGTTTGATTCGGATTTCAGATGTTTGGTTGCTGGTAGTAAAATGTCTTGGATTCAATCAGCTTTTGGAAGTAAAGTCAGCCCGATAATTCTCTTCATCATAGTAGTCCTAGCTGTTGTGTTCTTCATTGCTGCTCTTGTTCATTTACTCATAAGATTCCTCCTCAAGCAAAGATCTTCAAATTACGCGAATTACCCAGAAATCTCCACTTCTGATGCTTTCCAAAGGCAATTACAGCACCTTTTTCACTTACATGATTCTGGTCTAGATCAAGCCTACATTGATTTACTTCCAGTGTTTCTGTATAAGGATGTAATGGGCTTAAAGGAACACTTCGATTGTGCTGTTTGTTTGTGTGAATTCTCAGAACAAGATAAGTTAAGGTTACTCCCATCTTGCAGCCATGCTTTCCACATTGATTGTATAGACACATGGTTGCTCTCAAATTCTACTTGCCCACTTTGTAGAGGTGTAATCTTGGCACCTGGATTTGCTTTTGAAAATGCCATGTTCTATTGTGATGATTCGATGGAAATCGAGTGTGGAAGCTCGATAAATGCAAGTTTTGTAGGCGTTCCCGGCATGTTAAAGGATAAAGAAGATGACACTAATGCTGCTATAAATGAAAAGAGAGTTTTTTCAGTAAGACTTGGGAGATTGAAGACTGCAATTAGTGACAGTAGAATTAAGGAAAGTGAAGTTGAAGAGACTAGCAATAGCAATTTGGATGCTAGGAGGTGTTATTCAATGGGTTCATTTCAATATGTGGTGGCTGATTCAGAACTGCAAGTGGCCTTGTCCCATAGAGAACATGGTGCTGAGGGTAGTAGTGATGTAAGATTTGTGAAAGGGAGAGTGGGGCATAGTGGGAATTTCACAACTCATGGAGATTCCGCTGCTGCTGGTGTGAAGAAACTTACTTGTGGGACTAAAGGTGAAAGCTTTTCTGTTTCAAAGATTTGGCTATGGTCCAAGAAAAGTAATAGATTCCCTAGTTCAACTAGCACACATGATTCTATCTCTGTTAATGTGTAAGTTTACCGTGAAATTTGAGGTCGGACGGGACACGAGGGCGACGGCGAGCAATCACTTGGTCAGATGAAAAACTTAAAGAAAATTTAGATGCAATTTTTCTAGAAACCACAAAATTTAGATCCCAGAAATCCATTTAGTTGTTTCTCATCATCCTTTCGTCCTATATGGCCGCCCCTCTCGAATTCTACGGCATGCCCTGAAATGATCAAGTTGAGGTTATTCTTTAAGGATAGACTAACGTGCTATGTTTTGCTTCGACTTTTGTTTCAGTAATTAGCCAATTAATATGATAGATCTTCTTTATGTGTGTTTCTTTTACTTTTTTGCCTTCTGTGATGCTTTTATTTTCACTTTTCTTTTGGTTTCTTTTTATGCTATTGTATGTATAATGAATGATGCATCTTTTTCCACATCCCCACTATTTGGATTGACCTATGCCCAAACTTTTTATGTGGGCGTTTGGCAATGAACCTCATATTGTGTTCTCAAATAAGCAGTTTACACCTATTTAGTTTGAAAATATGAAGTTTACCTTCTATGATTTTAAAAATAGACAGTTTACCTGTGTTTTGAAAATAGCTCATGTGGTTTGTGAATATGTACAAAACACTCCATCTAAGGGGGCAGTGTGCTATAATTTGCAAATCAGAGGGATAAATTGCGTATTTTGAATATGGTGTAAACTGTCTACTTTCAAACTACATGGATGTAAACTGCATATTTGCAAACGACATGGAGTAAAATGATTATTAGCTATATCACGTTGGGTAAATTGCTACTGACTCTCGATTCAAACAACATAATATTATGTGACATGCTCTCCGCCCAAGCCGGCCTATGTAAGCGTGGTTATGCATAATAAACTTCAATAGAAACCCTTTTATATCCAATTTCCTAGGACGAAAGTGCGAAATTGGGTGGCCGAAGTTATTATAGGAGTCTATTATGTCATCTTATAAATCAATTCAAACACGTTTCCAAATCTAACATGTATAGACTAAAGATCGGTGGGCATGATTTTCTATGATTTAAATATTTTCACAAGGTTTAATTTTCTTGTTTCTTGGTTTTACAACCTAAGTCACATGACAAGGTTGCGCGAGCGGGTGCGGATGCGGATGCGGATGCGAGATTATCAAAATTTTTTAAAAAAATTGAGTGTGGGTGCGCCTTATTGCTCATATTAAAAAAATTATGTATACACACACCAATGAAATAAAGTTAAACATACATAATACACATCATATTTGACAAACTTACATTATTTTATATTATTTACAGTGCAATTCAAATCTTTTATTCGAACGCTATCTTAATATAGATAATTATGTTTCTCCGAAAATATATATTTTAGAGAATGAAAAATGAAAATGAATGATTAATATGTGGTCATAAATAACGAATTTGAAAAATGAAACCAAAAATTACATGTATTTCAACATGTTTTGTAATAGTATGAGTTTATTAAAAATGACATATTAAAATGTCTAATATTTAAGTTCACAACTTAGTAAAACTTAGTACGTGACTTAATAAAACTTAGTCGTAAAGCGTCACATAAGTACTCAATGTGTCAGGTCATGACCGAAGCGTTAGTGCGCGACTAGTAAAACTACAACTTAATATTTAAGAGCACGACCGAAGCACTCAATGCGTCAGTTCGAGACCGGAGCGCCAGTGCACGAAGGAGGATATGAGGATTATGCGACTTAGTTTACAATCCCAACTCTACCTAAATACTACAATTATGAAGCCTACAAACTCAATTTCTCATGCCATCATATCATTAATCTTTCAAATTTCTAATCTTTTCTTGAAATTTTAACCCTTTGATTCGTTCCAAGTTGAAGTGGAGTGGCGTAACATAACTAGATGATGCTTTTTGGCCAACTTCGGTGTTTCTACAAGTGCAACTGCCACTTTATTCACTCACCTACAACAATTGTGGAGATAGGGTCGTGGGACGATGGGATCAATGAAAAGCAGAAGGAAGGCGCTCTTGTGATTACGGGAGCCAATGATTTGAAGTCATGGGGCATATGGGTTATCAAGCTATGGTCCAGGCCCACGAGAACGCGACCGTACAATAGACTCATATAGTAACTACTTCGAATCCGTCACCGTTCTACGAAAATGGTTAACTCAAGTTATAAGAGTCTACTGAAATCCCTTATAAACCATTTTAAACTTGTAATTTTTACCTATACGGGACAAGGGTATCCCAATCACCCCTAATTTAGAATGTGACATCCTGGCTCCTACAGGTTCAAGAGGTGGCTCTTGAACATGTAACACTTTACCCCATAGGTTCAAGAGGTGGCTCTTACGCACGTGACACTTTGCTCACATGTTCAAGAGGTGGTCCCCATCATGAATCACTTTGCCACTTAAAAGTTCAAGAGGTGGTTCACACGCAAGTACCAATTTGCCCCGTATGGTACTTATCTCATGGTGTTTTCTGATGTGACCTGACTCTTATACCATTCTATCATGTATCGGGCTCACGCAAGCGCGATTGCGGAATGGACTCCTATAACAACTACTTCGTATACATCATCTCTTTACGAAAATAGTTAACCAAGTTACTATATGAGTTCGTTGTAATCCCTTATAAACAATTTTAAACTTCCATTTTGTATCCATGTGGAATAAGGAATTCACACGGGGTCATCATATATTTTCTCAGCCATATGATTCACTTTAATAACCATTTATGCGTAACTTCGTTAGAATGAACCCAACTACGAGCTTTTCTCTCCTTGTCAAATAAAAAAGGGGTGAACTTCATATATACCCCCTCTAGTTGTAACAATTATCATTTTAGCCCTTCTAGTTCAAACAATAACATGTATCTCCCATACACTGTATTTTTATGTCAAATTATATATATTTACAAACTAGATAGGATGTTATTGTAATATAACAATTCTACAATGGAGACATATATACTTGCTAAAACTAGAGGGTGAATTTGTAAAACATGTATTCTACAAGGGAGACATATGCAATTATGCATAAAAAAAATTATCCAAATTTAGGTGTAATTTTTGTCAAATAATTTGTGACCTACATTAGATATTTGTATGAAAGAGGCTTGTGTGTGATAGTTGTGTAAAGAATGATATTTTCGAAATATCAAACCATTATAACGACACTATTATGTGAGAAATTAACGAGGATATTCGAACCGTAAGAAGCTTTTGGAGAAGACTGCCGTATGTGCAGTGGGCGAATCTAGAATTTTTATTTAGGGGAAACAAATAATAACATAAAAATGGAAAGTAAAATAAATTTTAAGAGAGTCAAAATATGATTTTATGGGCGCAAAATATAATTTTTAAAGAGGGGGCAGCCAACACTTATATTCGCCTCGACCTGATTTGATTGATAGTAGTCTATCCTAATCAATTCAGATTAAATATTTAGACATTGTTGTATTATGTGAAAAATTAAGTACTCTAGGATAATGTGTTAAACATTTGATAATCACATTTTTTGAGTCATTTGGATTTGGAGTCGTCAAAAGATGGGACCAACCAAGCAGTGTTCCCTCGACAATATTTTTTTTTTAATTATTACTATGTTTTAACAGTAATAAATAATAATACAACACGAATTAATATTTAATAAACAAATAATAATCTTCACAATTGTCGTTCAAAACTTTGTATATCTCGAATTCCGTTACTCTAAGCTTTTGATTCAATTAAGAAACAACAACGATAGTAAAGAATAATTATGCAAATGATAGAATCTCCTTTGAAAAATATGGAATGGGATAGCTACTAACATTTATTGGGTTTTTTTAATATTATAACCTAAATTTTAAAAAAAAATTTACAAAATAACCTAAAAGAGGAGAAATTGACAAAATGACCCAACACGCCAACTAAATTAGCGTGTTCAAATGAAGACGCCAATTCAGTTGACGGGTCCAACTTTTGAAGTTAGACCCGCCAACTAAATTGGCGTGTCCAACGCCAATCTAAAACATAACTTTGCTTTTTTTCCTTTTTTTTTAATAAATAAAAAAAAAGTTAAAATAAAAATATAATAATAGCAAAATTTTGTTTTCTATAATTAAAAAAAAATGTTTTTTTAAAAAAAATTATTTAAAAACTTAAAAAAAAAAAAATTCTCGTGTCTACGCACCCATGTCCTACCGTGTATGTGTTCACGGAGTATCCGACACTTCATGATATGATTTTTTGGAGTGTCGGTGCAACATAGAATTAGAGTAATGCCTCGTTCCGCAACGGTCATTTAGGCCGCAAAATCACCGCTCCAACTTTCGGAATGACTATCGCGGGACATTGTTGGGTTATTTTGTCAACTTCTCCTCTTTTAGGTTATTTTTTAAAAATTTATGTTATAATTTAAAAATTCCAACATTTATTTCAGTGTTGGCCCACCCAAAAGATGTGAGAGTTTATATATTGCTAAATTTTAATATAAAGCATATATACTACAATTTTATAAAATAAAATTATATTGGAATGATTTTTCCAATCAAATATAGTGTTTGAGTTTTTATTGCATTATATTTTAGTCATAAAAATAAGGGTCTCGTGGAAAAAAAATTGGTACATTTTAGAGACTAGAAGTAGTTACTTTAAGGGTCTCAAACCAAATATAGTTTTTGTATATGTACAATAATTTTTTTTAATGTATGTGTAATTTTGTAGAAAATAAAAATTTACAAGGATTATCTATAAATTTGAATGAGGCAATGAAATATTGAATGAAACAATATTCACAAGTAACAAATTTATAGTTTATTTTGAAATTTTCACAAGAGGGGAGAGATCAAAGTGGTAAAGAATGGAGTCATATAAGTGTTAAATAAAACACATGGAGTCATCATGAATACCTTAATCTATATATAAGAAATTTGTCAATGTTTTACGTTGATTGGCTAACTACCACAACCCCCTCTTTTATCCGAGCCTAAAATCAACAATGACAGATTTAATTTGATATACTTAAGAAAATATTTAAGTTTAGAAAAAAACCATTCATAAAATTTGAGGGTTACATCTTGAGACAACTACCTTTAAACCTGTTAAGTGTTATATTTCTGTTTTCCCCGGTGCATACGCTTGCTTGGTTTGTCTCATTCACTAATTCACTTGCTGGCAAAATTTGTTTGTTATTGGTTCAACTGATGGAAACTACAAGTTCCATGTGAAGTGCAGTGAGTACATGATTGGAAGTTAGTGAAGTTCATGGCGGGAAATTCCGTGTCACCCTTAGGGCCAGGGGCGAATCTAGGATTTTGACTGATGGGTGCACAAATTAATTACATAAAAATTAAATCAAAAGTTCGTGATAAACATCCGAGTTTAAATATCGTAGGTAAAAACATTAGGTAAATAATTAAAATGTCATTATGTCAAGAAAGAGACTTACTTAATTTCAAGAAATTATACCTTTATCGAGTTTAATTTTAACAATACAATCACCACATTGATCGTTTCAGTGATATTCAGATAAGGAACTTGCTCGATTTCAAAAAAAGCTACAACATTTTTCATACGAGGAAATAATTTGTTTTACAAGCAATAAAAATTTGTAGTGGATTTTTATCCATCTTAACAAAATAAGAGTAAAAAAAATGGACAAAGGCTCCACCAAGATTTGAATATGTGTAAGATTTGAAGTCCAATACCCTAACCATCGTTAAATTGTTGAGAAAAAGATGTATGATAAGTTAAATAACAAGTATATTGGCCCCTATATTCCCATGGGGAATCGAAATCGGATAACAAGTTGAAGTCTAGAGACTTTGCCGGTAGGCAATACGACAGTGTATATAAAATTGCTACTAAAAAAATTCATAATAACAAATATTTTTGAGGGGACAGCTGCGCCCCTCAACCATACATACATTCGCCACTGCTTAGGATAAAACTATAGATCCAATGAGATGATTTTCAGCCCTTGTGCTAGTATTGGATTTCTCGTTGATGGCACCACCAATTCTTTAGATCCATGTTTTGTGTTGATAGGGTTATCCAATTGCCCCAATTTTGGCTTATATCTTCAATAATACATGAGTGGCATAAAGAATTACCGTTTCATCTAAAAGCCCGAGCTTGTAGAGATATTGGACAATTTACTATTTATTGTCTAACATTCCCCCTCACTTGTGGGCCAATTTGTTCCTCTTTTTTGGGAGGCCCATCAAGTGAATATTTAATATGGGTGGAATCGTTGTTTGTGAGTTTTGAACTCAGGACCTTGGCGTTAGCCAGATGCTCTGATACCATAAAGAATTGCCGTCTCATCTAAAAGCCGAGCTTGTAGAATTATTGGACAATTTACTATTTATTCTCTAACATGGCAATAGGGCAGGTGCTTTTGTGTACACTAATCTTAGAGACATTTTACATTTTACAAGTTAAATATATACTTTTTAAAATTTTTTATTTAAATTGAATCGACGATCTTTACTTGCTGTCAATCCGCACTAAATATTTGCAACTAAGCACATTGGTCAAATCATGTAAGTTATTTGTGAATTGAGAGTAGTATAGAACTTACTATAGTAATCTTTGAGGCGAAATACAGACATATGTGGCTTAGGAATGATTTAGGCAATTTTTTTGATCGTTTGAGCCTTTGAAGCCACCAAATGACATCATTTTATCGTTAGTTACCCTTTTGAGCTTAATACAAATCGAATGACATGTGTTTAGGCACATGAATAACCCCATTCGGCATCGTTTCAAGATACCACATCAACCACCTTGTTGATAGCTTATACACTGTTTCCCACCCTCAAGGGAGTAAGCTTCTATTGCGCTTTAAAAGTTCAAATAACTCCTATGATCTTAATTGAAAATTAGAAGTGGAGTAACGATGAAAAGAAAAAAAAAAAGAGAAAAATAATGAGGTGAATAATGATGAGGAGGATGAGAAAAGAGGATGAATTGAAATGAAAAGAAAATTGATGAATCATCAATAGAAGGAGTCGAAAGCGGGATGAGAATGCGCAAATTGATTATAATTTCAACTTACTCTCTTGCTTTGAATACCTTTCCTTTTATTGAAGCCATGAGCCAAAGCCTAACGTTACAAGCTTATTAAGACCTATTGACCAAGCCACATTTGTCTAATATACTAGTGGAGAAGGTTATGAATAGTGAACCTATGACACTCGAGAAACACTTGTAATAAATATGGTTTTGACATTCACATATGAGCATCTCATTACCTAGTCTTGATGCATTGTTAGCATTCATCAAAGTTACACTCTGTTTTTGAACAATGCAATTTGAACCTATACCTTGCAAAGTCCTATTGATTTGTGTGAGTTAAGATTGCTTTAATGATTACATGGAAATGGAAGCACACACACACGTGAGAATTATTGAGAAAGTGATATGCATGTCTGAATACTTCTGAGGCCTACACAATTGGAATGTTTTACAACTTTGTTTTGTGTGTCTTTTCGTGTCAGTTTAGTTTTGATTTGTTTTTGTTTTGTTTTTGTGTTGTTTTGCTCGGGACTAGCAAAAGTTTAAGTTTAGGGGGTTTGATAAGTGTATTTTATACACTTATATTTCTTCTTATTTTGCATGGTTTAGTGTTAGTTTTCGATCACAATTACGCTTTTGGTTTTGTTCTGTGTTGTTTTGCAGGAATCCAGGTAATTACATGTTTTGTGGACTAACAGGGTGCAAATGACGGAAAGAACGGATGAATTGAAGCCAAAAATCTACACTTTCAATCATGGCAACAGGCGTAAAGACGCCTACTCTGAGGCGTAACTACGCCTAACCCACGGCAAATCATTATTTGGAGAATGTCTTGAGGCGTAACTACGCCTGTTTTGAGGCGTAATTACGCCTAAGCTACGGCTTTGAGATTTTGTTCAGGCGTAAAGACGCCGTTTTTCAGGCGTAATTACGCCAGTCACGCGGGAAGCCAGTTCTTTTGACACATCGACAGGCGTAACTACGCCACTTCGGAGGCGTAATTACGCAAATGGAATTTTGGTAATTTTGGAGACTTTCCTTATCTGATGCACACGGGATTTTAAAGGAGTTAACAAAGGCACAAAGGGAGGGATGCAGACGGAGAGACAGAATTTTGGAGAGAAGGAGGCTAGGGTTGAAGAACAGAGAAAAATAACGACGACGGCTCGGAGCAAAAAGTAGAGAATTCATCACGAGACGGCGGCGTTCATCGGAGATCAAAGAATAGCGTCCAATTCGTTTTGTATCTCTAAACTTTTAGCAATTTTTATGGGTTATTTAAACATGTCTATGTGTTTGAATACTTCTAGCATGAGCTAATTTTATTTTCTAGGAGACGATGTAGCTTGTTTTGAAACTACGCTTATTATGAATTGATTGAAGTTTATTTGGATTTCCGTATGGTTTATTTATGTTTTCCTGTTCCTAATGCTTTTAATCTACTGGCCATGGATTGAATGATTCCATATTCGTGATCTATCACTCGGGATAGGGGGTTGTGAATAGGAAAGAAGGAATTCGTATCGTGGTAGTTATATTGTTCGGAAGGCCTATAACTCCATAGAAGTCGTCAAAGGAATTAATGCGCTTTTACAATTGTTTGATAATTAATCTTAGATAGGGATATCAAGATTGATGTTAGATAATTACTTATGCTTAACACTCGGGAGAGGGAGTACAAAAAAAAATAAGAATTCTCGGCTAGTAAACTAGGAAATCCATAAAATGGAAATCAAGGAATGATAAGTGTAGTGGATGACAAGTGAAATCGTACTCCTAGATTCGTCTCCAACTGATTTCTTTTCAACTCAGTATTTGATCATCGTTAGTTAATTAATTTTTATTATTCGCATAACACTCAACTATTCGATTCTCTAAATAAAGCAAAGATTATTTTAATTCAGTACTTAGATTTAACTATTTAATCAATCTCTGTGGGTTCGACATCTTTCTATACTAAAACTTGACTACCGTGCGCTTGCGGTAAGGGATTTTACGCAACAAGTTTTTGGCGCCGTTGCCGGGGATTGATTTATTTAGTACAATCTGATACTGTACCAATTAATCTTGGTTTTAATTTAGAGCTTTTATTCCTTTTATTTTGGAGTGATTTTTGTCTGTCTGAATTTTTGCAGTGCATGCGAAAGTACACTACTCCTGAATCGTTGCTGTTTGATCCTGAGATCGAGAGAACTGCAAGAAGACTGAGAAAAACGAGAAGGGAGGAATTGATAGAAATGGCTGCAAATAGAGACAACAACGAACCACCTCCACAACTTGTTGAACCTCAAAGGGCGATCAGAGACTATTTCAAACCATTGGTCAACAACAATTACTCTGGGATAGCTCGCCAGACTATCAATGCCAACAACTTTGAACTTAAGCCGGCATTGATAAGTATGGTGCAACAGAATCAGTTTGGTGGGTCCCCTGTTGAAGACCCCAACTTGCATTTGAGGATATTTTTGGAGATAACTGATACTGTGAAGATGAATGGTGTTCCAGAAGATACTGTGAGACTGCGATTGTTCCCATTCTCTCTTAGGGACCATGCAAGGAGCTGGCAACAATCTCTTCCATATACTGGTATTAACATATGGGCGGAAATGGCATCGAAATTTCTCTCGAAGTTTTTCCCACCAGCTAAGTCAGCTCAACTGAGAACTGAAATCAGTACGTTCAGGCAAATTGATTCTGAACAACTATACGAGGAATGGGAGCGATTCAAGGATTTATTGAGGAGGTGCCCACAACATAACTATGAAAGCTGGGTGCAGATTCAGTTATTTTACAATGGGTGAATGTACCAACTAGGATCATTGTGGATGCTGCAGCAGGAGGAACACTATTTTCTAAGACTGCAGATGCTGCTTTTGAATTACTTGAGGAGATGTCGGCCAACAGCTTCCAGTGGCCCAGTGAGCGAGCCATGGCAAGGAAACCCATAGGTATGTGATGTTGATCATTTTAGTACTCTTACTGCACAATTGTCTGCACTAACCACGCAGGTAGCAGCTCTGACCAAGCAAGGAGCACAACCTACTATTGAATCGGCCGCCGCTGCAGCTGGAATGGAGTTGTCAAGGGAAGCAGATCAAGAGCACGTTCAGTTCATAAACAATCGGTATCCCAACAATAATAACTACCGAAGCAATCCGTATCAACAAGGGTTCCGCAACAATGATAGACTCTCATATGCCAACAACAATAGTGCTCTGAATCCACCACCTGGATATGCTCCACAAAAGAATGAAGGTAAACCTTCACTTGAAGATTTGGTGAGTACTTTTGTTCAAAGTTCGACATTGAGGCTTGAGAAGAATGAGTCGAGGCTTGATACGATTGAGGGTCACATGAACAACATGGGTGCTACAATGAAGTCTCTTGAGGTGCAAATTGGGCAGCTTGCTAATGCCATGAACAACCAACAAAGAGGATCATTTCCTAGCAACACCGAAGTGAACCCAAGGGAGCAGTGCAAGGCCGTGTCATTGAGAAGTGGTAAGGAACTTGAGGATGTAGAACCAGCACATGTTGATGAGCCATCTGTTGAGGAGACTCAAATTCAGGTTGAAACCCCTAAGGAAGTTGAAAAGGAGAAGCAAGCCACACTACCGGAAAAGATTCCTATGTACAAGCCTACACTTCCATATCCTCAACGTTTCCGGAAAAAGGCTATAGATGACCAGTTTGCCAAATTCTTGGAGATTTTCAAGAAAATCCACATAAATATTCCTTTTGCCGAGGCGTTGCAACAAATGCCTAATTATACAAAGTTTATGAAGGATATAATGGCACGAAAGATGAAGCTTGAGGAATTTGAAACCGTGAATCTCACCGAAGAATCCTCCAAAAGAAGCTACCACAAAAATTGAAAGATCCAGGGCGTTTTACTATTCCTTGTATTATTGGTAGTTCTAAATTTAATAGGGCGTTATGTGATTTAGGTGCAAGTATTAATTTAATGCCTTTATCTGTTTTCAGGAGTTTAGGGCTTGGTGAAGTAAAGCCTACTACAATCACATTGCAATTGGCGGATAGGTCTCTCACATATCCTAGAGGGATAATTGAAGATGTGCTTGTGAAGGTGGACAAATTTATTTTCCCTGCAGATTTTGTGGTTCTAGACATGGAGGAAGATGGAGATGTTCCATTAATTTTGGGGAGACCATTCTTAGCAACAGGCAGGGCACTTATCGATGTCCAAAGATGAGAATTATCCTTGAGAGTTGGAGGAGAAGAAGTCATGTTCAATATTTACAAGGCTCTCAAGGGACCTGACGAGGTAAGTACTTGCAAGTTTTTGGATGTTATTGACTCATGTGTGCATAACTTTGAAGTAGGAGCAATACTGGAGGATCCATTGGAGAATTGCATGGTCAACTCTATTATGAAAGTGGATGCAACTGAACCTGATATTGCTGAGCAAGTGGAAGCACTTAAGAGCTTGCCTAAGGAGAACAACACTGCTGGAAAAGCGGAAGATGTACGAGATACATCAGTCAAAGAAGATACGAAGGCGAGCTCGGAACTGAAAGAACTACCGGCCCACCTTACTTATGCCTTCTTGGGTGAGAATTCGACATACCCGGTAATTATATCTTCATCTCTTTGTTCTTTAGAGAAGGATAAATTATTACGTGTATTGAGGACATATAAATCTGCTTTGGGTTGGTCGATTTCTGATATCAAGGGGATAAGCCCGTCTTTGTGCATGCATAAAATTCTTATGGAGGATTCCTTCGTTCCCTCCATTGATCATCAAAGGCGGTTAAATCCAGCAATGAAGGAGGTAGTAAAAGCAGAAGTGCTTAAATTGTTAAATGCTGGGATTATTTATGCTATTTCAGATAGTGCATGGGTTTCCCCAGTACAGGTTGTGCCAAAGAAAGGAGGGATGACAGTGGTAAGAAATGAAAATAATGAGTTGATCTCAACTCGAACTGTGACGGGGTGGCGAGTTTGCATTGACTATAGGAAACTCAACAAGGCCACAAGGAAGGACCACTTCCCTCTTCCATTTATTGATCAGATGCTCGACAGGTTAGCCGGTTATTGTTATTATTGTTTCTTAGATGGCTATTCAGGATACAATCAAATTGCCATAGACCCCGAGGATCAAGAGAAGACAACGTTTACCTGTCCATATGGCACCTTTGCGTTTAGAAGAATGCCTTTTGGTTTATGCAACGCACCTGCTACCTTTCAACGGCGCATGATGGCGATATTTTCAGATATGGTGGAGGAGATCCTTGAAGTCTTCATGGACGACTTTTCGGTATTTGGTTCCTCTTTTGACCATTGTTTGCATAACCTATCTCTTGTGTTACAGCGCTGCCAAGAAAAGAACCTCGTGTTAAATTGGGAGAGATGTCACTTTATGGTGCAAGAGAGTATTGTCCTTGGCCATAAGGTGTCATCTCAAGGACTTGAAGTGGATAGAGCAAAGTGGTTGCAATTGAGAAGCTTCCACCTCCGAACAATGAGAAGGCTATTAGGAGCTTCCTTGGACATGCCGGGTTTTATCGACGTTTTATTAAAGATTTTTCTAAAATAGCTAAGCCCTTGTGTAATTTGTTAGAAAAAGACTCACCTTTTGTCTTTGATGATTTGTGTTTGCAGGCATTTAACAGGCTAAAGAAAGCACTTATATCTGCACCAATCATCATAGTGCCGGATTGGAAGGAGCCATTTGTTTTAATGTGTGATGCCAGCGACTATGCTGTGGGAGCAGTTTTGGGGCAAAAGAGAGACAAGATTTTTAGGGCGATCTACTATGCAAGTAGAACTCTTGATGGAGCCCAACAGAATTACACGACCACCGAGAAAGAGATGCTAGCTGTGGTGTATGCATTCGACAAGTTTAGAGCATATCTGATCGGGACAAAGGTCATAGTTTACACAGATCATGCAGCGATTCGTTATCTTTTTGCCAAGAAGGATGCGAAACCCCGGTTGATTCGATGGATCTTGTTGCTACAAGAGTTTGATTTCGAGATCGTGGATAAAAAGGGCAGTGAAAATCAAGTAGCAGATCACTTATCTCGTTTGGAGTTGGAGGATCAAATGGATCATGGAGTCATACAAGAGAACTTTCCTAATGAACATCTCTTTGAGGTATGTACTAAAACCCCGTGGTTTGCTGATTTTACTAATTATTTGTCGTGTGGTATATTGCATCCAGACCTCACTTATCAGCAAAGGAAGAAGTTCTTTCATGATGTGAAGAATTATTACTGGGATGAACCGTATGTATTCAGACGCTGTGCAGACCAAATTGTCCGGAGATGCGTAACTGAGGAGGAATCAAGAGAGATTCTTGAAAAGTGTCACTCCAGACCTTATGGAGGACATTTTGGAGCAGCAAGGACAGCAGCAAAAGTGCTTCAATCTGGTTTCTATTGGCCAGAGCTACATCGAGACAGTTATACTTTGGTGAAGACGTGTGATCGTTGTCAGCGCATTGGTAATATTTCTAAACGCCATGAGATGCCGTTGACAAATATCTTGGAATTAGAAATCTTCGATGTATGGGGTATTGATTTCATGGGCCCCTTTCCACCATCTTGTGGGCAGCCATATATTTTGCTAGCAGTGGACTATGTTTCTAAGTGGGTTGAAGCGATTGCCACATCGACTAATGACGCTCATGTCGTGGTCAAGTTTGTGCAAAAGAACATATTTACACGGTTGGTACTCCGAGATCGATTGTAAGTGATGAAGGGACCCACTTCTGTAACAAGATCTTCAGTGCTTTGATGACGAAATACACTGTGAGGCATAAGATTGCATTGGCTTATCATCCACAGACTAATGGCCAAGCCGAAATTTCTAACCGAGAAATTAAGCTAATTCTTGAAAAGACGGTCAATATTAACCGAAAGGTTTGGGCTTTGAAATTGGATGATGCATTATGGGCATACCGCACTGCATTCAAAACTCCCATAGGGATGTCCCCATATCGTCTAGTCTTTGGGAAAGCATGCCATTTACCGGTAGAGTTGGAACATCGGGCTTTCTGGGCCATAAAGAAGCTGAATTTTGATTTGAAGGCTGCTGGTGAGCAACGGTTGCTACAGCTCACTGAGATGGATGAATTTCGTAATGAAGCGTACGAAAATGCTAAGATTGACAAGGAGCGAACGAAGAATTGGCATGACAAGCAAATCGTGAGAAGATAGTTTATTCCTGGTCAGAAAGTGCTACTATATAACTCTCGTCTCCGACTATTTCCAGGAAAGTTGAAGTCACGATGGTCTGGGCCGTTCACTATTGAGAAAGTGACCCCATATGGAGCAATTGAACTGAAATGCGATGACGGCCACACATTTCAAGCAAATGGGCAGCGTTTGAAGCATTATTTTGGGGAATAAGTAAGAGACGTGGACGAGGTTCACCTGAGCGAGCCTAAGTGAAGGGATGGAAGACAGTCGGGCTGAGGACTATAAACTAAGCGCTTTTCTGGAGGCAACCCGAGTCCTGTATCCTTATTTTAATTTTATTTTATAAAAAAAATGGCGTATTTACGCCTTTCAAGGCGTAAATACGCCTGAAAAATATTTTGCAAATTTTGAGATGCCGTAGGACAGGCGTAACTACGCCTCTTTGTGGCGTAATTACGCCTGTCAAATTTTCAGAAATACTTGAAATGCCGTAGCGTAGGCGTAACTACGCCTGTTTTTGGCGTAGTTACGCCTACCATTTTGAAAAAAAAAAAATTCAAAGCCGTAGGCGAGGCGTAATTACGCCTCTCAAGCGGCGTAATTACGCCTCGCGTGTTTTAAGTCAGCATCTGCATATTTTTTTTTTCACAATTTCTTCATCTCCTCCAACCCTAACTCACGCCTCTTTCCCTCAATTCTTCAATTCCCAACCTTTTCCCTTCAATCTCTCTTAATTAACTTATCCAACCTCTAAAGTCCATATTTTTGTCGATTAATTGCAAGATTTTGGAAGTTATTGGTGCAAGGAAGCAAGTTTAGGGGTTGCTAAGAGATCTTGCTACTCCAACACACAAATTCAAAATTTCTTCATCTAAGGTTGGGTAAGTCTTACTCCTTAATGATTATTGAGATTTTGCAAGACAAGGTGGCAATACTGTGTGCTATATAGATTGGAGTTGAAGTGCATGTGCTTATTGTTGTGAAGTTGAATTGGGGTTAGAATTCTGGTGAATTGTGATATTGGAGTGTTGTTGTGGGAGTGCCTTAGCCATATTGGGTTATTGTTGTGTTGGTTTATTGGAATTATCTATGGCACCCAACAAGAAACCAAAGGGGAGCACATCCAAAGGGAAAGCACCCGCCGCTTCATCGGGGTCGTTTGACGCCCACAAATTCTGGAACGAAGAGGCTGAGGCCAATTATAAGAAGGAATTAGCTCGGCCTTGGATAAGCGAGCGTGGGTTTGATTTAGCGGAGCCCCGACACCCCATCATCCAAAATGCACTTGCTCGTGGATGGGGTGAATTTATAAAGGAGCCTAATGATGCCGTGCAACCGGTCGTCCGGGAATTCTATGCCAACCTCTCTGTGCGACATGAAGAGTTTAAGGTCTTGGTTAGGGGACATATGGTAGCATTTTATCGCCACACGATCAACACACTTTTTGAGATACACGATGTGGATGGGGATGATTACACTACCTTTGTTAACGGAACCATCGACTTTAATGAAGTCATTTTGAGGTTGTGTGGCCCCAATGCCCGCTGGAAGATGAATGATGACAAATTCGTCAATTTTCAAGCCTCGGCACTGAAAGCCCCCGAGAAGTTCTGGTTTGCCTTTATCAAGGCACGCCTTAAGCCGGCTCTGCACGCCACAGATGTCACCAAGGACAGAGCTTTATTGCTATACGCTATTGTGACTGGGATGTCTATTGATTTAGGGCTTCTTCTCCAGTTTTCGATCGAGTTTGCTTGCAGGGGGGCAACGACTTTGGGCTTCCCACACCCCATGCTTATTACTGATCTGTGCCACTATGCGGGGGGTGCGATGGGGCCCTGAAGAAGAGCGATTGAAAATTCAAAAGTCGATTATGTTGACTAAATATTCTCGAAGGCGACGCCCCCCATCTTCTAGCCAAGCCGAGGCTTCCAGTGGGCCACAACCAGATGAATCTGAACCACTCCCAGACCTTCCCACTCTTGTTCACTGACTCACGGATTTGGAGCAAAGTGTAGCGGCTCAAGCTAACCAATGGGCTGATTTCTACCAAAGTCATGAGGCTTACATGCAGCGCCAAGAGGCGTTCCAGCAGCGTCAGGACACGTACATGAACTTTGTCGTGGATTTCACATCGGCCCTCGCTCAGGAGTTTCCTCATCGAGCGTTTCCACAGCCGCCGACTTTCCAGCCAGCACCTTTTCCACAACCACCCCCCGACGATATGGATGACGATGACCACTGACAGTCATCGCTTAGGTATGTGCATCGTTCTATTTATTCATTCATGTGTATGCATTGAGGACAATGCACATTTCTAAGTTTAGGGGGGTACTTTGAACTGTTCAAACTACTTGGATTTCTGTTGCTTTTGGTTGTTTGTTTTCCTTATTTTGTTTGGTTTGTCTTGATTTAGAGTCTGTTGAGTTTTGAGTGTCATAAGTTGTATTACGAGTCAGTTGAGGCCAATGATGAAAAATTGAGTTGAATTGTGGAGAATTTTAAAAATTTCATGTTTTCATGTTGCTCTTGAGTTCTCACATATTCTTGCACTAGAGACCATGACCATTTGATTAATCAATGATGATTTGAACGAACACAAAAATGATATAGGCAATTCTTGATAATTTGGGCCTTGATTCTTTCATAGAAAATTGCTATAGTAGCCCCTTTGAGCTTAAGTATAAAAGAATGAGAATTGCATTGTTTGCAATATCTTTTAGAATCTCATTCAAATTTTCTCTGATATAACCATGGTTTTCAGATGCAACTGAGCACATTGGTCAAATCATGTAAGTTATTTGTGAATTGAGAGTAGTATAGAACTTACTATAGTAATCTTTGAGGCGAAATACAGACATATGTGGCTTATGAATGATTTAGGCAATTTTTTTGATCGTTTGAGCCTTTGAAGCCACCAAATGACATCATTTTATCTTTAGTTACCCTTTTGAGCTTAATACAAATCGAATGACATGTGTTTAGGCACATGAATAACCCCATTCGGCATCGTTTCAAGATACCACATCAACCACCTTGTTGATAGCTTATACACTGTTTCCCACCCTCAAGGGAGTAAGCTTCTATTGCGCTTTAAAAGTTCAAATAACTCCTATGATCTTAATTGAAAATTAGAAGTGGAGTAACGATGAAAAGAAAAAAAAAAAGAGAAAAATAATGAGGTGAATAATGATGAGGAGGATGAGAAAAGAGGATGAATTGAAATGAAAAGAAAATTGATGAATCATCAATAGAAGGAGTCGAAAGCGGGATGAGAATGCGCAAATTGATTATAATTTCAACTTACTCTCTTGCTTTGAATACCTTTCCTTTTATTGAAGCCATGAGCCAAATCCTAACGTTACAAGCTTATTAAGACCTATTGACCAAGCCACATTTGTCTAATATACTAGTGGAGAAGGTTATGAATAGTGAACCTATGACACTCGAGAAACACTTGTAATAAACATGGTTTTGACATTCACATATGAGCATCTCATTACCTAGTCTTGATGCATTGTTAGCATTCATCAAAGTTACACTCTGTTTTTGAACAATGCAATTTGAACCTATACCTTGCAAAGTCCTATTGATTTGTGTGAGTTAAGATTGCTTTAATGATTACATGGAAATGGTAGCACACACACACGTGAGAATTATTGAGAAAGTGATATGCATGTCTGAATACTTCTGAGGCCTACACAATTGGAATGTTTTACAACTTTGTTTTGTGTGTCTTTTCGTGTCAGTTTAGTTTTGATTTGTTTTTGTTTTGTTTTTGTGTTGTTTTGCTCGGGACTAGCAAAAGTTTAAGTTTAGGGGGTTTGATAAGTGTATTTTATACACTTATATTTCTTCTTATTTTGCATGGTTTAGTGTTAGTTTTCGATCAGAATTACGCTTTTGGTTTTGTTCTGTGTTGTTTTGCAGGAATCCAGGTAATTACATGTTTTGTGGACTAAAAGGGTGCAAATGACGGAAAGAACGGATGAATTGAAGCCAAAAATCTACACTTTCAATCATGGCAACAGGCGTAAAGACGCCTACTCTGAGGCGTAACTACGCCTAACCCATGGCAAATCATTATTTGGAGAATGTCTTGAGGCGTAACTACGCCTGTTTTGAGGCGTAATTACGCCTAAGCTACGGCTTTGAGATTTTGTTCAGGCGTAAAGACGCCGTTTTTCAGGCGTAATTACGCCAGTCACGCGGGAAGCCAGTTCTTTTGACACATCGACAGGCGTAACTACGCCACTTCGGAGGCGTAATTACGCCAATGGAATTTTGGTAATTTTGGAGACTTTCCTTATCTGATGCACACGGGATTTTAAAGGAGTTAACAAAGGCACAAAGGGAGGGATGCAGACGGAGAGACAGAATTTTGGAGAGAAGGAGGCTAGGGTTGAAGAACAGAGAAAAATAACGACGACGGCTCGGAGCAAAAAGTAGAGAATTCATCACGAGACGGCGGCGTTCATCGGAGATCAAAGAATAGCGTCCAATTCGTTTTGTACCTCTAAACTTTTAGCAATTTTTATGGGTTATTTAAACATGTCTATGTGTTTGAATACTTCTAGCATGAGCTAATTTTATTTTCTAGGAGACGATGTAGCTTGTTTTGAAACTACGCTTATTATGAATTGATTGAAGTTTATTTGGATTTTCGTATGGTTTATTTATGTTTTCCTGTTCCTAATGCTTTTAATCTACTGGCCATGGATTGAATGATTCCATATTCGTGATCTATCACTCGGGAGAGGGGGTTGTGAATAGGAAAGAAGGAATTCGTATCGTGGTAGTTATATTGTTCGGAAGGCCTATAACTCCATAGAAGTCGTCAAAGGAATTAATGCGCTTTTACAATTGTTTGATAATTAATCTTAGATAGGGATATCAAGATTGATGTTAGATAATTACTTCTGCTTAACACTCGGGAGAGGGAGTAGAAACAAATAAGAATTCTCGGCTAGTGAACTAGGAAATCCGTAAAATGGAAATCAAGGAATGATAAGTGTAGTGGATGATAAGTGAAATCGTACTCCTAGATTCGTCTCCAACTGATTTCTTTTCAACTCAGTATTTGATCATCGTTAGTTAATTAATTTTTATTATTCGCATAACACTCAACTATTCGATTCTCTAAATAAAGCAAAGATTATTTTAATTCAGTACTTAGATTTAACTATTTAATCAATCTCTGTGGGTTCGACATCTTTCTATACTAAAACTTGACTACCATGCGCTTGCGGTAAGGGATTTTACGCAACACCTCTTTGCTTCCGATTCACCTCCCATGAGCACAACATTTTCTTAATTAACCTTAGGCCAGCTCCATATTCCCTGGCCGGGGAGCTGGAGCGTATGGGATTAACGAAAAAATAGTTAAATCATAAATTTTAATAAATCTAACTAATGCATACAATATATATATATATATATATATATATATATATATATATATTCATTTTATGAATGGCTAGCAAAATAAAATAATTAACAAACTACATTAAAACCTCGATAAATACATATCCTTAGGACCGGAAAATAATATTCAATAAGCGAGATTATTTATTTATCGATAAATGAATAGATTATTCATTTATCGTTAAATCAATATTTATTATTTTATAGATAATTTTTCACTGTAAAATACATACATTGTATGTGGTAAGAAAAATTAAAAGACATTAATTAAAGTATTACTTGAATCTAGGGAAGTTTTAACTTTTTTGGTGAAACTTAATGCATTGAAAACTAAGTCATGTACATACATTCTTTTAATTTATGTGTAGAATGTGAAAATGTTTAGTCTTTAGCTATAAAAGGTAGAAGATATATTCTAAGTACAGTACATACTTTTTTTTCCTCCAATGGCTTCTCATCATTTGAAACAGTAAATAAATCAACTTTAACCGACAAAATGATGAGTGCAATTTGTGAGCATAAGAAGGAGCATCCAACTATTAGCCAAAAAGATATGCAAGCATGGGTTTTCGACATTGCAAGATTCGGTCAGAAAAAGATAATGTTCCTGAACCAGAAGTTGATCAATTAGATGAAGACATCCAATGATTAAGTGATCTCATTTCTAATTTACGCTATAGAAATGTGATGGATGTCGAACATCTTTTGACTATCCTAGCGAGAATTAATCATTTACGAAATCGCTTACAGACGAATAAATTATCCAGTTAGTAATGAACAATGATGATGAAAATGATCCAGAGCCAGATGATAGTCGCGTTGTCGCAACTGTATCGTCAAAAGAGGCATTTCAAGCAATGGTCACCCTAAACTACTTACTACAACATCAACAAAATATACCAGAAGTTGTGTCTGCGCTATAAAAAAGTTAAGAATAATGTTCATTTTGGTTCAGGTGGAAAGAAAAAAAAACAATCAACTATAGATGCATTTTTCAGAAGAAATGACTTCTTGTACGAGTATTATTAATTGAATGAAAGGTTTTGATATATATATATATATATATATATAATTCAATAATTATTAATTTATATTCCATTGGGGCCTTTAAGGATTTAAATATTTTTATTACTTAATGCATTTAGTGAGGTTATTACTTTAGTCCATTAGCCCAAGTCGGGACAGAAAAAATGTATTATATAAACGATGTTATTATTTTATTGAACATTCATTTATTGAGGTTTAATTGTACTAACCAAGTCAGTGAAAATGGGTATATTAGACTTCAGTCCAATCCCATTTTTCTTTTCATAAATTTGACCTTAAAAACGAATCCATGTGTTTATCCAGCCCAGCTAAATAATGTGCCCATCAATCGACGTGCAAATATTGCAACGTACAAGCCCAAGAAGCGCGTTACTCTGTATCCATTATCTGCCTTCCTCACCACTCAGCTCAGGGTTTGAAAATCTCGAACTTCGAACTGATAAGACTTTGAAAAATTGTATTCGCAGGTGAATATATTACATAGCGGGTAATATAATCTCAGGTACGTGGGATTTCGAGTAGCGGTCAGCATGTTTGCGAAATTGCCTCTTAGTCTTTTGTTGCAGTGTTTCTTATCATCGTTTCGCAATTATTGTAATTTTATCTCAACTTCGAGTTTCAGGTACCCATTGAGGTATTTTTTCTGGGATTGTTATATAAGCTACCAGGGAGGTACATTCTTTTGCAAACAAGAAATGAATTTGTTTTCTTGTAGTAGTAATAACTGCGTTTCTAGCTATAGTGTTCTTGCTTCCACCGACTTATTGTTGAAGAATCCGAAGACTTCCCTCAAACTATCTCAACTGGTAGGCTACCATGAATCAAGTTAAGATTATTTGTTACCAGCACTATGTCCCGGTGCAAGATACCGTGTGTCAAAATGTTGAATTTTTGTGTTGTGAACTGTTATTCTGTGGATGAGTATTTGGTTGTTATGAATTGATGCAGGGATGGAAACAAAGAAAAGGTTGTGGACATAACAATCTCAGAAGATCTAGCATTATTGGTTATTATGGCCTGAAAAGACCACCTTATAAACTTGTGAGATTTACTGCACTTACCAGACTTTATATGTTTAAATATTCTAGCTAGATATAGGAAGTAATAAATGATGATACATGTATATGATTCAAAGAAAAAATAAAACGGTTCTATGCTTTTCAATTGTTTATTTAATGCGAAAAATCACAGTTAGTGCGTGAATCTAGAGTGCAAAAGTTGGCAGTGGCTTGAACATTGTATCATTTGGCATGTTTTAGTAGGCATTGTCCATCTCATTGTGCTCCAGTGATACATTGTTCTTATATTTTTAGGATGCCCTGGAGCCGTACATGAGCCGGAGAACACTAGAGGTACACTGGGGTGCTCATCATAATGGTTACGTGGAAGCGCTTAACAAACAGCTCGAGAAGAATGATATACTTTATGGATGTACCATGGATGAGCTCATCAAAGTAACTTATAACAATGGCAACCCCTTACCAGAATTCAATAATGCGTCTCAGGTATATTGTCATTGTGGACATTGATTTAAAATATTAATTAGCAATTATATACTCAATTTGGTTTTCCTTCTGTGGTTTTTGACACTAGTATAAAAAAAAACTAAAAATTTTGTAATTGTTGGATGTGGTGTCTTCACAAGGTAAAATGCTTGCTTCCATGTTTAACTATAAATAAATGTTTTTACAATTTTGTATGGTGTGCCATTTATTTTTTACATCCAAGTAAACCGTGTTTCTTTCTATCTAGTCTTAATAACCTCAGAATGCTGACATTTTAGGTTTGGAATCATGATTTCTTCTGGGAAACCATGGAACCTGGAGGGGGTGGGATGCCAACATTGGGCCTACTGCAGCAGATCGAGAAGGATTTTGCTTCCTTCGCAAATTTCAAAGAAAAGTTTGTACAGGCAGCCATCACGTTGTTTGGGTCTGGCTGGGTTTGGTTAGTTTGTAAGTCCTGTTTAGTCATTTTAAAATTACGCTTAGATGGGATCATTAAAGAAGTCTTCGATCAAGATGCTACAAGTTGGTTGCGATTTACTCTTGTGCAGTTTAAATAATTATGAATGATTAAATATTTGAACATTTGGTTTCGTGTCACTTTAGCTGGGAAATTTTGGGCCAAAACAAAACTAGAATATTGCCTACTAGAGTTTAATTAGATTATTATCTGATGACTATAATGAAATATAAGTATAATACAATTATAGACAAATGCCGGATAATTTTTATTAGTGGATTTTTTCAAAGTCCACATCGTTTCTGTGTGTCGACACCGATAGGGCTTTGATTTGTTTGGTTATATATTCAGTTTAGAATTGTAAGCTCAAGATCTCTACTGAGTGTGAGTTGTCATTGTAACATATAAAAAGGAATTGTAAATTCGTGGTAGAGGAAAATGGGTCACATTTTTTTATGTGACCAATAGTATTTTTTTTATGGAGCCCAAAATCACCTCCTCTTCTTCTTTTGTAACCTTCTTGTTTACTTTGTCGCAGTGAAGAGGGAGAAAAGATGTCTAGCAATTCTCAAAACATCAAATGCCATCAATCCTTTAGTGTGGAATGACATTGTAAGAAACTTTATTATATTCTATTTTATATTGACATTATCATTTCTTGGACATTTCAATTCTTACGAGTACTACATTGATATCTCTGAACTGTGCAGCCAATCATCGGTTTGGATTTGTGGGAGGTATGTACATTGATTTCTTTTACTACATTTTTTCCCTCTGTATGGTTTTATATTGATTTTATTACCTCTGGATTTGCAGCATGCTTATTATCTGGATTACAAGGTATGCTGGTGCCATTCACGTTCTCAAATTTCGATCTCTTAATCTCTCTTTACAGTATAACATGCCCTAAACTATTTTGGTTATTTTGATGATGTTCTTTGAACAGAACGATAAAGCCAAATACGTGAACACGTTTATGAATCACCTTGTATCTTGGAATGCAGCAGCAGCACGCTTGGCTCGTGCCCAAGCCTTTGTAAACCTAGGCGAACCTAAGATCCCAGTTGCATAAAATTCTCTTCTTACCTTCCTGCCCCCATCCTCGAAAATGCATCATTCATTCCCAGAGCAAAAGGCTTCCATGTTGCTCTGTGCTCGAACTGAGATTAGAACTTCAGAATGATGCTCAGATATTCGACGGATCTTTTTGCTGATATTCAAGACAATGCTGGATGACTAGCGATACTAGCTTATGTAGGATGCAGGACAAGACAGTCTGTTACCATATAATATGGAAGAGTATGAGAAGACAAACTAAAATTGTATTTGGGTATAACAGATTATGGCTTTCTGTTTTGTCAAGATAGGTACTGTTTGCATATCTTGTCAAGATTCTGAGTCATTTTTGTATTGGATGGTGTTAATGTAAGTGTTTTTTCCTGTAATTGATGCCCCTAAATTATGTTAAATTGAATCTAGCAGACAAACATACTTTCATATCTTTCTGAACAAATGTATTACATTGGCTTTCTTGATATTATAGTATGGTGAATTTGCTGGAAGACCTAGTATTTAATCTTTTTTTAGAAGCATAGTAATGATGTGACCTTAATGAGAGGAAACTTCAAGGTTTTTCATGTTCGACAATTAAATATATTCGAGATCAAAGAAGATCCATTTTCAAGTAATTTGAAGGCAATGGAGATTTAATAAGATTTGCTTGAAAAATCAAGCCACAAATAAAGAGTTCAATTGGATTGTCATGTGCTAAGTTTACTTAATATTTAAATCGAGGTTGAATTTATTTTATTTTTGTGCCTCAATCAAACTTGTTCGGATGTATTCACTCTTTGCATTTCCCAGAAATCAGAATCAAAATGGAGCTTTAAATTTTTTTTATTCAAGAATATCAAATATAATCGATTTTCTTTTGGTTTTTTTAAGTTGAATAACGACGTTTGTTCTGGATGATTATACAGATAAATAACGCCGAATTAATACAAATATCGTCCTTATGGTTCATAAACATGAGTATACAGATTATCAAATCTACGTTTGTCGTTGTGTCTGATTTTATTGTTGGTTTTAATCGTTACTCGTGATTTATGGTTAGCTGTAATTATCGTTTTTTAGACTAATATAATTCATACTTATGCTAAAAAAATAAAATAAAATTACACTACATTGCCAGGCTTGTACCCGATCGATATATAGGCCTTCAACTAGGGGTGGGCATTCGGGTCGGGTTTTCGGGTACCCGACCCGATCGGGTATTCCCGAAATTGTTGAAGAAAACGGGAAATTTCGGGTTCGGGAATGTACCCGATTCCCGACCCGAAAATTTCGGGTCGGGAATCGAGTATTTTTTTGAACCTGATCGAGATTCGGGTACCCGATCGGGTTCCAAAGAATTAAAAAAAAATTGTTTGTAAATTGTAATGTTGACTCCTTGACCTTAACTCCTTCCATTGCCCTAGTTCTCTTCAGTGTCTTCACGGCTTCACACCCATAAGCCATAACCCATTTCTTCTTTCCATTTTTTATTTTTCCCTAAATTAATGCAGGTAGCCGCCGCCACCACCTGTAAGCTTCCCATTTCTTTGTTTGAGTTTGTATTTGCATTAATTGATTTCAAGTCGACGATTTTAAATTCTTTGGAGTTTGAATTATTTAGATGGATAATGGATTAAATTAACGTCACTTTCACTTCATTTTGCACATCATCATTCAGAATTTTTTTTTTTTTAAAAACTCGAATCTAAAAAACAAAAGGTTGAAATTGGAAAAAAAAAGGTAAAAAATTCGGGTAACCCGAACCCGAAATATCGGGTACCCGCAATTTTCGGGTACCTGAATAACGGGTACCCGATAAATTTGGTCGGGTGTCGGGTATGTTCTGGGGGTACCCGCAAATTCGGGTACCCGAACCGAACTTCCCGAATCCCGAAAAACCCGACCCGATCCCAGCCCTACCTTCAACCATCCTATCATTTAGTTTGGATATTTTTCGAAAAATTGTTAAACAATTAAAATGCAAAAGATAAAATATAAAATTTAAATTGCTTTTCTTTCGAAGATTAAAAACATCATTTTTTCATATTTAATTAAAAGGAAGTACACATGTCTCACATGTGTAGACATGTGTAATAAACCCGATGGACCTAACCCATTTTATAAGTTCTATCTATATGTAATTCACCCGAATAAAATATGTAAAATAAATTTATTTTCACTTCAATTGCATTTATTTTCCATTTAAGCACCTACAAGCAATAATGACACTATTTCCATGGTCATTTTTATTAATTTTGTAATCAGTTAAATATTCTAATTTATTTAAGGGATAATACCTGATATGGTCCCTCTTGTTTGCACACATTCCCGATTTAGTCCCTCTTGTTTGCACTGACCCAATTTAGTCATTATAGTTTTCTAATTTGTCCCAAATCAGTCCTAACCGTTAAATACATCTTTAAAACTAACGGAAAGGACTGAATCGGGTCACTTAAAACTTCAGGGACTGAATCGGGAATTGATGTAAATATTAGGGACTGACTCTGGTCCTTAAAAAGATTGTGTGACTTAATTCTTTCAATTTTTAATTATTATAGCAATTAATATGGATATTTTATTTATAATTTTGGCAATTTTTTGTAAAATTATTTTATTTAAATAATGATATAATATATTAAATTTTTCATAAAACCATTTTTCCACTCAAACAAACAAAAGAAAAATCAATATCATATTAATATACAAATATATTTCGATGGCTAGTTTACTTATTAAATAAGATGTATTTTTGATTTCATTAAATTATGTCTATCAGATGTGTCATCAATTTATAAAAAAATTATTTCATTTTTGATAAATTCAATAAATTTTGTGATAAATTAAATAAATTTTGTTATAAATTAATGACATTTTTATAATTATTTAAAGTACGATATAATATATTAAATTTTACATTTTTCACAAGATTATTTAAATAATTATAAAAAATATCATCAATTTATAAAATAATTATTTAATTTATCAAAAAATTATTTAATTTATCAAAAAGAAAATAATTTTTTAATAAATTGATGACACATCTGATAGACATAATTTAATGAAATCAAAAATATATCTTGTTTAATAAGTAAACTAGTCATCAAAATATATTTTGTATATCAATATGCTACTGATTTTTCTTTTGTTTTGTTTGAGTAAAAAATGGTTTTATGTAGAATTTAATATATTATATCATTATTTAAATATAATAATTTATAAAAAATTGTCAAAATTATAAATAAAGTATCCATATTAATTACTTTAATAATTTAAAGAATTAAGTCACCAAATCTTTTTAAATGACCCGAATCAGTCCCTAATGTTTGCATCAATTCCCGATTCAGTCCTAATGTTTTAAGTGACCCAATTCAGTCCTCCCGTTAGTTTTAACGGTGCATTTAACGGTTAGGACTGATTTGGGACAAATTAGAAAACTAGAAGGACTAAATCGGGTCAGTGCAAACAAAAGGGACTAAATCAGGAATGTGTATAAACAAGAGACTATTTCATGTATTACCCCTTTATTTAATAAAAACAAATTTGATACTTTTAATCGTATATTTCAACTGTAATCATAAAAAAAAAAAACCATTGCAAAATAAAATTAAATATCTTGAATAAACATATATTAAATCATTTTAATTTAACATAATGTAATTTCTATATCTATCTAATCTATAAAATGTATATCTTAAATTATAGATTAATTAAACTAATTTCGAAAAAAAAAACTATTAAATAATCTATTTAATTGCTTATATTTGTAAATTAGAAAAATAAGAAGAAACATTGTGATGATTTTACAATGATTCTTCTAAATAATTAATTTAATTAAAAGTTTTTTTTTAAAAATAAATGTTTTTGAAAAAGACGGTAAAAAAAAAAGGGGATACTGCGATCATCCGCACAAAAGCCTCTACAGTTTCCTGACGACCCAAAATTGTCCAGAGAACACTTTTCTGCGCCACCGTAAGCATGGCGGAAGTGGGAGGAGGGAGAAAGAGGAAAGCTCCACTAGCGCTAGATTGGGACAAGCTACTCCCCTCCGGAAACTGCGACGATGACGAGCCTCCGCCGCTGAAGGTGATTTCCGAAGTGGAGACTCAGAAGCCGCAGTCTCCGGCGATATACGATGAGGAGGAGACTTCAACTAGGGACCTTGAACTGAGTCAGATGTCTAATAAGGAACTGAGAGATTCAATTACGAGGATGAAGAGATTGGATTCAACTTCGGCCGCTAGATTGCCCGACGGCGGCGTTAAGTTGCGATCTCGATTGATGTGCCACGAAGCGGAGTTGAAACGGAGAAAGCTTCAGAAGGTCCTTTTCCCCCTTTTTTAATATGTGGTGTATTTATTTTTGGATTGGTTTATATTCCCTAAATTGACTTTAAATGATGCCTCATTGTATAGAAACTTGGAGAACACCCCCTTTGAGGGAACATTATGAATTCCATTCAAACAGAAAAGCAACTACAAAATATATATATGTTCGTTTATGTACAAATACAGCTGGATATGAAAAACTAACTTAACTATCTTACTGCTATGACTAACTAACTGTAGAATAATTAAAATTACTAGTCTAAAACATTGTATGAAATTGTGGTGTATGAGTGATTTCATTTGAGCTGCTGAACAATTGGTGTGATTTTTGGCTAAGTTGAATTTGCTTTTGCAGAACTTTAATGAACGTTAGAAACAGAGAACCAAAGGGACTGGAGTTTTGAACTTGATTTTGCGGTTTATGTTTGTGGATGATCAATGGGGATATTTTGATTTTGAGTGCATATTGACGAGTAAATAGTTGTTTGTTATTTTGTTGATTCAGAGGTAAAAGTTATTGCTATTTTAGACGAAAATTCTGCTTAGAACAATTTCGTAATGCCCTGATTGTCCAGAGACGTTTCATGGCTCCTTTACTGTTTTGACCAGAATAGGAGGTTCTTAATAATATTCTTATGCATAGTCATGATTATAACAGAAGAAAACTAAGTCAATAAACACAAAAATCCTCTCGGAATTTTAAAATTGAGTGCAACTACTGTCATTGTGCATTTGTTGTCAGAATTTGGTTTTTATTTAATGGTTCAAATTTAAATGTGGGTGTAATGTCATTCCAGGTAACTTATTTTCCTGTTATCTTGAATCTAGTTTTCTTGTTTTGCTTGAGGGTCAGGGGCGTTTACTTGTGTAAGTTGGAGTGGGAAAATTAGTCCTGATGGTTTATCTTTGATGAGAAGATTTGTAGCACTTACTATGTATCTGATAGTATGAAAAGAGAGTAGTAGACAAAAATTCTTTGTTCAGGAGATTTGGCGTGGCCATGGGAGTTATATTTTTGTTATTGAGATTGTGTTGAAATATTACCTGTGAAAAGAACAAGATTATGCTCTGAATGAAAGACCTTAGTCCTTGGTCTGCGCTATCACACCATTCTGTTTTTGTTTCTTTGAAATCACAACCTTGAAGCATTGCTGCACTACTGTTATATTTCTAAAACTTGGGTTTTATTGTCATTCTAGAATTTTGGAGTATCAGCATCAAATAAAATATTTACTCAGATATCGGCATATTATATCTCATGTCATATTTGGTCTGTTGTTTGTGAAATCCTATTTTATGTTTCCACTGTCAGATTGACCTTAGTTTGGAGTAAATTCCATTTTGTCGCATTGTGCGGCCAATCCTAATTGTCATCGCGATGTGTCAATTTGGCCTTGGCCAAACTTTGTAATAGGTAGGGCTGTTATGAGTTGTTATATAAAACAATTCTCAGTGGCTTCTGGCTGATTCTTTCTATTTTCTATCTTTGGTTTACTTTTTGGGAGGAACCATTTGTCTTAGTTTGTGATGACATTGTCCCACAGGATGATGAAAAGTGCAAGAAGACCACACCATCAGTTGATGAACCGACTCGTATTGGTAAGGTTGGTCTGCTTTATAAGCTCTCAGATTTGTATTTCTATTAAAATGCTTCTATATAGAAGTAAATTCTCGTAACTTCATATCAATTTGGATTTTGCTCTTGTTGCATAAATAATTCCAATCTAGACTGTATAAAGTATCTGCTATATAGGCAGAAGAGAAACTTTTCTATGCCAAAATTAAAAAAATTAAACTAATGGAATTGTAGAGCTTCTGAAAAATGATGATCGCCGGCAGACACTATAAATGATGACATTTCAAGTAAAGAAATACTTCGCTTGTGGATAACTTGTTACAACTTTATTTCAAGGTACACACTTCTTATACTGATCTGTTTTTTGTTGTATTTGAAAATTAAATGAATTTTGTAGATGCAAAGGACAGCATGTCGTCTGGAACTTCCTCATCTGCACCGGCTTCAAAATCCACATTTGCAAAACATTTTTGCCGGAAATTGGATGATAAAGTATCAGTTTTTTGTTTTGCTATTTACATAATGGTCCAGGGTGATTTTGCTTAAAATTCATTCTCCGTATCTGTTTATGGCAATACAGATTGGCCTTGGGGAGACCGAGTCCTTTAAAGAAGAAATGGCCACTTTAAAACACTGTGATAACAAGAATGCCAGTGCAAATGGACGATATCAGTTCTGGAATACTCAGAAGATAGGTTTACCTTCAAGGCAAACACCTTTCAAATCTCCGGGCTATGTTTCAGTAAAAAATGATAAACCAACCCAACCAAATGTTAAGCAATTGGGAACGCACTCTTCTACGCCTTCACCTCATTATTCTGAAGGAAGTGTATCCTGCAGTTATGCAAGCAAGTAGGTGTACTTTATGATTTTTTTGTTTTCATTTATCTCTGCATTATCAGCCTTGAGGATTTTTCTTTTTTCTTTTGATAATCATGTTTAATGACCATTTATAACTCTTTTCTTCCTGCTAAGCAACGTAATATATGGCATTGTGGATGTGTTTAACCTTATCCTTCATTATTCTTAGGGAAGATGCTCCTGGGTTTCACCCTTCACATGTGTCCAAACGCAACGGTGTAAGAATTCTGAGAAATCTTGAGCCTCTGAGACGCATCTTTTTTCTATTGTATTGATAAATTCGAAATCATATGCATTAAAAAGGAACTTGAAAAGGTTACCATATAACTGGAATTTTACCCGTACTGCTGAATTCTACTATCTATGATTAAAGGAGTTTACACATCCATATCGTTTGTGAAGGAAAAAATTTCCATTTCTTTTACGAGTTATTCGAAAATCCAATCTCTATTTCTTGGTGGGGCATTTCTATGTACAGTAATTAATCTGTTCTTTTCCATCAATTTTTGGTAACTTAGTCCACTAACCTTAACGGGGAGTCCATTGGTATGATCTGTACAATTTTCTGTGTTGCCTTCTAAAGTTATATACGTCCTTCAAATTCTTTGAGACTGTATTAAATGTATTTAGCATTTCTTGTCTATTTTGAGGTTCTACCTTCTCTGTTTACTGCTAGAGTTTATACATATTGTTGTTTAGAAAGTGCATTTGGGACCTTGGTCAACAATTTAATATGCAACAATTTGACATCAATTTCATAGCAGAAAACTGTTGTCCTAGTGGATGAGGAAGAACTTGAGACTGATGTAACAGACCAACTGGATCAAAGGTATGTTGATCTTCCAGCCTTATAATTTGCAACTTTGTTTTGTGGCTGTCTGTTTCCATAAGCTACACCATCTTTGCATGATTGACATCTGTATATATATAATGCCTGTGTTTTATTTCTTTTCAGCATCATGGACACCAAGATTTACTATCCTTCAAGGTATTATATGTGATGCAGCTTCTGGGAGTTTTGATTCAAACAAATGACTTTAAATTATATATTCTAAATAATTTTTTTCTGCAAATAGGGATGATCCCGAAGCAATTGAAATTTGCTACTCGGACATACGATGCTTGACTCCCGAATCTTATTTATCATCAACCATCATGAATTTTTACATCCGGTAAGTCAATACAAGATCAAGGTTCCCCACGAGTAAAGAGCGAATTTTTATCTCATCTTTTGATGAGGAGTGATCGAGAGCTTCAGCGCCCCTATATCACAGAATCGCCTCCATGCTGGCACCAATTCAATTGAGATTATTTACTCATTGATCTCCTTTGGAATAGGTATCTGCAGAAGCCATCTTCAACAGCCTCAGAGAGATGTGATTATCATTTCTTTAATACATACTTCTATGAGAAGTTGAAACGCGATGTCCTTTCCAAGGTATTGATTTCTCTCTTCTTAAACTGTTATATTCAAGATTTTTCAGAGATTGATTAAATTTGATTTTTACAATGACCCTAGGAACTTCAATCAATGTTTTGAATCTTTTGACGTATACAACATGAGGAAAAATGGCATTATTTGCATAACATCAAACATGAGAATGTTAGATCTCTGTCTTCTGTGCATCTTACAGAGGGCAGAGGTAAATCTTTTAGATTCACTTGTTTGTAATGGTTTTTAAGAATGTATTCAGATAATATTATCAACTTTCTATTAAAAGACACGAATTATGCAGCATGCTATCGGCGAGAAACTATTCTTCTTCCCATTTTGTTCTTTACTCTTTGTTTAATTTCTGAGGCCTCTCATGCTGCTGGTTTGGTTATTCCAACGAAACTATTGGAATACTTTATTGATATCAGAAGGTTATTTGTAAGATAGATACTGTGGTTATTGTTCTCATGAAATGCTATATTTTCCCATTAGTTGTTTCATTCGGATTTAATGTTTTCAATGATGCAGGCCGACAAGGAAACTTCATTTGTAAAGTTCAGAAGGTGGTGGAAAGGTGTCAATATATTTGAAAAAGCATACATATTTCTACCTATTCATGAATCGTAAGTAGTGTATGATTGATCGTGAAATTTTTAACTAAAAATTTCACGATCTCTTCAGAATTAGCTTTACCTTGTGTTTACTACATTGAGAGATTTGCTAAATCCAAAGTTTTGTGTTGCCTTGTGAGGTTTTAGAAGTTCTATATTTATCTAAACAAAGAGAATCATGAATTAATAACCATGGAAGCCATGTCCTTTGAATTTGTAACACATTTATCATTTTGATGATGATGGTCAATTTAATGAGTTAGAATGTTAAATCCCGCTTCATCAAAAAGTTTCAATACATCCTATGAATTTGCTGCGTTTTTAGATATTGCCTCTAAAATGCCCCTTCATATAAATAGATGCGGTGAGATTTGAATGTAGGACGTCCAACTTGGCCCAACTATGGTACGATGTTCAATAATTAACCCATCTTGAGTGCAAGCTATTAGAGATGTGAGATGTTTAATATTTCTCGTCTCTATAGAAAAAGAAACATTTTATCAAATAGAAATCAATTATCATGTTGCCATTATTTATTTAGAAAACTTGTATTATTGCCTATGAAATCTGGAAGCTTCATTTATGTTATTGATGCTATTTCTATTATTACTCTGATTCATTAACCTTAGTATCTGCATTCTGGTGGGTGCATGTTTTGATTGCCTCTCGCTTGTGTTTCTGTTGAATTTCTTTTTTATGTACTGCGAGTACATGCATGCTAGTATGCTACTGTATTCTAAACTTACTGCTTTCTTTTCTGGCCTCATTTTAAATGTTATCTTAGCTACCTTACTGCGCTTAATTTGCATCGTCTTTCTTTTGCAGTCTTCATTGGAGTTTGGTTATTATTTGCATACCAGATAAAGAAGATGAATCAGGACCAATCATACTTCATTTGGATTCTTTAGGAATGCATGCCAGTGGCAACATTTTCGATGATGTGAAGAGGTCAGTGGAATTTTAATCACAGGGGACCAACTAATTAAAATTATTTACTAGCCAAATGTTCTCACGTGTTTCATAGGCATTAGCTGCTAACCAATGCTATTGGATGTTAATTATATGAAATCAGCAATCTAAAAGGGTATATCAAGGAGCATGCAACATTGATCTTAGTGAGTGATTCTATTGTAGGGCGCAGTATGAGAATGTATTATCATGAATGCAATTTTTATAGGGTAAAACTACAATATTTTTAAAAAAAAATTTTTTTTTGGTATTCAAAATTTTTTTTTGGGCAAGGGGGGGGGGGGGTGGGCAGTGCCACTTATCTGTGAATTTGTTATCATAGATTATCATGATGTTCTTGTTCTTTATGGTCTACTTGTTTAACAATAATATTTCTTTAGCCGTGATCTTGCTACTGACTTGTGCATATGTACATCGGTCTGCAGCTTTTTAATTGGAGAGTGGAAATTTTTGAGACAAGAAACAGTGCCGCCTGAAATTCCCATCGCAGATAAAATCTGGAAAAAGTTATCTCGAAGAATCAATGAGAAAGTGATTGAGGTAATTTTCAGCCTTAGATGTATATTCACTGCCATTTACTCTCATACTACTTGCAAATTTAGTTGTGGGAATTGGCATTGTCTATCTTTCATAAGAAGCCTAAAACTGGAGCACTTCTCAAGCATTCTGCTGCTTGATTATTTTCTTAATTAAATAAGTTAAAAGGAAAAGGGCGGCTTTCTTAATGCTTCTTAAAGAAGTGTATATGAGGCCACCTTTTAGCCATCTATTTCATCATCTTTCGACAACGGTAACATTCATATAACCAAAGCAAATTAATCTCTCTCTCTCTCTCTCTCTTTAATTTTCTCTATACAAGGTACCTCAACAAAGAAATGAATACGACTGTGGTGTATTTGTTCTTTTCTTTATGGAACGCTTCCTAGACGAGGCCCCTGACAGGCTGAAGAAGAACAACTTGGCAATGGTACTTCTGCCACTCTTATTACTCTTTTGCACTATGAATTTCTGTATTTTCTCTTCTTTTTCTTGATTCTGAATAATTTTATTTTTTCTATCTATTTTTCTGCACTCAGTGTTTTCCTCGGATATTGTTACTTTCATTCAGTTTGGCAGGAAGTGGTTCAAACCACAGGAAGCCTCCAGTTTGAGGCAAAAAATTTTGGATCTACTCAAACAAGAGTTCAAGCGTGCTCGTGAAGAAGCCAAATGTAAATCAGACCCCTAGCCTCTGCTGTAAATTGCATACCGATTGAAAAATTGCACTAAAACTAGCTCGAACATCACTACTCGACTGATGACATATCAAGACTATGGAGTTGGTTATTACTTTTTGTAGGGCTTCAAGGCAACTGCAAAAATTATGTAACTATGATTTGTTGGCCTGGTGGTGATGAGCCAGTTCAAAGATTTTGGATTATCTGTACATGATGAAGATAACAAAACCCTGGGAAATACTAACATTAGATACTCGATGGAATCATCCAGATGATGTTAGTATTTGTTGGAGGAATATAGATGCCTGTGTCCATTTTAGGGGGTCGTTAAACAATGGGGACAAAATTTTGGTCCTCAAGGCTTCTTCTGATGTTGCCATTCTGTAAATGCAAATGTATTGTTTGAGGGCATTGCAATATCTTCTCATCATAATAATGCATCCATTGTTGTTGCTTCCTCCTAGTGTCCCGATTGTTGTTATTCATCTTTGCCAAACGCAATATGTGGTTTCCTACTAAGAGGGAGTATCCATGCTTCAAAACCACGATTGAGATTCAAGGGGGCGGAAATTGTATTTAGAATTCATGTAAGAATCTAGTTTGAAAAACATGTTTCAGGAGACATCCCAAGCTTACCCCTTGTTGAGGGGTCCCTATCAAAGAGAATGACAAAAAAAAAAAATTATATGTTTAATATATGTTAACGTTTTAATTCTAATAAATATATTAATTCAACTGCCGTTTTTCTTTTACTAAATTTTTTAGTTCGTCTATCCTGAGTGTAATATAGTATTTAGATGGATCTTTTGGTATTCACAAGCAAAAAGATACCAAGCAAGATGGAAAAATATGGCCAATGAGTCGTGGAATAATAATATTTTGTCAATAACAGCATGCATAAATCAGTCCAGCAAAGGCTCTTTCTGCATCCTAGGGGTGAAATAGCAGCTGATTAAGAAACACAACTCGATCACTTAAAGCATTGTACAAACTGTATTTACAAGATAAAACCCAAGGGAGTAAAAAATGTTGTCGAAAGACAATGACAAATGTATACATCATTCTCAAAGTCAAAGTCAACATGTAAAACGTTATTATATGCACGTTCCAGATAATAGTTATCAAACAGCAAAGCAAGCACCGCCGCGTTAATTATACCTCAAGATCTTCCTTTTCTTTTTCTCAGGAGTTTCATGGACTTGAGCCTTCATGCCATAAGTCTTCACCTGGAAATTTTCAAAGGCCTCTGATACTGCCTCTACCTGCAAGATATTTCAGGGGAAAAATCAATAATGTGGAGGGCAAATGCCAAATAACTATGATTTTCAATATAGTTTCCCATTACCAGGTCAGGTTTCTTTGAGTAAACTCTCACGATCATGTCTTGATAAGATGTAGGCAGCAAATGGCTTATCCGATCATCTTTAATAGCAAATTTCTCATTGCTCTCATAATCCTGACAAGGTCAGAAGACAACATTATGCATGCATTTTCATTTAAACTCTCATGTAAGATCAAATTTAAGCAGTATTTTAGGAGTTCCATGGGAAAGGAATATTTGGGAAAGTTCAGTAATGAATTTAAATTTTAAGAGGCTCCCACCAGTTTCACATGTTGGGAGACTAATGCTGCTAGCCCCTAGCTCAATTCACCACTGGTTGGGGCAACAAAGTGAAGACATTGACGGAAGATGTAAAGCAAGAAAATTTTGACGAGAAGACATTGACGGAAGATGTAAAGCAAGAAAATTTTGAAAAAAATTTAATGAAAAATAACAAATTACAGCACCAACATTTTGAGTGCTAGTGAATATGATAGTACCTTGAAAAAGCTGATGCTGGTGAAGGGAGCACATGAACACAGGAAAGAGAAAAGTTACTTTGACGATCACAGGAAACCGCACCTTTTGAGAGAATCCACAATAATCTTTTGCAAAATCTGATTAGATTACCTTTCAAGTGGATTATTTCTTCCTTGCGTCAGATCTATTTTTACATTGCTAACCACAATATCTTCCTCGTGTATGGTTGGCCTGCCGGAATTCTACATCAAAACTAATCGATCAAGAAAACTATTGATGCTCCAGATTGAATGTTAGTTGAACCACTGTCAGACCTGTGAACAAACTATATCTTTAGGAGTGATATTTTTGAAGTGATCCAGTTTTTCCTTGGGAACAGCGAACTCGTTACAAAACTGCAAAAACATTTTGAGAGGATAAAGTGAGGCATCACATGATATAAATCACACGGCCAAGTTGATGCAGAGATTAAAAAAAAAAAAAACTTTAAAGATGCAAAGAGCATCACTGGAGGCTGCTTTGCCAGGGACGACAACCAGAAATTTTGAGTATAACGGTGTGTAATTTTTTAAAAAAAATATAATTTTAATTCCCTTTCACCCCTGGTTTCTTCCATAGGTACCCGATAAAGATCCCTTCTCCTGATGCGGAGGACCAGATCTCGAGATTCCTTTAGATCTTGGGAGGAAGAAGTTTCAACTGTTTTGAATATTGAGTCATCTAACTGCAGTTCATAACGAATCGACGATATAAGCACTCAAGCATTTAAGAAGATTACATCACTAAATTAATCAACAAAATCCCGTGTGACCTTCCAGTATAGAGCTGGTTCGTCAACGTAGGATGAAATACGTAGAATATCATTTGCTTTTTCCAGGGCATCAACAAACATGAGTTCAATTGCCTGAATAAGACCCACTGTAAAATTGTTTATTCCAGATTATATTTGTAACTTTAAAATAAAAACTGTTGGCACAAAAAATTATTAAAAGTAATCAGGCACCTTTACTTTTGCATGCGTATAGACTGTGCGATGCAAATCTGCCCGAGCAGCAAATAGTTTGTGGATGGTAAGATCTGAATGTATGCTCAAACATAAGATGGTCGCATATGCAACTACCATTAAAGTACGGATTAAAATAAATACTGACACTCCTTAGCACGATAGCATATCTCATCATCAATCACTCGCATGGTTTCTAATACCCTGCAATTAGTGGCAGCAAAGTTAGGGTACCATTTTGATTTGAGCATGTTAATTTCTGAAAAATATTAGAGCCAACTGCAATAGGATTTGGTTATGAGTTTTCTAAAGATTCAAGCATGTACCTCTGAAACTGAAAATTGCATCCTAGACCACAGGCCCTGGAGTCTCGGACAATGTAATCAAACCTGAAGATATGTGGTAATTTAGTCTAAGCAACTGCGAAAATTGCACTACTTTTTTCATTGTTATGCTTCAGTGATCATTATGCTGTTGAAATTGATCTAAAGTCAGATGGAGACATACTTGTCTACATCAATGCCATTGCGTCCATTAGAGACAATGTCGTACAAGAAAAGCTTTTCCTTGAAGCTCTACGTGATAACAAATTTGAAATTGCAATGAAAACCAGGAGAAGGAATGTGAATTGTAATCAGGCACCAGTAAGCCATTCCATTGTATGACTTACTTTTGATGTACAATTCTCGGAGGCAATTATCATTTCCTGAGAAGATCAACAAATGAGTAGAAAATATCATGGTTCATATGAGCTTTTTAAACTTTAGTTAGTAATGAATTTAATCTATAAAAATGAACATAGTGAGAATTTTGAAATTATAAAAACCAACTATTAGAAATCAGACCTTCACTTTCTTAAGACTTTCTGATTCAATATCAATGTTATGTTCATCAACAACATAGTCTATCATCTTCAGAGACATCTCTTCATGAGACCTGAAAAGGTTATTCAAAATTTAGCTTGATAAGTATTTGCTGGTAGAAAAAGCTCTTTGCAAACTGAATTATGGTTCTTTAATAATAATAAAAATCACATTTTCACATTTAATCTTCTTAGATGTTTACGGTGTCTAAGAATTTGAATACAAAAAAATGACACTATCCAATTAAGATGACGAAACTCACACATTTTTCTCCTATATAGATGAGGAATGCAAACAGAAGACTAATGACAAAATGGCTTGTTAGATCACATATATGCTACCAATATTTTAGGTATGTGAATATTTATGAAAGTTAGTTTTAGATAATTTTGAACTTTTTATCAAGTACATCAATTTAAACAGAAAAAAATCTTCAGGTATCATAAGCAACATCTTATTTCCAAGCATTATGAGATGGTGAATATCCACACCAGGTTTCGTTAGAACCATGGAGCTAAAAAATTAAAACCAAAAGAAAACATATTTATTTTGCATTTTTGCACATTAAATCCCTGTTCCTTTATGGCTTACGCGCATATTGCATTCAAGCGACATAAGGTTAAGGAAATAATTCCCCACAACCTTCATTTATAAACCAATACCAATTCGAGGATTCAGCAGATGACAAAAGCACGCCACTGCAATAAGCTAATTAAATATGTAAGATAGATGCAACAAACGTTGTTAAAGATAATATATAATTTATAATACTAATCATGTAATAACCATGTCAGGCCACTGAGAACCCTTGGTAGAAACTCGCGCTCAAACATGTGGCTGAATGGCCCATGACCCACATCGTGCAGTAAACCTGTATGCATAATTAACAAAGGGAAATAAATTCTTAGAGTCGTCGCTGAAACAAGGTGAATATAGTAAATTCGATTACCAGCAAGTTTTACTGTTTGTATGTCAAAAGGCTCAATACCAAGCTCCAAGCCCTACAAAGATGACAAGCATAAATCCTCATTCTTAGTATATGTTCACAACCACAGGGATCTGACCATGAGGCATTACTTGATAGGCTTTCAATCTGCTGACGGCTTCACTAGCTAGCCAATAGGCCCCCAGGGAATGCTCAAACCTAGAATGCACAGCTCCTGGATATACCATGTATGCTAAACCTGGAGAAGAATGATTAAGTTGATTAAGGATCTAAAGGCTACTTATGTATTTGCAATATATGAACGAAATAGATTTAAAGTTAAGTAGGTAAAAGTCAACACCTTGGAGATGCATCATTTCTTGCGCAATTTCATACATGATAAACCAACAAATTGCTGCAGTTCATCAGTTATCATAGATAGAGAAAACTTCCATTTTAGAGGCTTTTATGCATTCGTTTACTGAAGCAATTGACAATCTATAACGCATGATAAAATATTAGATGAACCAATTGAGCATTATGCCATAGCCAAGGTGTTTTAAAATTTCTACCGTTCATACTATATCCCGTTCGGAGAAAAATACTATCCAATGGTAAAATCGGAAACTAAATCTGTTCGTTGATACCAGTCCTAGAATCACAACTCCCTAAACATATAATGATGACAAAGATAAAAATAGTTTCCAAAAATGAATCGAATCATGATAATTGGTATAAAGTGCATGGGAGGTCCAAAATTAATTTCATCTTGACTTTGCACATTCCCTGATTCCATCCGTTGAACTCATTCTTTTATTTATTAAATTTCTTAAAAACGTAATGCAATCTAATAATTTCCTAAAACTAAATTCCAAGTTAAGTACGAAATTCCAAGTTAAGTACGAAATTTCAAACTTACCTAGCTGCTTCAGATCACGGAGTCTGCATCAGATTAAGGAACACGGTAGAAAAGACTTTAGATGGAATCATCAAGAAAATAACAATGAAAGCATATTCAACATTAAGAGAAATTAACAATTCAACCATCGAATAAGGTGACTTGCCTCTGAAACTGTTCTGTGTCAATGAACTTCAAAGAGAGCTGAATCCAATGCGGAAAAAAATAAGATGAATGAGAGTAAACGATAGCAAGAGATAAATGAACATTGTAATCGGATCTTATTGTTTTTCCATGATTAAATCTTCTAATGATGACAAAATAAATAAACATGAAACAATGCAGTTTTATTCCATGCATAGAACTTTAAAAAATTCATCACTCTAAAGTTTCTCAAACGCCCTCGGGATATACAACTCTGAAATCAAATCAAATCAAATCAAACTAGATAAAAAAATCACAGTAAGTATCAGATTTAAGAGTTTTTCCCGAAGCTCCAATCATTCAAATTTCAAACACACAAATACTTAAACACATAACTGAATCTCAAAACCGAGAGGATTGAATGACAAACAAAAAAAGACTGGTGAAAAGGCAAAATCTGTCGATGGATACATGTTACATAATAAATCGATTCGATGCATCACTGATCAATTCATCATGATACCACAATCATGCTAACCACGTCCATACAAATAGCACAGGATGAAGTTAACTTCACCAATTCAAAACAAAAATGTACAAATTTCAATTTCTCTCTTAAAAAACAGCACCAAAAAAAAAAGCTCACTGAAACAAACAATATTCAAGCACCTTAAAAAAACGCAAAGCAATTAGAAATGGTGAGGAATTAGATAAATACAGGATCGAGATAGATGTTGCCATGGACATTATCGTGGATGTGCTTCGAGAACCTTCGATCGTCAGTCGGCGATACTCCAAAGTTGTTGCTCCCGAATTCATCGCTGCAGTATGTAGCTCCCATGCTGTTCTTTCTGGAAAGCAAAATCAAACTCAACGACGAGATATATCTAAGTTTCGGAAATTTTAGAGAGAGAGAAGTTTAAAGTTTAGAGAGAGATATGCGACAGTTACAGCATTTATAATAAGGAATATACATTGGAATCTGGAATGCCGATGAACAGCGAAATGACAACATGAAGAGTTGCCGCCAGTAGTTGTTTTCTCAACTCGCCATTGTTAGCGAGTGCTATTCACGTACGTGCCACTTTATAATTATTCTTCTATTTTAAACCCAAATTCTTTTAGCTACTTTTAAACATAAATATCCGACTTTTTCCTCCAAAAATCGTCGTTTCTTCAAGTTGGCATGATTTAGGGCTTTTTTTTTCCTAAATCATATATCTTCGTTCATTATATTCTTAGGCACCATTTGTGATAAGATGAGCAATATATGTACTATGAAATATATTGTCTCATCATATCTCAAGTACCAAAATGATTATTTATTTTTTTAAAGGATTGACATCGTAAAATGCTACACCCATAAAATTATCTAAGAGAAGCTCGTGACGAATTGCTTGATTTGTACAGTATCGATATCGTGGAGGTACCTAATATCAAATCGAGATATGTCCTAACTATGAGATACATGGTGCCACTCAGACTAGAGATCAACTCTATCCACCGTTTGAAACATTATAATGTGTGATTCTTGTACAAACTCTGGAGGAAAAATGACGCAAAAAAAAGGGTGTGTTCAAACTACAGCTTCGAGTGCAGCTTGAAATTTAGCAGGAACTTTAAGCAAGGGAACCTGGAGTTCACCCGGCTTACCAAGCTGACCACAGGCAGCCATCTGATCATCGCCTCAATTCATTCTTAGAAAAACAACGAACCCATCTTCGGCAAGTACATTTCGAAACTCAATAATCTTTTCTTCTTTGGTTGGCTCGAACTCTGATCTACAATGAGGATTGAAAGAAAGGAGACCGAATAGCTCGAACGAGTTCGATTAATCTCTTTGCATCTTCAATACTGTGCAAAGGAACAGGTAAAGGTTATTGAAACTTGAAAACTTGGAAAGAAAAAATGAATGGCACTCAAAGGTGATGTGATCTGTCCTCTAAAACATAATTCTTCTCCAAGGGTACGTTATTTTGGATGTTCGTTGGGGGTGCAAGATGTTTGTATTTTATTTTCTAGTGTCATAGGCATAATATAACAAGGTTGGTTTAAAGTAAAATTTTAAAGAACGAGAGGATCTTAATCTAAAATGTAGGATTAAAAATGGCAAAGATAATCAATTATTTGGCTAAACAATCAAGAGAAAAGTCCAAACCCTCAAGCACTAATCAATAGTTGTAAAATTGTAAAACTAAAACTATGTACATGTGACCGTGACCGGTTAATGTTACAAGAGTTTGCAAATTGTTAAATTAAAAGATTTTATAAACTGTTATAATTAAATTAAAAGAGTTCGTAAATTGTTACATAAGTTTTATTCGGATTTTTTTATGCTACCCCTCAGGGACACTGTCCTTAGGGGTGCATTGGGAATATTTCATTTGGAATATTCCTAATATATAGTAAGATGTACCCTTAAGGACACTGCCCTTAGAAGTAGCATCAAATAAACCATTTTTCTCCCGGCCTTCGATCCCTGTCTTCTGTAAGGAGTCCTCAGTCAGCAGCACTTGCCAGGGAATGTAGGGATGATGAGATGTAAAAGAGCAGGATATGATCAATTATTGCCATTATCTGAGGTGGAAAATATAATATATAAAATCCACAAAGATTTTATTTTTTAAAATTATAATATGAACATCCATGCTTTTTCGTTCCCCACTATCAAAATTTTGGTGGGGTGATAGGGAAAATGGTAAGGGGATAGGAATATTGTTGCTCCTTTTTCTTTGTTTTTTTCTCTCTCTTTGCTTTAACTTAAATTATTACATTGCTTTATTACTTTATTGCTTTCGAAAAAATAATGTATCATGTTTAATATTTTTTAGATAAAAAAGGAGGTGGATATGCATACAAGAAATTGTTAGATAGTTTGTTAATCCAATAAATTGAAATCACATGTTCTATTTGGTTGCCAAATTTTCTTCATAAAATTGAATAGTTATATTTTGGAAATTATCTTTCAAAGGGTAGTTGTTTTTTCATACCAAGAGACATGTTCTTCATCAAAATATTGTGTTGAGCCTAAAAATACATGTTCTTTCATAAAGAGACATATTCTTTCACGAAAAGATATATATATATATATATATATATTGTGTTGAGCCTTAAACGCATGGTTGCGTTTAATGCGTTAAATTATCTCCGGTCAATCTTTGAGTTTTGATGATCAACAAAACTTATGTTTGTTATACTAATGCATCTACTTAGTGTGCAGATTAAGTGATGAAAAGTGGATTGGAATGATGATTTTCAAGTGTGTGCAATCTGGTCTGGAACGCCCCAGGCGATGGTGATCATCGCCCCAGGCGATGGGTGTCAGGCCAGGCATCGCCACGCACATCGACAGAAGCGATGGCTAGGCGAGCATGCGGGGAAGATCGCCCCAGGCGATGGTGACCAACGCCTGAGGCGATGGCAGCCACAAGGACTTCGCCCCAGCACATCGACTGAAGCGACGCCGAGGCTTGGCGCGGGCATGCGCGCAGGGAGATCGCCCGAGGCGATGACACGAACGCCTGAGGCGATGGGCTGGAACGCCTGAGGCGATGTGGAGATCGTTTGAGGCGATGCATGATTTCAGGCTGCTGAAGCTACGGCATTGGGATTTGACTTGGATCGCCTGAGGCGATCCAGCGATCGCCTGAGGCGATCCGTGATTTTTGCTGACCGTTGGGTCGCGGCGATGGTGATCGCCCGAGGCGATGTCCGAGGCGATCTTGGAGTGATTCAAGCCTTATTTGAAGCAACGGCTAGTAGGAGCCTTGGGGGCCTTCTACACTATAAATATGGATGCTTTGGAGCATTTTGAAGCTAAGAAACAAGTCTACAAACTATACCAAAGCTTTGATTATTAAATTCTTGAATAGCATTACAAACTCCATACATTGTTGTTGTATTGGAGCTAGTAATTGTTTCCATTTGTTAAGTCTTGTTGTCTTCGTGTGAGTACACCGTGAAGGTGCTTTTTGGTTTGATTTCTTGTAAAGGTCCTCCAACACCAAAGCAAGTTGGAAAATTGTAAAGTCATCAACTAGTCTAGTTGGTGCAAGTGTGTGGCTATCCTTGGAGCCCTTAAGGCCAAGAAGACTCGTGAAGAGTGTTGGTAGCTCGGGAAGAGCTTTGTATACTCGGGAAGAGTATTGTGCTCGGGAAGAGCTTGTGTACTCGGGATGAGTAGTGTGCTCGGGAAGAGCGTCGTAACTCGGGAAGAGTTTTTGTGTGGCTAACTTGGAGCCCTCAAGGCCAAGACAAATTGTTCTAGTGGAACCTCGGTTGGAGGTTATCTAACCGGGAAGAGGAGACGTAAGCGATTCATCGCCGAACTTCTATAACAAATCCTTTTGTTATTTATTGCTTTATTTTTCATTACGCATTTATTTATTTATTCTTTTTATTTATCGATTGACTAAAGGCTTCCGCAAAACGCAAAATATTTTTATTTTACAAACTCATTTTAAAAAGCTAAAGTAGCCAAGGAATCTCATTCACCCCCCTCTTCGATTCCAACAAGTGGTATCAGAGCCATTTGATTTTTGTTTTAAATCAAAATTTTATATGGCTAATCTAGCAAATGAGTTTGCTCAAGGTCAATCGACAAATCGCCCTCCGCTTTTCACGGGTGATAACTACGGTTATTGGAAGAATAGAATTTCTCTATACATCCAATCCGTAGATTATGATCTATGGAAAATCATAGTGAAAGGTCCACATACTCCTTTAAAGGAAGTTGGGGGAATTAGTGTTCCTAAAGATATGGACGATTTCACTAGAGCGGATATGATATTAATTTCACAAAATGCTAAAGCGATTAATATTTTGCATTGTGCTTTAGATATGAAGGAGTACAACCGGATCTCAATGTGCTCGACGGCAAAGGAAATTTGGGACAAACTGCAAATTTGTCATGAGGGCACTAATCAAGTAAAGGAGACCAAGATTGATCTATTGCAACTCAAGTATGAAACCTTTGAGATGGAGTCCGGAGAAGAAGTTGATTCCATGTTTAGGAGGCTCACCCTTATCATAAATGAGCTTGCCCAACTTGGAGAGAAGTATCCTCCAAAGCAAATATGGAAGAGAGCACTAAGAGCCTTACCAAAGGAATGGGATGCAAAGAGGACGGCAATTATCGAGTCCAACAAAGGAGAAAGTGCTTCCTATGATCTTGATGAGCTCCATGGCACCTTGGTGACTCATGAACTTGAAGTTGCCACAAGGAAAGAAGTAAAGGAGGAGGATAGATCCAAGAGAAATGGGATTGCCTTGGTGGGAAGGAAAGACCACTCCGATGATGACGAAGAGATGAGGTTGTTCACAAAGAAGTTCAAAAAGCTCTTCACCAAGCATAGCAAGTCAAAGACCTCCAATGCTACCAAACAAGAATCCAAAAATGAGGTAACTTGTTATAATTGTCAAGAAATAGGCCATTATGCTAACAAATGTCCTAGGAAGAAGAATGAGGACAAAGGGAAGAAGAAGGCTTTCATAGCTACATGGAGTGATAGCGACTCCGATGAAGAAGAAGCCAAAAATCTTTGTCTAATGGCTCTTGGAAATGAAGATGAAGAGGATGATGATGAGGTACCTTCTTATGATGAATTATTAGATGCTTATAATGAACTCATTGATTGTCTTGGTAAAACCAAGAAGAGCAACAAAGTACTTAAGCTAGACTTGGCTAAGAAGGAAGAAGAAAATACTACTTTGAAAAACCAAGTGCTTAATTTAAAGACATCCTTTGCCAAGTTTAGTGAAAGTAGTATAAAGATGAATGAATTGCTTGGCTTGCAACGTTGTAGCTTTGATAAAGCCGGGTTAGGTTTTTCAAGCAAATCAAAATCTCTTTCAAGCTTGTTGGCCAAAGCTAAACATGATTCTACTACTTGTAACTATTGTTGCAAAAATGGTCATATCAAGAACAAGTGTAGGTTTGCTAGGATCCAATACCAACCTAATAAGAGGTGGAAATGGATTCCAAAAGTGCCTAAGGAAGCTAACAATCAAGGACCCAAAAATCAAATGGGTACCAAAGATCCTCCTATTATTAATTTGTCTTGTAGGGACAACAATGGAATGAAGGATGAAGGGCCAAGCAACTCAAAGGAGGAGTTTGTATTGTTCACCACCATAGAAGAAGCAAGAGGCATTGGACCAATGACAAGAACTAACTCTTGTCATAAAGGGTAAAATTTACTTTTTACATATTAAAAGAGCAATTTCAAAATTTATTGGCACAAATCAATTGTGATCAATAAATATTGAAGCTCAATATTCATTGGAGTAAAATGCATAACCCGTTAGCAAAAATTGTCAAGTGCATGATTTATGCTTATCTTTTTATAGTAAGTGCTTGATATGCTTTGCATTCAAATTTGAATATGCTATATGAAAATGTGCAATCATATGATTTGTTATAATGCTTTGATAATTTTATTGTTTATTGGGCATGAATGCATGAACATATGCACACATTGCAACATTTAGAATTAATTGTTGAGTGCCTTAAACACATGGTTATGATTCATCTCTATGATTTAATCTTAGGCTTGTTATGCCTATTATATGCTTGGTGATGGACATGTGAAAATTGTTATATTATGCCATGTTTATTTGAATCTTATGCTTTTTGATTATCACAAAAAGGGGGAGAATTTTGTGATAAACTTGAACCTTAATAGATGCATAGTTTAAGGGGGAGAGCTTATGTATGCATGGTTTGAGGGGGAGAGTTATTTGTTTAATACTTTACTTATTAACTTGTAGTGTATGCAATTGTTAAGGGGGAGTTATTTTTACTCACATTTCATGCATATTACTCATTCAAGTTTATCAAGTTTTGTGATCATCAAAAAGGGGGAGATTGTTGAGCCTTAAACGCATGGTTGCGTTTAATGCGTTAAATTATCCCCGGTCAATCTTTGAGTTTTGATGATCAACAAAACTTGTGTTTGTTATACTAATGCATCTACTTAGTGTGCAGATTAAGTGATGAAAAGTGGATTGGAATGATGATTTTCAAGTGTGTGCAATCTGGTCTGGATCGCCCCAGGCGATGGTGATCATCGCCCCAGGCGATGGGTGTCAGACCAGGCATCGCCACGCACATCGACAGAAGCGATGGCTAGGCGAGCATGCGGGGAAGATCGCCCCAGGCGATGGTGACCAACGCCTGAGGCGAGGGCAGCCACAAGGACTTCGCCCCAGCACATCGACTGAAGCGACGCCGAGGCTTGGCGCGGGCAGCGCGCAGGGAGATCGCCCGAGGCGATGACACGAACGCCTGAGGCGATGGGCTGGAACGCCTGAGGCGATGTGGAGATCGTTTGAGGCGATGCATGATTTCAGGCTGCTGAAGCTACGGCATTGGGATTTGACTTGGATCACCTGAGGCGATCCGTGATTTTTGCTGACCGTTGGGGGGCGGCGATGGTGATCGCCCGAGGCGATGTCCGAGGCGATCTTGGAGTGATTCAAGCCTTATTTGAAGCAACGGCTAGTAGGAGCCTTGGGGGCCTTCTACACTATAAATATGGATGCTTTGGAGCATTTTGAAGCTAAGAAACAAGTCTACAAACTATACCAAAGCTTTGATTATTAAATTCTTGAATAGCATTACAAACTCCATACATTGTTGTTGTATTGGAGCTAGTAATTGTTTCCATTTGTTAAGTCTTGTTGTCTTCGTGTGAGTACACCGTGAAGGTGCTTTTTGGTTTGATTTCTTGTAAAGGTCCTCCAACACCAAAGCAAGTTGGAAAATTGTAAAGTCATCAACTAGTCTAGTTGGTGCAAGTGTGTGGCTATCCTTGGAGCCCTTAAGGCCAAGAAGACTCGTGAAGAGTGTTGGTAGCTCGGGAAGAGCTTTGTATACTCGGGAAGAGTATTGTGCTCGGGAAGAGCTTGTGTACTCGGGAAGAGTAGTGTGCTCGGGAAGAGCGTCGTAACTCGGGAAGAGTTTTTGTGTGGCTAACTTGGAGCCCTCAAGGCCAAGACAAATTGTTCTAGTGGAACCTCGGTTGGAGGTTATCTAACCGGGAAGAGGAGACGTAGGCGATTCATCGCCGAACTTCTATAACAAATCCTTTTGTTATTTATTGCTTTATTTTTCATTACGCATTTATTTATTTATTCTTTTTATTTATCGATTGACTAAAGGCTTCCGCAAAGCGCAAAATATTTTTATTTTACAAACTCATTTTAAAAAGCTAAAGTAGCCAAGGAATCTCATTCACCCCCCCTCTTCGATTCCAACATATTGTTTTGATGAAAAACATGAACTGAGAAAGAGATTATAATTCACAATATTTTATAGAGTGGTCTTCATAGGCTTTGTTGTATCTTAAGTACATTGTCTTGATAAGCAAGTCAATATTACACTCAAGAAAGTGCATCTTGCCTCAAAGCCATTTTCGATCCCCTGTTTCCTAAAAATTTGAGTGTAATAACTCTTGCAATTTCGAAAATGGCATTGAATGATACTGCAATGAAGTTTTTGGCTCAACAAGATGCAATTAGGTTGAACCAATTTGATATAACAAACTTTACGAGATGGAAAGACAGAATGCAGTTTCTTGTCACAAGCCTTGTTGTTTTCTATATACTCGATCCAGATTTGGCTAGCTGTTTCTTCTCACAAGCCTTGTTGTTTCTATATACTTGATCCATATTTGGCTCGTACTCCGCAACCAGCACTTGATGATTATGATGAAATAAAGGTAGAAAGGAAAAACGAGGAGAAGAGGTAAAAGATATTTTATTATCTTTGTAGATGATAAATCAAGATATATTCATGTTTATTTACTTAAATCTAAGGATGATGCATTTGACAGATTTAAGAAATTCGAGACCAAATTTGAGAATTATGTGGAAAAGTAAGTCGTTACTTTATCGATGAGGCACAAGATCTTGTTATGGCTATTTGCTGTGAAGCAAAAGCGAGGCCTTAATGGTGTTTAAAGTCCAAACACTATAAGAATGATATTGCATGTCAATTAAGCAAATGAGTTTTATAATGAAAAAATTATGGATCGCTATTGGTGTAGCACACCAAACATATTTGATTTTATTTGAATTTTCTAAGCACTTTACACTTAAGACTTGAATTTGCAAAATATTAAATCTTGAATTCGAGTTTTCTAAGTTTATATGCTTAAAATGCAAATCGTGAATCAATTTCAAGAAGTTTGTTCAAGTCTTTAAATTTTGTAAGCAAAGTGCGCTTAATCAATATTTGGCAAATATATAAAAATCTTGGATTTGATTTATAAATTTATAACTCTAGAAATTTGAAATTTGAAAGTTTGAACGCCAGTGAAATATTGATAAATTCGGGAACCCATAACTTGTGAGGGTTAGCAATCTCATTGGTCAACTATACTCGAATAACCACACTTAGACAATGACGTAAATCCTTATGATTTGCTAAAAGGACAAACGTCTTCCTACAAATATAAAAGTGTGGGGTCCTTACTAAGTCATAACAAGTATCAAAATAGTGACAAGAAAAATTTCACAAAACTGTATTTTCAAAACAACCGTGACAAAAATGACACACATGAATCATATGTAAATATGCTAGTGTTATAGGAAGCTTGATGTATGCTATGCATTATACAAGATCAGATATTGCTTTTACTGTGGGTAAACTATCAAGGTTTACAAGTTATCCTAGTATGGATCATTGGAAAACAATTGGAATTGTACTTGGTTACCTTAAAAGAACGACACACATAAAATTATGTTTTACAAAGTTTCCTGTTGTAGAAGGTTATTCAGGTGCAAGTTGGATAATAAATGTTGGTGACAATATCTCAACTTCGGGGTGGATATTCACATTAGCCGGTGGTGCTATAAGTTGGTTATCAAAGAAGCAAACTTGCTTTGCACATTCAACAATAGATGCAGAATTTATAGCTTTGGGCTTAAAAATATGTTATTGGAAATTAACATATGGCATCAACATGCTAAAATGTCTAGTGTTTTTAGTAATATTTATAATGAAAAGTCTAGACATAAGTCTACGTCATTACTATATTAGAGAATTAATGTCTAATGGTATTAGTACCATTATCTATGTTAAGTCTGCAGAAAAATTGGTGGATCCTCTTACTAAAGCTTTGCCAAGAGATAAAGTGTGGATGACCACTTTTGGTATGTGACTAAAATCATTTAGACACCAATAATGGAAACCAAACATCGAATAATCAAACCGGTTATTAATGAAGTTTAATGGGTAATAACAAGTTATTGACGAGTGTCTGTGAAAGCACTAACTAAAAACTCATACAAGTTAAGTTGTTAGTGCTCAAATAACCTGGAGGGTGAGTTTAACTCTTAATGGAGTATGATAGAAATTGTCTAAATGAAAGACAGCTTGCTCCACTTATATGAATATGAAGTTGCGTCACTTCAACAAGAGTTCGAAGGATTTACTCTTGTAAATTCAAAGAATATGGATTGCTAGCACATGACCATTAATCGTGCTAGAAGTATATAAGAAACTTTATGGATATGAAATAAATATAATGTGTATTTTTTTTTATCATAATAATACAGAGTCATGGTTTAATCTTAGGACACCATGTACTTCATTAGCATCTCAAGATACATACACTAATTGAAGGTTTAATCAATAAGATACCTTATGTATGCATTATATTTTTGTTGTGAATATGTTTTCTTATGTTAACAAACTAGTGGGGGATGTTAGATAGTTTGTTAATCCAAGAAATTGAAATCCCATGTTCTGTTTGGTTGTCGGATTTTCTTCATAAAATTGACTAGTTGTATTTTGGAAGTTATCTTTCAAATGATAGTTGTCTTTTCATATCAATATATATTTTATTTCATCAAAATACATATTCTTTGATGAAGAGTCATGTTTTGTCATGAAAAAACATGTTCTTTCATGAAAAGCATGTTCTTTCATGAAGAGACACATGTCATTTCATGAAAAACATGTTTTTTTCAGAAAGTTACATGTTCTTTAATGAAGATATATATATATATATATATGGGAATTGTTTTGATGAAAAACATGAAGTGAGAAAGAAAGAATTCACAATATTCCATAGAGTGGTCTTTAGAGGCTTTATTTATCATGTGGTAAATTGTCTTGATAAGCAAGACAATATTGCACTCAAGAAAGTGTATCTTCACGCCTCAAAGCCATTTTCGAACCCCCGTTGGGGGAATTTTATATAAGTTTGTTAATCCAAGAAATTGGAATCTCATGTTCTGTTTGGTTGCCAGATTTTCTTCATAAAATTGAATAGTTGCATTTTGGAAGTTATCTTTTAAAGGGTAGTTGTCTTTTCATACCAAGACACTCTTTTCATCAAAATCCGTGTTCTTTGATGAAGAGACATGTTTTTTCATGGAAATACATGTTCTTTCATAAATAGACATGTTCTTCAATGAAAAGACATGTTTTTGAGAGGCTTTGTTGTATCATTGGGTAAATTATCTTGATAAGCAAGACATTATTACACTCCAGAAAATGTATCTTCATGCCTCAAAGTCATTTTCGATCCCCTGTTTCCTAACAGAAATATGCGGGAAAAAAATTAAAAAAAATTGGATATGGTATACGACAAGATTTCAACCATGGTTGTCCCAAATTTGGGTAAAGGAGGATAGTTGCATTAGACAGTCAACTAACATAAAATATTAACAAATTTTTTATATACAGATCGAGATGATACATATAATCGATCTCATTTAATAATATAAAAACTTGATTGATTGATTAAATATCATAAACATGTGTCAAGAATAGCTATAGAATGTTTTAAAAGGATAAATTATGGGCTTTTATAATTTTTAATAAGACATCATGGGCTGTGTGAATAGATTTTGTATACTACGTTTTTTGTTCCACGTACTATTCTGTTGAAAAACCGCCAGTACAATCGCAATGGGTTCAACGGATCCTTATCTTTTTACTTAGAAGAGAAAAAAAAAATTTATTACAAATTCTAGGACAAAGGAAAACAGTCATCCATTTTACAATATCCATAATATGATGATCTAATATGTAATTTTGTAAGACAATGAATGAAACCATTGATTTTCACGATCCACATTAATAATCATTTATGACCTCAGTATCTTAGTTACTATCGCGAAAAATGCCCAAAACTAAAAAAAAAAGTCGAATTTATTTCACTAAAGCTGCAAAGTGACAAATTAGTTGATCAAAATCACAATAAGACCAACTTCAATCATGCAATGTGGATGAACATAAATTTTCATGAATTTCGAGATCTTGCATATAAATTATATCAAGGTTAACTCGTTTGATAACAAGTGAGATTCATAACATACGGTCTTAAGCCAACATACTATAATTAGTCGTGGTCCAACATTTTGTAACTAATTTAATATATGTCGTTTGCAATTGGCCTAACTTATAAATTCCCACATATCAGGAAAGTATAATTTATTTGCTAAATTAGTAAAAACAACGTATTTTCATTTTAAAGGCCGATGAATTGAAGACATTACTAATAATTCTCCCAAATTTTTGACGAACAACGACAAATTATTATTAACGAGAGTATAATGGGTACTCCAACACAATATAAAAAGAAACGAAAGCAAAAAACAAAACAACTAAGACCTTTCTAACTACACTTAAAATAGTCCTCTTACGGCCCCCAGGGGCATAGCCGAGTTGGTAAGGTCTGTGGTGACGTAGGGGGTATCCCCTCGGCGCCAGGTTCGATTCTCGTGTGGAGCGCATTCCCTGCTGAAATATTGTGGGGGTGTGCTCTGGGGTCGTGGCCTGTAGGTCCTCTCCCACAGATGTCTGTCAGCTTGGGCACATCCCTCGGTTTACCTGGTGGCGGCGTTGAGGGGCCGGTTTCGTCACCCAAGGATAAGTCAGGCGAAAGCCTGGATACCTTGTAAAAAAAAAAAATAGTCCTCTTACCTATTAAAGAGATTCAAAGATCTACGGTAAACGATAAACAAAATGAAAACAATCCACTACAAAGCAATAAATCCTGCTAGAAGACCAACAGCACAAAAACAGCACCAAAAGTACAGCCAAACCATCCAATACCATCGAATAAAAATAAAGTGAGATCCCGCCATTAAAGAACAACCGACTGAGGTATACCAGCAACCCAACAGAAAAAGAACATTTATGACTAGAACCAACAACCAAACAGTGTTAGCCGCCGATGTGAATGCACTAATCAATGAAGAATATCAACAACCGACTTGAACTATCAATGAGAAAAACCATTCTTCCAAAAACACCAAATATGGTCAAACTCCCCAGAACAGTTTAGGCCATTGTTAAAAGTACATGAAGTTTCAACACAAAATCAATTAGCAATAAGTGGAGTAACACATGTATATTATAAAGAGCTCACAAAGCTTGTAGTTTCCCAATAGGACAAGTCTCAACACGCCCCCACGTGTTGCAGACATTATATAAATCAAACACGTTGACTGATAATGTGGGTGACGGTGAGCAAGCCCAACTCTTATACAGGATTGAAACCTGGGTCTGATACCATGTTAAGAATATATGGGGTTACAACTCAAAACCAATTGATAATGAGTAGAGTAACACATGTATATTATAAAGAGCTCACAAAGCTTGTAGTTTCCACCTTTACTTCCCCAATCAATCTCAGTAATCTCTCATTTCCGTATGAAAACCATATTCGAAATCGCTAATGAAACATCCTATATGGTTAACCTCCGGAAAAACCTGACCTTTAAACCATTCCATAAAATTCCGCAGCCAAAATGTTTTCACATTAATCACTCGGATTCAGCCATATTCCCCTGAAACCAAATTCCAAAAAACCAAGATAGCTCAAAGTGAGAGAAAGCATTCTGAAAATGAGTTGCATCTTTGAGCATTTCGTTCCCCCCATACTCCCCTCGATCAATTTCCAATAAACATAGCTAGCACAAATTAAGACTATGCATTCTGAAAACGAAATTACAATCTTTGATGAAAGCGTTCCACCACAAAGCTGCCATAAGATCAGCACAAAACATGGAGCACAGCAGACAGCAACAGATTGAACCAGATTTTATCATATCCATAAGTTCCTTTAGTCCGAAATCACAACTGTACTAAAATATCACCCAGACTTCAAACAGATTAAAATGCACATCAGAATCTAACCTCGACCACATTTATCATTTAGCTCCATCAAGATTAAATTATAGGCGAAGGCATAGATCAAGAATTTACAGTGTGAAGGTGGTTTAGATATTGAATCTTATGGTGCAATAATTCATTTCTTATTAGAAAAATAGACTTTCAAAGTTTCCTATTTCCGTTCAATGTTGTTTTAACTTGGTAAATTTTAAAAATGATCTCATTAAACATTATCATATCGCACAAAAGTTAATTTATAATAAAAATAATCACACAAAAACTATAGTCCTACTGAAATAGATATTGTTTTTTTAACAAAAATGAACTAAGATCACTTAAACGTGTCCATATTTGTTCAGCTCCTCATACTGACATATATATGTTTCTTTGTTTTTAACATAAACAATGATCTTGTGTCATTTTTGTTCAAACAATTTCTGTGATATTATATTTATGTAGTCTTAAAAGTTTGAGATTACTACTGCATGGACTTTAATGGGATCATTCTTAGTAACCTTGTTTTAATATTTTAATGAATGGTGTATGTTCATTGCTAATTGTTTTCTAAAGCAAGTGCCAACCTATTTTTAATTTGAAATATCTTAACTATTTAAATGAACTATGATTGAGCTAACCAGTATTTTAGAATCAGGAGTAATAATTTTTTTGGTGGGTACTATATTTGTGTTATTATAAAAAAGCTAAAAAAACATAATTACAAAATAATATGTAGTATTAAGTGATTGCTGATTTACCAAAAGCTATAACCGCTAGTAACAGTGCAACTCTAATATTTAAACCGTATAGCAGCCTAAGCGCTGCGCTTCGATCGCTCTCCAAGTACAGACAGTTATTGAACTCCAACAATCTCCCTCTAAATAACTGTACTACCTTGCAACCCATCAGAATCGTACACGTGATCTTGACTCTGATAACAATTGTAAGATCAGATGCTTACCGTTTTACGAAAAGCTATAGCTGGTGGTAATAGCGGAACTTTAATATTTAAGCACTATAGCAGTCCAAAAGTCACATTTCGATCGCTTTTCAAGCATGTATAATTATTACACTCCAACAAAATAGTATCATTTTAAAAAAATTGTTACCAGACAAATGCTTGGTTATGCTCCTATATAAGATATGCCGGTGGTTACCAAGAAGACGCTGTGATAAGCATAAGAACCTAACCATGCTTTAGTTAATTTTGGCTCTCTTTACCAAATGTATATTAACAACATTTCGGGATCTCTACTAAATCCTAACTTGGATTGTATAAACCACAAATTAATTATACAATTTGAATGATAATCCGAAGTCCCTAATCATTTAATTATTCATAATGACTACTTAATGGATCGGATATTAATCTAACTAAGCAACCTAAAACACCCGCTATATAACTAATATTGTGAAAGAAACAGACTCCAAAAATATTAATTTTTACAAATTAGAGTCATTTTCAAGTTAGACAAGATTTATTTAGTGATTAGTGTTTTCCATGAAGACTAATGCTAGAACTAGAATTTTTATTTTATTTTTTTTTGTTATTTGAAAATTTTAATTTTGTTTATAGCTTTTAGGTAAACGTTTAACAAACTAACAAAGTCTAACGATTTCAAATTTCTTGACATGTTTAGACTGACAAAACTTATGCTGTGTTTGGATCAATGAATTTGGGTGGGTTTGATTTCAAATCCAAATTCCAAATTCATTTACATTCGGATAGTTCGAAACAAGGGCAAAATATTTGAGATCTATACTTTTAATTCCATGTATTTTTTCATCAACTTTTAAGTTCAGTCAACGAACAAACCATTTCAAATCCACGTATTTAAAATCATTTGATTTGAAATCTCTTATCAGATCCAAATCCATTAATCGAAGCAAGTGCTTACGACATCAAACTAAACAATTCTAATAGTAATTATGGTGGACTTCAAATATACCGAAGATGCGTGTGGTTTGAAATCAATACTTCACATCTTTCCCAGATCAATTAATTCAAATCAAATTCTTCGATCCAAATACAACATAAAATTCTCCCAATCGAACAATGATCTTGTTTGGGATGGTCAAAGTCAATAATAATATTATTATTTTATTAATATAATTTTGGAAAAGAAGTAGCTCCATTCTTTTCAAAAAAAATTCTTAATGCTAACATAATATTATAAATATAATAAATAGAACAATTAAGACCTAATCTATGGCATGTTTACTACCATTAATTAGACATTTATACCCGATAATATGATGCTTTGTTTTAAAATCAAATTAATCACTTTATTATCTGCATCGGCATAGATGACAAAATTATTCAGAATTGCACTTCTAAATTTAGCACTTCTAAATCGGATATGAGCTTGACTAGGGGTGTAAACGAACCGAATCGAGCCGAATACGCAGAAAAATTTAAGGTTCAAATTCGGCTCGAAATTGTTATATTCGAGCTCGAGTTCGATTCGAAGTTCGAATAGTTTCAAAAATTTGGCTCGAGTTCGGCTCGAATCAGAGTTCGAGTTCGAGTTCGGCTCGAAAAGGTTCGAACATGTTTGTGAACTATCTGAATTATTGCTCGAAGATAAATATCCGAAATGTTCGAAATATATTTATTTAATATGTAATTATATTATATTAATAAAATATTAAAGTTCGCGAGCGGCTTGTAAACTATTGAACAAAGTAATTTGGGCTCGAGTTCGGCTCGAAAAAAAGTTCGAACATGCTCGAGTTCGGCTCGAATTCGAAACAAATATTTATTGAGTCGGCTCGAAAAGTTCGTGAACATGTTCGATTCGTTTACACCCCTAAGCTTGACTCTTGGCAGACTCGATTTCGAGTCGCGCTCGGCACAAAAAAAAATGATTTAGCAGATCCTTACTCCAAAAAAAAAAAAAAATGTACCTATATTTATTATTACAAACTAATATATATATATATATATATATATATATATATATATATATATATATATATATATATATAAAGATGACAAAAATCAATACAAAACAACCACGAATAATATATTTTTAATCATAAGAAAGCATAAATATTATATAAACTATCGGACCAAAGCATTTATGTGCGCATGGTGCATATATATTTAGTTATTTTCTATGTTAAATAAATATTTACTACTTAAATCTAGAAATTAGAATAAAATTAATGAATTTTTAAATATTTTATAATTAATTGGTATAATTATTTAGGTACCATATTTTTTTTATTTCTAATAATTTGTTAGATTATGATGAGTTAGTAATAATTTTATCGAGTAAGGGTATAATATGATCACTGTAATTTGATGTAATCATACTTAGTAATAATTTTATTGAAAAATGATAATTTGATCGTTGTTCTTTGGTATAATCGTTGATGCAAGATGATATCATCACCTGCTCTTGTTTATTATTGGGAGTGTTGGACTGCAATAATTATCCATGTCTGAATAGCGATCGAATCATTACGTTTGGTTGTTATACGATTTAAAGATTAGAACGGGAGCACATATCATAACTTATTCAATTCACAATTCTGCCCAATTCTAAAATCACACCTTTCAAAAAGGAAAAGAAAACACTAAATAACCCATCAAATTAGATACGAGATAATCTTCACATGTGCCGAAATTCAAGGGCCATATTTTTTTATAAAATAAATCAGAATTCAAACCTAGAAAAGTGTCAGAAGTTTCTAAGAAATCGTGGATTCTTGCTAACGCCTTTCGCCTTATTTTTACTTATTCCTTGAGCAGAGTTGAATGATTTCATGGAATAATGACATAGTTTCTAGAATCAAGGATTTATGAAATTGGAATATATATATATATATATATATATTTTTTAAAAAAAGTATTGATACGTTGTATGTAATTCATCAAATGTATTTGCAGCCGAAGTCAACTTCTAGAATATTTTATATAAATTTGGTATTTAAACAAATGAATGATAGTGCAACAATCTTTTTTTTAGTGAATTTTATATAAAATTGTTGACTAAAAATTTTTAATGAAGAAATATTATTAATGTACTAAAAAAATATAAAATACCAAACTACTGATGTTTTAGTAATAATTTCTGAAACATAGTTTTGAAGGGAAATATCAATTTCTCGATAATTTGGGGAATTTTTACATGAAATATGGTATCTGGGATTTTATGAGAATTTTTATTTTACATGTTTTTATAGATATGAAAATTTTTAAATTATGTTTTATGAATATGTACAAAATACTCCATGCTTGTATGATCTGCGTGACATGAGCATTTTTTAACTTTAAAATGACTTAAGTGTCAATTATATCATTGAGGGGGTAAAATATACATAATTTTTTAGGGGGAAATAAATGCTCATATTTAAAATCACAAGAGGTAAAATGTTATTAGCTCTAGGGGTATTTTCGTCATAACAAGTCAAAATTTTTCTCAAATCGTGGAGGGGGATAATGAGCTATATTTTATAAACCATATGAAGACGTTTTACTTACAAACCACAAGAGGATCAAATGTCTATTAGCAAAATCGTAGGTGGTAAATGTCATAAGCTCTAAATATTGTGCATAATAGATTTAAATTTAAAAGGATAAAATCTAACAAGTTTTTTTTCACCTATAGAACATAGAACGAATTATAAATTAAATATAGAAAAGCTCAAAATCTATGCATCAACTCACTTAATAGGTTATGCATGCACAATTTGATAATTATCAATATCTATATATTAATTTGATAATTACCAATAATTATTGCACTAATTTAATTTTAATTATGCATATTCTCTAATTGAGTTATCTTTAACTGCTCATTATATTAATTAGGGAAAATTACACAAAACATCATATAGTTTGGCCCAAATTTCACTTTGCAACCATTGTTTGAAAATTTACAGTTTACATCCTCAACTTTGATGAATTGTAACACTTTACATCCTCTTAACTCGATTGTATTTTTATTGAAGATTTATCGCTGATCATCGTCTTACATACTCAAATTCATTTAAGCTAGTTATTCCAAATGTTTTAAAAACAAAAATAATATTTTTAGTATCGAAATTTTATAGTTAACGATTACGAAAAATGAAATTGACACCCTAAATATTTATTTTGATTTTTTAAAAATTACAATTGCTAGTTTAAGTGACTCTATGTTTGAATATGTAAGCCTATGATGAAATGCGACGATAATTTTTTGATGAAAACACAAAATCGAGTCAAGAGGATACAAATTGTTACAAATAATGAAAGTCGATGATGTAAACTGTAATTGTTCAAACAATGGTTGCAAAGTGAAATTTACATCAAATTATATGATGTTTTTGATAATTTTCCCAATTAATTAATATAATTAGAAGGTTCTTTTTCTAGGTCAATTCGTTAACATAAACAAACGGCAACTATATAATGACACTCTATCTAATCTTTTCATCTACAAATTTCTCTGTTTTCACCTCCTACACATCAAATCCAAAAATCCAACAGATTTAAAAAAAAAAAAAAGTTCCAAATTCCAAATATGCAGGCAACGGGCGAGCGGAAGCAACACACAGATCATGATTCATATTCAGAAACAAAAATAATCCAAGATCTTATAACACACATGAAGCTCAGAGATGATTCATATCAAGAAGAAGAAGATCATGATACTGTAAATATTCATGAAGATCACGATAACTATTCTGAAGAAGATGATACTAACGACGATGAGGAAGAAGAAGACGCAGAAGAAGAAGAAGAAGAAGAGTTTTCTTTCATGTTTGAAGGAGCAAATTCATCATCAATAGAAGCGGAGGATGGCATGATCAACCATCAGATTAAGCCGGTTTTCCCCTTATTCAACCGAGAATTATTCTTTTCCGGCGAAGACTTAAAACCTTTGCAAGGGAACTTTCCGATGAATCTCCCCGTGAATAAAGTCTTCGTGGAAACAAACCAAATAAATGAAGGACATCTCGTGACATCATTTACACCGGGAAGTGATGAAATCACCGGACCCTGCTGCGAATGGTCGGGGAAGCCCGTCGAGTCGTCGTCGGTGGCCTGCAAGAAGAGTAACTCAACCGGGTTTTCAAAGTTCTGGCGGGTTAAGGATTTAGTCGGAAGGAGCAATAGTGATGGGAAAGATACATTCGTCTTATTGAACAAGAGCCACACGCCGCTCCGGTCTCCTCCTCCTAAGGCGGAACCGAGAAAGGTGAGGAAGAGTAAAACGGCACCGTTGTCCGCCCATGCGGTGTACTTGAAGAACAAGGCCAAGCACGAGGACAGACGGCGATCGTATTTGCCTTACCGGCCGGAGTTAATTGGCTTTTTCACAAATGCTAACGTTGGATTTACCAAAAATGTGCATCCTTATTAACAAATTCCAGTGTATGCTAATAAATTACTGACAAAAGAAGCTAAGTTTATTTTTTTTTTTTGTTGATTTTTCTAGTTGTATATGTGTGTGAAAAACAAGATTCGCTGATAATTTTATTACACACTTTAATAATTGCAAGCATCATAAAAATATTATCATAATAATTCATACTTGTATGTTCAATATATATATATAAATAAAATATATATTATTGGAATTATTATTATTTTGTCAAAAAGTATTGGAATTATTATTAATTTTTAATCGTCATATGCTCCGTATGTTGGTCAAAGAGAGCAGCTTGAAGTCTTCGACGACTGAAACTCGTGAGAATGTTCTTTGAATATATCTAGAAGTAACGGTGGCAAAACGGGCAACCTGTGGTAGTTCGGCTCAGACCATCATAGACTGTGTCTAACATGACCCATATATATGGGTCACTTGGCCTGTAAGTTCATGAGTGTGATGCCTAGCCGCCTAAGCTACTATTATTTAACAAATTAAAATAAGGGTAAAATTCAGGCCGGTACATCACATTGAAACTTTATTCATCCTAGCCCGGGAAAAAAAACTTACAATCATTTAAGTCCATGTTAGGTTGAAATGACAAAAATGCTCTTAATAAGAAAAGACGGCAATATCATAAATTTTCAATCTCTTCATTTCAGCACTTCGTTCGAGCTATTTCTTTCAACACTGCGATTCAAATCTCCTTGTAAATCTCTCTCGCCAGTTACGACTTCTTACAGTTGGTTTTTCTATTCATGTCTTCAATTTTCCTTCCATCACTTCGTTCCAGATTTTTTTTCTTCAAATCTGGTATGTGTGTGTGCGCATATATATATATATTGTAACACCCCTAAAATCTCAATTACAAAATTAGACAAAAATTATTTAAAGATATTTTAATTGCTACTAAAAGATCTTCTTAATATATGCATAATACAAAAATCTATACTTCAAACTAGAAAATAAAAAATAAATAAATAATATAACTATATAATGAAATGTATATTTGTAAAACCTACCAATAACTAAAATTATTTACAAAGTAAATCTATATATTACTTTTAATATTAAAATTACATACAGAATTAGAGGAGTATGAATATTTGATTTTCGTTAAAACATTATCGTTAAAAACTTTACTCACAAACAAAATGTATAGATATAACTTGTATTAATATACTTTAGACATAAATATATTAAAATAGGTACAAGTAAAATAAATAGCTTAAACAATTAAGTACCAAAAGAATAATCAAGAAATTATTAATGAAGTGATTTATAATTTTATTTTCTACTCTAATATATTTACAAAATGGAACAAAGATAAATAAATTCATTGTAAAACAACTTAAATATTATAATAAAACAAAATATATTAATTAATAAAAATAGTATTTAAAGGATTAAAATATTCATATTTAAAATTAGCACATGCCACCTCTTGGCCAAGACAAGTGTCACTCAAAATGTGGCTTGTGCTCTTCAATCTTGCTTATAAATACCCCTATATTTCATCAGATTGCACCCACAAAAGTTGAGGTAGAGATGTTAGCAATTAGGGGAAAAGTTTGGGGTTAGGAGAAATGTAGAAAATAGGCAAAATTATAGGAGAGATACCAAATCTTCTCCCAAAAATCTAAAAATTTCACACAACACTCATTATATACCCAGAAAACATTTAGCATGGAAGGTGTAGCAAATCAACATCCAAATTTGTCAAGAAAATTCAAGAACACGAAGAACAATGTGCTGCCAGAATCTCAGAAACCCATTTCAAGGTAGCAGATTCAAGCTTCGATTTCATGCCATATAAAATAGATTTAGAAAATGTTTTATAAACAAAGAGTGTCCAAATATGTTCTACTTTAAATCTGTGCCGGCCATTTGTCGTAAACGTCATCTCGGAAATACTATTTTCCGGCGAGAGAATTACCATGGTTGAGCATTTTAGAAAATCAAAATCTGGGCACAATCGGTTGGGAATTTCAAAATGGTTTCTAAACGAAAGTTGTAGATCAGAAAGAGGCGAACCTACTGTAAAAATCTCGGGCGTCCAGAACACGTCCACGCGCCGTCAAGGCGGTGAGTGTAACTAACGCGCCGGTGAGTTTCATGAAATTTCGAGCTCCGAACGTTGCTGAACTGATTTAAGGCATTTATGGAAAGATTCATGAAGTTTCGACTTAAACATGATTTTTAATGAATTTTCAAATGTTTGATTAAAATTACCCGGACAAGTTTCGTACAAAAATGATTCTTAAAAATGTTAAACCATACCTTTAGGTTGATAATCATTATAAATTACCTTATATTATGTTCATAGGAATGTTATTGGCATTTGAGTTCAAAATCGAGCCAATCAAGTCAAGTAATAAGGTGATGTGTACTACTGAATTCTTGTTATATAGCCCTTTTGGCATTTGGCCTGAAATTTACAGTAACTTGTTATTCCTTATCTCACCTTTTATATATTGTCATCATATTGTACATTATCTCGTTCCATTGGTTATCTTGATCTGCATGTTTAATTATCTTGAATGCTATCTGATGTGATCCGTTATTTTACGTGTTTGGTAGAATTAAATGTTTACGAAAAATAAAAGGAATACACCAAGATTTTACATGGAAAACCCCCAAAACGAGGGAAAACCACGGGACCTAGTCCAGTATAAATTCTTCACTATAAACCTTGATAATTTACAATCTTTATACAAGAAAAAAATGAAGAAAATGGGATAGAAAAATGAGAAGAAAAGAACTGGCCCCTCCTTCGGTCCCTTTGTATCAAAGAAAAAAACCTCCTTATATTGACTTCATCCTCCCTAAATGACGTGTATCTCCCCTTTAATTCTTCTCCTTTTTAGCCTCCAACATCCCATGATCTAGCCATTATTCCCACTAATCGTGCCTCATTCATTTGTGCCATTAATTGCCTTTTTGTTTATAGCATGTTCTATTTAAAACATGTCCGGAAATCCGCTTGACTAGCCACTATGACCGGGTCTTACGTCACTGTTTGACCACGTGGGACGAGCAGAGTATCATCTTATTCGGGTATTTTCCTGTTCGGACGTTTTCCTGTTCGGCAACCATTTTACCCGATGTGGTTTAATTTTCCTACCACATCACATCACCCCCTGAAGTAAAGCAAGATGAGCGAAGTTGAGATCTTGGTTTATATACATCGGGTAAAATCACAGTTGCCGTTTTGATGTATTTTTCGGAACTTGTGATTTTTGAGGGTTGAATCTATCCAATAAAAAACACCCCGAGCAAATAAAGCTCAACAAATTTTTGAGATATAATAGTTATCACGGGCAAATAAATCTCGGGTTGAAACAAGAAATATCTTGAGCAACCGAAGACTGAGCACATAAAACTCGTACAATATAACCGAGCTCCAGAGATAACAGATAAGCATCCCGAGCAAATAAAATAAGTCCGAACTCCAGTATAAGAAATATTCAGAGCAAATAAAACAAGTCCTGGGTACAAAAAACAATACATTCGAGCTCATCGAATACCCCATTGAATAACCATCAAGAACTTCTGAAACACAAATAAAGAATCCCTCCCGAGCACCGAACATAAAAAATATCCCAAGCTAGTCTGTAATAATAAATATCCAGAGCGAGTAGAGCTCGTGTGAATTCCAGAAGCATCCGAGCAAATAATACTCATCCAAAACCTCTATTTACCAAAATAATGAAGTGTCAATAATATGCATCAATCCGAGCAAATAAAACTCAACCAATCTTCAGAGCTAATAATTATCACGAGCAAATAAAGCTCGGCTGAAATAAGAAATATCCCGAAATAATAAAGATAACCGAGCTCGAGAGAAAACATCCCGAGCAGATATATATGATCGGGCTTGAGGGAAAACATCCCGAGCAGATAAAATATGACCAGGCTCGAGGGAAAACATCCCGAGCAGATAAAATATGACCGAGCTCTATGGAAAACATCCCGAGAAGATAGATATGATCAGGCTCGAGGGAAAAATATTCCGAGCAGATAAATAAACATTTTCAAATATCTCGAGCACCAATAGAACATACTCGAAGATCCCGAGCAGATAAATATGATCGGGCTCGAAAAATATTCCGAACAAACTCGCTACCCCGAGCATAACCACTTAGGCAATTTTAGGTTTAAGAGTGAACCAAGCATCCCGATCCCACGAGTAAACCGAATATGCTCGCTACCCCCGAGCACAATAACATTGATAATTTTAAGTTTAAACGTGGACCAAACATCCCGATCCCACGAGTAAATCGAACAGGCTCGCTATCCCAAGCTCAATAGCATTGATAATTTTATGTTTAAAGGTGGACAAATCATCTCGATCCCACGAGTAAACAGAACAGGCTCGCTACCCCGAGCTCAATAACATTGATAATTTTAGGTTTAAATGTGGACCAATCATCCCGATCCCACGAGTAAACCGAACAGACTCGCTACCCCGAGCTCAATAACATTGATAAATTTAGGTTTAAATGTGGATCAATCATCCCGATCCCACGAGTAAACCGATGATTATTTTAAACGTGGACCAAACATCCCGATCCCACGAATAAATCGAACAGGTTCGCTACCATGAGCAATAACCACTTTAATAATTTTATGTTTAAATGTGGACCAAACATCCCGATCCCACGAGTAAACGATGGTAATTTTATGTTTAAACGTGAACCAAACATCCCGATCCCACGAGTAAACCGAACAGACTCGCTACCCCGAGCTCAATAGAACGTACTCGAACATTCCGAGCACCAATAATTAAACCTACTCGAACATCCAGAGCATCAATAATATGGCCTTACTTCTAGATTTCATGCCCGGGCTCGATGTAATAGGGCCTTACTGCCAGATTGCACGCCGGAGCTCGATGTAATAGGGTCTTACTGCTAGATTGCACGCCGGAGCTCGATGTAATAGGGCCTTACTGCTAGATTGCACGCCCGAGCTCGATGTAATAGGGCCTTACTGCTAGATTGCATGCCCGAGCTCGACAACGATGAGTTAGAAGCTGAAGATCCGATGTTTTGAGCTCTATGTGCTCAAAGACATGGGTTGAGCATAAACGAGACACATATGGTCAACACATCTTGAGCTCGGTGCCAAGTATTATCTTTATCTTCCACGTGTAGGGATGGTTGATTGGACATCCCGAGAACATGATAGAATGAATATTCTGCTTTCGGATAGTATTAGAGATCACCAAAAGAAATCCAAATTCCTCCGAAGTGTCAGCATAATGAGTGGGCACATCTTGGGAGGAAAGGCAAACATTGGTGTATCCATATAATTATGGAAATTCTCCACCATTGGTGTACAAGAACTCTCAGATCTCCCTTGACTTTTAAGTGTGAAGAGCTCCTTATACATTGGAGAATTTCTTTGACTTAGATGTAATTCACGTAGTTGTTTTGAAAAGGATATATTGACGCATCCTCGCTGTCAGTATCCCTTAATATGTACCACAAGGCTCCAAAAGCATCACATTTTCTCTACCCTCAAGTTAATAATAGCAAGACCCAATCACGAATGTGAGAGAAATCGCAAAGTCAGGGTCATGTTATATGGAAATATGAGAAGACCAAGTAATTGCAATTAACCGATGTCCAAGGATGTATGAACTTCCGAGAAAGAAGTAAAGATTCCTTCTTTCGAAGTTGTCGCATCGTCACCGTCTATTGGGTTTGAGCGATTTTTTTTTCCTCCTCACACAAAGCATACCTAGTGACTTCAAAAACCATCAAACAAACATGATAATGTGATTGCGAGTGTGATATTTTTCTGCATGTAAAACATAGAGGAAATAACAATAAAAAGGTAACCGATTGTTACTCAAAGTGAACGTGCTTCGATCATGGTTGGAGGTACTTAAGCCAAGATTTGCTCAGAATGTCTATGACTCCATATTTTCCAGCATTCTCATTTTGATGTCTACACCTTTACAGTTTTTACTGAGACAACATCAAAACTTAAAGTCTTCAAGCTTTGGATGAAATATGGCAAATTGTTCGATTCAGGTCTTCCCTTCAATCTCGAAATTTTCTAAACAATGCTGTGCTGGTTTCATTTTCTTCACTTATTTCCATATTCTTTGTAAAATACTACGCTAGAATTAGAGTTCTTGGGATTCTGCTGACTTTTTGTATGATTAGAAAAAGATTTCTCAAAATCTTCTTCGGTCCCCGATGTGAATTCCAGTTCGTATATGGATTTCAAATATTCTTTTGGGTCTGCCTCCCTGAATTGGGATCAAACTTGCTTTAGTAAAAGCCACCCCCGATGCTTTAGAACTCTGTTTGCTCACGCTCAGCTCGTAAATACTTGCAACCCGAACTGACCATAGACGAAGCGAGATCGGTCCATGGACGGAATCTAGACAAAAAATTCTTTTTTTTGCTTCAACGTCTTAGCTCGATTTTCCCACAGACGGCGTCAATGATGTGATCCGCTATTTTACATGTTATGTAGAATTAAGTGTTTACAAAAAATAAAAGGAATACACCAAGATTTTTACGTGGAAAACCCCCAAAACGATGGAAAAACCACGGGACCTAGTCCAGTATAAATTCTTCACTATAAACCTTGGTAATTTACAATCTTTATACAAGAAAAAATGAAGAAAAGGTGATAGAAAAATGAGAAGAAAAGAACTGGCCCCTCATTCGGTCTCTTTGTATCAAAGAAAAAACCTCCTTATATTGACTTCATCCTCCCTAAATGACTTGTATCTCCCCTTTAATTCTCCTCCTTTTTAGCCTCCAACATCGCCTCCAACATCCCATGATCTAGCCATTATTCCTACTAATCGTGCTTCATTCATTCGTGCCATTAATTGCCTTTTTGTTTATAGCATGTTCTATTTAAAACATGTCCGGGAAATCCGCTTGACTAGCCGCTATGATCGGGTCTTATGTCACTGTTTGACCACGTGGGACGAGCAGAGTATCATCTTCTTTGGGTATTTTCAAGACGTTTTCTTGTTCGGCAACCAATTTACCCGATGTGGTCTAATTTCCCTACCATATCACTATCGATTACTAATTGATCCTTTGATTGAACGAATCCTTTGACTGAATGAGTGAATGAATGGAGCCACGGATATTTATCCACTGGACAACACGCACTATTTTACGGTCCGAAGAATGGTTCACATTGGCTCGTAAATAACTGAATGTACAGATCTCATCTGAATATGTGGGGAAAAGTGCTACACCAAACTGTCCGTTGGGAGCCACCTCTTTAGCCCACAATATGCACTCTGAAATCCTAAATCGTCACTGTCCATTATTGATAATTACTTTGATTGCAAGATCTTTGTTACATGACATATCATATTGATACATTACATTGTTTGATAACTACAGATATTAAAGCTAATGTTATTCCCTCACCAAGTTCCCAAAGACTTAACCTCTGTTTTCCTTGTTATTTATTGTGAGTTCAAGATACAGGAGTACCGGAGTCAGAACCGGAGGGAAATTAGGAAAAATGGAACGGTTGGCTTACCGAGACTGTTTTAGTATTTTCTCTTTATTAAGTGTCGGACCGTTATGAGGAGTTGTACTGGGTTGTATTTTGTTATTATCTAGTTTGTAAAAAAAAAAACGCTTCCGCTACAGTAAAATGAATGATTGACTAAACGCTTCCGCTATTTCGAAAAGGTTTAAAACTCTCGTACATAATATTCAGAGAGAACGTGGTACCAGATAAAATGGATAAAGTAATATGTCTCGAGTCGGGTCCCACACACACACACACATATCTATATATATATATATAATGTTTGTTGACTTTTGAGGTTTTTTAGTTATGATTCATTGGAGTTCGTGCTTCTTTGCTCATTTCCAGAATTTACAGCATGAAACTTGCAACGAAAAAGATGACTCAGAGAAAAATTAATTGGTGCACGAAAATTATAAAAAAAACTGGTGCACGAAAATTATTAATAGTAACTGGTGCACGAAAGATATTGCAACGAAGAAGATGAACCCGAGAAAAATTAACTGGTACACGAAAAATATAAAAGTAACTAGTTCACGAAACTTATACAAAGTAACTGGTGCATTAATCTTAAACTAACTGGTGCACGAACTTATATAAGTAATTGATGCACGAAAATTGAAAATCATTAAGTGATGCACGATCAGTAACTGAAGCACGAAAATTGAAAATCAATAACTGATGCACGAAAAATAAAATCAGTAACTGATGCACGAAACATAGAAAAAATATGTGATGCACGAACCATAATCGCAAGTGGGTGATGCACGAACAATACAAAGTAAGTGATGTCCATTTAATTTCGTGCACCAGTTGTTTTTTTGTACATTTTGTGCATCAGTTAACTAACACAAAGTTCGTGTACCAGTGTTGTATTTTCATGCATTAGTGTTATATTTTCATGCACCAGTTATTTTTTTAAATTTTGGTGCACCAGTTACTTTTTATAATTTTCGTGCACCAGTTAATTTTTATGATTCGTGAACCAATTACTTTTTCTCTGAGTCATCTTATTCATTGCAATAACTTGCTGTCAGGCTGTAAGTTTTGGAAATGAGCAAACAAGCACGGACACCAATGAATCACAAAAACATCGAAAACAACAAACATAGTGTATATATACACACACATATATATATATATATATATATATATATATATATATATATATATATATATATATATAAACACACAGCATACACACACACGCATACACACATAAAAGGTTGGGCATCGTCAGGCTGGTGAAGACGATAGAAGTGGTGGAGGTGGAGAGGAAAGAGAGTGATGTGAAATATTTCATAGGTTTGAAACTCTAATTATGTTAGAGATTAAATCATGGGTATCTTAGTAAGTAAAAAAACTTAAATAAAACAAAAGTTCAAAAAGTGTATCTATGTAAATAAAGTTTCCACCTCCCTATATTTTGATACAAATATTCTTTTCCCCATATTTATTTACAATAACTTTTTCCAAAGAGTATCTCCCATCAATTTCCCATTTAAAGAAACTTGAAAGCTCCCTTTTAATTTATGAACAAAATAGTTGAAAGAAATAATCCCGACGTGGTATTTACTAATAGATATATGTTTTTGAATGTATAAAATCCTACATTAAATGCACACGGTTTATATTTCTTACGTATATGTTTCACTAAGAGTATTTCTCCATCGACAGTTGTCTAAGAGTCGTGAATTTAGGGGGAAAAAACTTTAATGCTAAAATATGAAGAAGTTGCGAAGAAGTCATCTTAATCTGAAGGGATCATAGGTGGAGCTAGGTTGAGTAGTTCATATCCATCACTGAAAGTATTTTGCGAGCTTAGCTATATTTGGATGAGAATATTCATATTCATATTGGATGAGAATATGTGATAGAGTCGACAGAGATGCCAGTAAAGACTGTTAGAAAATAAATAATAAATTATACAATCTCTCTACAAGCTCGGGCTTTTAGATGAGATGTCAATTATTTATGGTATCAGAGTCTCTGGCTGAGTTCAAAACTCACAAACAAAAATTCCATCTACATCAAATATTCACTTGATAAGCCTCCCAAAAAATAGGAACAAATCGGTCCACAAGTGAGAGGATGTTAGAGAATAAATAATAAATTGTATAATATCTCTATAAGCTAGAGCTTTTAAATGATACGGCAATTCTTTAAAGACAACAAAATTGGTAAAGACAATATGAAGCAATGAAGAGAATAAGTATCTGCATAGCCATAGAAAGAATACTGAATTCTCATTATCACAATCTCATAATAACTGTGGAATGACCGTGTCAAAGTCACATACTTTGCAAGTAAGCACCACCTTGATATCTTTTTATTTTGAAGGGAAAAGCAGAATATATTAAAGGAGACCAACCAAATTAGTCGTTACGAGATGGTTGCATAAATAAAGGACAAGATGTCACACATGTAGTGAGATTCCCAAAAGACACTGCATGAGCTGCTAGAAAATGAGCTACAACATTTGCAGATCTACAGCAATGGCTAACAACAAAGCCATCCATTGGTTACAAGAATCCCCAATAAATCGAATAAGAGAAGCATCAGGATGAGGGAAACTTTGTTACTGCCCTTAAGGGCTCTGCCCTCAGGAGCAACATCCATCATCCAAGTAGAAACTTTTTTTTCCTTTTAAAAAAAAGATTCCAAATGAATGGTGATGATGCCCCTAAGAGCACTACCTTTAAGAACATCATCAAACAAACCCAGGATGAGATGGCACTGGATGAGTAATACTCCGGACATTTCATGGATAACATTTGTTATTTTACTAAATATTATTGAGGAACAATGTGTCTTATATTTAATTGCTTGATTACTCTTATACTGAAAAATAGAAACTAATCGTATGTATTGTGAATCTTTAACAGAGGAAAGAAACTTGCAACAGTACGATTCCCAAATGGAAAATTTGAAATGCAGGATTTAATTAAAATTTAAAATGAAAGTGTGCCAAAAGGACCACCTCAACATGATTTTTGCACGTGCTATAATAATTTTATGTCGGATAAACATGAATCCTATATAGATTGTAGGGATTTATTTTGTCACATTCTTGTTTATCTGTCATTTTTATTCTTAATTTGGTGCTTAAATCGTTTAATTTATATTGTTTGTATGTTTGACCAAACTGTGAAAAAAAAAACTAAAAAAAATTAGAAAATGGTCAACTACCGCCATAGTGTATAGTTTCATCATCGACTTCCTCCTTCCACATGGGAATTAGTCTGGGCTTACCATTGTTGAGTTTTGCTTAGAAACTTGTTATTTACTTCTCAATATTGAATGATCTATGCTACAAATGCAGCTAACAGGAATCACCAGATTCTCAAAACATGGTGTGAACCCTTCATATAAAATATAAAAGACTCGTATGATCCAATGATTTTAAGGATGGGGATGAATTTCTCAAGAGGAGGATGGCAAAATCCTACACCAGTAGCAACTGAGATCTTTTGAAACCATGACCAGTTTGAACAAATTATTGGAAGAATCGGGGTGAAAAGTACAGTTCATCAAATTCATTGGTAAAATTGTGTACCCATTTTCTTCCTACCTATAAAATTATGCCAGGCTTGACCCAAAAATTAACTTTTTGCTTCATCTTTTTGTTACTGTCGGGTTTTTAAGGACAACCAAAAATGAAATTAAGAAATCGAAAGGGAAAAAAGAAAGAAAGAAAGAAAGGATGGAAAATGATGAAAAGATCCACCGCAAAGTCCAATATTAAGGGAGTATTTTTGCTTGGCTTATTATATGCTTTTCGAATAAAAAAGTCATATGATTTCTACTATTGCTTCTCTAAAAAATTCTCTAAAAAACAGGTAAAAATCAAAAGCATCTAAACAAATCATGAGATCATTCTGGCTATTTAAGTTGAGCGATATCAATTTTATAATATTAAAGTTAATTAAGCTGTTTTTTTTTTTAATTTTAATATCAAACACTTATATTTTTGCTTAAAAACAACTTTTTTTCAACTTTCAAAAATATCATAAAAATAATTGAAATAAGCAATCCAAAATACATCTTAAATTAGTCATGGAAGGGAGCACTAAGATCCCAACATGAAGATAATGATCTGTTTTGATGTCTACCGGAGAAACCACCTGTTCTCGCCCATTTCTTATATCACTTAAGTCTTTACGAGTGGTTCGACCTCTAGCATAAACTCCTAGAGGAAGAGATCTAACATGAACCGAATGCCTAGGCTACACTTTCTACATTAACTTGCAGTATTGGGTATGACTGGTGATATATGAATCGTATACTTCTAAATAATACCAATATGCAACACATTTATCATTTAAGATAGATTTTGTAATGCACTCCGGTAACCAGTATTTCATGTAAAAATTCAATAACACATTCAAAACTAAACAAAATGTTTGCAAATGTATAAAAACAAGTCATTTTAGTTATACAGCCATTTGAAAGGTCCTAAGCATTATCCAAAGCAGAGTGAAATATAATAACCCACACGGTGACCAGGGATTTAAAACATGATAAATCCAGAAGACAAACAGCACCATCAAGATCTACGCCTTGTTAGCAATGTTGTTAGAGAGCCAATCGAGTCCCTCGTAAAGCCCCTCCCCAGAGGTAGCACAGGTGCTCTGAATATACCTGGATGCATAGAAATACATGAATATTTAAAAAAAACGCTGTTGGTACTGTGGGATAACAGATGATCAAAGCAACTAAATGAAGAATGTTTTACCAGTGGCGCTGCCTTAGTGAGTGCAAGCCAAGCTTGTCAGTAATTTCAGCAGCATTCATGGCATTAGGAAGATCTTGTTTGTTGGCAAATACAAGTAATACTGCATCTCTCAGCTCGTCCTGATAAAACGAGGCCAATAATTGAGCAAAATGATCAGAAGGAGCATTGACTATTTTCTTGCAAAGTCATAAAGCCATAGCAATTCTAATTGCTATGGTCTAAAGATGAAACTGCATCATGGAAAGAGTTCCACAAAAGGCAAATGACAGAGAGAGGAAGACCAACTTTCAAGATTTTTTTTTTTGTTCTGAGCTTGCCCTCAGGGTAAACATGACTAGTCCAATGGGACAAAAGTAGAGAAGTTCAATGCAACATAGCCATTAGATTTAATGATATACTTTTGGTTAAGCAAACTACAGGAAAAGAAGTCCACCAAATGTTCATCTACTTCCCTAATAGAATGTAATATTGAGCCTTAGTCACCAGACTCACCACAATGTTTTGAAGTTTCACTTAATGGAATTTGACACAAACAGGGAGAGGAAAAAGATTGTCACCTCATTCAACATCCTATGCAGTTCATCCCTTGCCTCCACAACACGATCTCTATCATTGCTATCTACCACAAATATGAGACCCTGAGTGTTTTGGAAGTAGTGCCTCCACAGTGGACGAATCTGTCAATGATGTTAAACAACACAAATTACTATGTTGTCATTATGTGCACCATAGATTCATCAAGGAACAGGAACTAATCAGCATCATGTAAAAAAAAAAACCCTAAAAAGGGAAGCATAATTGATGTGTTTTTATATAAATAAGTAGTACAATAGATTGGTAAACAAAAAAATAAAGAAAAGCCTCACCTTATCCTGACCACCAACATCCCAAACAGTGAAGCTGATGTTCTTGTACTCAACAGTCTCCACGTTAAAACCTAAAGATAGAAAGAAGGTAACAACAAAAGACAGTTCAACATAGAACCAAAAGATGAAATGGAGATAAACTGAACAGGAGAATGAAGAAAATCATGAAAAAAAGGTAGAGCATCATTAAAATTGCAGAACCAAGGGTCATACCAATGGTAGGAATAGTAGTCACAATCTCCCCGAGCTTGAGCTTGTACAGAATGGTTGTCTTACCAGCAGCGTCAAGACCAACCATCAGAATTCGCATCTCCTTCTTGGCAAACAGCCGACTAAAAAGCTTAGTGAATGTCAGCCCCATTTTTCTTTCTTGCTTTTGATCCCTAAAAACCATTATGGCACAATAAATTCAAAAAACATTCACATAGTAAAATATGCAAATGTGATTTCAGGAATCAGGACTTTAAAAACAAATCGACAATGCTACACACAGTGATTTCTTCAAACTAATTCCAAAGATGAAATTCAGGTGCATTGAGAATGCCAGACATCTAAATAAAATGAAACCTTTTGTGCGGCTAATACATTTATCTAAAAATAAAGGAAGTACACATGCAAACACTCACAATCATTTTGACAAAACAAACTTCTTAATAATTGGCAACGCATTCGAATTCACGTAAATTTTCAATCATGAATACTACTTTTTCTTACATAGATTTCATTGAATCAATCATAACATTATAACTCCAAACTGGAAATACGTATGGAGCACCTATAATTTTGATTTTAAGCTACAGGAAATTAAAAGCCTGCATCAGGTATGTAATCATATCCGCATAGAGATTAAACTAACGAAACCGAAGTTCTAAAATGCTTGAAACTGGAGGTACTAGAGCTCAAAAAATTAATTTTTTCGCAGAAAGTCACTGAATCAAATAGAGATCCACGACCAAATTAGACTTATGCAGAACAGCAAAAGGTTTTCCACAAATTCACGTGTAAACAAACGGATTTTAAATCCTCAAAACAACTTACCGAGAATCTCAAAGGAAAGTTTTCAGATCAGATCAGATCAGATCATAACAAAATCAAAATCTAACAAAACACAGCCGACCGCACAGTCTTAAAATCCACAAAATTTTCAATCGATTCATATGAAAAGATGCTTCATTTCCATCAATCCCTCCGCATCAGAAGAAATAACACCAAAATTCCACAAATTCACCATAAAAAACATCGTCTCAAATCGCAAACCATACACCACAGTCCACAAATCTAAACATTAAATCAACGAAAAAAATAAACTAAAAACAACATCAAATCGCGAATCCGTAACAATCAATTACAAATTCGTATGCAATTGAGATTATTGCGCACCACAAAGTACAGATCTGGCAAAATGCTGGAGAGAGAACTTAAAGAAAGATAAATGGAGCTGCCTGAGAATAACGCGAAGAGATTAATAGCTTCTTTCTGAGAGAGACATTGAAAATCGGTAGCCATTGGTTATTTGTATTGTTTCTTGCCAGATTTTTGTTATTGTCCAAATTGCCACTTGGTATTTCACGAAATAACGGCGTTGCCCTATAAGAAATGACCATGGCATCGGACATTTTTTGGGAATTGTTCCGCCATGCTGGGCGGGCGAGTTTGATTTTGCCACGTCATTTACTAATACACCATCTCCGCTGATTAAGAGGTCACTAACACTTTTGATTTAGGCCCCTTTCACAATAAGGCACGTTATTTTAGTATTTTTATATGTATTAATTATATTACAAAAATAAAAATTTCATTTTCCTATTGTGAAAGATATTTTTTAAGTTAAATTTTAATATTTAAGTTTAATATTCATCAAAAATTTTAGATTTGGTTACATGTCTTTGTTTCAATTATTTATTGTATATTTTGACTATTGTGAAGATATTTTTAAGCTAAATTTTCTCTTTTGTCATTTGGATCACAAGAATTTGCATCGACTAAGATTGGATGCTGAAAATAAAGTATTTGGCATATAAATGAAGATGACATTGTGGAGTTAGTACAATTCGCATTTTATAGTATTTTTCAAGGTCTCATATATGTTTTTTTTTTGAGAGGGTGGACTCGAACACGAGACCTCTTGCATTGAAAAATAGCTGACAACCACTAGGTTAAAACCTTGTTGTCTTAAGGTCTTGTATATGTATTTGTTGAATGGATCAATATTAGCTTATGAGATAATGCATGCTTGATAATGCCTCATTTTTTAAATTTATTCAAGGCCTCCAGAAAGTTTAAGCCACGCTTTGATTCTAGTATGTGAAGTATAAGAGAACAAAGAAGATAAAATTAAGGAATAAAATAGTTTTGGACTTCTCCAGAAATTTTCACTTTTCATAATAATTTATATATTCATATACATCCACTTCCAACACCTGGAATTGTGATAAATAGAGTTTTTTCGAGTGATCTTCAATAGATGGCTTCGTATAGTGGAGGTTTTCAATATCAAATTCCAAGGTTTAGTGGAAAGAACTTTGAGCATTGGAAATTTCAGATGGAGGTATTTATTTGGATTCCAGGAAGTTTTGCAAATCGTTGAAGAAGGATTCACGGAACCAGGAGGTAAAGTACCTATTTAGAATACCATATATGGGTAAAATATCTATTTACAAACCACATGAGGGTAACATGTCTATAACCGATACCACATGAGGTAAATTGTCACCGGCTCATTTTATGAACTTAGATAATATACCATAATGGTTCAAAATAGAAAAAAATGACTAGAAATAAAAAGAGAAGTAGATAAAGGAATTGTTTGTGAAAATTACAAGCTAGAACAATATATAAAATGGTTTGGACACCTTATTTCTCATATTGTCACACATAACTCATGGCCCATAAGCTTAAATTATGTTATATCTAAGTATATTGTCATCACGGTAGGCGTGGGAATCTTGAGAAATCTGGCTTTCTGCGCTCCAAGTATGAGTTCTTCCCCTCTGAACCTTCCTCGGTGCCATAAAATAGAAGGGTCCCATCTCCGGCAATTTGCTACAAGAAAAAAAAGTATTCATTAAGATTCAAATCAAGCATTAATATTGACAAAAAAGCACATGTTTTTTTGGAATACACTCCCTTCAAATTGTGCTTATTCAAGAAATGGAGATACCTGAAGTCCGGAATGACCATCATCCACTGCATTTAGAGCTGATTTTAGGACACGAATCGCCATCGGGCTGTTCCTCATTATCTCTCTACACCATTTAATTGTTTCCTCTTCCAACTTCTCTAGCTGCAAGAAATCATTTTTGAATCATTTTCCAACTCAAGTTCTAGCAAAAACTTGATTCAAGTGTTCGTGCGAACTTGTGCAAACAAACTAGACATTCGGGCCATGTTCGCTATCGTTATCACTAGCTATATATATTTTTTAAACAACGAACAAACGCTAGATCTTGTGATATATATTTGTTTAGCCTACTAGGAACTTACTGGGACAATAATATTGACAAGTCCCATTTTCTCTGCTTCATCAGCTTTGTAAAACCTAGCCATGAACCACATTTCACGAGCTCTCTTTGGTCCAATCTGCAAAATACATGTAACTTTTGAATTAAATATCTAATTCCATTAAAATCTAAATATTAAGGAATATGTATGTCTGAATACTCACCAAACGGTCCATTATGGAAGCACCATATCCAGCATCAAAGCTTCCAACCTATAAAACAGTTAGATTTATGATTCTTGAAATTGAATATGAGCCATAAAATGGACATTAAATAGGTTTAATAAATGTATAGATTTTGGTTATGACATTTATATATGCTTCTGTCATTAGCTCTCATGTGTGATGAGATTACCTTAGGCCCTGTCTGACCAAAGACAGCATTGTCAGCTGCGATTGTTATGTCACACACCATATGTAGCACATGTCCACCCCCAACTGCATAACCTGCAACCTGGTTTCATGGAATAGGAAAAAAAAATCGGGTTAGTTAGATATCACATCCTCGTCATGTGCGGATTTAGAATTTAGGTTGAGGAGCAAAAAAATTATAAATGGGGCAAAATATGAGGTATAAAATTGAGAAGTTCATATATCAAATTTTAGGTTAAACAAAGATAAGATACCCCTTTATTTTTAACATCACGTGTAATTTTATGAACAAGAAATATCATGAAAAATCCAAAAAACTAAACAATAAATATTACCATTGCGATCACTGGTTTGGGAAGACGACGAATTTGCACCTGTATTACGAAATAAAGGTTAGAAAATATAACACATAATATTCACAAATTAATCCTTAAAAAAAAAAATTCACAAATTAAACATATAATAAATAAACATGAAATGAATTTAACCTGTAAATCTAAAACATTCAAGCGACCAAAATCGTCATAATCAGAATAACCATTCTTGCCTCTGAATGACTGGTCTCCCCCACTGCAAAATGCTTGGGTGCCCTGAAAAATTATCAAAAGACCATAATTGTCAGAATCAAGTGTGTATTATTTGGCCAAAATCTATAGCTATTAACAGAGATTATAGCTATTAACAGAGATGCAATTGTTATGTACTAGCAACACAAATCCTCGTATTAAGCTAAGCGACATGTGGACATGAGAGACTTCACCATAATGTCATATACGGTGCAATGCTACCATCTATAAGCGCGCATAAGAATTGTCGGAGTCTTGCGCAGACTCTCCAACAATAATTAATTAGGATATGCTCAATAATTCTCCAACTAATACTATATAACATATGTTTTTAAGTAAACATGTTTATTATTATTAACCAACTATTTTCTGCTTGACAAAGATAAGCAACGGATGACCTTTTCTATGTAGAATACTTTAACTGAAAATATACTAAATTGTCTAATTAATTTATATAAAAAATTATTCAACCATATAATTTTGTAGCACATTTTACTATCAAGCCTCCAGTTAAAAACTCAGTACCTTAATATATTAGAATATTATGTTAGTCAGACAAGGAATAATGTACATATATAGATAATAATTAATAATAAACTATCTTATACTAGTAATCTCTTGGTTGGCCTTAATTTTACTACAAATCCCTAAATAATTACAAACTATCACAATAATTGTAAAACAAAATAAATTAATCTGATTATTAGATTCACAAAGTAATTACGAACTACCATAAATTGTAAAACAAAATATCACCGTACTTCCATAATTATTCTAACTAATTATCATAATTAGTCTAACTAAATATTAGATTTGTTTTGATGATTAATCTAACTAATCTTGATAAATCTTATATCAATGCATATAATCACAATTTTTTTTAGAATGAATAGTATAGACAATTGGCACATGTTCATTCTCTAAGACCACTAATGACATAGACTTATTGGACCCTGTTTGTTTGGTACCGAGAAATGAGATGTTGGAATTAGTGTATTACTCTGACTTCAACATCAACGTCGCCAATACGTTTGGAGCTGTGGAATCCACACAATTGCCCTAAAGGCAACTCCAAATTTCCCTTCCAGTACGCTATAACATTTTCTTTTTATACTTTTTAATAAACTATAAATTTTATCCAATGAAAACTAAATCTATGAATCTGTCTCCACTTTGGCACATAAACAATTTTTTTGTTGTTTGAAATGAATCTGGTGTTTGTATACCTTTCCGGTGAATATGATAACTCCAATGGAGGTATCATCCCTTGCATCATTGAACGCATGCATTAGTTCCTTCACGGTTTGGGGCCGAAATGAGTTCCTCCTTTCTGGCCTGTTGATTGTGATCTAACACCACCAAAAAAATCATATATAAACACATCTTCAATTAAATAAAAATCCAAAGAATTATAAGATAACAACCAGGGTGGAGGCAGGGAAAAAAAACGAAAAAACTTTACCTTACGTTTTTTTTTAAAAAAAAAATGTATTTTTGTCCCAAAAATTACATTGTTCCTCAAAATTACATTTTGCCTCACTTAATTTTTTTTGACCCTATAAATTTTTTTTGCCTTATTTTTTGCCCCACTCTCGAATTATTCTGCATCCGCCGTCGAGTCGATGATAACACAATATTTGATCCATATATAATGTGGGTTCTACAAGATTTTCTGATATAGTTCTGAAAAATTAATATGGGTTTTTGGTAACGAATCATATGTGATTTTCCAAATAGACAGTTCAAACACATGTGGTTTGAAAATAGTCAATTTACTCCATATGATTTGAAAATAATCAGTTTATCCAACGGGTATGTAAACAAACCCTCTATGAGGACACTGTATCATGTTTGCACATCACAGTGAGGTAAAAATGTTTATTTTTAAAACCACAGTGGGTAATACCTATTTTCAAACCATATGAATGTAAAATGTCTATTTACAAACAATGTGAGGTAAAATATCTATTAGCGATACATGTAACTGACTCAACTAATATTAATGATGTTTATGTTTTCTACAAGAAAAAAAGAAAACGAGTTTTGGCAACGGACACATGTGGTTTCCAAATAGACAATTTACACTCATGTGGTTTAAAATTAAGCAGTTTGTCATGTTGTTTATGAATATGTGCAAAACGTCATAATAGTGTGCAAACTTTTGCAAACTGTGCTAAATGACTATTTTCGTACACATCGGTGAAATGACTATTACGTTGGTAAAATAGATATTTATAAACTAGGAAGTAAAATACTTATTATAAATTATGACCGACTCAAAAAAACATTATATTAGGTATGTAATCGAATCGAGTCGAACTTTATAATACTCGGTTCGAGCTTCGAGCTCCACTCAGTAAAAGTAAATAATCGAGGTGAAGTGTGAGCTCAATCACACATCACGTTTTGAGCCCGGGCACCCCTCAAACATATGGGACGACGGATCTGTTTTGGGTGGAGTGATGTCTATTTTTTATAAAACTTTTTTGTACATGTCTGTTTGTGAAAATAATCCTGAGTCAAGCTGGAGCTCATTCACATATTACGTTTTTGAGCTCAAGCTCCACTCAAAAGAGTACTCAAAACTCCATAAACACACACCTTAGCGATGCCTTCTCCGACGGCTTTTTCATAAATGATATCAGCGAACTCTTTTCCAGAATCGTTGCACTTCTTCCACTGCGGGGCGTGGGTGGGGACTTCTCCGTGCACCCTGTGGTACGAATCGTTCAGCCCGGAGCTGCAATTCGACAGGGCTATGCTATTCCCGGCCCGGGTCTGATCCGGAATCAGATGGCCCGATACCGAGGCCATTCTTCTGTTCACTGTGTTAAGATCATTCCCTGTAATTCCTGCCATTGCAATCTTCTTCGAGTGTTTGATTGTGGGTGACAAGATTACAGGTTTTTGAAATCTGGGGTAGGAGCGATGCTTCAGTGGGAGGAGCGATGAAGAAGTATTTATAGTGGGGAGGTCCGGGAGGATGATGAAGTATAAATATAATGAATTGGGAAATTTTGAAAAATGGAATTTTGCAGGTGTTAAATTACGATAATACCCTTTTCATTTTTGTTGTTTTTGAAACTTTTATATATGTGCTCCCCGTATATAATGCAATAAGATCTGACAACGTAATATGACATTATTTTTGGTGATGTTTTTTTAAAAATCAAAAAATCTCTCGTATTTTTATTGAAACATTTTTTTACTCATGTTTATTGGTCATCTTCATAGGTTTCATATGTTTTAACTTTTCAACTTCACTTCCCCCTTTTAACTACTCCTGTTTTTGTTGAAAACCGCCAACGAAAATTTTATGCCCACCACCATCACATTTATTTCATCTCCACTATTTTTCACATTTGTTTCATCTTCACTATTTTCAATTTCAAATCTTGAATAATATTTCTCTAGGTTATGATGAACCGAATGAGGTTACGCACTTAACATGTATACGTCGTGGTTTGTATATATAAACTTTGGTTTGTCCATAAGAAATATAATCTCAATTATAATGGTTTTTTTTTTTGGATACTAACAATTTAGTTTTACCTTTTGTTTCATTTATTGAATAATTTTTTTTTTGTTGAGATGGATAAAAATAATTTTGATTATTGAAATATTAGTATATATTAATCAATCAAACTAATTGTATGATATTATTCCACATGTTATTCAATACTTCAATTTATAGTATAATTATCCATAATAATCGTGTAACTCAAAGTAAACGTCTACTCTTGAAAGAGAAGGATGATGTGAGCCAGCCTGTTAAACTGTGATTGAGCCTAAGATCGTGTTTCTAAATGTTTCTCAAAAACATTTATCTGCTTTTCAAATCGAAAAATCGGATTTGGATGATTGATATACTTGTTTATGATATTAATTTTTAAAAATAAAATCTGGTAAAAGCTTAAGCAAAAAAGCAATTCATGACATGATTTTGACTGTTTTAGCTTATGGGATGACAATTTTGTAATTAATTGAAGTTCATGAGACAGTTTTTTTTATTTTAATAACAAACAATCAATTTTGTTTACAAAGAAAATTTTTCAACTTTAAGAAAAAATAACATAGAAGTGTTTTAAATAAGTAATTTCAACACACTCCTATCCTTTTTAATTTCTTTTATTCAAATTAAATTGGTGAAAAAGTCATATTTGATTAAAATACCTACAGTCTAAAATGCAAGCTGACTAAAATCCAAATAATTTGAAATTGAATCGTACAACATAATGCTCTGTTTAGTCTAATCCGACGGCTAAATATTTTGGAATTCTCTTTTAAAAAAATATTTATATAGCCTTCTTTTCTTGACTCAAAGAAGCATGAATCTTGGGGATTCAAAGGTGGAGGGAGGGAATGTATGTATTTACAATTATTTGTAGTATTTTTTTTATTGGTAATTCAAAATTTTATTGCTCCATCAAAATTATACAAATAGTCTTATTATATACAGACTCGAATACAATCATCAAGTATCAAGTCCCTAATATTCATACAATTTGATTTGAAAAAATACACAAATTTGATTTGAAAAATTGCATATAAGTTTGTAGAAAAATCTTTAAACATCTTTATGTTCCTAACTATCCAATTATGACAATCGGTGGTAGAGAACGTCAAAGTTCGAGCCTTCATGATCTGAGATGTAACTTGATACATTTTCTTTAACCACTTATTTGTAGTGTTGATGAATTAATATCTTGATATGGAGGTGGTCGAGTAAACTTTATATTTTTAAAAAATTGTATAAAATAATAATAAATTTATATTCAAGAATCTCTTTAGTTAATGGAAATAGTGGAAGAAGGAAAAAAAATAATGCCTACAGTTTTGACTTTGAAGCAGCATGGATCTTGGAGGGTATTTAATATATAATTACTAACAATATTAGTCTTCAAGGGTGCCCCAAATAGTAGGGAGATACAAAGAATGGCAGCAAATTAATATTTATTTAAAAGTTAAGTGTGTAGTTTTATTTTAATTTGAAGATGACTAGATTTTTTTATTGCAAACCACGTCATCCAGGTAAATCACACTAGGAAAGTTCGGTGTGACAGATTCGGTCAAGAAAATATCGATAGAGAAAATCAAATTCGTGACTAAAGGTTTTGTGCTTATTTATTCTATCAATTCGGACATCTCGTGAGTGGTAGAAGTATTGATTATTTCATTAACCCGGCTGTAGAGCTACATAATATCCGAAAGTACAAAATTGACTCCTTTGCTTTAGTTCCATTTGAAAATTGAAGGGAACCAAAAAATATCTGGTTAAATGTCTTAAATTTTGGTAAACTTTTCATCAATATTATAATTTATATATCCTTTATTTTGCTCAATACAGCAGCGGTAAGCATCGTAGGTAACTTTTTGTAGCAAAAAACCGTTATGATATATGAACAATTGAGTTATCACAACCATCGTCATTAAGGACGTCGCGTACCTGTTTTTTCAGTTCAATAGACATTTCGTGAAATAGTTGTGGTTATTATCGTGTGGTTTTTTAAAATTAAGAATAATTAGATAATTTGAATCAATTTTTAATGAAAAATAAAAAAATCGAAAAATCGAAAAAAAAAATACAAATGTTCCACAAATGTCGTGCAATCGTCATTTCGGACACGAAATCGCTGTTCCGTTGCGCAATCGCATTATAGTTATACATGCGTTATAACATGAAACTCTATTGCAGTCCCATTATGGCCGTTCCGTGATCGATATCGCAAACCATTGTTATGGTATAATCTTGTTAACTTTTCTTATTTTGATGACATAAATTAGGAATTCCATTTTCGCTTGGCTTAGTTTTATTAAGTCAACATTATATTCAAGATTGCCGGCACCCTAATTGATTTCTTTTCCCTTATTAATTAAATATTTAATGAAGAGACCAGCGTAAAGAAAGTAAATTTTAAACTCCATTTTAATTGATTTCAATTATTAATAATATGATTTTTTTTTTAATTTCCACATTTGAATTGACAATTGCAAACAATACCTACGAATGATAGCTCGCCAGTTTCTTAACTAGTTCATGCTTCCCTTTGATTTAGGAGTGGGAATCGGGACGGGTTTTGGGGAATCTAGATATTCGGGTTCGGGTAATCGGGTATCGGGTATACTAAAAGCATACCCGAACCCGAATATGTCGGGTACCCGAAATTCGGTTCGGGTACCCGAACCTTGATTTTTTGTTATTATTTTGTTATATAAAGAAATGCTACACATATTGTGCCTAATTTTATTTTATTTTTTTTAATTTTTAAAAGAAAATCGGGTTCAGGTACCCGAACCCGAACACTTTTTTTTCCAAACCCCTATCCGAATCCCATCCCGAACCCGATTATCCGATCGGGGAATACCCGATTATCCCAAAAAAACCCGATTATCCCGACCCGATTGAAAAATACCTGATTGGATCGAGACGGGACCCGAATACCCGAACCCGTTCCCACCCCTACTTTGATTGACGTTTCAAAGGATATTCGGGTAAATTTATTTTAAATGTTATAAATTTCCTATTACTACAAGATAAAAAATACACATTATGATATTTATCAGGAGCGAATCTAATCTTCTGATTGAGAGTTTAAAATTATATGATTTTTATTGAGGGACAAAAATATAATTTTTTTTTAAATATGAAAGACAAATATATACAAATATATATATATATATATATATATACGCCAATGGAATAAGAGTTAATTTACATTTTAATTTATTTAAATATTTTAAAGAGCCGCCAGTCTATTATTTTCTGCATTTGGCTCGTTATTGGACGGAAACCCGTACACCCATGACTTAATTATGATTGTGTAATTGGTCCGTTCGATAATCAATTGAATCGAATTTCGAAAAATCAAATTAATCAATTATTTTGACAATGACCAAACCAAATGAATTTTTTTGAAAACAACATAACCGAACCGAACAAATATCAGTTAATTCGGTCTGTAGTTTATATTTTTAAAATTAAAAAATAAACAGAACCAAATTAACCAATTGATAACCTATAATTTTTTATGGAAATATAAAATATTGTCGCAAGCGACGTGATTTATAATCGTGAATTCTATAATAAAAATGATCACTATGAAATGACTCAATTATCACCCAAATCCCCACCATAGTTTCGGGAAACCCCCAATATAAAATAAAATAATATTAATGAGCGTTTAAAACAATATTTTTAAAAATCAACTACCTTTACTAGAAGATGATTAATTTTACATCGAATATTTTGTATATTGTTTTTTTTTTTGAATTTTACTAAATGTGATTTGTTGCCATGGTTTCTTATTCTTATAACCTGACTCAAAAGAGTATCATGGTATTTTAACTTTATAATCATGACTTTTAATCCAATGAAATCATATGAATTATCTCTAAAAAAGTTAATTTTATATGAGCCATTTTCTTAAATGGCCTCCACCAAAGTGCTATAATCAATTTTGGCTTTATCTTTAATATTTTTATCAAATTAGCCTTTTAATTGTGTTAATTTGCACATATATCCTTTAAGCACTTCCTTCAATCCTTTTATGATTTTATTGGAATGCTGCCCTTAAATACCCGAGAACTCAACTCTTTCCACTCTCATCGCTCTCTTCTCCCGTCGACCACCGTCGGCTTTCGCTGACGCTCCTCTGTTGCGACATAGCGTCGCGGTGGTGGTTCAACTTAACCTCTGCACCTGATGCCGCTGCGGTCATTGGAAGGATTGACCAGGGTTTGTCGGAGAGTATTAACTCCACCGTTGCGAGTAATAATAACAGCAAGAATGATAGAGCACAATCATAGGAAGAGCACAATCCTAGGAAATCACTCACTCCACCATTCATGAACATAACTTCAGCAATTAGCAAAACCCTAGCCACCATTTATGTACATTCTTAATGTATAATCAGTTTCATATTTTACCTTTCTATTATAAATGTAATGTAAATCACTCTATGGAAAATGAGATTTTACCATACTCATTCAATTATATTATGGTATCAGAGCTTCATTGATCCTAAAACCAGCCACCGGAGTTCAACCCACAATCGCCACACCACAAGCCGTACTGCTCACCATCTCTGCAGCACCGCCCAACTACATCCGACAACCACCCAAGCTTCTCTTAAAAATCTTGACCCTAAAACTATCATCTCCTCACAGATATGGCCACCGAACACCATGAAAATACCATACCCAATACAAATAATCCATCAAAGCCTCTTGTCATCCTTCATCTTCACAATTCCATCAAACTCACCCCCACCAACTACATAGCGTGGAAACTTCAAATTGAATCTATTTTGATTGGGCACGATCTCATTCATTTTATTGATGGATCACACCCAGCCCCACCACACACCATCACCATTGAAGACAAACCCAATATCAACCCCGAAACCAAACGTGGGTTCGCCAAGACAAACTCATATTCGGTGCTCTCGTTGGCTCCCTCACACCAAATACTATCTCACTTGTCACCCAATGTCAGACATCGTATGACATGTGGACGATTTGGGCCAACACCTATGCCCGACCTTCGCGTGGACATATCAAACAAATCAAGGACAAAATCAAACGGGCTTCGAAAGGAACCCAAACTGTTTCTGAATTCATGCAACACATCAAGGCATGTTCGGATGAACTAGCGGCTCTCGGCAAACCTATGGACCCTGAAGATCTCACAGAGACAATCCTAGATGGCCTTGATGACAACTTCAAATCAGTAATATGCTGTCAATAGTCGTGATACGCCCATCACATTCGATGAACTTCACGAAAAACTCATCAACAACGAACTTTCTCTACCTCCAATTGGGCCCTCTATGTTTCCAGCCACAACCAACTACACCCAGTCACGGTCCACCTCGACCTATCGCGGGAACCGACCCAACTACTCATCCATCACACCTTCGGGCGGACGCACACCCACTGCTCCTGCCACTAGCCGCAACAACAGACCCTCGCCCCGCCCCTTTCTTGGTCGCTGTCAGTGGTGCCGTGAACAAGGCCACACCGTGTCCCAGTGCCCGGAATTCCGTCAACTTCATCCAATGTCTCAACCACCTCCTCCAGTACGTTCAACCTACAATGGAAAACAGCAAACCGGAACACCGTGGCAGCCCCGAGCTCATGTGGCGACTGCCCCCACACCCTCCATGCCCCAGTGGCTTCTTGATAGTGGAGCATCACACCATGTCACCAGTGATCTCGCCAATCTCTCACTTCACACTCCATATGAGGGACCCGATGACATCATGATCGGCGATGGTTCAGGACTACCCATCACTCATACTGGTTCCACATCACTTTCCCATAATAAATCAACATTTCAATTGGATAATGTGTTATGTGTTCCTTCAATGCATCGAAATCTAATCTCTATATCAAAATTTTGCCACTCTAACAACACTTCAATTTGAATTCTTACCTGATTACTTTGTTGTGAAGGATATTCGCACGGGGATAACGCTACTGCAAGGCCGGAATAAGGACGGTGTCTACGAATGGCCTAACTCACCCCTCGAACCACCCATTATCTCCTTCTCAAGTATCAAGACCGATCCTTCTACCTGGCATCATCGCTTGGGACATCCATCCTCTGCCATCCTTCACCATCTTGCATCTAGTATTTCTTTACATTTTTCTTCCAATTCATCAAAGAATCAGCATCGTAATTCTTGTCATTGCAATAAAAGTCACAAATTACCATTTTCTACCTCGTCGCTAAAGTCTTACTATCCCCTTGTTATAATTTTCTCTGATGTTTGGACCTCCCCATTGTTATCCGAAGATCAATATAAATATTATGTCATATTTATAGATCATTATTCCAAATATATATGGTTCTATCCCCTTAAGCGCAAGTCTCGTGTTCATGAAACTTTCATCAAATTTCGAAACCTTGTCGAAAATCACTTCTCCCGAAAAATCAAGACCTTATACACCGACAATGGTGGTGAATACCTCGCCCTGTCATCCTACCTCTCCACTCACGGCATAGCTCATCATACCTCACCCCCGCACACTCCCGAGCACAATGGATACTCGGAAAGACGACATCGCCATATTGTTGAAACTGGTCTCTCCCTCTTATCCCATGCATCACTTCCCTTACTCTATTGGCCCTATGCCTTCACCACCGTGGTTTACCTCATCAACCGACTACCCACACCAACCCTTAACCTCACCTCCCCATACTTCACTCTCTTCGGCGCAACACCAAACTACTCAAAGCTGCGAAGCTTTGGGTGTCTGTGCTACCCATGGTTACGCCCATACACTCCCCACAAACTTGCTCCTCGTTCCACTCCATATGTCTTTGTTGGGTACTCATTGACTCAACACGCTTACTTATGTCTCGATGTCTCCACATCCCGTCTATACTCCTCTCGCCATGTCAAATTCGTGGAAGACATATTTCCTTTCACATCTCTTCTTCCCTCACTACCTCGCCCATCCGACAACACAAACACAGATTGGTGCCCTTCAATCACCCTCATACCGGCCATCAACCCGTCCCCAGTTCTGGGACTTCTAGCATCCTGCGAATCTCCTCCAAGCACTGTCGAAACACTGCATGAGCAAAGCAACAATACTCCTACCACTTATTGTACATCGGACACGTGCCCCAGCATCAACTTACCAATAACAGACCCATCTGAACCTTTTTGTACAACCGAGGAACCCCCCTCGCACAGGGTGATTGTTACTAGATCCATGAATAACATTCAGAAACCCATCTCCAAACTCAACCTTATGGCCACCTTTAATTCCTCGGCGAGCACTGAACCCACGTGTGTTAGCCAAGCAGTAAAAGATCCCTGTTGGCGCAATGCCATGTCCGAGGAATATGATGCTCTTGTTCGAAATGGCACGTGGGAGTTGGTTCCTCGTGATTCATCTCAAAATCTTGTAGGGTGTAAGTGGATTTTTCGAGTCAAATACTCACAAGATGGCTCCATTGACAGGTACAAAGCCTGCCTAGTGGCTAAAGGATTTCATCAAAGGCCAGGCATTGATTATCATGAAACCTTCAGTCCGGTGGCTAAACAACCTACAGTGCGCCTCGTGTTAAGTCTTGCTGTAAGCCGCAATTGGGCACTTCGCCAAATTGATGTTAACAATGCCTTCCTCCAAGGAACTCTCACTGATGAGGTCTTTATGCTTCAACCAGCCGGATTTGTTGACCATGATCGTCCTGATCATGTTTGTCGCCTCCGGAAAGCAATATATGGTCTTAAGCAAGCTCCTCGGGCATGGTATCACGAACTCCGTCAGTTTTTACTAACACTGGGTTTTATAAACTCAACGACAGACTCATCCTTATACATCCTAAACTCAGGTGATCATCAGGTACTAGTGCTCATATATGTTGATGATATAATTGTAACAGGAGACCACTCACCCACCTTAGAGACATTCATCGCTCTCATCTCCGACTGATTTTCTCTCAAGGACCTTGGCACTCTATCATACTTCCTTGGGGTTGAGGTCATTCCACATTCCCATGGAATACTTCTATCTCAACGACGGTACATCCAGATCTCCTTCAACGAACGAAAATGATATCTGCCAAACCTGTAAGCACACCCATGGCTACATCTCCTACACTTACACTTCACTCGGGCGCCTCCTTGACGGACCCGTCAGAATATCGGACTACAGTAGGCAGTCTACAATACCTAGCAATCACTCAGCCCGACATTGCGTATACAGTGAACAAACTCTCCCAATACATGCACCGTCCCACAGAAGATCATTGGTCCGCAGTCAAAAGACTACTACGTTATCTCTGCGGCAACATCGACTATGGGGTCATCTACTACCGTGACTCGATCACATCTCTTCATGCCTTTTCAGACGCCGACTGGGCAGGTAACAGAGATGACTACACATCCACTAGTGCCAACATTGTGTATCTTGGCAGGAATCCCGTCTCCTGGAGCTCAAAGAAACAACGGACGGTTGCCCGATCTTCCACCGAAGCAGAATATCGTTCTGTTGCAACCACATCAGCAGAAATCCGATGGATAATCTCTCTTCTTGGTGAACTTGGGGTGCAACTAAGCCAACAACCAGTAATTTATTGTGACACTCCAATCCGGTATTTCACTCCAAAATGAAACATGTGGCACTTGACTACCATTTTATACATGAACAAGTACAGGCTGGTTCACTCCGCGTAGCGCATGTTTCATCTCATGATCAACTGGCGGATTGCTTAACGAAACCACTACCTCGTGCTCAATTTCAACGACTAACTAACAAGATCGGAATCTCCTCCCGGAACTTCGTCTTGCGGGGGCATGATAGAGCACAATCTTAGGAAGAGCACAATCCTAGGAAATCACGCACTCCACCATTCATGAACATAACTTCAGCAATTAGCAAAACCCTAGCCACCATTTATGTACATTCTTAATGTATAATCAGTTTCCTATTTTACCTTTCTATTATAAATGTAATGTAAATCACTCTATGGAAAATGAGATTTTACCATACTCATTCAATTATATTAAAGAACACTAATATTAATGCAAATGAGAAATGGTCGCGTGATCGGGAGTGCTACTTGACTGACAATGACGAAGTGCTTCCTATTCCCATGACTTGCATGAATTCTTCGTCGGTACGGCGGAGGAAATTGAAGAGAGGCTTAAATGTGACCCTGAAATATAGGATTGCAAGCCAATGGTTTATGAATGGACTGGGAAGTGACGTAGTTGTCAAGGGGTAGGATTGGTGAGCTACTATAACAACATCTGTTGTTGCAATTGATAAAGTGTAACCAATAAAGAACGTAGCTAGGAAACATGACCCTATCCATTGGGATATTTGATTACGGAATTATTAAGTAGATACGTAGGAACATGTTCTGAAATGCGAGGGAGAAAAGTCTGTATTCCTCCAATTGATTGGCAATAATCCTTCTTTTGTGACTTGTCAGAAGTTTAATTGAATTTTAAAAAAAATTGAGATGAAAAAGGGTTAAAATGTGCAATTTAGGCTTTTCAAAACATTCAAGGTTATTATTAAAAATGTTTGATAAAGAATGCTATTATTAAAAATGTTTGATAAAGAATGCTATTTTTAAAAATACCATTTTGAGTTCGGCTAGAGTTACTAATTTCTCTTTTTATATTAATAGAGTTAAAACTTCTACTGCACAAAGTGCAAAATTTTAAAATACACTTATAGACTTAATTACGCGACAGAGAATGACCGCATGAATCGGAATCCACTTATAAAGACAGATGACCAAAGAAAAAATCGCATTTTGATCGTTTGATGATGGCGCAGGTATGCATATGCACGCGCATGAGGAACATTCTAATCCTGATATATTATAAGATACAACCTAATAACATAAGAACTCTCGTTCGAATCATACACCATATTAAGTCTTCGACTTAAGGAGTTTAAAGCCCTCTCTTTCAACAAACAAATACGAGAGCTCGGATCGAATCGATTTCGATCCAAGCTCTTGGAATTGGAGTATTTGATCCAAACTCCTGGAATTGGAGGAAATCAAAATGAATGTATATGTATAAAGGTGATGTATTTTCCCCATTAAGTCAATTTAATAGCCTTCGTTGGCTATATCGGATCAAACATGTACTTTTTTTTTTTTTACATTTGGCATTATGCCACTTATTTTATTGCTTGAAAATAAATCAGTACATGTTGGGATCAAACCTTAACCTACATGTATTTTAAAACCTAAGGATGTGCTAAGAGCACTCCAACATATGAGTAAACAAAACAACTCTAATACCAAGACAATCAAATAAGATAAAGTAAAATGAAAAAAAAGAGAGACTAAACTGAAGCTATTTTTCCAATACGCATCCTCAAATTGTATGTCTTAGTGGAAGTTGAACGAGCTGGTGGTGCACGAGAAATCTCTTCCTCATTCTTTGAATCCGTGGATCTATGCTCTCTCGATCCTTCATGATCGTGCTTTTTCATGTATTCAACGCTTAAATGTTGCATCAACTCTGGATCAAACATATACTTGTATCTCTTGAATATTAAATTGTAGATATTGTTAGTGTTGAGACTTCTTGAGAATATCGATCAAATGAGAACAAGATTTTAATATTGACTCTCTGTTTCAGGAAATCTATTTCTCAGAAGAAGTCATAACCGTTCTTCCCTCCAATTTATTTATAATATGAACCATGGAGTGATCATGGTTAACCTCCATTGCCTCTTATGCACAGATTCGATCAGGGACCCCAAACTAGTCCAAGAACTTTATTCGTTCAATTTTAGCAAGCTCAGAGCATCTTTGAGCTTGTTAACTGGGATTACTTTGGTGATCATATCAACAGGACTCTCAAGAGAATTTAATTCTTCCTCTATGGCTATCTTCCACTTAGGCCATTCTTTGCTGATCTTGGAATCTTTGTAACTTCTTGGTTCATCAGGTTCCATCAGTCAGCAAGATTAAGTGCAAAGGCAATGAGGTCTGCATTTGCAAATCTTGAAGGTGGTCTTATTTCCCTTCTAGCCCTATCTCTAGTCAGAAGATAGTCATTTAGGTGTTGGTTTAAATTATGCTTATTCTCTTGATCATTAGGTTCATTTGGTCATCATGGGGTGGTATCTCTTGATCATGAGTCTCATGTGGGATATAAGCTCCATCTCGGTCATTATTTCCAGTTAGTTCTGCTTTCAAAAAATCTCCACATGTTTGATTCTCTTCCTGATGTTCAACATTCTGCTCAGCTTGTTTAGAGCTGGCTGTATTTGACAGGTTTATTAGTTTTATAAACCTCATTCTCATTAAAAATCATATCTCTCATGATCATACATTTGTGTTCATCCAGTAACCAAACCTTATAACCTTTTACTCCAGTTGGGTATCTTAGGAAGACACCTTTCTTAGCCCTAGGATCCAGCTTTCCTTGGTTGACATAAATGTAGACTATACACCCAAATATTCTTAGGGTGCGCTTAGTTCTATGATATGATAAGTGATTGATAGATTAAAAAGTGGATAATGAGTTGATAAGTAAACTAATGGATAAGTTATATTGCGCTTGGTTCGTATAATTAATAAAGTATGATAAATAATATTTTGTTTGGTGTACTTGATAATTAAGTGATATAGATTAATTTTATTCGTAAAATGACAAAAATACTCTCGAATATGTTTTGCACTTATTTCTATTATTTTATTTCAGTTAAATTTAAATTAATCAAAATAAATTTATCTATGTACTTTAATTATTAATAAACTATTATTATTAATTATTATTAATCAAAATACCCTCGAATTATTTTGCACCAAACTTTTCACATATACAAATGATCCAGTATTTTCCCAGCATGAATTTATTAATAAAATTATTAATTTTTTTATAAAATAATTAAATATTCATAAAAAGACTTATTAACAATAATTTGATTAAATTATATTAGTTCATATAAGTTCATGACATACGTAAAATGAGGCACTTTATAATATAATATAATTTAGATAAACGGATTCATCCTCAGCTTCGCTTCCATCGCCATCGCAAATTATGGTTTTGCTCTAGATAAACAGATTCATGACATATATTAGAAATTCTTTAAATATTATTATGAACTTATGTAAAATAAAAAATTAGTTACCGTAAACTTTTCTCTTTCTAAAGAAGACACAAAAATAATATAACTTGAATATAAGTAAATTTATAATAACTAAAGCATTATAAAGATCAAATTAGTAGCTTGTTTTAAATTAATTGGATAAATAATTAAATATTTACAAATATACTTTATAATGTAATATAATTTAGATAAATTAAACTAATAAATTCGAAAATTTTATTTAGTAACTAAATAAAATTAAAATAGAAATTATAAACTACTTATTATTAGAAATTATAAACCACTTATTTTAATAATAATAATAATTTATAATATGAAATTATATTATTAGAAATAAGAAAAATAATAATAATGGAAATAATAATAATAATAACTTATTATGATTGAGGGATATAATGGTAATAAAATACCACCATCACTCCTCATCACACCAAGTAAGAGGGACAAATTATCAATCAAATTATGTATAAGTAATATGTACAGTGCGGGCCTCATTCGGGCCCATCGGGCTATCCCAAAAAGTTATCCTTGAGCAGAACATAGGATGAAGAAGGTTCTATCATCAATCCCTCTGTTATCCTTATATTTGGCTATTTATGTTTTGGAACCATGAAATTAATTGCTGATGATGGTGATCTATTTATCAAGAAGCAAGCCGTTGAAGCAGCTTTTGCCCAGAACTTATTAGGTAATCCACTTTCACTTAACATGCATGTCACTTTGTTCATGATTGCTCTATTCATACGTTCGGCTAAACCATTTTGTTGTGGTGTTTTAGTGCATGTTCGATGTCTAAGGATTTCATTCTTGGCACATAATTCATCAAAATCATGGTTACAGAATTCTAATCCATTATTGGTTCTTAATCTCTTAATCATTTTCCTGTTTGATTTTCAATTAATGTTTTCCATGTAATGAATTTATTTAATACTTCATCCTTATTTTTCAAAAAAAATAAATCTACACTTTTATAGAATAATCATCAATTAAGGTAATGGAATATTGAGATTTGGAGAGTGAGTGGGTACCTTCGATGAGCCCCACAACTCGGAGTGAAAGTAACCTAGTGTTGATTTGGTGTATGGTTTGCTGTGCTGAATTTGAGTCTATGTGCCTTCCCAAGTATGCAACTTTCACAGAAGTCCACACTTGTTATTTGGTTCACATCCAGTAGCCCTTGTTTTGTAAATTCTTGCATTCCTTTTCAGGCTCATGTGACCCAATCTTTTGTGCCATATGACAGTTTTGTCTTTTGTGGTTACTGGTACACATGCTTCCCCGGTTATGGTTGATCCTTACAGTACGTATAGTCCTTGCTTCAGGAGCCCTTTCATAACCATTAGGGAGCCACTTAGAATTTCATTACCCCCTCAGACGCTCTGTAACTGAGCCCCTTTTGATCCATTGTTCCCAAAGAAATTAAGTTTCTTTTGAGGTCTGGTATGTATCTGACTTCAGTGATTATTTTAATCGAGCCATCCCACATTCTCAACCTTACTGATCCCATGCCATGTATCCTACATGACTCATTATTCTCCATCAACACTTGTCCTGCTTCCATTTCCTAAAATTCATAGAACCAATCCCTCCGAGGACACATGTGATAAGTACAGCCTGGGTCCAAAATCCATTCTTCCTTTGGGTCAATACTTGAGGTAAAGACATCTGCATCTTCATTTCCATCAACGAAGTTGGCAGTGTCATTTACTGGATTGGATTCAGGTTTCTGATTGCTTTGATTGTTCTTCCTTTGAGGGAAGTTCATTCTAAAGTGTCATTCTTTGTTGCAAATCCAGCAAGTCTTTTCAGTTCTAGACCTATATCTGGATCTCTGTCTGCTTTTGTTTCCATGTTCTTTTCTGTCCATGGTTCTACCTTTTACATTCAGTACTTCCCCAGAGTTTTTATGGTGTTTCCTTATTGCTCTTAAGCCAAATTCTTGTAAGAGTTTCTCTCCCATACTTGAGAGTATCATTCAACATATTATACGCGTTTGGCAATGAGTTTAATAAGAAGATTGCTTGATTTTCATCATCAATTGTAACCTCTATATTTACCAAGTCTGACAGTAATTTTGTGAACTCATCTATATTTTCATCTATGCTCTTACTTTTATCCATTCTAAATCAACAGAACCGTTGCTTCAAGTAGATCCGAATTTGTAGGGCCTTGGTCATATACAGTTGTTCAAGTCTATTCCACATCTCACAAGTGGACTTTTCTTTTACAACCTTTCTTAGTATTTGATCACTCAAGCTCAATATACTCGTATTTCGTCCCCTTTTAGGAATTTCACATTTGTTCTCACTCGTTTCTGGAATCTTGGACTCTCCCTTGAGTGCTTCATCTAGACCTAGGTTGCCCAGATGAGCAATCATCTTCTCCCTCCATAGATTGAAATCATTTTTGCCATCGAACTTCTCTAGCTCGAGTCTTGATGTTGACATGCTTGATGATGATCTGTGGCCAGTGGACGATCTTCAAGAATTCCAGTCAAGAATTCTCAAGATGTAAGAATTTGATGCAAGAATTTGAATTCAAGACAATCGGAGTTCCAGGAGTTCTTTTACGGGAGTCTGATTACAATGAGAAAGGATTTGTGATTCAAGATTCTACACAATGATCACAACCTTGCTCTTGGTACCAATTGTTGAGACTTCTTGAGAATATCGATCAAATGAGAACAAGAATTTAAACTGAATGCAACGCACAATTATGAAAACTAAGAACAGAAAACATAAAGCGATGACACATAAATTACTTGGTTCGGATCAATGTGATCCTACATCCAAGGTTCGGGATATTCTCCCTGATTGAATCCACTATCAAACTAATCTAGAGTTACAAATTACACAATCCAAAATTCCACATAGATCAATACAATTCCATCGACTTAAAGCATGACTTAATTTATAATATGTGTAGCAATCAATCCTTTTACTCTTCTCGAATCAATCAGGCGATTTGTTTTTTTGAAGAGAAGACATGCAGACTGTTTCATGAAATATATTTCTCAGAAGAAGCCATGACCGTGCTTCCCTCCAATTTATTTATAACCCATTATGATCAATCTGAACCATTGATTGATCATGGTTAACCTAGACCATCCAATCTATTTTATAAGTGGCAAAAGACCCCCACAGTTATATTACGCTCGAGCTTTTGATAAAAGTGAGTTAATAATATTTAATTTAATAATAAATACATAAGTTAATTTTTTTTAGCAGATTTGGGTTTAAATTGGATTCGGGTCATAATTTTAGAATTTTCCTTATTGAAATCAGATCCAAAAAATGTCGATGGTTCAAAAGAATGGGTTGTGGCCCATAAAGACCCGATTGTGTGGTTCACTATAACTATAATTCCATATCCATTCAGTTATACAAATTAAAGATATGAACAATTCAAACCCAAAGATCATTTCTTTGGGGTTTGGGGGACCATGGGGGTAACAAATTAATCGGGTGAGCTGGGATAGTATTTGTAGGCCTAAAATAGAAGGGGGGCCTTGGTATTAAGAACTTAGAAAACTTCAACCTAGCCTTGTTGGGAAAATGGGGATGGAAGATGTTGGTCGAGGATTATAAACTATGGATAAAAATCTTAGCCTCTAAATACTTTGAAGGTCCTATAGTTAATTTGGTTGTGTATATTAACAGAGGATATAAAGATTCAACTTGGTGGAGGGACCTCAAAAATCTACTTATATCTAATGAGGATGGTTGGTTTAGGAAGGGACTGTGTCGAGAAGGGGGAAATTGAAATCACAATAAATTTTGGGATGATATATGGGCTGGAGATTCGCCTCTGAATGTTAACTTTAACAGACTCAGGAACATGTCATTACTTGATCAAAGTAATATAGCAGAGATGGGGAACTGGGTAGAGGGAGTTTGGAGATGGAATTGGTCTTGGAGAAGAGATTTCTTTACTTGAGAATCACCACTTTTTAACGAGCTTCTTTCATGCATTGACATGTATAAATCGGTTGATGATCAGTCGGAATCATGGGTGTTGTAATATGAAGCTGATGGGAAATTTTCTGCTAATCTGCATATGAGCTAATCCGACCTTCTGATTCTTGGGATGCTGATTGTAAGATGACTTTCGGTAATTTATGGCGTAAGTGTTGTGATTTTTTAACATCGTTAATCATATTTTTTATTTTTTCTTTGCTACTAGGTTGAGGTTGATGTGTCCATTTTTGGCTTTGAAGGCTTGTTTTTCATCTGCTATTTTTGATTTGCTCTTGAACGCATCCTTGCTTCTCTTTTTATCGTTTTGATTGTAGGAAAATACCTCTGATATTTTTCTTTTTCACAACTTATTAATGAACTTTTTTTCTGATAAAAAAATTATATATATATATATATATGACTCGTTTAATCCCTAAAGTTTTAAAAAATTTATTAATTCAGTTGACGTTAATTCTTGAATCAATCTCTCTCTATTTGCTTATCATGGCCGACTAATGTCGAGGACAGAACGAGTTTCTAAAATTTTACCGAACTGGAAATGGACTCAATTAGAATACTAATGCTTAAATAAATTTTTTTGTTAAATAATTTTTTTTCTAATTTTTTTTGTTAGTCAATTTTTTTTGTTGATACGCGGGTTTGGCCTCAACCAACTAGGAAAAAAACATGTTAGTCGATTGTTGATGCGTGGGTTTGGGATGAACCGACTCGATTGGCTAAGGGAATGCAACATTATCATGTTGGCCAACCCAACTGAATAAGTATTTTTAATAATAATAATTATTATTATTATGAATATTACGGAAAATGTATTTGAGTTCATACATCCTAAAAGTATTACCTACTCCAACATTTACCAACTTCAAATGTTATTTTTTTCAGTTTACAATAATTTGGCTTCAAATTAGGAAAAAATTGACCAATATGCTAGTACCTGGCACGCGTTTTGTGCGGTGCCAACAAAAACTAGTATAATATAACTAAGCTAAAAACAATGGCACAAATTCTAAGAAATAGAAGAACTATTCACGCAGCAATGACTTGACTAAAACATATATACCTATAGGGGACCAGTGGCACCATAATGCATTCATATCACTTGAAGAATATGGGACCAAGAAAAAATTTAGAACGCATAATTAGGGTTACTTCAAATTAAGATGGTGGTCGCTGATTTATTCATATAGCAACATGGGCAGATCCAAGAATTTAATCTAAATGATATATAAATCTGAATATATTTTAAGAGTATGGATTATAAATATTAGAAAAAAATCATAAAATATAATCTTATTGTAAATATATCATATCTGAACTGAGCTACCACTAGGATTGGCCTCATGAAAAGAACGTAATTTAATTCCCAACCCTCCCTTAATTCTCAAATACAAATCAAATGCATGCATGTAGTATTCTTATCTTATATGGGATGAGGTGAATCTCTTGTTTGGATTACTCTATCTGTTTTGGCCCTTCACTTAGATATTGTGGATAACAATTCCCCTCATCCTACCCCACCCCACCTCCCCCACCCCCACCCATTTAACATGAACATGATCAACATGGTATTTGTTTTACATATTATAAAAAGGGAGATTCTCAAATATCTTTTATCAGCGATTCTTGAACCATAACTCAGATCCTTTTGTCTTGTCCATTCCTTCTACAAAATGAGCCATTTTCCATGCTTGCATTGCCACCCTCATACCTATATTAGAATGGTAATATTCGTTCATTTGAACCAGATTTTCAGCCCTTGTCTTGCTTATTTTCTTCTTGTTCCAAGTACATAGTTACACATAAGCTTTGTTGATCATTTCAGGTTCAAAATCTTATAGAGAGGTGCTTGCTTCTTCATATGGACAGAGATCAGTGTGTGAAGGCCTTGGCTGAGCATGCTAATATTCGACCTCTCGTAACAATCACAGGTACGAATCATCCATAATCATGCTCAAGAATGATCATGACTTTATCAGACATGAAGATTGTTTACATTTCTTTGATGGTCAATTGCCTTAACCCCACCCCCCTCCGATCTTACATGGCTGAAAGTATTTTTAATTAGGTTTAGAATAACCTGGTCAAAGGATAATTAATAAGCAACTCTATTTGCATGTTTGTAATATTAAGATTACGTTTAATATTCATAGTTTCTTGGTTGATATTTAAAATCATAAAAGTTTGATTACAAAAGGAATATTTATTTATATATTTCTGCAGTGTGGAAGGAGCTGCTGAAAGAGAACAAGGACTTCTTTCAATCATATCATCGATCTATATCTCCAAGGCCGTTTACAAGTAAGTCTTCTAAACTTTTTTCATCATAAATATAAATACTATACATATGGTCATTAAAATCAATGCCAAGAATGCAATTTTTTTTAAAACTTTTAGGATAAGAGGAAGTCTTGAACCCGAGATCTCTTGCATTGGAAATAGATGACAAACGAATAGGTCAATGTCTTGCCAACAATACATTCTTAATTAATTATCATTAATATTGTTAATTGTCTTGTATCTCTTTGTGGGTTCGAGTAATCTCTTGAAAATCCGAGGGATTGAATCAGATCTAATCCCTACTCTCTGAGAATTTTGCTTCAAAAAAAAAAACAGAAGAAATTGTATGTATCTTACCCCTCTCTAGCTAATTAAGTTCATTGAAAGACGATGGATAACGTTGTAACGGGTTAGAGTAATAAATTTTTCTTATCTAAAAGAAAAATTCATCGAAGGAATATGAATTCTGTTTTATACAAAATTTTCTTTAATTCATAGATGGGTATGTTCAAAGGACACCAAGATTTGCAAGAAGATCAAACCAGTGGAGATAACTAGAAGAATTAATAATCAGAAATCTGAAGTCTCCATTGCAAGTATACATACAGCAACATCTTGCTGGTAATCCCTAGTTAGGGTTTCTTGACTATGAATTTATGCAATCATATAAATAGCTAGCTACTTTGCCCTTAAAAAACATATATTGTGGTAGCTTTTTAATCATATATCTTCTAGATAATTTCTCTGACCCCTTCATGTAAAATATTCCTTTTATTATTCTATGAAAGTTTGACGGCATTAGAAAATTGCTATTTTTTGATCGGTAAAAGAAAATTTATTATTCGGCACAATTGGTGCACCGACCCTTGACAGGTATACCAAGAATTACATCCATACGAAACATGCTAAGGATGTTCTAAGCACCAAAATTCATTTCTAATTATGAACCAACAAACTGCTAACATGTTATTAGGCCTAACAAGAGCAACATCATCATATTCTACTACAAATCCTAGAATATTGCTATTATATGGTACATTTTGTTAAAAAAAATTATGTAGTTAATTACTATATATGTGTTTATTTATTTAATTATATATATTTATATACACACAAAAAAATGTTGTGTATATGATGTCTATCATTAAAGAACCTCAAAGTTAGCTAGGTTTAAAAGAAAATCTATTCAAATAATTTTTTTTAGACTTCCTGATATATAACAATCTTTCCCCCCATAAAATACCTATCCTCGTACTATTTTAGTTAATTAATATCTTAATTTGTCTAATTTCCACAAAACATTAGATTTTAATTATAATATCATCTCTATATATTTTTTATTTCTTAAAAAATTTGTCATTTAAGAATATAATAAATTAAAATTAAATTTTTTAAAATTCAAATATCTAAATGAATTATTACTATAGTGGGCATCGAGCATTTAATAATTCAACAACTGCAATGATTTTGTCAATTGTTATACTACCAAATATGTTAGAAGTCATTCCCAATAATCGATCACTTAAAGAGGAGCTAAAAAATCAATCATAAATTAATTCTACTAATTCCCTTTGTTTTATGGAATCCACTGCTAGAATAATGTACCTGAAAAATTTTGACATACGATTTAGTCATTAATCACTTGATCAATAGAACTCAAAGTACAATAAATACCAAGGAAATAACAGGAAATTCGATGTTGGGTACATTGACTCCAATATCAATGGCTACAATTCATTTGGGGCTGTGAGGTCCACACAATAACATGTAAATTTCAAATACAATTAAATCGTTGGATCTGGTCTTAGGACAGACTAGGTCCAAATTTCCCGAAAATAACATGCATGCATTTTAATTATGTCACACTCTATATTAATGTCTCAGTGATTTTGTGGTTTACATGGCTTTTAACCTTTTCTTTTTCCCTCATCCACTTCTCGTAGTTAGGCTCAAGAATATCGATGACTCTATAATGAAACCTATGGTTTTCCGATTAATTGTGTCTTTACTTTGCTTTGCTTAAGCAAATAGTAACAATTATTTTTTAAAAAAATTCAAACAAACTAATTAACGTTAACCTTATGTGCATTAGCTACAAAATATAATCATAAACCCATTTAATTTAGATATAAAAAACCTAATAATGACTCTTAATAGAGAAGAGTGTAGCCAGATGCCCATTACCAATTGACTTAATTAGCACTAAGTTATATATTAAAAAAGAATCATGCACCTAACCAACTACTTTTGTTTTGTAAAAAAAACAGGTCAACCTAAATTGGTTTGTTTGATAACGCACTTAACGACTGCATCTTTGAGTATTATCAAAAAACACATATCTTTTTTATTTTACGATTGCATCTTTGAGTGGTATCATGGTACTCGTGAAAGACAGGTGTAGCATGATACCACCCAAAAATGGCATAAAATAAACCACTAAAATGCGAAAATTAACCGATCCAACATCATAATTTTGTTCTAGGAAAATGATAGCCGACGAAGGTACCTCTTCATCAACATCACATTCAGTAAATAGTCATCTTTCTATCTTTCGCACCAAAGCCATCCACCACTTCTCCTTCATTAATCACACTTTGAGGACAGTGGGCCCACTACACATATATAATAATATATATATATATTTAAAAAAAAATATCTCTGAATTTATCAATTAAAAGGATTTTTATATACATTTAATTTCTTGCTGAAGAAAAGGACTTACATTTTTAGCAGCAGTGCTAAAAGCTTCCTTGTGGGTCATGTTGGGATACTCAGTCTTCAGCCTCTTGATTTCATCCCTGATTCATGCATGGAAATGTTTGCAATGATTTTTTCTATCTATAAATGTGAAAATTGAAAGAATTATCTAGGAAAAATTACAATTTTGGTTTTATATATTTTTCTCTAAGCAATTTGGTCATCTATATTATCAAATTTAAGTGTTAGTCCGTTATATTTGCTTTTTGGTAATTTTCATCATTTTTCTGCTTGGCACTAACGTGATGCTAATATGAGTCCATCGTGTCCAGTACCTCATAAGCACTCCAATGAAAAATGACTAAAATAGTAAAATTACAAAAGTCCAAAATTACCAAATGAAAATTGAAAGATACATGACTAAGACTCAATTATAATAACATAGCGGGCCAAAATTACAGACGTAAACATTGAGGATGGAAAAAGTAATTTTCCTTTTATTTAACATACTCATATAATATGACATAAATATCAAGGTTTATTTGTACTTGATGAAGTGATTATAGGCAGATGGAGCTCGTTGTTTCTTCTCCGGAGCTGTATAAACCAAAAAATATTGTTAAAATAGCTTAAAATTTCCAATACTAGTCCCAAACTTTTAGAATCAATCAAATACAGTCCGACAAAATCAAGAATAGTCTCACATAAATGTTTTTACCAAATTTAGTCCCACAGAAATTATATTTTAATAAAAGTGGTATCATAATTGAATAGGGAGCTTTGAGACAACTTCTGATTAAAAATAAAAGTTTGAGACTAGTATTCATTAAAATCAAAAGTTTGGGATTATTTTTTATTAAAAACAATTTACATGAGATTATTTTGATTATGTCTAAAAGTTTGGGACTAGTATCGTAAAGATCACTATTTATAGGACCATTTTTTAGAATTTACCCTAATAAAAATTAAAAGAAATCAACTGCGATAACATATATATGTAACAGTAAGTACTTACGTTTGTGGATAATCTGGTTAATTTCAACAGAATCATAGTCATCGTCTTCCTCGAATGAGAAAACGAAGGAATTAGGGCTATGTTTTTTTGTGTCAGCATCCACTTCTCCAGACAAAACCTCCTGTTTTTGCTGTACCTAGTTCATTACATTTAAATGGATGGATCAAAATGTAATTTATGTCATGAAAAAAGTTTGAATTTTATATAATTTTATTTTAAAAATATAAACTCCGTAGGCAACCGCAGCCCCTCAAAAAAAAATTTACACTTTTTTGTCCTGCTCCATACAAAGGCTAGATTCGCCCTTGTTTGTTCGTCTCCTTAGATGTAAAATAATTTTCATTTGATGAGACCAATCGAGACTCTGATAGCAACCTATAATCTGCCTTCATTCATTGCTACCAAACATATTTTAATAATTGCATGAAAAAAAATAAAAAGATGAAGGACTTCACCATTTCTTCAAATTGATTACGTGAAGCAAGAAGATGGAGTGGGAGAAAACAGGCTTTCAACATGTTAACAGAGAGTATTGTAAAGCAATGGCCACATCTCACTGTCACCACCATGGATAAGCTGTTGCATGGAACATTAACCTGCAAATTTAATCAGAATTTTAAATAAATAATTATATTACTGTCTTATAATTGTAAAATTAAATGAACATGAAATTGAATAAATTATTTATCGAAAAGGATTTTTTTATAGGTTACTAGTAAAATTGTGGAGCAAAATCCACATTGCACCGAGCAAATTTGGTCTTGGGAATCAAGCAGATTAATATCTATGGTAGACATATTGTGAGGAGGAGAATATGAGTGAAACGAGGTTAAAGAAAAAGATAAGGAGCAAGGAATTTATAGTCTACATCTTATAGTTTAGATCTCAACATGAATTATTATTATTATTATTTTTTAAAATGGCAATGCAATATTTTGACTGAATAATTTGAATTGAATGCAACAATACTTAATTTCTTTGATCATTTGACTTGTTTTTTTTTTTTTCATCTCTAGTCAAAACACATGCATGTGTGTGAATAAATTAGTAATATGTTTTGTCTGTGCCCTCGTAGACGAAGTGCTTCTCACCGTCTATGGCCTAACAAACATGACACGTTGGCACCCACGTGCTGCAGCTCTCATGTCCACTAGGCTTTGCAATGCCATTGTATAAGAAAATAAAGTTGCGGATATACTATCAGCTTAACTTATAGTAAGGTGGTAAGCGTGTGATCCTAACAATAGCTTTAAACATGTTTTTGTATAATTAATTAAAACAATTATTTGTAAGTAATTTTTTATTCTTTTAAAAGAATTTATGGCGTTATAAAATATGCTTTATTATTTTTTTAAAGCATATTGTTTAAGTGTGCACAAGATTCAAGGGGTGGTGTAAATAACTTATGCCTATAATTAGAATGTGTAGTTTTCTTCATATTTAAACTTCCTCACCTGTAAGTCAGGCTTTCGTTTCCTTTCTTGAAAGTGAAAGTCATGTAGAGGCCTTAATATCACTGCTTGGGGGAATCGTTCCATTTTCTATTATTTTATTTTATTTATTCTGGTAAGTGATTTGGCCATCTCTTTTATATACTTATAATAGTAAATAGTTTGTCGCAGATGTGTTAATGATCCCACGTGCATGCATGCAGATGCTTGTGATAAAGAAAAATATAATGAAATTAGGTTTCATTAAATTTTGAAAAAGAGAGAAGCGAATAAAAAAAAGTGGATAAAGGAAAAGATAAATAAGAGAGAGTGGTTAAGTTGTCAAGAAACCCTGGCTGGCTTTATTATATCATCAACTGGGTGGAATAAACGAACTTAATTGAGCTGAATATGAAGAAAGTTTTAAGGCTCAAATTAGATGTTTTCGAACTTGAGATTGATTCGAAGTTCAAATAGTTTTAATTTTTTGCACTAATTAGAGCTTGAATTTGAGTATGTTTATGAGCTAATCGAAAATAAAATACTCGAAAGACTTTAAATATTTTTATTTAAATTTAATTATATTATATAGTAAGGATAAATTACAAAAATAGTCTTATGGTACATTTGAATTTAGAGATTTGAAGTCACGGATTTCAAATCTTTGATTTCAAATCTATTTAATTGTTTGGATTAATTTATAATTGGTTTATTTCAAATTCATTTTTTACTAATTTATGTAAATATAATGATAATTACGATGGATTTGAAATGCACCTAAGATATATTTCATTTCAAATCCAAGTTTCAAATCCAATCTTAATCGAATCTCTCCATTCAAATGAAATTCATCCATCCACACACAACTTTATGGAATATGGATACATGCAATATCAGTCTCAAACCTTTATGATTAATCAAATATAATCCAAAAAATTACTTTTTTGATAAATGTAGTCTCACATAAATGTTTGAATTAAATATAGTCCTAAAAAAGTTTGTACCAGTTCGAATTCAACTCGATTACTTTACATCACTAGACTGGTGAGCAAGATTGCTCCAATTGCAGTGCACAACTGAGTTGGGGGAACTTTATGAACAAATTCATGGGTTACATTCAGCAACTGTCGAAATTGGATCTTCAGTTCCTCAATCTACTCTTTATCCATCTGATATATTTTTGTCAAAAATGCAAAAATGAAGACACAATTTGGAAAAATGGAGACTATGTTTCTTGGGCTTTCAGAACCCGTACCATGGTTGGGCTTGGGAAATCTTCGGGCCGATCTTATAGGAGGAAAATCAATTCAACTTAATACACAGAAAAAAAAAATTCACTGCCTAGTTTGAGAAGAATGGGGACTTCCATGCCCTTCGTCTAGCAAAATGGCAAGGTGAATGGAATTCAGTTTCTCTTCGTCATTACTACCAACAACAACGTTCTCTCAATCTTCCGCACAATCCTTCTACGATTTTTTTTTTACTTGTTTTATTACTTCTTATGAAATTCAATTTTGTTGCAATGCCGATTACAAAGTATGTTGATAGTAAGGGACTGAATCATTAATCAAAATTAGGCAAACCTCTCCTTCTAATTATAGGATTCATTCTGATTGATATCACCAAAATTTGCGATGACTTGCTGATATCAATAGAGAGGGGGTTCACCTCTCTTTCTTCTCCAACGCTCAATATAACAGCAGGGATGTCAGTAAGATCTTCTGCAATGACCATGAAATAACAGTGATCCCCTCCGACGCTCAACGCTCAAATCAGGTGATTGGATATAAGGAGATATATGCGATAGCTAAAGACAATTATTAATTAGAGGGCTTAATTGATACCCCAAACCTGATATTTATAGGCGGAGACCTAAGAGTTGTATTGCAGCAAGGACTCTTTCCATGTTTATCCAAATCTTACCCAGATATGTCAAGATCTTGTGAATACAATCAAATCCCTGATATTGCTCCGCAGATCTAGGACTAGGTATCTTGGGGGACTAGTTTCCTTGCTGAGAGCCGGCAGCAACAAGGAAAATGAGAAGAGCTCGGCATATCAGCTCGGGCTCCCAAAAGAGGTCGTTCACCGAGATACCGGAGGGGCAACAGGTGAGGTGAAACAGGTCGGACGCCACAAAGAGTTCGGAATGGTAGGCGAGGTCTCGCGAAGAAAGGCGAGTAATATACCATGGAGCCAGGTCGGCTTGTCAGGTGGTATCTTTTAGGAGGTATCACTGATGATTGGATAGATTGATGTATTTTAAGGAAAGAAAATATTTTTAATTCACTAAAATACAAAACTGAAGAGAAAAAATCGTAGTGATAAATAATTTCATATATTACAATATTTGTCTAATATCATACCGATACATAATTTCTTAAATTATGATATTTGACAAAGTGTAACAAGACAAAATGTGATATATTTTGTGTCAAGGTAACTGTTTTGAATTATACAATTGTCAACGTCATTCAATGCCACATCTTGGATTATATATATTAGTCCTTATTTGCACGTATTGCGTGTATATATAATTAATTTTTTTTTTTATTTTGTAAAAATTGATATGATAATTGTAAATTATTTTTTTACTTTTGGTTTTTGGGATGTAATAACTTTTTTTCAAATTAATTTTGTGGTTTACTACCCTCAATGTATTTTTTCATATTATTGTGTTTATCCAAATTGACAGCGGTCTTGTGGTCATTTAGCACATTGAAATGTTTGTTATTTGACAACATATGTGAGGGTATTATGGTAAGTTCACTTTAGATCATACCACCAACACCTCACACATTATATATAGTATGTATATATATAATTGTTTTTTTATATTTTTAAATGTTTAGATAAAAATAACCCTTCATTTCTTAGATAAAAAATTTTAACAAAAATTTACAATGTTAAATTTAATTTATATATCAAATATCACATAATTCATTCCTAAATTATCCCCATGCAAAACATTTTTTTTATATTATCAAACCGCCAATATTGACGGGAGGTTTTACTGCCAAAAAACAATAAAAGTGGTACGTGAGAGGGTGGCCAAACCAAACCTCTTAAAAAACGTTACATGAAATCGGTAAAAGATCTAAGGTATGGTAAACCAATTTTATCCAATCTACATAGTCCCTATACAAAACTTATTTAAATTAGATATCATATGTTGTCTCATGAATATATCTTAAATTGTAGTTTTAATGTACTTACAAATCAGAAGCATCCCATTCTCTACGACTCTTCAACTATAGGCTTTTAATTCAAAAGCTCACCTTAAAATGACCTATAATGCCGTCGTAGTTGACCAACAAAAGTTGGGGCGAAGAGCTTTATTTGGATTGGGTGAAGATTCCATAAATGCTACATTTGAAATTTGTTGGATACAACAACTGCGGGAAGAATCGAAAAGTAATGTTTCAACTACTATATGGTTTAGAACAATTTGAGTTGTAGTGTTACCATCTATAACGTTTGGTCACACAAATAATATCAATATCATGTCACGTATTCGATTATCATAAATTGTAAGGTAGTGCAATTATTAATATGGGTTGTTGAGTTGCAACAATTATACTTGTTGTGAGAGTGATCGAAACGTAACATTTGGACTATTGTGCAGCTTAAAAATATTTGAGTTGCACAGTTACCATCAGCTATAACTTTAGTAAAACAGCAAGCACTTGATCCAACAGAATTGGTAGGGTAGCTACGACGCCCAACCAAGAAATCCATATTTGAATATAAATTAATATAATTTTTTTGTTTTTTTATTAAAATTAATATTGATATATATAAGATTGGCGAATTTAAATATGATAATATACTATATTATATTATTGATAAAAAGACAAAAAAATATGTATGAAGATGTTATAAAAATAAATAAGATACTAAATTAGTCATTAAAAAGCTACGATGTGCGGATACAGATATATGAATATATGGATATGCGGATACAGATATTCTTGCACAATATTTTTTAAATCTATAGGATATGATGCATCTGGATACGACATTTTTTTTTACTTTTTTATACATGTAAATCAATAATATTTAGGAAAAATTGTGCAAATCATCGTATAGTTTAGTCCAAACTCACTTTGTAAAAACGTTAAGGATGTAAACTATAATTTTTAACCAATGGTTACAAAGTGAAACTTGGATTAAACTATAATATGTTTTGGGTAATTTTTTCCTAAATATTATTGTTGTGTATGTATAAATAAATAAATATTATCGTATACAAACTTATCGCATCCTATAAATTTTGAAAATATCGTGCAATACATGAAAGTTAATGATATAAATTGTAATTTTTCAAACAATAATTACAAAGTGAAATTTGGACTAAAATATAAGATATTACATGCAATTTTTCCTAATATTTATTAAAAATCAAGTTTCAAACATATAATCATCTTTAACCAAATTACAAGTCAAAATAATAAAGTTGGTATATCTTGATCATGTCGGATATGGTCTCAGACGTATCTTGACCGTATCCAGACACGTATCCAATATTTAAATTTAATTTTTAATTCTGGATACGTCTGAGTCAAGCGTATCTTGATCGTATCCAAATATGTCCAAGCTTAAAATAATTTTTAATTCAAATACACCAAATGACATATCGATATGTATCAGTGTAGTATCTGTGTGTATCCATATCCAAAAACTATCATATATATGAACATGTAAATTATAGAAGTATCTGTACATCATAGCTATAAAACATATTCTTGTCCATCTCCTTGGCCAAGCGTTACCTTCTTGTTATATTGTAATAGATGATAGAGTAATCACTTAAAATGGCTAATTCAATTAAATAATATAAAAAATCAAAAATAAAGTAAACAAAGGTCTACGTTTCTATTAGGGATGACAATGAGACAGGTCGGATCGGGTTTGACCAAACCTGAGACCCGCTCTGCTAACAAAAAAAACAAGACCCGCCCCGTCCCAACAGCACCGCCCGCCACGCTGACCCAGTTGGTTAAACTCGCCTGCCCTGGAAATCGGTTGTTTTCTTTAAAAAAAAATTTGCTAGCTAGAAATTAATTTTGAAGCACAAAAATTGAGTTTTTTTGATTGAATTTCATATTTTTCTCTAGTAAATATTTATAATAAGCCATGTAAAACTATCTTTAAGCTACAAAATCTTTATTAATTTGCTATTATTCTCTTCAAAATATCCAACTTCTTTAATATGAACACGTGAGTCTTGATAAAAATTAAATAATGACATTTTATTATTCAACCAAAGAAGTTAAATATATATTCAAATTAAATTTAAAAAAATTAATATATATATAGCGGGGCGGGGCGGGTTTGCAAACCCCGGGACCCACCCCCGCCCCGTTTCGAAACCTGGTTGAAGCAGGTCCAGACCGCCTCGGTGGGAAGGGTTCAATACGGATCCGGGTAGGACTTGTACACATTGTAATCCCTAGTTTCTACCGTGAAACGCGATTCAAGGACAAAAGGACGTTTGTATGGACAATTCGCGAGGTCGGTCTAATGGCTCCCATTCTCAAGGGATATCATCATTATATCATCTTTGATCTAAATAATAATAAATTTTAAAAAAAACCAAAAGAAATTTACAGGAAATAAGAGTTACGAGTCATGGAAAATATTGTATAATTACAAATACCAATAAAAAAGAACCTCAAATTAATTGTTTGATATAATAAACGTGTAAAAATATATTTTCTAAACAATATTCTCTATCATATTATATAAAATATGCAATATTAATAATATGATTTTACGCTAAAACCTCTGAAATTCAATTATACGATGCAAATATCTCTTTTTTAAAATTTTTTTTTTTAAAGTAACCTATTCCTTCGACAACTATAAATATAGCCCATGTGATAAACCTTGAGGCACATGTTACTCAAAGCAATAGAAAAACTTTCTATGGCGAATGAAGAAGAAGCGAGAGAAGTCGAAATCTGCGGCGACGTATTAGAAAAAATACTATCGCATGTACCTCTTGTGGATTTGGTCTCCGCAGCCGACGTCTCCAAATCATGGCGCTGCGCCGTCGCCTCCTCCCTCCGCCACCACAACAAACCCAAGCCTTGGCTAATCCTCCACACCCAAGGCACCCGCTACCCGCAAGCCACAACCGCACAATCCTACGACCCCAGGTCGCACGTCTGGATCAAAATGCCTCAGCCTCCGATCTACTACGTCTCCGCACTGAGATCGTCGCATTCGAATTTCCTCTACATGCTCTCTCCTTCGAAATTATCTTTCTCTTTTGATCCTCTCAATTTAACCTGGTGTCACGTGGAACCCCCGCTCCTATGGCGCGCAGATCCAATCGTCGCCCGCGTGGGGGATTCGGTTATAGTTGCCGGCGGCGGCTGTGATTTTGAGGACGATCCGCTGCCGGTTGAGATCTACGATATGAAGACGCGATCGTGGTGCACGTATGAGTCAATGCCGTCGATTTTTAAAGACTCGGCGGCTTCGCAGTGGCAGTCGATCGCTACGACTTCGGATAAACTCGTCGTAACAGATACGCGGTCCGGGATAACGCATTGGTTTGAACCGGAAACCAAGTCATGGTCCGAACCGATTGTGTTGAATCCGGATCGATCCGTTTTCCATTTCAGTATCGGATCGTCAATGGAGAAATGATTTTGGTCGGTTTATGCATGATCGAAAATGTTGAACGGGTGAAGATATGGAGGTTCGATTTAGAAGACTTCTCGAAGTACGAAGAGATCGGAGATATGCCTTTGGAGTTTTTGGATAAATTGAGGAGCGAGTATTTCGGAATTTGTTCGATAAAAATTTGTGTGTCGGGGAATATTGTTTACGTGTACAGTCCATCTGAACTGAAGGAGCTCGTGGCTTGCGAGTTGATCCATGGCGGCGGATGCCGATGGTGGAGCGTGGTGAATGTGGTGGCGCGTGAAGAGATGATGGTGAATCATCTGGTGTTTTCGTGCTCTGAAGTTGGCGTTGACGAGTTGCGGAGAGTGATGAAACGTGAGCGCAAGAAACTCGGCGGCTCTGTTGTGAGTTTTCGGCCGTTTCCAGGGTGGACGTGATTTTTTTTAGTGGGCCAATGTTATATGTACATTTTTAATAATATAATATATTTTTAATTCTAATTCTTGAAATATCTATTGAAATATAGAAGGTGCCGTAAGATTCACAACAAACATTTAGTAAATATTTGGTTGGCCTATATTTTCGCGTTGGCATTCTAGGTACGAAACGTATCAAAAATATGAAATCTAACTTTTAGAGTAAAATGATGCAAATTATTGATTCAATCGTTAGTTATGATCTCCTCGATTAAGCATATATAAATTGACTGAAAACTGATCATCGATCCAAATGCTGATAATTCTCCTAGGATAACTGCTCATTGAGTTAGAAGTTGATAATGATCTTCTAACGCAATATTGGTTCCTTGGCCTAATTGTCATAGATCCTCCAACCGGCTACCTGATCCTCGACTTAGAAGTTGATAATCTTCTAATGAAATATTGGTCCATTGGCCTAATCGTCATAACTAGTAATTTTTTCTATCTTTTTTCTGAAAAATTCAATTATCTCTAATCATTCATCATCGAGTCTAACCCTATGCCACTTTAGAAATATTGGAAAATACTTGATGTGAATCGGTTTAGACTCTCATTTATTGACTAACTCAATATGGTTAGTATTTGAGTTTATGTAATTTTTTATTTAAAAAATATTATGTTATGTTTTAATATTAAGTTAGTATATAAGTTAGGCTCAAATCGGATGCATATAAGTATTTCTGAAAAATATTATGTAGTGGCAAGATATTCTGACGGCAGATTGAGTTTTAATTCAATATATGGATTGGTGAGGTGAAGTACTCTTCTCTTACCCCCAAAGAAAAAAGAACAAGTAGTAAAAAACTTTATTAAATGTGGTTAATTGCGTCTGAAAACAGTGTGAAGGAGAGAAGGCCAACAAGCCCATGCAAGTTTGCTCGTGGGAATCCTTGTTTTTCAACATTTTTATGTTTTCAAGAAATGGTTCTCGTTTTCTTAATTATTGACTTTTATTAAGACTTCCAGAACAAAATTTGAAACAAACTTTTTTCAGATGTCGCGCACTTTATTTCAATATATATTTAACTTTTAATTATAATATTCAACGAAATTAAGAAAATCAGTTTCCTAGTATTTGGGGTTTTTTGTTAAAAAAAAATTATATATATGTACCACTTTTCAAAACATTAATCAACTAAATCTACACAAAACTCTTCTCTCCAACTAAATCAACATTCCACAAAATTTTATTCATATAAATCCAAATTTGTATTTCCTTTACTAATATGTATTTTCTCATACCTTAGTTACCCATATCACATCGTTTATATCACTTACATAAAAATATCTTGTCCAACAGTTTATTTTTAGAGGAATGCTAAGTTTTGATATGTAATACACTCGGATTTATATAATCATGACAGATCGAGAGATTCAACGTTTTCTTTCTTCTTAATTCAAAGTTTTTGACGTCTTTTTTTCTTTCTCTTTTCTGGGATTTTGTGCTACAATTAACATTGAATTGTTGTTTTACTTGTGTTATACATTAATTGTTTGTCAAAATATTCCATTGGTTACATAGAGATTGATGATTCTACACGAGTGTGTTTTTGTATGCTAATTTTCTTGAATTAACCATTCATTTAAAACTTGGGCACCGTTTAGTACATTGGTAAGAGTGAGATGAACCATAATTTTTAACTACTCATCACTTACTTATCGCATCCCATCCATTATACCAAACAATGTCTTGATGTTAGATAAGTGCATGCATATACATAATATTTTATGTTGAATAATGAATAAGAAGTCATAAATCACATACAACATGAAAGTTATCACCTATATTTTTTATAAGTGCACCATTTGAGTCTAACGATATACGTGTGATAAGTGCACCACTTGAGCACTTGTTCAGCTTAAGTACACCATCATCTTAATATAAAAAACATGTGTTTTGACAAGTGCACCGCTTGACTCTACGTGTTATATATGCACCGATAGACTCAAATGGCGCACTAGTTAAAATTAAGGTACACAATATTATTAAAATTAAGTGCATCACTTTGTGAAAATTAAGTGCACCATCTTAATATAAACAAATATATTATCACCTCAATATAAACAAGTATACGTATGGGAGCGGTAGGTTTTAAAGACACGTAATATAAGCATAATATATCAACGTGTAGGGTTTAGGAGAAATATTTAAATATGATAGTATATGGCCTGTCCGATGAATTTAGGCGAGCTTGGTTATTTTTTTAAAATCGTATAATGAATAGCTTTGTAAAATCCACACATTTATATTCCAATGTGAACAAAAGTGTCATCACCTTAATATAAACAAATACATCGACATTTTAATATAAACAAGTACACAATCTTTTTAATATAAAAAAAATGTGTTTTTGGATAAGTGTATCGCTTGAGTCTACTGATACATGCGAGATACGTGGACCATCAGACTCAAGTGGTGCACTTGTTAAAATTAACTGTACAACCTTGTAAAAGTTAAAAACTTCAAAATTTCATTCAAACGATTCATTGACCATCTCAAATATACCGTGGTTTTGGGTTCAAATTTAAAATCCCCAAAGACTCATTACAACAAAATTGAAATTTATAAGAAATATAAACAAATTCAACACAATCTAGAAATGGAAGAAGAAGATGGGTTTTGCAACAAACATATACTTATTTACACTTTTCAATCTTCGCAACACCGTCCAACTTAAGATCAAACACTAATCAAAACACCAACACTTTCAAGCCTAGAAAACTCATTGCGATCTACAGTACTTGAATCAAATCCATCGACGTCTTCATTGAAAACAAACCTGCGACACCCATTTCAGAAGAAGAGCAGAAAATTGCTTTAATTCGAGAAGAATTTTTCCCATCACTATGTGTTGATATTCACAATCTAAGTCTATTTTTGTCATATCCCCCAAAAATAGACTTAAACACTTTGAATAATTTTTGACGGACTAAGTCGAAAAAAGTTTTCGGAATGAGAACTTGCCTGAAGTTTGTCCTTTTTTCGGCCTTTGGGCCTTACACACTAATCTATAGCTTTTCGGGCCATGTTTAAGCCTGAGATAGAGGCCTCTTTGGCCCCTCTCATGTCAGAGTGTGCTATATTCAAGTCACAATAGACTCAAAACTATGTTAAATTTTAGAGTGAATTACAAAAATACTCACCTTAAATAGAGATATTTATAATAATAATCTAATCAAATATAATCTAAATAATTTTTTTTAACAAAAATAATCCACATAAATGATATATTTATCTAATATTATTTTACTAAAAATAAATTTTTTAACTATATTTAATTAATTTAAACGTTTGAATTACTATTACAAATATCTTTATTCTAATTTCTAAGTTATATATCAAAATGGTGCATTCTATATTTCAAATACTAAATATAATGTAAACCTTTTGAAGAAATAATTTAATTTATTCAAACAATTAACTTAATTATTTTATAGCAATTAAGTATTATAGAAAATTAAAAATTGATTGAACTTCGAGAGAAGAATAAAATCGTATTAAAAACACAATTTTTTTTTGAAAAAAAAAATACAACTAATATAATTAATAAGTCTATCTGAAACATATTTGCTAAAAAATTAATAACTACATAAAAATATTATTATACCAAGTTGTTTTTATAAATAAATTTAACTGAAATAATTTATATTATAAATAAAAATTGTTTTTAGAATAAAAAGAATAATTATTAAATGCACATTTCAAAGATGTTGAGCTAACTGAGAAAATGGCAACTCTGCAATTCAATCTTCCCTCCACTATCTGGCGACGGAATCGACCGGCATCCAGGTCAACTTTCCGACCGGTTAGGTGCGCAGCTGAACGCCAGGAGCTTTTTAACCGTATTGCACCTGTGTATGATAATGTGCGCCTCCAATTCTGTGAATTGTAACATCGCAAAATGTCTAGCTTCATCGTCTGCTTCATATATCACGGTTCTATCACCTTTTTCTATCAATTTCTAAAATAGGTTTAGTTTCAAATGATATACATTGATTTTTCCAGTTGAACGATTTGTTGAGCTTGGGGTTGCACAGAGTATGGAAGAGGATGTCTGTTTCTTGGAGCGGGTATTTGCTTCTGTTCTTTTATCCCTTTAAAAATCAATCTATACGCGACGAAGAATTTGTTTCTGTTCTTCAAAGTTTAATTATTTCGTGACGTGCATTTTATAATGATGTACGAGATTTAAGGTTCGTGATCTTTTGTGGGTAAAGATTTGATTTTTGGTTATCTTGAATTAAAATCTGCTCATACCCGTTCTAGATTTCATGGATAATATGCAATCTTCTGAGAACAATTTTTTTCTTGATTAATCCAAATGTTACGTGACATTTCCCCATTGTTTTCTTCATTGGAAGAAACACTACATTCTGTGTAAATGCTAGTAGAATAAAGGGTTCCATAGTTTTTTAAGAGAGGAAAGTGGGAAGGTAAGGAATTAAAGATCTATGGTTTGATTCTTTAACAGAGCAAAAGAAGGAGACACTGTGTTGGATGTGTGTTGTGGAAGTGGGGATTTGGCTTTTCTGTTGTCTGAGAAAGTTGGAATTAACGGAAAGGTTTGCTCCCTTACCTTTTTTATTGTCTGGTTAAGAGATGTTATATTTTTTCGTCATGTTTTTCCTGTATGTTCTTGTCCATCTCACAGGTGATTGCTCTTGATTTCTCAAAGGAGCAATTACAGGTTGCTGAATCTCGCAGGCGCGAGAGATTGAAGACCTGCTACAAGAATATTGAGTTAGTGTGATTCTTTAGCTTTGTATATATTGTTATTATCTACCTGAGAAAAAGGAATGTATCAATCACTCAATGGTTCTTTAAAAACATTGAATCCCTATTTTAAAAATAAATTGGTCAAATTTGATGCATTTTAGGTGGGTTGAAGGAAATGCAGTTGATCTACCCTTCTCAGACTCGACTTTTGATGCTGCCACAATTGGCTATGGATTAAGAAATATAGTAGATAGGCATAAAGGTCTGACGGAGATGAGTCGTGTTTTAAAACGTGGTTCAAAAGTATCTGTTCTCGACTTCAACAAAAATACTCATCCATTTACCACTTCAATCCAGGTATAATTTAGCAGTGCAGAATTATTATTAAGAAGTATCCATTCTTTTATATTAGTCCTGCAATGGATCAATAGTCCTATTATATTAAACTTTCTAGATGATATCTTTGGATATCTGGCCATACCGAACGACGAGTTGATTTTGTTAAACATTTAAATCACAGCTGTCTAAACAATACGTGCACACAACAACTACAAAGTATTAATTTGCTAAGTCATTTAAATCCGTTATGCATCCTATCTCAGATTTAAGGTGACCATTTCTACAATTTTCTGGACAGGTTCTTCTACATGCACCTATCTGAGTAGAAATTGCTTGTCGATATGTTTGAAATTTATGACTATAAAAAAGCACAGGAAACTAACTGCTTTTGTCTCTTGGTGTGTCATTGAAGTTACAAAAACACCTATGAAGTCTTTTAACTACAAATCAGTTTTACAATTATTCTTGTTTCCAAGGTGATGACTATTTCACTTTGATAGTAATTTTAGTACGGTAATGTACTATGCTTATTTCAAGAATTTTCATGCAAATTATTTGAAAATATCCCTTTCAAATTTTATGGCACATGCCTCTTTAAATAGTACTCATGAAGTTAAAAGCTTTTATCTCGTCACTGGGCACGATTCCCTTCAAAAGATTTATGTGGTGTTCGTCTATAATTGCTTTTCCAGGAGTGGCTTCTTGATAATGTAGTGGTTCCTGTTGCAAGCAGATATGACCTTGCAAGTGAATACCAGTACTTGAAGAACTCAATCAGTGAGTATTTGACAGGTTTGTCGTCTTGTCCAAATGCTTATCGTTGTAAAAGTTACAGGTGATGGACGATATAACTCAATTGTCTAATTGCATTGAATCCCAAAACTATGTCTCAATCTTTGTGCCAAATAGACTATCATGCTGGACAACGGGGTGATTAATAATACCAAAACTATTACAATGTAATAAGCTGGACTAAAAATGATAATGTCATAATGTGCATTATGATGTTCCATGTAACAGGACTTGTACATTTGTGATGCAGGAGATGAATTGGAGGAACTTGCACTGGATTCTGGCTTTTCAGCTGCGGAGCATTTTGAGATGAGTTTCGGGCTGATGGGGAATTTGGTCGCCACACGATAGGAATCGTCCTCGCTTCTGTTGTGGTTGTCTTTGTCCCTATGAATTTGCTTGCTCTGTCTCCGTAAACGATTCCTTGAATGCTGTGTATGCTTAGGTAGTTTATATACAAGTTGTCAATTTACACCTTTGCCAAAAGATTCTTGGCTTCATTAAAAAGAACTCGTGGCTTAGCTGCTGTTATAAATGGTTTTCACCATTTCATCTTTATCACTGGATTTTGGAGCCTAAAAAAGTTGTGGAAATTAGAAGAACATTCTCCCAAATATAAATCAATGACATTCTAATGTACTCAATAACAGCTGCAATTACTGCACCTAAGGACCCGTATAAAATTTGATCTTGAGTTGTGATCGACTGAAAATTGAGCTTCTTCTCGAGCTCGTGGTGGTTGGTTTGAATGCAGAGCCAGCAGAGGAAGGATTAATGTGCAGGAATTAATGTTGCTGCAATAATCCTTCCTCTTACTGCCATTGTTGCTGCCATGCAATTCAGAATTATGAGACGGGCATTTGAGATAGGATCTATATAGGAAAATCATTAGTGAATGCAAATTCTTTAATCTATTTTCGACTAGATCTCTTTTCGTGCATCGATTGGCTATCGAATTTTTACATGATTTTGTATTTCAAGGTCCAAAAATCTATGGTCCCATCAATGATGTTCCCTTATCAAGTGATGTTCCCTTATCTGCTCCGCTCGTGGACAATCTTCCTGAACCCTTCGATCAAACCCTGCGGCGCATTTTCCATGGGCTCGGCTTCACCTTCACCTCCATTATCTTCATTTTCAACAGGTTTTGATTCTTGTCTCCCTTCGTTCGCATTTCCGTCCGATTCTTCCTCCTTCTTATCTAGAGGTAGCCGCTTTTCAAGTTCCTCAGAACTCCGTTGGGAGTTGGTTTGAACATCTTGTTCAATATTGTTTAATGAAGAGTTGATGGTATTGGGATATGGATTGTTGTTTTGGATGCTGAGGGAGGATTAGCGAGCAGAAAACGAATGTTGCTGCGATAATCCTTCCTCTTGCTGCCCCAATTGAGGAAATGAGACATGAAACACGGAAAATTCTATCACACTGGAAATGTTAGTCCCAATGTGGATATAATTATCGGATTGTGTGGAATCAATGAACACTGCCTTTTGGCATTTGAGTTGGGGTTGGTGAATGAAAATTCCTTAATATTCCTAAGTATTTTTCTTGAACATTTTTTTGATATTTATAAATATATATGTGATCACGTGCCAAAAGAAACTTTCTTACTCTATCTAATCATCAAAATTAAATAGGCAAAATGAAGTAATTAATTGATTAATAGAAAAAGTGATTGTGATGCAATCAATCATAAAGAACTAAGAATAGATCCCACTTGGATGTATCCAATTATTCCATCTTTCTAGGCCGGCTGATTAATTAGAGTCCAGGATCCAGGTGCTCAATGTAAAAATTGACGGAGTCTTACCGTTTTTTCTCTAAACCAACCTGCTAATTATCAATTTCAAAAATCAAATCAACGCAAACTTTCTCAAAATTATGGATGGGGTATTGAACTATATTTTACAAATCATACGGAGACAGTTTGCCATTTATAAACCAAAGGGAAGTAAATTATATTATCAAAACCACATGTTCTTAAAATCTATATTGATTAAATAAGGGTATTTTTATCGTAACACGCCAAATTTTCTCGAAATTGTTGAGGGGGTAGTGGACTTTATTTTGCAAATCACATGGAGATGTTTTACCTATTTACATATCACGGGGGGTAATTACATAATTGTTAAGATCGAACATTACTATATCTCAAGTAAATGAGGATGCCATGTTTCGAAGTTTCAACTGTCAAATGTAAGAACCAGAAATGGATGCTTTTTAGCTAACATAGCAGAAGTACTGCCCAGAATATTCTTAATGCATGCGTTTCAGTCAACAAACTTGTCTGTAGATTATTTATTCCCGTGTAAGGAACAAGAAAATTATAGATATCTATGATGACCAAAGCATCTCCGAAAGCTGCATTGAATTCATCTCCTATCCTATGTCGGATTGGAATCGAGCTCATTTGCAAGGAAATTACAGGATGTGATGCTTGTTGTAGTACCAATAATTATAGTTGCTACTAAGAATACAACTTAAATATTTTGAAATGTAGAACAACCCGAGCGTCACGTTTGGATCAATGTACCTGGTAGAAGGGAGGCAGCCACAAAAGTAAGGAAAATTGACAACCGCCTCGTTTCAGTGTGTTGTGAACATCGACATGGGATTGATATATTAAATCTTACGTATTTAAACCATTGGAAGGGGGGCTTTATCAACACCAATAAAATATCAATTTGTTTGAATAAATTATTCACAGTTTTCCCTAGCTGCCATCATATAAACTAATGAAGGATTGATAGGAATAAACTACCAAACAAGTAATGACAAATGGAAAGGGCTAATTACCATGTTTAATTTCTTCATTCCTTCTCTCTCTCTCTCTCTCTCTCTCTCTCTCTTAATAAGGCTAGTTACATGCTAAAATCTATATGGCTTCCAAAAGAACAAGTCTCTTTTTCTTTCTTCTTGTTCTGCTGTTTCGGGTCACAAAAATTTTGGCTTCTGGGCAACTCATAAACCCTTTCGCTTGCTCTTCAAAGATCCACTCATGTAACGCTCTTCTTTACCAGAAAAACGGTATGCAGGAAGATGAGATTGCATCCTTGTACTTTGTCAATATAACAGAAATCAAAACTATAACACGTGGTAAAAAACAAGACTACTTAGTTCCAGTAAACTGTTCTTGCAAGAATGTTGAGGGGACAAGTGGATACTTCTATGATGTAATTTACAAGCCAGTAAGCAACAGCAGTTTTCTAACTATTTCGAATGATAAATTTAGTGGCCAGGCGTGGGATGGAGGAAAAGATAAGAATTTCACAACGGGGTTGGATGAAACGATGCATCTTCTTTGTGGTTGTGTGGATGATGATTCTCAAGTGGTGGTGACTTATACGGTTCAGGAACAGGATACGGTGTACTCCATTTCGTCTCTACTTTCTGCTCGAAATGGAGGATTAGAAAGCTTGAACTCGTATTTAGCTCCAAATCCATCATATATAGATGTTGGATGGCTCTTATATGTGCCAATGGAAAAGTATGGAATTCCTGAAGGTGAGCAAGATCTCTAGTGAAATATCTTAATTTGTAGAATTACCCAACTAAACTTTGTTAAAGATATTAAGTTTTCTGTACTTTATTTTCTCCATTTCTCAGAAAAGTTCCACAAAGGGGCTATAGTTATTGCCATATTATCAGCTGTGACATTGCTTTCCCTGTGCATGTTGGCAATAATCCTTTTCCGAAGAAAGAAAAACAAGGCACAAAACAAAGAAGATCCAGAAGCTTTTTTCAAGAATTTAAGTGCTCAGAAGTCTGAATTTTTGAAGAAACAGTACCTTCATAAAGACAAAATGGAAGGTAATATAAATCAGTAAAGTTTCTTCATATATTACCTTTCAAAAGTTTGAAGAACCCCATTTAGTAACATATTAGTTTCACAGATATAACAGTTTTTGAGTCAGAAAAACCAGCTTGTTACAGTATTGAAGAGATTGCTGAGGCTACAAGTGACTTTGATGAAAGTAGAATAATTGGGAGAGGGGGATTTGGAAATGTATATCATGGGGTGATTGGAGAAAAGGTGAAGACCATTCATTATTTATCTATGTTCTTAGTCGATTTTCAAGAAATGACAATACTAATCTTGTAGTATATGGTAACAACAGGAAGTTGCTATCAAGAAAATGAGATCTAATAAGTCCAAGGAATTTCTAGCTGAGCTCAAAGTGTTGTGCAAGATACATCATATTAACGTGGTAAAGTTTCATCACCAAGAACCAAGTTTTACCTTTATAATGTCGAATATGCTCAATTATTTATGGCTAGAGTTCAAAGTATAGGTGGAGCTGTTGGGTTATGCTAGTGGAGACGACTACCTATACTTGGTTTATGAGTATATTCAGAATGGTTCACTCAGCGATCATCTTCACAATCCATTATTGAAAGGTATTAACATAACATATGTATTTGAACAAAAACCAGAAGAAAGTTCTCATATAAGAGGTTATTAAGCAGGCCACCAGCCACTGTCGTGGACTGGAAGAATGCAAGTTGCACTAAATGCTGCAAAGGGCATCGAATACATCCACGACCACACAAAAGCACAATATGTGCATCGTGATATAAAAACAGCCAATATTCTTCTTGATGAAGGCCTTAGAGCAAAGGTACCTGTCAAATCTGATGCATTTCTTCATTTAAGTCGAGGATGATATGTCTTGAACATCAAACCAAGGGATTTTTTGGTGAAAACGTGACATTTCCTATTTCCACAGGTTGCAGATTTTGGCCTTGCAAAGCTAGTTGGTAGAACAAATGAAGATGAGTTAATAGCAACTCGACTCGTTGGAACCCCGGGATATCTTCCTCCAGAGTAAGCATTAATCTCCTCAAACAATATTTTATCATATATTATGAAACAACCCCACTTAGTAAATAAAAAAAATTAATGACTCAAGCATCTGATCTAATTTTGCAGAGCTGTGAAAGAGCTACAAGTGACTACCAAAACTGATGTTTTTGCGTTTGGAGTAGTTCTTTCCGAGCTAATAACCGGCCAACGTGCACTCGTACGTGACAACCAGCAGCCGAATAGAATGAAATCACTCATCACAGAGGTATGCGAATTCACAAAATCCCTCACATCAAAACATTGTCAGAAAATGTAACACCAGATAAAAATATAAATATCCTTCTTTCACTTATTATTATCTGGCCAGGTAAACAGGGTCTTCAAAGAAAAAGATCCAGAATCTGCACTGGAATTGATTATAGACGGAAATCTTAAAGGGAATTACCCTCCAGAAGATGTATACAAGGTCTATAATAACATTGATTCCATTCACATTGTGTACTAAACTCATTCATATAATTAGTTTCAGGAAATGTAGACGTTAAGCTGATGACTAGTTTCTAAACTCTGCAGATGGCAGAAGTTGCAAAATGGTGTCTAAGCGAAGAGCCAATCGACAGGCCGGAGATGCATGAAGTGGTTGTTGCGCTAGCTCGAATCAGAATGTCATCTATTGAATGGGAAGCATCACTGGGTGGAAACAGTCAGATTTTCAGTGGAGTTTTCATTGGCAGATGACAACATTTAGCTCCATTTGTTTACTATGTATTCTACTGGCCTGCTTGTTCTTTGTATCGCATGAAAATATAGTTATTTTTATCATATTTTCATTCCTTTCTAGTATAGGTGTGACAGGTTGAAACATCAAGAGTAATTTAATTTGCTTGGTAAGTTACAACTGTTTAAACTGTATCTAGCCTTTATGACTATATATATTTCCATATTATATAGAATTACAATTTCTGTACTACCTCATAAATTACCTCTATGGGATTTCTAAGTTATCAATGAAATATCATGCTCTAAAACCCGAAGTGTAGCATAAGCAACGTTCCCAGAAAATTACACTTTCGATAACACTTTGCTTCGAAACACATGAACTTACTAGACCAGTCTTTCATTAATCACAACTGCAATGTTTTTTTTATTACGTTGGTAAATAGAAATAAACATAAGCTTCTCGACCCTAATGGACTACAAAATATAACAGCGGATGATAGAACATCTTATTTAGAAGTCACCATTTCCAGAATCACCAGCTGAATTCCTTTCGGTGCAATCAAGTATTATACTATAAAAGTTTCATCTGAACAAAAACGGCTAAGACAAAAACAGAGAAAAGAAATAGCAGAGACAATACAAAATACTCACTTAGCCAAATTTTTTGTCAGATAAATTTCTTATTCGCACTAGAGTGTTAAGATAACTAGATTTAAACCTACCAAAAGTAAGATCAGAACATGGGTTTACCTGGGGTAACTGTTATAACCCCTATTGCATCATTTGGTTCCATAAACATTTAGGACTTAAAAATACATTACATTGCAGAATTTCAGAATTTAAGCTTTAAAAACAAATCAGCCTTTAGTTCCAATTTAAAACAAAATGCATGGTTTCAAAGCAATAAACCACCTACAATATGATGTTAAATCATATCCGCAAGCTTTCCGTTTCTAATATTATAATCGAAACCGAGACCATTTTGGTTTGCTTATGGTTGGAACCGATTTTTTTTTTTTTTTATTTGTGATCGAGAAAAAAATAGCAGTACAACTTGTGAAATAATTCTACTAATTTTGTTATATAATTTAAGTTATCTATCTATTCGCCGAAACCTTATAATTTAATATTAAATTTACAGTTCTAGTTACAGTTTCACATGGTTATGATTTTTTGGGTGAAGCCCCTTTTCCAGTCGTTTCCTCCCCCGAAACTGACCGCGACACAACCGCTACTGTAGCTAATGGAGGAACATTCCTTAAAGGAACAATAATAATACTGATGACGGACTAGATTGGGGGGCCCATTGATAGGGCACACCCCATCCTCGCTCGGTACCAAGGGCAAACGCGTCCAAAAATAAGAATTCTATGAAAAAGGATCCCACACTCTTTCTTCGCTAGAACCAAATCATAAATGTGAAAACCCCACATATTTACAATGGAGTAGGAAGACTTGCAAATGGAGTGGGAAGACTTGCACATATTTAACAATGGATATGAAACAATAGAGTTGGAAGACTTGCAAATGGAGTGGAAAGACTTGCACATATTTAATAATTATAAAACAATGGAGTGGGAAGAGTTGCATCTTATATTTTCTCTATAAAATGTATCAAAAGAAAATATCATTTGGGAACAAAGAAAATAATATCAAACAAAACCATTGTTTGTAGTTGTATTAGCAAGGAGAAAGGAAATTTTTGAAGCCTTTTTGCAATCTACATAATCAGTAAGTGGGCTTTTATTATACTACCTTTCGTTTTGACAACGTATGTATGCTTGAAAACTTCAGTCGAATATGTGAACTATTTTAAAAACTATAATGTCATGAAAATTCTAAATATCGGGAGATAAGTGCTATGTGAAGCAACGTGCTACGTACGTGTGAGCCACCTCTTGAACCAATGGGGCAAAGTGTTATACGTACAGGAGCCACATCTTGAATCCGTATGAACCACATCTATAATCCTTATGTTTTGCAGATCGATCTAATCTAATTAGTATATGATATGTGTTCTGATATTATGCATTTTGTATGGCTCAAAGGAGAAAAATCTTGTTATGTGTATCAGTTTATGTTTTGAAACCCGTTTTGAAATTTGTATACGTATATGTTTTTGGCATATTCGATTGGCCCATGCTTGCTGAGTGTCAACTAGAACACTCACCCATTACATCTCCTCCCCAGAAAAAGTAAGACAGATACCCAAGAAGAAGACCAATACTAGTTTTGGTGATGATGATTATGCAGCTGAGAAAAAATGAGTTTAAAAATAAGGTTGTGGAAGCTAAAAGAAATTTTTGAAGAAACATATAACACTAATATCTAAAAGTTTAATTTATTCTTATTAACCAAAAATTAAATAAATCGGAACATGAATTGTCATAATCTTGGTGGAAGTGAAGAAAAATATGTTTCAATTGTTGAGAAATCAAAGGATAAATCTCGAGGTTTCTAATGGGGTGAAAATTACGATTAAAAATTCTGTCAAGCCGGATCTCAAAATTTGGTACAGGGCTTTTAATGAGCATGATATGAGGATCATATACCCAGAATGAATTTGAAAATTGTGTTCGAATTTGAGAGAACAAGAAGCTCGAAGTTTTCACAATTTTAGGGTTCTAGAGCGTGAACTTCGATTCAAAATTGAGCATGTTCCATTGTTTGTGAGAAATATCTGATAGAGGGCTATTATTTCCCATATAATGGAGAGTAATATCCCAAAATTAGTTTTATTTTGGTGTTCGAATATGTGAAGAAATCGAAGCCCTGGGGTTCTTGAAAGGCTCACTTTGATTCAAAAATCCATACTCGTATGCTGGTTGTGATTCAACTTTGATAGAGGGTTTTGGTTGATCATGGTATAAGGATCAGTAACCCAGATTTAATTTGAATTTTATATTCGGATTATAGAAAAATCGAGGATCAAATTTTGGAATAGTTAGGGTTCTAGGGAATTGAATTCGATCTGAAACAAGTCATCTTACCTTGTTTGTGAGTAGATAAAAGAATAGGGCTTTGGGTCGGCGTATCACATAGATTAAAAATCCAGATTGAATTTTGAAATGGTATTCGGATTATTGAAGAATCCAATTTGAAAAATTCACAAATTTAGGGTTCTTCTAGTCTCGGCTTTGACCGATCAATTAGCCATCTGCTGGTGGTTCCCAACTGATTTTTAGATTTTAATCAGTTGGTCTATTGGATCCGGGATTTATATTCTGGTTAATTTGTATCAACCAGAAATCTTTTCCCAGCGGGATTATAGAACCTGGTTTAGCTCTGATACCACTTTAATTTCACGCCTTGAGACCGGGATCGATAACACCGGCGTTGAATTCAAATATACAATTCGAAGACAACAAGCCTCGTAGTACAGAAATTAAAATATAATCAGTCTTTTATTCCATAAGCATAAATGTTTTACAATTGAAAATAAAATCATAACTTAAATCTTAATAGAGTTCAGCAAAAGCGTAATGTAAAATCTTGAAATCTTTGCAGTAGATCACCAACCCCAAAAGTTGTGTTGTTGTTCTTCTTCGATATATGTCTCACTTTTATCTGGGGAGGGGATGTAATGGATGAGTATTTGGGTATGCCAAAAACATATACTTATACAAATTTTGAAACAGGTATCAAAACATAAACTGATATGAATTAATGCACATAGCAGATTTTGCTCCTTTGAGCCATACAAAATGCATCATATCAGAACACATATCATATACTAATTAGATTAGATCGATCTGCAAAACATAAGGATTATAGAGGTGGCTCATACGGATTCAAGAGGTGGCTCCCGTACGTATAGCACTTTGCCCCATTGGTTCAAGAGGTGGCTCATAGTACGTAGCACGTTGCTTTGCATAGCACTTATCTCCCGATATTCAGAATTTTCATGACATCATAGTTTTAAAATAGTTCACATATTCGACTGAATTTTTCAAGCATGCATATGTTGTCAAAACGAAAGGGTAATATAACAAAAACCCACTTACCGATTATGTAGGTTGCAAAAAGGCTTCAAAATCTTCCTTTTTCCTTGCTAATATAAATAGAAATAATGGTTTTGTTTGATAGTATTTTCTTTGTTCTAAAAGCGTTTTTGCAACCTACATAATCAGTAAGCGGGATTTTTGTGTATTATCCTTTCGTTTACAAAACATATGTATGCTTGAAAAATTCAGTCGAATATGTGAACTAATTTAAAAACTATGATGTCATGAAAATTCTGAATATCGGGAGATACGTGTTATGCGAAGCAATGTGCTACGTAGGTGTGAGCCACCTCTTGAACCAATGGGGCAAAGTGCTATACGTACGGGAGCCACCTCTTGAATACGTATGAGCCACCTCTATAATCCTTATGTTTTGCATATCGATCTAATCTAATTAGTATATGATATGTGTTCTGATATGATGCATTTTGTATGGCTCAAAATGAGCAAAATATGTTGTGTATTAATTCATATCAGTTTACGTTTTGATACCTGTTTCGAAATTTGTATAAGTATATGTTTTTGGCATATTCGACTGCCCCCCGCATGCTGAGTATTTTCCCAAATACTCACCCCTTACATTCCCTCCCCAGATAAATGTGAGACAGATGCCGAAGAAGAACAACAACAACACAACTTTTGGGGTTGGTGATCTACGACAAAGATTTCAAGATTTTACATAATTACGCTTCCTCTAAACTCTATTAAGATTTAAGTAATGATTTTATTTTCAGTCGTAAAACATTTATGTTTATGGAATCTAAGACTGGTTATATTTTAATTTCTGTACTACGAGGCTTGTTGTCTTCGAATTGTATATTTGAATTCAACGTCGGTGTTATTGAGCCCGATCTCGGGGCGTGACATTAAAGTGGTATCAGTGCAAAACCAGGTTCCATAATCACGCTGGGAAAAGATTTCTGGTTGATACAACTTAACCGAAATATGAATCCCGGATCCAATAGACCAACTGATTAAAATCTAAAAATCAGTTGGGAACCACCGGTAGATGGCTAATTGATCGGTCAAAGCCGAGCTTTGAAGAACCCCAAATTTTGTGAATTTTTCAATCGATTCCTCAATAATCTGAACACCATTTCAAAATTCAATCTGGGTTTTTAATCTATGTGATACGCCGATCCGAAGCCCTATTCTTTTATCTACTCACAAACAAGGTAAGATGACTTCAGATCGAATTCAATTCCCTAGAACCCTAACTATTCCAAAATTTTGATCCTCGATTTTTCTATAATCCGAATATAAAATTCAAGTTAAATCTGAGTTACTGATCCTTATACCATGATCGACCAAAACCCTCTATCAAAGTTGAATCACAACCAGCGTACGCGTATGGATTTTTGAATCAAAGTGAGCCTTTCAAGAACCCTAGAGCTTCAAGTTCTTCACATATTCGAACGTCAAAATCAAATTAATTTCGGGATATTACTCTCTATTATATGGGAAATAATAGCCCTCTATCAGATCTTTCTCACAAACAAGGGAACATGCTCAATTTTGAATCGAAGTTCACGCTCTAGAACCCTAAAATTGCGAAAACTGCGAGCATGTTTTCCTCTCAAATTCAAACACCATTTTCAAATTCATTCTGGGTATATGATCCTCATATCACGCTCATTAAAAGCCATGTACCAATTTTGAGATCCAGCTTGACAGAATTTTTAATCGTAATTTTCATCCCATTAGAAACCTCGAGATTTATCATTTGATTTCTCAACAATTGAAATGTATTTTTCTTCAATTCCACCAAGATTATGACAATTCATGTTCCGATTTATGTAAATTTTTGGTTAATAAGAATAAACTAAAATTTTAGATATTAGTGTTATATGTTTCTTCAAAAATTTCTTTTAGCTTATTCTCTCCACAACCTTATTTTAAACTCATTTTTCGTTGACAAACCTATATGATGACCATATAATTTCCCTTGTAAGAATGACCTTTGCAAATCGACAATCTTTATGAACATAAATTTAGAGGAGTGTAATGTATAACTGCAATATTAGTTGTGTGGAACCTTTATTTCTTTTATATAATTATCATTACAAACTAAAATTTTATTCAAATTAAAATATTACATATCTGATCCACATTACAAAAAGAAATAAACTCATAATAAATAATATTATATATCCAAACGACATCACCAACATACATAAAAACACAATAAACTGCAAAATAAAAACAACAGTAGAAACGTTGGGATTTCTTCAGACATATCTCGAAGCATGCCCACGTTCAGATGAACCACCCCTGCTTCTAGCCAAACTTTAGACTATAAGTCCAGTTCCAATAGTAACCACCGGAACCAAACGCCAAGGGAATTTGCACTTACCAAAATAAGCTTAAAAATGCCCAAATGGATGATTTGAAGTGTAAATTACAATTTGAATTCAAGCCTTTATTTATAGGAAAACTTGAGGCTTGGAATGATGAATTTCTTGATGTGTGAGAGTTTATAAAATTACTTTTGGACCAAACTTACGTATATTCTCAAGCCCCCACGTCTATAGAATGTTTCCAACTTGTTTAACCTTAAACATAATTATCATTGCGCTTCTATACAACGATTTTAGAATATGCAAATTTGTAGGATATGACTGGACGACCACCCCGTAACAATCGTAACCCACGATACATATTCCCACGCAATAAAGATAATGAAGCAGGTGGAAGCCAAGATCCACCCAAACACCAAGAACGGGTTTAAGTCGTGAAGATTTCATGGCCATGGCTACCATCTTGGCCATTAAACTTCAAGGGTTTGTTAACCCAATTGCCAACCAGACAAAACCACAACCTCAACCGCAAGGGATAAAGTACCATTACTAGTCTCTCCGTAAGAATCAAGTGACAACGTTCGACTGCAACTCAAATCCAGAAGTGGCTCAGCACTGGCTGAAAGAAGTAGAAAAGCATCATAGACTACTGGAAGTGCCTCAAGAGATCAAAATGGAAGTTACATCACCATTTCTTGTTGATGATGCAAATAAGTTGTGGGATACTGTGTTGCACTCTATGGAAGAGATTGGACCAATCACTTGGCAAAGGTTCCGAATCACATTTTTGAAACAATACTTCCCAGTAGCCGTTGAACTCCAGAAGTTGGAAGAATTTGATAACCTGATACAAACTCCAGGATGACAGTGGTAGAGTATTCTTCAAAATTCTATTCCCTAGGGACTTATGACCCAACCATTATGGCAGACTAGGACCTAAAGCTGCACCGTTTCAAGAACGGTCTGAACAATCAAATCCAATCAGTCGTAGCAGTATATGAGACCACCAACTTCAAGGACTTGATGGGAGCAGCCATCAGGGCTGAGACTGAAATTCATCACCGAGAAGAAGAATTCAAGCGCAAACGACCTCTCCCTAATCACCCCTCTAACAATGGCCAGAAGTTCAAATGGCCAATCAGTTCAATAATAAGCAAAGAGAACATACATCTACCCCGAACAACAAAGAAGTCCCGAAGTGCCCAATTTGTAATCTTTCACATACTGGGGAATGTCGCAGACAGAGTGGTGCTTGCCTCCGATGTGGGAAGTTGGGACATAGGATTGTGGATAGCCCTGAGACTGAGAAATAGGGACTGGTGCAGGCAATGTCGCCCCTCCAAACAAATCCAATGCTAGGGTGTTTGCCATGACACAGAATGAGGTGGATAATGCCAATGATGTTGTGGCAGGTACTGTTTTAATCAACAAATTGCCTGCTTTATGTGTTGTTTGATTGTGGTGCCACACACTCGTTTATGTTTAAGAGGTTAGCTAAGAAGTTAAAACTTATTCCTGACATACTTAGTGAACCATATAGAGTAGCAACTCCTGCTATCAAAACCTTGGAAACACATAGTGTTCATCGAGGCTGCAACATTAGTATAAGTGATAAAAAGTTCAACACCGATCTGATTCAACTCAACATGGCGGAGTTTGATTCTATCCTAGGAATGGATTGGTTAGCTAAATACCACGCCTTAGTTGATTGCCATAATAAGAATGTCAAACTACGAGCTCTAGATCAAGAAGAAATCTTATATCATGGCAATACAAAAGAGCGGAAATTTCTCTTATTTGCTTCACAAACTTGGAAAGCCGTGAAAAGCGGTGAGAGAATTTACCTAGCAATGATAAGCGAAGTCAAGGAAGGAGCTGACCTCAGATTAGAAGATATTTCGGTAGCACAAGAATTTCCGGATGTTTTTCCTGATGATCTGCCATGATCAGTCCCAGATCGTGAAATAGAGTTTGAGATTAACTTGGTGACAGGTGCTCCATCAATTTTGAAGGCACCATACCAAATGGCTCCAGCTGAATTGAAAGAGCTAAAAGAACAACTTCAAGAGCTCTTGGAAAAGAAGCACATCAGACTAAGTGCATCTCTATGGGGAGCTTCAGTACTATTTGTAAAGAATAAAGACGGGAGTATGAGATTGTGTATCGATTATAGAGAACTGAATAAGATCACAATCAAGAATAAATATCCTCTCCCAAGGATAGATGACCTCTTTGACCAATCAAGTGAGCTAAGGTCTTTTCTAAACTTGATCTAAGGTCAGGGCTATCATTAGCTCAAGATTAAGGCATGAGATATTCCGAAGACAGCCTTTCTGTTGGAATCGAAGAGGGGGGGGGGGGGGGGGTGGTGAATGAGATTCCTTGGCTACTTTAGCTTTTTAAAATGAGTTTGCAAAATAAAAGAGTTTGCGGTTGCGGAAGGCTTAAGTCAATCGATAAATAAAAGAATGAAGAAGTAAATAAATAAATAAATAAATAAATAAATGTGTAATGTAATCATGCGGTAAATGACAAGGATATTTGTTAAAGAAGTTCGGCGATGAATCGACTACGTCTCCTCTTCCCGATTAGATAACCTCCAACCGAGGTTCCACTAGAACAAATGATCTTGGCCTTGAGGGCTCCAAGTTAGCCACAACACACTCTTCCCGAGTACACAAAGCTCTCCACGAGCACAATACTCTTCACGAGTACACAAAGCTCTTCAAGAGCTACCAACACTCTTCACGAGTCTTCTTGGCCTTAAGGGCTCCAAGGATAGCCACAACACATGCTCCAACTATACTTGTTGATGACTTTAATTTTTCCAACTTGCTTGGTGTTGGAGGACCTTACAACAACTCAACAAACACCTTCACGGTGTACCAACACGAAGAAAACAAGACTCTAACAAAAAGAATGAATTACAAACTCCAATACAACAACAATGTTTGGAGATTGCAATGCTATTTGTAGGCTTGTTTCTTATCTTCAAAATGCTCCAAAGCATCAATAGTTATAGTGTAGGAGGCCCCCAAGGCTCCTACTAGCCGTTGCTACACATAAGGCTGAAATCACTCCTGCATCGCCTCGGACATCGCCTCAGGCAATCACCATCGCCGCGCCCCAACGGTCAGCAGAAATCATGCATTGCCTCAGGCGATGGGTCGATCGCCTCAGGATCAATTGCACAAATTAATGACGTAGCCTCAGCAGCTCAAAATCTTCCATCGCTTCAGGCAAAGTCCACATCACCTCAGGCGTTCATCGCATCACCTCAGGCGATCATGCCATCGCCTCGGGCGAACTCCCCCTGCGCGCGAGCCTCGGCGTCGCCTCTGTCGATGTGCGTGGCGATGGTCACCATCGCCTGGGGCGATCCATCCCACATTTTGCACATTCGATTTTCTTCAATTAATTCTCTTTTTAATCAATTAATATGCACACTAAGTAGACACATTAGTATTACAAACACAATGTTTGTTGATCATCAAAACTAAAAAATAAACCGGAGATAAATTAAAGCATTAAACACAACCATGCGTTTAAGGCTCAACACTTTCGAACAAGATATGGGCATTACGAGTTCACAATGATGCCATTTGGATTGACGAATGCTCCAGTCGTATTCATGGATTTGATGAACCGAGTAGTCAAGCCATTCTTAGACAAGTTCGTGGTAGTATTCATCGATGACACTGGTCTATTCACCGAGTAAACAGAAACGCGAGGAACATCTTTGACTTAGCAAAGCTTTGTAGAAGTTTGTAGGCTTGTTTCTTATCTTCAAAATGCTCCAAAGCATCAATATTTATAGTGTAGGAGGCCCCCAAGGCTCCTACTTTCCGTTGCTACACATAAGACTGAAATCACTCCTGCATCGCCTCGGACATCGCCTCAGACGATCACCATCGCCGCGCCCCAACGGTCAGCAGAAATCACGCATCACCTCAGGCGATGGGTCAATCGCCTCAGGCGATCAATTGCACAAATTAATGACGTAGCCTCAGCAGCTCAAAATCTTCCATCGCTTCAGGCAAAGTCCACATCGCCTCAGGCGTTCATCGCATCGCCTCAGACGATCATGCCATCGCCTCGGGCGAACTCCCCCTGAGCGCGAGCCTCGGCGTCGCCTCTGTCGATGTGCGTGGCGATGTTGCTCCTGGCTGCCATCGCCTGGGGCGATCCATCCCACATTTTGCACATTCGATTTTCTTCAATTAATTCTCTTTTTAATCAATTAATATGCACACTAAGTAGACACATTAGTATTACAAACACAAGTTTTGTTGATCATCAAAACTAAAAAATAAACCGGAGATAAATTAAAGCATTAAACACAACCATGCGTTTAAGGCTCAACACTTTCGAACAAGATATGGGCATTACGAGTTCACAGTGATGCCATTTGGATTGACGAATGCTCCAGTCGTATTCATGGATTTGATGAACCGAGTAGTCAAGCCATTCTTAGACAAGTTCGTGGTAGTATTCATCGATGACACTGGTCTATTCACCGAGTAAACAGAAAAGCGAGGAACATCTTTGTCTTACTCTACAGACCTTAAAGGAAAAAGAACTCTTTACCAAATTCAACATGCGAATTTTGGTTGGACAACGTTGCATAGGGCATATCATCTCTGAAGCAGGCGTGCCCGTAGATCCTAAGAAAGTGGAAGCGATTATGGACTGGCCAAGACCAAAGACTGTTATAGAGATTCGAAGTTTCTTAGGGCTAGCTGGCAATTATCGAAAATTTGTTGAAGGATTTTCCTCGATAGCTATACCCCTTACAAAGCTCACAAAAAATGTGATATCCGAAAATAATTACGTTAATCCGTAATGGATTTTAATTGTGGTAATTATGAGATAATTATGGTGTTAAGACTCCCGATGATTATAATCCGGTATCGGGGTTGTTGGATCCAAGGGTTGAGATTTATTCTCATTGAGGCGATAAACCTTGGAATTGTGTTAGTAGTGGGATCTGGAGTCTGGGGAGTTTTGAATTGAGGTTTGTGATGTAATTGAGTGAGTGTGAGATAATTATTGAACACGCGTGATTTTTAATGAGCCAGGATGAGATTATTTGAGACTCGGGTTTTTGGAGCCTTGGTAAGATATATACCAAGTGGACTCGGTGATCCCCCATTCTCCACTCTCTACTTCACGCCTCTCTCCCTCCTCCCTTTCCTCTTTCTCCTATCTTTTCTTCCTTGGAGAAGAATCGACCAAGGTTCGATTTCGGAGCGAGATTTCTTGAAGATAATTGGGTAATATTCTTCCCCGCGCTTTTATCTTTGTATTGGTAGTCTTTTTATGGTATTTGGTTGAGCATGTAAATGGGATTGAGTTTTTGATTTTTAAAGTTTTTTGGGTTGTTGTGTTTAAGGAGTATTTGTGGTGTTTTTGTTGAGGATTTATGGTGTCTTAGGTGTTGGGATTGTTATTCTGGTGGTTCTAGCATGAAAAACACCATTTTTTGGGCTGGTACAGAGCTCACCGATCGATCGGCGCTCAAGGGAACGCCGATCGATCGAGGGACGTTGGGAAAAATTTGACGAAGATGAACGGTACACTCGATCGATCGAGCAAAGCTACCGATCGATCGCGGGAGTTGGGCGATCGATCGAGTAGTCTCGCCGATCGATCACGCGCGAGTAAAAAGTGTTGCAAAAATTTATGTGGCTCTCGATCGATCAAGAGGCCGAGTTTATTGAAAATATTGGTTTGTTGTGGAACTGACGCATGCTTCGCCCGAGTCTTTTAAATGATTAATCATCATGATTTGATGATGTATTTGGAGGTTGAATACGTGCTTGGGTATGTGATTGTGTGCACGTAATTAATTGTGAGTTATTAACTATGTTTAGCGAATAATTCACTGGATCTCGGGGCAAATGCAAGATTGACTCTTGCTATTGGGTTATAAGGTACGTATAACATACGAGCATAGTTTTATATATTATTGTCCTTGTTGAATGAGTAATATATTATTGTTGCAGTGAGTTGGCATTGTTGAGAATTATATGATGCAGCTATTTAGCGAGCAATGGTTGGGATGTTGTCGCTGTTGAGCGAGCATCGGTTATGATGCCGCCGCTGTTGAGTGTGCGAAAGATTGGCATACCGCCGCTGTTGAGCGAGCAATGTGATACGATGTAATAGAACTGTGAAATCATTGTTGAGATATATGTGATATATGTAAATCATTAGTGTAATGATTTAATTATATTCGATTATGGAATTGACGGTTGAGTATGAGTAAAGTTAATCAATGTAATGATTAACTGATTTTGGGAATTTGATGGTTTTGGCTATTGTGAGAACATGAATAGCATGGGGGATCCCATATGATGACGATACTATACATGGAATACCTTTTAAATTTACAGCTTTATATTCTGTAAATTATGAATTGTGATTTTGCTGTTATTGAGATGATGTTATTGGTATGCTCACCCCGTGTTGATGTTTCTGTTGGGACAGGTAAAACATGTACATCATTCGCTCTGGAGTTGAGTTCGAGTTGTTGATTGGAAATGCTCACGGGGCTGAGGTACCAATGTTGGTATTGGGTGGTATGTTTATACAATAGATACACAATTACATATTCAATGCTCGCCTGTGAGCATTCTTATGTGTATATGGATTGTATAAGGTTTTGAGATTTCTCTTTTCAGTTATGATTTGCATGCATTAATGGGCATTGCATAATGAATTGAGAACATGTTAGTGTATTATGAGGTGTATGCTTATGCTAGTTGAGTTGCATTTGGGAATTGAACATTAAGTGCATTAATGTCAAAAAATTTATAGATGACATATACGATGATTCCCTAATGTTATAAAAACATGCATCATTATTTGTGATAATACATTAATAGCTGGTTGAGGTAGCGAGGGACTTACATTAGTGGTATCGGAGCAGTGTTTTGCTCTTTTAGGCGGTTGAGGCCTAGGGATGTGTTGATAGAAATGAGTAGCACATAGTTTATGCATGACTGTAGTTAGTGTTGTGCGACACAACTATTTTGCTTATGTGCATAATATGACACGTGGTCATAAGCGATATATGTTGTTTCTAACCATTGTGGTTGCAGGATCTATGGAATACGAAGAGAATGGTATTGGTGGAAATGATTTGCACTTTATGTAATAAGTGCTAATAAATCTGATTTTTTAGGAAAATTAGGGAATGAGAAACATGATGAACTGTGTGAGAACAGAAAATGGTAGACAATGTGGTGTGTTCAATAGGTGACGGCAGATGATGTGATGACCAGGTATGGTTGCATTATGATTATGAGAATGCAGGCATATGTGAAGGTGCACAGGCATTGAGAGTGCTTTGTTATCGCGATACATAAATGCTTAATATTGTTGTTGTGCATGTGAATGTATTGCAATTATTGTACTGCTACGAGTATATCGATTAGCGATGGATCAGAATATTTGTCGTTGTCTTATCAAGCGATGAATCAGGGTATTTGCCGTTGTCATATCGTAGCGCGGGTTGCTGATATATCGAAGTGAGGGATATCATTGAGCTGTTGATAATTCGAAGCGAGGGATATTATTGAGCCGCTGATATAACGTAGTAGGACTTGTGAATTGTTGTATTAATTGTGCATATTGAGATCATTGTATTGATGCAGGTATATTGAGCAGTGATGGATCAGGATATTTGCCACTGTCATATTGTAGCGTGAGTCGCTAGTATGTCGAAGCGAGGTATATCATTGAGCCGCTATGGTACATGATATTTGCCACTGTCTTATCGAGCGTTGAATCAAGGTATTTGCCAATGTCATATTGTAGTGTGGGTCGCTGATATGTCGAAGCGAGTGTATCATTGAGCCGCTGATAATTCGAAGCGAGGGATATTATGTTAATGTCGTTGTCATGTCAAAGCGATGATTTAGGAACAAAGCGCTACATGTTATGTGAGTCACCTCTTGAGTCGGAAAGGAACAAAGTGCTACATACATGTGAGTCACCTCTTGAGTCCATGATTATGCCGATGTATACGTAGCGATGGTTTATGCCGTTGTATACGTAGCGATGGTTTATGTCGTTGTATACATAGCGATGGATTATGTCGATGTATACGTAGCGACGGTTTATGCATGGATTATGACGTTGTATACGTAGCGATAGTTTATGTCGCTGTATACGTAGCGATGGTTTATGCCGTTGTATAAGTACCGACTGTTTATGCCATTGTACACGTAGCGATGGATTATGCCGATGTATAGGTAGCTGTCAGGATCGATTCCGGGGGTGGGTTGCCATTCCACACCCGAGTTCAACCAACTTGAGCTTCAATAGCTCGTGTTCTTGAATTAATGCACCGAGAGATTATATCGAGTTCGATTACAAAATCGAGCAGAAGACACTCGACATAACCCGCTCTAAAACCGATTAAACATTTGAAAGGCATTTTAAAGATATGCAATTAAAATAAATAAACAAGCATTTGTTTATGGAAGTTCGAAGGTGATGTAATCCTTCTACGTCTCCCCTTCTTCCACCTCATGGAAGGATTCCACTAGAAGACTTTGATTTATACAATCCCGTTGTACAAACCCGATCCAGTTGGGAATGCCCCATCCAACTAGAACTCCTAGCAACTCAACTATGTATGTTCTTTAATGTCTCACATACAAAAGCCTCTCATCGGTTGTGATAAATCATCAACCGTTACAATGATATTCACTCATCTATTAAGCTCTCATATACAATGAATATAGTGAATATATATGGCACAAATGATCTCTAACTAGATCTGATATAGCAAGGTAAGTGGTGCCAAAGGTTTGGGGAGTGCTCTTCATTTAGCAACTTTTGTCTTTGAAGTTCCCCAATTGAATCCCAAGTGGGTTTGCTTTGGAAGGCTTGGATTGATCTTCAATCAGCTGTTATTGAGCTTCCAAATCATGTATATATAGCCCCAAGTAATGATATATACGTTAGACACAAGAATATGCCAGTTGGAAAAGGTTTTGCACCATTCCCGAGCTTGCAACGGTCATATTCTGGTTTCTGGGCTCTTTGTATTTCGGATCGGACTTGCCGGATCAGCTTGGACAGATCAGTCTGGCCGGATTAGCTTGGGCAGCTCAGTCTGGTCTGGACAGCTCAGTCTGGTCTAGACCAGTCTAGGCAGATCAGTCTGGACAATCAGCTTGATACAAATCAGATTGATAAACTTGCTCTTCTGATCTGTTGCCTGTAACTCTTGATTCTTTGATTTCTGGGCAAAGTGATCTACATGAAAGTTTTAGCCCTTTCTCTTAGCTTTCCACAGAATCAAGAATCGCTTGATTTCAAGTTTGTATGAGAGAGTTATGCTTTAAATACGAGGCGATGCTCTTGCTGTCTGTTTGCTGGATGCAGCAGCACATGACGTGACTTGCAGAAGCTTTTTGGCCATCTTAATGTCCGATTCAGTCTTTGACTTACAAATATGACTTGTAGAGCTTTGTCTTAGCTTTCCAATACATACTGAATCATCTCGTTCCGATAAGCGAGCTGAGAGTTATGGCCAACATACTGACAGTCGCTTGCTGTAACAGCTTGCTGTTTCTTCGCAGTACAGCTCGATCTTGCAGACGTCTTTTCTCCTTGATAACATTCGAACTAGCCGATCTGTTGTGAAATATGACTTTTAGTATTTTGAGTTGGCTGTTCAATCTCTTTGGAAGCACGCCATTTCGATATCCGAGCTATTAGATATGATCGAAACATTCCGCTCTGCCAGGATTTCAGACTTGGTCCAGCTTGATATTTTCAAGCTACTTCTTTGTAATTCATCAAGCTCTTAATTATGATCTATGAACTGCACACTTGATGAAATATGTTAGCAACACAATAACAAGTTTTGTTAACATCAAAACCAAGATTATTCGGGTTTCCAAAACCCAACAGTAACGATGGTTTATGCCGCTGTAAACGTAGCGATGGTTTATGCCGCCAAATACGTAGCGATGGTTTATGCCGCTGTATACATAGCGATGGATTGTGTCGCTATATATGTAGCGATGGTTTATGCCGCTGTATACGTAGCGATGGTTTATGACATTGTATATGTAGCGATGGGTTATGCCGCTGTGTACGTAGCAAGGGATGGTACCGCCGTCGGACGATGATTATAGATGTGCCGCTATTATGTAAAGATAAATAATACTATATTGCTACTGTGTTGGCATTAAATGTGGATGTCAAGTGTTGACATGTACCGTCACTAGTTGATGATGATGTTATGAATGTCACATGTTGACATGTACCGTCACGAGTTGACGATGAAATGTGGATATCATGTGTTGATATGTACCGTCACGAATTGACGATGATGTTATGAATGTCACGTGTTGACATGTACCGTCACGAGTTGACGATGATATTGTGGATGTCATGCGTTGACATGTACCGTCACAAGTTAACGAGGATGTTATGAATGTCGTGTTGACATGTGCTGTCATGCGTTGACATGTACCGTCACAAGTTAACTAGGATGTTATGAATGTCACGTGTTGACATGTGCCGTCATGAGTTGACGAGGTATGTTACATCATACGGTATGGCGGGCGAGGATTGACTTGTGCCACCGTTGCGATGAATAATACGTATATAGATGTACATATTAAACCGTATGATTTGAGTGCCAATGGTTGGCACAAGGTAGTGTGTGCGTCTCAGGTTGACGAGATCATTATGCCGAGCAGGTTTTCTCGATGGATAAATGGTTGTGTCGTGCATAAGTGTATTGCAGCACGTTTGTTGTAAACATGTTACGAGTAGTGTTACCTTTGGGTATACTCGTTGAGTTGGCTACAGCCAAGCAACTTGTAGTATATGCAGTTGTCGAGGGAACTACATACATATGTCGACGTGGTGTGTGGTGGACATGATCGCACATGCACATGAGAATGTGAAATAGATCCTAACGTGTTAGGATTGAATTGTGATTGAGTAAGGACAGCGAAATGTTCCTTGTGTATCGATATTAGAGAAATATTGGATGATGATCCACTTCTCTAATTGATGGGGTGGTATTGTATACCAGGGTTGAACGTATGACACGTTGGTAGGTTTCGTATAAACCTAAGGAGACGGCGATTTGCTAGCTAGGTAACGTGCTTTATTGTTGCAGTAATATAGTGAGCTTGATGTAGCAATTATACTGCTTGTCGGAACCAAGTATGGTAAATCGTATGACGATACGATGAGGGGCTATAGTGGACTCGTGTAGTCACTATGATGCATTTTGAGTTGAGGCAGGAGATACCTTACGAGGGCGTTCATACATTAAATGTGTAGAACGACTTGTGCTGTGACAGCTCAATTTTGTTGGGAGTACCAACGTGAGTGTCCACAAGTCATTGTCCGCTCTAATTGAGAATTCTTGCATTAAGGATGTGATGGTGAGACGTAATCGGGGTTGTGGGATATAGTTAGTGTGGTAACACCACTGTAGCAATTGTATCTCTTGGAGAGATTTAGCACAATACTGTTGTGGAGACAGTTGATATCGGTTGTGGGTTGATTATGAATCAACTATGGTAAGCATTACTGGTGGTGGACCGGGTAATGGCTTTATGTTATTTGTGACACGTACGAGGATACATCCCTAGTTAGATGATTGAAAGTATCCGAGTACTATTATATTAGTACGTAATTGTTGGAGTTGTATACGTCGTGTATACGAGTTTGAGAATGATTGGTGATAGTGGCATGGATACACTATACACGAACCAGTTGTGTATTTGTTGGTTTAGGGATACATTTAGTATAAATGTATCTAAATTGTCCGAACGATGGTTCGAGATTGGAGAGTCATGGGAGCATGACATTTTTCTTTTGAGGAAAGAAGTATTGATATACCTATTGGGAATCTTTGAAAGATTCGATGAGTCGGTACGCGTGGTGTCGGTATTGAATTCACACCATTAGTCATGGTTTGTCAATCATTATTCCCTCTAGTGGAAATAACTGAGTGATTGACAATCATGTATGGGATTGTGAGTATTATTGGGAGGTACCCAAGTCGAATTGCATTGAGTATGAATGTGGTGTTTTTGGCGCTCGGGCATATATATCATTGTGTATATATGAATGCCAACATTTTTATGCCTGATGAGCAACAGATTGATGTGTTTAAATTGGTAAATCTCTGGTAAGAGATTGCGGTATCCTTGAGATTGGTAACCTCGGTGGGACAACTTATTCTGAGGAATAAATTGTGAGGTTTGATTGACTCTCTTTCGAGAATGGGTTTTTTGTACTTTTGGGCTAAGAAAGTGCGTTATTAACAAATTCGATATTGTCCTGGTATTAGAATTGTTGATTCTAAGGATAATACAAGGGACGGCCAGGATTCGAATTTGTTTGGTGTCGTTGTCGGCACATGTTGTAAGAATGCAATTGATTTTCCTGCATGTCCTCTATGAGATTTTGAGACTCTGAAGAGTTTTCGATAGTGTATTCGAACATGTGATTCCTTGGAACACGTTGATGTTGCCATCTATGGAGATGTGTTTTTGTGTTGATCGGTGGCCATGAGTTGTCCGATCCGAATTGCAAGTGGTGCAACTACTCCTTTGATGGAGAAGGAATTGGAGAATGGGAACCGAGTTTAGTGTGAGTATATTGTGGTATATTGGTAGTTTCCTTCATAGCGATGTGCATTTGGCATCGTAGATCAGTGGTAAAGATGTCATTGAGATGATATCTATGTTGAAATCAGGAATGATTCGAGTAGTTAGCATTTAAGGTTGACCGACTGCTTCTGGGTGGTTAACATCGAGATATGTTAACATCTTTTTTAAGGTTGTGATGGTTTGGGATGATAACTCCATTCTAAAATGTGATGCGAGTCGATGTCCTCGCAGTTGGTGTGTCGTTCATGATGTGTTCATGATTCGATTCTGCGCATTCGAATTGAATTACGAAGTCTCGGTGGTACTTGCGGTACGCGTGTACAAATTTCAAGGACAAAATTTTATTAGGATAAATATGATATCCGGAAATAATTGCTTTAATCCCGGAGTGATTATAATTCCTAATGTATTTTAATTATGGGATCTGGAGTCTGGGGAGTTTTGAATTGAGGTCTGTGATGTAATTGAGTGAGTGTGAGATAATTATTGAACACGCGTGATTTTTAATGAGCCAGGATGCGATTATTTGAGACTCGGATTTTTGGAGCCTTGGTACTATATACCAAGTGGACTCGGTGTTCCACCATTCTCCACTCTCTACTTCACGCCTCTCTCCCTTTCCCCTTTCTCCTATCTTTTCTTCCTTGGAGAAGAATCGACCAAGGTTCGATTTCGGAGCGAGATTTCTTGAAGATAATTGGGTAATATTCTTCCCCGCGCTTGTATCTTTGTATTGGTAGTCTTTTTATGGTATTTGGTTGAGCATGTAAATGGGATTTTTGATTTTTAAAGATTTTTGGGTTGTTGTGTTTAAGGAGTATTTGTGGCGTTTTTGTTGAGGATTTATGGTGTCTTAGGTGTTGGGATTGTTATTCTGGTGGTTCTAGCATGAAAAACGCCATTTTTGGGCTGGTGCAGAGCTCACCGATCGATCGGCGCTCAAGGGAGCGCCGATCGATCGAGGGACGTTGGGCAAAATTTGACGAAGATGAACGGTACGCTCGATCGATCGAGCAAAGCTACCGATCGATCACGGACGTTGGGCGATCGATCGAGTAGTCTCGCCGATCGATCGCGCGCGAGTAAAAAGTGTTGAAAAAATTTATGTGGCTCTCGGTCGATCGAGAGCTCTTGGCCGATCGATCGAGAGGCCGAGTTTATTGAAAAATATTGGTTTGTTGTGGAACTGACGCATGCTTCGCCCGAGTCTTTTAAATGATTAATCATCATGATTTGATGATGTATTTTGGAGGTTGAATACGTGCTTGGGTATGTGATTGTGTGCACGTAATTAATTGTGAGTTATTAACTATGTTTAGCGAATAATTCACTGGATCTCGGGGCAAATGCAACATTGACTCTTTCTATTGGGTTACAAGGTACGTCTAACATACGAGCATAGTTTTATATATTATTGTCCTTGTTGAATGAGTAATATATTATTGTTGCAGTGAGTTGGCATTGTTGAGAATTATGTGATGCAGCTATTTAGCTAGCAATGGTTGGGATGTTGTCGTTGTTGAGCGAGCATCGGTTATGATGCGGCCGCTGTTGAGTGTGCGAAAGGTTGGCATACCGCCGCTGTTGAGCGAGCAATGTGATACGATGTAATAGAACTGTGAAATCATTATTGAAATATATGTGATATCTATAAATCATTAGTGTAATGATTTAATTATATTCGATTATGGAATTGGCGGTTTGAGTATGAGTAAAGTTAATCAATGTAATGATTAACTGATTTTGGGAATTTGATGGTTTTGGCTATTATGATAACATGAACAGCATGGGGGATCCCATATGATGACGATACTATACAAGGAATATCTTTTAAATTTACAGCTTTATATTCTGTAAATTATGAATTGTGATTTTGATGTTATTGAGATTGTGTTATTGGTATGTTCACCCCGTGTTGGGACTGTTTCTGTTGGGACAGGTAAAACATGTACATCATTCGCTCTGGAGTTGAGTTCGAGCTGTTGATTGGAAATGCTCACAGGGCTGAGGTACCAATGTTGGTATTGGGTGGTATGTTTATACAATAGATACACAATTACATATTCAATGCTCGCCTGTGAGCATTCTTATGTGTATATGGATTGTATAAGGTTTTGAGATTTCTCTTTTCAGTTATGATTTGCATGCATTTAATTAAGGGGCATTGCATAATGAATTGAGAACATGTTAGTGTATTATGAGGTGTATGCTCATGCTAGTTGAGTTGTATTTGGGAATTGAACATTAAGTGCATTAATGTCAAAAATTTTATAGATGGCATATACGAGGATTCCCTGATGTTATAAAAGCATGCACCATTATTTGTGATAATACATTAATAGCGGGTTAAGGTAGCCAGGGACTTACACAAAAGAACTCCAAATTCATATTGAGTGAGGAGTGTGAGGAAAGTTTCGAGACTTTGAAGAAGAAGCTTGCATCTACACATGTGTTGGTATTACCAACTGAGAATATGGGTTTTACCATCTACAACGACGCATCAAAATAAGGGCTAGGATGTGTGCTTATGCAGGAAGAGAGAGTGATTGTCTATGCATCAAGGCAACTCAAACCTTATGAGCAAAACTACCCTACGCATGACCTTGAACTAGCTGCAGTAGTTTTCACCTTAACAATTTGGAGGCATTACCTCTATGGCGCAAAGTGTGAAGTATTCACTGATCACCAAAGCCTCAAGTACTTGTGTACTCAAAAAGATTTGAACATGAGGCAAAGACGGTGGATTGAACTCCTAAAGGATTACGACCTCTCAATCAATTATCATCCCGGGAAGGCGAACAAAGTAGCAAATGCATTGAGCAGAAAAGGTAAAAAAAAGATGATATCGGCCTCACTCTCGGCTCAACCCTGTTTGCAAGAATCAATCAAGCTAAATCAAGATCAAGACCCCAATTTGACAAAATTGAAAGATCAAGTCAAAGAGGGGGAAGATCTCTGAGTTTCAGTCAGACAAATACGGAGTCCTATGGATGAAAGGACGACTGTGTGTGCCAGATATTTACAACCTTAGACACGAGGTGATGTCTGAAGCACATAAGTCAGAATTTTCAGTCCACCCTGGAAGTACCAAAATGTATAAAGATGTAAAAGAGAGATTCTGGTGGAGTGGAATGAAGAAGGATGTTGCAGAATTCGTCGCTCGATGTTTGGTCTGTCAGCAAGTCAAAGCTAAGCACCAACGACCTGGAGGATTACTTCAACCTCTAGAAACCCTGGAATGGAAATGGGAGCATATTTCCATGGACTTCGTAGTAGGATTGCCAAAGTCACGACAAAGACATGATGATATATGGGTAATCGTGGATAGACTCACTAAATTCACACATTTCCTACCTGTTCGCATGAACTATAACTTGGACAAGTTGGCAAACTTATACATGGATAATATTGTGCGACTTGACGGAGTTCAAGTAAGCATTGTATCTGACCGAGATCCCAGTTTGTATCGCGCTTTTGGAAGAGTTTTCAACAAGCTATGGGAACTAAGGTAACTCTTAGCACAACCTATCACCCACAAACCAATGGCCAGACAGAGAGAATAATCCAATCCCTCGAGGATATGTTAATAGCTTGTACCATATATTTCAGCGCAAATTGGAGTGAACTATTGCCCCTGATCGAATTCGCATACAACAACAGCTATCATAGTAGTATTGAGATGCCGCCGTACGAAGCACTTTATGGGCGTAAATGTAGATCACCTTTATATTGGGATGAAGTTGGAGAAAAAGCTGTCACCGGGCCTGAGCTTGTGCAAGCTACGATTGACAAGGTCACAAGATAGGCTCAAGGCAGCTCAATATCGACAGAAAAGTTGGGCCGACATGAAGAGAAGAACAATGAAACTTGGAATTTAGTGAGAATGTGATGTGAAGATTTCATCAATGAAGGGAGTAATTCGATTTGACAAGGCCGAAAAGTTGAATCCAAGATACGTAGGACAATTCAAAATCTTAGAAAAGGTTGGAACATTGGCATACCGACTAGCCTTACCACCTAATCTATCAAGGATCCACAATGTCTTCCACGTATCTTAGCTAAGGAAGTACATCTCCGATCTAAATCACGTCCTAGAAGCAGAACCCCTAGTAACTCAAGGGAACTTGGATGAAACTCTGACATATGATGAATCCAATTCGAATCGTAGATGCAAAGGATCAAATGTTGAGACGAAGATCTATCACTTATGTCAAAGTCCAATGGTCCAACCATACCGAACGAGAAACTACGTGTGAACTAGAAGAAAACATGCGTAAAAAATATCTTTATGTTTTTAACGATCAAGATAACTCAAGTTTCGAGGTCGAAACTTCTCATAAGAAGGGGGAAATGTGAAACCCCAGATATTTAACAATGGAGTAGGAAGACTTGCAAATGGAGTGGGAAGACTTGCACATATTTAATAATTATAAAACAATGGAGTTGAAAGACTTGCCTCATATATTTTCTCTATAAAATGTATCAAAAAAATTTTCATTTGTGAACAAAGAAAATACTATCAAACAAAACCATTGTTTCTAGTTGTATTCGCAAGGAGAAAGGAAGATTTTGAAGCCTTTTTGCAATCAATAAGTGAGCTTTTTGTGTATTATCCTTTCGTTTACAATGAAAAATTCTGTCGAATATGTGAACTATTTTAAAAACTATGATGTCATGAAAATTCTGAATATCAGGAGATAAGTGTTATGCGAAGCAACGTGCTACGTACGTGTGAACCACCTCTTGAACCAATGGGACAAAGTGCTATACGTACGAGAACCACCTCTTGAATCCATATGAACCACCTTTATAATCCTTATGTTTTAGATCGGTCTAATATAATTAGTATATGATACGTGTTCTAATATGATGCATTTTGTATGGCTCAAATGAGCAAAATTTGTTATGTGTATTAATTAATATCAGTTTATGTTTTTATACCTGTTTCGAAATTTGTATAAGTATATGTTTTTGGCATATTCGATTGGCCCCCTCTAGCTGAGTACATCCCCTCCCCAGATAAAAGTGAGACAGATACCGAAGAAGAATGACAACACAACTTTGGGGTTGGTGATCTACCGCAAAGATTTCAAGATTTTACATAATTACCCTTCCTTTAAACTATATTAATATTTAAGTTATGATTTTATTTTCAGTTGTAAAACATTTATGTTTATGTAATAAAAGACTGGTTATATTTTTAATTTCTGTACTACGAGGCTTGTTGTCTTTGAATTGTATATTTAAATTCAACGTCAGTATTATCGACCCCGATCTTGGGGCGTGACATTAAATCCTCGATCCCGATTCCCATTTTGAACCAATACCGAAAATGGTTATGATCCGATTTTTTAGAGAGATTCCAGTTTCAGTTCACGAGTTCTTTTGGAACAGTGGTTGGGAGAAAACCGAAGAGTATATACAAGCTGAGCCCAATAAATAAATAGGAACAAATGAGCCCAAGAAAATCAGGCCCAAAACAATCTCAGCTTGAAGTTTCAACCTCTCTATTCAGCGAAACTCCATTTTCACCCAACGAAGAAACAAGCAAAAATGTTCCATTGTCCTTCCCATTTCGCATCATTCGTTCACTCAAAATCAACAGATGTACATACTAGTTGTGCAGTAGCATCCCAATGAAAACGATGCAACATTAACGCTCAATTTTCGTTTATTCACCCATTTTCCGCTAGATCTTATCGTCATTGTTTCCCTTAACTCTTGATCTATTATCGAATTGAATCAAGAAACTTGAAATCAGATTAAATCGATCGATTAAGCAGAGGAATGGCTGGAGCAGCTTCGGCGCTGTTCCTATTGGACATAAAGGGTAGGGTTCTGGTGTGGCGGGATTATCGTGGAGACGTCTCCGCCGTACAAGCAGAACGTTTCTTCACCAAGCTCATTGAGAAAGAGGTTTCATTTCTTTGTATAATTAAGTGTTCACTGCTTGTCTATTTGATCGATTCTTCTATTTTTGGGTTTAATTCTTTCTGTGATGTCTGTTTAGGGAACTGATGATTTGCTTTGAATTGAAAGAGCTGATAATATCTTGAGAATTCTATTTTGTATGTTATGAAGTTGAGAAAATTTGGATTGGGGGAAAAGTTTTAGCTTGATCTGATCTTTATCTTTTGATATATCAACCTTTTGTGTGATAGCTAGATTGTGGTGGAAAATGGAAATGAAGTCGTTTTGATGATTTGGAAGTTTAATTGAGCTATGGGAAGAAATTTACGTAATTATCAAAAGCCTGCAATGTGTGCATTTGGGCTCAATGCGCATGCCCAACCTTTGTACCTATACGCATGCCAACATCCAGTTTTTTTACTAAGACGCATTCCTTGTGCATAAAGTAAGCACATCGAAGGCCAGAAGTGTGCCTCAGATGAATGGATTATGCGTTCTAAGTAAATCCAGTATAATAGTCATTCATAATTACGAGTACTCTGAATGATATTTATTTAATTGATGTTAAATAGCTTATCAATTACATTTGACATGATTAATGACTTCATTTTCTTCATACATGTAAATTTTAGAATATTATTACCCAATCCGTTTCACTTCAATGAAGTCATAATTTAAGGATGCAAGGTGCACCAAGGAAACAAGGAGTCACAAAGAGGGAAAAATGATATATATCTGACAATCCTCAATCGAATTGAACCATAATCAACTGATTCAAAAGTCTCATAATCTATTAATTATCTATCCTCAATTGAGAATTGAAGCCACCAAAATAGATTAGTAGCAATGAATTATGCTTTTCACACGGTAAGTGATGAACATTTGCACTTGAAACGAAATCAGTCGATAGAACCAAAAGTATTTGCAAAAGAGTGATAAATACTAAACTAATAAATTTCAATCAGTAGAATGATTAGAAATTTAGATTTAAAGGGTTACCAACAATTCTGAAAATAAGTGACAGAAAAGAGCCAAAATCACCCTAAAATACCTAAGAAAATGCAAAGAAAAATTGTTGAGGCTGTCCATACATCACCTGTCGTCGTTTCCGGTGGACGGTTTTTTGGTTTGGAGGTTGGTGATTTAGGGTGACGATACTCCTTCAAACCTCTAGGTAAACTTACTTTTGTCTGGGGGGCATGGTTTCTCTTGGGTACATTTAAACCTTAGTGTGATTTTTGCTTATAATTAACTGTTGGAAGGCATAGATTGAGGTGAATTTAAAGCATACCATGTGCAAAATTTTGTTTGTAAAAATTGTAGTTTGTATTCATGCATCTGTAACCTTTGGCCGAATTTTTTTTTCCATGTAGTTAAAAAATAGTAAATTAGAAGATAAGATATTGAATTCTTGAAGTTTATATGTGATGCATGAATATGTGAGAATTTGATAAAAAGTGCCAACATTCAGAGGTTTGGTATATATTGGTTTGTTATGGAAAATTACTTACTTTTGTCTAGATCCTTGACCTGTTTTATGCTAGTTCATAGTTGGATCTTTTATTATTCTTATCATACTTACTTAAAGAATAAATCTGTGTAGAAACTTGTATTTTGGGGCATTAAATCCCAATTAAGAATGAGAATAGTCTGGCAAATAACAAAATCTGGTTATTTTATATTCAAATACCTTTTTGCTTGGTGCATTCTCTATAGTTTTAGTTTTAAATGAATAACTATCTTATTTATTATGTGTATACTTGGCTGAACCGGACCACTGACAGTTTTCGAACCTATATTGATATAGGGTGATCCAGAATCTCAAGATCCAGTTGTGCATGATAGTGGTGTTACATACATGTTTATACAGCACAGCAATGTGTATCTCATGATTGCATCAAGGCAAAACTGCAATGCTGCTAGCCTTATTCTATTCCTACACCGTGTAGTTGATGTGAGCACTATTGATAATCAAGGAATCATACATCAGGATGATTTTTCCAGCTAGTCATTGATGCAAATTTCCTCAATTTGTTGCTTTGTTAAATTTTCTGACAGGTCTTCAAACATTACTTTGAAGTGTTAGAAGAGGAATCACTGAGAGATAATTTTGTTGTGGTGGTATGGGAAAGTTTTTGGACAATTTATCATTTAAATTTTGTAGGATGCAATTTCCTAATTCGTGTGTAATAAGTAATAACTGATGTCTAATACTTCTTCAGTACGAGTTACTTGACGAAATTATGGACTTCGGCTACCCGCAATACACTGAAGCAAAGATTCTTAGTGAGTTCATAAAGACTGATGCTTACAGAATGGAAGTATCTCAGAGGCCTCCAATGGCTGTTACAAATGCAGTGTCGTGGCGCAGCGAAGGAATACGTTACAAAAAAAATGAAGTATGCTTTTCGTGGTCAACCATTTGATGTGATCAGTTTGGTAGTAACTGGATTTTATGACTTTTACTGGTTTTTCAGGTGTTTCTTGATGTTGTTGAAAGTGTTAATATACTAGTCAATAGTAATGGCCAAATAATTAGATCAGACGTTGTCGGGGCGCTAAAGATGCGAACATACTTGAGGTTTGTCCCTCATTTCTATTACAACTTCATCTTGTGAAACAAGGGAAAGCTCTGGAATTTGTTATTTGATTTAGACTTTTGTCAGGGTATAGATGTATGTCACAGAAATATATCATTGTTTTTGTTCAGAATGGAAACCTTGATTTTTATTTGTGGTTGGGCATTTCTTTCGTGTTGGTTATACCATTAGAAAGTGCCAGTAAACTCAGATGCTGGCTGACTAAAAAATCTGATAGTTAACCTTGACGATCACTAAAATTTAATGTGTTTTTATATTTGTGGTGCTAACTTTCCACTTTTTCATGTCCGATATTTTAACGAGGGTCAACAACACTTTGCCAACTGCAGTGGCATGCCTGAATGTAAGCTTGGGCTAAATGATAGAGTTTTGCTGGAGGCACAAGGGCGAGCTACCAAGGGAAAAGCCATTGACCTGGATGACATCAAGTTTCATCAGTATGCGATTTTTTTTTGTATTAATTTCAATATGTGATTTATTTTTCCTATTTATATATCTTACTATTTAATAAACTGTGAGGGTGCTAGAAAAACTGTTTTGGTATTTTTAAGTAAACATCCAAAAATACCCCAACTTTTACTAATTAAATACCATTATGTGGAGGGTAAAGTTGACATTATAGTTTCACCATCCCACTTTCCCTTCTCCTTCGCCCTTTTTAGCTGCCAAGCCTCTTAACCGAAGGAGGGTAATGTTAACATTTTAATTTCACTATGCCCACATTCCCTTCTTTTTTTGCCACTTTATTAACCTCTTGCAGTCGATGAAAGCCAATCTCCTTCCCTATTTTTCTATTTCTGCTTCCATGTAAGAGGGTATCTAATAAGCATCAATTATGGGTTAGATATTTTCCGTCTTTCATACTTCCAAATCCAAAGCATTTTTCCAACCCTATTTAACGGATCGAAGCCACTGTTTTCCACGACATAAACGAGACAAGTCACAACCAATGTCAGAGCATTTACATTGTTGTATGATTAATTTGAGTTTCAAACTTTCATCCTCTTTTTCTTGAGGTTTTTATTCTCGATGATTTGGGGTTTCTTTCTAATACTACTTCCCTTTCGAAATTTGAATTAGGATCTCATACTTGTACAATTATTAGTTTTTTATTGAAAAGTTTATTTTTTCTAATTTTTTGTATATATTCTTATCATATTTAAAAATTTTGTGTCAGATAACTTCTAAAAATGTCATAATTAAACCAAAACTTTAAAATATAAAACGGTGTTACACATGCAATGCGTGTAATCCGGCCGCTAGTTATGGTAAAGTATGTGATGTGGGTTAGTTTAGTGCATACAGGTGCTTGTGCACGTGTACAATTTTTTATAATTTAGATAAACTACGTACGTTTTATGTATATATAAATATATCTTTGATTGGATTTGATTAGCTCACTCTATTTGATTCGACTACTGTTTATTGGTTTAGGTGTGTGCGCTTGGCCCGTTTTGAAAATGATCGAACAATTTCTTTCGTTCCTCCTGATGGATCTTTTGATCTCATGACTTACAGGCTCAGCACTCAGGTTTGGTGCTTGTGTACTTGGTCCATTGTCTTTACTTTTTTGGTCCATTGTCTTCTTGATGTAATAGATTTGATATTCTTCATAATTCAAACATACGGATGGGATGGTTCTATATTCAAATAGAATGTTGCTTGGACCAAAAATAGCTTATGAAAAATGGAGTCTCAAATATTTCGCCCATTATTAATAATTAAACCAATTTTCTGAAAGGGGAAAATCAATTGCTCTGTTGGAGTTCTCGATTGTTTGATGTACGAGCTAATCTGTTGGGAAAATGAGTTAGTGTCCTAAAACACGTAGTTATTGTTTTCTTTCAGGTAAAGCCTCTAATATGGGTGGAAGCTCAGGTCGAAAGACATTCTAGAAGTCGCATAGAAATTATGGTAAAAGCGAGGAGCCAGTTCAAGGAGCGTAGGTATGCTGAAGTCATTTTTTGTCATTGCGTATGTTTTATAGTGTGATTTTTTATTTGGCTGGCAATGTTGTTTTCGTTTCTGAGTCTGTTTGAATTTCAGCACCGCAACTAATGTTGAAATTGAGTTACCCGTGCCTCCTGATGCTACTAATCCAAATGTCCGTACATCAATGGGGTCTGCTTCTTATGCACCAGAAAATGATGCACTAGTTTGGAAAATTAAATCTTTCCCAGGTGGTAAGGTAAGAGTTGTTGGCTTGCTCTTTAGTTCTTTTTCATGTATAATTTCAGTCTATGTTTAGCAGAGTTGGATTCCTTTACCTCAATATATGTGTTGCTATAGTTATACTTATCTTGACTTGCTTAATTTTCAGGAATACATGTTAAGAGCAGAATTTAGGCTCCCTAGTATAACATCCGAGGAATCAGTGCCCGAGAGAAAAGCTCCTATAAGAGTGAAGTTTGAAATACCCTATTTTACTGTTTCAGGAATACAGGTGGGCCACCCTTAAAAGAATTCTTATATTTATTTTCTTGTCATGTTTTTGATTCATTTGCAATTTGCAAATATTATGCCTTAGATACCATAAAATCGCTTCTCTTTGGGATTCCTAGGGATACCATAAAAACACATGTTTCTTTGGAATTCCGTGTGAAGAATATAAAGTTTGTGTCTGTCATAAAAGGAGTTGTAAAACCCATGAAACTATTCTTATTAAAATAATTGATCGGTCTAAAATCCTGATGCACATATTTTTCCACCTACTTGGCCATGATTAGCTTTTCTTTGTATTTGTTCTCAACATGGATTTGTAGGTTCGTTACTTGAAAATCATCGAGAAAAGCGGTTATCAGGCCCTTCCATGGGTGAGATACATTACCATGGCTGGTGAATACGAGCTGAGACTTATTTGATGACTTGAGCTCCGATTCTGCATTGTCGATTTCCTGATATTTTCGTGTTTGTTATCTCAAAAAATGCATGAAGCTCTCCGTGGGAAAGCATGTTTCCTTTCCTCGTTTGAAGTGGTGAACTCTGGTGCAATTCATTGTCATACTGGACGTGGGCTTGTAACAGTCTACATCATTTGCTTACTTTTTATCTAATGCAAGTATTGGAGTGTCGATTTTTTGCTCATTTTGTAGAAGAAAGATGTTGATACCTATTGATAAAGTGTATTTGCTTCAACAAATTAATTGGCTCTGTGGGAACTTATATAATATTTTACTTATAGGTGCATTTGCACCGAATGTCAAAGGCCGAGTGGCGATTGAGTGACTTGAGTTACTGCCTGCCTTCAATTCTATTTCAAGTTTTAAACATAGAATCAAGGATCATCGAGATTCGTAAGATTCAGTTCATTGACAAAATTCCGTTCAATTTGTTTTGGCAACTTCCATACCCATGGATTCTTAAAATCCTTGTCTGTTATATTTAGTTATTTTGATTTACTGATTCTCTTCGAATCTTTGAGAATGAAAGCAACATGTATATATAATTGAAAGTGCCAACCTCCTAGTTACTCGACAGAAAAGGATAAATACAATTTTCCTGTCTCTTACAGGTAAAACAATTAGGATGAGCATTCGATAAAAACCGAACCAACCGAACAGTCGGTTACCAACTTAACCGATATTTTTTTTAAACAATTAAAAAAACTAAAAAATGATTTAATAAATAAGAATATAATATAAACTATCGGTTTAATCCTGTATTTTCAAAATCGGACCGGACATGAAACCGGTGCCTTTATTGGTTACAGGTTCAATCGGTTCAACCGGTTGAACCATTGATTCAACCGGTGATGATGTCAGCATTAAGTAATGTATATTTTAAGTTTTGTAAAATATATATACCATATATTTTACTATAGTTTTAAGTTGTTCACAAAAAAAAACAATATCGTTACACCAGCATAACATGTCAAACTTCAAAAATCAGATAAAATGAAATGTCTAACATAAAATAATAATAATAATAAAACATCTAAAAAACAACAAATAATGCCAAAAAAGATCAATATCCCAAAATTATAATAAAATATTTTAAAATATTATGAAATTATTCACATATATTATAATTTACGAGAAACTAAGCATTTTTATATATAATATACAAGACATGTTTATTGAAGTATATGAAATTTTTGATAAAAACACGCATAAAATATTATTTTGTAATCATTTCAATAACAATAATTATATATAATATATTTTGTTCTACAAATTTGATTTATAATTTACAAAAATAAAAAAGAATTAAAATTTTAAAAAGGAAAGAAAAATGAAGAAACATACTGGTTCAACCAGTCAACCGGTTCACTGGTTGAACCGATTTTTACCGGTTTAATCCGGTTCCCACTGATTTTTTATCATGGTGGTTTTGAAGGGTCAACCGGACCGGATCAAGCACTGGTTACAGGTTAAACCGGTGGAACCGGTCGGTTAGGACTGATTTTCAAAACACTGGTTTAATCACTTAACCGATATTTTTTAAATGAAAATCGAAATCTAAAAAATAATTTTAAAAAAATAGAATCGAACTTCCAAATTAACCATACCGAATTTAAGAATTAATTCAATTCAGTTAAACGAACTTTTGCTTACTCTTAAACAATGATACATCTCTCGCTGAAGGGGAACCTAATAAAAATTGAAAAAGGAAAAGAAAAGAGACATCAAGTGAGCAGTGAGCACTCGATTGATTTGGCAACGTGGGAGTCCTGAACGCATGTTTCTTACAACGCTCAAAAATTGAATCATAATATATCAAATCAAACTGAACTCCAACTCCCTCTTTGTTAACAATACGATCACCTCCCAATACCGAGCGGCAAGCAAACAATGGCAGATCCTAGTACACCCAATCGCTGCCGCTCACCACCACCACCTGAGATATAGAAAGAAAAAAAATCAAACAAAAACCCCATTACAGATTCCGATCCAACCCTAAAATCCCAATTCCACAAACTCAATTCCACCTCAAAATTATCCTCAAACTCCAGTAACTCCAGCAGCCGCCCTCCTATCCATCTTCGTACAAATCATGCAACATCGTCGCAGACGCCACCACGATCTAGCAGCCCAATCACCGAGACAGTGAGCAGCCTAGGGACCGGAATTGGTGGAAGAGTCACAAAGCGGAGGAGGTGTTCTGTATATATATATATATATATATATATATATATATATATATCCAAAAAGGCATTGCTGTGAGCTTATTGGATATCTTATTGGTGGGATCCAACACAACGTTGAAATTCCAAACGATTTTCCACTACTGTGGTTGCTCAATAAAGGAAATTGATATCATTACTACGTCATCAGCAATCATCACCACTATACACATCGAAGGTAAGGCATTTACCGCTTCTACACTTATTTTGAATAAAACATAGATAATGGATTCTGGCGGTAGTGATCATATGATATTTGATGTTAAACAAGTCACAATTCTTAACACATCCTTTCACAAGTGTGTCTCTCCGGCCAACGGTAATACCATCCCAGTTATTGGGGAAGGGTCATCAACTCTTACCAATATTTTACATCTTGATTCTGAAACTGAATTTGAGTCTCTCCCAATTGATACACCAAATCAATCGTTGTCTGGGGATATTCCTTATACAGTGTTTGAGTCAGTCAAGAGACAGTTATCACAACGTCTTACTAGAGGTATTCCAAAACCTACACATGAACCTCAATTGTCTAGTAAAGTAAGATATCCCATGAACCAGTATTTGTCTGCCCATCGCTTGTCAGAGACAAATTAGTCAATTGTCAATCAATATCTATTATATATATACCTAACAGTGTGCAGGAAGTCTTAACTGATCCAAGATGGAAAGCTGCAATGAATGAAGAGATGGTCTCCTTACAGAAGAACAAAAACTAGTTGGTTGTCGATGGATCTATAATGTGAAATACAAAGCTGATGGTACTATCGTACGTTTTAAGGCAAGATTGGTTGGAAAAGTTTATACTCAAAACTTATGGAATTGACTACACTGAGACATTTGCAGGTATAGCCAAAATCAACATTGTCCGAGTCTTGTTATCCTTAGCCGTAAATTTGATTGGTCATTACAACAGTTTGATGTGAATACATTCCTACATGGTGAACTTTCTGAGAAGTCTACATGGATCTCCCACCAAGATGCATGGTAACAGAAACACAGAAGGTGTGCAAGTTGAAGAAATCATTATATGGATTAAAACAATGCCAAGAGCATGGTTTGGATGATTCACCAAATCCATGATAATGTTTTGTTACAAACAAAGCAATTCAGATCACACATTAGTTTTAAAGAAGCAACATGAAAAAATTAATGCATTCGTTGTATATGTGGATGGCATGATCGTCACAAGGAACGACCCAAATGAGATGAAAGCTTTGAAAGAATACTTGCCCAAGGAATTTGAAATGAAAGACTTAGGCCCCTTAAAATATTTTTTTGGGAATTGAAGTATCTAGATCGAGTACAAGAATCTTCTTATCTCAAAGAAAATATGATGTAGATCTGCTTCGTGAAACTTATATTCAGCCTGCCAACCGGCTGACACTCCGATGGAAGAAGGGCTGAAGTTATGTTTTGAGACAAATCAGGTACCGGTAGACAGGAGGAGATACCAAAGATTTGTTGGAAGACTAATGTACCTAGCTTACACAAGACCTGATCTCGTAGATGCTCCAAGTATTATTAGTTAGTTCATGCATAATCCCAGCGAACAATATATGAATGCAGTCATGCACATCCTGAGGTATCTAAAATCTTCTCCTGGAAAGGGAATTATGTTCTCTAAGCACACAAACAAGCAAAACATCGAGGTATATACAAATGATGATTGGGCCAGAGCAGTTGATGATAGACGATCAACTTCGGGATATTTTATCTTTGTAGGTTGGAACTTAGTTATATAGAGGAACAAAAAATAGAATGTTGCTACTCCAACAATATTACAAACAGGGTCCTCGGTTATTTGACATAAAAATACATAGTATAAGATATTGAACTTTATGATTTAAATTAAAAAAATTAATAAAAAAGTATGCTCGGATTCTACTAAAATAATTAAAACTCCTAAATTTATCACATTTTGATAAATTAATATTATTTATATAATATTTAATTAAAAAATCCGAAACTGATTCTACTCGGAATAAAATGCGAGTAAAATTAATTAATTTTCCATTCGCACAGCTCCTCTGAGGCTCTGAAGCATTGCCCCCTGTTTTCCCTGACAACTTAGAACAGTAATCGACCATAAACCCTAATCCCAATTGGATTACGACGAAAATCGAATGGACAATCAACAATCTCACAGCTATATGATGCAGCCTCCGCCACCACCTCACGCTCCGCCGGCCGCGGCGGATCCATATCAAAGACCGCCGCCACTTCCTCAGACGCAGCACAGCCATCCGTGGCCCTACCCCACCCTTCAATTTCACTATCAAATTCAACACTCCCCCTCTCCTCCACCGCCGCAGTGGGTGCAGCCGCGGTCTCACTCCTCCGACCACGCGCAGTACATTCATCCTCCTCCCCCGCCACCTCCTTACCCTGGCCACCAGCCTCCCTCGTATCCTGCGCACCCTCATTACCCCCAATCCTATGCTCTACTGCCTAGACCGCCTCCTGCTCCCCAGTCTTACACTCAGGTATTTGTTCTTGTGATTCGTGACTTTTCAGTGAATTGGAAACCCTAAAAAAATTATCGTGTTGTTAGGTTTTGTAATGATTTAGCAGCTAGGGAGGAACCTGGATGGTTAATTGACCTAGTTTTTTGGTAATTAGTGGCTTACAATCTTTATTTCACTAATTATATTTCAAAAAATGCTTCCATGGATCTATTTTCTAGCTTAATTTTAAGTGATCTTTATCATAACTGATAGGCGTGTAATTAGTTGAAGCATGTTCTTGAACTGAACTTTTGCTGACTCATCTGTAATCAACCTCAGTTGACCTTTTGCAAAAATCAACTTAGTTTATGATTGAGAAAAGTTGCTCTCTCATAATTATTTTGGTTGCTCGTTGTTAATATTTTTGTTGTAAAAATCGTTATTTGGGGCTTCTTAGGCTTTATCATAAATGTTGTGTCTTGATATGCAAACTTGTGGCCAATGAATACATGTGCATGTCCTAAATCTTATTAAGATGGAGTCTGTCACGGTTAATATTTTTGTGGATCTAACTTTTGTTTGTATGGGGACTCTTGTGGTTAACATTATTGGATTGGTAACTTAAGATGATCATACTTACGACTGCAGGATTTAGGAAATGGCAGCTGGAGTCATCATCAGAGTTGGGACTATTCAAGTCAGTATATAAATTTCTATTTTTCTTGGATATTATCATTCTTGGCGTTTTTTAATTCCTATTTTTAATTTTTTATGTTTAGTATTGCTATGTATTCTTGTATTATAATTATTTTGTGCCTGTGTGGCTCAAATAAACTTTAGTTGGCAACTTATGAACTTCAGGAAAATCTGTTAAGACATCTATTGAGTTTAAGATCGAGTAGGATAAACAGTCTGTTGCGTAAGAGCATACTTTGATACTTGATGAATTTCATTTACTAGAATAGGATTTCTGACTTGGTCAATAGTTATTGATTTCTTTCAAGGGTGTCAAACGAAGTTCTTTAATTGCCTTTCTCAAGCATCTCTGCACCTACCCCAATCTTCATTCATAGCTGAGGGTTGGGTATTCGTATCTTAGCTGCTGAATCTCATTGTTAATCTGGAAGGTCATAAAATGTTTTAATTGACTTATTTTATTTTGTAAAGAATTTTGTGTTGCATTTTGTTTTTTGTTTTTGTTTTTCTTATTTCTTTTCACATCTTAAATGCGTTCAATTCTGACTAGCTTGAACCTGTGACTTAATCTTCCTTTTTAAGAATTTATGCTGAATTTGCTTTGGTTCTGGACCTGTAGCAAATAGTAATGAACAAGACTGGGCCGAAAAAGCCAGAGCATGGGCAGTTGCAAAAGCCGCGGCAGATAATCAGTATCCTGTACCTGTTGGAAGGCCAGAAGACCAGAATTATTTGCATGATCAATATCCACAATCCATTAATCCTCAATTTCAAAGTGCACATGTCCCGATAGAGCAAGCTTCAAGCTATCAACAATACCCAGTTGGAATGGGACCTTCAAGCAGGACAGGACCGGTTCAGTTGCAGGAAGCTCAGTATATCACCCAAGGGCAGTCATCTTATACTGTGGATATGCATGTCCCATATTCAGCGAGAGATGGAAACTTGATCCGGAATTCATGTGAACCAACCCATTCGCAAGAGAATTCGTCTACAAGTCCATTGCCCTATCAGCAGGAGGTACCTTCTAGTTATTCTTCTGTCTCAGGTAAAACTTTTCTGTGTATGTTGACACTAAATTTAAATCTTTTGAGCAACAACTTATTCCATTTTGCGTGAGTAAGTATAAGCTAGTGGGATAACCAAAACGAAAGAGAGAATGATTTAAGAGTCATTCTAATGTTCTACGAAAGCCAAACTTAGAAGGTGCCAAACCCATCGAGTCATGCATATTAACACTGTAATTTGGTAAAATCAATTATATTTTTGTTGTATACTTGATAGTGCTGAAGTTTCGTATGTGTTACAAATTGAACTGAGGTTCACTTAGAATAAATAGAATTTTGTTGTCATGTTAACGACTTTGGTGTCAAAATTTATTTAGTTAGAATCGCAGCGTGTGAATCTTTTAATGACCTGTGTTCTTTATTGCAGGTAATGAAGATGCTGGAGATACATGTGAACAGTTCAATACCTCTTCATCTATGCATGTTGCCCCTATGCCACATCATCATGCTCAGCCACTGCCTCCTGCAGGTCGGTCTGTATGGGCAGAGGAGCATCGTCACTTACTTTCTAGCATACCAGATGAGTCTGTAGCTGGTATAAATGATCAGCCGCTGAACTTTTCCCATCATTTTAATCGCAACTTGGAGCAACATATGCAACCCAATTATGCTCACCCTTCAGGAGGCCCTGTAAGAGGTCTGGATCCTTATGCTTGGACTCACTTGTCTGCACCTGGGATTGTTCATCCTCCCATGCCTCCCACAATCTCATCAGGAACACAGGTTTTGAATCTAATATATGCAATGTTTTGTAGTTTCAAATGTCCATTGTTTCCATCTTTGACCTGCTTCATTGCTATATAGGTTGATCATCCAGTAGCTCTGCCTTCTCCAGTTTCTGGACATTCTACACCATTTTTTCCTACTGGACATACTTTCCAGCTTCCTGCATCTTTTGGTGCTGGCTCTGGTGTTACCTCTCATCCTACAACATCTTTCCCTGCAGATGCTTATGGTGTTTCTAGTGTTTCTGAGCGTCCGAAAAAAGTAATTTTGTTTTATCAACGCCTTTGAATTTGATAATGGACAGCACCAGGCATGTATATGAGATTCTTTTGAATTTCAGGCCTCTGTACCTAATTGGCTTAGGGAGGAAATAATTAAAAACAAAACTGTTATCACAAGTTCTATCCCGATGCTTCATCAAGAGGAGTTACCATCCACTGAAGAAGATATAAGTGATATCTTTTCTCAGAAGGTTGATCAATCAGATAGCAAAAGCATTGATTCTTCTCGATCAGCGGAAGATGACGATAAGGATGAGGTTTTGTCTCCATTTTCCAATCTCTCGTGGTTTTTTGTAAAATTTTGAAGGACTGCCAGAGAAGGGGATTCATTCACTTTTTTTGCTGTTGCAATCGATAAAATTTCTATAATTATCTCTTTTAAATCATGTGTTTTTGCAACTTCTGGCTGAAAATTTTGGGATGTCATTTTATAGTTTACGCAACATTCATTCAGTATTTTCAGTCCCCTCTCTTTTTCTGTACCTAAATCTACTTCTAAGGATTTGCCTTTGAATATCCTTTGTGACTTCTGTGACTCTCAAGTAATAAGAGTTTGTCTTCGAATATTTTTTCTGGTTTTGGTAGGTCTTAGTCATTCAATTTTAACCACTATTATTGGTTTTCATTTTTTTTACTTGTGTATGAATTTTATTTATTCCTGTTCCTTTTGTAGCTGTTTTTTTATGTTTTCTATTTTCCGTTTCTTTCTTTTTTCTTTCTATTTTTTGGTTCATGGTGTGACCATTTCTCCATATTATGTGCCGACTCTTTTCACTCATTGTAGGATGTGGAAGCTGCTAGAAATGCAGCAATCAACAAAGAAATAAAGCGTGTTTTAACTGAAGTTCTTTTGAAGGTTGCTGCTGATCAAATATGTCTAAACTTCATGTTAGACTGGTTTAGATGTTTTAACTATAATTCTTTGTCAGGTGACTGATGAACTTTTTGATGAAATTGCAACCAAAGTTCTTAATGAAGATGATCTCTCTGTTGAAGGTTACTGCCTTTGTTTGTTCCCAGCCCTCTTTTGTTTTTAGTTTATTGTTTGGGGTACTGACCATCTTCTCTTGTCTCTCTATTCATAGTTAAACAAAATCTTGACATGTCAAATCATCGCGTGTTACAACCTACACCAACTATTTCAACATCCACGGCCTCTGCAAAAGTTCTAATTCCTGCCAAGACTATGAAAATTAATTCTGAGTATGGTAGTGAAAAATCTACCTCTGGCTCTGCTGGAGATGTCCTAGGTCTTGGTAGTTATGCCTCAGATGAGGAGGATGATGAGAACCAGATTTCTGGTAAGCTGAACTCAAAGGAAAGCTCCGCAAATCAGCAATCATCCTCAACCAAGGTTTTGGAAGTTGCTCCTTTCATTAAGAATGGTGGTTCCAGGAAAGAAACAGAAGAGCATGGAAATCTTGTCTCAAATTTGGAGAAGACCAGCAGAAAGACTCTGATGATTTCCATGGCTAATGCTAGTGCTGCAGATATGGGTTTGAATGATTATAGGGCTGTTGGGGAGTTATCGTCTGGTGACACCCAACGGTCCCTCAAGAAAGCATCCTGTGAAGATGAGATGCAACATGGGTGCGATATTTCCATGCCAAACAAGTTTACTACTGAGAAGGCTGTTAAGAGAAATGATAGACCAGATGGAAATTTAGATGCTAGAAAGTCGAGTGACAATTCCATAAACCAAAGAACTGGGAATAGGTCTGATAAGAATGATATGCATGCAAACAAAAGGAACCCGGTTGAAAAAGACCACAAGGAACCCGAAAATGCCAAACACATGGTGGATAAGAAGGGAGATGAAAACCACAGGAGGCATGACGAGAGGCATGCAAGAAATGAAAAGAAGGATTATCATAATGGTGCAAAAGATAAAGGAAAGGAGAAAGGTAGAATTGGGGAAAAAGCACAGGATCCTGAAGCAAGGAAACGGCTCTCTCCTTCGGAGGGGAAGGAGGGAAAGTCCGAGACAAGAGTGGACAAAAGGAGAAATTCCAAAGAAAACAGTGATGAGAAAAGACATGATAAAACAAGAGATGAGAAAAGGGAAATATCTAGGTATAAAAATGGAACTGGCGCTAGCAGACATAAACCACACAGGTCTTCTTCTGTTGGTAGTAGGGACTCGCGCAAGGATAACTTGGTTGCTAGCTGTTCAAATGATTCAAGCTATGAGTCCTCAGATGCTTCAAAAAGGTGTGCTGTAACATCAAATATGTTGTATCTGCTTTTAGAATCTCTGATGTTCCTTATAATTTTTAGTCTGATGGGCAGCAGGAAATCACGTCACTCCAAAAGGCATGCATCTCCATCACCCACCGGATCAAGAAAAAGGTACCCCTTTTTACTCTAATTGGGATTTTGACATTTCTTTCCCTTCTAAGTATTTAGAGGAAACGGTACTTGTAAACCAGAGACCAGAAACTGCTCTATGTTCTGTTTTTTAACATTTATTTTTTTGGTCTGTAAATTGGATTTGCTATCTAGTGTAATTATGAGAAAAATGGCAGGACGACCTTTTCAACTGCATATGATGTCTTTTGCTGGTGAAGAGATTATCATCAGAATCTTTTGCCTTCAATATCTTTTATGCAGTGAAATTGTGTGGCTGCATAGTATCTCTATTGATATATAGCTGTTGCAGTATTTTATAAATGTTAATCTATCCAGAGGAAGTTTAATCAGGCCAACAGGTCAATCTAAAGTCTGGATACCCGTAACACTGAAATCACAGGCAATTTTAGATCTTATGCTCACTGTTTAGCATGTAACATTTTTCTTTTAGACAACTTTCGCGGTCTCCTCATAGCAAGCACTCTAAGCGCAGGCATACTCACTACTCTTCTCTTGAGAATACCAGGTATTTTACTTGCCGCCTTAAATTAATCGGTAGTTTTTTTTAGATTATCCACCCGTCAACAAATTGATATGCGACTCAGGTGAAAAAAATGGATATGGTGTTTTGCATTATGACATTTTCTGTTGCATAATTACGAACCTGTTGAGATGCAATTTCAGGGGAAGATCACCATCAAGGTCAAGATCAAGATCGCCTGTACTCAGGAGACGATAACAAGAAAGAATGCATTGAAGCAGTTGTCGCCTCAGGGGCCCCTCGGTTGAATTTGGAAGGTTTCCTATACTTGCAACACGTCCTGGTGATTGAGAGCTACTCATCCAGATAGGCAATGTTTTTGAAGCTGTATGTTTTGAGTGATTAAAGCATGTGTTGTGTTAAATTATGTATGCTTCTGTTCTGTTTCAGTTGGCTCGAACGTATCAATCTTAATGGTTACTGCAGAATTCAAATTTAATTGAATATTACATTCGACCAGATCTCTCTTATTGTATTTCTTTTGTCATTTCTGGTGTCTTGTACAGATAAGGGTTGTGAGTCGTTTTCGTGACAATTGGATCATCAGACAAAGAATAAGCTGGAGGGATAAGGTTTATAGTGGCTTTCTGCGTACAATATTAACACTAGGATTGTCTTTAATGCTGTCCCAATACTAATGTTTCCAACTTCAATTTAACACAATTAGATGCTCTTTGTATGTCTAATCCTGCACACGTAGTTGTTAACGCCATGGTGATAAATTCAAAAAGCTTATCACCACCTTTATGTTAAACCATCATTTGTTCAAATGACAACTTCTATAAAACCACAAACTCCCAACAAACTGATTGTACACCTAGGAGATTTGAGTCACCTCCCGAGATGTCTTCGTGTTTAAGGCTGAGTTTGGTGCTCGAAAAAGAACCCAAGAAAGAAGAATTGCCAGAGGAAAACGTTTCATTCAGCGTGAGCTCAAAAGTAAAGCGCACAGTAGTACGAATAGTTCATGCTGGTGGGCATATAGAAATGTATCAAACTCCCATTCCAGCATCTAAACTGATCCAGACATATCCGGGTATGTGTGTGGCCAAGCCTCATGTTTTCAAACGTCCCCACGAATCCATTTTATCCTGCAACGATATGCTTTTACCTGGAAATAAATATTTCATTATTCGATCTTCCACCGTTGAAAAATTGAAACGCAGACATTCAAGAAGCGATTCAACAAGGTTAAGTGAAGATGAATCAGATGATTGTTCTGTGGAAACTGTTACTTGTTCTAGGGACTTCTCTGTCTCTGATGATAAGTGGACTGCCAATTCCTTCGTGAAGAAACCTGTAAAAGAGAGGAAACAGCAATTTGTACCACCCGTACAAAGGCCTAAGTTGTGGAAAGTGCCTGAGTGGGAGCCCTGTTTAGTATCTATTAAAAGAGCTATCTCAATGAATTCGACGGAGCCGGATTATATATTGTCGTTGGATCACGAAATATGTTGTGCAGACAGAAGCATAGAATGTTTTACATTATCATGCACTAGTCTTTCTCGTTGTTCTTTTAAATATTGCAAAGTTTGAGTTTATTTTCCGACTCCGGGGAGCACAGTTTTCTGGTTTATTTTCATGATTTAATGGTGTGTGACAAGAAATGTGGGGAAGTGAATGTGGACGTGGATGAAGATGAAAACGAAGATGAGAAAAACATTATAAATCTTGCAAAAATAAACCACAAGAAGTTGAAACAAATCAAAACCGTCTTAGGTTTCAACCACCTCGTCCGAATAAACAAGGTGGGCTTTCCAATTGGCATTTCGAGCAAGATAAAGCTTTAGATGCATTATGTCAAATGTTGATTATGGATGAGATGACATTTAGGACGGTGGAGAAAGCATGTTTTAAGCATTCTATGTCAATTATATGCTCTATGTTTGCAATCCACTCCCGAAAGACGTTAACCAAACACATTTACCAAGTACTTAAACGAGAAGTCAATGTTGATGTCCTTCACGAAAATGCATACTCAAAGAGTTAACATCACCACAGACACATGGACATCCATTCAAAAGGTTAATTACATGTGTCTCACTGCGCATTTCATTGATAATGACTGGAATTTGCATAAGAGAGTTTTAAACTTTTGTCCAATTTCTGGTCATAAGAGTGAAGAAGTGGGTAGGGCTGTTGAAAAATGTTTGAATGATTGGGAAATTGATAGGATATTCACTGTTGCTGTCGATAATGCTTCGTCAAATGATGGCGCTGTTGCTCACTTGAGAAGGAGGTTTGATGGACGAAAGAATGCTAGCATTATGGGAAGGAAATATATGCACATGAGGTGCATTGCTCATATTCTTAATCTTCTTGTACAAGATGGTTTGAGGAGTAAAGAGGAAAGTATAGCCATATCTCGTATTAGAGGAGCAATTAAGTATATTAGGAGTTCACCGGCTAGGTACAAAAAATTTAATGAGTGTGCGATGCTTGAACGAGTAGAATCAAGCAAAATGTCATGTCTTGATGTACCTACTAGGTGGAACTCTACATACTTGATGTTGGAGGCGGCCACATCACTTACTAAGGTTTTTGAAGCAAATGAGGACGGTGATCGTGGTTTTGTCATTGATCTTATGGATGGGGTTCCAGGTGGTTCAGATTGGGCTAGAGCTAAGCTTTTATTGAAGTTTTTGGCCTATTTTTATAACCTAACATTGCGTATCTCAGGCTCGTTGTATGTCACATCCAACATTGTGTTGAAAGAAATAAATGCAATTGATCGACTTCTTAACCGGTGGTTGGATAGTGATGACTTTGAATTGTGTTTGATGGCAGCCAGAATGAAGGAAAAATTTGACAAAAATTGGGGATCAACTGATAAGATGAACAAGATCTCGTATTATGCTCTGATCCTTGGTCCACGTCGTAAGTGGTCATTTCTGCAGTTCACAATTGAGAGGATGTGCCCCGACGTTACAGCAAATGGGAGCCCAAAAAGTAGGGACTTGAAAGATCAAGTGTGGAGGGGTTTTGATGAGTTGTTTATGGAGTATAAGAAATTATATGACCACACAGTCCCAACAAGCCGAGTAGAGCAAGCTGTGAGGGGTCATTGCATAGTTTGACTGGAAGTGGTGGTGGTGAAAATGAAATAGATGATTTGGATGATGAATTTAATAGGATGAGAACAGGAAAAGGCAAGCATGTGAAGTCCGAGTTGGACAAGTATTTGAATAAGGATTGTGAGCCATTTGGGGAGGAGTTTGATATATTGAGATGGTGGAAAGTAGAATCTCACAGATTTCCCATTCTTTCCAAGATGACTCATGATATTTTAGCAGTTCCAGTCTCCACCGTTGCTTCAGAGTCTACATTTAGCACGGGAGGACGTGTTCTTGATGCCTTTAGGAGTTCTTTGTCTCCTAGAATAGTCCAAGCTCTCATATGTGCTCAAGATTGGCTACGAATGGATTCTAGGCCAGTAAGCGTGGAGGAGGATTTGTGTGAATTAGAAAAACTTGATAAATGTAGTTTTAATTTTTTGTTATTGTTTACAATTGTAAATTATATTAATATGAATATTTGTGTTGCAATTATTGGTTATGAATTTTATTTCTCTTTTTTTATTTTTTGCAGATTTCACTGATATGGACAATGATTCATCAATCCTCAATGCTTGATGAAGAAGAGGAGATTCTGGAGACGGAAGATGCACTAACGACTGGTGATGATAAATTATGTTTGATGCTTCTTGTTTGATGTTTGATTTAGTTGTTTTTTATGTGATGAACTTATTATTGTTGTCAAATCAGGGAAAAAAAGGATAAAACTGAAGAAAACAAAAAGAACAAAAACATTTGGGTAACCCGAACTCGAAATATCGAGTACCCGAAATTGTCGGGTACCCGATAAATTTGGTCGGTTATCGGGTATGTCCCGGGGGTACCCAAAAATTCGGGTACCGAACCGAACTTTCCGATTCCCAAAAAACCCGACCTGATCCCAGCCATATTTACCCTAATGGTGGATCCAATAACTGAAAATCATTTGAGATATTATGACGTCCTACACTGTCCCAAATGATTTTCACACTGACCCAAATAATTTTCGCCTTTGATACTACAGTCAGGATAATACAATGATCATAGCATCGAATTTCCCATCTCAATATATGAATATCACGACCTCAAATCAATTCGATTTTCCCAATAACCATCATCGCATAACAAAAAAAAAAAAAAAAGTCGACCTCATAGGATCTAGGAGGGTATATTCTCCTCATGGGCAGCCATAGTCACTCTAATATTATTGATTTGCTCAAACAGCAAATGTAACGAGAATTAGTTTGAAATCTTTGTTTTTATTTGAAAAGTATTTAAAATTCTATACATAATATTTTAAAATTCATATTTTATCTACAATAAATGTATCATGTCACCCCTTCCCCACTTTTATGAACTGCCCATATTCAATTCATCATGGACAACAAGTGACATAACTGAAACATTACATATATCAAAGATACTTTTTTTATCCATTTGAAATTAAATAATTATAATAGTCATTATATATGTATATATATTATAAAATATGGTTCAATCTGAGGACCAAAACTAGGTTTTTACAATTTTAAAATGCTGAAATTAACATTTTTGGTCGCTCTTCATGGAACTTTATGGTTAATTAAGTATATAAAATTATATTATCTATATTTTATTTGCAGAATTTATTAAATTATACCTTTGGTTCACATAACCTCGTTAAAAAAATTATTATATAGTACTAAAAATTTATATGAATGATCTAATGATCCGACAAAAGCACAAAGGCTATAATAATTACATTTTCCAGCATATCATGTGTACTAGGGCTGCTTACCGGTTGGAACCGGTCCGGTCCGGTCCGGAATCGGCCGGTTCCGGCCCCGTTATGGGCGGAACCGATCCGGTCCGGTCCGGTAAGGAACCGGATCGAACCGGTTCCGGTTCCAACCGGTTCCGGTTTGATTCGGAGGTTTATCGGATTTTAGCTTCTTTTTTTTTTTTTTTAATTAGGCGTAACTACGCCCCATTCAGGCGTAGCTACGCCTAAGCTACGGCTTTTTTTTTTTTAAGAGGCGTAACTACGCCTCCAAAGTGGCGTAGTTACGCCTCATTTTAAAAAAAAAAAAAAAAAAATCTAAATAAAGTGGTAATTTTTAAAGGGATTAGAAATTTAACAATTTTTATGGGTTATTTAAACATGTCTATGTGTTTAAATACTTCTAGCATACAAATAATTGTAAAGACATGACAATTGAAAATCTAAATAAAAAAATATTACAATTTAGTACTTAGCAGTCTTCATAATTGATAAGTATTGTTTTGGCTATCTCTTCTTCTTGCTCGTCATAATGATTTACGAATTCGTCAACCGTCCCATCTCTTCTATTTTTGCATTCTGCTTCAAACCAATCTTTAAGTAACGTGAGCATGCATAACGAATCAGCTGATAGACTACTTCTGTAGTCTCCAATAATACGGCCGCATGTTGAGAATGCCGATTCAGAAGCGACGCTTGAAGCTTGTACATCATACACGTCTCTAGCCATTTTGGCTAAGATAGGGAATTGTGCTGCATTGGACTTCCACCATTGTAAGACGTCGAAGTTGTCTTCGGTTAGAAATTGATAATTCAGATAAATTTGCAACTCAGTCGACGTGCTAGTAGAAGGTCCTTTTCCCTTAAGTTTTTTCCTGCCCAGCAATCTAAGCAAATTGATGCCCCCACCTTTAGATTGAGCTTGGGGTTGTTCTTCAACAGGCCTTTGTTGCGATGATTCACTTGCCTGTTGATTATAATACAATTGAAACATATTTTGGAGAGATTGCATTGTAGACGTCTTTTGATCGTCAACAACCTTCCCCAAAAATTTAGCATAATATTCAAAAAATATCTCAAATGAAGATAAACATTGACTAGGATCTAGCAATGTTGCGATGCAGTGCACGGGTGGGATTTGTTCCCAATACTTTATAAATTTAGTTTCCATTGCATTAACAAAAGCATGCAAGTCATAGTCATCTCTAAATTCTATAAATTTATCAAACATGTTAAATACTAAAGGAAGAAAATAAACGGAAGTTGGATAAGTAACACCAGAGAAACGTTCCGTCGCTTCTTTGAAAGTACCTAACAATGATACACAATTTTCAACAAATTCCCAATCCTCATCAGTCAAATAAATACTTTCATCGCTATCAGGCATTTGATATGAATTATAAAATGGAGTTAAAATATCTTTGTAAGGTAACATAGCATTCAACAAATTGTACAACGAATTCCACCTAGTTTCTATTGGTGATGGAAAAAGAAGATGCTTTAAACCATTAGATAAACATAATTGTTTCCAATCACGCTTAACACGGCTCGTGCGTAACCATTTAGCGCAGTATTTCATTTTGTCAATACATGCTGAGTGATTGTCCTCATAACCAACTTTAACAGCCAAATTAATCACATGACATGCACATCTAACATGAAAAAAAATACCATCAAGCATTGGTTTAAGATAGGTCTTTAAATCACGCATCGCAGCATTGTTATTCGCAGCATTGTCTAATGTGATTGAAAATACCTTATCCTGAATTCCATAATGTCTACAAGTGTTGAATACATATTTAGCAATTACATAACCAGTATGTGCACAATCTAACTCATCTAAAGACAAAATCCTTTTTTGCATACACCAATTATCATCAATCCAATGACAAGTGACAACAGATATGAATCAGAATTTACATTTGTCCAAATATCAGTTGTTAAACTAACCCTACAAGGCAAACTAGAAAGATGTTGAAACAATGTATTTCTATATTCAACAAATACGTCCATACAATTTCTTTTTAGTGTGTGCCTGGATATATGTTTAAACATGGGTTGTATAGACGAAGCAAATTCAATAAAACCAGCACGTTCAGCTTGTATAAAAGGTAGTTCACATCTGATCACATATCTAACAAGTGACCTACGATTAATTTCAGCAGTTAAAATAAAATTCGTGCCAGTAAGAACATTAATTTGTGCTTGTGTTGCTTCTCGACTTAATGGTTGTAATGTTGTCTCATCAAAATTATGTTTTTTTACTAAGTGTTTTTTAAATGTTCCGGTGCCTCCACTGGAACCACCGGCTTTATATGAATACTGGATCTTACATAATTTACATATTGCAACAGATTCATTAGTACCTTCTTTTTGACCGAGTTCAAAGTGATCCCATATCTTACTTCTTTTGGCACGAGTAGGTAGTCTACTTGCTGCTGTAGTGGCTCTGGATGACTCCACATGTTGTCTTTCTTGGGCTTGGGCAGCAACAGGTTCGGCAGGTTGTTGGGGTTGTTGTGGTTTGACATTCATAGAAGAACCACCAACATCGAGGTCAGCAAAAAAATCATAACTTTCATTTAACTCAGGAATTGGCACAGGCAAATTCATTGCAGAAGATGAACTCAGTGATAGACGACCCGGAACGAGACCCCGACTACGACCCCGGCTACGACCAGCACCACTGCTAGATGAAGATGCCATTATGATATAAGACTATAAGTAAATTGTAAATAGCACAATTGAGAGAAAAATATGAGAGTGAAGTAATTTTCGTTACAAGAATTGTTATGAAACAATACACAACACAACATCCCCTATTTATAGTTTTTTTTTTATTAAAAATTTAAAAAAAAAAAAAATAAAAGTTAACGTTGGCAACGGCTAAGAGCCGTTGCCAACGTTAACATTGTTAACGTTGAAGGCAACGTTAACAAATGTTAATGTTGCCTTCAACAATTTTTATTTTTTTTTATTTATTTTTTTTTTTTTATAATCTACCAGTTCCGGTTTTGGAACCGGAACCGGACCGGTAGGACCGGAATCGGTGGTCCTACCGGTTTGGTTCTTCGGAACCGCCCCGGACCGGTTTCTAACCGGTTCCGGGGCGATCCGGAACCGTTAAGTCCGGTTCCGGTTTCGGACCGGACTTAACGGTCCGAATCCGGGCCGGGTCCGGTTTGACCCGGCCCGGTAAGCAGCCCTAATGTGTACCCAAGGCCGACCTTAGTGCAGTTTTAGTTGGTATTGACAGCATGATTTTACTAATAATAATTAAAGGTTGGTATATTATTGTCTCTCTCAACATAATCTGTATGGGGTTTAAATTTCAGTAATACCTAAAATGTTATGTAGGTTCAAAATAAAATATTATGGGAAAATATTTATATCTACACGATTTGAGCCGTGCTTATACGACAATTAAATATTAAAATATAAGACCTTTTAAATAAGTGACCGTCATATCCCGAACTATTTGAGTCAAACTCCAGATTTTAGGAGTTAGTGACAATTTATCTTATGTGGTATAGTTAATAGATATGTTACTTCATGTGTCTTGTAAATAGTTTACTATCTCCCTCCATAATTTTAAAAAAAAATTGGCTTGTCGTGACGAAAATAACATTATTTAGAATGTGGTGTTTTGCACCTATTCACAAACCACACGAGATATGATATCTATTTTCGAACCATAGGGCAGCAAGTTACACCCAATCGAAACTACAGTTTGGTAAGTTACATTTGACTGAAACCACAAGTGGTAAATTACCACAATGTGAAACTATGTTTGGTACATGTTACTTCTTTAGGTGCATTTTACACCCCATATGTCATTATTTAGCAGTATTTTTACCTTGTAAAGGGTATAATTGATATTTTAACATTTAATTTCAAAGCTCAGATGCATAAAAAGGCACATATCAAGCAAATCATATGTGGATAGTGGATAAGATGTTTATTTTCAAATCACATGGGTAAACATCTAATTTCAAAAAACACGTAGAGATTCGTGCCAAGAACCCATTTCCCGATCTCTGAACTTTCTACCAAAAGAATATCGAGTGACAGTGTTCGTGATTGGATCCTCTCAATCCTTTGGAGCGAGTCAACTTCTCCACAAGTACTGAAACTGGAAAATAGGTATGCTCGATCCTGTGTGGATTTTAGTCTGTCAGCAGTTGGATAGTGTGAGTAGCTTGAGAATCCTGTGATTTGTTCATATATTGCAGACAGTGATCACCGAGATGTTGGGTTTGTCTTGGGTGCACCCAAGACACATACATGTGTATCTATACATAACATCGGGTGCACCCAAGACAGACCCCCGAGATGTTAAGTACCTCAATGCAAAAACATACATCAAGTACTACAGAATCCAATTGATCACTCATGGAAATCCCAAAGCTAGTTTCGTACGTGGAAGAACTAATTTTTAGCCATATCAAAATTGAATAGCCCAATGGTTGATATGGTTTTCGTTAAATTTTGGTATTTTATTTAACCTTTTTGCACAGTACGAAGAAAGCGGGTGACCTATTACCTTCCACATCAAAACGATCCGGTGTGGACTTTATCTATGGGCAAACTCAATATAATTTGTATGTTAATTTATGTATTTTTATTTAAGGAGTTGCGTTTTAATATCGAGTTTGTGTATATGTGAGGCTCAAACCGTATATATATATATATGTATTCACTAGGACACCTGTCATATGATATGTCAAAATTCAAAAGTGAATTACCTGCGACGTTCCTGTCTCCAATGACATAGCCTTCATGAACACTCTTATAACAATCATGATCAGAACCTACGTGCCCATTGAAATCTCTTCTGATGAAGATTTTCTCGTTAAGGAATATTCTTTACACTACGTCGTCTTGATCTTCTCAAAATTTCCGTTTATTAATTGATTGATTGATACATCATAATATCTCCCTATTATTATCACCACACAACTACACAAGTAATTCATCAAAGTGGCAACCACCGGCAACCTCATTGAATAATGGCCCCACATGTAATACTCAAATATTGCATTGCTTCGCTGTAGACACGTGTGTTCTACTACGCGATTCTTAAAAGTCGCATTTTAGAACAACGTATGGGATTACGTCAAAGTATTCCCAATCAACTTACATTACTTGCTCAAACTAAAGCACAAAGGCTTAAATAAGATTCCATTGACAAATCATATTCCTTTCGAGGTTAGGATTGCAATCACATTTTTCTTTCTCTTTTTATTATTCTAAAAGCTTTTAGTACGTTCTTTCTCCAGTTTAATCGAAAAATTATTCGCTTCAAAATTTACGGAATATATATGATTTTTTTAACAATGAGGTGGCAGAATTTTTTTGTTTTTTTATAGTGCATTCAAACCCACTTATCTTTTTATTGTGAGACGTTTATGTCACTGCACAATGACGGTGGTAGTATATATATATATATATATATATATATATATATATATATGTTCTCTAGGAGAAAAATTGTTGAAAAATATTTAAGGAAGATGTTTGGATAAAAACAACATGTACGATTGGTTTAATTTTAAGGGAACAAAAACAGTTGTTGTAAATATCAAATAATGTCAAAAATAAATAGATATGTATCATAAAATTTCCAATAGATATTATTATATTATAGTACAATCCAATCAAAGTGCATGTTAACCATGAACTGAAATTACAATCGCCTCCTAAAATTGGATTATTTTGGTTCTGAATTTAAAACCAAATTCAAGTACTTCGATTCGATGCTGGTATTTTTATAAAATGAAATGAAATTCGAACCCTTTTTTTTTTGTTTTTCTGTTTTTTTTTTTTTTTTGCAATAGCAAATGAAATGTTGGTCATAATTTGTAATATAATTATTGAATAATTTAATTAATTGATTTGATGATCTTAGGAGATACGGTTTTATTCTTATATACGACAACAATAACTACCCTTCAATCCCAATAGATTGTGATATGCTACATGAATCATTGAAAGAATTAAGTTGGGTTATGCACATGCATCATTTTTTTTCAAGAGCTTTTATCGATCAGAATATCTCTGTTAACCCTTTGGATTCTACATATTTATATATAACTTCGAACTGTGTATTCTTTGATCATCCTTGAAAGGGTAACTACATTCGACGTACATGTGCATCACAAGGACTTCGTTGTACGTGACTAAACTATCGTAAGCGAATATTTTAAATATTCTCTTTTATACAAGCCGCACATACTTAAGCTCAAATATCTTCGCTCCTTATTTTATCTATTTGGATCTTACTATACATCTAACGCAGCATACACGTATCTGTTACTATAATATTTTGGACGTGATTCATATTGGGTGCCCAGAATTCGGTAGCAAACAATAATGCAGTGAGTTATATTCTTGTATTCTGTATAAACATTAAAAGTTAAAAGATTAATTTCAAAATCATTGGAAATCAGAAGCAAATTGTCCTCCATTGCATCAGTTTGAATTATACCTTTGAGATCTGTTTGATATTATTTTACTTATCACTTTGACGTTTCAAGTTCCGTTATAAGAAATTTATTTATGTAATATTATTTTCAAATTATAGTTGATCAAATGTATATTTGATATTTTTTTAAAAAAAAATTTATCTTTGAAATTTTGTACTTAAAAAAGTTTACGAGACAACCAATAGATGGTAGGCTATTCTCCATTATTTGTTTCCCTTTTGTGGTTGCATGTTATTCTCCATTGGAATGCCAAGTTGCCAAGTGTATGAATAATGAACCAAGAAACATGCTCTCTCTCTCTATCTATATATATATATATATATACAACAATTATCTCTGATGTGTGATCGATCGAAATGTGGTGCTTGTGATGTTGTAAGGTTTAAAAGATTTGAGTTGCAACGTTACAATAAGCTATAGCTTTTGGTAAAGCGACAAACGCTTGATCCTACAATTGATATCAGAGTCAATGTCACGTGTTTGATTCCAATAGGTTGCAAGGAGTGTAATTATTGTGAGGGAGATTGTTGGGTACAACAATTGACATTGCAGTGTGACCGATCGAAATGTGGTATGTGTACTGTTGTATAGTTTAAAAGATTTGAGTTGCACCGTTACCATAAGCTATAGCTTTTGGTAAAGATGTCAAGTGTCATATATATATATATATATATATATATATATATATATATATATAGATTAAAGAGGAAAAGAAATATATTGTAGTTCTATGTTTTTGAAATTTAACCTCTGATAATTATACTTCCATTTTTATATATATCTCCACTAATCCTCTCAAATGACAATTTTGTTATAATTAACTAATTTTAATAATTAAATATATTAGTTATACGCGACGCGTGCTACTATACATAAAGATAAGGAAACAATGGTGGATACGCTTCATCACCATAAAAAAACTACCTCAACTGATTTTAATAATGAGTAGCAAAAACTGCAAAAAGAAAATGAAAATATTGGACCACAATTTGGGATGAAATTTGATGCTTCTACATGATAATGTCCTGGAAGTGGCATTTACTATTGATATTACACATTAATAATGATGATATCTCCTTAGTAGCATCATCGAACTAACCCAATTTGGGAGTCTCACTTTTTTTGGATGAAAAGCAAACCATATCATTGAATGATCAATAATATTAAGCATATATAATATTAGCACAACTATGTACTTCTTCGCTATCCGCATATATACAATCTGATGCTTGAGGAAGAGCATGAACAATTGTATTGGAATTACGTGTAATATATGAGACCGTAAACGACGTAAACTCTCTAGCAAGACAACGACTATCAGAAATAATGAGACTAATAACTGATAAGCTATCATCTCCCATATCCACCCATCATCACAAAGAGATAATCCCCTCCCAACGTTATACAATAGGGCTGCTTAATGGGTCGGGTCAATCCGGACTCGGCCCAAAATCGGACTGGTTAGCCCGGTTCGGGACCAGAATCGGGCTAACCAGTTCCGAATTGATTAGAGACCGGGCCGGAGGTTCTACGTTTCGGAACTGGTATCTTACCGATTCCGGACTGAACAAGATCCGTTATTTTTTAAAAAAATCAATTTTATTATTTAGATAAATATTTTCGAGTTTAGTTTAAAAACACATAGACACATTAGCTCAATTGATTAGAGCTGCATAAAAGAAGGTGATGGCCACATATTTGAATCCTCCAAACAACAATTTCCTCGATGTTTTGAAAAAAATAAAAAAAAATAAAAAAACTGGTTTCATGTTGGATCGGGTCCAACCCGTAACCGGTTGGGACCGGATCCGGATCCCATCGGATTCCGATAAACAGCCCTACAATCCCAACCCACACCAACAGTGAACTCGAATGCTTCCTTGCAAGCGATTGCTTTGGGAGTCTCACTCAGACAACCCAAATGGTTCGTTGAAAGTCAGCAAAGTGGAACATAAATGAAATGAAATTAACTACTATAAATTTGTGGTACAATTATTATGGGAATATTAAGAAGATAGTCATGAAAATAATCCTCAAATTGCTGCGGCTCACGAATTATGCTTTTTAATTAATGGTGAATAATTCCATTTAATCCTCTTCTACTTTTATAAATAAAGAAAAAATGGTCATTTATATTTTAACTTAAAAACTATTAAATACTTTACGCCGTAGAAATATCTTTATTATGAAGATATTATGCAAGACAACTCTATTTAAAAAAATAAATGTTGTTTATAATTAATTAAATAATTATGGTATATTATATTTAAATAAGAATAAAAAAAGTGAACAATACGTGCTATGATATCCACGCGTATTATTCAAAAGTAAACAGATTAGGGTGAACTGTTTTTTTCGGCCAAAAGTTGAAACTATAAATATTTTAATTACTCTTTTTGTTTTTGCAACTTTAAATTTCCAATTTTAAAAGTATGATGCATAATGTTGGGAGGGATGTATGCAAAAATTCTTCTTTACGCTTGTAGACGGAGGTGTACCGTCTAAAGGAGAATAAGTCTTACTCATTGGCACCAGATATTGCAGCATCTCATGTCCGCTCGTCGATTAGCATATGGCTCTGTGCTGCTATAGTATAAGGAAATAAAATTGTGCATCTGCTAACAGTTATAGCCTTTTGTGTAAAAATTTTAAAAATAGTTGTATTATGTAATGAAATGGAGTTATGTAGTATTTATATAGGTTGATTGTTAATTGAATCAAATGAGTAAATTAATTTATGTCTCATTTAATAAATGTAATTAAGATGAAATGTTGACCGAGAAGGACCACATTTTATTTTTTTTGCCCCAACAAACTTGTAGACTTTTATTTTTGTTAAAGAGAAGAATTCGGCCTAAATCTGACTTTCAAGTATTAGACTTTAATTTTGAATTACAAGTATTTCTCTACACCAAATTTTACGTTTATAAATTACTTAAATCAACATCAAATATAATATTAATAATTTAGGCCAAATTTGAATAAAAAATCATTCACCGATGGATTGGTCATAATTTTCGACCCAAATATCTTGTATTCGAGTCTCCGTCTCCGTCTCCCACCCCCACTTATTGTAAAGAATATACATCTGTCAATCGAAAAAATATATCTTAAACATGAGTTTCGAAATAATCCTTTAAATAAAAATAGGAAGAAAAAAACTTTATATTTAGATATCAGAGTCAAAATAATATATTATACTTTAAGAATATATTTTCCAAAAATTTTAAAAAATTCAACCAAATATCAAATTTTTTTATAGGCCAAAAATTATATTGCACATGAATACAACAAAGGTACTTAAATCCATATATAACATAACACACAAACATTCCTAAATCATTACTTTAATCCTAGACAAAATCTAGGATTTGTAAATCAGTCATTGACCGAATAAGATACAATTCATTTGCCCTCTGCTGTCAATCATGACCATGACATTATTTTTATATTATCACTAACCTACTGAGAAGAAAAATTCTGATATTAAAGACCACATTATTCCTGACAAATCATAAGTTCAATCAAATATCAAGGGTTATGGTCAACAAACCTTATGTAACTTTTCAAATAGGTATATAATACCACTATGGTTTGAAAATATGTAGTTTACCTCATGTGGTATGAAAATAGGCAATTTTTTCGTCTATAGTTTGTGAAAATATACAGTTTACTCCATATAGTCTGTAAATAGGCAATTTCATGTATACTATGTTTTGCAAATAACAGGAGGGTAAAATATCTATTTTGAAAACCAAATGGGATAAATTGTCTATTTACAAACCACAAACCACAAGTCACAGGGGGTATACTGCATATTTACAAACCACAGATCACATTGGGTAAAATGTATATTAGGGATACCACATTGGTAAAATGCCACTAGCTCCAAGTATCAATTATAAATCTAAGACTAATTCTTGAAAAAAAACCTGAAAAACCTCATGTGATCAAATCAACTTTTAAGTTTTAACAAGTAAAACTCGACTAAAAAATATTGTATTTTTCTTATCTGATTATTTATGGAAAGGGTAAAGATCATTAGATTCAGAAATTAACCTAAGGTTTTCTAAAAAAATGTTGAAAGAAAAAATGAAATTAACTACAGGGGTCTACGAACATGGGAATGAGGGAATCTGTCTGGAGATGACCTCAGCTGTTTTAGAGGAGTTATTTTCAAGATTCAAGCTTTCACCCTGATATTTAAATATAATATAATTATATTTTAGCATTCGATTAATTACCCTGAAATCCCCACAGACAAATCTAACTTTTCAATCAGTCCCTATTAAATCTGTAAATCAGTTTATTGTATTTATAAAACATTTAAAATGTTTGACGTACAATAATTGTCATGATCGGAGAGTTATCAAAACATGATGTTTGGGCTCTTTAATGATTTAAAGATTAGAGTTGTATAATTACTATAAGCTATATCTTTTGGTAAAACAACACACTTGATCCTACAATCAGAGTCAAGGTTACGTGTTCGATTCCCATGAGCTGTAAGGTAGTGCAATTATTGGGATGAAAATTGTTGAAGTGTAATAATTGTCCATGTTTGGAGAGCGGTTGACGTATGTGTTGGAAATGAATTAAAAAGGAAAAAAAAAATTTGCTCTCGATCAATCGAGCATTATAGCTCGATCGGTCGAGATGGCCATAATTTTTCTTATCAATTGCTGCAGGAGCTCGATCGATCGAGCTCCTATTTCGATCGATCGAGGCATGTTTTTGTTGTTTGAATTGGTATGTCCATTCACATTCGGGTGCGATTTTTCGCGATGCGGTGCCTCCAAATGATGTCCTTTTGGACTTATTTTTTGGTTCACTATATATATAACATTTCCATCACTTGATAAAAACAAGATTTCGAAATCAACATCATACAAAAAGATTAAATTGAGAGCATTTTGTTTGTTCATCAAGTTTATTCTTTTTAGTGTTTTGAACATTTGTATTTGATGACTTGTGATTTGGAGTGCTCCTATCATAAGTCATAGTCATTGTATCTTGGGAGACAAATTGCCATAGCAAACCGTTATCACCAAGGCAGGACAATATTGTCTTAAGAACGGAGATTACAAATCTCGCATCGACATAAAACTTTGAAGCCATTGTTATTTGTTACTAAATTCCTGATATATACTTTGAGAGAGAAATTTTAACAACAACCTTAAGACAATACTAGTAACAAAAGGCTTCATCGAGGTGCAACAACGACTCCAGTTCATCATGGTGAAAGACCTGAAAAGTTCAATGAAAACGATTTCAAGCGATGGCAACAAAAGATTTGTTTTATTTGACAACCTTGAGGTTGACAAGGTTCCTCAATGAGGATGCTCATACTATTATGGATGATGAAATCGACAACCAAAAGAGGACTGCGATTGATGCGTGGGATCAAAGCGATATCCAGTGCAAGAATTATATTCTCAACGGACTGGACAACACATTGTATAATGTGTATTGTCTAGTAAAGAAGGCCAAGAAATTATGGCAATCCTTGGAGAAAAGGTATAGATCCAAGGATGTCGGCATGAAGAAAATCATCGTTGGGCGATTCCTGGATTTCAAAATGGTTGACACAAAGCCAGTGATAGCGCAAGTGCAAGATTTGCAAGTAATCATGCCCGAAATTCATGCGGAGGGAATGGTTCTAAGTGATCCCTTCCAAATGGCCGCAATGATTGAGAAGTTTCCTCCATCATGGAAGGACTTCAAGAATTATCTCAAGTAAAACGAAAATATATGAATCTCGAAGACCTTGTGGTTCGATTGAGAATCGAAGAGGACAATAGAATTTCTGAAAGGAAGGAAAATTGGCATCAACATGAAGCACGAGTGAACTTAGTGGAAAAACCCGCCGGAACAAAGCGAAAGTTTGACGGCATTGCCTCCAAATTTGAAAAGGCGAAGAAGTTCAAAGGCAAGTGCTACAAATGTGGAAAACTCAATCACATGGGGAAGGATTGTCACAATAAAGACGATCGTGAGAAGGTTATGGATCAAGTAAATGTGACCGAAGAAGATCGTCTCTCAAATGATTTTGATGATCTAGCGCTTACCGTTTAATTAGATTGTGTATCTTTGAAAATTGTAAACTCCAAGAATTGAGTGATTCTAAATAAATGTAATGACGATATTTGTTAAAATTTATGTTATTACTTCATTATTGAATCTTATGGTTTGTGGCATGATTGTTAGGATCATTTAAATCATAGTTCGCATCACAAATTGTAATGTTAAATTTATTGATTGTGTGGGCACTAAGTTAACAAAATCGTCATTCATTTGTTAGAAGAATCGTAACGTCTCCAGAGTTAACTCACAATGATGTTTGTGATGGAAATAATGTGCAAACTAGATATATGACAAAAGTAATTTGTTGTTTTATCAATTTTAGCACATGATATTGTTGTGACTTTTTTGTTATGAAGCAAAAACGAGGCCAATGAGATTGCAATAAAATTTAGCAATTGAGTTTGCTATGGGAAATTGTGAGTAGATTATACTTGTGTTGTCTAAGAATTTGACGCTTAAGTTTGAATCTACAAGATTATAAAATCTTGAATTCGAGTTTCTAAGCTTTATACGCTTAAAACACAAGTGATAAATCGAAGCCACAAATTTTGACTAGGCATTGTAATATCTCAAATTCGTTCATTTTCAAATTCTAAGCTAGTACGCTGATAACATGAATTGGCAAGATTTAAAATCTTGAATTCAAGTTTTCTAAGTTAGTGCACTTAAATTACAAATTGTGGGCCGAGTTTGATAATATTATCAAAGTTTCAACTGTTGTAAGCAAGTACGCTTAAATTCGAAATTTTCAAGAAATAAAACTTGAATTTGAATTTGTAAGACGGTAACGCTTAGAAGTTGAAATGCGAAAGCTTGAACGCCAATGCAATTCGTGACTATCCCAAGTTGTTGGGGTTGCAATTCTATAGGTCAATCACATACTAAGAACCACATTTATGCAATGGCGAAAAACCTTGTGATTGAAGGAAAATGAAGTTTCCTACAATATTTGAAATGTGGGTGCACTTGGCTAAACTAGAAATATGAAGGCCAAAGTAAAGTACTAACAAACTCATAAAAAGACATGAAGAGTTTGACAAATCATGTTGTCAAATCTCAAGGATTAATTCGAGTTTCAAATTTTAAGCTTTGCTTATGCTCTTAAAATTCAAGTCTACAAGAAATTTAATCTTGAACTTGTACTTTAAAGAATAAATGCGCTTAAATATGAATTGTGAATTAAAGTTGAGTATTTTCTATGGTCTCGAACGCGTTAACAACGCTTAAAATTCGATGATGGAAATATCCTAAAATGATAAAATGATGCAAAGGAGGTAATGTGATTACCAAAAATTGAAGATATACTGTTGTGGAAAATTCTCCATGTAAAACATATAAAGCTTCTTCGGCCGAGTGGCTTTATAAGTTGTTAGATAAAAATCATGTGCATGCAACTAAAATGTGTTGCACTAATGCCAAATGACAAAATGATCTCTGGTGGCATAATCACGAGTGATTATGTGAAACCGTGGATCCGCATATAAATTGGTTAACCGAGAGATCATGTGGAAGTTTATCGAGGGGAATGAGGTTAAAACCTGTTAGGATCGGTCCGGAGTGTTTAGAGGGGGGGTGAATGAACACTCCTTGTAAAATTAATCCCTTGTGATTTCTTTCGGATTAGTGAAAGAAATCTGTTTCTTAATCAACTCTTGTACAGAACAGACCACTGAAAGTATAAGTGCGGAATGGTCTGTTCTTGTATATGTAAGAACGGCTCGATGGCTAGTATGAAAGAACAAGTGCAGAAAGATAATACACATGATATGTTTCTGGAAGTTCGAAGGTGGTGTAATCCTTCTACGTCTCCCCTTCTTCCAATTAAGGAAGGTTTATACTAGAAGACTTTGATTTATACAATCCTGTTGTACAAACCCGATTCAGGTTGGATTTACCTCACTACCAGTCTGAAACTCCTAGTCATTCGATCTGCTCAGACACACTCTGTCTGACAGTTACAATATGTTTCTCACTTCTATTTTTCAACACAGAATACACAAGATGCGCACAGTGATCCTAAATAATCAAATGTTACAAAGTAATCGTGCTTAAGAATAATTTCAGCTCGAGAGCTTCTGAGCTTGTAAGCTTGTGCTGTTTTACTTTCTTGTGCGTTTTTCAATTGATCAGCGAGAGTCTTCTATATTCCTTTTGTTGCATCCTTTTATAGTTGTCAGTACCAACGACATTATTTCCCTTAATGTGCAACTTTGACTCTGCTTGAGCTCTGAGTAAGCTACAGTCTTCTTCTTCAGGATACTTGCCGTTCTGGTTCATACTTTTGGCGACTGTCAGATAGGCTCTTCTTTGTCTTCTTACCTTTTATGGCAATCTTCAGTATTTGGTCCTTTGTAGCATTAATTACGACATTAAATGCTACAATAAATAGACGTTAATGATTCGGACTGAGGAGCCATTCTTTATGTATCCTTGACTGCTCTGATCTGATAAAGATTGAGATCGATCTGAAGCTTTGATAAAGTCAGTCTGAAATCAATCGATCTGGTCTGATATGCTTTGTCATCTTATCAGCTTGATCTGTTTTGGGCGATCGATCTGGTCAGTCTGATTTCACTCGATCCGGTCTGAAATGTTTTGTCATCTTTAAAATCTCATCGATAAGGTCCGGAACTAACAAATTCCCCCTTTTTGATGATGACAAAACCTAGCTTCTAAGTCTGTTTAACTAGTCTGATAAGAACTCTGAAGCGAAAACTTTCGGATCGATTACTTCTTCTTTGTTCAAAATAAATGAACATTATTAAGTTGGATCGATTAAGCCTTTATTAAAGTTCAAAATAAATGAACAAGGACTTAATAAAGAAAGATTTTTATTGATAAAAAATCTCGCATACAGCCAGTCTAAAAATTTAATCAACGAGACTGCTATTTTCTTGAAGTTTGAGGCGGCTTGAAGTCTTTCTTCTTTTCCCCCTTTTTGTCAGCAGCAATCTCTTGAAGAAAATCAACAACTTGTGCGAGCTGCGCGCTGATAGCGTCAAGACGAACGTCTTGAGCGCGGAGGGAATTGGCAACAGATGCTCGGACTTCAGTGGCCAGCTCGATCTGCTCTTTTCTCAGGCTGTTCTTATAAGTGGCTTGCGGAGAAAACAGATCATTCAGTCCTCGCTGAAGGCTGCTTATACTGGCTGTCATCTTCTCTTTGAATGAATCAAAGTCCAAAGCTGTAAGCCTCTGACCTTGATGAACTTCTAGAACACGTTGAGAGAGTGACATGCAGTTGTCAGAGAAATGCTGGAGAGTCCGTGCCAGTGATGGAGGTGCATCAGATAGCCGGCTGGGAGAGTGATCTGATGATGATAGTGCAGGATCATCTTCTTCAGCAATCGGCATAATGGAAGATATGGCAGCCTGATGACTTTCGGATCGGATCAGGGTGACCAAATCCGAAGAAAATTCTTGAATGAAGGCCAGATCTTCATCTGATTGTCCCGGAGGAGTGCTGGAACTGAGAGGCTCCTCAGTTTGTAAAGCTGCAACAACTGTAGACACCACTAAATCCGGATCGACGAAGTCTGGTGCGTCAATTGTTGCAAGTGCTGCGGTTGGACTGATTTGTGCACGGGAGGCTGATGACCCCAAAGGAATAGATGTTGTTGGAGAGTCCAACAACACATTCAATGGTTCATCATCTGTAGCAGACGGAGCATTAGGCAATGGCTGCTCCGCTGTCTGATCTGCTGGCTGATCTGGTACTAGCTCTGCAGTATGAGCTGCTGCTTGATCTGCAGTCTGATCTGCGGCTGGTTCTGCAGGCTGCGCTGCTGGCTGATCTTCAGTCTGGTCTGCTGCCCCAGAGGGAATAACCTCAACGAAAGGTTCTGCCAGAGATTTGCTTGCAGAAGGATGATCCGGGCTGGTTGCTGGAGTGGATACACTGATCTTCTGTCGTTGAAAACGGACAGCGAAGTGAAGAGCATGAACATCCATCTCTAATTGAGCAATAACAGCCCCATCATCTCTGGCAGTTGGAGCATTTGGATCGAAGTTCTCTTTCTTAGCAGCTAGGAGCAGAGTGGCCAGTCTGAATCTTTGAATTGCCGTAAATAGCTCTTTGCGCTGCACGGCAAGCCGAACATCATCGGTCTCTGTTCCTTTTAGAACTTCCTCTTCCATCTTCTCCAGTCTGCTCAACTTTCCGAAGAACATCTCAATGTGGTTGATAGTCCGGTACTGGACGTATTCATCAAAGACCACAATGAGTGCCTTCACCTTCTCATCAACATCCTCCATAGCAATGTCGATGGCTGTCTGCGCTGCAGATTTGGGTTTAGAGGAGAGGGGTTCGGAGAGAATTGCTTTTCCCTTGCCGGTGGAGGAAGGGGACTTGATCCCTGATTGGGTATAATCTCCCAACTCAGTGATAACTATCCCTTTGACCACGGGAATGGCAGAGGGAAGTCTAACGGTGACTTTGGGTGCAGGGGTTGAAGCTTGTGAAGGTTGGGTGGAAAGTTGGGGTGCAGGGGTGGCTTTAGTTGGTGGCAATATGGGTAAGGCTTTTGGTTTGGTAATCTGGGTTCTTGGCTTTTTGGGAAGTGGCTTGGTTGGTGGCGAGGGAGCAGACTGAGTTTCTTCAGAATCAGTCTGGATGGTTAGCTTTCGCTTGACCCGAGGTTTGAGCGCAACAGCTTGTTCTTCGCCCTTCTCAATCTTGACTGCAGCCAGAGTAGTAGAAGTAGGCGGAGCACTCTTGGACTTCAGCAGTGCGAGCCCTTTGGAGTTTAGAATCTTGAAGGGACTGAGAGCGGACTGCTTTCCCAGCTCGATGTCTAAGGACTCCAGTAGCTTGCTGAGAGGAACAGCAAAGCATACGGCATGTTTTGATGCAATCACCGTTTCCATCAGAACTCCAAAAAGAATCACAGACCAGTTCATCTTCTGTCCGGATACAATAGCCGCCATAGCCCTGAACTTCTCTGCGGTTACAGCGTCAAAACTTCCTGTTTTGCCCAAAAGAGGTTTGCCAATGATTTCGCACAGCACCTGGAAATGAAAAATCATTTCCTTCTTCTTAAACGAGGGTTGCAGGCGGTGGCCAAAAATAGAAATCTTCCCTTGAAGAGCTGAGAGTGACGCTTGAGGAATCTGTCCAAATTCTGTCAGTCCGGAATTGGGGAGGCCAAAGGTTTTGGCCAGCGTCATCGGCGAGATCTCAAATGATTTGCCCTTGACAGTAGTTGATATTGATGTCTTCTGGGAGACGGCATTGGCGAATAGTTCGCGGAGTTCAGATTCATAAACAACTGTGCCGCACTCCAGAAAGTTCCTCAGGCCAGATGATTCCAAAGCTCGGAAGATGGACACCATCTCTGCATCTTCTGCCCTGTAAATGTCATTAAACTCAACGGAGAGAGAGTTGTGAGTAATGGTAGCCATTGGAATGAAGGTAAAAGAGTGCGAAGATTTAGGAAAGTGAGAGAATAAGAAAACAGATAGCGGTAAGTTGTAAAAAGTGAAAGGAGATGAAATGTCCATCCCGCTAAATAGGAGAGAGAAGACACGTGTCTTTATCTCGAAGACTGATAAAAAGAAATTCAAAATAAACGGTCAGGATAACAGATAGATAAGGCGGTTAAAATGCGATCAGTCCGGGATGATTTTGTAAAAAAAATTTATTGACCAGACAGATCATAAGATAACATCAGATTGACATGGATCGGTCTGAAAATTCGGACCGGTCTATGTCTTTCCGAACATTGTATTATCGATCTGTGGCAACAAAAATCTTTAAGAGCGAAAGTAAGAAAACATCTAAACTATTAAGATAAGTCAATTAAACCAAGAATTTGACGGAAATAATTAAACTAAGCCTCTGGGAGCGGTTTGTTGAAGATATCTGTTGCTTGCTGCGCTGCTGAGATGTGCTCGATCCGAATTTTCTTTTTGCCAACATGATCTCGAATAAAATGATGTCGTATATCAATATGCTTTGTTCGAGAGTGCAGAACTGGATTATACGTTATAGCGATTGCACTTGTGTTGTCGCAAAATATCGGAGAGTCAACAGCTTGGATGACATAGTCTTTGAGCTGGTGTTGAATCCAGAGCATTTGAGCGCAACAGCTTCCAGCGGCTAGATACTCTGCTTCAGCTGTAGATGTGGCAATTGATGTCTGCTTTTTACTGAACCAAGAGATCAATCTTTCACCTAGAAATTGACATGTTCCACTGGTGCTTTTACGATCAATCTTACACCCAGCGTAGTCTGCGTCTGAATATCCGATCAAGCTGAAGTTTGAATCTTTGGAGTACCAAAGACCAACGTTCTGAGATTCTTTTAAGTATTTCAGAATACGCTTGGCAGCAATAAAGTGTGATTGCTTTGGTTCTGACTGAAATCTGGCGCACATACAGACTGAGAACATAATATCATGCCGGCTCGCTGTAAGATACAATAGCGATCCGATTAGTCCTCTATACATGGTTACTTCAACTGCCGTTCCCCCTTCATCTTTGTCTAACTTGATTGTTGGACTCATTGGAGTTGATGCAATTGAGCATGTTTCCATTCCAAATATCTTGAGGAGCTCTTTGGTATACTTGGTCTGGTTGATGAAAATACCATTGTTGAGCTGTTTTACTTGGAGACCCAAAAAGAATGAAAGTTCTCCCATCATGCTCATCTCAAACTGTCCCTGCATTAACTTAGAAAATTTCTCGCACAATTTGGGGTTAGTTGACCCAAAGATTATGTCATCAACGTAAATCTGAACTAATAGGGTATGTTCCCCCTTAATAAATTTAAAGAGAGTTTTATCTACTCAGCCGATCTGAAAATCATGGTTCAGCAGAAATTGAGATAGAGTGTCATACCAGGCTCTTGGAGCTTGTTTCAGACCATACACTACTTTATTCAGTAGATACACATGATTGGGATACAAATGGTTCTGAAATCCAGGTGGTTGCTCAATGTAGACTTCTTCCTGAAGCTTTCCATTAAGAAAAGCGCTCTTGACGTCCATCTGATATACTTTGAAGTCTTTAAAGGCAGCATATGCAAGAAAGATTCGGATAGCTTCAAGCCTGGCGACTGGTGCAAATGATTCATCAAAGTCGATTCCTTCTTCTTGTCTGAATCCTTGTGCCACTAGTCTGGCTTTGTTTCTAACCACAGTTCCATATGCGTCCAGCTTATTTCTGAAGACCCATCTGGTTCCAATAACAGGCAGATCGCTTGGTCTGGGGGTTAGACTCCAAACTTGATTTTGTTCGAATTGATTTAGCTCTTCTTGCATGGCCTTAATCCAGTTGAAATCAGTCAGAGCTTCATCGATCTTCTTAGGTTCCAGAGTCGAGATGAAAGCAGCATGTGTGAATTCATCCATCATCTGTCCTCTGGTTCTGATCGGTGCAGAAGGACTACCAATCACTAGATTAGGTGGATGCTTCTTAGTCCATCGATAGCTTGACTCTGGATTGTCTGGTCCGGTCGGATGAGTAGTAGCAGCATGATCAGCATCTGCTTTAATATTTGAGTGAAGAACATCCGGATCAGCTCGATCTGAAGAAGCTTCAATGCCTTGATCCGGTCTGTCTGGTACTTCTGGTTCTGGTGGATTGTCTCTTGACCTGTTAGCTACAATCTCATCATCACTGTTAGCTTCGAGATGGATATTTTCCATCTGATTTTGAATTGATTCTTTGTTGCCCTCAACACATAAAGATTCATCAAAAACTACATGAACAGATTCTTCTACAGTTAAGGTGTGATTATTGAAAATTCTATAAGCTTACTAGTTGATGAATATCCCAAGAATATTCCATTATCTGACTTAGCTTCAAATGCTGTAAGATGATTCTTACCATTGTTATGAACGAAGCATTTGCAGCCAAAAACATGAAAGTGTGAAATAGATGGTCTGTTACCAGTCCATATTTCATATGGAGTAAGGTTCAGCTTCTTGTTGATCATAGACCGATTTTGAGTGTAGCAAGCAGTGTTTACAGCTTCTGCCCAGAACTTTTGCGAAATACCAGAATCAGCAAGCATTGTTCTTGCTGCTTCCTTGAGCGTTCTGTTTCTTCGTTCTGCAACTCCATTCTGTTGAGGAGTTCGAGCGGCTGAAAACTCATGCTTGATTCCATGATCTTCTAGAAAGGATTCAAGATTCTGATTTGAAAATTCAGTGCCTTTGTCACTGCGAATCCTGTTTATGCTGGATGATTTCTCATTCTGAGTGCGTTTCAGCAGCTTGATCAACTTCGGACCGGTCTGATCTTTACTGCTTAAAAATATAGTCCATGTAAAGCGTGAGTAATCATCAATAACAACAAGAGTATACCGCATTCCCCCTAAACTTGTTATTGGTATAGGACCAAACAAGTCCATGTACAGTAGTTCTAAACAACGGGAGGAGGATTTGGCATTCTTGTTTTTGAAGGATGATCTGATCTGTTTGCCCATTTGGCAAGCTTCGCAGATCTTATCCTTAGCAAAATCGATCTTGGGTAGACCGATAACTAAATCATGTTTACACAGGCTGGAAATAGTCTTAAAGTTTATATGATTCAAGCGTTTATGCCACAGCCAATGTTTATTATCATTGTTAGCGATGAAGCAAGTAGGATTATCAGGTTGAGCATGATTCCAGTTAATCTTATATGTATTTCCATTCCTGATTCCTACAAGCATGGTTATACCGTCTGATGATTTAACAGTGCAAGTGTGTTTGTGAAATTCTACAGCATAACCATTATCACAGAGTTAACTTATACTAATCAGATTATAGCACATATTTTCAACTAACAGCACATCATTGATAATAATGTTACCATGGACAATCTTACCCTTGCCCACGGTCTTACCCTTTGAGTTATCTCCGAAGATAATCTTGGGTCCAGTACATTCTGTGACTTCAGACAGCAGCTCGATGTTTCCAGTCATGTGACGAGAACACCCACTGTCCAAATACCAGTCTGATGCGAGTTTCTTCGATACTTGTCATCAAATATAATTATTGTTGGTACCCAATCCTATTTGGGTCCAGAACGGATTAGCCCTTTGGGAACCCACACCTGTATCAGCTTCAATGGCTTGTGTGTGTAAGGTGTGCTGTGTGCTGGTCTGTTTCGATGTTGTGTGTGATAATGTGTGCGCTGTGGAAGCCTTTGATTCTCATAAGGTAGTCTATATCTTCGTTGAATCGGTTTTGAATTATAGTAACTGTATTGTCTTCCTTACCTCAGATCTTGCACCTTTGGATTTGGTCTGATAGACGCAAATCTTGCTGGTGCCTTTTCTTTGGCTTGGTCAACATAACCAATCCCTTTTCTCAGATGTTGATTCACGTAAGAGACTCCCGTTTGAATTTTAGGTGCTTCAGTCTCATATATTGTGCTGGATTTAACAAATGTCATTTGTTTGACTTGGTTCTTTACCAGCAGCAGCTCAGATTCATCTTTGGTGCATTCTTTGGTGTCAAAGCCTATGCCGGTGAAATCACCGACGTTTCTTTGAACCTCTTGTAATTCTTCCAAAGATGTTCTGGATTTTGTCCATGTTTTGAATATATGAGAAAGCTTAGCATTTTGTGTGCTAATTCTCTTATTTTCTTCATGGAGCTGATCATAGGAGATTTTCAGCTTATTCAGCTCGATCTTTAGATTATTGCACTCACCCTGCTCAGAGCAGCTTGGTTTATTGTGCTCATCTATTTGATTACTGGCTTTAGCTTTATTTTTCTCAAATGATTCAGCTAAGATCCTATAATCATTAGCCATGTCTTGCAGTGCGGACATGAGCTCTTCTCGTGTAAATTCATTTGAGTCAAGATCATATACCTCGTCTGTCTGACTCATCTCTTCGTCTGCCATAAGACATTGAATATCTTCTTCGCTTTCGCTGGAAGAATATTCAGAGCTTTCCGAGTCTGAGTCTGTCTGAGCCCATTTGCTGTTTCCCTCTTCAGCTACTAGGACTTTTTGGGATTTTTCATGATTCTTGCGGTCTTTGTAGTGCTTCTTCTTCCTATCACCACGATGCTTCTCTTTCCGTTCTTCTTTCTTTGGTCTGGTGCAATCTGCAATAAAATGTCCGGTCTTACCACAATTGTAGCAAGCCTGATCGTTAACAGCATCATCTTATCTTGATTTATAATGATGAGATGGTTTGAAGTTCCTCTTATTCTTAGACATGAATTTACCGAATTTCTTGATAAATAATGACATATCATCATTACTTATCTGTTCAGCGGATCGGTCTGATGTTGAGGCGATCTGGTCTGGAATGGCTGCCAGGGCCTTGTTTGGTTGAGAGATGAATGGCTCTGCTTCACCTCTGCTTATCAGTTCAAACTCATAGGCCTTAAGTCTGCAAACAGATCATGAAGTTCAACCTTGTTAAGATCTTTTGATTCCCTCATGGCAATGGTCTTAACATCCCATTCCTTTGGCAGAGCTCTCATAACTTTCAGAGCGATCTCTCTGTTAGAATATTCCTTCCCCAGACCATTCAGTTCATTTATATGATGCCAGTGACTTTTTCATCAAACTCATTTAGAGTTTCTCCACTCTTCATCTTTATGCCCTCAAATCTTTGAAGAGCAACAGTCAGCTTGTTTTCTTTGGTCTGGTCGTTGCCTTCACATAGTTGTGCTATCTTCTCCCAAATTTCTTTGGCAGTAGAGCACATTTTGATTTTGCTGAACATGTTCTTGTCCAATGTCTTGAACAAGATGTCTTTGGCAACGTTGTCGAGATTTGCCTCTTCTTTCCTCATTCGTCCAGAGGGATCTGTCTTTCTCTACCATTTGTGGTTCACCACCAGTAATGGCGACTGCTGTATTTATTTTTAGAATCTTCATTGGTCCATCAGTGATGACGAACCACATATCGTCATCCTGAGCTGCCAGATGAGCTTGCATTCTGATTCTCCAGTCATCATAGTCTTCTTTTGAGAACATAGGAATTTTGTTGAATGATGCCATCAGCTCGAGTGATTTGTGCTGATTAAGATGACCTGCTCTGATACCACTTGTTAGGATCGGTCCGGAGTGTTTAGAGGGGGGGTGAATGAACACTCCTTGTAAAAATTAATCCCTTGTGATTTCTTTCGGATTAGTGAAAGAAATCTGTTTCTTAATCAACTCTTGTACAGAACAGACCACTGAAAGTATAAGTGCGGAACGGTCTGTTCTTGTATATGTAAGAACGGCTCGATGGCTAGTATGAAAGAACAAGTGCAGAAGATAATACACAGGATATGTTTCTGGAAGTTCGAAGGTGGTGTAATCCTTCTACGTCTCCCCTTCTTCCAATTAAGGAAGGTTTATACTAGAAGACTTTGATTTATACAATCCTGTTGTACAAACCCGATTCAGGCTGGATTTACCTCACTACCAGTCTGAAACTCCTAGTCACTCGATCTGCTCAGACACACTCTGTCTGACAGTTACAATATTTTTCTCACTTCTATTTTTCAACACAGAATACACAAGATGCGCACAGTGATCCTAAATGATCAAATGTTACAAAGTAATCGTGCTTAAGAATAATTTCAGCTCGAGAGCTTCTGAGCTTGTAAGCTTGTGCTGTTTTGCTTTCTTGTGCGTTTTTCAATTGATCAGCGAGAGTTTTCTATATTCCTTTTGTTGCATCCTTTTATAGTTGTAAGTACCAACGACATTATTTCCCTTAATGTGCAACTTTGACTCTGCTTGACTCTGAGTAAAGCTACAGTCTTCTTCTTCAGGATACTTGCCGTTCTGGTTCATACTTTCGCGATTGTCAGATAGGCTCTTCTTTGTCTTCTTACCTTTATGGCAATCTTCAGTCTTTGGTCCTTTGTAGCATTAATTACGACATTAAATGCTACAATAAATAGCCGTTAATGATTCGGACTGAGGAGCCATTCTTTATGTATCCTTGACTGCTCTGATCTGATAAAGATTGAGATCGATCTGAAGCTTTGATAAGTCAGTCTGAAATCCATCGATCCGGTCTGATATGCTTTGTCATCTTATCAGCTTGATCTTTTTTGGGCGATCGATCTGGTCAGTCTGATTTCACTCGATCCGGTCTGAAATGTTTTGTCATCTTTAAAATCTCATCGATAAGGTCCGGAACTAACAAAACCTTATAATCAAATCTCATAGTGGATACCCAACCTTTACTGAGATCCCAAGATCTAGTTAAAAAAGGACAACTAAATATGAGATTGTATAAACACTTGTATATCAATCTCCAACCCATTCCTATGATAAGAGGTGTAGCCTAAAAAAAAGGGTACGGGATAGGCAAAAGACCTTTGATGTTTTCCTAAACATATTAGGTATGTTGGAATATAGAGGGATACTCTTTTAGGAGAACCTACGGAGGGTGAAGTGTTGATCGCTTCAAAGAATGAAAGCACTTAATCAATCAAGCGTGGTCCATAGCCGAAATGGACACAACGCTTAAGAAACCCAATACGAAGGTTAGAATTATTATGGTGTGGGTTCAATTGTCTTGGTTTCACCAACGACTCATTGTTCAAGATATAATTCACTATTAAGTCAATAATCCGATTGAATACTACTACGGAAGATTCAAAGCCCAGCTATCTCTCCAGATGGCATAATAGTTCGTCAA